>CM031234.1:231566762-232982018 GCA_018340775.1 Taxus wallichiana var. yunnanensis
TGAATTCACTAATGCTTAAGGTGAAATGAGATTGTGAATAAAGAAAATAATACAAATGCTAGTAGGAATATCATACTTAAAAGTGATGGCATACATCATATGGTAGGTGAAACTCCAAAAAGAATGAATGGGATCTGCTTGTTATAAGCTTCCTTATTATTGTTGTGTAATAAACATGTTGCTTAAATTTAATATTTTTGTTAACTCTAATCACTATTAAATATAAAAGCCATTTAGTTAATCATTATTATTTTGTTAATTTCTTAAATGATGGGACTAATTTTATGACGTATTATTAAATGATGGGAAGAAGTATATCCTACTTAAGATAATAAAACATGTATTTAAAGACAAGTAAATATGATTTTATACACAATTACTTCCCTTTTCTTCATGAAAAGCACGTATCTACTAGCAATTGCACAAGTGTTCCAAAAAAGCCGAAGAGAATCCATATATATATATATATATGTGTTAGCATAGGAAAAACAATATTGCAGAAAAAAACTACTCGAAAAACATTGCCAGATTTTGACACTTCAAAGGTATAGTTATGAAATTTCCTAAATCAATAGAAATAGTAGTTTTTAGTGTAGAATAAATATTAAATCAACCCACCCATCCAGTGACTACTTAATCACCTAAAAATTCCAAGGAGCAGGAGCAGGAGCAGGAGCAGGGGGAGGTGTGAATTGCAGAAAGTCTGGGTGAGAGAGAACAAGACGTGCCATGACCTCATTGGCAGCATCTGAGGGATGGAAGGCATCCCAGAACACGTACTTGCTGCGATCCTTGCACAATGACGAGTTGGGCAAACAAAATTGTCCGAATGTGGTGTCCACCTTACAACACGGCGCGTCCCAAACTTCAAAACCTGCACAAATTTGTTTTTTATTACTCTCCTGCAATCCTCACGAGACCTGTTATATATTTTAACCATTTTTAATGTGGCTTACCATATTTGCGATGATTTTGAATGAGTTCCATGAGTAGAGCGTAGGTATCGACATAGGTAATCTTCACCTCTGGAAGTTGTGAATTCAGTTGGCGTAGCAGAGTTTTAATCTTCACGTTAAATTTTCTGGCCCATGTATTGACGTCTTCGATGCAGCTTCCATCACCCGCGGGATTCTGACGTCTTTGTGAGGGAATGCATCCAAGTGGCCCCATCCCATTGAACACTATTTTACGTGCACCGATTTCGTATATTCTCTGCATCAGTACATTACCTGCACGTTAGCTCTTCATGACACACAATCATTTTTATGAAAAGATTTTTAATCTATGTTTTCCCGATGTTACCTCTTCCATCATCCATGAGACCATAAGGTTCTATGGCCGTGCTCATCAAAAACGTTGATAAAATATCTCCAAACTTCACCATTAGTTTATATTTATAATGAGGGCTTAATAAAATATCTCCAAACTTCACCATTTTTGAATGAGGGCTTAATATTTATAATATATTAGTTTATATTTTTACATAAATTTCAAATAACATTGAGCAATCTGCCCTATCAAAATGTGAAGACAATTTAAAAGTTGATAGTTTAAAAAAGTTGTTTGAGGACAAGAGACTTCACGAAATTATGAGTTTCTTGATCAAGATTTATATAAGTAGAAGAACTAAGTTTGTTGTCCCTTATTTTGCTTCTATTTATTTATATCCATAAAACAAATATAAAAGTAGAAAATATTCACCCCTCTTTTTGATTAAATTTGCTCCTAGAAAACATAATTCTTATTTATATGCTTTTAACATTTAATAAGAGCATATTTTAGATTAAGGAATTGAGAGAAAATAATTGTCATAAAGTATTTGATGCCAATAATCTTAGTTTTCTAGGGTGGTTGGAGGAGCTTCTTATATAGTGGTTCCATGTGTGTGTGTGTGTGTGTGTGTGTGTGTGTGTGTGTGTGTGTGTGTGTGTGTGTGTGTGTGTGTGTGTGTGTGTGTGTGTGTGTACATACACATACACATACACATACATCCCGACGGACATAGATATCAAGAGCCTACTTGATGTCTCTCCTTCTCCTTCTCTTTTATATAGAGACAATCCGATCTCCCCTAAAATAAATAGATAGATATGGACCCTCTCCCGAGCCCCTATATCTATCTAGGGGGATGTAGACCCATCTATAAGGAAGAGATCTCGGGTGCCCTTCCCATGACCCCTCCACCCCCGCCTCCTCCTCTATTATATCTTATCTCGGCTCCCCCTGCACCTATATAGGGGAGAGAAGGGCGAGCAATATTCTCTATTATCTCGGCTCTATCTCGGGATCTAGGAGTTGGTGGATAACTTGGCTATATATATATATATTAGATTTTAAATTAGTTTTAGGGTTTTTATATATAATATTATTTTAAGCAAAATATAGTAATAATTATTCATTCTTGTTTAAAAAAATAAAATAAATTATTTTAATTAATTTAGACTTAAGTAAATTATTTTTTTATAAATATTATGTGAAAAAATTACATCAATGTTTTGGACCACACTTCCTAATTTATCATTATGATATAAGAAAAAAATCTAACTAATTTTTTTCAATTAATTTGAAATTTATAACTAACAAAAAGAATCCTTAGTCTTCATGAATGTAGCAAACTTTCACCTACCCACAAGGAGTTATGGCTCAAATTTTACTCATTCAATCCGTTTCATAGAACTCTAAATTAATCTCATAGAATAAAACTAGTGAATATAAAATGGTACAATATCAATTTTGATTGTATCTAATGGTTATATATATTTCCCCATTGATAAAATAGTTTCGATGTGAAACATTTTTGTGACATACTCCCATACCACCACATTTTTTAGAATAATTATACTAATTATTTTAAATAATATATCCATTATTTCATCCCGAAAAGATTATATACTTTATGATTGTTAATCAACGATCCCTCTAAAAACCAGAACTAACTAACTAACTAAATATATATATATATATATATATATATATATATATATATATATATATATATATATACACCTACCCATTAGATTCTCCAAAACTAACTTAATCATTCGTACGTACATACATACGATTTTGAAGAATTTTAATAATAATTAATAATTCTTTTTAAAACAGAATAAATTAATTACTTAAATTAATTCAATTAACTGTCCGAAAGTACGAACCCACGTAATGGATAGGAGTTTTTATTTGGTTTTATAATAGAAGCTTTACCTTGAGTTGTCGCTGCAAAGACGTAATAAGAAGATCGACAAACTGATGAGGGTCATACTGTTGAGCATTGGTTGGAACGGGTAAGAGATAGTTGTTAATGTAATCATTGCTTCCAATGAGCACAAAGTATATGGCTTCATTCAGGAATTTCTGTGCTGCCTGCTCCCCACCTTGTTGTTAAGACGCTGTTTTGTAACCTCAAACTCGTGTATTTGCTTGTCGAATGACACTCTGTCAATCTGCATTAACATTTTTATTTGAATCTCATCACACAATAAAATCGGACACAGGCTCAAAAAAAAACAAGAATGAAATTTCGATGATTATACACGTACAAAGAGGAATCCTGTCTCGTTGAGTATGCCTGCGCCTCCGGAGGCGTAGTTGGCGCCTTTAAGTACGGCATCATCGTCAGCCGACATGGAAAGATATGCTTGTGGATTAGGAGACCCAATTTCTCAACTGTACAAAAAACGCACAGAATTAATTAATTACGGACTGTTCAGCACTTTTTTATTGATGATTTTGAGCATTAATATTGACTTACAAATTATATCAGGGATGGTTCGTCCGTTGGTAAATCTTCCTGTGGGAATCCCGCCATTGTAATCGATGCCATACCATGGGAAATTAGATTTTGCAAAACAATAGGTGAGGTGGTTGTTGGTTCCCAAGTCCGTCAACGAGTCTCCAAATATGAAGGAAGCAGGCATTGATTTCAGAGCGAGCCCATCTGCATTTGGATCTGCATCTGCATCTTCCTCCCGAGCTAGCAATATTATTAACACCCACAAAACTCCAACACAAATACCTTGGAAATTGTAATTCCTCCTCATCTTTTCAGTGTTTCACGATTACTTGATTATGAATCACTCCTTTATAACACAGGAAAGTGGAAACTTATACGACCAGTTTCTACAACCTTCGAATGCACCAATTTCTCTGATACGACAGTTAGGTGGCATCCTAGCACCCCTTTTCCTTAGTTTGATCTTTTATGTTGAATAAGAATGGAGCAAAGAGCGGAGAAGGGTTCAAGTAGCGGGCCACCAACTTATTATTTAATTTTTGGGCAGATTCGCCACTGCAATTTTCTCTCGTAATTGTCATTTCTTGAGCATACCTACCGACTTGTCATTTGTGAATCTTATGGTAACTTGTTTAAGCGGCTTCAAAGTTGTTTTGAAATCCTTGCACGCTTCTCCAATCCCTCTTCAAACGTTGCGCTTCCTTGCGTGGGAAAAATATTTAATTTTGTTTTGTAACAAACAAGCTTCCATGTGTTTCAGTCCATGCCCTTATGTGAAGAAACCTTCCTACTTTGTCAAATTTCGAACCATTGAGCATTCCGCCTCTCCAAGAAGGTGTTTGGGATACATATCTGACTAAACCTTGACTACACCTATTATAAGTTGTTTGGACTAGTAGTTAGTGATTAATCTATTTTAAGAGTGTTTGTTGGTGATTAAATTAAGAGTGTCCATACGATAGGGGATATTATGGGTTCATTGTTCTAAAATGACAAAGTTTTATACAAAACGGTGAGTATTTTAAAAATCAAAGATGGAGGCTTTGTGTGTTTGGGAAGGTTAGATTTAAGATGAATAGCATGACACTCTCATTTGGATAGTGATAAACCAACTAACCTAAATACCTTATGTGTGGTTGAGTATTGTTTTATTTGTGTATATCATGTGTGTCTTAATCTCTCTCCAAAGTTTAATTTGGTATTAGAATAGGTATCATGAGGAGAGCCACAACACTAACAAGATTGAATAGATAATTCCACTATAATTTTCAGTTGCCCTCTGGATGGTATTCTTCTATTGATTTTTATACTTGTAGATTAATAAATATTACAATTTTTTTGAGTTTGTTTCGTACATGTAAGCAATAGATTACAGAGGCCTTGTTTTCCATAGATTGTTAGAGTGGAAATTCATTACATTGTAAGCTCAAATTATTTATACAATATGTCTATCACATGCCATGACATTTCTAAATGCTTATGTTTTACATCTATATTCTACTTTGCGTAGAAACATGTAAAGTGTGAGAGTGTAGAGGAGCAAATGATAAGTAAACAAAAAAAGACAAATAACTAATGTGCAAGAATATCATTAGTGAGTTAACTATTACTCTTCACAAATATTTACTAAGTTATAATGTAGAATGTCAATATGTTTGTACTCAACATGGTATAGGATTAAACATAAAAAAATATGACCAAAAAATTCTTCCTTTTTCACTTTTATAACCCAATCCATGCCTTGATTATACTTTGAAAAATTCCTATACTTGGTATGTTCAAAGCTCACTTCTTGATCTCCCCCTTTGGACAAGTGACTTTATTGTCTCTAAATACACTACCCTTAAGGCCTTAGTCTAGGTTGAATTGTTAGGGATCCCCATATAGTGTTGGTTTTTTTAAGACTAGATAGTAGCCAAGATAGGTCATGTTATTTATATAAGGATCTACCAAAAATTCACTTAGCTGCACTCCAAAATTTGGTTTATGTTTTGGTAGACCTTTCCCATGATCTTAAGGAGTCTATTAACATTGACATCAATCATCACTACACACAAGGAGTTATATACATTAATTTTCCCAATACATTTTTTTATGGTAATTCTTTAAGCATAAAAATTAAAGATTGTCTTTACTAACTTCTCTCAATAGAACCATGTCAAATCTCGCCTATTGAGGTCATGTAGTGTAATGGAAAATAATTATAGATCAATTTTGTTGGTTGCAAAAATAACTAAAGTAAAGCCATGCAAAATAATCCTTACATGGGTACATCTAATTCCAAAATTGCCAATCTAAACCCTAATTTAAATGTTCTTACACAAGATGCACTTCAACGCTCTTCGTAATAGTAGTAATGTAGGTTGTGTACATACTTCACTTCGACCCTAATACTAACCTTTTGAAGGAATTTTACCCAGGTTAGGGATCTGGGCCATGTTAGTTCATTACAAAGGGTTTTATACCTTTTTGAAACATGATAATTCACAAAAAGTTTGTTCTAGTCACTCACAAGTGTTAAAAAGTTTACAAAGCATCACCTAAACCAAAACATCGAAAAATGAAAAAAGCGCCAAATGGTGAACAATCCAAATTTAACATTTTTGTCCCAAGATACAATGAAGAGCTAATATTATAAATGAAGCATATTTCCTACCAGTTCATCTATCACACCCATATCATCTTCCAAACCAGTCAAACAAAGCTTAAGCACACTCATATTATTATATTTAGTATGTTCCCTAATTGAATGTAACTCCTCTGATACTAGTTCATATGTATAGTCATGTTTGAACGTTGGAATATTTATTTATATATTTGATTACACATTCATTAACATCAAGTAACATCTATATTTATTAATTTCCATATCCTTATTAGAATTAAGTCCTTTATTTCAAATTTTGGTTTAATTATTTGGTGAACCTACTAATTTATCAAATCTTTAACATATTTTTCCTAGGTCACTTTGTATTCCAAATTAGGCATTTTACTACAAACCCCAATTTCCCTAATATTTCCCTAGCACTCTTTTGCATGCATAGCTCATCATGCTTCTCCCCTTTTCTTCTCTTGAATATTACAACCACCGTCCCAAGCTTTTTGTAGGCCATAAACCTACGATTGATTGCAAGCAGTTCATACTCTATCAACCTATAGGGGTATGGATATCCATCGAAGAGTTCACATTGTGCATTTTCCAATCACTTGGCTAATTAAACAACCCATGTAAAAGTCTCCTTCCTTGAGTTTTACACACACACACACACACACACACACACACACACACACACACACACACACACACACACACACACACACACACACACACACACACACACACACACACACACACACACACACACACACACACACACACACACACACACACACACACACACACACACACACACACACACACACACACACACACACGCACACACACACACACACACGCGCACGCACGCACGCACACGCACGCACACGCCGCACACGCACGCACACGCCCGCACACGCACACGCACACGCACCCGCACACGCACGCGCACGCGCGCACACACACACACACATATAATTGTTATATATATATATATATATATATATATATATATATATATATATATATATATATATATATATATATATATATATATATATATATATATATATATATATCTGCACACACACACACACAGATATATATATATATATATATATATATCAAATAATTCTTTCACATGCTAAACCACAATATATGGCATCAATTCTTAATAATCCATGATTAATGAAGAAATCATAATATTTGATATAAAGGACTTACCTCCCAAAATGTTATTGATCACTTTCTCCCTTTATATATTTAATTTGAGGTAAAAATGATTGGTCAAACAAGTGCTAATTCATAATTGACCGAGTCTCAATATTGTAATATATCTTTCTTTTATATTTGGGTATATCGGTAGCTAACCTCATCCTTTTGGTTATGAACATTCGTGATGTGCCATACCTTAAAAATTGATTGGGAAAATCACATTACATATTACCTTTGGTAGAAAAACATGTGCCATGTATGTCAAGTTATGCCCAATAATCTCAATTACAATGTTCTTTCTGGCCTTCCATGGATACATATCATGCACATTATACCATCCACTCTGCATGCTTATTTACAATTCAATCATCAAATATGTACACACACACACAAACAATTTCCCTATGGATCTTGATCCTTTTAAGTATTGTTCTATGACATACAATAAGGTAATCAAAACCATTTGTACATGATGTTACACATGTTTATTCACATTAAATGGGATTCATAGGGTGAGGAATCATTAAGAATGAGTAAGGTATTTGTGATCTTATTGTGTTTCCTATCATTAATACATGATAATGTCTTGGATATACACCCCATACAATACACAAGACTCTTACTTTGGTCTTCATCATTTTTAGGAGCGCACTTGTAAAATGTTAATGAGATATATACATCATACTTACAAATTAAAGGTCATCTATCATGACCTCATCAATGAAATTATCTCACCAGATATTCCCATATTGGACATGTTTTCCAATGAGAAATTCCTTCTAGATTACCTAGGGTGAATATAAGAATCTCCCTCCTTTATTTCATAGGAATAAGTTTCCTCATACTAGAAATGCTCAAACATATTTTTATGAATGTTATACTTCTCATCTTCACATCTTGGTTGATGATTCAGATACCATCCCTAAAAAACCTACATCAAGGGATGATCCACTATTATGAATGAATAAATTACTACGTATCATTTTTTCACAGAAAATGATCCTTGATTGTTGCTTCTTGTAGCTTCGTTGAAAGATGATGCGGGGGCCACCCTCTAACAATTATTACATGGATTTCTAGATTTATTTTCATGGTTTAATAGTGACATGCCTAGATTAACACATTTATAGGTATGCATAACATTGTTTTATACCTTGATGTCAATCTAATGCAACAAAAAAATTGAAAGATGCATCCTATGTTCACCCTCCTTGTTAGAAAGGAAATCCAAAAATCTTTGATGTCAGCTTAATTCCTATCAAATATTATCCTAAATGGGTTTCTAACATTGTCCTTATATCAAATCCTAACGGTGAGATTTATTTTTTAATGTATTTCTAAGATTTAAACAAGGCTAGTCCTAAAGATAGTTTTCCTTTACCAAATATTAATATGATTATTGATTCTACTACTGGATATGATATGTTATATTTCATGAAAGGATTTTTAGATAAAACTAAGTTAAAATCAACCTCACTAATCTAGAGAAAAAATATTTTACTACTTTATAGGGTACTTGTCCTATAATATTATGTCTTTTGAATTAAAGATCACTGTGGAAATATATCAATGCATTGTGATGCATATATTCCATGACTACATACATAAGATTGTTGAGGACAAGTGTTGATGATTTATTATTGAAATCTATTCACCTTTAATAACATACTATAACTTTGCAACATATATTTGAATGATTATGGAAAAATAATACCTCGTTAAATCCTAAGAAATGTGTTTTCAATGTCACCATTAATAAGTTACTCAATTTATTATCGATGTAGGTGTAGTGTGGAAGTCTAACAAAGGATGGCTTCAAACCTTCAATAACTCGGAATGCACATGAAAATAAACTTAACCTAAATACTTTGTTCATGACAAGATGATGAAATGAACACAAATTTAGACAAAAACAATGATTTGGGATATCATATTCATAGAAATAACAACATCAAATTGATTGTCAACGATTCATCCTTCACTCTTAGGAATATTTATTTTTACAGCCTTACTATCATTATTTACTAAGAAATTATCTCCTCTTAGGTCACAACTTCTTCATTCTTTCTATTCACAATGATCCTTGAGCTCACATCTCTACGTTTCCTTTAATTATACTCTAAGTTCTTTCTTTTAAACTTAGAATATCAATCCATGCCACCTCCGAAGAATCCCAATCCTATGGAGTTTAAATAAAGGGATCATAAGAACCAACAATAGACCCAAACATAATTAGTCATCCTTTCCCATAGTTTATTCCTTAAACCAATCAATTATTCCAAGTTCACAACTTGAACAAGATTTCACAGATGATGCTACATACTTGAACAAGATTACACAGATGATATTACATACTTGAACAAGATTGCACGGTAATATTACATACTTGAACAAGATTTCACAGATGATGTTACATACTTGAACAAGATTGCACAAATGATGTTGCATACTAAATTATTGCACAATAGAACAAATATTGCATAGAATAATTGCACACTCAAAAAAAAATTATGAAAGAACTTGTGCACTGCACATAATGTAACATAGGACACCGTGGTCCTAAAAAAATGCATTTATGTATTGTGAGAATCCAAAAACATAACTAAATGCTCTATAAAATGTAGATACTTGAATGAATTCATTATGTACTATATTTTATTGACATAAGACTCTATATGATCCTGTATGTGTTAGGAAATAAGGGATAAAATATGTGAAACAATCCCACACATAATCGTAATAGTAGAAACTAATATGCGAATAATATCACAGATCTGAAATAAAAGTGTAGAAAATAAAAGAACACAACACAGAGACAAAATTTAATGTGGTTCACCCAATTTGGGATACATCCAAAAAGAATCACCAGCTCAAATTTTATTACATGTCACCTCTTTCTCTCAATACAATACCCATATTTGTTTGGAGTTGTGCTCAAAAAACTCTCCTGAGTTCACACTTGAACTCTCACCTTTACCATGTTACATCTACCCTACCATATACAAAAATCACATCAATAGGTAATTTCTTAAGCATTTTACAATAACGTTTGTATCAAAACCATAAGCCAAAACTACCCCATAAACCTATGGGTTAAAATATCACCCATATGAGAAGAACATGCCTCTCGAGGTATCGGACACATTTTACAAGAAAAATATGGAGAGTGTACAATAATTTTAGTGTACAGTCTTCAACACTTCCACACATGAAAAAAGATCCACAACATAATAATCTCCCACTTGGAGACTAGTTTTCCTCGAGACAAAGCTTATTAACCCTTCACTATTGTCCATGAAGACCAACCAAAGCTAAACATAGCTTCAGTTTCTCCCTTATGACCACCTTGGTCATCATGTCTGCAGGATTCTGACTGGTATCAATCTTTTCCAACTTCAACTTCTCTTCCTCCAAAGTTGTCCTAATGAAATGGTACCTTAACTATATATGCTTCATCTTAGAGTGGAAAGCAGGGTGCTTAGCTCGGTGTATAACACTTTGACTATCACTATGCAGCTTCCTTCCTCATGTTTATGTCCCAAATCCTCATGCAATTAATGCAACCAAATCATCTCTTTTCTTGCCTCTCAGGTGGAAACATACTCAACCTCCATGGTTGAAAAATCCACCAAATTTTGTAGTCATGAAATCCAACTCACTTATGTAACACCATATCCTCTTTACCTTTGACCTCATAGCCCTCAAGCTATGCATATATAGATCCTCCTCTAAATCACCATGGAGAAATGCGCCTTTCAATCTAGTTGGTCTAAGTGTAAGTCTTCTATTTTTTAAGTTGTGGAGATTAATTGCTTCACTGGCATGCTTGTATAGACTTGTTGGAATACACAGTAATAGGCGCCACCACCCATGGACCGGTATCTATCAATCAAGAAGGAACTCACATCGGTTAAGGCTAACAAGTATCGGTTTCCTGTGTGTGACTACTATAATTAAGTTGCGGGAATTAGATCTATCTTTAGTTGTAAAGTGAATCTAATGGTATTAATGTCATAACTAAAGTGCCCTAAGATTGTATATGTGTATATAAGCATAAATCTAGGGTTAGAAGAAGAGAATTCATTAATAATTAAAATAAGTTTCCTTTAGAGAGAAAAAGAGAAATTAGTAGAGAAGAAAGTACAGGACATCCAAGAAGGTGTGGAAGATTGAAAATCTTCATTGTGTTTCCTTTGTGATGATAAATTAGTTGTTTCTTGGTGGACGTAGCCCACACTAGGTACAATGGGTGAACCATGTTAAATCTTATGTATTATTCTTATTTTTATTTCCGTATTGATTTCTTATATGCTTAGATTTGATTAATATATCTCAGACAACCAGTTTTCTAACCCCAACAACTAGTATCAAAGATTTTTTATTTGAGGGTTTTATGTGTTGACAAATCTATACTCATAGAGGGATTTCTGATTGAGTGGGAGAAAAGTAATGGGAGAAGATAGAAAATTCAGAGTAGAGAAATTTGATGGTCATGATTATCTATTATGGAAGATGCAGGTGGAGGATTATCTTTATCAAGAAAGATATATACTTATCATTGGATGAGAAGGCAAGACTTGCAAAGATGACTGATGAAGAATGAAAAATTCTTGATAGAAAGGCTTTGGGATCTATAAGATTGAGCCTAACACATTTTTTGGCTTCGACTATTACCAAATTAGGATCTACGGTAGATTTGATGAAATCTTTAGCAAATCAGATGAAAGCCCTAGTGCTTCAAATAAAGTTTATTTGATGACAAATTTGTTTAATTTAAAGATGCATGAAGGTGGATCTACATCCAGTCATTTGAATGATTTCCAATCTATTGTAGATAAATTAAAATCAGTTAGTATTCCATTTGAGGATGAAGTGAAATAAATTTTATTATTATGTTCTTTGTCAGATAATTGGGATAACTTGGTCATGTTTGTTAGTAATACAACATCTACTACTAATGTTTTAAATTTTGATGATGTCGTTAGTATAATCTTGAATGAAGAAATACACAAGAAAAGTACAGGAGAATCATCATCTGGGAATGCTTTGATTGTAGAAAGCGGGGAAGGCATAAGGAGAGATTCAAGAGCAAGAATAATGGGAAGTCAAATTCTAAGAATGGTATATTTAAATCTAGAGGTAGAGGAATAACCTACTGGAATTGTGGAAAGAAAGGACATACAAAGAAGGATTGTTCGTTCAAGGAAAACAAAGAGAATGTACCAGACAAAGGTAAAGAGGAAAATGTTACTACAAAAGAGGTAACGCAAGATTCCCTAATTATTTCCTTGAATAATAAAATTGATTCATGGGTTTTAGATTCAGCACTTATTTCCGTGCAACCCCTAATAAGGGTTATTTCAAAAATTATGTCTAGGGTAATTTTGATCATGTTTATCTAGGGATGATGAACCATGCAATATTACTTGGTAAAGGTGAATTTTATATTAAATTGAATAATGGAAACACGTGGATATTGAAATATGCGAGGGTTGTTCCAAGCCTTAAAATAAATATAATTTCTACAGGATAATTGTGTGAAACTGGTTGTATGTTTACACTCACAGCCAAACCTTGGAAATTTACCAATGGATCTCTTTTTGTAGCAAGAGGCAAGAAGGTAGTATCATTGTATTTATCTACTTGTATTATCGATCCTTTTTCTATTCTATCTACTTGATTCGAGATACAAATATGTGGCACAATTGGCTAGGCCATATGAGTGAAAAGGAAATGCAAATCTTAAAGGCAAAGGGTAAGTTATCGATCTCGAAACATGTAGATCTTGATTTCGTGAGCATTGTATTTTTGGAAAGCAGAAGAGAGTGAGATTTCTCAAATTTGAGGCAACAAAGAAGAAGCATAAATTGGAGCTTGTAAACTCAGATGTGTGGGGACCATCCCAGGTAGCTTCTCATGGAGGATCCCAACACTATGTTACTTTCATTGATGATGCCAGAAGAAAGGTATGGGTTTATTGTATTAAATGTAAATATGATGTTTTTAAAAAATCTAAAAATGGAAATCCCTCATGGAAAATTAATCAAATTCAAAGTTAAAATTACTTAGATATGATAATGGTGGTAAGTACTACAACAAGGATTTCAATGATTACTTGCTCATAAATGGAATACGTAGAAAAGGGCAGGTTCTTAGAACACCATAGGAGAATGGTGTTGCAGAGAGAATGAACAGGACAATCATGGAACATGCTAGAAGCACAATGATACATACTAGATTTCTCTTACAGTTTCGGGTAGAAGTAGTAGACATGGTGGTTTATTTAATTAACCATGGACCTTCAAGTGTACTGGATGGTGGAATACTAGAAGAAGTTTGGAATGGAAAAGAGGTAGATCTTTATTTTCTTAGAGATTTTGGCTCAGAAGTGTTTTTGCATATTAATAAGGAAAATAGAAAGAAATTAGATGCTAAATCCAAAAGATGTACTTTCATTGGTTATGGATTTGGTGATTTCAGATTCCGATTTTGGGATTTAGAAGGTTCTAAGGTAATTAGGAGTCATTAAATTGATTATAATGAAAAGAGAATTTATGTGATGCCCGTTAAAAATAACCCACTTGAGACCCAAGAAACAACCTAGGGTTAGCTAGAAAATTATGGAATAATTATTTTTTTATTAGAAGTGTCCACAACCAAGTTGCAAGACAACAGTTGACCCTATTAGGTTCCAAAACAAATATAAATTACTAGAACATATTTTTCCTACATTATAAATTTCCAAGTTCACATGGTTCAATTTTTTTTTTTGGGTTAGAAGTTTCGATTAGGTTCGGGAGTAATTTACCCCCATACCCACTCTCTAACATGCTCAGAGTTTCAACTTGATTTTTCTCATACTTAATGCATCCAAAATTTCCCTAAATCATCCCATTAGATAGGAAATTTTCTCACCTTTTTGGTGATATAAAGAAGTCCTCCTAACTCCTTCAAAAACTCAAGATATGGACAGGCAGAATTTAGGGATAAAATTTTCCCCAAGGGGACATGTGTTAAGTAGGGGTGAAGAGCAAAATTCGGGTTGGCGGGTCGCGGAGCGGTTTTTGAAATTATTCCCCGTGCGGGTGCAAATTCCACAATTTTCACACACCTTCACAGGACCTCCAAGGACATGTGTCAGCTCAAGACAAGGTGGGGAGAGGATGAGGGAAAGGCACGGCGGTGGAGAGAATTGAAGAATTTCACCGAAGGAAAAGGAGAAAAAGCAAATAGCACCCATGCACCCGCTGGTCCGCCAGGACATGTGGTGCATAACCGATAATGTGAGGAGGGAATAGCGAAGGGTGGAGTGACAGGAGAAGCTAGATAATTTTTCCGAATGGGAGATAAGGGGAGAATTGGACACGCGGGTCTACGCACATGCGGAAGGGATTCCCCAAGGTGAGGACGAGAGTGGGGCCAAGGAGGATAACGATTCAATCTTAGAGAAAACTGTGGCTCCCTTCATCTGATCAAACAAGTCATCAATAAGAGGAATAGGATAACGATTCTTGATCGTTACCTTGTTTAGTTAGTGGTAATCGATACACAACCACAAGGATCCATCCTTCTTATTCAGAAAGATCACTGGTGAACCTCAAGGGGATACACTAGGATGGATAAGGCCCTTCTCCAAAAGTCCCTCAAGCTGTAACTTGAGCTCACAAAGCTTTGGGGTGGTCATTCGATAAGGTGCTCGTGAGATAGGATCTACTCCAGGAAATAGATCTATATGAAAGTCAATTTCACGTGGGGGTGGTAACCCTGCTAGCTCCCCAAGAAAGACATCTGCAAAATCTCTCAAGATGGGTTGATCATCTAGTGATGGTCCACTAGACCCATCCTCGATCATCACTAATTGTCATAGCATAGATATGACAACCCCATCACACACACCGCTTAAGCTGCATAGCGGAGATGGTGCTAATAGAAATGGGTCTCCTGAGCCCCAAGATCACCGAATCAACTCCCAAATCATCTACACAAGTTATAGTCTTGTGATAACAATCCATCCTAGGCCTATGTGTAGATAGCCAATCCATACCCAAAATGACTCCATACGATCCTAAAGCTAGGATACGAGAGATCTAATGTAGTGGTGAAAGGTCCCAAATCCACTACACACTCCTTAACTAAGGAGTCTATAGAGATCTTAGCTCCAAAAGCCATCTCAACATCCCAACTAAGACCCTACCTAACTTCCACTAGCTTGCATCTCTCTACTAAAGATGGTGCAATGAAATAATCAAAAGAACTAGAATCAAACAATACAGAGGTAAGAATACCACCAATGCTACCTGTGGTCTCAATGACTAGTAATTTGATGCTCTTCCTGGCAGTTCTCAACCACTGCATAAATCTTGTGGCTACATCCCATGTCACCAACAGTCGGCTCTAAAATATGTGCCTTACCCTTGTTGTTAGGGTTATGTGGGCAATCTGTCCAAAATTTTCCAATAACTCCATAACCAAAACATCCTCCTAATCCTCCCCAATGAGTAGCACCTCCAATAGGTGCCCTATAAGTCTGTGGTGTGGACCCTGATGATCTAGCTACATTCTGTTGAGGTCTCTGCTAGTGAGCTCCTGCTGACTAAGCTCTAGGTCCACCCTGTGTCCTGATAGGACCCCTAAGAGGAGGCCCCATACTCCAACCTCTTTATGCATCAACTCTCTATGGAGGTCTATGAGGTGGGCGGGACTATTATTGTTGCTACTGTTATGGCCTAAAGAATGACTGTGTTGTACCCTGGCCACCACAATGAAGTGGTACTAACCCCTTGATCTATCATCCCACATCTTGTCAGATATGGCTCTAGACTCGCCTCTAACTCCGTTGGGTATTTCCCCAAGTCTCCTATGCAATATAGGCCTTCTTGATGCCCTCGGCTAAATTATGTGGGCAAAGGTGGATCTACACCGCACATCTAATATCCAAATTTAGGCCCCGTGATGAAATGTGAATCCGCACTGCTCATCTTACATATACTCTACATACTAGAGTAGATCCAAAATCTACTCTCATACTCTGCTACAGAAAGAGATGCATGTCGAGGTCATGGAACTCGTCGATCCTCTGCTATATGAACCTTCATGATAAATACCTACTCCTAAATCTCTCCTCAAATAGCTCCCAGGTCACTGTCTCTGAATCTATGTGGAGCTTCTTCTCCTCTTTCCTCCACCATACTCCTGCTCCATCCCTCAGTAGATGGATCGCAACATGAGGTTTCGTGTTGCTAGAACAAGGACAAATATTGAAGCAACTGCTCAAGCTCACTAGCCAGGCCTCTACCTGAAATACACCCATATCACCTAAGTAATGTGAGGGATGAAACTTCAGGATCTCTCTAATGTGATCTACAACTGTGGTTTGGTGGCCTCAAGGTCTCTCTATACGCTCATTCCTAAGCCTAGGGCTTCAAGACCTCTCTGTATGCTCTGGAACTTTGTCACCCTATCTCCTAGGTGGTGACTCAGCTCTGGCTGACTCCGCATGGGAGTTCTCTCCTCTATGCTCTTCACTGGGTCGAAGAGATACCTGACCCTCAATGGAAAAGTCTCTGTCATGGCTGGCTGCATGTCATTCTCCTAATCCTCTACGTAAAGCAGCATTGACATCCTGAAGAGTCTGCAAGATTTGGGGTAGAATAGCTGCTACACCCTGATCCGGTGGTGGTGGTGGTGGTGGTGAGTTTGAGTTTCTATGAAGGTTTCTCGGCTCTGTCTCGAGCCCCCGCCTGCATAAAAGTGGGAGTTAGTTTATTTTGCTAATTTCTACACGACTTCCATGTTTACTAAAATATACAAATTCGAGCTAAGTTGTTTTCTAGGTTTAGAAGTGTGCTAGGTTTAAGTTTCATGTCCCAAGTTTTCTAGTGTGCCCAATGGTCTAAGATTTTAAACCACTACTTTGATACCAAGAGGGATGCAAAAACAACCCACTTGAGACCCAAGAAACAACCTAGGGTTAGTTAGAAAATTATGGAATAATTTTTTTTATTAGAAGTGTCCACAACCAAGTTGCAAGACAACAATTGACCCTATTAGGTTTCGAACAAATATAAATTACTAGAACATATTTTTCCTACATTAACAATTTTCAAGTTCACATGGTTTAAATTTTTTTGGGTTAGAAGTTTCAGTTAGGTTCAGGGAGTAATTTACCCCATACCCACTCTCTAACAGGCTCAAAGTTTCAAATTGATTTTCTCATACTTAGTGCCTCCAAAATTTTCCTAAATCATTCCCATTGGATAGGAAATTTTCTCACCTTTTGGTGATATAAATAAGTCCTCCTAACTCCTTCAGAAACTCAAGATATGGACAGGCGGAGTTTAGGGATCAAATTTTCCCCAAGGGGACACATGTCAAGTAGGGGTGAAGAAAAAATTTGATGGTGGGAAGGTCACGGGGTGATATTTGAAATTATAACCCTGTATGGGTGCCAAAAGTCCATAATTTTCCTATGCCTCCACAGGACCTCCAAGGACACGTGGCGGCTCAAGACAAGGCGGGGAGAGGATGAGGGAAAGGTGAGGTGACAGAGAGAATTGAAGAATTTCACCGAAGGAAAAGGAGAAAAAACACATAGCGCCCACATGTCCACGGGTCCTCTAGGGACATGTGGCACACAACTGGAAATGTGGGGAGGGAACAAGGAAGGGTAGAGCAGTGGGAGAAGCTAGAGAATTTCGTCAAAGGGGAGATAAGGGGAGAATTGGATGCGCGGGTCCACGCGCCCACTGGAAGGGATTCCCCAAGGTGAGGGCGGGAGTGCGGGGCCGCGGGAGGAAACACAAAAATTTCCAAATCAAAAATTTAAAAAGGAAAAGGGGTCATGAGGGTTCTACCCCCTCCGCAAGCACCCACATTTACCACATGCTAGCTTTGTGATAGGCCACGGGCTGGTGGGGAGAAATGGAAAATTTTCCAAAATTTTAAAAAGGTCTAAGGACAAAATGATGTTGCGCCTCCACCGTTGTCCCGTGAGGACACATGACAGACTCTGATTGGCTGCGGATCGGTGAAGGAAAATTCAAAAAAAATTCCTGAACCAAAAATTTAAAATTTTCCTAAGGATTTTTTGACCGGAAATTTTTGGGCCGTGGGCCCGCTAGGAAAATTTTCCCAAATTTTCCCGCCAAGGCAAAAAAACTTCAAAGTACCATAACTTTTGCTAGAAAAAATAGTTTTGGGAAAACAAAGACTTTATAGAAAGCTCTCGATGCCCTATTTGCACAAGAAACATAAATTTTACATTTTGATTAATTTTAATAGGTCAATTTTGTAAAAAATCTATAGGATTTTAAAAAGCCAACTGGTAAATTTCTTTCTTTCAATTTTGATTAAATTGGATCTCCTCCTTCACTCAACATGCTAAAAAAACATGGAGGATTTCTCTAGGGAGGGTTTAAAGTGTTTAGGGAAGGTAAATTTACTTGTTTGAGTTTCAACATACATTTTTCCATCAAATGACAGAAAACGGCTGTGGAAGAGATTTGGCTCATTTTTGCAATGTTTAAAATTGTTCTCTTAAGTGTTCTTTGTCAATTGAGTTCCTTGATGGCTTAGCATGCTAAATTATAACAAATCTAGGTTGAATATTAAGTGCATGTCTGAACTATACATTTTTATTAACTTTAATTGCCAGTTTTGAATATTTACAAGAGATCAAATCAAAAGAGGCCCATCTAAATTTTCATCATGCAAGTAAGGCACTTATTTTCCAATTTAATCTAATACAATTAGTTATTTTAAACAACCATTATGAATCAAAAGTAATAATAAGTTCCATTTTTACACATTCCCAAAATACAAAATACAACATTGTTCCCACGTACATTTCTTCTTTCCAAACAAATATCTAACTATCTCTTTTGCCATACAATGAAACATAGAATTTAATTCAACCATGCATATGAGAGAAGGTATTTCAATTCTTTATTGACTTCAATTAAAATCTTTACATCTTTCCATGTTGAATGCAATAATAGAATTTTATTTCTTTCCAATAAACAGACCAGGATATAAATGTCTTTCACAATTCAAATATATAACTTCATAATCAAATTACATGCATAATTCTTCACAAAATACATATTATAATTTCATCCACAACAGTGGGAAGGGATTACAAATGAATATATTTTCACAAGGAACTATCAAATTACATTTTCCTTTGCTCTAAGATAGTAATATGCACATTTTCTCTTTCTCCAAGTTGATCACAAAAAAAGAGGGGAAAGGCAATGCTCTCCACCCAACAAAGACATCGAATAAAGGAGAACCCTTCCTTCATCATTGGCCCCCGAGCCCCAACAAAATATAATAAGAGATGTAATTCAACCTATGGAAAAAATTGGCTTCCACAACACATAACATTCTTTCAAATATACATCACAATTAAAACATAATTCAACACAAAACAACAATTTACAAACTGCATTTGAAGACATTCAAAATAGAACTTAGGCTTGATCATGCAAGCAAAAGGAGCAAGGCCTATGGGGGAAGCTACTTATGCCTCCCAATTGGGAATTGGGCATCCACTAAAACAACCACCAAAATAATTCATCATCCCACACATCCTTATGACCCCCACAAATCTCTCCTTATGCCCCCCATAGGTTTCTTTATGCCCACCCCAAAGTAAGAAATGGAGCTATTTCTTTTCCATGGTGGATCAAAACCCAAACTCCTTCCACAAAATTATGATGCCATTGACATTCCTTATGCCCCCACATGGATTCCCCATAGCCTTATCCTACACCATCCCTAAGGCAATCTACAAATAAACAATAAGTAAAACAAAACATTCTCCATTCATACAACACAACAAGAAAATAACATCATAAAAGAGAGTTAAATTCCTACCTCTCCATGGTAACTTTTTTTCCTAACAGCAAGCTCAAATTCCAAAACATAGTTCAAAACAAAAATCTCCCAAGTATGCAAAGCTTTCTACAACTCCTTCCAAAACAAGAGCTCCAACATAAGAAAATGTGCCCCAAAAAGTTACAAAATGATTCAACAACCCCAAAAAAGAGTTTGAATTATATAGAAGAGGGAAGAAGAGAGGATGATGTGGATCCATGTAGGATGCCACATCACACATCCTCAAATTCAAACACAAAAGACAAAATTTCATTCTCCCAAGCACAATAAAGAGGTGGGTGAAAATATGACAAGTTACTTGCACACTCCAAAAATCCCACACCTCAAGGGACAAAAAAATAAATAAAATGTAAGAGAGTGCAATCAAAACAAAGCAACATGATTAATAAAATTCATTATAAAAGTCACAAATCATCTCTAACCATAAGTATGGTTGTTAAATTAAATTTAGAGGCATGGGAGAAATTTTACTTGTCCCACAAGCCTTTTCAAAAATAGCCCCAAGGACAAATTTAATTTTTGGAGGCAGAGTATTTCATACTCCAAAACCGACTTACACAAACTCTTACACAACTCACACACATATTTAATACAAACAGCCAACAACTTCCATTATTACTTTCCCATATCCCAATTTAATTTATTTAAATTTTAACCATATGATTTCTCACATTAATTTATCACAATTTTAATTAATTAAAAGAAAGGAACACATTACTAATAAAATACATACAACAATAATAAATATAACCACATCAATAAAATACATACATATTAAATATAACCACATAATAAAATACATAATACCCATGGTCACATATAAAGGAAATCCCCCATGGGAATCCCTAACAAAATAACACACAACACAATAAAACAAGTTGCCATGGTGACCTTGTCGAATTCACCTAGAATTCCATTGTGGTTGGTCTCCAATCCCCGATGTTTTGTTGTGATATTTTTAACCTGCAAAATATAAATACCTCCTTCAGCCTCATGGCCATATTAGAACATCCAACATGATATAAATGAAATCACAAAACCAACTATATAAATGAATCACAACAACATCGAAGTAACAACTACATCATTTGCATTTTTAATCAACAACTATATCATCATCATAAAATATCCATTTCTAGATCTACTCATAATATCTAAAATCATATGTCTGAACAACATCCATGAAACATCCATGTCAAATAATATATCATCATCCACATATAAGTGTCTCTAATAATCATCATGCATCATAACCAAATCAAGATCAACAATAATCCATGATCAAATGTCTAACAACCTACTAAATCAAATCATAATAATGTCCATAACGTAAGCAAAAATACCAAAATAAGCATCCAAAGGTGTCAAAGGGAAGTGGGCACTACATCCCCCTCCCCTTAGACTTGACTTCCTCCTGGAAGTCATTGGAAAAATGTGGATATGAACTCTTAATGAAGCGGCATCCTCCCATGTAGCTGCAATCTCATCATATATTTCCCACCGCACCAAACCTTATCAACCTCTCTCTCCTCGAAGCCCCACATTCCCGTGATCTATTATGTGAACAGGCTCCACCATCACCTACTCCTAATCCTACACCTACAATGGTGTCTAATCTAACACATGAGAAGGATATGCAATATATCTCCTGAGAACTGAAACGTGAATAACATCATGTACGCGAGATAAGATGGGTGGTAATCCTAGATGGTAGGCCAAAGGGCCGATACACTCCAAGATCTAAAAAGTACCAACAAATCTAGGAGCTAACTTATAACCTTTTCCCTAATGGATAGGGCTCTTGTGTGGCCTAACATGAAGGAACACCTTCATGCCCATGTACTATGATCGATTCTATGCTGATCCAAATACTTCTTCTTCCTATCCTGAGCCTCCTACAATCTATGCTTGATCAACACTACCTACTGCTCCATGTTTTGTAGAAGAGCTAGTCCAAGAGATAATTTGTCCTTTAAGATGTCCCAGCTAAGAGGTGTTCTCGCACTCTACCATAAAAATCCTGAAATGAGCATGCTTGGAACTCGGAAACTATTATGTTAGGAAAAATACACTAAGTACAAGTACTCCTCCCATTTAGACTGCTGATCCATCACATACATCCTGAGCATATCCTCTAAAATCTGATTCACCTGCTCAGTTTGTCCATCTGTCTCAAGGTGATATGTTATGCTAAAGTTGATTCTCATCCCGAGGACATATTACATGGTAGTCCGTGAAGTGTGAAGTGTACAAGGATCGCGATCACAAATGATCTTCCGCGGAATCCCGTGCAACCTGAAAATCTCATCCAAATATACTCATACCACTTAACTAGCTGTGTAAGTGGTCTTGACCTAGAAAAAGTGAGCCACTTATACCAATTTATCAATCGTGATAATGGCATCATGGTGATATCTTGACATCGGTCGCCCCATAATGAGATCCATGGAAATGGTGTCCCACTTCCATTCCGGTATAGCATGAGGATAAAGAAGGTCTATATGCTTGATGCTTAGCCTTAACCCTCTATCACTCTAAACATCATGACACAAACTGGGCCACGTCTCAATGAATTCCTCTCTAATGATACAATTGTCTCAAGGTGGTGTGCATCTTCTTCACCCCGAGATGGGCTGAATAGGGTGCACGATGTGCCTCTACCAAGATGTCCTACCTCAAGCCTCCATCTCTGGGAACATAAATCCTACCTCTATGCCTGAGAAGACCATCTACCTCTAAGGAAAAACCATCAAACTTCCCCTCAAGGGGTCTTTGTGACTCGATCTCTGCTTGAACTGCAATGTAGAAGCTATCAAGAGGAAGTTGTTTAAGAATCCTGCTCCACAAATATGTGCTCACTGATGTGGTGATAGCCACATGTCTCCATCTACTAAGAGCATCTACTACCACATTCTCTTTCCCCTTCACATGCTTTATCTCTATGTCATACTCACATAAAGAACCCCATCCAACGCCAATAACGAGTGTTGAGATTGGGGCTGCATGAAAAGGTGGCAAGACTCAAATGATTTATCCTAAGTGTGAATCTCCTACTTAAGAATCTTGCTCCGCAAATCTCACCGATGTGGCGATAGCCACATGTCTCCATCTACTAAGAGCATATGCTACCACAATATCTTTCCCCTTCACATGTTTAACTCCATGTCATACTCACATAAAGAACCCCATCCAACGCCGCTAACGAGTGTTGAGATTGGGCTACGTGAAAAAAAGTGAAGACCAAGAATCAAATGATTTATCCTAAGTGTGAATCTTCTACCAAGAAGAAAGTACCTCCATCTAACCAAAGCATGCACAATCTGCTACAAAGCTCGAGATCATGAGTAGGATAATTAATCTTGTGATCTTTGAGTTTGCGAGACTCAAAAGCCACTACTCTCCTCCTACATCAACACACCTCCAAGCCCTATAAATAAGCATCCATGCAAACAAAGAACTCACACTGGATCCGGAACTACAAGAATAGGTGTTTAGTTAGGCCATTCCTTCACTGTTCCTAAGTCCTACTCGCATATGTATAACCAAACAAACTTCTTCCCTTTCCTCTGAAGGGAAGTGATAGGGTGCATAATCCGAGAGAAGTCCTGAACAAATCTCTAGTAGTAACCTGCTAATCCCATGAAGTATGCACACCTCGGTCACTATAGTGGGTGTTGGCCAATCCATAATGGCTCTAATCTTGGAAGGATTAATTGTGATACCTTCCCCAGAAATGATATGACCAAAATAATGTACCTCTATTTGAAAGAATGCACACTTCTCCAAGTTCCCATAAAGTTGCTGCTCACGAAGAAACTACAAGAGCCTAACAAAGGTGCCCCTCGTGCTCCTCACACATACGTGATTATATCAAGATGTCATCTAAGAAGATGAGAATGAAGCGATCTAAGAAGGTCTTGAATACCCCATTCATCAAACTCATGAACACTGTGGGGCATTAGTTAAAACCAAAATGCACCACCGTGAACTCATAGTGCCCATATCTTGTGCATGGAAGGTGGTCTTATGAATTTCCACCTTCGAAATCCTCAAGTAAAGGTAATCGACTTGAGATCAATATTTGAGAAAATGTGGCTCCCTTCATCTAATCAAACAAATCATCAATGTGAGGAAGAGGATAACGATTCTTCATCGTTACCTTGTTCATATGGTGGTAATCAATACACAACCACAAGGATCCATCCTTATTATTCATAAAGATCACCATTGCACCTCAAGGGGATACACTAGGATGAATAAGGTCTTTCTCTAAAATACCCTCAAGCTACAACTTGAGCTCACGAGATTTGGGGTGGTCATCCGATAAGGTGCTCATGAGATAGGCTATGCTCCAGGAACTAGATCTATATGAAAATCAATTTCACATGGGGGTGGTAACCCTGGTAGCTCCCTTGGAAATACATTTGTAAACATTCTCAAAATGGGATGATCATCTAGCGATGGTCCACTAGACCCATCCTCTGATCTATCCCTAATTGTAACAGCATACATCCGATAACCTTGTCACACACACCGCTTAAGCTACATAACAGAGACGGTGCTAATAAAACGGTCTCCCGAGCCCCAAATCACTAACTCAACTCCCAAATCATCTACACAAGATATAGTCTTGTGATAACAATCCATCCTCACCCTATGAGCAAATAACCAATCCATACCCAAAATGACTCCATACGAGCCCAAAGGAAGGATACGGAGATCTGAAGTAGTGGTGAAAGGTCCCAAATCCACTACACACTCCTTAACTAAGGAGTCTATAGAGATCTTGGCTCTAGAAGCCATCTCAACATCCCAACTAAGACCCTTCCTAACTGCCACTAGCCTGCATCACTCTACTAAAGATGGTGCAATGAAAGAATCGAAGAAACTAGAATCAAACAATACAGAGGTAGAATACCACCAATACTACCTATGGTCTCAATGACTGTGCTCATGCTCTTCCTGGTGGTTCTCAACCACTACATAAATCATGTGGCTACGTCCCATGTCACCAATAGTTAACTCTAAAATATGTGCCTTACCCTTGTTGTTAGGGTTCTGTGGGCAATCTCTCCAAAAGTGTCTAGTAACTCCACAACCAAAACATCCTCCTAATCCTCCCCAATGAGTAGCATTTCTGATAGGTGCCCTAAAATCCTGTGGTGTGGACCCTGATGATCCAGCTATGGTTTGCTGAGGTCTCTACTGGTGAGCTCCCGTTGATTGAGCTCTATGTCCACCTTGTGACCTGATGGGACCCCTAGGAGGAGGTCCCATACTCCGACCTCTCTATGCATCAACTCTCTATGGAGGTCTATGAGGTGGGGGAAAGACTACTACTCTACTACTATGGCCTAAAGGATGACTATGTTATACCCTAACCACCATGAGAAATGGGTACTAACCCCCTTGATATACCATCCTACATCTGTGTATGCGGGTCCTGACTCGGTCTCTATCCTGTTGGGTCTTTCCCCGAGTCTCCTTTGTAATATAGGCCTTCTCGATGACCTTAACTAAATTCTATGGGTAGTGGATCCACAAAGCACCTCCAATATCTAAATTCAGGCCCCAGATGAACTTGTGAATCTACACCTACTCATCTTACATATACTCTACATACTAGAGTAGATCTAGAAATCTACTCTCATACTCTGCTATAGAAAGAGATGCCTATCGGAGGTCATGGAACTCATCGATCCTCTGTTGTATGAACCTTCATGATAAATACCTACTCTTGAATCTCTCCTCAAATATATCCCAGGTCATTGTCTTTGAATCTACATGGAGCTTTTGCTCCTCTGTCCTCCACCATACTCCTGCTCCATCCCTCAGTAGATGGATCACAACATGAGCTTTCATGTTGCTAGAACAAGGAAAAAGCTTAAAGCAACCACTCAAGATCACTAGCCAAGCCTCTACCTTAAATTCACCCATGTCACCTGAGTAATGTGATGGCCTGAAGCTTTAGGATCTCCCTGATGTGATCTTCTTCTATAGTCTGGTGGCCTCTAGGTCTCTCTACATGCTCATCCCTAAGCCTAGGGCTCTAAGACCTCTCTCTATGCTCTGAACTCTATCACCTTGTCCCCTCTGTGGTGACTCTGCTTTGGTTGAATCCACATGGGATTTCTCTCCTCTATGCTCCTTATTTAGTCGAGGAGATACCTACCCTCTATAGAAGGGGCCTCTATCATGAGTAGCTTCATGTCCTCCTCCTAATCCTCCGAGTAGAGCGCATTGACATCCTAAAGGGTCCAGCAGAATCTAAGGTAGGATGGCTGCTACACCCTCCCCGTGGTGGTGGTGGTGGTGAGTCTAAGTCTCTATGAAGGTTTATGTCACTCCGTCTGAGCCTCTTGCATAGACAAAAGTGAGAGTTAGTTCATTTTTCTAAGTTTTACACAACTTCCATGTTTACTAAAATATACAAATTCTAACTAAGTTGTTTTCTAGGTTTAAAAGTGTGCTAGGTTTAAGTTTTCATGTCTCAAGTTTTCTAGTGTGCCCAATGATCCAAGATTTTGAACCACTTCTCTGATACCAAGTGTGATGCCCAGTTAAAACAACCCACTTGAGACCCAAGAAACAACCTAGGGTTAGTTAGAAAATTATGGAATAATTTTTTTTTATTAGAAGTGTCCACAACCAAGTTGCAAGACAACAATTGACCCTATTAGGTTTTAGAACAAATCTAAATTACTAGAACATATTTTTCCTTCATTAACAATTTTCAAGTTCACATGGTTCAATTTTTAGGGTTAGAAGTTTCAGTTAGGTTCAGGGAGTAATTTACCCCCATACCCACTCTCTAACAGGCTCAGAGTTTCAACTTTATTTTCTCATACTTAACACATTCAAAATTTCCTAAATCATTCCCATTGGATAGGAAATTTTCTCACCTTTCTAGTGATATAAATAAGTCCTCCTAACTCCTTGTAGAACTCTAGTTATGAGCAGTGGACTTTAGGGGTCAAATTTTCCCCAAGGGGACACATGTGTCAGAGGGGAAAGAAAAATTTGGGGTTGGCGGGTCACGGGACGAGCATTTGAAATTTTTCCCGTGTGTGGCTCAAATTCCAAAATTCTCCCGTGCCTCCATGGGTCCTCCAGGACACATGTGGCGGCTCAAGAGTCAAGGGCGGGGAGAGAGAGAAGAGGGAAGGGGGGGCGAGAGAGTCTTGTGGGAAATTCACCAAAGGGAGAAAGGAAAAAAATAGCGCCCACACGCCCGTGGGTCCCTAGGGACACACGTGTGGCACTCAACAAGCTAACATGGGGAGGAGAGAAAGGGAAAGGTAGAGTAGTGGCGGGAAGTTATATGGCAAATTTTGCCAAAGGGGAGATATGGGGAGAATTGGACGTGCGGGTCCATGCACCCACGGAAGGGATTCCCAAGGTGAGGGTGGGAGTGTAGGGCCATGGGAGGAAACAAAAAAATTTTCAAAAGGAAAAAGGGGTTGTGAGGGTTCTGCCCCCTCCGCAAGCACCCAAAGCTGCCACGTGGCAAATGTGATAGGCCATGGACCGGCGGGGAGAAATGGAAAATTTTTCCAAAATTTTAAAAAGGGCTAAGAGAAAAAATGATTCCGCGCCTCCGCCACTACCCCGAGGACATGTGGCAGCCTTTGATTGGCTGTGGTTAGTGGAGGAAAATTCAAAAATTTTCCCAACCAAAAAATTTAAAATTTTCCTAAGGATTTTTCGACGGGAAATTTTTGGGCCACGGGCCCACTAGAGAAAATTTTCCCAAATTTTCCCGCCAAGGCAAAAACTTTCAAAGTGTCATAACTTTTGTTAGAAAGCTCAGTTTTGGGAAAACGATGACTTTATGGAAATATCTCGATGCCCTCTTTGCACAAGAATCATAAATTTTACATTTTGATGAATTTTAAGGTGTCAATTTTACAAAAACGATCTACATGCTTTTAAAAAGCCAACTGGTTATTTCCAACTTTCAAATTTGATTAAATTAGATCTCCTCCTTCACTCAACATGCCAAATAAACATGGAGGATTGATCTAGAAAGGGTTTAAAGTGTTTTAGGAAGGTAAATTTGTTTAATTGATTTCAATTTGTAATTTTCCAACAATTGACAAAAAGATTGTGAGAAGGATTTGGCTCAAAATTGTAATGTTTAAAATTGTTTTCTTAAGTGTTCTTTGTCAATTGAGTTCCTTAATGTCTTAGCATTCTAAATTATATCAAATCCAAGTTTATTATTAAGTATAGGTCTGAACTGTACATTTTTATTAACTTTAATTGCCAGTTTTGAATATTTACAAGAGATCAAATCAAAAGAGGTCCATCTAACTTTTCATCATGCAAGTAAGGCACTTCATTTCCAATTTAATCTAATACAATCAGTTTTTTTAAACAAACCATTCTGAATCCAAAGAAAATACTAAATTTCATTTATACACATTCCCAAAATACAAAAATACAACATTGTTTCCACATACATTTCCTCTTTCCAAATAGAGATCTAACTATCTCTTTTGTCATACAATGAAACATTGAATTTAATCCAACAATGCATATGAAAAAAAATGTCTTTCAACTCTTTATCGACTTCAATTATAAATCTTTACATCTTTCCATGTTGAATGCAATAACAAAATTTTGTTTCTTTCTAATAAACAAAAAAAATATAAATGTCTTTCACAATTTAAATATACAATTTCATAATCAAATTACATACATCTTTCTTCACAAAATACATATTACAATTTCATCCACAACATGTGGGAAGGGATTACAAATGAATATGTTTTCACAAGGACTATCAAACTACATTTTCCTTTGCTCCAGGACAACAACATGCACATTTTCTCTTTCTCCAAGTTGATCACAACAAAAGAGGGGGAAAGGCAATGCTCTCCACCCAACCAAGACATCCAATGAAAGGAGAAGCCTTCCTTCATCATGGTCCCCGAACCCCAAACCAAAATACAATAAGAGATGTAATTCAACCCATGGCAACAACTAGCTTCCACAACACACAACATTCTTTCAAACATGCACATTTCAATATAAAACATAGTTCAACACAAAACAACAGTTTACAACTGCAATTGAAAACATTCAAATCAAAACTCAGGCTTGATCATGCAAGCCAAAGGAGAAAGCCTATGGGGAAGCTACTTATGCCTCCCAATTGGGAATTGGGCATCCACCAGAACAAACCACCAATAAATTTCACCATACATATCCTTATGCCCCCACAAATCCCTCCTTATGCCCCCACAAATTTCCTTATGCCCCCCACAAAGTAAGAAATGCAAGCTATTTATTTTCCATGGTGGATCCCAAACCCAAACTCCCTCCACAAAATTATGATGCCAATGACATTCCTTATGCCCCCACATGGATTCCCCATAGCCTTATTCTACACCATTCCTAAGGCAATCTACCCAACCAGCCAACAAATAAATCAAAACATGCACCATTCATACAACACAACAAGAAAATAACAACATAAAAGAGAGTTAAATTCCTACCTCTCCATGGTAACTTTTGATTCCAAACAAAGCTTCAAATTCAAAACACAATTCCAAAAAAAAATCTCCCAAGCATGCAAAGCTTTCTCCAAACTTCCTCCAAAACAAGAGCTCCAACACAAGAAAATGCGCCCCAAAGAAGTTGCAAATGATTCAACAACCCCAAAAAAGAAAGAGTTTGAATTATATAGAAGAGGGAAGAAGATAGAGGATGATGTGGATCCATGTAGGATGCCACATCACACATCCTCAAATTCAAACACAAAAGACAAAATCCATTCTCCCAAGCACAATAAAGAGGTGGGTGAAAATATGACAAGTTACTTGCACACTCCAAAAAGCCCACACCTCAAGGGACAACAAAATAAATAAAATGTAAGAGAGTGCAATAAAAAAAGAAATATGATTAATAAAATTCATTATAAAAGTCACAAATCACTTCTCCAACCATAAGTATGGTTGGTAAATTAAATTTAGAGGCATGGGACAAGTTTTACTTGTCCCACAAGCCTCCAAAAACAACCCCCAAGGAAAATTCAATTTCCATGGAGTGGAGTATTTCATACTCCAAAACTGACTTACACAAACTCTTACACAACTTACACATCCCTTACATATTTAATACAACCAGCCAACAACTTCCATTATTACTTTCCCATATCCCAATTTGATTTATTTAAATTTTAACCATATGATTTCTCACATTAATTCTATCACAATTTTAATTAATTAAAAGAAAGGAACACATTACTAATAAAATACATACAACAATAATAAAAATAACCACATCAATAAAATACATAATACCCATGGTCACATATAAAGGAAATCCCCCCATGGGAATCCCTAACAAAATACAACACACACACTCAAGACATGTTGCCATGGTGACCTTGTCAAATTCACCTAGAATTCCATTGTGGTTGGTCTCCGATCCCCCGATGCTTTGTTGTGATATTTTTAACCTGCAAAATACAAATACCTCCTTCAGCCTCATGGCCATATCAGAACATCCAACATGATATAAATGAAATCACAAAACCAACTATATAAATGAATTACAACAACATCGAAGTAATAACTACATCATTTGCATTTTTAATTAACAACTATATCATCATCATAAAATATCCATTTTCTAGATCTACTCATAATATCCAAAATCATATGTCTGAACAACATCCATAAAACATCCATGTCAAATAATATATCATCATCCACATATAAGGTGTCTCTAATAATCATCATGCATCATAACCAAATCAAGATCAACAATAATCCATGATCAAATGTCTAACAAGCTACTAAATCAAAACATAATAATGTCCATAATGTAAGAAACCGTATCAAAATAAGCATCCAAAGGTGTCAAAGGGAAGTGGGCACTACATCCCCTCCCCTTAGACTTGACTTCCTCTTGGAAGTCACTGGAAAAAATGTGGAAACTGAACTCGTAATGAAGTAACATCCTCCCATGTAGTTGCAGTCTCATCATATCTGTCCCACTGCACCCAAACCTGATCAACCTCTCTACCTCGAAGGCCCAGGGTCTTGCATCTAAGATGTAAATGGGCTCCACCATCACCTTCCCCTGATCCTATACCTGCAATGATGTCCAATCTAACACATGAGAAGGATATGTAATATATCTCTTGAGAACTGAAACATGAAAAACATCATGTATGCGAGACAAGTTGGGTGGCAATGCTAGACGGTAGGCCAAAGGGCCGATACACTCCAAGATCTCAAAAGGACCAATGAATCTAGGAGCTAACTTAGAACATTTTCCATAATGGATAGGGCTCTTGTGTGGCCTAACACGAAGGAACACCTTCATGCCCACATCAAACTACAATCGATCCTATGTTGATCTGCATACTTCTTCTTCCTGTCCTACACCTCCTACAATCTCTGCCTGATCAACACTACCTGTTGCTCCATGTCATGTAGAAGAGCTAGTCCAAGAGATACTTTGTCCTCTAACCTGTCCCAGCTAAGAGGTGTCTTGTACTCTCTACCATAAAAATCCAGAAAATGAGCCATGCCTATGGAACTCTAGAAACTATTATTGTAGAAAAACTCCACTAAGTACAGGTACTCCTCCCATTTAGACTGCTGATCCATCACATACATCCTGAGCATATCCTCTAAAATATAATTCACCCGCTCGATCTATCCATCTGTCTTAGGGTGATATGTTGTGCTAAAGTTGATTCTCATCCCAAGGACATATTGCATGGTAGTCCAAAATGTGAAGTGTACAAAGGATCGTGGTCACAAATGATCTTCCATGAATCTCATGTAACCTAAAAATATCATCCAAATATACCATGCCACTGCTCTAGCTGTATAAGTGGTCTTCACTAGAGAAAAGTGAGCCACTTTTGTCAATTTATCAACCGTGACCATAATGGTGTTGTGGTGATATCTTGACATAGGTAGCCCAATAATGAAATCCATGGAAATGGTGTCCCACTTCCATTCCGGTATAGCATGAGGATAAAAAGGCTTGATGGATGCTTGATGCTCAACCTTAACTCTCTGGCACTCTAAACACCATGACACAAATTGGGCCACATCTCGATGAATTCCTCTCCAATGATACAACTGTCTCAAGGTGGCGTGCATCTTCTTCACCCCGAGATGGGCTGAATAGGGTGCACGATGTGCCTCTACCAAGATGTCTTGCCTCAAGCCTCCATCTCTGGGAACATATATCCTACCTTTGTGCCTAAGAAGACCATCTTATCTAAGGAAAAACCATCAAACTTCCCCTCAAGGGGTCTCTGTGACTCGATCTCTTGCACGTACTACAATGTAGAAGATGTCAAGAGGAAGCTACTGAAGAATCCTGCTCCACAAATATGTGCTCACTATAGTGGCCATAGCCACATGTCTCCATCTACTAAGAGCATCTACTACCACATTCTCCTTCCCCTTCACATGCTCTATCTCTATGTCATACTCATAAAGAAACTCCATCTAACGCCATTAACGAGCATTGAGATTGGGTTGCATGAAGAGGTGGTGAAGACTCAAGTGATTTTTCCTGAGTGTGAATCTCCTGCCAAGAAGAAAATACCTCCATCTAACCAAAGTATGCACAACTACCGCAAGCTTAAGATCATGGGTCAGATAATTAAGCTCGTGATCTTTGAGTTTTCAGACTCAAAAGCCACTACTCTGCCCTCCTACATCAACACACCTCCAAGCCCTACTAAAGAAGCATCCGTGTAAACAAAGAACTCACCCTGTGGATCCGGCACTACAAGAATAGGTGTTGTAGTGAGGCACTCCTTCAGTTTCCTAAGGCCTACTCGCATCTGTCTGACCAAACAAACTTCTTCCCTTTCCTCTGAAGGGAAGTGATAGGGTGCGCAATCTGAGAGAAGTCCTGAACAAATATCTATAGTATCCTACTAATCCCATGAAGCTGCACCTCGGTCACTATAGTGGGTGCTGGCCAATCCATAATGGCTCTAATCTTGGAAGGATCGACTGTGATACCTTCCCCAGAAATGATATGACCCAAATATTGTACCTCTGTCTGAAAGAAAGCACACTTCTCCAAGTTCCCATAAAGTTGCTGCTCACGAAGACACTGAAGAACCTAGTGAAGGTGCCCCTCATGCTCCTCATGCATACGTGAGTATATCAAAATGTCATCTAGGAAGATGAGCATGAAGCGATCTAAGAAGGTCTGAATACCCCATTCATCAAACTCATGAACACTGCGGGGGCATTAGTCAAACCAAAAGGCACCACTGTGAACTCATAGTTCCCATATCTCGTGTGGAAGGTGGTCTTATGAATGTCCACCTCCAAAATCCTCAACTGATGGTAACCTAAATTAAGGTTCAATCTTAGAGAAAACTATGGCTCCCTTCATCTGATCAAATAAGTCATTAATGAAAGGAAGAGGATAACAATTCTTGATCGTTACCTTGTTCAATTGGTGGTAATCAATACACAACCGCAAGGATCCATCCTTCTTCTTCAAAAAGATCACCGGTGCACCCCAAGGGGATACACTAGATGGATAAGGCCTTCTCCAAAAGGCCTCAAGCTGCAACTTGAGCTCACAGAGCTCTAGGGTGGTCATCCGATAAGGTGCTCGTGAGATAGGCTCTGCTCCAAGAACTAGATCTATATGAAAATCAATCTCACGTGGGGGTGGTAACCCCTGGTAGCTCCCCTGGAAAGACATCTGCAAACTCTCTCAAAATGGGATGATCATCTAGCGATGGTCCACTAGACCCATCCTCTATCTATCACTAACTGTAATCGCATATACATCTGATAACCCTGTCACACACACCGCTTAAGCTACATAGCAGAGATGGTGTGAATAGAAATGGGTCTCTTGACCCCTGAAATCACCGACTTAACTCCCAAATCATCTATACAAGATATAGTCTTGTGGTAACAATCCATCCTAGCCCTATGTGTGCGATAACCAATCCATACCCAAAATGACTCCATACGAGCCCAAAGGAAGGATACGAGATCTAAGGTAGTGGTGAAAGGTCCCAAATCCACTACACACTCCTTAACTAAGGAGTCTACAGAGATCTTGGCTCTAGAAGCCATCTCAACATCCCAACTAAGACCCTACCTAACTACCACCAACCTACATCACTCTACTAAGATGGTGCAATGAAAGAATCAGAAGACCTAAAATTAAACAATACAAAGGTAGGAATACCACCAATGCTACCTGTGGTCTCAATGACTATGCTCTATGCTCTTCCTGGTGGTTCTCAACTGCTACATAAATCCTGTGGCTACGTCCCATGTCACCAACAATTAGCTCTAAATCTGTGCCTTACCCTTGTTGTTAGGGTTATGTGGGAAATCTCTCCAAAAGTGTCCAATAACTCCACAACCAAAACATCCTCCTAATCCTCCCCAATGAGTAACACCTCTAGTAGGTGCCCTAAAAAGCCTGTGGTGTGGACCCTGATGATCTAGTTGTGGTCTATTGAGGTCTCTGCTGGTGAGCTCCCACTGACTAAGCTCTAGGTCCACCCTGTGTCCTGATGGGACCCCTAGGAGGAGGCCCCATACTCCGACCTCTCTTATGCATCAACTCTCTATGGAGGTCTATGAGGTGGGTGAGACTGCTATTACTACTACTATTGTTGTGGCCTAAAGGATGAATGTGTTGTACCCTAGCCACCACAAGGAAGGGGTACTGACCCCCTCGATCTACCATCCTACATCTACTATATGGGGTCCAGACTCATTCTCTAGCCTGTTGGGTCTTTCCCCAAGTCTCCTCTATAATATAGGCCTTCTTGATGGCCTCAGCTAAAGTTTGTGGGTAGTGGATCTACACAGAACCTCCAATATCTAAATTCAGGCCCCAGATGAACCTGTGAATCCACACTGCTCATCCTGCATATACTCTACATACTGGAGTAGATCCAAAAATCTACTCTCATACTCTACTACTAAAAGAGATGCCTGTCGGAGGTCATGGAACTCATCGATCCTCTACTGTATGAACCTCCATGACAAATACCTACTCCTAAATCTCTCCTCAAAATATCTCCTGGTCACTGTCTTTGAATCTACATGGAGCTTCTACTCCTCTTTCCTCCACCATACTCCTGCTCCATCCCTCAGTAGATGGATCGCAACATGAGCTTTCGTGTTGCTATAATAAGGAAAAAGCTTGAAGTAACCACTCAAGCTCACTAGCCAGGCCTCTACCTAAAATCCACCCATGTCACTTGAGTAATGTGATGGCCGAAGCTTTAGGATCTCCCTGATGTGATCTGACTATTATAGTATGGTGGCCTCTAGGTCTCTCTGCACACTCATCCCTAAGCCTAGGGCTCAGACCTCTCTCTATGCTCTGAACTCTATCACCCTGTCCCCTCGGTGGTGACTCTACTCTAGCTAACTCCGCATGGGAGTTCTCTCCTCTATGCTCCTCGCTAGGTCGAGGAGATACCTGACCCTCGATGGAAGGGGCTTCTATCATGACTAGCTTCATGTCCTCCTCCTAATCCTCTGCGTAGAGCGGCATTAACATCCCAAGGGTATGTAGAATCTTAGGTAGGTTGCTACACCCTCCCGATATGGTGGTGGTGGTGGTGGTGAGTCTAAGTCTTTGTGAAGGTTCCTCTCACTCCATCTGAGCCTCCTACATAGACCAAAGTGAGAGTTAGTTTATTTTGCTAAGTTTTACATAACTTCCATGTTTACTAAAATATACAAATTCTAACTAAGTTGTTTTCTAGGTTTAAAAGTGTGCTAGGTTTAAGTTTTATGTCCCAAGTTTTCTAGTGTGCCCAATGGTCCAAGCTTTTGAACCACTACTCTAATACCAAGTGTGATGCTCGGTTAAAACAACCCACTTGAGACCCAAGAAACAACCTAGGGTTAGTTAGAAAATTATGGAATAATTTTTTTTGATTAGAAGTGTCCACAACCAAGTCATGCGACAACAAAAACTGACCATATTAGGTTATGGAACAAATCTAAATTACTAGAACATATTTTTCCTTCATTAACAATTTTCAAGTTCACATGGTTCAATTTTTTTTAGGGTTAGAAGTTTTAGTTAGGTTCAAGGAGTAATTTACCCCCATACCCACTCTCTAACAAGATCTAAGAGTTTGAACTTTATTTTTCTCATCTTCTATTATACTTAATACATTCAAAATTTCCTAAATCATTCCCATTGATATAGGAAATTTTCTCACCTTTCTAGTGATATAAAGAAGTCCTCCTAACTCCTTCAGGAACTCAAGATATGGAGCAAAGGACTTTAGGGGTCAAATTTTCCCCAAGGGGACACATGTCGGCAGGGGGAAGAGAAAAATTTGGGTTGGTGGGTCACGGGGTGGCATTTTAAATTTTCCCCACACAGGGCACAAATTCCATAAAACTTCTCGTGCCTCCGTGGGTCCTCCAGGACACGTGGCGGCTCAAGTCAAGGCACCGAGAGAGGATGGGGAAAGGAGGGGCGGGGTGGTGGGAGACTTGTGGAAAATTTCGCCAAAGGAAAAGAAAAAAATAGTGCCCACAAGCCCACGGGTCCCCAGGGACATGTGGCACTAAACAAGATAATGTGGGGAGGGAGAGAGAGGTAAAGGTGGAGTGGTGGGGTTATATGGAAAATTTTGCCAAAGGAGATATGGGGATAATTAGACGCGCGGGTTCGTGCACCTATGCAAGGGATAACCCAAGGTGAGGGTGGGAGTGCGGGGCCATGGGAGGAAACAAAAAAATTTTCCAAATCAAAATTTTCAAAAGGAAAAATGAGGGTAACCCTCCGTAGCAGCACCCAAATTTACCACATGGGGCTGCAGACGTGATAAGTCATGGCCGGTAGGGAGAAATGGAAAAATTTCCAAAATTTTAAAAAGGTCTAAGGGTAAAAAATGATGTCGCGCCTCCACCACTACCCCGTGAGGACATGTGGTAGCCTCTGATTGGTTGCATCTTGGCAGAGGAAAATTCAAAAAATTTCCTGAACCAAAAATTTAAAATTTTCCTAAGGATTTTTGACGGAAAATTTTCGGACAGGCCTACTAGAAAAAAAATTTTCTCAAATTTTCCCGCCAAGGCAAAAAAAACTTCAAAGTGCCATAAATTTTGCTAGAAAGCTTAGTTTTGGGAAAACAAGGACTTTCTAGAAAGCTCTCGATGCCCTCTTTGCACATGAATAATAAATTTTACATTTTGATGAAGTTTAAGGGTCAATTTTAAAAAAGATCTGCAGGATTTTAAAAAGCCAACTGGTAATTTCTAACTTTCAAATTTGATTAAATTGGATCTCCTCCTTCACTCAACATGCCAAATAGACATGGAGGATTGATCTAGGAAGGTTTAAAGTGTTTAGGGAAGGTAAATTTACTTTTTTGATTTCAATTTGTACATTTTCCATAAATGATAGAAAACGACTGTGGAAGAGATTTGGCTCGAATTTTACAATGTTTAAAATTGTTTTCTTAAGTGTTCTTTGTCAATTGAGTTCCTTGATGTCTTAGCATGCTAAATTATATCAATTCCAAGTTGATTATTAAGTGCAGGTCCGAACTATACATTTTTATTAACTTTAATTACTAGTTTTGAATATTTACAAGAGATCAAATCAAAAGAGGTCCATCTAACTTTTCATCATTCAAGTAAGGCACTTCATTTCCAATTTAATCTAATACAATAAGTTGTTTTAAACAAACCATTCTGAATCAAAAGAAATACTAAATTTCATTTTTACACATTCCCAAATACAAAAATACAACATTGTTTCCATGTACATTTCTTCTTTCCAAATAGAGATCTAACTATCTCTTTTGCCATACAATGAAACATTGAATTTAATTCAACAATGCATATGAGAGAAAAAGTCTTTCAATTCTTTATTGACTTCAATTATAAATCTTTACATCTTTCCATGTTGAATGCAATAATAAAATTTTGTTTCTTTCCAATAAATGTAAAGAAATATAAATGTCTTTCACAATTCAAATATATAACTTCATAATCAAATTACATACATCTTTCTTCACAAAATACATATTACAATTTCATCCACAACAAGTGGGAAAGGATTACAAATGAATATGTTTTCACAAGGGACTATCAAACTACATTTTTCCTTTGCTCCAGACAACAACATGCACATTTTCTCTTTCTCCAAGTTGATCACAACAAAAGAGGGGGAAAGGCAATGCTCTCCACCCAACCAAGACATCCAATGAAAGGAGAATCCTTCCTTCATCACGCCCCGAGCCCCAACCAAAATACAATAAGAGATGTAATTCAACCCATGGAAACAACTAGCTTCCACAACACACAACATTCTTTCAACATACACATCACAAATTAAAACACAATTCAACACAAAACAACAGTTCACAACTGCATTTGAAGACATTCCAAAATAGAACTCAGGCTTGATCATGCAAGCCAAAGGAGCAAGGCCTATGGGGGAAGCTACTTATGCCTCCTAATTGGGAATTGGGCATCCACTAGAACAACCCGCCAAAATAATTCATCCCACACACATCCTTATGCCCCCCACAAATCTCTCCTTATGCCCCCCCGATTTCCTTATGCCCACCCCAAAGTAAGAAATGCAAGCTATTTCTTTTCCATGGTGGATCAAAACCCAAACTCCCTCCATAAAATTATGATGCCATTGGCATTCCCTTATGCCCCCCCACATGGATTCCCCATAGCCTTATCCTACACCATCCCTATGGCAGTCTACCCAACCAAACAATAAATAAAACAAAACATTCTCCATTCATACAACACAACAAGAAAATAACAATAGCATGAAAAGAGAGTTAAATTCCTACCTCTCCATGGTAAATTTTGTTTCCTAACAGCAAGCTCCAAAGTCAATAACAAAGTTCTAAACAAAAATATCCTAAGTATGCAAAGCTTTCTCCAAGCTCCTTACAAAAGCAAGAGCTCCAACACAAGAAAATGTGCCCCCAATGAAGTTGCAAAATGATTCAACAACTTAAAAAAAGAAGAGAGTTTGAATTATATAGAAGAGGGAAGAAGAGAGGATGATGTGGATCCATGTAGGATGCCACATCACACATCCTCAACTTCAAACACAAAAGACCAAAATTTCATTCTCCAAAGCACAATAAAGAGGTGGGTGAAAATATGACAAGTTACTTGCACACTCCAAAATCCCACACCTCAAGGGACAACAAAATAAATAAAATGTAAGAGAGTGCAATCAAAACAAAGCAACATGCTTAGTAAAATTCATTATAAAATTCACAAATCACTTCTCCAACCATAAGTATGGTTGGTAAATTAAATTTAGAGGCATGGGACAAGTTTTACTTGTCCCACAAGCCTCCAAAAATAGCCCCCAAGGACAAATTCGAATTTGTCATGGAGGTGGAGTATTTCATACTCCAAAACTGACTTACACAAACTCTTACACAACTTACACATCCCTTACATATTTAATACAAATAGCCAACAACTTCCATTATTACTTTCCCATATCCCAATTTAATTTATTTAAATTTTAACCATATGATTTCTCACATTAATTCTATCACAATTTTAATTAATTAAAAGAAAGGAACACATTACTAATAATATACATACAACAATAATAAAAATAACCATATCAATAAAATACAAACCCATGGTCACATATAAAGGAAATCCCCCCCATGGGAATCCCTAACAAAACAACACACAACACAATAACACGAGTTGTCATGGTGACCTTGTCGAATTCACCTAGAATTCTATTGTGGTTGGTCTCCAATCCCCCGATGTTTTGTTGTGAGATTTTTAACCTGCAAAATACAAATACCTCCTTCGTCCTCCTGGTAATATCAAAACATCCAACATGATATAAATGAAATCACAAAACCAACTATATAAATGAATCACAACAACATCGAAGTAACAACTACATCCTTTGCATTTTTAAATCAATCAACTATATCATCATCATAAAATATAAATTTCTAGATCTACTCATAATATCCAAAATCGTATGTCCGAACAACATCCATAAAACATCCATGTCAAATAATATATCATCATCTACATAGGAGTGTCTCTAATAATCATCATTCATCATAACCAATCAAGATCATCAATAATCCATAATCAATGTCTAACAACATACTAAATTAAAACATAATAATGTCCATAATGTGATCAATCAGTATCGGAATAAGCATCAAAAGGTGTCATAGGGAAGTGGGCACTACAATGTATAGGGATAGAGTTTTGGTACCCAAAGGTGAACTAGTGAAGAAGTTTGTGGATGAAAATGAACTCTTAGATTTGAAATTAACACCTACATGTTTACATAGTAACCGGTATCGGTTTACCCCTAACTCGATATAAGTCTCATGTACCGATGTTGGTTACAAAAAGACAGACTTGTCGGTAAAAGGTGATCGATGTCGATAACTTCCACAACCTAAATTTTTTCAAGACCATCTTTATAATATCTAGAGTTTACCTACGGTCTCTTGGTAATGTTATAGTTATTTATAAACCTTCTTAAGCTTGATAGGGTCATTTTCATATTATGGTCTTTTATTAGTTTTGACGCATGTTACATTGTAATGTAACTTGGTTGAACATTTCACCTTAGAAGTTACACTCGTGATAGCAATCCTTCACAAATTGATTAGAAAACTATTAAATATTCATTTTTATGGCGCTTAATGCTTAAGTGTGGATAATATGGGATTTTCCTCTCACTCTTACCATATCTCCTAGATAGAAAAACAATGATTAGGTGAAAATATAAATATTCTCGCATCCTCTCTCTCTAGAATACAAATAACTTAATTTCAGGTTGCTCTATTAGTGGAGAGATATTGTAGAGCCAACATTGGCATTGGCCCATGGAATCAAAAGTTAATATGGTGTTAATAATGATGAATAAAATAATTGAAAACCCACAAAAATATATCTATAAGTGCATTTATATACTTGTGAAATTGGGAACAACTATAACCAAGGATAAAATCGAACAATTATATGAAATCGGGAACACATAGAATATATATTTATGAGAAACCTTGGTTTTAGGACAATGTTTTTATTAGTTATCCCTTTAAAACTAGATTTTATGTGATTGTGATATTTTGAATCAGCTGAAATGAGTAATGTTCATTACTCTCGATTGTGTTATGCTCTCCTAATCTTGGTTACACACTAATTTTTGGTCATATGAAGTTAACTTAGGCATATGTATTATCTTCCTTGCTTCAGCAAGTCAAAGTAATGTGAACAATAAATGGTTACTTTTTACCTTGTAATTTAGATATTCCTTTGGTTACTTGAATTTTGTATAAAATCTAATGACCTTGGAAAAGAAAATCGTTAACTTGTTATTAGATAACTTGTTTAACCCTTCCTTCTGAAAGCTAAAAATGACGATTATTTAATCATTCCACCTACTTTGGGTAATGACATCCTTTCAAATAAAGTGTAACCTCTAGTCAATCCATGTGAATTATGAATTGATTTGAGATTTGCATGGTTTTTGGGATCCTCTTGAAAATGTGGCCTCATCGTTCTTACCACTCAATGGGGTAGTAAATTTGAGGTTCCTTGTTTGAAAATGTACTAGTTGTTCTAGTTTAAGAAGTATACATATGCTTCCCTTTAGACCTAATGGGTCATTGGTGACCTAAGTAATTGTTGATTTAAAATTACATGGGTTACGAGATATCGAAAAATTTAGGTCATACCTTTCTTCAAGGAGAAAATGTGTTTGTTGTCCTCTTGACCTCTTGGGGAAGATGTGCCCAAACTAGTTATTAGTAGCATGTCTAAGTTATAATTTATTAATTTACCTTATATCTTAATAGGTTTTGGAAACCCCATTTTTAAATACATTTTTCTGCCTAGCTCTTTCGTGTTTTATGTTAGCTATAGTGATAAAAGAACTATAATTTTAGTAAACTTCTCATATGTCTTGTCGAGTTTGAAAATTAGTTGTTTGTTGTTTCAATAAGTGATAGTGGCTTTGTTGGGGTGTAGAAAATGTGGAAATTGGATTTCCATGGTGGAAACTTTAGAAAACTTTTAAACAATAGAAAATTGATCTATCCTTATTATTTTCCTAAATCAAAATTTTGGGGTACAATTGTAATAATTGAGTAAAGGATTCAAGCTATGGAACCCAAGGTAAAACTAGGAAATTAATCTTAACCTTATGGTTATCTAGAAATTACTTAATTTATTGGTATTTTCATTGGGCGAGTGTAAAAAGAAATCCAAAATTAATTCATCACCTTTTGTCTAGTATTATATGAACCTTCATCCTTGACCTATTAAGGAATAATGCAAATGCTAGGACAAATTTAGAGGGTCTTGTGAACAGTTTTCCCTTCTTTTAAAGAAACCTCATGTAAATTTGGAAAAATTTATCTCTTCTAATATGTTTATTTTTATTTTTTTGATGCCCTTGGGTGGTTTTTGTGACATTCATGAGTGGGTTCATGCACATCATGGGTGCATAACTTACTAAATTTGTTTTAAAACAATTTTTTTTGTTCCCTTAGCTCTATCAAAATTAGTTTCCTTAAAAGTGACCTTATCTTTGAACATCCACTTACATAGAACCCCGCAAAGAATTTATATTATAATGTTAATGAATTTCTTGAAAGTTACAATTTTTATTAATTAATTTTATCTTGATGGGAGATACACTTAATGCAAAAAAACCAAGTTAGAGTTAGTGGGACATGTTTGTTTGATCTGGATTGAAGTACATCCCGATAGACAACACACTAACAATAATATTTAATATGTTATGAAAATGAAATTCAAAATTATTGAGCTATAAACATAGATAGATCTTATTGAAATTACAAATTGAAAACTCCATAAGAGAGATGTATGCCAAGATATCTATCTCTTTATTCAAAACCAATTGCTTTATAGTTGTACAAGGAGAATATGAAAGAACTGCTAAAAATAGAATATGAAGGGTTCTGGATGGGAACCAAAAGGTCATCCTACATGGATACCATTCATATCCACCTTATGGATGGATTCAAAAAGATAAAAGTGGAAAAATATGAAATCTATCTAACTATTACTATTATTTTATTAGCCCCCTTGTCAGGTCATACTCTAAGTCAAGTTAATCCATTTTGCGAACCAAAAGGAGCATTGAAATAGAATGGAACAATATTTTTGTGGTTATATATAATAATGGTTACACTTCATTTCATTGTTTCTATCATCAAAAATCCATAAATTCTCTGGAGACCCTCAAAATTGCAAAATACTAAAATCTGCTGAAAATTGCTAAAAATAGATTTCTAAGACTTTCTAAAAATAGATTTTGGAAATCTTGTTTTGGATCATCTGTCCCCTCCTTAAGAAGCAATGGGCCCCATTACTCCTATATTTTTACCAGATGTGGGAATTCTTTCTCAATCTGATTCTTAGTGCACCATTTCCCTTGGTGTGTCATTTGCCCTACTTTCACTATGCAATAGAGTGTGATTTGTTGATGCTTCATATCCTTGAACACCCTGTCCATGATCTAATCAGTATTCATTAGTGACATATAGTCTGGGTTTAGCTCTATACTTTGTAACTATTCACCAATATCTCACATATCTAAGAGTGGAGGAAAGTATGGGTGGAGCAGCTCCACATTGAAAACTAGATGCAACCTGAGGTAGGATGGAAGATTGAGCTCACATGCATTCTCACTAATATTTTTGGTTATTTTTATATCCCATATTTTAAAGGTATCGAGTTTCCTATGTGGACCTTAGAGTTTTCTTTTCGGATATGTATCCATACCTTATCCCCCACTTGGAATTGATGAGGAACTTGATGGGCATCATGATGATTCTTGTACTTCTATCTTGTTTGTTTGAATATCTCATGAAATTGTTGTTAAAGGTGTCAAATTTGTTCTACAAATTTGGTTGCCTTATCCACTTATTTTTGGGTATGGGTATATGTTTCTTCCTATATGAAAGGCATTATTGTATCAATGGGAGTCAATGGATGGAATCTAAGACATATCTAAAATGGGCTATGTCCTATGGATCTATGAATAACTTGATTTTAGTTATACTAGACATATAGAATACTTTCATGCCATGTGCACGGATATTTGGAGTGATACATATGCGAGAAGGTGCACAATCATATAGTTTACTACCTATGTTTTCCCATCGGTTTGAGGGTGGAATGCGGTAGAACTGTTTAAGCGCGTGTCCATCATGGACCATAGTGCAGACAAAAATAACCCCACAAATATCAAATCCTGATCTAATACAATACTTGTTAGAAGGACAAAATGAACCCAAACATTCTCATAGAAGAGCTTTGGAGTCTCCTCACTTATATTGTCTTCTTACAAGGTTTCAAGACTTCCATTTTGAGAACCTTTCAACAACCACAAAAATATAGTCATGGCCATGCCGATGGAAGGGAAACTTGACATGAAATCCATTTTGACAAACTCCCATGGTTTTCTTGGAATTGGTAGGGGTGTATAAAGGCCCTTCTTTTGATTGGTTGGCTTGGAAATCACACAGGTTGTACATGACCTGATGTATCTAGTAACATCATGACAGATATTTTGCCAATATAAATACTTTTGTAAGATTTTTATTATTTTCTCTATTCCAAAGTGACCTGGAACCCTACTATAGTGAGCCTCCTATATCAGTTTGTGATGCTCCTATGTAGGAATGTAGAGGTGTCCCATGTGGCATAGTACCCCTTCTTGTAAATGATAGTCTGGAAAAAAATTCCATCCCTCATCCTTTGATAGATGTAAGAAAACTTAGTATCACGTGCATACATTTGAGGCCACTCAAATGTCTCATGCCCACATGAGTCAAGGATTTTTTTCAGAAGGTGATTGGAGGTCAACTCAAATAATCAACAACTCGGTTAGCACTTCCCTTTTTATGCAGGATGTTAAGATGGAACTGTTTTAGATATGTGGAATACCTCGGATGGCGATAATTTTGCAACTTACTTTGGGTCTACATGAATTACAAAGGCTTATGATCTATTTTTAGGATATCTCCTTTTCCCAAAATATAGTTCTTCCACTTATTTGAGGATTACACAATGGCATAGAAATCCTTATCATATGTTGGGTACTTGCACATTGTGGAAGAGAAGGTATCATTGTGTTATGCTATTGGATTCCCATGTTGGGTGAGGAATGATCTAAGTGCATATTAGGAAGAATTTGTTTCTATCTCAAATGATTGTTGCATATCTAGCACGACCAAAATGGGTGCATGGGTTAGCAGGAGGCTAATTCCCCCTCACAAGATAACCATTATTTTCTTCATTATTTGCTAGTTCTAATAAGTATACACATGACACCATTTCCTCTCATTTTAGGTGCTTTTTTAATCAGTTTGTAAAATTTTAATTAAATAAGCCATTAGTTATGGAAAATGGTTTTTGCTTATAAATTTTGAGAAATAGCTTGCATTTGAGTGATATCTTGGTCAAAATTTCATGTTTTCTTGCACTCTTCATGATGGTTCCATTTATTTTGATAAACACACTACTTTATAAAGTGCCGCATTCTCGGGAGTTCTTGCAAAACTCTATGGGGACTTGTACTTTTCACACTAAGTTATAAAGTGCCATCTATTATAATTTGTGGGTTTATCTGCATTATGGAGTTTCACCATATTTTTGTTATACTTGAATCTGGAAATTTTCTATCATGGAAGGTAGACATTATCAATCATTGCACTATGCATAGTTTGTTACCTTACCTCCATGGTTTTGTTCCTGAGTCTGATGAACCTATAAAGAAGGATGAGTGTTTTAACAAAAATGATGAGGTATATGTCCTTCTTGATCTTACTAATTTTGGGGATATATTGCAAATTTTGAACACACCGTGTACCCGTTCATTTCCTAGAACATTATCTAAAGGTTGTGTTGTGACCTTGTTTCATTGTCTCGAGAGTGACACTTCTCTGGACTACTTTAATGACACCATAGAGTCTTCCCCTTATCACAACCCTTTCATTCTTGGTGTTCTTCTGCACTTTTCACCTCTTACGAGTCCCATGTTGACCATTTTCCATAGGATCTTTCTATTGAGCACACTCTCCCTATTTTTTCCTCCATAGAGCTCATTGTTGTCCATGTTCATGTTTCCATTCACTATCTATAGAAGTGTTCTATTAGAGAACCTTCCTCCGAGAAAAGTGTGACCATTTCCTCTTGTGATCCATTACATCTTGATTGCTCATTGATGATACTTCACATACTCTAGTTTTCACCTTTGAGTGTATTGTTGCTTCATATTTATCCTCTAGTAGTTCTTCATAGTAGTCTTCTCCTTCTACTTCATGTTGTGATGTTAATACACTCTTGTCGACATTTCTCTAATTTAGAAACCGTATTGGAATGAGTTCATGTCTCGACATGAGTTGTCTATTTTCATATTCTGCTTGTGTTTCATTACAAAAATATCCTCCAATTGAGCCATAAAACATTCTAGAGGACCCATTCATCTCTTTCATTGGGAGTTCCCACCTTGGGACATTTGTCACTTCTATTATTTAAGATATGGTTCATGATCCACATCTTCTGGTTGGTCCCTTTATGAGGGTTATTGGGCCCCACACATTTCTTTATCTCAAACGTATCTTGTAGTGACATTCCCATTGTATTTTGTGCACACTTTTGTAAGACATATGCCACCTTTCAGTTACATACTAGATGTAGAGATCAAATTATTGCAAGATTCTTCTTCCTTTAGGGAGTGGGTCAACTTTCAATGCTCATTTTTTTCCTTCCCAAGGAGAGAACATTTTTCAAGTGTAGGTGGATTATCTTCAGGTATTTACATGGTGGACCACATTATTCACACTCTTCTTAGGGGACCTTATTGTCCTCACATATTTCTATCTCTACTCCGGGAATGATAATTGTACGTTGGTACCTCATCGAGACCGAGTTATTTGGACCCTCTTCTTCTTCTTCTCAATTTTTGAGTTATTTTCTTTTCTCTCTTTTCGGTGGGAGTTTTTTCCCACTGGGTTTTCTCCTTTTACTCTATATTTATGAGTGTGTGGGTACCTCAACAGGCCTTATTGTCGGACCTTCTTTCCTTTTTCAATACCCACCTAAGTTCTTCTTATGGGGGTGTTAGTGTAGGATATTCATTTTCCTTGTATTTTTAATTTACTTGGAGCTTTCCTACACTCATGGGATATGCTTTCTTAGGTGTACACTCGACCACACTATTTTAGATAGTGGTAATTACTACCCTTGACTAGTTCTTTGTTGACTACTATTTCAGGTATACAGGTTACCACTATCTTAGGTGGAAGTTTTTATTATTCTAGGAGGAGGTTACACATTCACCTCCTATATGTACATCACTTACATCATTATATCATATGGATCATTGATTTGATTTGGATCCATTCTTTCATTTTTCATTTTATCTCATTTTTGTTAATAACTTGCATATTTGTGTGTGTGTGCTTAATCTTTCCTTTGTGTAATTCATGTCTCACATTTCTCACCAAAGGCACTCTCTATGATTCATCGATCCTAGAATTCCCAATAGACCTTCTTATAGATATTGCTCAAAATTTAGAATTTTCAACAAAATTAATATTATTTGTCACATAATTATGTTTCTCCTTTTCCTTATGGTTGTTACTTGGGTTTCTCAGGTTGTTCTGGTCGACTGCGTGGAGTGAAAAGTGATGGTGGCATTATGAGAACTATTTTGATTTTACGTATAATAATATACAATATAATGTACTGCAAGGCATTCTTCATTATTTTTACCATGGGGAGAAATGTTTCCAATTCCCCTTTATATGTGTTTCAATTTGCAAGTGTCTCATTCACTCTGCCAAAATAAATTTACAACTATGTTAATACTTGCATGACTTCATGAAAAGCATCATGTTTTATGTTATCTACATGTTTCCCATAGATGATGATGGCATTTTAAATGTTCTATTGCAAAATTTCCAAGATATCCTGTATTCTTTGTATTTGGACTCCAATAAATGTATTACAAGATTTATTGTTCTCCCACTATCATTGTATCTCAAAGATATTATCTTAAACCTGTAGGGATATATGCAATGCCTTATCCATTTCTTTACTATCATATTTAGTTATCATTTTACCTCGCATTGTATTTCCCATATCTATATCTATTTTATTCTCATCCATTTTGTTCTACAAGTGAGTGTTCCAATCCAATAGCTCAAAACTAAGTTGTTTTGCTTGTGTATCATCTTGATGCAACATCTTGTTGTATTCTTTCAAAAGGAATTATACATCCTTCACCTCTTTGATTTGGATGACGTGTGTCTTGATACTATTTACAATCTCATTATCCTTCCAATTTTGCAATGATTTTCCTATGAGCATAGTTAGTTTCATTTTCTCACTCATTACTTGTTCACCTATGGTATCAATGACAAGTTGTGGACAATTTTATTTAATTATCACTTTGAGATTGTGCAGAGTGGTTTCTAATGTTAATTTTTCTTGTACCAATTAAAGTGTCAATGCATCAAAATTCTCCTACAATATATGCATGCCTTCAATTTAAGTTTGCAAAAGTAGATTTCTCAAGTCTACTTCAACGGTGATTACCAATGCTTGAAAATTGGTATCTTGCACTCTTGTCTAAGTGATTTAGGTGGATATTGTGTAGACATGTGATGAGTATGTCAAAGGACTGATGAAGATCTGGAGGGAATCCGTGAGCATCGACACATTGCACTCAACCGCGGAAATGGTGTAGCTTCAATATCGAAGTAAGAACTCACCCAAAAGCAATGTGCATGCATTTAAGGGGAAATGGCTCAAAAGTGGCCCATACTCCATTGTTCATAGATTAGGAAATGTGTGTACATATATGGGAGTAAGTGTGTAACTTCCATGTAAGAAAATATTCCTCCATAATGGAGAAGAGGATTTACTTTCCCAAATGGGAATGTAACTCTTTTGATGCAACTTACACATATGATAGATTATGTAAGAGAATCTATCATAACTAATATGACACCTAAGACCTATGATCTCACCTAAGTGAGATGACTCACCTGGTGAGGTGGCAATACACCTAATAAATAAATAAGAGGTGAAGGAAATGCCACACACACCAACACCCCCCCTTCATCGTAACTTAGGATGAGGTGGAAAGTCAGAGATGAGAAGTGGGTCCCAAAGATAAGGCCTGATGAGGTACCCATGCACAAGAAAAAGGTCCCAAGCAGTGAAGGAAAACCCAGTGGGAAAAACATCCACCACAAGAGAACAAAACACTCTCTAATCTAAGAAAGATGCCAAATATGGGTCCTAGCTCTAGATGAGCCTGAAAAGGTACCCATGTACAAAGAGGCAATCTCTTGAAAAGAAGAAGAAGAAGAGAGAAGAAGAGGGAGACGAGAGGAATGCAGAAGATGTCATGGATGGATTTGAACTCTATAGCTCTAGGAGGTCTCTCACAATAATTCCGATGACGAGATCCTCTACCTCTGGACTAAAGAAGAGCCACCCACACCGAATTGTGTGCCTACCCTTAGGAAGGATAGAAATGACGTACTAGAAGTTTGCCCACTCCATAAAGGAAACTGAAGGTAGCAACACGAAGAACTCTAAGTCTGGTGCACGGAAGTGTGACATAGGTCTAACGAGTGAGTGCCAAGGAACCGAAGGTAATGCCATGTGGTATAATTGTTAGAGTGAATAAAATAAACACCCATAGAAAGGATTTCCAAGTGATGTGAAGGGAACAAAACATCCTCCACAATAGAAAAGGGATCCACAATTGAGGGTGGATCAATGAAGGTCTTTGGAAATGTGGAAGTGATATGATTCTCGGAAGGGGCACTCCTAACAACAGAGATGATGAACTCCTCTGAAACACTTGTAGATGGATGAGTGACCTATAGAGCATCAAAAGTAGACTCTGTGAAAATATGACTAAGGTCAGGTAGATACTCATCCTAATGAGGGGGCTCAACAAATAGAAGAGCGATGTCAGATAGGTATGAGTCATCTAATGAAGGTAGAGGAGTGAAGTGGGCCTCACACACTGGAAGTGGAAAGGAGGCTGGTGTAATGACGGTGTGAGAATGAGTATGAGACTCGCTCGATCCGATGAGATGTCGGGGTGACAACAATGTTTGGAATAGTGAGAGAAAGAGGAGAAGAGTCCTCTCAGTAGTACTCTCGCATCGTAATTGGGTGCACAATCCTCATCATCAGAAGTAGAATCAAGTGAGTCTATATCAGTGGAACTGTCATCACATGAAGAAGAGGAGGTCACTAAATCATCGTGAGCAACAACGGCGGCAAGATGTGAAGGGTCTTTATAGAAGGATCAAGAATGCTCCAAACACGGTGAGGTGGATCTAAGTCTCGCCACGTGAAACCGTGAGAGATCAAGAAACATGCATCATCATGTGACCAAAGACATGGTCACAAGTGTTGTGAAAGTCCTCTAGATGACGATGATTAGCGGGTGTAGGAACTGCCCAAGCAAAAAGGGTAAAAGATCCTTGTGAACGAAGTAATGTTCCATGGAAGTACGCCAAGCTGAATAGTTCCCTCTCTCGGTGAGAAGTGGTGGAGCCTGTAAGGTGATCCTATGATTCTCAAGTCTAGAAAGAGCACTCACCATGATGTGGAATCAAAATTATAAGGTGCATAAAAGTAAGACATCGGACTCATCCGATAATGCGTCTGTGTGTGTAAGCCCAAGAGTACAGTCACCCCCCCGAATGTGGCACTTTATAAAGTAGTGAATTTACAAAATTGATAATTCCATCATGTAGAATGCAAAAACATGCAACTTTGACTAAATAAGTGCTCAAATCCAAGCAACGAGTCAAAAGTTATAGCACAAAACAATTCCCGCAACTGATGAGAAAATGCAATAAATGCTACAAATGCATTAAAAAAGTGCACGAAATGGGTGCAAAGGGTATCGTGTGGGTACTCATTAGAAATGGCATGGAATTTTAGGTAGGGTTTGTTTTGACTCAGCAAGGGGGTTAGCCTCCTACCAACCCCCGGACATCACCCTCTTTGACACTCGAAGGAAGGACATAATACAAGCAAAAAATGTAGCCCTTAAATATCACAATGCCAAAATACAAATGTTTTGCCTCAAAACATTAAAAAGGAGGGATTGTTTTGACCTCCAAACAATTCTAAAAGGAAGCATGGGGGGCCCACATTGTCAAGGCATGGATGCACCAAACGGAAGCTACCTCGGTGGACGAATTGAGGAAACGTGCTTATGAATCGCAATTTTGTAGCTTCACGCCAAAGAAAAAGGCATCAATAGCTAGGGATGCGTTAAACCTACTTGTTTGAATAGTCTAAAAAGAATCTCACACAATAAGAGCCATGTATCAGGTCCTGCGCCAGAAAGGAGGTGAGGCCACGAGGCTCAGGTGGAAAAATAATTTAAACAGCCTGAGTTAGGCGGTGAAGTAACTCTTGCACATGGAAAACAAGGTGGCTCGTGAGAAAGATTTGAATGAACCTGATTTAACAGGTTGGTGAGTGCGATTGCTGTGGGAGAGCTGATGTAATGGCCAAGAAAATGTGATCGAATGTTGGTGAGATTTACTGGAGCTGGGAGCTAGCAAGAATGTTAGAGCAGAAGCTGGAGCCAAGGCTCGAGCATGGGAGAGATCCGGAGGCCAAGGCACGAGTAATTAGGAGGAAGACACATGAGTGGTGAAGGAAGAACAGACTCCAAATGGTGGTGTGTAACAGCCAAGTTAGGCATGCACGGATGCAAGAGTGAGTAGAGTTTAAAATCCGAGTAAAAAAAGGCAATAAGGGCCAACTCAAAAACCGATGTAGACACCAATAATGTAGCATGAGTAAGAAGCTGATGCATGGGCATGGAAAGTCAGGAAATAACGGTCGATGACCAATAACCACTAAACTCAAAACCATGAACAAGCAACTGAATCTCAAAAATATGCCGAAGCTTGAACAACAACCCTTGAAAATGCAAGTAGAGCACATGCAAATGATAGCTTGCACAAGAAACTACGAGACAGAGTAGTAAGCAACTATTGCGAGCAACACGATTCCGATCCTCGAGCTCTGATACCATGTCGAAGGAATGATGAAGATCTAGAGGGAATCCGTGAGCATCGACACGTTGCACTCAATCATGAAATGGCGTAGCTTCAAGATCGAAGCAAGAACTCACCCGAAAAGCAATGTGCATGCATTGAGGGAAAATGGCTCAAAAGAGGCCCATACTCCATTGTTCATAGATCAGGAAAGGTGTGTACATATAGGGGAGTAAATGTGTAACTCCCATGTAAGAAAATATTCCTCCATAATGGAGAAGAGGAGTTACTTTCCCAAATGGGAATGTAACTCCTATGACGCAACTTACACATATGACAGATTCTGTAAGAGAATCTGTCATAACTAATATGACACCTAAGACCTATGATCTCACCTAAGTGAGATGACTCACCTAGTGAGGTGGAAATACACCTAATAAATAAATAAGAGGTGAAGGAAATGCCACACACACCAACAAAGAGTAGAGGAATAACTTAGATTTCTATGTTTGTGCAGTTGATTGTAATGCCCACCAAAATGTTTACATGTCCTCTTCCTCATTTTCTTCCATAAATGAATGTTTAGCACTTGAGGTTTTAACTTTTATGGCACTTACTAGAAGTAATTGTGTAATATTTGATTTTGTTTGTTATCCTTTAGATTTAGTTCCACCTTTTTTATGTCTCTTGTGTGGGTTACGATGAGATTTGTGTGGTGAATGTTTTGGCTTATTCCTCTACTAACACAATCATTTCCATAGTGTTTTGTGCATCCTTATCCTTTTTCTCATGTTCCTCCTTTTCTTTGTAGCTTTTTTTGTTTCTATTCTTATCCTTTATTATTATTTTTTCTTATCTTCTTCCTCCTTGTTCTCTTCCTCTTTCCTCTTACTCTCTTCATATTTCTTCCTCTCTTCTTGTTTCTTCTTCTCTTCTACTCTCATGTTTTCTTCTTCTTTCTCTTAGGCCTCTTTGTATTACTTTTCCTTCTCTCCTTCATCTTCCTTGGCCTTTGAGTATGCTTCTTTTCTCTACTTCTCTTATTCTTTCCTCTTCTCTTATTCCTTGCAGCTTCTTATTTTATTCCATAGCCTTCTAAGCCATGTCTTGTGTAATTACTATTTTTTTCAACCTCTTATTCCTTGTGTTTTTCTCTTCCACCTCTTATTTTCACTTTTCGTCCTCTTCTACTTTTCACTTTGCATCTACAAATTCTAAATTACATAATTAAACTTTTTTGTTCCCGAACAATGCACTCTACCTTTGTTGTTGCTATTGTATATTTTTACTTCTTTGATCCTTTTATATCTTTTTGGTTGATTTTATGTGCCTTCTAATTGAGCAATTTCTTCCAAATGTTCTAGAAGTGGCTACACACTAGACATTGTAGCCTTTACATCTACTTTCATCGGATGCACACTTATTTCCTCTCTTGTGCCCATTTTTGAGGGAGTACTTATGTATTGAGGGGATGTAGGAGGAGAATTTGGGCCAATTATTTTTGGTGTTGCAAACTTTGGGACTATGAGATTGATTCTCTTATGTACTTTTATTTTCTTCCTCTTATGTGTTGTTTTTTCAATCTCATATGTAGTATTCTTTTATGTTTCATATGAAAAATCGTGTTGTTGTATTTCCACCTTTTTGGGCGGGCATATTCTATGTGTGTTCACTCCCAACTTGGAAGTGTTGTTTCTTATTAAACTAGAAATCACACTAATCTAAAGAGCTTGTTTATGTCCTTCTTTTCTTATGCGCAAAGTGTCAATGGAATTTATTCTTCAAGCATTGACACATCCAATCATGTATCCTTAAGACATTTATTTATGTTTTGGATTAGCTACTCTTGCATGAAATATTTGTGCCTAATATTAATTATGAGATATTTGGGAATCAAAGGGAGTTCAACTTTATTTTTTGATTTCATCCTCTTATTCGTATCTTGTTCCATTATTATTTCTTTCAAGAGTACCATTCTCACTCTTTTGGAAGATACATATTAGTACCAATTTCTTTAAGTGTTGTTGTGTGTAATATTTCTCTATCGATCTTCTTTTGATAAAAATACACCTTGGCAAACCAATTGGGATACCTCAAATCTATCTTTACATGTGGTGAGGATTTGTACAATTGTGCAATGCCCATTTTTTTACTTTTTTTTTCCACTTTAGTGTGTGGCTTATTTTATTGTGGGCTGTAATTTAATATTTGGTTTTACACCTTTTATGCCATGTAATCCTCTCACATTTTTTTGGGTGCAATAGTTAAACATGTGTTGGGATACTATCATTTTCCTATTCAACTCCACCTTTTCTATGTCCAAAGTGAGAAATAATGGGAGTATTTTTGTTACTTGGTGTGCATACCTTCAAATCGCAGTATGATCCAATCATGTAACAAAATGGTCTTAGCATGTAGATCTATATATGTAGAGACTTTTTTGGTAAGTGGGAGTTTTCACTTTGAGTGTTTCTCTTATTTGTTTGATCAAATCTCCCATCTTTTTCATATCTTCGTAATCTATATATGTATTTGTTGGAATGAATTGCGTAAATTGATCATGAGGGTAGTACACATATTCAACTTCAATGATTCTCTCGAGGGCATGCAAGTGTGTAAAGAAGAGAAATATCATCAACATTTGGTACATGAATAATTTCCCATGGTTTTGTTATCTTCTATACATTGTTTTTGACTTCATGTGCAAGAACTTTAGGCCAATAAAAATCAACATCATCCTCTCACGTATGTGTGATGGTATTTATTGTGCCCAAGGATGATTTTTTACTACCTTAGGTAGATTGCTAATATCATTCAACAAAAAAATTTGCTAGGACCTGCACCACTTGATTTTTATGGATCTCAAAGTGAATCTTTTACCCTTGTGTAATTGGGAATTTATGGTCACATTTGATTATTTTAAAGGAGGCCTAATACTTTTGTAAGAGAGCATAGATATTCCTTTATTCATTGATCTAGTTATTTGAGTGATTATGGTTGCATTAATGGGGATTGTGTTTTGGGTAGTGAAGCAAATTGTGATATTAAAATAAGGACTCGGGATAGTTTTCATGATCTTGGGGTGGTCTCACATGTATCGTAGTTACACTATTTATTCAATAACTATTCCTCACACTGGATCCTCCACTATCTTCCCTTCTATTACTTTTGTTTATATTATGAGACTCTTTACACTACATGTTTTCTCTCCGCTCTTACAATAAGTTCATTATGGGGTATATCACGCCACTTTGTCTACCTTAACATTGGGTAAATACCCATAACTTCCTTCTTTGAATCACTCAAAGGAAGGAATCAAATGCCTTTTTCTTCTATCCTATCTTCGACTCTATGGCCAATGAGTCAAGTTAATGTGTTTACCATTACTATTTTTATGCTTTTGTTTACAAATTTATTCTCTAGTTTTGAAATTTCTTGATCTTCCAATCTATTTCTCACTTTGCTTATGTATTTTATTACTTTATCTCTTAGTAAATGCATTATATTTATTGTGGGCTTGATCTCTTGTTTTGAAATTTCTTGATCTTCCAATCTATTTCTCACTTTGCTTATGTCTTTTCTTACTTTATCTCTTAGTAAATGCATTATATTTGTTGTGGGATTGATCTCTTGTTTATAACACTTTTGAATGCAAGGTGACAATGTTTGATTCATTTATTCTCTAGTTTTGAAATTTCTTGATCTTCCAATCTATTTCTCACTTTTCTTATGCATTTTCTTACTTTATCTCTTAGTAAATGCATTATATTTGTTGTGGGCTTGATCTCTTGTTTATACCAATTTTGAATGCAAGGTGACAATGTTTGATTCATTTATTCCTTGATCCACCCCCTTAATTTTTTTCTCCATTGGATATTTAGCTTCATGTGGCACTGACTTGCATATTAAGTTCACTTTCCATAATATCTTTGTATTTTGATGTGTTGGTCATACAACTTGGTGAGTTGATAACTTTTTTATGATTTCAAATTTAATTTTTGTCTCATTCATTTTCTTGCTTCCTATGCGGGTTTCCCATATTTAATTTTTCTACACCTTTCTTTCACTTGAATTCTTGCTTTCCTTTTTCTATAGGTTTCAAGGTGATCCATAAAACTTTAAATACTCTACACACACTTGAACACAAATTGATGAAATATACAAACTCCTATCTACCAAACTTGTATGAATTTTGAAACTTCTTACTCTATTGGTGTGGCTAAAACATTCATTATCATTTTCTAAATGTTGCACACTTATCCATTATAGGATTTTAGCCTACTCCCATTGATCCTTTTAGGTTACACATTTCCTTGTAGATATTGCAATATAAGTGTTCCCTATTTGGTAATGTGGTGACTAACATAATGACCTTTCTATATCATCCACAATTTTCCTAGGTTTGATTTAACCCAAATGGTTAATATTTAAGGGGGTAGAAACTAATGGTAGATTATCCTAATCAATTAGTTTTTAAGGATAATTGCAATAATATCTTTAATAATCATTGAATAAAGCTAAATAATGATAGACAATGCAACAAAATCACTAGCAATGAGAGAGAGAGAATAAAACTTAGCTTATATCATGAATTGTATGTTGATACAAAGCTAACTGATGACTAGAAAAGGTTGGAAATGACTTGAAAAATATTCACCGCTAAAATTATGTCTTGGACAAGCTACCTATACCAAAGCGTATGGTACCGCACGAGAGTGTGCCTCCATTATAGCCCTTTCCGTACACCCTTTTCCCTCTCGCACTTTCAGCTCCCGAAACTTCCTAATTCTCTATACTTTGCTTCTTGATCTACTCTTTTTTCAATTTAGACCTTCAACATTATGTGATGCTCATCATATAGATGATTAAATAGTCAAAACCATAAATGGTGAAGGAAACCTACTAAACAAACATTAGTTGGGTTTTGGGCACCCCTATTCACCATTGACATTGCCATTACTCCAAAGAAGGCTCAAATGCAAGTCATTCTCACCTAGCATGTAATATCTAGAATTTATGCCACCATATTGATAATCATAACCTTGTAAAAATGTGATTGTACAAGTGACATTTTCTCTAGCTTAAGTTGAGATGATGTTCCTTTTGTGCTTATAGATATAAGTGGATGAGTTCCTAGAATAAGTATGTAGAGTATGTGAGGCTCAAGGGATTCTTGAATAAATTTTCTTTTGATTTCTCTTAGTTTTTGTTCATTGGAATGATAAGAGTCAAGTAGATAGAATTTTCTCCTTAATGAGAGATAAATAACTTTATTATATGTGTTTTTGATCTAGAAAACTCATATAAGGCTAACTAGAAGTGTACCCAATGAATTTAAATTGAGAAAAGTACCATTATAGGAAGAGGGACCAAATTGTCTAATTCAGGACATAGTATATGGAAGTTATGGCCCTTTTTGTGCACTATGGTCTTAGATGCATATATGGGTGATTTGAAAGATGGATTTGTAATATACAAGGGTTTATCCCGATTTGATCGATTAATATGACCATTATGCAAACAAATAGGTTATGTGTGCAAGAAAGAATGAGTGAGATATAGCTAGTGATATCATAATTAGTAAAATTAAGCAAGTGTGGGTAGTGTAATATTTTTTACAATTTTTGCTGTCACAAGGCATGAATTACTCAAATGAGTGTTTACGGTGTGTGTTTTAAACCCGCTTTTGTAACCAATTCCAATTTTTCTATTTATAATTTTGTACTACTTAGCTTGTGGTCATGTCATGTTTTTTGACTTTATTTATGTGCATCTTTGTTCATTTTCATAGTCACCCTATATTCCTCCATTTTCATCCAATCTAGTAGCATGTTATTTATGGAATCCTTATCCCATGCCTTTTGATCATTTCAATGTGAGTACTTGGCACAATGTATTCCATTGGCGTGATTGCCTTTATTCCATAAACTAATTGGAATGGTGTTTTCCTTGTACTTATCTTATAATTTGTTCTATAATCCCAAAGTACTACATGTATTTTTTCCCAGTCATCTCATTACACATTGCATATTATTTGTTATCACATTTTATAATACTTTATTTATGGCCTCCGCTTTTCCATTAGCTTGCAGATGATATGCTTTGAGTTTTAGTGGTGTATAATCATAAACTCTTATGTGAGGATTGTAATGGTGTTATTTAATAAGCTCACTCCTTATCATTGACTAAATTTTGTGAACAACCATATCTGGTTATGATGTTTTCATAAAAAAATTAGTTGTATCACTTTTGTGTGATTTGAAATGGTTGCATCTTTTTCCCATGTTGTGAAATAGTTCATTGTTGTAATGATATATCTATCTATGGATCTTCTTGATGGTGAGTGAATTAAGATAATCAATTCTATTCCCCATTGCACAAAATTTTGTGTGCCTAAGATAGTGTTGAGGGAATTTTTTCTCTTTTATTTTGTTTTCCCACTCTTTAGTAGATTTTGGAATGTGGTTTGCATCTTGGAATAAAGTTGGCAACCAAATTCCACTTTGTAAAAATTTCTTCACAGACAAACCTCTTATAAAATGTCCCCTGTTATAATTACATGCACTTCCTTCAATATTGGTTCTCATTCATGTTCCAATACAAATTTGCATGATACTTCATCCTTAGTTTATACCAAAATATATTTATGATGGTGTAAGGCAAATCTTTAGTAAGTAGTTGCTTCTTTTCCTTTTTCTATGTAGTGATTCAAGAAAAATTTCATGTCAAGGCATTACACAATCTCTTCAAGTTACTTTGGTATTTTAATAACCCAAAATAATTGTGTATCAGGTGCATCTTCATCTAATTCCTTAGGTTCTTCTATTGTGTTTATGCAACTTAGGTTGTAGGGTCCTACATGTTCCCTTCTAATCTTAACATTTAGCATGAATTGGTACTCCTAGAATAACATAATTCATCTTGAAATTCTTCATCCTAGTTTTAGATACCACAATGTTTGATGATCCATGAATAATTCAAAGGGGGTTGCTAATAGATATTTCTTGAATTTTTGTAGTGCAAAAACCATAATAAGAGCATCTCATTCTGGGGTCATGTAGTTTTTATCAACTAGTGACAATGTTCTACATGCAAAATAGATGGGGTGGTAAATCACTCATTCGCTTGGTTACACAAGGATTTCTCTAATTTTGCTTCCCAAGCATCCACATGTAAATTAAAAACTTTTTCCGAGTCTGTAAAAACTAGAATGGGAACACTAACTAACTTCTACTTTAATTTTGTAAATACATTTAATATTTTATGGTACATTCAATTTTTTTGCCTTTCAATAATAATTTCTCCATAGGTTAGACAATTCCTCGACATATCCCCTAATGAATTTCATGTAGTAACCAATATGTCTAAGGATTTGTGAAATTATGATGGATTTGTAGGAGGTTTGAGCCCAATTATAACCACAATTTTTGTTTATCCACGAGAATCCCTTCTTTACAAATAACATGGCCAAGTAGTACTCTAAAAGGTGTAAATAAAAGTATTTCTTCAAATTTAAGGCAATACGTAATGTTCTACATCATTTTAATATCAAGCATACCTTAGATATATTCTCTTTGAATACATATAAGACTGCTTAATCATCCAAATATACTTACTTCTATGAAATCATGGATGAAATATTTGAATACAAAGTGACAAAAAAACTCTAGAGATAACTTAATGTGCATTTTTCAATCCAAAAGGCATTACTCATATGCAAAATTGCATCATTCAGTTGTGAGGGTGGTTTTTGCTAGATATTATTACACAATAAAAATTTGGTGGCAGCCCTTGAATCCATTTGTAAATTAATATAGCTTATGTCCTACTACTCGCTTCTAAATTTTCATTAATCAATGATGTTGAAACAAATCATTGACACATGCATCATTCAAAGCTCTATAATTACCATAGATTCTAATTTCTCCCATCTTCTTTGGTTGAGTGACTACTAGTCTCATCCAATTAAATTTATTTATAGGAAATATTAATCTTGAATGCACAATGTGTTCTATCTCTTCCATAACTTTTGCCTTCATATTTGGATTCAATCTATACAGCCTTTTCTTGATATAATTTTTTCCCTCTTTCAATTCAATACAATTTTCTTATAATAATGGGTTCACTCCTTAATATCACTAATTTTAAAGAAGAACATGTATTTGTACTCCTGCAATAGTTACAAAATCTCATACTTATTTTTTCCATTTAGTATTCTACAATAGTGGATAGCTTTATTGTGCCTAATGGGCTTATGTCTTCTACCCTCTTGTGCACTCGGTTCATCATGAAAGGAACAATAAGAAGATTATTCTAAGACGTGAATATCTCAAATGATAATAACACACTATATTTGATAATTTGAAAGGAATTCACCATAATAACCTTACAAAAGGATTTGCAATCAAAGATCTAAAATGTCATAAATGGAAATCCATCATAATTCATTTTTTCATTACATTATATCACATGAATTAGCTCAATAATGTGAAAGGAATGATAACTAGATCATACCAATCCAATAACTCATATGTTAATCAAACACCACGATCACTAAGATGAAAGCAATTCTCCATAATAACTTTACATAAACCTTTGCAAACAAATGAGTAGCAATATCATATATTATTATGGAACTCAATGAAATACAATGAGAATGAGCCTTTCTTATATAGGCAAGGAATAACAATCTAAGAACTAGTCAAGGTCATAGATCAATCCATAAATCAAGGAAAGAACTAGTCATCAAAGAACTATTCAAGACCATATATTTAAGAAATAACTAGACATCAAGGATCTAGTCAATACCATATATTAAGGAAATAACTATACCTAAGAACTAGATAATATCCCCCTAATATCTAAATAAATAAAAATAACTATCCACATGCATAAGTGGGTGAGGATAAATACAATAAAGGTAAATAAAGTATCTAGGTGAACATGAGCTAAGGTAAATACCTACTCTAACACCCCCCCTCAAGTGAAAATAGGGGCCAAAATAGAAGTGACATGTCCACAAAGATGAGTCCCGCAACTAGGCTTGATGATCTATTCATCTAAAGTATCTCCATGAAGAAATATCGAACCTAAAGAAGGAAAGAATCATGCTAGAAGGAAAGATAAAGAAGAAGAAGAAGAAGGAAAATGTTCTTATGAGCCCCCCAAGAACAAATTCTAAAACCCCAAGCATTCCACACAACTCAAGGTAGAGAGGTGATGCAAAAGGATTTGAAGATGTCTCGTAACTCGATCTTTGAGTCGAATGTACTCAAGCAAATAACTCCATCCTGAATGTGTTGATGAATGTATCTCGATATGTTTCATCCAATGGTGCTTAATAGGGTTGTGAGAAATGTGAATTGCACTTTGGTTGTCACACCAAAGTACAATTGGTGGATCCTATAGGAATCTAAACTCTATCAATAAATGTGGAAGCCAAAGAATCTACTAAATCACCGTAAGTGATGCCCTGTACTCTTCCTCTGAAGATGAAAGTACAATAGCATGTTGCTTTTTACACGCCCAAGCAACTAGAGAAAAAAAAGATAAAAATGGTAGCCATAAGTAGAACGTCTCTCGCAATAGAACCCGTCTAATCAATCAGTATACCCAACCAAGTAGAACCCCTAGTGTAGTGTAGGCTAAAGTGGGAAGTGCCTTGCAAATAGCGCAAAATCCTTTTAGCATCCTGTTAATGACTACTATGAGGAGAATGTGAAAACTAAGATACAAGCCCTACTACAAATGAAATATTAGGGTGAGTATGGGTCAAGTACATGAGACTCCCAACCAACTACCTATATAATGTAGGATCACAAAGTGGTGTGGTACATGTGGAAGTAAGACTAACCCCAGACTAAAAGGAGATGGACTTAGCTTGCAATCACCCATATCAAAGCATTGAAGAAGATCATGGGTGTATTTTTTTTTATTCAAATGAATCCCTGAATCTATCTAAGAAATCTACAATCCCAGGAAATAATGTAATAACCCAATATCTATCATGTCAAACTGTGTAGAAAAATCCCTCTAAATAGTTTTAATGTGGAAAGAAGAGCTTCCAAAGTAAGTAACATATCATCAAAATACAAGATCACAATATCCTCACCAACATGCTAGAGATACACTATATGATCGTAGTAGTAACAAAATAAACTAGTAGATAGAAGAAAAGAATCCATCTTCTCATACCAATCCCGAGGGGCTTGTTTGAGACCATAGAGAGACCTTCGATCCTACAAACAAGATAAGAATCCTAAACAAATCCACCTAATTTCTCCATGTATATTTCCTCTTGTAAATATCCATGTAAAAAGGCACTTTTCACATCCATCTGGTAATGGGCCACCCCTATGATGCATCACTAGCAAGTACAAGGTGTATAGAATCCATGTTAGCAATGGGTGTAAAAGTCTCGTGAGTAATCAATACCTTCAAATTTTGTAAAACCCTTTGCAATAACATAAGCCTTATACTTGTCAATGGACCCATCAGCTTTGTATTCGGTTCGGTATACCCACTTACACCTAACCATCTTTCTTCCTTTAGGAAGAGACGCCAAATCCCAAGTATGGTTCTTCATCAAAGAAGAATACTCAACTTCCATCACATCATCCTACTCCTATATCTCGTGAGCCTTTGAAAAGGAATGTGGATCCTCATATTCTACCTGACACAAAATTATAGAACCTATAGAATATGTGTGATGATGCCTAGTGGGTGGAAGATCTTGTATGAAAGGTGTTGCCTCGTAAAAAATGTAGTATGAGCCTACTTAGGCATCAGTGACAACATCGGTGGGAATAGGATCCTCAACGTCATTTATAACTTCCTCATCAACCTCCTAAAAGAAAGGATCCTCAAGATGGGATGAAGAATAAGGAGGCATGGAAGAAGATGAAGCATCATGAGGAGTGAAGCGCTCATCAAACTAAACATGTGTTCAAAAAGAACATCATGAGTATCAGGATCTAAAATTTGATAAGCTCACATGTCCTCACAATACCCTACAAAGATCAAGGGTTTGATCTTCTTATCCAAAGCTTTCCTTTTCTTCTTTGGCACAAAGGCCCAATCATGGCTCCTAAAGAATCAAAAAAATGAGACATCTGGCTTAGTGTTGGACCAAGCTTCCTCTGGAGTCAAATTCTCAAGTGCTCTGTGTGGTTTACAATTCTAAATGTAGTAAGCATAATTAATTACTTCTTCCTAGTAGATAGAAGGTAAATCTCTAGAATGCATCACATAGTTAGCCATTTCCTTCAAAGTTCTATTCTTCAGTTCTACTAAGCCATATTGCTATGGAGTATGAGGAACAAAATGTTGGTGAATAATGCCTCAAGTTTCCAAAAAAATAGAAAACTCATTTCTGAAGTACTACCCCCATTATTAGTATGAAGGTTCTTTATGCAACTAGAAGATTGTTTCTTGACCAAATCCTTGAATACTTTGAAGTGTGAAAAAACATCACTTTTGTACTTGAGAAAATAAACCCAAGTACGCCTCGATGAATTATTAACAAAGGCAAGTGCATTCTTAGCTTTATTGAAAGAGGGGGTAGGAAAAACCATCAAGTCACTATGCACAATCTCAAGTGGTGAAGAATCTCTCTTTGAAAAATTATTAGGAAAAGGATCTTGGTGTTGTTTCCCTAATGCACAGCCATGACATACACCCTCAAGACACAAAACTCTAGGAAGACCTTCTACCATACCATGAGTTCTCAACTCTTTCAAGTATTTGTAATTGAGATGTCCAAATATTTCATGCAAAATCCTACTCTTTGAATCTACATGAGAAACCAATCCTCTCCCTATAGAGGAAGTGTCATCAAAACCCTCAAAGTTATACATTCTAGAACTATGATCAATAATACCTTGAGAAATAAGTGAATGAGGTTATAACAAAGTTCTTTCTTCTACCTCATGCGGTGTAAAAGTCACAGCTTTTCCCTCGACTGACCGACAAATTTGATATACATAAAGTAAATTTACAAAGTGATGTTAGGAACATACAAAGTGCATCTTGGATATTACCATGATCAAGTTGTATATCACCTTTTCCTTTAACAGAAAGAAAGGAAGAATCTCCAACCTCAATTTTGGAAGTAGAACTCAAACCTAGAGAAATAAAAGACTCCTTGGAAGAATTCATGTGATGAGAAGCACCAAAATCTATAACCCAATTGTCTACAAGTGGTGACTGAGATCTCCCAACAATATTAAGTGCTTTTCCATGTTGATTAGAAGGAGGTGGAGTGGATATATAAATTTTTTATTTCTTAACTGCATCCTCTAAGGCTTGCATTCACTTACAAAACCTATGTTCTTCATGACCACTACCCCCACAAAAAGAGCATGAAAGGCTATACTTATTCTTGAATTTAGAAGACTCCTTAGGTTTAGGAGCATTTTGAGATGGAAAAGGGGTGGATGTGGTTTTAGCTTTTGGTTTTCCCTTGCCCTTAGGATTATATGTAACTAATACCTTATGAGAGGTAGAAGACTCAAGGTTAAACAATTTGGATTCTTCCCTAGTAATTCTTTCACAAAAAATTTCTAAGTTAGGCATTTTGAATATGTCACCTAACGCATCCATGCTATAGAAAAAGGTAGAAGAAAAAATTTGGAATGGTCCTATTAACTTGGATAGAATCAAGTAAACACACTCTTTTTCTTTCTTATCTCTTCCACTCCCCTTCAATTGTGTCAACAAATTCTTGAACTTGGTAAGATAGTATATAATTGTTGGAAAATATTTAGGATTAAGAGAGGTGATCTCAATTTCAAGTCGAATGGCTCTCATATGATCCACATTACTAAATAAATCCTCCAATTTCTCTCATATTTTGAAAGTAAAGTCACATTTTTCCAATTGAAAAAAATATTATCACTTCTATAAGTTCCTATCAAACCCATACACTCATCAAATTTGCACTCGGTACTGAAATTTCTCATATTCTCTAGTGAACATGGGTTGTTCTAAAGAAGTTAAAGCCCATAATCCTTTCCTCTTAATTATTGTTTCCATTTTTGGTTTCCATGTGTGGTAATTATGTTTTCTTAATATCTCAACATGATCTAATGCAAAAGTAGATGTCATTCTCAAAAAATCACCAAAATAAATGTAAGAACTAAGCAATGCAACAAGATCCCCCAAATTTTGGCACTTTATAATGAGTGTGTGTTACAATATGGCACTTTATAATTATATTAAAATTCTCAAAATAAATATTTCCAATGGAAAGAGCACAAAAAAAAAGTACTTTTGCAAAAAAGTAGCACTCAAATCTGAGTTGTCGATCAAAAGATACAAGCTTTACAAGTTTATGCTCTGCTATTTATTTTAGTTGTCACTAAAACAAAATAAAATGCTCTTGTCTTCACCACATAAATAAAATTAAAGGGAGCTAGAGTTAAGCACCTACTAGTAGGAATCACAAGCTTTAAGCCCTCATACGACCATACCATATGACCAAGGGCTAAGGATTTTAATGGGTGTATGCTCCACTTACTATTTTGGGGTGTGTTGCTAGTTTTCAAGAAAGTCACATCCAATTACTTCTTTTGGTAAAACTTGTTATTTCTTGATTGTTCCGAAATGACCTTCGCCACCCAAAATGGTAGTCCGCCGATTTTCCCAAAATATCAAGCCGTGCAAAGTAGCCCGTGGACCAAAAAAAGGAAAGAAATGTCTCGCAACAACAAAAAAATAAAAAAAACGGTTACCTTCCGTAAATGGTCGTTTACAATCGATCTTAGGTTTTTTCCACCTTGTAGATCTAATAAAAGGATCTATTTTGCATAAAACACACGCAATAAAAAAAATACGAAAAATCTTGAATATATGAATAAAAAATTGTTTGTAAAACAAAACTTATAGACGGATGTCAACAACAATCTCCTACTCGATACCATAAAAAGAACGATAACCAATTTGTACTAAGCCAAGAAATCAGATGTTAATCAAACACCATGATCAATAAGATGAAAGTAATTCACCATAATAAATTTACATAAGCCTTTACAAACAAATGAGCAGCAATATCATATATTATTATGGAACTCAATGAAATACAATGAGAATAAGCCTTGCTTATATAGAAAAGGAATAACAATCTAAGAACCAATCAAGGTAATAGATCAAGACATAAATCAAGGAACAAACTAGTCATTAAAGGACTAGTCAAGACCATATATTTAGGAGAGAATTAGACATCAAGGATCTAGTCAATACCATAGATCAAAAAAAAGAACTATTCAATACCATATATCAAGAATAGAACTATACCTAAGAACTAGATAATATCCCCTAATATATAAATAAATAAAAAGAAATATCTACACACATAAGTGGGTGGGGATAAATACAATAAAGGTAAATAAAGTACCTAGGTGAACATGAGCTAAGGTAAATAGCTACTCTAACATTATGAGGATGTACATATAGGATGAGGGAAGTATAAATACTACCTAGATTAGCAAAGTGAAGAACTCCCACTACCCGATACTTGTAGTTAAGTTAACTCCACAAGACTAGTAAGCTAACCCCACATAACTGCTAAGCTAACTCAACACAACTAGTAAACTAACTCCACACAATTAGTACATCTCAACAAGATAACCTAACAAGTGTAGGGATAACCCAAGTGAAACAAATTATCCTAATAAATAAATAATAAATTACACTAACACCCCCATAAGCATAGCTTAGATAGGCGAGTAAAAAAGGTGGATCCTAGTAACAAGGCTTGATGAGGTACCCACATACAATAATTGGGAAAAAGGGAACACCATAAGGTACCCAAAACTAGTAATAACAAAGTAGAAAGAAAAAAAACCCACTACAAGGAATCCCAAGAAGCTCGGCTCAAAAACTCGTACTATGTTTGAAGAAGTTTGGTGTGCATTGTGGTCTAAATCCATTGCTCAATCATAAAACTCAAAAAATAACTAACACTAGGCTTCACCAAAATAGCTCCATATAAGGAGATTGTTAATGGAGTGATGTCAAAAGTGTAAAAAAACACCAAACATAATTCGATCAACTCCTACAAATAGGTGTGCAACGATCTAAGAACAATAACCAAGGATATAAGATCCAAAGAAATAGGAGTCCCACGATCCAAGAAAATATAAGGTAATAAGGAAAGGACACAAAACTCAAATACACATGATCAATCTGCTAAAAATAGGTGTGCCATGATCCAAGAATAATAACCAAGGAAACAAGACAATGACACAAGATCCAAAGAAATAGGAGTTCCATGATCCAAGAAAAGTTGAGGTAACAAGGCAAGGACACAAGACTTGAAGAAACGGATCAGCACCACATCCTCCCTATTGTAGAATTGGTAGAGTGATGCTACAAATCTGTATGAGTTGTCAAAAACTACTCGAACACTGAAAAGCTAACAATGGGCTTCACTATAATAGCTCCCCCATAAGAGAGACTATTAACATGCCTAAATTTTTGAAAATATAGATCTAAAATCTCTCAACAAACAAGAGAGATATAAATGTGGCACTTTATAATTGAGTGTGTGTTACAATAATGACATTTTATAATTTTAGTGTATTTCTCAAAATAAATAGTTCCAATGGAATAAGCACGAAAAAATAAGCACTTTTTAAAAAATGGCACTCAATTTCAAGTTTCCTATCAAAAGTTACAATTTTTTTACTTTGTGCTTTAATATTTATTTTTAAAAAACATAAAATGTTTTTTTCCTTCACTCTTCCTCAATTTACCTTTTCTAGAAAAAACTTTTCAATTCTGGATCTGCAAAATGGAAGAAGAAAAAAACCAAGATCGAATGAGAAAACCAAGAAAACCCGAAACTATTTTTCTAGATTTTTTCCTCATTGGCATATAGATTTCTAATATCCTCGTAGAGGTAGTACGGATCTACAAAATCCTTGAATCCTCGCCACACAAGAAATATGTAAAGTGGAAGAAAAAAACCCATTTGCGAACGTGAAAACCTAGAAAAACCAAACCGCTTTTCTAAAATTTCTTCTTCCCAACATGGATTTCTAAGATTTCCACATCCTCGCCAAATAGAAACTTTGCAAAGCGGAATAAAAACCCAAAGACCAAACACAAAAACCTAGAAAAACTCATAAACTATTTTTTAGACTTTCTACTTCCCCGACACAATTTTTTTCCCCAAAGATAGATTTGTAAGATTAAACAAGAACTCAGTAAAGCGTAAGAAAAAAATCAAGATCGAATGTAAAAACCCAAAAATCCATAAACTTTTTTGGACTATCTACTTCCCCAACATGGATTTCTTCTTTGACATGGATTTCTAAGTGGATTTGTACGTATATGTGTCTACCTCTACACAACCAAAACAAACAGTCCTTCAATGCCCAAGTTTACGCTTTTCTTAGGGTTTTGCCACCTTTTGAATCCAACATATCCCTCCATTTTGCGTAAAAATGGATGTTGCAAAAACTGATGAAAAATTTAAAATATATGAAAACAAGTAAACTCTTGCTTGCAAAAAAACTTACAGATGGATGTCTACATCATCTATTGCTCTGATACCATGAAAAGAATGATAAGAAGACTCTTCCAAGCCGTGAAGATCTCAAATGATAATAACACACCATATTTGATAAGGTGAAATAATTTCACCAGAATAACCTTACAAAAGGATTTACAAACAAAGAGCTAAAATATCATGTATGGAAATCCATCATAATCCATAATTTCATTGCATTACATTCATTACTTCACCTAGTGCTCGAGATAACATGAAAGGAATAATAAGAAGATTTTTCCAAGATGTGAAGATTTCAAATGATAATAACACACCACATTTGATAAGTTGAAAGGAATTCGTTATAATAACCCTACAAAAGGATTTGCAAACAAAGATCTAAAATATCATATATGGAAATCCATCATAATCCATTTTCTCATTACATTACACTACATCACATGAATTAGCTCAATAATGAGTATGTACATATAGGATGAGGGAATTCTAACTACTACCTAAATAAATGATGAAAAATCCCACTAACGATATTGGAAGTTAAGTTAACAAGACTAGCAAGCTAACTCCACATAATTGGTAAGTTAATTCAACACAACTAGTAAACTAAATCCACATAACTAGTACACCTAAGCAAGCTAAAACAATAAGTGTAGGGATAACCCAAGCGTAAGAATTATCCCGATAAAAAAATAAAAGAATAAATAATAACCTACACTAACACATCATAAATTTTATCATTTCCTTATTCCTAGTGTCTTTTACCATTATGGACCCTTTGTTTGCTTCTATATCTAGATTGCATATATGTTACTCTTTCTCATTGCACACTTCTTTCTCATATGGTATAAGTTCAATACATTCAGGTTCAAACATTCTCGAATAATTATATATCCTCCTCGCCCTCATGTTATTATTTCCTTCCTTATTATCTCCTACTTTGTGACACATATCTACTATGTTGTACTTACCCCTTTTACTATTTCAGTCTCTCATTGTTGTTATCTAAAAATTTCTTTCCTTTCTTTAGGGTCTAGGAATTCAAATCCCCTCTTGAATCAATAGTTTTGTGTCATAATAAAATTTTGATATTTTGAAGAACTGCATCTACCATAGGATTTCTATCTTTGAATGTAAATGTTTGAATGAATTCATGTTACACTTGTCCCCAATTTCATGTTTCTCTCCTTCTCTCCCGATGACAATAGCAAGCCATTTGATAATGGCCTTAGTGTTTCCTAAAATATACACCCACCACTTAGGTTAAATTTTTTAAAGTTTATAAGCCTCTTACATTCTTGAATATGAAATTCTAAACATTTAATTGTGTAGTAATCGGATAGTAGACACTCAAATTAGGACATCTATCCTTTGACACTTTGTTGATCTTGGCATTGCACACTTGTATGGACAAATGCACTTTCCTCACTCTAATATAACACATCGTGATATCACTTAATAAACTTATTTATCTTTGCACACCTCTCTATATTCAGTATTTGAATTTTAATCGTATAAAACATATCCTGAAACATCCATGTTCAGCCAAAAATTTAAAATATCTGTTTCCCTCCCATCTAAAACCATAGGTTCCAGTCAGAATTGGAGAATGTCAATCCTAACTCTATTATATATTTTAGGATGGACATGTTTATTGATAATTATTTCAATTCCATCACATTATTATGAGAAAACATATCCCCTTGGTCATCCTTTTATGAAACAATAATATTTAAAACATATATAAGAAAATAACTCATACCTCATTTGGTAACTGGGCACTTTAAGAACTCCTCATGTAAAAGTAAGCACAAAAATCACTCCAAGCTCCCTATATTTTGAAAAAACTTATGCACATCCATTAGGGAAGTACCCTCTATATGTTTAAGGTCTCCTTCTAGGTCTAGGATTCTCCATCTTCATTCTACAAGAAGCAAAAGTGACCCTTCTCTAGTATTTGAGCAAGTGTGAAACTCAAGGAAAGCATTGTCAAAACATGGTTGTCAAGTTCTTATTACACTATGATAGATATCAAATTCTAGGAGAATGGTTTGGTTTTATCCCTTTTCAAATCAGTAATAATGTTGGTGGTGCACGAGGTTCACACAACCCACCTAACCGTGTTTTGTAAGAACTTATTCTTGCACTACAAGGCTTCTAAGGTTTGAGTAGAGTTTACATAGCCATTCTGAAGGTAAGAAAAGAAGATCAAACATAGTGACACACATTTATAGGAAATAAAATAACTTAGGAAGTTACAAACCTATATTCCAAGTGGGTCCAATATTATACAAAAAGATCAGGGCCATACTTATGTTTTGAACCTAGTTGTACAATTTTGATCGAGATCAATTTCAGTAATGAAGAATTTTCAATCTCATCTCAACTTGGTCGAGCACTTAGATCACCCAGACTCTTCTAGATCCACACAAAATCAGCTAAGTGCAATATTTCCCTTGTGTTTTGATAGTTTTTAGATCAATAGTCACTTTGAAAATCATTATTTTGATTTATGCAATTAATGTTGGAAGTTAATTAAATCATAATATCTGCATGTAACATTATTCATCCTTTTTATGTTTGTTTAATAATAAAACATTCTAAAAACTTAAAAAAGAATGAAAATTTCACAATAAAAATTGAAATCATTTAGTAAACATAGAATTTTAGACTATGTATTTCAATGGATCCCTGTATGCCACAAGAGAAGGGGTTGGCATTTTTTTCACACCCCAGGGGAAATTATGCTTTTTTCACCGATTAGGCTTCTCATGTACTAATAGCATCACGAAATATGAAACACTCATCCTAGTACTTTATATGAATCAAACTTTTCAAATACAAAATCTTCAATTTTTGGCAATTCACAATTCATCATTCATCGGTGAAATATGTTTAAAACACAAAAGAAGAGCATATTATCCCTTATAACACTTTGGTCAAGCATTTATTATCAATGTTTACCTCCTACACTAACACTAATATCCCTCATAAGAAAAATTGACATGTTGATGTTGTGGAAAGTGTTGCCTTATTAATACCCTTAGATATCAATGATGATTGTGCCAATTTCACTATTTGAAAATACATCGCCTTTGTTGATACCGATATAATTGACACTCTTCACATCTTAGATATTACATGTAGCATGGATAGCCCTTAATGATTAACTCAAATCTATGATTACTCGTATAAGCAATAATTACTCAAAATACCTCTCTGCAAGAGGGCCATCGTATATGGTGTGAGATCATTCGTTAGGTCCTTATTAGAGGTTCCTTTTTCAAATGATCATTCAACGGTCATATTTTATGTTTTTTAGGAACCGGTGATGCCCAAATAGCTTTGTCATGATTATATGATAGAAAATGTGGAGGGCACTTTAATGGTAAGTCAAAGTCCCAAACATTACCTAGATAAGGTTATTATTGGCCAAGTATGGAGAAATATTATCATGAATATTCCAAACAATGTGATCAATGCCAACGACATAGTAAGATTAATCATTCCCCATCTCATGCATTACAACATATTATTTCCCCATGTCCTTTTTCTATCTATTGCTTTGCTTTGATCGATAAGGTTAACCGTGGATTCACATAAGGACATAAATTTATCATTACTGCTACCAAATATTTCACTAAATGGGTTGAGGTGATACCTTTAGAAACTACCATTGGTGATGACATTTGCAACTTCTTGCTTACACATATTATCACTCATTTTGGGCTCCCCTCGTAAATCATTATTGATAATGGCTTGTCATTTAAGAACCACATTGTTAAGAAATTTTGTGCTAAGTTTAAAATAAAACATACTTTTTCTACACCTTACTATCCTCAGGGAAATGGTCGGATGAGGCTACTAATAAAACAATCATTAAAATTTTATGGAAAACCATTGATAAACATGGTACCAAATAGAATAATCAAAATTTATATGCTCTTTGGGCTTATCACATGTTGAGATGATGAAATATTGCCTAGGTGTTAAAGGCGCAGATGATAGTGGCATGGAAGTAGGGGCACATAAGTAGGTGCAAGGGTGCGGCATTTTTACACCTTGTGGTTTCGCACCTAGAAGGTGAAAGTTCAGGACTTAGTCATTTTTCTTGTTGCATAATAAAAATAGTATTGAGTGTAGATCATGACTTGGATAGGGCATGAATACTTGGAGGATACACAAAAGCTATTTTAGGAACAAGAATAAGTTCAAGTTTCATGCAAAGCTAAGCTAATAATAGGATGCAGATCTAGCGTTATTAATAGATGGATATTATTAGGTGAAGCTTGCATGCTTCATGTTGGTTATATAATTTGATCTTATGAAAATAAGCAATGATGGGACGATAGTCCCTCCTCCTTATGGGATAGGTTCCCTTATTTAAAGTCAAAACCTTATTTACGGATAAATATATGTATGATATTTTGGTGAGGATTATGATATCTTTAGATGCATTTATTAAAGGTTTTCAATTCAAGAAGAGAAAGGAAAAGTCAGGGAATGATATTCGTAGAGATGGATATAGAAGGGCACTTTTAGATATATAGATTGCAGAATGATAACCTAATAATGCTCGATAAAATAACAAGATTTAGGCTATGCGTATAAAACATAGGAAATGCATGTATTAGAAACAAAGTTCCAAATACACTCGACTAAAAGACACAAAGTTCTTGCTTCAAATGCACATAGCCTTATATGAATCAGACAAAGAAAAGAAAAGGAAGAAGCATGAGAGAGGGTGAAATTTCTCCTATATTGAGTATTTCAATGTTCTCTTTTACATCTGGATATCAAAATCTTGATCCTTTACAATGACAAGAAGAGATCTTTAAATAACCCAAAAATGGTTACAAAAGAGCATCTTTTCAGTTTCCTTTCTTTTAATTCAAAGATTAGTATCTAATTAAATATTACAAACCCGACTTATCTCTTATTTATACAACCACAGAGATAAAGTCACTTTAACTAGGTACTTTAAAATAAGAAAAGAAAGAAACTAGGAAGTCGAGACATTGATAGATGCACTAGACAGCCTTTGTTGTCTTTAACACTTGATTTTTGAATCATTTCAAAGTTGCAGCTATGTCCATTCCCGAGGAATTGTTGTATTGGAAGTGGCATGAGTCCAACTAGCCCAAACACTTCTCCATGTATTTCTCGAATTCTACATTGTCTAAGAATTATTTGTTGGCATATGTGATGGCATCCTACAGTGTACAAATTTCTTTCATTTTCTCCTTAGAGATAGTGTCTTGTTTGAAAAAATCTTCTTTGACAAATACCTTGAACTAGGATTTAATTTCCTGAATGGATAACTTATCACTTGAATTCTCCTTAAAGATATAGCAGTGAATATCTAGGAAAGCAGACATGACACAAGTTTTGAAAGCATATCCCTTTTGGAAAATGTTCCTAAGTTCCCCAATGGCTTCCTCAAGAACCTTAATTTTCCTGTCAATGTTGAAGACCCACTGCTTAGACAAATTCTTCTTAACATCATCAAAAACCTTATTAGCCAAAAGGACTTGTACATCTGTCCCACTCATCTATTTGAGATCTTGAATGCACTCACTCCATAATTTCAAATCTCTATCTAGAACACTGAGTGTTGTAGATAACTTTAGTTGAATTTTGGAAATTTTCTCATATGCCTTGAATGCTTCTTTAATAAAATTTAGGGGGAAATTTTTAGTGGCGAATTTTCATAATCTCATGAAAATTGAGGATTATGGAAATTCAAATTGGCAAATATTCTATGATTCATAGCTGACTTATTCACCAAAAAATTTGACTAACATGTCCCTTATACTATTCATTTCACCTAGATTTTACACATATATAAGATCTTATGAATGTAATTCACCACCATTTCAAATCATTTCATGCATATTCACCAAAGTAAACATAAGCAACCTCTCAACCATCCAACTCAAAGCTGTCCAACCCTAAGCCATCCAACCCTAATCATCCAACCCCGAGCCATCCAACCCCGAGCCATCTAAACCTTAGACCATCCAACCCTCTATCAACCCTCTCATCCAACCCTTAGCCATCCAACCCCTTAGCCATCCAAATCCTTAGCCATCCAACCCTTAGCTATCCAACCTAGACCCATCCAACCCGTAACCATCCAACCCCTTAGCCATCCAACCCTGAGCCATCAAACCCCTCATCCATCCAACCCTCATCCATCTAACCCCTCATCCATCCAACCCTCAACCGTGAGCATTCCAACCCCTCAATCATCCAAACCTTTTTCATCTAACCACAGAGTCCATCCAAGCCTTTTCTATCCAACCTTTACCATCCAACCACTACCGTCTAACCCTAAACCATCCAATCTCAGAGCCTTCAAACATAAGAGTCATCCCTAAGCAGTCATGGATACTAGAAATCGGGTAAGAAGGTTACTAATTCAGCCATGGATACTAGAAATACTTTTCTTGGTTATTTTGGAAAATCACAAAAAATGAAGGGGGTTTTGCATCAACTAAAAATATTGGTATGTGGCATGTGCTATTTACAAGTTATTTAATCTTACAATATTTAATAATTATGTTTTTCATACTGCTCTTGGAACTCTTTGTACTGTGTAAAAATTTAACTATAGATAAAATTAATACTATATTTGTAACAATTTTATAGAATTATATGCAGACATTTCAGAAATTCCTTCACAAAATAATCAATTTAAAGATATCGATGATCCATTATATGTTGAGGAAAACATTATGTCCCTTGATGACATAGAAGTACAAGAAAATTCATCGAATTCTCATGATACACCAGCAGAGGAAGCTTCTACTCCAAGGTCTATTTCGAGAAAAAGAGACATGAGAATCAAGATATTCTTTTGAGAGCCTAGATGCAAAAGTTGAACCCCAAGAAAAAAAAAAAAAAAATGTCAAAAGAAAGAGGACAAACTGACAATTGGAAGGAAATTCTAGTTTGAATGGGCTGCAAAATATCCATTTATTGAACCTATGTACACTGAAAATGGTAATGATGTTCCAACACAATGTCGATGCAAAATATGTGGTTGGAAATAGGGAAGGATCACACGATGCAACTCAAACTAGACACAATTGAAAAGCATTGTGGGAAAATATACATTTCCCAAAAGCAAAAGGATGGCAACATAGTCAAAACATATAAATGGAAAGATGCAAAAGATTGTCTACATGTCAAATACGTAGAAGAATATGAAAAGGAACAAAAACATATGAAATATGTGAATGAAAAAGGTGGGACCATAGTAGAAAGATTGAGCAAAGCTATGGAGGTAGAAATGCATGCAAAAAGTATTCAGTTTGCTACCGTATTCCATATATTGAAAAGGGAAGACCGATGTCATATTTTGAGAAAATAAAATTTTGTATCAGGTTATTGGTCTACAGAACGTTCCTCAATCTCATTGGTCAGATACCAATGGCTGGGAAATTGCAAAATGTCTATCTCTAGTAGAAAAGGAGGATCTGAAACTGTGTGTTCAAAAGGCTAAGTATATTTCCCTTTCAATAGATGAGGTTACTACAATTGATAATACTTCATGGATTTGTATTCATGTTTATACATTTGCTAATGAAATAAGAACTCCACACCTCTTAGCAATTCATAAAATGACTGAGAATTGCAATTCTAAAATATTTATAAATTGGTGGTCTCAAATCTAAGGATGTCGCTAGAATGGATGACTTTTCCATTGCAAAAAAATTAGTTTGTGTCGGAACCGATGGTGCAACTATAATGCAGGGAGCCAAAAATGGTCTCTACATTAGACTTCAAACAACTATTGTTTCTCTCCGTATATGGTTGTTGTCCATTGTATGGCTCACAAAATGAATCTGGCTTACAAAATTGTGAGCACATTTGAAAATGTAGCTAGAGTGGAGGAATTGATACGTGAGTTGCATGCTTATTATTCTAGCAGTCCAAAGAGATTTTTGGAATTTCAAAAATTTGCAATTGGACTGATAGAGGGAAAAAATCTTCTCAAAGATGTAGATACCTAGATGGATATCTATGTATGAACCTTCTATAGAATATTTGATGAATATCCTTCATTGACATGATTTATGTATAAATACCACAGGGATGTAGATAAAGCTAAAGATCTATTGTGTCATCTAACAGACATAGAAACTTTAATCACACTCTGGTATTTTTCCCATGTTGAGGGAGCTTAATATCTTAACGAAGCATGCACAAGATCATTCTTTCTACATAATAGACTTCATAAGACTCAGAAGACGTGTGTGTTGGAGTCTCGAAAGTTTATATATTTTTGATGGGAGTTTTCAGGGTGTTGCTTTTGAAAACTGAATGCATTGATAGATTTGAAAAATCTCAGTGCTTCTTAAAATACAATATACATGATCATCTTGTGTATAACAACACATGGAAAGGAGATTCCACTTCATACGTTCCAAAAAAGAGTTGATATGGTTGTCTCGGAAATAGAAGAAGTAAAAGTGACACGGAATTTATATGATGCAGTATTAATGGAAACCAGGAATAAGTTGAGAAAGATCTTTGAATCGTTAGCTAAAGAGATCTGGGAAAGATTCAAAAATGATAAAATTCTTGAAGCAATGGGAGTTGTAAATCCACAGTTTTGGAATTTTTCTGGGGAAAACCTTATACATCTATCAGTCCTTTATTTGTCAAAAACATGAGTGTTCTAACTGACCATTTCTCTAAGACTGAAGAGATAAATGGAGTTTCTGTAGAAGGTATTTTACAAAGAAAAATACTTAGTTCCCAGTCAATGGATTTTGCTAATACTATGATAAGACAAGTTCAACTTCTACAAAACCCACAGGATTATGGTGCCATCAAAAGGATTTGGAAGGATATTTGTTCTAGTAGTATTCTAAGTGAAGATTTGAGTGAGTATATTAAGTTGTATGAACTCTATCAAACTATGATTCTGGTTTTGTGGAAGATGAGAGGGTTTTTAGTGCACTATCCTTTTTAAAATTGAAAGTTTGAAACAGATTGGACAAGGAATCTAGAAAGTTGTCTGAGGTTGTATGTATCACGTTACTCAGTGGAGTCTTTCCCTTATGATAGAGCACTCACATTATGGAATTCACTAGTAGAAAGAAGAGGAGTTAGTAATATTCTTCTTGACCTAGGGGATGGAGACACATCCACAAATCATGCTACAGTTGATTTCCAAGACACGAATGAAAGTGTTGATCCAAGACTATTTCAATTCACATAGATTTCATTATAATAATTTAATGTAATAAATTATAACTATTGATGTATTTCATACAAGAGATTAACTTTCAATAAATGCAATATTAAATATTTGTTTTTATATTTGGTTTTTAAATTGAAATAAGAAAATATCTGTCTTTTATATCTGTTAATTGATTTATTTTACATCTGCAAGAAATCAGAAACGTAAATATTTTAAACAAACAAAATCAAGTAAATTTAAGCAACATTTACGTAAACAAAGAGACAGAAACATCATTTGTATTATGTAGAAATCGAATAACAATATATAGTTACAATTCCAATTCCCAAAGTACTGTTGAAATGGTTCTCTCATGTGGTGGATTACTTTATGAAGAAAAGTACAAATTCATAAAGCATTTTCAGCCAATACAATTACAAAAAGGGGTTGTCAATACATTTCAAAGCTTCCAGACAAGTTTTGTCATATAAGGACACATTACGAGGTCATCCTCTTTTTTGCCTATGATTCTAAATCATAGTTGTCCTTACATCTACCTCACGGAATAAAAACAAAAAAATTGGCTGCCACTATCTTTTAATTCCTACAATGTCAAAATGTGACAACACACCTGTCACATGGTGAACTTCACTAACATATTGTCAAAGCTTCCGAACAAGTTTTGTCATATAAGGACACATTACGAGGTCATCCTCTTTTCTACCTATGATTTTGAATCATAGTTTTCCTTACATTTTCCTCACGGAATAAAAACAAAAAAAAATTGGTTGCCACTATCTTTTAATTCCTACACCAGTGTTAGAATTGTGACAACACACCTGTCACATGGTGAACTTCACTAACATATTGAATTTCTTATGTAGCAGGAGAAGCTTGATCTTTTTCTTGCATTAGAGGTGGAGGAATCTATTGTGTCTGTAAAGAGCTATCTGTTATAACTCCGATGCCTGTAAATCTCATCAACAATGGTATTGATATTTTCAAGAATATTTAGTTCCTCCTCACTACGTCTCCTATTGAAAAAAAGTGTTGCATCTGCATCTATCTTTTCCTTCAGTAAGAATTTAGATCCATCTTATGCTCCTTGATTATTCTTCTCAATGTATTATTTTGTTTATTTATTACTATCAGTTTTTCCTTCAACTGTACAAACGAATTCAGGATTTTGTGGGCATTCTTTAAATGTGCTTCAAAAACAACTTGCTTCTTTCTTTAAATTTTCATATTTTTCCTACAAAATAGAAATAACAAATTTTAGTCTATTAGATAAGTTAAACAAATATATTACAATGCTTATAATATTAGGATTTTGCATGTAAAACATAAAGCCCACTCACCACAACTTTTTCTTTTTCAGCATTTTCTATTAAAACATTTGTCTTGTCTTTTTCCCATTTGTTGTAGTAAGCATGTGCTTCAGCATTCAGATTCTCCAACCTATTTAACATTATGTCTATAATTTCATCATTGTAATTATTAGTATAGGAAATTTTCCTGACTGAGCTTTATTTAGAAAAACATCCTACCTTGTCGGTTGGCTCTCTATGGTAGTGAACAATGAATGCCTTTGAGCATGATTATGGTATCTTGTATTTATTTCTTTTATCAAAATTTTTTCTCTCCTCTCCCAAGACCACACCAAATCCACATCAGACATTACAACCTCTTGAATTATTTCCCCCATACTATCTGATATCATATTTTCTAATATAAAATGTGTCTTTTCATCATCTTGTTTGTGGAGCATTTGTTGGAGGAGGAGAGAGTCATTCTTGTACATCATGCACATTTTTTGTTGTTGTGGTTGAGGTAGAGTAGATTGAATCATATCATGAGTGTCAAAATAGTTTCCCTTGTCATCATCACCAGTATCAAAGCCAAATACTCCTCGTCAAGGGTGATGTTGTTGAAAAGTTGTGAGGTCGTTACACTTAAAACACCTCCTAGCGAGAGTCCAAGAAATTTGTTGTTGTAGGATGAACTGTTCCAGCTAATTCTTAGCAAAACCTTATATTCTTTCCTACAAGATCTTCTTTTTGTTTGGACTGAATGTGTTGGCGGTATTGGTGGCCTCCTTGCAAGTGGAATGTGCTCAGAAGATATATTACCTGCAAGATGCAAACAACAAATTGTTAGAAGCCATTATATGGTTAGGCCTTGTAAATTCTAAAAAGTAGTAACGTAATAAAACATGCTAAATATTAAATATTACAATTTACCTTGCACATTTGGAGATGTAAAGCATAACATTTCGATCTTGTGCATCAGAATGAGTTTGATCATCATCACCCATTTCAGTAGTTTCTGAATACAATAAATGTAAAAAAGAATAGTAGAAATATTAAAATACAATACTACCTACATAATCTATATTAGTTGTTTGAATTAGTTAATTATATCAATAGAAAACTTCATACATGTAGTTAAATGTGATGGTAGACATGATGCACATAGTGACCCCTAGGTCACTTTTGATGAGGAGGTCTTACTGGTGTTGATTCTACTGAATCCATGTCAAAATCAACAGAGACCTCTCAGGGGGCTTTTACCTCGAGCAATTGCCTCCTTATGAGTTGTTGCAGCAATAATTCTTCTCTAAAAGAAAATCTTACAATTATTATTTTATTGAAAAATATTGAATTTGAAATCGTTATAACAAGAAAACTGTAAAAGTAACAATTACATGTTGTTCTTCAAGAGTGAGACCAATCATTTTATCATTAATTGCAGTTGGAATTTTAGCTTTCTAAATTTGTAGAACACTTCTTGATAGAAAGCAATAATAAAATTGCAACAAGAGAATACAATCTTGGATTTATCAGATTGATTGGCATTGCGGGCATGGGAGACATCTATTTTTATTCGGTTGGACAAATATGTGCACCAATCAAATTGTTGACCTACTAGTGTCCACAATAAATATTGAACTACCCAATATGGAATGTCTGTAGATCTTCCTGTAATACAATCCTGGCCTGAAAAAGTGATGCAACTGCAAGAAAGAATTGGTTTGTAATACCTTGAAGAAGTAGGCCTCGTGATGAATGATTAAGAGGAGCTGCAATAATAAAAAAAATGTTAGAGGATTGGGTGGTGGACAAATGTTAAGAGAAAAATAATTTGAAAATAATAAACTTACCATCAACCTACACACTTTGTAATGAGACTCCAAAAAATTTTGTCTTCATCTGTGAGGACAACCTTTGTAGTAACAAGTGGCTTATTTTCAATGGTAACCTAGTTAACCGATGTACATCTGTGGGCTCAATTGTGAATGAAATTTGATGATGTCGTCTCGATGCACCAAGAGAATGGAAAATTTTCCATCATTCTCATTGTAAGAGGTGAGAAGGTAATCAAGCACTGAAGTATCAGTATCAAATTGGGGCATGTCCACAAGCCCGGTAAATTCTAATTTTTCAAGCCAATCCTTTTGTGTGTCTTTTACTTTCAAAAGGGCTACAATCTGTGGGCACATGAGGTTTTTGTATTGGAATTTGGGTGTAGGAGTAGATGTGGTGCTTTCCATTGTTGAAATTTGGGAGAACTTTGAAAATTGGAGAGCTCGAGACTTTGGAAATTTTCATAGAAAAGTGAAGAAATGAACCTTGTAGGGGTATTTATAGGGTTCTAAATGGGTCAAAGGACACGTGGCTGAAAATTATTGGCTAGCCAAGGCAGCCGCCCAACCCATAATTAATAAACCCATCCAACACTTATCGTCATCCAACCATTAGCCATCCAACCCCTCAACTGACCAACCCACCGTCCAACCCAACCCTTTTGTCATCCAACCCTTAACCAACCAACCCCATCCCACCATCCAACCCACCCACCCAACCCTTAGTCCATCCAACCCCTCTACCATCCAATGCCTTTAATCATCCATCCCACCCATCCAACCCTAAGCCATCTCATCCACCCCCAACCCGTCCCTACCCACCCATCCACCCTTAGTCATCCAACCCCCTCAACCCTTACCAACCCATCCCCCCAACCCCATTCCCACCCAACCCACCGCCCATCTAACCCTTACCCATCCAACCCTTCCCATCGACCCTCAATCCAACCCATCCCAACCCCCCTTAACCATCCAACCGACCCATCCAACCCCATATCCATCCAACCAACATATAACCCTTACTCTTCCAACCTTCTTGTCCAACCCTTTTCCATCCAACCCTTAGCCATCCTTAATCGCCTAACCCCTCAATTTTCAACCATCCAACCCACCCGACCAACCTTCCTACCCAACCTGCATGCTAACCTTCCCGCCTACTTTGTGAAACCAAGGAAAATTTCTCTCTGTGAAATCACCTTTGCCACAAAACATTTTTTCAAAAAATTCCAACGATTCAAAAGTTGATTTTTGAGATTTGCCAAAAAAATTAAACTAATTTTTTAGAGGGACCTTCTTAAAATGAAGAGTAGATTCAAATATTCCTTGGTAGATATTTCTACAAACTTTGAAACCATTTCCTATAATTGATCTTCCATCATATTGTCTACTTCAGGTGTATTCTCTTCAGCTTTTCTTGTTCTTTTCCCTGACTGTCATCATCATCAACTAGGTCCACAATTGTTTCCTTTGCTTCAGCTTTCCTAGGAGAGGATTCACTTTCTTGGATAACATCGGTCACCTTATCTTCTTTCTTGATTTTTCCTTTTTAGTATACACTAGAGTTGAGGATTTCGAGAGGAGAGGGAACAGATTTTTCAATTGTATCAAGATATGACACAGGTATTTATTTCTAAGGGGTAGGGGTATCATGTGAAGTAGACCTAGATTTCCTTTCCCTAAATCCTTTCATCTTCCTATCAAACTAAATTCTAGTTCTTACTAGGACAGGATTATTTAGCTCCTTCAATCATCTCTCTCCTTGACAAACAAATCAATGGTTTCAATAGGAGAATGTTTGATTGATCTTTCATACTCAAGAGACTGTATCTCCTCCTCATCATCTTCCAGTCCTTTAGGGACATCAAAAATACCAAAATCAATGACCTATTATAGAGATAACCTCTCATAATATCTCCTCTTGGCGTCATAATGATCTGAACAATCTGCCCAATAGTCTTCAATATCAGGAAGATGTTGATAACCCATTCTGAAATTGAAGGAAATGAATTCCTTAATGACAAAGAAACTTTTGGGATTATAGTAATGAAGAGTGAGAGGATCAATTGTTCTATCCACATTCTGAGCATCTAGGGCAGTCCTCATGTAGGTGTAATTACCCAGTGTGATTGGGAATTGAATACCTACAATCTTCTTGTCCCTACAAGTTCTATGCAACTTGTCTAATTGTCTACAAATTTCTACCAAGGCCATCTTATCACTACAATACATGGGAAGTTTCAGGATGTCCCTCAAATCTAGCCAATCTTATGTATGAAAACTTCTTGAATTGGGTGAAGAAACGCCATAAACACTAATCATTTTTTTTTCCTTATCTGAAAATCTTTTAGCATTATCTCCCTCCAGCAACCTTACAATGTACATGGTGAATGCATCATTCACCCTTCTAAAGTGATGATTTCTGATCTTCAAGGTCAACTGTGGATGATACATATAAATGGGGGGTCCTTCTTGTCATCCACAAGGGAGAAATCCAACCACTCTCTATAATCTGCAATAGAGTACATTATATAGGAGGTCATGTAGAAGGTTTGGGTTCTCTAAACATTTGATAATTGCTCATTCAGGCTATCACAAATGATTCCTTCCCAGTTTAAATTCTACTTACCCTCACATATGATATTGATGTAGGGGCACATCTAAAAGTGAAACTCATTAATGGTGGGAATTCCTATTATCGTGGAAAATAGAGAGATGACGTCTAACAATTATTCATGGAAATAAAATTTGAACATGGTCTTAGGTAGCCTTGAGGCTCTTTTCTTAGGGTTCTTCAACCAAGATTTGGCAATTCTGCTCTTGTATTTTTCATTGTCTTGATCAAAAAGAGTTTGGGTTTGATTCTTGGTGAGAGTATTTGAATTTTTTACCACAGGAATTCTGAGGGTAGTACGAATGAAATCTTCATCAAGTCATGCAACCACCTGAACTTGAGGATCAACGATTTCTTTTGTATCAAGATCAAAACAAGAGCTACAAGTAAGAATTGTATCGACACACTAGATTGAAATGGGAAAACCCCCTGCCTCTACGATCCCACTATCTTTAATCAATTAAGCCATAGGGGTAGGATTCGATAATTGATTTGTGTCCAAAAATTTTCCGAGTCTAGGTGTTGTGCTTCACTATCACCAATGTTTGGTACAGATACTGATCATCTCCAAGGAAGACAGGTGTTCGTGACCTTTAAAACTAATCTTCATCTTGTGGCCAAAGTAGAAGATTACTTATGAGAAAGGATTCCTCAATTCCCTAATCAGCACCTTGACATTTCATAGCTTCTTTTACACCAGAATTTGAAAAAGATGGAATAGGACTTGAACATGGCTAGAAATGGCAGAGGAGAGAGAGCACGAATGGTCAATAGTAATTTGTAAGTGAGGTGATACAAAATGACCAATTACCCAAATATTTATAAGCATTTTAAACCCAATTAGTTCTGTGGTGTAATCAATGGGGTAATTAATACTTATGTTGACCTTGAAATAATGAAAATTGGGTAAGGTAGATCAAAAGAGCACAACTATCCCATGGGACATCGGGACACCAGGGACGTGCAAAGCTGAAAGAACCGATTTGTAGAAAAAGTGGAAAAATCCTACACAAATGTCCCAAGGGAAAGATGGGACATGTAACGTTGAAATACCCATAATGAATGGAAATCGAAAAGGTAGGTTTGTGGGGAAATGGTGGTCAAGTAACACTTGGGACAAGTGGGACATAAAAATCCAAAACAACCGCAATACATTGAAATCGGATAAGTCAAAAAAATTTGACATAGACCACACTCGGGACATCGAGATAGCAAGGACACGCAAAGCTGAAAAATCCAATAACAAAGGAAAAGGAAGACCAATCGAAAAAAACATAAAATCAAGGAACAAAAGCTAGGATGAACTTGGGACATGAGGGACAGAAAAAGCTGAAATACCCACAATAGAATGGAATGTAGAACCTTAGAGCCGAGAATGGAATGTAATTTGTCTAAATAACCATGGGAGTTATTTTAGATAACAATTTGATGACTTTTAGGGCCATTTTTTTTCTAGATGAAGGAGATCAGAGCCTAGATAATTCATTGGGCATGGAGTTAGCATGTATATGAACCTTTGATCTCGTAGCCTTGAGAACTACCCTTGAAGCCACTTGATGAAACATTTCTAAACTTTGTTCGAATCTTGTGAGAGTGCTGAAAATTATTGGAAGATGATTGGCATCCTAGAATCAACAAAATAGTGTGTGTAAGAAGCACGCGAAGAGATAACTATATACAAACAAGACAATGTGCGCACAATGCACGTAGAGGAATTGAAACTATTCTAATATATACAAAATGATGTAGCAAGTTTAATAGAAGGGTTTGAGATAGATCCTATTGACTGGGATTGATAGCATGCCTCCATTAAGATGAGATAACTTGAAAGATTTAGCCTCCTTGCAAGAAGTGATAGTGTATGAGCCACTCCAAAGTGCATTAAACTTTGAATGGTGCCCTGGTTTGGCTCTAGTTAACATCCCATTTTAAGACTAAGTCCCCAACTTTGAAAGGTTTAGGTCTAGCCTTTTTTCAAACCAACTCTTTATTGATTTCTAAATTTTGTTCTAGTTTGATCATGGTAGAGTTCCTTGATTCTTCAAGTTCAACTAACTCTGCCATTCTAATTTCTTTTGACTCGCACCTCAAACTCTAAGCTATAGTAGCTCTAATCAAGGAAATTCGGAGATAAAGGGATTCTAGCTTCCTTACCATAAACAATCTTGTAAGGTGAAGTATTTTTGCCTTCTTCACCATGATTTTATCTTCCCAGAGTGTGTGCGAGACCTTTGTATGCCACTACTTTTGGCTGATATTCATTATCCGCTTCATGATTTGGATTAGGTTCTTATTTTTTGATTCTACTTAACCGTTACCTTGAGGGTAATGTTTAGAAGATGTTTTCAAATAGATACCAAGACTAAGAACCCAATCAAAAATCTTAGTACCAAGGAAGGATATTGCATTATCTAAAATGATTTTCTAAGGAATGACAAATCTTGTTATAATACCTTCAAGAAAGTTGAGGATGACTGACTCGGTTGATTCCTTGAGCATGACAAACCTCTGTCCATCCGATGAAGTAATTTGTAGCTATTTGTACCCACTTGTGGCCATCGCTTGAGGGGTGAATGATCATCATGCCTATAAATTTAAGATCCCATTGTGCAAAAGGTTGATCTACTTGGATTGGTCGAGGGGAAGCACTAGCTAACTTCTTCTTTCCTGCAAAGAAAGTGCATTCTTTGCATTTCATAACCCACTTGTGTGTGTCTACGAATAGGGTAGGCCAAAAGAATCCTGCCATTATAATCTTCATTGTTGTAGTCTTGGCAGAGAAGTGTCCACCAGAGAATCCATCGTGAAATTATGCTAACACTTTTTCAATCTACGTGTCATCAATACATTTCAGCAACACGCCATCAAGATTCCTTTTGAAGAGAAGGCCATCAATCAGAACATATGGAATAGATTGTAGCCTTAGATGTATTCTCTTTTCTTTGTTCAAACTAGGAGGGTATGTGCCCTCAGAAAGGAATGTGATCATTTCCTTTATCCAGTTGTATGACGCGCTAATGGTTTTATTTTGTTTAGGCTTAAAATGCAGGAGATCATCCGAAATAATGAAGTCTCAAGTTCATCTTACACATCCTCAAAGAAGTTTTTTTCAGAGTGTGTCACCTCTTACTAGCTTTTTTCTTTGATAGTCACATCATATTTCATGATTTTGGACACCCATCATGCTCTCTTCTAACTGATTTTTCTCCCATGATAAAGTCTCGACACTAGAGTGAGAAACTAATACCTTGATATGATTTGTGGCAAGCATGCTCTTTAACTTCTTGAGTGCATACATGATGGCGTAGACATGCTTCTCTATGTGACTATATTTCAACTCATAATAATTCAAAGTGTCTTACCAAGAAATATACTATTTTCTCCAAATTCTTGTTTGTTTCTTATGTCAAGACAAAGAAGAACACTTGCATCATCTCTATAAGCATAAAAGATGAAATTCTTTGAGTAATCTGGGTTGATGAGTGTTGGCGCATAAAAATTTCTTACTTACTCTTATGGAAGCTCTCCTTTCCTTCTAATATCCATCTCGAAGGTTATGTCCCTTTTAACCATGAGGGTGATGGATCTTACCACTCCCCGCAAAGTTAGGAATGAAATGCCTAAAAATTTAATTTTACTTGAGAAAGGACTGAAATCCTTTCTTATGCGCTTTGTAGGGAAAGATCCAGGATGGTTGAAATGCACTCAAGATCAATTTTGATGCCATCCTTTGAGACCACATGGCCTAGTAGCTTTCCCTACGCCATAGAAAAATTACACTTCTTAGGGTTAAGAGATACCCAAAACTTTCCGCATCTCTCGAATACAACATGTGATCCACGATATACTTTGAGAAGACAGTTATATCATCAAGGTAAACCAAGATGAATTCATTGATATATCCTTTGAAGGCAATATCCATGGCATGTTGAAAATTTGCGCCTACGTTTGATAGACCAAAGAGCATATTCTAATATGCATATGTTCCACATTTGGTTGTGAATTCTGTTTTGAATTGATCCTCTTATTTGACCAAGATCTAATTGAAGCCATAATACCCATCCAACATAGAAAATATTTGTGCACTAGCCATATTCTACAAATCTGCTCCATAGAAGGCAAAGGATAATGATCCTTGAGGGATTCCTTATTCAGATCTCTAAAATCAACACAGATCTTAATTTCACTTTTCTTCTTGTGCACTCGGAATAAGATTTGTGACCCAAGTAGAGTACTTGATTGGAAATATTATTTTCACCTCGATGAGTTTAGACAACTCTTTCCTCATGAGGGGCTCTATTCTTGGATTGACTAGACTCTACTTTTGTCCGGAGGGCTTAATACTAGCATCAAGGTCAATTGATTTTTGAGCAACTCTCACGATCAAATCCTTTTAGGTCTTCATATTCCCATGAGAATAAATCACTATATTTCTGAAAAAGAGAGATGAAGGCCTTCCTTTCATCATGCGTGCAAGCTTTACCGAGAAGCACCTCCTTATCTTGTGCAATAGTGCATAGGGAGCAGTCTTCTTGTGCTACATGCATATTATTTTCTTCCCCTGTAACTCATCATCAGGGATAAATATTTTCTCTAAGGTGACCAACCTTCTAGGAAACTTGTTTATCTTTAGTTGGATCACTTGGTCACCATATATTTCATGCAAGTTAGTTTGCATGCTTGAAGAGAATCGGATGATCTACACATCACTTTCAAATACTTGTCACCTGGTGTTTTTGTCAGAATGGATGGTCTAATTTCCATTTTAACGTGTTACACTTTTCCCTTGACAAAATCCACTGTAAGATAAAATTCGAACCAAGCGCGGTCATCTAATCAACTTCTTTGTTCATCTTTCTTGGTACCACCTACAAATTTAGAGCATCAAATCTCTCAAGGAGATCCCAAAATCTATGTTTATAAGCTTTTAGAAGCTTATTATTTGTCACACATTTTTTGGTGACTTGGTGGATAACCAATTCTATGTCCCCAAAGATCTGCAACACCTTAATCTCTTTCTTCTCAATAATAAGAATACCATGCACCAATGCTTCACATTCTCGCTACATTATTGAGTATGTGAACTACAATCTATGCGCAAAGAATAATTTCTCATCCTTAGGAGAAATGATAACAATGTTGAAACATAATGATTAAGTGGTCTAACCAACCCTTAATGTATATGGGTCCACCACTAATATATAGGTTAATCTTTAATAATATGAAATATTTATATTTCTATTATTAAATATGTTAACCTATGTATATGCTTTAGGTTAAATATTTAATATCATGAAATGATTATATTTCTAATAAACCTAGGTGTGTATGTGTCAACCATTTTAGGTTGAAAAGGTGAGTCGGGAGACATACCCGATCACCTTATATAAAAAGGATTTTAAGTTATCATTTGATATATTCAGAAATATATCAAAGGTGTGTAAATCAAGTGATTTGGTTTTACCCTTAAAATAGGGTTTCAAAGGAGGAGGTGGTATCACTGGATGTAAAACAAGTTCTTTGAAGTAAAAGGTTATTTTCAAAGTGGTTTTTACCCTATTGGGGTTTTCCAATATAAATATTGTGTCACCTATGGGTTTTTTCAACCAACCCGAAAGGGTATTTAAAAGTATCTGGTCCCCTTATTTTTTTCCTAATTTATTTTGGCATTACATTTGTGCAATTAAACTCTTGGTAAAAATTTTAGGGTTTTTCAATTTTAAATCCCTAATTTTTGGGGGAGATGTAATATGATATGATTCTTAATTTCATTTACATTTTGTAAATTATATGGAATTAATGTTTGTTTGGAGATTGATGTGTGCACAGGTGAAAGGGGATTCAAATATTTACTTGTACGTGAAAGTCACATACAGAAAAAGAAAGGATTTATTACTATGTAAAATAATTTTTATGTTTTCTATAATTTCAAATATTTGTAGGTTAAATATTTCGGAAGGTAAATTCATACCCATGTTCTTTGGTCCCCTCTAAAAGGATTTGATTTGAAAAACTATAGTTTATAGTTAATCTATAACTATATCCTATATAATTTGAAAACTATATTATTATTTTAAATATATATATATATATATATATATATATATATAATAAGGTTTATATAATAATTTATATAAACATCATATTAAAATTTATATAGCTTTAAAAAACTATATATTAAAAGCCTTAAACCATATTAAAATTACATGGGATTGAGGGAAGAGTCAACAGACCATATTCTAAGCCTAAGTTTAAATCATATTTAAACTTAACTTATAAATCTAGGCATATATAGTTTTTTTTTTTTTAAAGAAACAAACCTAAGTTTGAATCATATTTTATGTATATGGTTATTTTAAACCGCTTAAAATATAAATTTTATTAGATTTGGTTTATATATGTTTTTAAAAAAATTTAAGTGCTTACTTTTTTTAGTAAGGGGGCCATGAAGATTACTTTTTAAATCTTAATACTTATTAAATAAAACCTAACATATGTCCCTAACCATTTATATTATCCATGTAAAGGGGCGGCCCCATTCATTTAGATCTTATAGTTTATAAAAACTATATAAATAAACCTATTTAAAGGTTTTTGTTTTATATAACAAAGGGAGTGGAGAATAAAATGAGATAATATCTCGATATAAATGTGGAACTCTCAAGTATAAATGGAGAATTAAAAAAAAGGCTAGTTTATTGGTGGCACACATGAAGTGTGGTAAATATTTATTAAAATATTGGTAGTTATAGCCACATAAAAGTTTTAAAGTTTTTAGCTTGCAGGAATTATATAAAATATTTTGTAATATTTCCATACTTTTAAATTTGTGCAGGTAAAATTAAGAGTAAATGAATGGAGGAGATAAGGTTCATGAAAATACGGATTTCAATTTATTTCATTAGTCGGGTGAAATTACTTATCCCCTCCGTAAAATATGCAAAGTTAATCTATACTCACATAAATCTACTTACACCTAGTAAAATTCTTTTAACCTGTCTCTATGTCCTTTAAACCCCTTTAATAAGGGTTATGTGGTTTTTAATATAAAAACAATATACTATAGTTTATAATTTTTATGAACTATATGTTTTTTTACATTATAAATTATAATAGGTTATTATAATGTGTTAAAATATAACGTCCCTAATATTATACGTAAGAAGAAATTCTAAAATTTCACATTTTGGAAATACACAAGTTTTAGTTTCATTAAATTTCACTTCAAAATGACCGTCATGGTAGACCAAACATAAGACAATATGACGGTCATTTAGACGTCAAATTTAAGCTTATAGGTTTCAGGAAACTTTAACTGTGTTAAAATTGATGGTCAAATGACCGTCACGATAGACAAAAATAAGTCATTATGACGGTCATTTAGACGTCAAATTTAAGCTAGCCGATTTTTGTCTACATTATTTTTTTAGAAATTTGAAGTTGTTATGCATTCTTAGGGGTCTCTTCTTCACTTCTATATGGTTAGAAATATTTTTATATAAATATGGGGTATAATGCAGAGCCCTTTATAATGTGGGTTATTATTTTGATCATGGGAGGTTAATTAGTATGCATTGTAATGACAAAATTAGTTATGATCAAATAGTTTATTTAGATCTATAAAATTTAGATCTGATTCTATTAAAAGTGTTATTTTTATTATCGATAAATATGTATCTAACTCTATGGTACATTGTATATTATAATGAGGTGTGTTTTACAAGTTTAGGAAAACAATGGCATCCAACTATTTCTGTCTTAACAAAACCCAAATCCTGAATGAAACCAACTAAAACATTTAGGTCAAAACAAAATTTATGATGAAAAACTCGGGTGATTGTTTCGATCGGAGGTTGCTCCCACCGGTTGTCAAGAAACTATAGATAACATGAATACATTCTTGCAACGAATGTAGGAGGCTTTTTCTATGATTCTACGCAATGTGAACAATGAGTACCTTCTACACATTGGTAATATCGAACATCTCGAAAGAGGTATGGATACAACTAGAATCCATGCATGAAGGATACTTAGTATATCAATGATAGTAATGAGAGTATAATAGCTGAAGGAATTCAAAGAAATTATCTATATATTTTTGATGATTTCTATTCTCAAGGCCATGTTTTATATCTCGAGTTTGAATAATTTAAAACTATGGCATGAAATGTTATGACATGTTAATTATCAAAGCTTATATGAAATGTATAGATATAGTCTAGTGAAAGGTTTACATGTGTTGTCTTCTTCTCTTGAGTTACTTCATTAAATGCTTCTAAATGACAGCTTTTGATTCTGATTTAGTAAATGGTCATGATGATGTTTTGATGCTATAAATGTTTCTGAAACTCTTATCTTCCTAGATAAGAAATTAAATTGGGCTTAATCTATGTTAGAAAACTCAAATCCTATTAACCTTAGGAAAATGACCAGAAGCCATCATATGTACCATGCATTAATTACCTTGTATGAACCTGAGCCGTGAAGTATTATAGGGTCTAGGTGGATATACAAAGTAAAATATAATGGTGATGGTAGTATTAACAAACATAAAGCTAGACTTATTGCTAGAGGTTTCACTCAAAAACTTGGTATTGATTATGTTGAGACATTTCCTGTAGCTAAAATGAGTACTGTTAGGGCCTTATTTGCAATTGCCACTCAATTTGGGTGAGAAATCTACAAAATAGATGAGAAAAATATTTTTTGAATTACGATTTAAAAAAAGAACTTTACATTTTTCAACCTAAAGGATTTGAATAAACTGGTAAATAAAATTATATTTGTAAGTTGAGAAACCCTTGTATGATTTAAAACAAGCTCTTAGAGCTTGGTATGCGAAAATTGTTTCCTTCTTTAAACTGTTAGGTTTTGTTAATTGTTCTTCTAACAATGATATATTCATTAAGCAATAAGGCTCGTATATTATCATTATATGTATATATGTTGATTATTTACTTGTATGGTGATAATTCCGATTCAATTCATATGATTAAAAAGAAATTGAAGTAGTACTTTGAAATGAATTAGTTAAGTCTCTCACATCATGTTATTTGTATGATTGTATTTCATTCTATTGTTTTTTTTTCAAAACACAATATGCAACCATTGTATTGAAAAAGTTTATTATGATTGATTGTAAACTATTTTCTACTTCAATGGAAGTTGGAATAAATATTGATCCTAAATCTACATATGAAAAAGGTTGATCATATTTTATATATGTTGTTAGTTGATAATTTGATTTATCTAACTATAACTAGATCAGATATTTCCTATACAGTAGGAATTACTTCAAGGTTTATGCAAGAACCTTTTTTAGAGATCATTGGAATCTTGCAAAAAGAATTTTTAGATATTTGAAAGGAACAATCAATTATGGGTTGCATTATAATAAGAATGAAAATAATATTTTATATGGATTTTTGATTCTAACCATACCTATGTTGTGTTATAAAATATACTGGATATGTGTTCAAGTTTTTGGTGTAGGAACCATTACTTGGAACAACAAATATAATCAATAGTCTCCATTTCTTCTACTGAGGTAGAGAAGTACAATGGAAGAAGTAAAGAAGCCATGTGGCTACAATGACTATTGGTAGAGATACACATGTAAGTTAAAGGAAGTATTTCTCTTCTATGTGGTGGTCAGAGTTGTATTACTCTTGATTAAGAATCTAGTTAAACATCAAATGGCAAAAACATTGAGATACGTATATGCTTCACCCGTGAGAAGGTACAAAGTGATGAGATAAATCTTAAGTTCATGTTGACTGAAGAACATGTTGCTGACATCTTCATAAAGTCTCTGAGTGCTTTCGCAAAGTTTTGTCACTTTCATGAAAATCTTGGGTTGTCGAAATTTCCATTGAGAGGGAGTGTGCATGACAATGTCATCTCCTAATGGAACTTGGTTTTTGTAAAAAGACCTTCCGGCATTTGTAAAAGACCTTCGGCAAGTGTAAAAAGACCTTCAGGCATGTATACCTCCTCTACTTATTTTTAGAAAGAAGTGTAGAAAGATCTTAAAGGTGGTCTTCAGTAAACTCTTTAGTGCTATTGAGTTTACTAGTAAACATCCAATACAAGCATATTGTTAAGGAGGTCTTTGGTTGTAAAAGGCTCCTATATGCTTGGATTCAATAACATTTTATGATAACCTTTAAGAACATATAAAACTCACAAATCATACTTAGCCACTGATCATGGGATGATCTTTGGGATTCCAAATCCTTTTGTACCAAAAGGTAAATTGAGTATGATGAAGGTGTTATAATTCCTTCAACCGATATGCTAGCCTAAAACCATAAAGGTTTTAGGATTGTAAATTTTGTAGTGTACCACGGACAGTAATATATTGAATATGTTATGTTATCCCACTTAACATTAAGGGGGAGTGTTGGAACATAATGATTAAGTGGTCTAGCCAACCCTTAATGTATATGGGTCCATCACTAATATATAGGTTAATATTTAATAATATGAAATATTTCTATTTCTATTATTAAATATGCTAACCTATGTATATACTCTACTTTAAATATTTTAAAATCATGAAATGACTATATTTCTAATATTAAATATTATAAACCTAGGTGTATGTGTCAACCATTTTATGTTGAAAAGGTGGGTCGGAGACACATACCGATCACCTTATATAAAAAGGACTTTAGGTCCTCATTTGATATATTCGGAAATATATCAAAGGTGTGAAAATCAAGTGATTTGGTTTTACCCTTGGTAAATAGGGTTTCAAAGGAGGAGGTGATCTTACTTGGATGTAAAATAAGTTCTCTGAAGTAAAAGGTTATTTTCAAAGTAGTTTTTACCCTATTGGGGTTTTCCACTATAAATATTGTGTCACCTATGTTATTTATTTCCTGTAAGTATTTCTTTATTTACTTATGTTATGATGTAATCTTTATTTAAATATTTATTGTAACATTATGTAATATGTAAGTTGATTAAATATATATTTATTAGAATCCTACAATTCTAACAAACACCCGCGTCTCGGGCCATTTCTCGCTTCTTGAATTGTCAAAGTATAAATTCCATAGACCATATTTTTCTTTATTTTTCTTGAGCACGTGTGGCAACACAACTTATTCTTCAAGGATGCAATAAGTGCCAAGCCCAATTTCAAAAGATTCAATCTCTTCAAAATATGGATCAAATTTGTGGTGCATTTTTTCCCACTCACCTAGCACTAAGTCAAGCAGAGGAGGAGGGATAGGTTGCTCTTCAGAAATGTTTTCTTGGTCTTCTTGGATTAGGTAATTGGCTTGGAGAGGAGATGGGTCATATGACTCAACATGATAGGAAAATATTGGCTCATCTTGTATGGTAAACTAGGTACCATACCTTGTTCTTAGTAACATATGATACCAATCAGAAGACAAGTAACCACCTACTTTAGTAGTAAAATCTCTTGATAAACATAATGTAAAAAAGGAGGTAGGTAAATGATTGACACGTCTTGAGTTATAGCGAGGCCTGGACATGCATGGAGGGTTAACTCAAAATCCTTATTGAATCCCAAAGTAGTAACAGTTGAGCCATCAAGCTACATGACTCCTTAGGACAAAGTGTTATACTTGAGACCTTAGACATCAAAAATCTTCTTTGGCATGATAGAGATACTAGCGCCTAAGTCAATCATACAATTGTGCATAAGGTGTTTACCTATGATCAAGGACATATAGAAAGGTAGATTTTTGACAACCTTACTTGCTTGCTTCTCCTTTACTTGATAGATATTAATGGTAGCATGCATTTTTGGATAGATTGATCAATGCGTGGAAGTTGGGCCGAGCTTCATACAATAGGTCATGCTAAGATTGAATGACAAGGACATCCCACATTGTGACATTCACAATAATTTTTTTCATTTGATCCACAATGTTGAATGGAAGTCCCATTTACTTTTACATTTGGGGCACAACAACATATTTTCTTTGTTGTTCAGGCACAGAGGCAAGGGCCTTAGCTAGCATAGAGTCTTGACCTACCAAAGGAGGGGAACATGTTGCTTCAAAAGGAGCGTTTCGTGGAGCCTCGCATGCAAGAACTAACATGCATTTATTGTTGGATACATTATCTATATCTTTTCACTTTTGAGGATCATCCTATGTGATAGGAGCTGAAGGTTTCATGCCTGAATCCAACATTCTCTTCTTATACCTTGTGTTGTCAGAAACTTGGGCATGTGGTCCGCCGTAACTATTTCACAGTTGATTGATTACACATAAGTCCTCGGCACTAAAGAACATTATATTTTCCTCTGGAGGATGTTTTAATTTTCTTGATTTTCTACTTCAGTTGTACTGGTGGAAGGCTCATAGTTAGAAGCATTCTAGATCATATAATCCTGTTTGCACATAGTATTGGCACGGATGATCGACTATGGGGCATTTTGCAAGGAAAACACCATCTTGAGTCTTGAGCCATATTGTTCTAAACCAACTAGTTCTTGACTTGTGCAGGCATTATAAGGGGTTCCGCTAGAGGAAAAACTTGTAAGGGAAGATTTGCATTAGTATGCCATATATCATTTTGTTAGTTCTACCCACATCTATGGTTTGTATATTGATTCCACCAAGGCTGATTGTTTTAGTTATATTCCCGATTAGAACTATTTTTGAAGTCTTCCACCGTTGTTTCTCTAAAGATATGACCTTAATGGACAAGTTCCTAATCGTGGGTTTTCAATTCTTCATTTTCTTTCTTCTTTGTGGGAGAGTATGATTTGAATGCAAGTGTTTATGCACTCTTCTCTAGAACAAGAGCAACAAAAGTTTGGGGTGCCCGAGACATCTCTGGAAATAAGGGCATAGGTAGTATAGGGGCTAACTTTCCCACCTGGATGAGACTATTTTCTTCCCTTATTAAAATATTATAAGCAATGGTAAGGTCCTACCTCCCACGGATTGAATCATGACCAAAATGTAACTATTCAAAGCCCTTAGATAGTACAAGAAGGTGTGTTGGGTTGTGCGCCTTAACACTTGATGGATTCTATCCGAAGTCTTCTGAAACTTAATGTTGAAATCAATCATCTACTCACCAGGAGCCCTCTTTGTTGTAGTCAGTTGCTCCACCAAAGATAGGTGATCTGACTTATCTTCAAAATAATTACATAGAGTTGTACCAAGTTGGTCCTGTGTGGTAATAGATGCAATTCTCAAACCTCTATACCATTGGAGCACTTTGCCTTTGAATGAGGCTATAAGCAACCTGAATATTATATCATCATGTGTGATCAAATAAATAGAGCACACATTTTCTACATCCTGGATGTTCTCAACATGGGTGACTTGATGGTCACTAGTGAAGTATGGAATACTCTTGAGTACGGCTATTGGCATATCCTATTGTGTATTGATATCGAGAGGGCTCCCACGGTGAATCTAGAAAATTTTCTCGAAGGAGGAGGTGGATGTAACATCATGGTAGGGCATGCGGTTTGCTTTATGAGGAGGAGTGGAATGTGCACGGCATGCTTTGAGATAGGGATACACGTGTGGGTGTTCTACTACATGTTCTCCTCAAATATAGTTAAAAGTACTTGAAATATTCTTCAGCTATTGTGCTTTGTTTCGTATGCACTCTTCTCATGAAAGGTGGTCAGATCGCTGAAAATAGTAGATTTGGAGGTGTTGTGGGTTGCCAGATGTGTTGAAATGAGCCTCTAATGGCTGGAAATCACTAAGCCACACACCAAAACTTAGTAATAGTGAAATTTAAGCTTTTAATACTTATCTCACTAGGCATGCCAGAAACTATTGGAGCTCAAACTTGCACCCGCATCTCGATCTAAAATAGTAGAGTTGTTGAGTCAATAATGGGACTATATCCAAGTCAGGGGACCTTACATGCTTGAGATGAACCTCCGGAGAAGGTCGGTTCCTCTACCTATTTTTACTGCCATCACATTACTCTAATGCTGAAATTAAAACCTAATCTAACAATGTCAATGGACCAAGGATAGAAGGATAACATGAAAATGGAAAACTAAACTAAGGAAGGTGATAGCACAAGAAAAAGTGGGATGAACATTATCTATTATGAGAAAAAAACAAAGGAAAAGGCATAAAGGGAGGCTAGGAACACACAACATAGACCAAAATGCATTCACACGATTGATTTCATGAGACACAACAAGAAAATGGAGCCAGTAGGGAACTTAAAATGACACAACAAGAATGTAATATAAAGAGATTCAAGAAAGAAGAATATAAATACGTCAAGGAAAATAATAGCCACAAAATAATGATTTTATTGCTTCTATATATGCACATTCTTTTATAATGGTGTATGAGGCTGATATCTACATGAAAGAACCAGATCTAGAGGCCTAGCAACTCAAAATGTAGAGATACATAATCTTAATCAAATACTAGAGGATTAAAAATGTCCAACCCTTTACAATGAGAAATGATCTTACATTTATAGATGAACCAATGAGAGAATAAGAGGAGAAGGAGGGGAAACTTGTATTTGAATCACAACCACCAGCAGCCAACAAAAATTCCTATAAATCAGCCTACAAATTGTCAAATGCGCTTCCCCATATCTATTTGGCAAGTAGGAGAAGCAAGAAGGGAAAATCGATCAAATCAGGTGATCAAGCAATCAAATATATTCATTAATGGCCAGAAATACATTTCCCTATTTCTCACCTACCAAATCCCACTGAAAGTTGAATTTAAATGATCTAGAGTGTAGCCCACATCAGCAGCTTTCAAATGAGACCGGCGCATGTGTGTCAAATCCCTAGTAGCAAAATTATGGTTGTTAGAAGTTTATAGGTTGTTTTGAACATGCAAGATACATGGCACGCACTGATTGACTGGAAGATCATCCAAATGTGTATATATTTTGTTATTTTATACCACTTTTCATACATTGGTTTGGTGCAAGGATTTAGTGTGTAGTTGGTACACTTTGATTGGTTGCAGTATGTGACACAAGGGCACGGAAGAAGGCGCGAAGCTACGCACGTGGAAGAGGAAGGTGTGGAAGGAAATCAAAGGGAAAGGCACACAAAGTTAGCATGCATAAGAGATATGTGAGGAATATCTACTATAGGAACATATGGCAAAGGCACAATCATTACAAAGTAATGTGTAGAAGTAAAGAAATAAGTTGCGTGAGGGTATCGTATGACTAAGTTACTTTTAGGAAGCAAGTCTAAGGCATGCACGTAGGATGTGTGAACTTCGGGAAGATGATGAATGCATAAATATTGGGTGCGAGGGAAAATGTATTAAATAGAGGAAATGGAGAAAAGAAGATGGGAGATGTAGAGAAGGAGGAGTGCATAAAGGCGTGCAAGGAATTATAGTCAAGGAATGTGCCAAAGGATCAATTAAAGTGTGTTTAACATCCAATGTAGAACCTTAGATCCGAATGGAATGTAAGTTATCCAAATAACTAGGGGAGTTATTTTGAATAACAATAAGATAGTAATAAAGAGGGACCTGGTACCTGTTAGTACAAAATCACAGCACCCCTGGATGCAGATCAGGCTTCTAGGTTGATCACTCAGGCATCCAGTGTGATTGCACAACATGGAAACCTCTCTCCAAGCGTGGGACTTGTGAACCGAGAGAGGAATCTCCAGAGAAGGCTGGTTCCTACTCCTAAACTACCTGCCACAAGCTATTCCAGTGCAGGAAAGCTAATCTAATCCTAATCTAACAATGCCAAGGAGACAGAGAGAGAGAGAGAGAGAGAGAGAGAAAGGAAAAGAACAAAAGCCTACACTAAAACGGTGATACACCAGAGAAGGAGAATGTTGGACATCTATCAAAACTGCCATGGGACAAAGAGAGGTGAGCAATGGGAAGGATGGACAGATGCATCACAGGCCCAAGGATAGATTTCACACAGAAAATGTCCCAAAACTCCATGAACACAGCTCCAAACCTGCAATGAACATTCAAACATGCACAAATACCTGCAATGAAGAGAGGCAAGAAGAGAACAAGCAAAAATGAGCAAGGATGGACAGATGCATCACAAAACACGTTTTGTTGCTCCAGAAGTTTGCACAGAACATCATTTCAATAGTAAAAGGCAAAAATGCCATTACAGAGCAAGGGAGGAGGTTCGAACTCCATTTTCAACCCTAGAGAAGAAAATAAGGGAGGGCAGAGCAGAAAATATGAACAACCTTTTTTTTTTTTTTTTTAATGAGCCAAATCTGGCTTTATACAATGCATGGGTCGAGCCCAGGAGACAAAAAACATAGGAAAACATGTAAGTAACCCAACCATTGACCAAAACACATTCTTCATTAAAATCGTGGTTGAGACATCACTTCTGGCCATGCTGAAGAAGAATGCGACCCATGTGCATTAAAACTGGTTGTTGAAACGTCACTTCTGGCCATGATCACGCGTCAGATCTGTTTCTCAATTTTCTCTCTCTAGACTACACCAAAATTCAAGATTGATCCTAGAATCATGTAGAGAATTTCATAAGCTTTCCGTTGATATAAAGAACGTGAAAATCTGAGCTCTGGATCGAAAGTTATGGAGGTCTGAAGTTTTAGGGCACAAAACAGTGAAAACATGTTTTGAAATCTTTCCCGCGCTCTGCCACCTGGATGACACGTGGCACGCATTGATTGGTCACGTGATTCTCTCTCCTCTACCTTTCGGTGGGATTTCTTTTGAAATTTCCTTGTGGGCCCCTTAAACTTGGACACGTGGCATGCATTGATTGGCCGACAGGGGCGCGGGGCAGACCTTGGCTTTTAGCTTTTCGGCCAAAACTCATGCCAAATTCTCTAACTCCTTCCCGAGCTCCGCATTCCCTGTTCCATAGGACACATGTCCTCTTTTGATTGGCTCAGGCTGACCCCTCAAAATTCACCCTTTGACCTTTGGACTCTTTCCCCTGTGACACGTGTCGTGATCTGGTTGGTTCTCGGCCCTTTCGGCTCCTTCGCGCCCTTCGCGTCTTTATGTCCCGGATGTCCCAAACTGCTTGGGCCAAAAACTTCCGATCCACCCGAAATGGGCTTCCTCATCCCTCATTTGGCTGATGACACGTGGCATTGTTTGATTGGCTTTCGGCTCCTTCGGTGATCCGCGTCCCGCGCGTCCCTTCATCCCGATGTCCCAGTACGAACTTTCTCTTGCTTTCGCGAACCACCCGATTCACGCATCACGGCCCAAATGTCCCAATTGCTTCCGCATCGTTGTTCTCATTTTTAGTCGATCCGGATGGTCCACGTACTTCGCGTGTACTCTTGTCCCGAATCGTCCCGCCAGCCAGCTTAGTCGTTTTTCTTCCTCTTTCGGCCGGATTGGCTTCTCACGCCCACCGCGTACTTTTGTCCCAGATGTCCCTTTGCTTCACGGGCCGCCTGGAGGCTTTTCGGCCGATCCGCGCCTAGATGTCCCAAATGTCCCGACTGCCCCTAGGACTAGGACTTAGTCATTTTTTATGATTTTTTCTTGGATCAATCTACATGCTTGGAACTGCAAAACTCTGATGCATGTTATCGAAATTTACCCTGGGGGGTGAAATTTTGACAACAGTTTGGCGACTCAGTGGGGTCATCTACCTGCTAGATGAATGATCAGTAGCCTGAAGCAATCCATTGGGCATGGAGTCATAAGCAAGCCTGAAAACTGATCTGAACTTTGAAAACTTCCCTCTGAGCCACTTGAAACCCACCGGACATGGAGTTGTTCTTACCAAAATGCCACTGAAACGAACTGTGCAAGAGCAAAACCAGCACAACAAAAACTATGTACAGAACTGAAAATCATACATGCTCCAAAATGAAACATGCAGAGTGTGCACAAGCACTTCTTCTGCTGAAAGCAAATCTACCTACTCTACTCTAACTGGAAGCAAAAGCAAGCTAAACAAACCCCCGCAATTGGTTGTGAGAAATAGCTTCCTTTCTCAAAAGTGGCAGCCATGCAATTGATTTGGAGCTAATCATGGCTGTTAGGATGGATAGAAAATCAACAAGAAGTGGTATTCCACCCAAATCATCAAGGTATCACCAAGGGCAAATTCAATACCTCTTTTAATTGCTTTGCATTTGGATTGAAGAGGTATGACAAATGATCCTTGGTACTTTGTAGCTCACCCTCATGCTCGTAAGCAAGCATGACTGGTCAGGACTTCTCCTTTGGCTCCAATGAAGCCAAATACCTGATTGGGCAAGGTCCGATCCTTTGAGTATGCCCATTTCCCTGATTTTCAACTCCAAGAATGGAGTCTTCTTACGGACCTTCTTGAATGGTTGATGTGGAAGAAATGGCGAAATTCCTCTGTCCTTTCTCCTCCTCCAATGAAGAACATGAAAGATTAAAATCTTCCAATCTTGATTCTGAAGAGTTGTTATAAGATGCGAGGTTGCTGCAAATGAATACTCTCCTCCATGACAAAGCAGCTCTTGTGTTTGGAAGATGGATGATGAAAGAGAGAATATTGGAAACTCAACCGGTTCTTCTCCATCAAAACAGCTCTTCCAAATCTGATGATAAACTACCTCATGACTGTCCTCCGCCGCAAATGTTCAACTTCCTCCATGGTGTCTTCTTGATCTGTAACTTGACCACCATGGTTTCCTTCATCCTCCAACATTGAGTTTGAGAGATCAAACTCCTCTTCGACATTGGAGCTAGAGAGAGATGAAGTAGAAAGAAGAACCAAGGTTCTCCCGTAGCCTGCTTTGTGCTCAAACCCTTGGATCTGCACTTTTCTCCCCACACTGGAATGTGCTCCTCTTCTTTTGGATTTGGAGCAGCTTTCTCCTTCCTCTACTACTTGAAGAGAATCTTGCTCTTGATAAAACTCTTCCTCTAGCATGAAGTTTGTCAAGTCAAACTCTTCATTCTGCTGCTCTAGAGGGCAAGTTGGGACTGCAAGATCTTCTTCTTCTGCTGCAACAGAATCAGTCCTGACCACCATTTTTTCTCCAACCTTAGCCTCTTCTGTAGGCTTAACCATCAAGGGGATCTTTGTCATCCCAAATTTGGCAGCCCAAACCTTCAAGTTGTCTGTCATTTCTTTTCTGTTGGGCTCCTTTTCTTGCTATCCTTCATGGCCGATTTTTTCAATTTCTTCTTCCCCACATGGAATTGGGAATGCAAGAGGAGGGATGGGTTGTAACTCAACTAATTTGACATTTTTTTGTGGTGGTGGAGGAGGTGAAACCTCTTGTTTCTTTGGAGTGGGAGGTATTTCATTTAGCTCTTGTGGAGAGGATGACTGTTTGGAAGGAAAAAGGAAAGAAGAATTGAGGTGTGGTGGAAGACTGAGAGGTGGAGACATGGGATCGACATTTGGGACAGCAGATGGAGAGTTTAAAGCTTGACACTGCTGAGATGAAACAGATTGGGAAAGAGGAAAAGAAAAGGCATGAGAAGGTGTGCTTACCCATTGACAAGGTTGTTGAATACTCCTCTCATACACCTCTATTTCTTCAATCCACTTTGCAAGCAAAGGCAGCATTGCAATCATGAAGTCAAGCTTCTCCTGAGGGCTGTAATGCCTTGGAAAAGGTCCCACCCATGGACAAGGTGCTCTGCAACCGATTCCAAATGCTTTCATCTATGCCTGAGCCCTGGACTACACTACGTTTACCTCCATCTTTTGGATCTTCTCCAATAGACCAGCATCTTGGATCCGATGGTCTTCATTATATGCACTCTCTTGCTCTTGAAAGCTCCATAGCCAAACTGAATTTGGCACAGCTGCTTATATGGGTATGCATACTGATCTTGAATCTGCTCAAAATGCTGATTTGGAGGATTTGTAAAACATGTTAGAGGTGGAATATACTGTTGTTGTTGATGTGAATTCCATGATGGAAATGAAGTCATCATTGCACAACTTCATAGAATGAAAGAAGATGGAAGAGATGGAAGGAAGAATGGATGGAAAATGAATGAAAATGAATGGAAAGGAAGGTCTGCAACTTAAGAGATGGGTTGTTGACCAGATGGAGTCACCAGATGTGTTTACAAGTGCCTCCAAAGGCTGAAATCTTCACAGGAACACATCAACCTGCAAAAGATGAAGTGGAAGACCTCTAAGGTCCCACCGGTGAGCCAAAACTGTTAGTGCAAAATAACATAGCACCCCTGGATGTAGATTAGGCTTCTAGGTTGATCACTCAGGCATCCAGTGTGATTGCACAACATGGAAACCTCTCTCCAAGCATGGGACTTGTGAAACTGAGATAGGAATCTCCAAAGAAGGCTGGTTCCTACTCCTAAACTACCTGCCACAAGCTATTCCAGTGCAGGCAAGCTAATATAATCCTAATCTAACAATGCCAAGGAGACAGAGAGAGAGAGAGAGAAAGGAAAAGAACAAAAGCCTACACTAAAACAGTGATACACCAGAGAAGGAGAATGTTGGACATCTATCAAAACTGCCATGGGACAAAGAGAGGTGAGCAATGGGAAGGATGGACAGATGCATCACAGGCCCAAGGATAGATTTCACACAGAAAATGTCCCAAAACTCCATGAACACAGCTCCAAACCTGCAATGAACATTCAAACATGCACAAATACCTGGTAATGAAGAGAGGCAAGAAGAGAACAAGCAAAAGACGAGCAAGGATGGACAGATGCATCACAAAACACGTTTTGTTGCTCCAGTTTTGCTGAGAACATCATTTCAATAGTAAAAGGCAAAAATGCCATTACAGAGAAAGGGAGAAGGTTCAAACTCCATTTTCAACCCTAGAGAAGAAAAGAAGGGAGGGCAGAGCAGAAAATATGAACAACCTTTTTTTTTTTTAAAATGAGCCAAATCTGGCTTTATACAATGCATGGGTCGAGCCCAGGAGACAGAAAACATAGGAAAATGTGTAAGCAGCCCAACCATTGACCAAAATGCATTCTTCATTAAAATTGGTGGTTGAGACATCACTTCTGGCCATGCTGAAGAAGAATGCGACCCATGTGCATTAAAACTGGTTGTTGAAACATCGCTTCTGGCCATGATCATGCGTCAGAGCCGTTTCTCAATTTTATCTCTCTAGAATACACCAAAATTCGAGATTGATCCTAGAATCATGTAGATAATTTCATAATCTTTCCGTTGATATAAAGAACGTGCAAATCTGAGCTCTGGATCGAAAGTTATGGAGGTCTGAAGTTTTAGGGCACAAAACAGGAAAACGTGTTTTGAAATCTTTCCCGCGCTCTGCCACCTGGATGACACGTGGCACGCATTGATTGGTCACATGATTCTCTCTCCTCTAGCCTTTCGGTGGGATTTCTTTTGAAATTTCCTTGTGGGCCCCTTAAACTTGGACACGTGGCATGCATTGATTGGCCGACAGGGGCGCGGGGCAGACCTTGGCTTTTAGCTTTTCGGCCAAAACTCATGCCAAATTCTCTAACTCCTTCCCGAGCTCCGCATTCCCTGTTCCATAGGACACGTGTCCTCTTTTGATTGGCTCGGGCTGACCCCTCAAAATTTTCCCTTTGACCTTTGGACTCTTTCCCCTGCGACACGTGTCGTGATCTGGTTGGTTCTCGGCCCTTTCGGCTCCTTCGCGCCCTTCGCGTCTTTATGTCCCGGATGTCCCAAACTGCTTGGGCCAAAAACTTCCGATCCGCCCGAAATGGGCTTCCTCGTCCCTCATTTGGCCGATGACACGTGGCATTGTTTGATTGGCTTTCGGCTCCTTCGGCGATCCGCGTCCCGCGCGTCCCTTCGTCCCGGATGTCCCAGTACGAACTTTCTCTGTTTTGAATGGCCGAACGGCTTCAAGCGTCATCATGACCCAAATGTCCCAATTGCTTTGACTGTTTGTTCTCATTTCGGCTGATCCGGCCAGTTCGCGTACTTCACGTACTCTTGTCCCGAACTGTCCCGCTCAGCAGTTAGTCGTTTTTCTTCCTCTTTCGGCCGGATCGGCTTCTCGCGCCCGCCACGTACTTCTGTCCCAGATGTCCCTTTGCTTCACGGGCCGCCTGGAGGCTTTTCGGCCGATCCGCGCCTAGATGTCCCAAATGTCCCGACTGCCCCTAGGACTAGGACTTAGTCATTTTTTATGATTTTTCCTGGATCAATCTACATGCTTAGAACTGCAAAACTCTGATGCATGTTATCAAAATTTACCCTGGGGGGGTGAAATTTTGACAATAGTACCTTTGTGCGCTTCGAGTGAGTGCTCATATCAGTCTGAGTGATGTGTCAATGTGTCTAGGGTTTTGAGTGATAAAATAAGGCTACATTTTGGTTCCATTTCATATACCTTATTTCAAACCATTTACCACGATGTTGCGTGACAATGGCATATCAATTGACTCTTGCATCAATTAAAGATTGGATGATCGACGACAAGAAAATTTTTCTCAAAGACATGGTTTTGGACATGATTTAAATTTATGTAAGAGGGTTGAGGAAAATCTTTATCATGAGCTTTATGAGTCCTTTTTTTGTTTTCCAATAGATTTATATGAGTGGTTGTCTACATATGCATCAAATAAAAGCTGGTATTATATACCAAGGACTTGAACACAGGAAGGGTATGAGTCTTTTTTTGATGCAAGATGAGTCTTAGACACGTGTTGTAGATCATTGGTGGGATGGTGTTATGTGTAGTTATACTTTGGAGTACGTTATGTCTACATATTCTTTCTCGGAATTTGTTGAGTTTTAATTCTTGTGTGAGCCCATAGGATCTTACCTTCGCGCTATTCCTTTGTCCATTAAGATCTTGATGGTGGTGTTGAGTTTAGATTACCTCTATATGGCTAGCTATACATTCCACTACACGTAAAGGAAGGAGCAAGTGTCATGAAATATGGCAGACCTTGTGGAAAAAGGTAGCTTAAGTATAATGAATCATGGGAGAGGGAATTAGCGAAGGAGCGTGATATTGAGGAAATTGTGGAGTTACAAAGGATGATGTCTCATGAAGGATTGAAGCTCAGGTAGAATATGTGGAGTCAAAGCATCAAGCTCTCCCCCACTTAGGCAAGCATGGTAGATAATCCCCTCCGACTTTTGATGAGAGTGTGTTTGATGAAGAAAGGCTAAGGACTGTGGACACACATCTAATCCCACTCAGGGGACCTAGCCCTTGCACTTGGTGTTCTAGTTTTAGAAGTAACTATTGATAAATGGGAAATTATAGGTAATCCAATAGCTTCAGGTAGATATCATTTTCCTTTAAATACAAAAGTAAATCAGACAACATCTATTGCATCATAGGTGAGAACATCTTTGTTGTTTGGAGGATTGATTGGAGGAATATTTTCTAGTAAATCATCAAGATAAAGTATGGGTGCATAGAATAATGGAAACACTTCTGAAGTACTAAAAATTTGCATATTGTGGGAGTTTAATTTAGTACTATTTTTGAGACACAAGGAAGTACATCCATTGGTCTAACACCGGTTGTTGGAGGATCAAGAGGTAGTTCAGGTGGATCAAGAGGCTCGAGATCAAGTGGATCAGGTTGTTTTGGTGGTGGAGTAAATAATAGTGGTAGTTCTAGATTTAGAGGATAAGGTCCATATCCCCAACAACCCCCACATCAACCACAACAGGTGTTTTATGAGATGTCTCTTCACTTACCAAAATATAAGGGTATTGAAGATGTTCCAAAGAATTTTCACAAATGTGAGTTGTTATGGTGTGCTAAAGGAATTACTACTTCAAATAGGAAGGTAGTCATTTTTCTACTACTTTTCAAGGGCACATGTATAGTTGGTATAGAAAGTATGACCCGCACTATATTGTGGTGGATTATGATGCTTTGTGGTCTACATTTTTAGCCAAGTTACGTATCCCTGAGTTTAAACTTTGAACAAAAGAGTATCAACACACTTAAGGACATTAAGCAAGGCTTATCAGAAAGCATTCAGGAGTATGATGTGTGTTTTAAAACTTTTTTCAAAGTTGTCTTATGACATTCACCCTAGTTAGCATGCACAATGGTTTTTGGGTGGATTTTGAGTCCTTTTAGAAGGGTGCTATCTCATAAGAATTTTTAGAACCATGTGATGCTTTGGAAGTAGATCTATGTGTTGAGGAATTTGGGAGTGTGGAGACATGTGTGATCCCATTATTAGAGGCACAGATTACATCTATGGTGAAATAGTTGGAAAATATCTCTGTTAATTCATCTCATGAGACACATAGTGGGATATGGTGTATAGATTGTGAGGTTGAAGGACATTATAAAGATATTTTTCCTCACAATTTGGTAAGTGTGATGTTATTAGATTGTGAGATTTGTCATCTATACCATGATGTGATAATATTTCCTCTTTTGCAACATGTGATCCATAAGAATGTATTTATGTATTGTAAAATTTGTAAAACTCATACTCATGATACTTGTTAACTATAGAGTGATTGATCATATTCATGAAGCCATTGAAACTGGTGTGTGTTATACTAGTGTAGTAAGTGGATCTAAGGAACAAAGAGAACAACATTATGAAAGTCACGGTAATAGGGATAACAGAATAGAGGCTTCGTGGTGGATATAGAGGTGAGGTCATGGCAAAGGTGGAAGAGGAGATTTTCTTAGAGGAACTTTTTTACTTATGGATCTCCTAATCATTATCAGTGCGAGTGCCCTCAAAATATAGTTTTCTCATGGTGTGGAAAACAACATAAGTTTGAAGAATGCCTAGACTTGTATAAGCAAGAAAAAAAAAGGAAGAAAAGGGAGCAGTTATAATTAAGATACAAGTGTGCGGATGGAGACCAATAGATGACAAAGGTTTGTCTTAATTCTGAATTGCAACCAATGTTAGTTACCACATGTGCTAAGGTTTTGTGCATCTATGAACCTCTAAAGTATAAACCGACTATAATAAAGAAATAAGTAATCAATGAAAAATATGTTGATGTTAAACATCAGAAATAATTTTACTTAGAGACTATGGATGTTATCAGAATCTATAAGGAGAAATTCAAATTTTGAAGGAGTAGGCGCACGCGATGGAACGAGAAAAAAAGTTTGAAATCCCACAGAATGATGTAGATATTTTACAGGAAGTCTACATAATTTTGCATCAAGAGAACATGATCCCCTTGTTAGGAGAGTGGTTAAGAGAGAAAGTACCATGTGTAAGTAATGAGCGCAATAGGCACATACTCCATGCAAATTTGCCTCCCCATAATCACAAGTATGATAAAGAGATTACATTGAATGCGATCATTAAAGGGTGGATTTTGAGAAACATTCTGATAGATACAGGTGTAGAAGTTAATGTAATCATGTTGGATGCTTGGAATCGATGGGAAGACCACCATCAGCAAATTTCTTCAAATGTGTTTTATAGGGCAAATGTAGACTAGGGATAATCCTATTGGGGTATTAAAATATGTGACTATTATGATTCAGGAGCCAATTTTACTGGGGACTTTGAAGTATTGAGCTCACAGAGGGAAGATTGTTTCCCATATTTACTTGGGTGCCCATGTTTCTGCTATGTGAATAATGAATATTTATGCTTTAACAAGGGATATGTTAGCTTTGAGAAAAAGGAGTGTTTCATTATACCTTTGATAGATGCAAAGGCTACTCTGTATTTTGAGATTTTGAGCAATAAGGACTTGAACAAGATATACATGCATACAATCAAATACCCTAAGGTAGTTGAGCCATCTAAGGAAGGAGTGATTCAATGGGATGATGTTCATTCAGTTAGTGATACTATAAGTATTTCTTGTGACAACTAGGTGCATGGAACGTATGAAGTAGTTGGGAGAGAGATCAAGAATATTGTTACTCATGTGATCGGTCACACACTATTCAGTGCTTAAGTCATAACCAGGTACCTCGGTACACTAGTGAAGGGAACCCTAATGTATTTTTGCATGCCATAGAATCCCAGTGGAAGGATGAGGGTGACAAAAGAAATATGTTGGTTTATACCCTACATGGGACAACAATGCGTTGGTGGACTACACACAGAGAGAGAAACTATGAGAGAAACTGGATGGAGGGGAAGGATGCCTTACCACCATCACTATGGGTACATAAGTTCTATGCCACCCTAAGTGGCTATGTGCGCACATGGTATTTCCATGTAGATAATTGGCTAGACATGTCCACAAGTATGTTCCATACTTTTGATTACTTTTCTACTAAACCTTTGGTCAATGAAGCACTGTAGATTATGAAGTGCCTTACTTTGGGAGATAGCATGAAGGCTAAGGAAATTATCTTAGAAATTTTTGGAGAGATGAATTTGGAGGCATGCCTTGACCTTGAAGAAATTGAAGAAGAAGAAATAGTCCACGCCTGGGAATAAAAAGAAAGGGGTAAACTAGTATGCATAATAGATGATGATGAGGAGGAAAATAACCTGGATGTTAACCATATGGAAGGTACATGTGAGGTGTTGGAAATGGAAGATGATAAGGCATGCATGTATCATGAGCCTATTAAAATAAATAAGGTTAACATTGGGATAGATGCAAAACCTAACAAGGTCATTATTGGTGATTACTGGTCGAACAGAGGTAGCTAAGATTATTGACCTCCTGCATGACTTTCAAGACTTATTTCCATGAGGCTATCATGAGTTAAAAGGCATACAAACTTATTTATTTTATATGAGAATCAAATTTAAAGAAGGTGCATGCCCAATTAGGAAGAGGCCTTACATGATGAATCCTAATCTACATGTTAAAGTGAAGGAAGAAATTGATAAGATGTTGAAATCTAGAATCATTTAACCCATTAAGGAGTTAGAGTGGGTTAGCCCGATGGTAATAATCATAAATAAGGATGGGAGGATAAGGATCTATGTGGAATACAGAGAATTAAATGCTTTATGTGTTATTGATCCTTTTCCTACCCCATTTATTGAGGATATCCTGGAAGGAGTTACAGGGCACGAGATCTACTCTTTTACTGATGGATTTTCAAGATATCATCAAGTGTGCATAAGCAAAGGAAGATTAGGAAAAGACAACTTTCACCACTAAATGGGGAAGTTTTGCATACATATTTATGCCCTTTGGACTGAAGAATGTGCTTGCAATCATTTTGTGTGTTGTCATACAATCATTTCAAGACTTTATTCATAAGTTTTTATAGGTGTATCTTGATGATTAGATCGTGTATGGTTTGGTTAAGGATCATTGTGACAATTTGAGACTTATGTTTGAGAGGTGTAGGTAGTTAAGCATCTCCTTAAATATTAAGAAATGTATCTTTACAACACCTTTTGGCACTTTGTTTGGGCATATTATTTGTAAGGAAGGCTTGTTGGTAGATCCAACCAAGGTCGTTGTGATCTTAGGATTGGAAGAACCTAACAATCAAAGTGAAGTGCATGGATTTCTTAGTCATACAAGGTATTATAGGAAATTCATTAAGGGATATGCAAAGATTTCCATACCCTTAGAGGAAATTTTGAAGGCTAAGGTAAAATTCTATTGGATAGAGGCACAACATCAGAATTTGAAACACTTGAAGGAAAGGTTAACCATTGCACCCATTTTGCACTTTCCTTCATGGGAAAAACCCTTCCATGTTCATGTGGATGCTTCTAGGATGGCGATTGGCATGTGTTAGCACAACCAGTGAAGGAATTGTAGACCACCCTTTTTTTTTGCAAGTACGAAGTTGACACGAACTGAACAAAACTATACAACTACTGAACATTAAGCTTTGTCCATGATTTATGCGTTGCACAAGTTTAGAAAATACAAATTGTCTACACCGTTTATTTTATTTGTAGATAATATGGTGATAAATTATTTTGTCAACATCCATGTTTTACAAGGGTGCATCTATATATGGATACTACTATTTCAGAAGTTTCATTTTATAGTTTTTGTCAAACCTGGAAAAAGTAACCAGGGCATGATCATTTGTCAAGGATCAATTCCGGTGAGGGTGCGTAGAGCATTGAGTTCAATTCCGATACACCACTCTTTATATTTGATCACATGCCAACCAAGTTAGAATAATATTGTTTTATTTTTGTGCACTAGAAAAGCATCTCGCATGAATGAATACTTCGGAGAAGAAGCAACTTGCAATACGTGCAGCACCTTACTAGTTGATTAGTGGAAATTTGTATAAGTTATGTTGTGATGAAGTTTTTCTTTTGTGTGTACTAGAGCATGAGCATGAGGAAATAATGTAAGAATCTCATAGTGGAATTACAAGAGTCATTATGCAGGAGATGTCACCGCTTGCAAAATTTTGATGGCTAGTCTTTGGTGGGAAACCTTATATAATGATATTAAAGAATATGTCAAGGCATGTGATCATTTTCAATTCCTTGGGAAGCCTGGATCTAGAGATGAGATGCCTCTGAGGCCTATTGCAAGTGCTAAACCTTTTGAGAAATGGGTGATTGAATTTGTAGGTCCTATTTCCCCACCTATGCGTAGGACTGATGCACACTATATTATAACTTATACAAACTATCTGATAAGGTGGGAAGAAGAAGTGCCTATAAAGGATTTCACGATAGCTACAATAGTGAGATTTCTATGGGAAAACATTATTAGTAGGTATGGATGTCCATTGAGCTTGACAAGTGATAGGGGCACTCATTTTCTTAATGAGACCATTAAAATTATTTTGGATGAGTTCATAATGGTGTATCACAAGATAACCTCCTATCACCCTCAAGCCAATGGTACTACCGAGTCTTTCAACAACATATTCAGACATACGTTGACAAAAATTTGTCATGTTGAGGGAAATACTAGGATTATAAAGTATTTGGTGTACTTGGGCATACATGGCAACTTGCAAATGATCAAATAAAGCCACACCCTTTCAATTGGTATTTGGCATGGAGGTTGTGTTAGTTATGGAATTCATGTTTCCATACCTGTATTGTGCACACAGGAGGATTGGATGATGAACAATATGTTGAAGATCACATAAACAAATATATGCATTGGATGAGTGGTGTTTTATTTCTTGGTGGATCTAGAAGATAGAAAAGGCAAGACAGAAATCATGGCATGATAGACATATTTGAAATAAGGAATTTGAGGTTGGAAATATGGTTCTTCTGTATGATTCAAAGTTTTCACGCCACCCTGGGAAGTTGAAATTTCATTGGTTGGGACCCTTTGTTGTAAAATATATACTAGAATCATGTGCTTGTCGATTACATGCACTAGATGGTACTTTACTTCCCTATTATTTCAATGGGAGTAGGCTGAAGCCATACTATAAATAAGTCTTCTTGGTGTTTATAATAAGGAAGTATTTCCATTTATCTTATGTTTCCTTTAATGCATTTTCTTTATATGTGTTTCCTTTCATCGTTATTATGATTTGTCAATTTAGTTATGTGTTGTGTTGTAATAAGTGTGCTTGTACACCAGGATCTTATTATTATCTATTGAATTCATGCATAGAGGATCGCGCATACTTTTAGTGTGGGGTGGATCAGAAATAATAAGTGATTGGTGCTTTGATATAGATTGGTGTGCATTATGAAATTATAGGTGTTCAAAGTGAAGATGGTTTTGAAGAGAATTCTAATGAAGTTTTCTCATATTGAAGACCATGCATAGATGCGCAATGTAACACAAGGTAGGTAGCATCATAAGAGACTACTTGGTATGAGGCACAGTGGTGAAGTAATTCAAAGGCAGGAAGCATGTGTAAGGAGGTCTATGGCTGAGAAGTAGTGGGTGTGCTAGAAGGTTAAGATTGAAGCATGGAAGAATATAGTGTGGCGTGTGGAAGAGTGAAGGAGAAGAATTAATGTCATGTATGGTGGTATTTGAGGAGAAATTAATGTAGGTAATTTTGAAAAACCTATAAAATATAGTGCTTACAACATTATTCTTACCTTACATCCTTTGAGTTATCGAGCTGAGAAGTGCGAAAAAGTGTGAAGAGTAAAGAGTGATGTATATGTTTACTTATTATGTGTGTTTCTAAATTGAGCTCATGGATTTGATTATTAGAATGGGATGTGCACTTTGAGATCTAGTTATTATGAATATGCATGTTAACACCTTGGTAAGATAGTAACAAAGAGGTACCTGGTACCTTTGTGCACTTCGGGTGAGTGTTCAAATCATCTCGAGTGATGTGCCAACGTCTAGGTTTTTGAGTGAGAAAATAAGGCTACATCACACTAGCACTCGCACACCAACTAATGTTATGCCATTCTCCTATGTTTATGGGACATAAATTTTTTTACTTTAGAGTTAGAGATTCATTCACTTCATGTGTTACTCAAATATATTATCAAAAACAATGATTACTTGTGAAAAATGATCACATGATTTATAATTTTTGACTCCAAACAATTCCAATCCTTGGAGAACCTTTGTATGTACCAAGATCTCATCAAACACACCTACAAAAAAATGGTTCATGCTTGTAAATTTTAGGTTGGTGACTTGGTTCTCAAAGAACACCAGAAAAATACATTAAAAGGAAAATTAAATCCCAATTGGTTAGACCCTTACACTATTACTTTGAAAAATTAGGATCATGTTTCTATCATCTCGGCCACTCTCAATAGTAAACCTCTTAAAATTTCTATGAATGTTATACACCTACGACAATATTACACTTAAGTTTAATCAATCCTTCTGACACATCGTTGAACCATGGTTCCACTTACACTAGAGTCCCATCCTATGACACATTTGAAGCTTGACCCTTCATCATCTTTGGTAGTTATTTCACCTCCTCATGGGGATCTCTTGGGATAGCTCCCATGTTATTCCCCCTCATTTCATGATGATGCACTTTTTTATAGGTTTAATTGAGTGTTAAGGAGTGGTTCCACACCCGAACCTCACTTTTCCCACACACACACACGTGCACAGGCGCACGCGTGCACACACACACACACACACATAGAGGGAGGGAAACATTGTCTCCCATATTTAGTTTCATACTATATATCACCACTCTACTATTTTCAAAATACAAAAACATTCAAATATTTACAAAAATACAAAATTAGGACTTGTTTTTATAGCATAAATTGTTTACACTTTACATTATACATGTCATTTTGGTTTGATATATAATCTTTCTTCTTTGCACACATGTGTTCATATGATATATTGAGCATGATGTAGGACATATATAGAGTGATACATGATAACAGGTGTTGGTCTACCCTTTACCCAAGCTTCTAAACTCTAGGTGCATCTACTTTCCCACACTATATCTAGGTGTTATATTTTAATTATAATTACTTTATTTCCTCATTCTGCTTTGTTGGGCTAAGAAATTAGAAGCCACGAGTGCGGATATTGAATAACCTACATAGGAGTGTGAGTATGGACTAAGGAAGAAACAAAGGACCATGAACAAATGCGTGAGAGAACACGCAAAATATGAAGAGATATCAACACGTAAAGGTTCACACACATACAGAGACAGTTCCATGAGTTGGCTAGATTTCCATAAATGGAAAAAAATAGGAAAAACGGAGTAAGTGTACTAAGAAAATAAAGTCCATAAATAGACTTGGAAAGGATGAAGCACATGCAAGTTGATAAAGCACATGTAGAATGGAAAAAGCATGAACATATAAATATAGGATCAAAGCATGGATAAGATTGAGCTAATTATATCATGAGTTGAAGATTAAAGAAAGAGTATGAAGGCATGTGGTCTATAGTAAGGAGGTTTATTATTATATTTAGCATGTAAATGGTTAAGGACAAGTTCCCACCGAGTATAAGTATGTATGCCACACCTATTGTAGAAAGGATCAAATAAATGTATTGGTCGTGTTATGTGAAAGAGGAAATTCTCGTATGAGGTGCACACATCAATGTTGAGTATGTAAGACAGTGTTGTTTTGATCATGTGTTTATAATGGGTAACATTGTATGGGTTGTCAGGATAGGTTTTGTGGAAGATATGTAATTGGCATTCAGATCCTATTATTAGTTGTTTATGAGTGAATGATCAAATCTCTTGTTGTTCTTACATATGAGTTTATTTTTTCCCATTTGTGTGTTGTTCTTATTTATTTTATCTTCTACTTATGTTGACATTGGTTTAATGATGAATACACATCCTACATGAGAAAATAAAGAGGGACCTAGTAGGTTGTGTGCACTTCGGGTGAGCATTTGGGCATTAGTTTGGTTGATATACCAACGTGCCCGACTAGGTGTTGGTAAATAAAATGCTACATGCTTGGTTATGTGTGTGTGTGTGTGTGTTGTATTTGTTATGTTTTGGACTAACAGGACTAACACATGTGTCTTTTGTAGCACTTATAGTTATTGCTTCACTAGCTCATTTATATCATATGTTATTTACAATTCATCACCTCTCGCTACATTTTCGCTTCATACATGTTTGTTACTGTGTGTGTATGTGCAGCTTATTTTATACTATGTTGTGGCCTAAGGGATTTGATTGTCATGAGACACCATGGGTGTCCCACATTTGTAGTGTAATGTCTTATATGTGGTTTTGAATCTCTTATTTTATGGCCTAAGGGCCTTGGTTGTCTTGCAACACCATGGGTGTCCCATGTTTATAGACATTTTTACCTTTTGTATGACATTTTTTCCGTAATTTTACTTGCCTCTACATTATATACGCTTGTTTTCTACTAACACATGGTTTTATATTGTTTTTTTCATTAACATTGTTACGGTTATCATACTTATTGTTGTCATTGCTCTTGTTTTGTGCCATACTTTCAGCCAAGCACATCCCCTTGTAGGTATAGTTTCTTCTTAGTGGCCACCACATCAACTAGTCATAATTTGTACATATATTCTCAGCATCTCATACATGGGTATATATCTTTTATTTTGAGCCACACGCTCAAATTATTCATCGCACATGCCTCAAAAGAGGGGGAAACATATGGGTTTTTATTCTACATTTCTAGTAGATGTAGGCATTTTTATGGGCCCATACATAGTCGAGGAAAATAGAAGTACCTCAAGATTAGAATCAAGCATATGAATTTAGAAAAATATTTAGGGGTTCAAAATATATAGATTGGTCAGACCGTATAAACAGCTTCTAACCCTATCATATGGTTTTTCCCAATGACATTTTCTCTAGATATTTCAACACTTATAGGTTTTTCATCACTAGCACAACATTTTCATATGGTTTTATACTCAGTTTGGCACAATTTCAGGGGGCACAAAGTATTTCATTCTCTCTTTCTCCATGGTACTCAGTTTCACTTCTAGTTTTGGACACATTAGGGGCATGGGTCTCCTTTCAACATGGGAATAGTATGGGGCCACTTATTTATCTTTTCTATTGTGTTTCCTAATTTACAAATTTGGGCTTATATCCATCTATAGTGGTATGGTCCATTTGGTTATAGAAGGTATCGAAACAGCTAAGTTCTTCATAGGTAGACTTTCTCATCATTTTCGCACTTAAGGGAAAGATATCACATTTGTTGAATGACTTGATACATTATCTTCTTCCTCGGCATGGTGTTTTGGATCCTCTTTATGGTTATTCTCTTTGGAATTTGTGGATTGGGTTGGTACACCTAATGCATCAACCTCTTCTTGGCATAATTGGGGATTGATCACCCCCAATTCTTCATCAAAATTTAGCAAATTCAAGAATCTTAAAGGCATAAGAACGAGAGTACATTCCCTTTACAAAACAAACAGGTGTATTCCTTCAATGTTTTTCATCTCTTTTGATATTTCTGATTACACATTTCTTTATAGTGTTTCATTACATTTGAGTTATAATTCAATTTCCTATCTTGGGCATTGACTACACTTTGTGTTACAAGTTTCATTTTGGAGCATGCCAACACAAACATAATGGGATACTATAAAAAAATTATTGTGAGAAAATACAAAGTGTATCTAAACACTTAGGTGTATTTTCCTTTTAATCATGGGATTTTCCTTGCATACTTAAAGTGGAGAAAATGTAGAAACTCAAATTTGGTAATCTATCCTTTAACATTGACATTTCACACTTACATGGATAAATGCACTTTTCTTACTCTGTCTTAAGCACACCTTGATAGCATTTCATAAACTTGATTATCTTTACACACCTATTCATCATCAATCTCTAAAGTTCAACTACATAAAAACTCGAAACATCTATGCTTAGACCCAAAAATAAAAATATCCTTTTTCCTCCTATTCAAAACTATAGGTTCGGTCAAAAGTGGAGAATGTTAATCATAACCTTACTTTGTATGATTTTGGACCAACAATGTGTTGCGATAATTGTTTTGATGTCATCACATTCTTATAAGCAAATATATCCCCTTGGTCAACCTTTGATGACAAAATAACTTTTGGAAGCATATATAAGCAAGTAAATCATACCTCATTTGGTAACTCTGGCACTTTAAGAACTATGTAAAAACAAACACAAAAGGCACTCCAAGCTCCCTAAACTATGAAATAACACATGCATAATGTTTGAAGTCTCCTTCCATGTCTAGGAGTCCTTATCTTCACTCTACAAGTAAGAAAAGTGACCCTTCCCAAGTATTTGAGTAAGTTTGAAACTCTCAAAGAACAGGTTGTCAATTTTTTATCATTGCACTACGGTAGATATCACATGCTAGGATAACAACATGCAGTTTGATCCCTCTTCGTAGTAGTGGTAATGTTGGTGGTACACAGGGGTGCCTACAACCGACCTAATTTTATTTTTATGGAATTTCTTCTTACACTACAAGGGTTCTAGGGTTTGAGCATAGTTTACGATCCATTTAGAAGGTGAGAGAAGAAGACCGATACACAATGACACACATTTCTAGGAAGAAAAATAACTCGAAGTTTCATACCCAAATTCCAAACAATTTCAAGACCGTACAAAAGGGTTAGGACCCTACTGGACATTTTGAGCCTAGTTGTACAGCTTTTGACTAGGATCAACTTCAGGATCTAGTTTCAATAACAAAGCATTTTTAATCTCGATCAACCTTTTCTTGCACTCAAATCACCCAAAATATTCTAGATCCACATAGAATAATCTAAGTGTAATTTTCCTTGTTCTTTTATATTTGTTACATCAATAGTCACTTTAAAAAGCATTGATCTCATTTATGTAATTAATGTTGGAAGTTAATTAAATCAAAATATCCACCTATAACATTATTCATCCTTTTTATGTATATTTAATTATAAAACATTCTAAAAATTAAAAAGAAATGAAAAATTCATAATAAAAATTGAATTCATTTGGTGAAAACAGAGCTTGGACTATGTATTTTGACAGATCCCGGTTTGCCATGGGAGCAAGGGTTGGCATTATTTTTTCACACCCCATGGGGAATCTATATCCTTTACTTACTTGTTAGGCTTCCCATGCATTAATATTATTATAGAATACAAATTACTCATCCTAGGACTTTATACGGCTCAAACTTTGCAAATAAAACATCTCAAGATTTTTGGTTATTCACAACTCATCATTCATCGTGTGCAAGATCTTTATAACATAAAATAAGAATGTCTCATCCCTTATAACATATTTTTTAGGAAATTATTATCAACATTTACTTCCTACACTATCACTAATATCCCTCATAAAAACAATCAACATGTTGATTTTTTGGTATGTGTTGTATCGTTAATACCCTTAGATATCACCAATGATTGTGCCACTTTCACTATTCAAGTAATTATGCAAGGTCTCTATTGATACTAACACAATTGATTTTCTTCATATATTAGCTATTACACCTAGTGAAAATAACCCTAAATGGTTTACTCACATATATAATTAGTTGTATAAGCAATAATTACCTAAAAGTGTCTCTCCGCAAGAGGGACAAAGATATGCATTGCAAGGCCATTCGTTATGTCCTTATTGGAGGTTTCTTGTTAAAATTATCATTTGACGGTCATATTTTATGTTGTTTTGGAACCAAAGGTTCCCAAATAGCTTCATCATGATTACGCGATAGTGAATGCAGAGGGCGCTTTAGTGGTAATTTAATGTCCGAAAAAATACTTGATAAGGTTATTATTGGCCAACTATGGAGCAAGATTGTCACAAATATTCCAAATGATGTGATCAATGCTAGCGACATAGTAATCTTAATCATGCCCCATCTCATACATTATAACCTATTTTTTCCCATGGCCCTTTTCTATCTAGGGATTCTATTTGATTGGTAAGGTTAACCCTAAATCTACACACTAATATTTCTAGAGTATATAAACTCTACGAGTCTTCTATGTGATTTAATTTAATTTGAATTAAATCTAAGTATTATAGAGTAATTGGTGGTGAAAATTAACTTGCAACAATTAGTATGATGTTTATTAATCTACAGTCATTTAATTATCAAACCAAGGGACGTAGACTTTCAATAATACCAGTGTTGTATGCACAGTTACAAATATTTAAGAGATAAGAAGATAAATTGTTGTCACTACAATTTTGGAAATAAAAATTCTTGGAAACAAACTAAATTCAGACTGGAAGTAAATACTAAATCTAAGGCAAAACATGTAAACTCAGAATGCAGATACAAATTGATTTGTTGCTAATCTAATCATGCAATAGATCAAATAAACAAATGATGGAGAGGTTAGAAAACCGTAAGTGGGCCCTACCTTGGTGTTAATCCCTCCTAAGGCTTGTAACTATGGCTAATGAACAAAACTTAGACTTTTATTGCTTTGGCATGAAGTTTACAATTTATACTATAAAAACATGTATTCGTATATTCTCTCATATCTCTATTCTATGTTCTTTTCTAGATCCCTTTCCCAGCATTAACCTTTTCCTTTTATACATCTCATTATAGTAGAAGTGGAGAAACAGAGTTCCACTATGAGTTTGAATTAGATCAAGTAAAATATCTCAACCAAATAATCTAGAGACTAGATGCATGCAAAAGAATTATTCAACAAGTGTTTACATGTCAATCACATAACTTAAGTAACCAATCAGTTTGATCCATCAGTTCCTAAATCATGAATCTAATTTGTTATTTCCTTGTTAAGTTGCAACACATAATCAAATGTTGGATTTGAGTCATCTCCTAGTTCTCATGTTTGAATTGTAATTTCTTCTTCCATCGACACGTGTAAGCTCAAGTGTGATGTCCATGTTCCATGAGCTTCTCAGATCATGTCTTATTCATGTGTGTGACCTCCTTTGGCTGTGGACGTTTTTCTATAAACAAGTCATTTGGTTGCATTTGAGTTGTTGCAGATGATGCCTTAGCTATAGATGATTCCTTTTGGATGCATGTGATTTGTTTCATATACAAGTTTCTTACAACAAGAGGCATCACATGCATCATCAATCAAACATCTTATTGTAATCAAGAGAATAAATGCATACTCACAATACCACAAAATAAATATAATTAGTGATAACTATATTAATAAGTATTCATGCCATAATGTTTAGGTTATAATGAAATGTCTTAAGTAAGTATAACAAGGGAATACAAGTGTAAGGATAAAAATGGCTTAAAAAATATAGAGGATGAGTTGTTTAGAAAGATAATTAAACAACTCATCACACCCCTAGGATTAACTTCTTGAATGTCCTCATTCAAGATCTTTAGGTTCCTCAACTAGCTTAGGGTCCACTTGAATGGTGTTGCATAAGCATCTGAAATCAATTGGAACATCAATCCTTCTAGCTCATTGAGAAGTGTGCATCATTCAATATGTACCTGTCCCAAACCATGTCTTGAATCATTTCATCCACTGGTATATCACCAGACCAATGTGGTATAGGAAAGTGGAAGATTGGTGGGTGATAACCAATTAGGAACCAAGTTTTTCATATTTAATAGAGAATTCAATGTAAACATTTACCCTTCTCAGAGTTGGTATTATATTAGGATAGGAGTGCATCTCCTTCCTTTGCATTTTAGGGGTCATTTCATTCCAACGCATTCCTACAATATTTTTTACTATTTCCCTTCCACTATGGGTAATCATGTTCCTTACTTTCTCATGTGCATATTTTCTCATTTTCCATGTCCACTTTTTGATCTCCTTGTATTCTATATACTTGTTATACTCTTCTATGACTACCTTTGGGTTGGAAGCCTCTTCCCTAACCATCAATGGCTGAACTTTTGTAAGTTCTGTATTCTTCCATATGTTTCTCTCTATCCAATTCATTCATGAAGTAAGAAATAAGTTCTTTGACTAGGACATCTCCAACGTAGAGGATTGGAATCCAATCCCTATCATATTCAAGGGCATAATTATGCATGTATAACTCACATAACAAGAACTGAATTTCTTGAGGACTATTCAAATATAATGTAAAGAAATTCCTAGATCCACTGATGTCAAATTTCATGTCAGAGTTAATACAGTAAGCTAGAGCTACAACATATTCTCCTTCAGGAAAATAGCATAGACATTTGAAGGAGGCATGTGTCTGATTATCTCATAGGCCACTTTAAGTGTCTCATCCTTCTTCTTCTTCAGCCTTTCAATCTCCTTATCCTTGGCCTTAAGTTCCTTGTCTTTTTCCTCCATTTCCTGTTTGTGTTGGAAGATAAGTTCTTCCTTTTCCCTCTCCCATTTTCCTTTTAACCTATTAACATAGGTTTCAAACTAATGGACCCAGTAATCCAAAAAGTTGTTTTTGTTCCTATGCTCCTACAAACTGGTTTGGTAGGTTCTTTGACAACTTCTCTAATGACAATATGTGGCTGCAATGGGGCCATATAAGATTATTACATGCTAACATGTGGTAAAATGGTGGAGTGGGCTCTAGTACTGGCTCAACTATTTCATCAGTAACTTTAAGAACATTCTCCTGTATTTTCTCAATTTGTTCAAATGTTTTTCTTCTTCAAATCCATGGAAAATGTTTTCAATAATTTCTTCAACAACATGGGGCATATCATCCCCAATTTCTCCTTCATCATTTAGTGTTTCAAGAAATGTGTGGTCAATTTCTTCTATTATCTTCTCCTTATCACCCTTGGCTACATGAATTGTTTCCTCAATTCCTTATTCAACTCCTCTTTCTTCATGTTCTTCATGGGTTACCCCAACATGAACTACCTCTTCATGTTCTTCCATTTGTTTAGCAAGGGCTTTCTTGAACCATTTTCTCACCACTTTCTTCTCCCTTATTTTCTTCCATACCCTCCATGGGCTCCCTAGGACCTTATTGCTCATGAATTTCAACATCAACACCTCCCTTATCTATTTCCATTGATGTGGCCTCAATATTCTCTTCTACAACTTCTTTATCACTATCAAGTAATATGGTTTGGGATTTTTTTTCATGGAGATTCTTGTCCTTTTAGTTTTTAGTCTATGAGAGCACCTAGTGGTGTAGGAGTGGATTTGGAGGATGTAGGAGTAGACTTGGAAGATTTAGGAGTGGGCCTAGAATATTTTCTCTTACCCTTTGAGGTGGATGATTCAGGAGTTGAAAATCCAAGTAGGGTTTCAGCAATGAGAATCCTCTCGGGGATATGAATGGGGTTCTCTTCAAAGAAGTGTTTATTTTCAGAAACATAGGGGTTTTATGGGCAAAAAGTGTGAATTTTGGGGTTTAGGTGAGAAGTGGAAGAACTGTATATGAAGTGGAAGAACTTCTTCTTCTTCTTTCTTCTATGCCTTAATAATTCATCAATATGTTTTTCCCTTGAAAAATCCTCCCATTTCAATTCAAGATGTTCTCTCTCCAATGTGTGTTTGATAACTAGGGTAATAAGGCAGTGGTGTGAAAGTGTTGACCTCCCTCTCTGTGATTATTTACTCATCTTTTTCAAGCTCTCATTTAAGAAATTAGGTACATTAACATGCCTATCATTCTTCGATGATTGAGTAACTTGAAGTGGATTGTATTTAGTCTAGAATATCTACCCTCACAAGTAAAATACTTGATAATATAGTTGGAAATTTCAGCCCAAAGTGGTTTGAGAGAGGTTCTATATGTACCTTGGTGATCATTTATGAAAGCATCATCATCATCAGTAAGTCTCATCAATCTACCTTTGGATTGGCTTTCTCAGGGAAAGATTTCCCTTCTATAGGAAGTCCAAGTAACTATATCCAAGATATCATCATTCACCTTCACTTTTTAAGCCCTTGACCTTAGCTTCTCCATCTTTAAATGTAGTAGAAAATTCTTCGACCATAGATTCATTAAAACCCTAGAATTTGCCAATGTAGTCCATCCATCCACTATTATGAAAATATTGAAATATTTTGGTTGGTTGAGAATCTAGGAATGCTCATTGGCTCATGGAAGATTAAGTCTCCCCCATTCTTAATTATGCATCTTTTTCTATTATGGTACTATAAGATCAAATTTTGGAGGAATGATGAAAAAATTTGAACTATGGGAGATTATTTGAGTGCCTTGTTTTTGAATTCTGAGACCGACTCACACACAATGCAAGGAAATGAATTTAATTGATTTGATTAGAAAATGTGTGAGGTAAAGTGGTGTGATGGAGTGGGATGACATGGAGTGACAAATCATAGGTTAAAGGTGGTGATGTATAATTGTAATTAAAGACATTATGGCATGGCATAAATACTAATTAAAAATAATTATACTAATGATACTTTAATAAAGTGGTATGAGTGCACTTATCTCAGGAATATTTAGGATGATGATTGCACATGCATTGTGGTAATTGTGCCCTTGTTGCATGTTGATATGTTATGATGTTGTGGATATTTTTATAAGTATATGTGGATATGTGGACATTTGTATTATAGGATCCTTACTTAAATCAAATAATTCCCAAAGAGGGAATGTTGACCTGTTCTAGTACCTATCTCAATCACCACTCACACGTGCAGATATTGTTCCTTATTTTTCTTCATGCAATCATGAGTTTTTCCAAACATGAAAACCAAAATAGAGCTTTGTTACATGTTGTTGTAAAGTGGAACATCCAGTCTTTGCATTATCTCCCGTGTCATAGATTATGCACTTTTGCAACATATACATCAAATCCTAAAAACATAAATTCTAAAAAATAAAATGTTAGTTGAGTGTTACTGATCACCAAGAGGGATAATCACAACACTTTTATTCACCCTTAGAGTATTCAGAAAGCTGAATATACCAAGGCCACTGAAAATATCTCAATCCTTTAAATCTCAGAAGATGAACTAGCAAGCTCAACTTATGATCTTAACTATGATGTCCTTATCTCCATCATGTTTTACTTCCTCTAAACTACTGCATGAAGGTGCTTTTTTTAGTTGGCTTCTTATAAAACTTAACCTATGACCATTGACCAATAGCTTGAACCTTACAAGATCTATGGTGGTGAGTTTTACAGCTCCATTGGGAAATATTTTCTCAATCTCATATGGACCTAGCCACCTTGTCCTGAGTTTTCCCATGTGGTCTTTGTACTTTGAGTCAAACAAGAGGGCCCAATCACCCTCTTCAAATTTCCTTGTCTTGATGAACCTATCATGTCATTTGATTCTTTGATTCTTTACTACCTCTTGTATTATGCAATGTCTCTCCTCATTTCATCCAACTCATTGAGTTGGAGAATCATCTTCTTTGAGCTTCGAAAAATCTATGCCTAGTTCAAGTGTATTATCCTTAGTGTCTTATGCTCAAATTCAATAGGGAGAACAAAGTTTACCATACAAAATTTTGAATGGTGTGAAGCTAGTTGTTGTCTTCCACATTGTGTTAAATGTCCATACTACCTCTAGAATCCTATCTTCCCAATCTCTCTTGTGGAGTGTAATAGTATTTTTCAAGATAAATTCTATTTCCATATTTGTTACCTCAACTTGGCCATTAGATTGGGGATGATATGGTGTAGACTTCCTATGTCTGATTTCATACTCCTTAGCTAGATCATAAATAACTTCAGCAATAAAGTGTGTACCTTGATCTATAATAATCTCTCTTGGTACTCCATACCTTGTAAAGATGTGGTCATATAAGAATTTGGAAACTTTCTCACTCTTCTGATTTGGAAATGCTTTCACTTATATCCATTTAGTGAGGTAATTTGTGCACACCAAGATGTATTCCTTCTACTAAGATTTAGGATCTATAGGACCAATGAAGTCTAAAGCCCCACTTGTCAAATGGTTACAAGACTAGTTGAGGCTGTAATGGCATCTCATCTAATTTGTAGGCTTACCCATTATTTGACATCTATCACACCTCCTCATATATAGTGTTGCATCCTTATGCAGTGTTGGCTAGTAATAACCTATTGTCAACACTTTTGTGTTGTTATTTTTGCAAAAAAGTGTCCTCCACATGGTTCACTATGGAAAGCTTTGAGGACATCATATATTTCCTCATCATCAATGCATCTTCTCATGACATTATCCTTCCCTGTGTGAAATATAAATCCAGCTATCCAAGAAAAATGCACACTTTTCTCAACTATGTATTTCTTTTCAGAATAGAGGTAGTGTGGAGGTGTCTTACCTGAGACCAAATAATTGGCTATATCAGCATACCAAGGTGTTTTGGTAGTAATGGAAAATAGGTTCTCATATGGGAAAGAGTCATCAACCACTTGTTCTTCATCATTAATATCCATTATTGAAAGAAAATCTACTACAATGTTGTCCTTTCCAGCTTATCCATTATCAATGACATCAAACTCTTATAAGAGTAGTAACCATCTAATTATTATGTTGCTCACAATTGGTTTGTTGATCAAATATTTAATTGTTGCATGATCAGTATGAATGAATACTATATAACCTGTGATGTAGTTCCTAAATTTATTGATGGCATAAACAAATGCTAGAAATCCTTCTCTATTATTGTGTAGTTGAGTTTAGCATGTTGCAAGTTCTTACTAACATAATAAATTACATAGTTGATAACTCCATCCTTCTGTCCTAAAATAGCTCCAATGGCATGGTCTGAAGCATTAGTATGAATGTGGAATGGAAGATTCCAATCAGGTCCTCTCAATACAAGGGTTGTGGTTAGAAGTTTCTTTAAGGTTTGAAATGTAGTCTCACATTTTTCAGTCCAGTCAAATGTAACATCCTTTCCCAATAATGCAAATAATGGAGTTGTCACCTTTACTAAAATCTTGTATGAATATTCTATAATAACTAGCATGGCCTAATAAATCCCCTAATATCCTTTTTTTTTTTGGTGTTGATAGAGGTTATGATGACAAATACCTTTATTGATCAACTTGTATCCCTTGATAAAAAAGGTAATGTCCCAACACTATTCCTTTAAACATCATCATGTAGCATTTTTCATTACTCAAAGACAAATTTTGTTCCTTACATCTCTTCAAGACTTTGTCTAGATTCTACATGGCTTCTTCAAAGGTGTTTCCATGTACTATGAAATCATCCATGTATACCTCCATGCAATCATTTTCTAGATATAAGAAAATGCTTAAAACTTCCTTTGAATGTAGCAGTGCATTACATAAGCCAAAAGGAAGAACTGAATAAGCATAAGTTCCCCATGGACATGTGAAGGTAGTTTTTCCTGATCTTCTGGTGTAATTTGAATTTGATTATAACCACTATATCCATCAAGAAAAGAGAAATATTTCTTACCAGCCAGAGTGTCAAGTACTTGATCAATGAAGGGAAGAGGAAAATGATATTTCTTTGTTGTTGCATTCAACTCTCTATAATCCACGCATATCCTCCATTTTCCATTCTTCTTTGTAAAATGACAAGGGGTGACACCCATTGACTATCTGAAATTGGATATATGAATCCATCATCTAATAATTTTTTAATTCTCCTTTTACAATCTCCCTCACTATTGGGTTCATTCTTATCTATGGTTGTTTGATTGGCTTAAAATTTTATTTGATATAAATCTTATGTGTGCAGAGATTAGGATGAATTCCATGCATGTCTCCATATTCCCACGCAAATGTTTTTCTATTTTTGAAGAAGATTTATCAACAACTTATCTTGCTGTGTATTGAGCATCTTGTTCACATTTAGTGGCTTTCCTGAGGTTATCTCCACTTGCTTGGAGAGATCTATCATTGAGCACACATTTCTACTCACAAAATTTAGTATACAATTATGGGAAGGAGTTGATGAAGAATTAAATTCTTACCTAGAACTTCCATAGTGATTTTTTGTGGTAGGACTTGATCAGAGGGATAGCTTAAACACCTTAGTCTATTATCCACTTCCTCGTTTCTTCCATATTTATTCTGTAAGATGTTGGAAAGAACAACATCTTCTTCTTGTCCTTCAATTGTACATGACGTTTATATCATCATGAGATATTAGATAGAATTTGGTCCTCTTTTTGGTTCCTCAACCCAAATGGTTTGATCTTCTTCATTCAACGGTTGTGCAGGAGGATATAGCATAATATTTTTAGTGCCACTTCCATTAGAAATAATCATATTACCAAACCTACATCATATGAATGCATCATTGGCCAACCATATGATGATAGGATATCCTCCTAAGATTGTTTTTTTTTAAGGAAAATAAAGTTAGCAGGGTACTCCAAAGAGTCTATCACTATCACTATGTCCTATAGGACTCCTTCAGATCTCACTGTTGATCTATCTATAAGTTGTAAGACTTGTAGTTGTTGGCCTTATCCCTTCCAACTTCAAATCATCCATGATTTTCTTGGTCATGATGTTTATGGCTTCCCCTAATTCAATCAGAGTGTTCTTTATTGTTGTGCCATTAATTGAAACATTTCCAATGGAATTCTTGGATCTATATATTTGGGCAAGATTGAATTTCCAAGCATAATATCATCTATCTAGCTAATAACTTGTATAGTATATGGATCCTTTCTCTTCTTGACTAGTTTATTTATGCATAGGTCCTTAACCAACTTGTTATAAATTGGCACATCCTTAATGGCTTGAATCAATGGAATTTTGACACAAATATCCTTCAGCTTGGTTGACAAAATTAGAATTAGATTCTGATTTGAGGTCAATATTATTTTCTTGTAGTCTTTCAAGAAATGGTGGCTCATTAGCCTATGTTTTATCCTTGCTAGAATTCTTCTCAAGTTTTTGTGGATCAACTTACAACTTCTTTTGGATTTGCACCAAATCGATCACAATTTTGTTTTTTCTTTCATGTGGATTAGTTGGAAGTGTATTTGGTTCATCCACAATCTTTGTAATAGTGGGTCTACTTGGTGGAGGAAGTTCTCTTCCTGAGCATAGATGGATATTGTCAACATCAACTAATAGGTATGGTATTGATTTGGTTCATTGGTGTAGGCTGGTTGAGTAGCTTTATTGTTGGGGTTAGGCATTGGTTGAGTTGGTAGTTTAGTGGCCTTTGGTTGAGAGTTTTTTTGTGGATTTGGCATCAATGTTTGTTGTTGAGGGTAAGGAGGTTGATTATAGGATTTTGGTAATTAGGAGGTGGGTTATTCCATTATTTCCCTCCTCTCCAAGGTTTCTACCATTATTGAGGGGGTTGATGTGATTGTTGGTAGCCATGAAACCGAGGTTGTCACTATTGTTGATATTGGTTCAGATATGGAGCCCAACCTTGAGGATTGTCCCAAGGTGGGGGTTGTACATATAGATTATTAGAGAATTTTGAAATGACAGAATAGGGTCTTGTGACATACCTCCTTTCCTTGGTATTCATGGCTTCCTTTGAGAAACATAGAACACTTTCCGATCCTTTATTTGTATCATCCTAGATTTAGGTGAAGCCTCCTTTTTCTTTAAATGCTAGATAATCCTCTTAGCATTTGCAGTCATATTTCTTTCTTTTTCATGCATGGCGAACAACTCTATTAGTGTTTCCTCTGCATATTCTCTTTTCTTTGGCTGCATGCAGAGCATATAATTGTGTGGCCATGTCATTGACAATCTCCTACTTCATGTTCTTGAACATACCGACAATCTCTAACTTGGATATGCCCCCAAATGTTTTGGTAGTAGTTGTTCCACCTCTTGATCTTACATTTCTTATCCTCTTCATAATAGTTATTGAGTGTTGGGGATGGGTCTATACAGAAACATTGTAACCATTGAATATCAAATCCAAAACATGCAAGTATGGATCTAACAATCCCCACAAATTCTATAGCAGTGGAAGTATAAACAATAATAATCCAAATCACACAAAAGTACACACACATAACACAACATGTATAGTGGTTCACCTAATGTGGGATACATCCACCAAAGATATAGATCTCATATATATAATATAACAAGATATTACAAACCAACTCTTCTACAAAAGTTTCTCCTCTTCTAGATCTCCAACCAGGTTTGCTTGAGTACACTAAAGTGTGCCATCTATACCTTGATTCCACATGTGTCTCCTCTAGATCTCTAATCTGGATCTACAGAGTGCACTATAATTGTGCCTCTAAAACAGCACCGATCTCACATACCTGAAGCTACCCTACATTTTCCACCGTTTCCTAACCAAGATCTCACCGTATTTTGAATCTACAAACAAGACCTCTAGAAGGGTCTACCAATGTGTAAACGTAACCATGCACCAAGAAGTAAGTCTCTCCTCCATCACTTGATCAACATGTATAACATGAATATAACTTCCTCTACAATAATAGATTCATATGGATCAACAATACATCATGATCTCATGGATATGTAATAAAATATCTCACAACATGTGGATCTATAAGAATGAGCAATAACAAGATCTCCAAACTACTCCGTGGATATAGACAAAAGAAGGGGTACTAAGTGCTTTGCATACTATACAAGCAATTACATGAGACTAAATAATACAAAGGAAATACAGAGAATATAATACCATCTTCTCACCAATAATGTACATATTTTTCCTTATGTTCACTTCTCTCTATGAAAGCTCTTGTCTTCATGAAATCTATTTTTTGTTTTCATCATCATCCTTTCAATTTAAGGATAGCTTAATTATTCTCTTTTTGATTCCTTATGTTCTAACCCTTTTTTTAGCTTATATAAGCTTAGAATAATGTAGGGTTTCCTTAGCTATGCATTTACAACCTTTAAATCATCTTTAAAACAAAAGCTAGATTAAATTTCGTGAGCTAAATAAAACATTCCACGCTAGGTAATGTGATAGTTAAACAATGTTGAAAATTCTTGACTGATGTCTAATTATTGTGTAAACCAGCAAGGTGTAAATCATGCTCTTGATCTTACAATTCAGCTCCATAATCCTAACATTGAGTAATTCCTACAGGCTTCAAGATTTCTTCAAAGGTAGATTTTGAAATGTCTCCTACTCCAATCATATCTAGAGCATCCATGTCCTTTTCATTGAGTCCCTTCAAAAGAGTAATTTGAGATATTCAAGAGGTGGTTTTGTGTGCCTTGTCTTTTAAGACTAAATAGGAATATTTATAGGTAGTCTTTTAATGGTTCATCCTCCTTCTGTTCCATTTTATAGATTTCATCACCTCTTCTGCTACTCGACTTGTAGTATTCCTGATTCTTATTAAGGAAATTCTCCTTCATATGTGCCCAAGTGGTTACGACATTTCTTCCTAAACCCATGAACAATCTCAACACTACATCCTTAAATGAAGCAAGAAATAACTTCAATTTACATGGATCTGTGGTATAATAATAGCTCCTGCATAAAATTTAAAACTCAAATAGAAAGGTTTTCTGGGTCTTCAGTTATGGATCCATGAAAGTTAGGCAAGGATGAGGGAGAAATATTCTTCATAGCAGCAGCTTCATCATTGTCGGTAATGGGAAACTCAAAGGTAGTTTCCCCATTTTGAGAATTTTGGTCTACTTCTACCATATTTGGCTACTCAAGAGAAGCTTTAGAACTTTCACTTAGAGGATGTTCTTCTATTATCAAACCTTATACAGAGGAAGATATACTTTCTTCAGAATCTGATATGGAAACCTGTGCTACTTGTGGATTGGGTAAAAATCTACCATGGGCATCTCTCAGATGGTGCATGCATAAACTACTCAACTCACTCAACATATATTAGTGGGGGGTATGGAGGTGAATTTCCTAAAACCTAAACTACTTCTAAGAAATGAAAATCTCTCAAAAACCTTATAACTTAGCAGTATCCTTAAAACGGCTCCAAAAATGGTGGTGCAAATTAACTTACAATAATTAGTATGTTGTTAATTAATCTATAGTCATTTAATTATCAAACCAAGGGATGTAGAATTTAAATATTGTTATTTCTATATACACATTACAAATATTTAGTAGATAAGAAGATAAATTGTTGTCACTATAATTCTAGAAATAACAATGCTCGAAAAAAACTAAATTTAAACTGAAAAAAATACTAAATCTAAGGAAAAATATGTAAATTCATAATGCAGATATAGAATTGATTTGTTTTTAATCTAATCATACAATAGATCAAATAAAAAATGATGGAGGGGGTTAGAAAACCACGAGTGGGCCCTGTCTTGGGTGTTAATCCCTCCTAAGGCTTGTAATACAAAAATTAGAATAAACTCAAACTTTTATTTCTTTGGCATTAATTTTACAATTGGGACTATAACAAACCTATATCTATATATTCACTACTCTTTTTCAAATCTCTATTCTATTTTCTTTTCTAGATCCCTTTCCCAGAATTAACCTTTTCCTTTTATACATCTCATTATAGAAGAAGCATGGAGAAACAAAGTTCCACTAGGAGTTTGAATTAGATCAAGTAAAATATCTCAAACAAATAATATGGAGACTAGATGCATGCAACAAATTATTTAGCAAGTGTTTACATTTCAATCACATAACTTAAGTTACCAATTATTTTGATCCGTTAGTTCCTAAATCATGAATCTAATTAGTTATTTCCTTGCAAAGTTTCAATGCATAATCAGATGTTGGAGTTGAGTCATCTCCTAGTTCTCATGCTTGAATTGTAATTTATTCTTTCGTCGAAACATGTAAGCTCAAGTGTGATGTCCACATTTTATGAGCTTCTTAGTATCGCGACTTATTCATGTGTGTGACTTCCTTTGGTTGTGGAAGCTTTGTTGTAGACAAGTCCTTTGGTTGCATCCGAGTTGTTATGGATGATGCCTTAATTGAAGAAGATTCCTTTTGGTTGTATATGAGTTGTTGCATATACAAGTTCCTTACAACAAGTGGTGTCACATGCATCATCAATCAAGCATCTTATTTTAATCAAGAGAATAAATGTGTACTCATAATACCACAAAATAAAGCTAATTAGTGATAACTATATTAATAAGTATTCATGCCATAATGTTTAGGTTATAATGAAATGTCTCAACAGTATAACAGGGGAATAAAAGTGTAAGGCTACAAATGGCTCAACAAAATATAGAGGATGAGTTATTTAGAAAGAGAATTAAAAAAATCATCAGTAACTATGAAAATAAAATATGTAAAAATGATAAATTAGAGTAATGACACGAAAAAACTAAAATATAAAGTATGAAACCCTATGGAAAAGGATGAGATAAGAAAACTTAGCTGATATCCATGTAATATGAAACTAATTTGGGCATGGAGAAGTGATGAAAAAAATGTAAGAAGCTTCATAATTGAGCTCTTTAAATTCTACAACTTAGGAATAATGATGGATAAGGGTGCCCACAATAGGATAGGTTTGCTTGGATGCTGGTGACTGGATCTAGGCTCTTGTGACCATGAAGAATATTTGGATCTAGTTTATGTTGTGTCACAAGGGTGTCGCAGATTGTTCCCTATTGATCTCCTTATATTTTCTCTTGGATCACTAGAGGTACCTATAACCTACAAAAATAGAAGTTCACCTACACAAGCCCACAAACCACATCAACCCTAAGAAGGAAAATGTAGAGTGGAGATTTGAACTAACCTCGACGATCACCCTGAGAGGGAACTTATGACCAAGTGTTGCACTACATCTCATACTCCATGTACTTATTGTGAGTGTGTATATAAATTTTTCCCTAGGATGCCCTTGTGCAAGTTACACTAGAATGTAACAATGTAGTATAATGTGTGGATGGAATATAATGAAATTCCCCTTCCTATGTTGTGTATGTAGAAGTAAAAACCATTTTTTCTTGAATGGATGCTATATGGATGCCTTGGAATGCTTTAGGTTCATTTTGAATGCAATCTTAGGTGATGATAGTAATGTTTAAGGCTTGGTCCTTTATTTTGATCATATAACTATGCATTTATATGATTCCCTTGTTTGAAATTCATAATTGACAATTGGAGGGATGACCCATAAGGGAAAAATATTCCCAAAAGATAAAAAAGACCCAAAAGGAGAAATTAATATAAGAAAGGGTCAGGTGCACCCAAAGGGGACAGGAGTGCACAGGAACTATTGTCCCAGTGGGAGATGGTGTCTAAAGCTATGAAAGATAAATCACTAAAGTTTTGACTAGGTTGCATGGTGTGTAATACCAAATAGAAAATAAGAGACAAAGAAAAGAGGCCAAAGATAGTTGTCAATCACTAGTTTTCTTACTTAGGAATCGTGTAAATGCTAGTATGTTTTTTAGGATCTAGACATGTACCAAAGTGCATTATTTTGTGTCTACACCATGTAGCATCCCTATCATTTTTTACTTAATTATAGTATCATTAGTGACCCTATTTTCTCCCCAATGCATATCACAAGTTAGCAGGTAATGTTTGGGTTCAATGACCCATCATAAGGTTGTAGACTTGTATAGGGATAAAGGTAATGATCCATCCTTCCTTCCATCCCTAACTAAATTCCTAGGTGACTTTTCACATTAGTATAACTCAAGCTCTAAATTAGATTCACTTTCACACTTTGTTGATTGATACTCACACTAGAGCTTATATTAACATTACTTGACTCTAGTTTTTCTTCTTCTAATTCCTCATATTCTGGAAAGCTAACTCTATATTTTGGGTTTTTAATACACTCCCCACTCCTTTCATAATTTCCCTTTAATATAATCATGTGAAACTGAGGGTTTTGCAATAATAAATTTATTTCCCTAGTAACTTCTTCAACACCTATCTATTTTATTCTCAAACACAACATTATCGGTACTACATGTAGTTGGCTAAATCTTCTTCTTAATTTTTGCAAATTTCCAAAAGGATCCAAGTCATTTAGACAAGCCCATGAAATCAATTCTCTATCTGGATTTAGGGACATTTATCCTAGAAGAGGTGTATCATCACCATCAGTCCTCTTACCATGATTATACTTTTTCTTATGGAACCTTCACCAAAGGGTGTGACATGCTCTTCGATCTTCCCTAGCTCTATGCAACTCAAGCTATCATCTCTATGAATAATTTTTATCTAAAGTTCATTCAAAATAAGAAATTCATTACTATCGGTGGTCTTCCTCCATCCACACCATGTCCCCAACCTCTATTGAGTTTTTCATTACACTCTTTAAATCATCTAGGTCTTCGTCACGTCTCAAATCGAAAGCATAATCTACTCTTATCTCACTTGTTCGCACATGACCTACTCGATCTCACTAGTCTGCTAGTCCATCACATAATATTATTTCTACCACTCGGATGGATCCTTCACATAGTATACATTACCTTTGTGCTCTCCTTTACATAGGTGTTCATCACCTTTGCACTATCCTCCACATAGGTTTCCATCACCTCCCCACTCTCCTCCACATAGGTTTCCATCACCTCCCACTCTCCTTCACATAGGTGCACATTACCTTCACAAGTATCCTTCACATAGGTGTTCATCACCACCTAGGTCTCATGCACATTCACCGATACATCATCTATCTCATCCACCACTAATCTTAGAGCTTGGTCACACAACTTTATCTCTGCAAGCATCAAGTGGAGGACCCTCATATTTTAATTTCATTAGATAACATATTTATTGGTATACACTTGGGGGCATCATACTTATTTTCCCCCGTTCTAGCATTCTCGGATGTCTCACATGTATACCATTTCACTTATATCTTTAATCTAGTCTTCCACATGCATCTCACACAACTTGATACATTTGTATTGTCATTACCCGATGACGTGATCTTGTGTTATGGTTTACACTTGACTATTGAGGGCATACTACATTCATGAACCTCACATCATACACACAACCCATTACACACTCGGTACATTCACAACACATTTCTCTAGTGCACATTCTCACATGTCATACCACCCTATGACGTACTCTAGTTCCACAATTCAAACTCGACTGTTGAGGGTATGAATATGCTTGAACCTCACCACACTCGCTCACTCACTCACTCTCTACACTCTACGCTTATATTGTCATATCTTTCTAGCACACAATTCCAATCATTTCTTGATGGCACACTCTTGTTTTATGGTTCATTCTTGACTGTTGAGGGGGCATTTATAAATCAACTTCATCTCCTACATACTCATTTGCATTTTCTTGGGGTTCATGCTTCTTCTATCACACTCACATTGCATTCCATTCCATCTCACTCATCTACAACATATTACATATCTTGGGTGCACATTGTTCTTGCTTACTTATACTTGTATGATATATATTGCTTACTGTGTTAGCTAGATACATTATATGTCATTATATTTTCTATATACACATGTGCATTCACTTTCCTTCTAGTTGTGATCAAAGAATCTACATAGATTATTACATGAAACATGGATGTTTGGCACTGTACCTCTTACCAATCCCACAACGAGGCTCCTAGGGGCATCCACTTTTGTACACATTAGAGTTGTTATTCTTTCTATTTATACTACTTCCTATTCATAGTAGCACATACATTATATCATATCATACATGTTTTAACATACGTTATATCTATCTAACATGTTAATGGGTGTTTCATGTATAACATTTGTTTTTCAAGAACTCTTTGCTACCATGGTTGTATGATATCTTGCTTGTCATTATTTTCCATTGTTTGTGGGCTATGCCCTTTGTCTTTTGTGAAATTTTTATTTTTTTGGCCACTTAGGCCTCGATTTTCTTGCGACATCATGAGTGATGTCCCATCTTTACAACCTACTTTATGTTTTCTACATTGTCTTTTTATTGTTATCTTACATATTGTCTTCTATATGTGTGTTTATCTTGTTTACATTAACACTTGTTTCCAGCCACTTTGTTTGTGTGTGCCTTGGTTTCTACCAAGAACACTCCCTCCCCTATAGGGCATCATTTTCACCATAGTGTTTGGCCATCCTTTGGGTCGCATACTCCTTACGATGTCTCATACATCCCAAACAAGGAGTGCATCCATTGGGTGAATCAATCACCCCATACAATAGTCTACAGTCACACGAAAAACACATTTTAGTATTGGTACATCATAGTCTTTAGTCTCAAAATGGCCCAGAACTTGACTTGGGTCTTCATTATAGCACAAACGCCAACGGCTAGACATAAACAATAGTGCCTGGTACCCCCGATCCTTCCTAGGTGCCTATGAATAGGGAAACTACATAACTTTTCTCATTTTGGCATGGTTTACAAAGTGGCTTTTACAAGATAGACACAATCCTTCAACACTCAGCATGCATGCATTCTACCTTCTTTTCTACTTTTGCATTGGATCAAAATGGATTGAAATGGATCGGATTTGCACACACCATCTGCAGTGGTGTTTATACTTTGGGAAATAGTCAAAGGTTGGAGAATAAAATGTAGACACTGAAAATATACACCCTCCCATCCTCATTCAATTATCTGATTAAATACATTCATTCATAACCATCGAAAATTAAAACATGTTGTCACATTATTTTATTCCATCCCCCAACCTAGGTAATCCACTAGTACCCTTCAATTAATTAATTTAATCAATTACGCCCATCTATCTTAAGTCATAATCCACCTCTTTTTATTCAATTAATTAATTAATATTATTTCCTATATCTCCATTTATCCCCATATGAAGTCCCTCTTTCACATTAGTTAAGTCTAGTTTAACCAATTAAGAAACTTTCTAAAATCATCCCATAATTATCCTAACAAACTCATTCCTAGCTTAAACCTATATAACTAAATTAATCTTGACCATAGTCCAGTTACTACATCTTATCCCTTGAAATACCTAATCAAATCAAGTTCTAATTAGCAAGATAATCGCCCTTATCAATCCCAAGCTCGAACTAACCTAAATCATTGGTGATCTATATAAACCATATTTTTTACCTCTCTTGGGGATCATCCATGAGAATCCATGAGAATTTTCAATTTTTTTTTTTCCATTCTAGTTCATCAGTACCACTCTCCATCAAGGAGAGCACGTTATCATCTAGCATTCTCATTCACGATCTTCAACTACCTTAGATTCATGTTAAAGCTTATTCTTCATCCGGCTGCAATCCATACCAACTTATCATCCCTCATCATCAATCAAGGTCAGATATCATCTTATCATTTTGTTTTACACTTCATTATTCTTATCTGATCGTTTGTCATCTTACATTAGCTTTTGAAGGACCATAGTTTCGTATTATTTAGTCAAATCTTTCATTTTATCAATCTGTTAAAAATCTTACAAAATCACCTATGATTCCTATGCATTCTATTTTTCTTGCAGTTATATTTCATTCAATAATTCCTATCAATCATTTTTATCTCTTGTGTTGCTAACATTTTTTCAAGAATGGCTTCTGTTAGATGGCCATAGGTGGACCCAATCATCCAATCATGAGCATAAAATCCTTACCGATCATCCATCATCCACTTCATTGGGAGTAGTATGATCTTTTGCACAACCTCGATTTGTGCGCTATCCATTCATCCCTCTTTGACAGATTAGGGAGCATTTTTGAATTCACCCAGAGTATCTATGAAGCTACTGATGAAATTTAAAAGGATTACCATGAGGTGCAACGTATCCGAGCTGACCTCACTTGGCTTGAGCATCATTACAAGGCTGGATTAGACATTCCCGAAGGATCCAAAACTGAATATAAATCATAATTTGAAATTGAATCTAGTTTTGAAGACTCCAACTCATATTTTGCACAAAAATATGACAAAGTGAAGAAGAGTATTCGACTTCTTCAAGGACGATTATATTTAGAGCCTGATTTATACTTCTCTCGAGGAGGAAAGCCAAGAATACTTTTTTGGGTTCAAAATTCTCTAAGACTCTAGACATCGATCTTGATTCTAAATTTAATCCTTATTCATATTTCCTTTTATCATCACTTTATCAGTTGTGAGTCTAAATAAATCATAAACATTTTATCACATATTTTATATAACGTATGTTGTACTTCATTTCCATAAATAAACTTGAGTGTTTCAAATTGGGTTGAAATCCATACAAGGAAGTACTTTGACTTCGAGAATTTCCTTTTCCATAAAACCCACCTATCTATATTGATAATTCTCCTTTGTTTATTTTTGGTGATCTACGGGTATTCTCCCGGTAGAGGAGTTGGTTTCATCTCTTCCACAGAGTGCAACAATCCAATTTTCTTCCATCACATCTCATGGGTATCATGAAAACCTCACTATACTTTGAGGTTTGGTGAGTCTTATTTTTTTCTTATTGAGTTAGGTTAAAGAGGTAAGATTTATCTTAAACATAACACTAGACCTTTCTCCCTACACTTAATTTGAACTTGGCGTGAGATCACCCAAAAGCTCACACTTGGCGAATTCTAGCGTGAGATCACCCGAAAAACTCATTCTTCTACAACATCTTCAAGATCCTTTCTATCTCGCACTCATCTCGATCAGGTGCACATGTTCCTTTTCACATTTTTACACACTTTTTTACGTGTTTTGATTGAATTTTTCATATACACAACTTTGACTACTCATTTGATCTTCTATTTTGCAGCTCCATCCTTATGAAAAGAAGCAATCACATCATCCAAAGCATCAAGTGACATCAAAAAAGGTACAACATGACATTTACACATATGCTTTCACCCCTAGGGTCATCATTTTTCACTTCCTCTTCTCTAGCTTTCATGCTTCACTGTTTTATCACTCCACGCTTTTTCTTGTCTTCTCAACACACTTTTCTCCATCAATCTACATGAGTATCATGTACGCATCTCTTATCTACTTTATGTTATCAAGCATTCACTCAACAACATAAAGTGGGAGAAAATGTAGACACTAAATCATGCACTTTGGGTATATTTACAAGTCATGATCACATACCACTATTCATATGATTCCTAAGTGAGAAAAGTACTAATTGACCACTATATTTGGCCATTTTTCTTTCTTTCTATTTATCCTCTTGATCTTACACACCTTCTTTCCTAGTCTTTATTTTGATGCTTCATCATTTCTAACTCTGGACACTAGTGCCTAGGTGCCCCCATCCCTTTTGGTTCCCCCGACCTCTTTATATCTTGCTTACATCTTTTGGGCCTTTTCTATCTGTTTGGGCATCTTATTTCTTACTAGTCGGCATTTTAGTGGTTAATTACAAAATTCAACCAAGGGAATCATATAAACAAAAATCTATGTGATCATAAAAGGGGCCAAGCACTAAGCATCTATTATCACCACCTAAGGTTACATCCAAAGGCCATTACAAGAGCATCAAAGCATCCATCTAACATCCATACAAGGGACAAGGAACTGCATTCTTCTACATACACTTCATAGGAGGGGAAGTTCATTTTTCCATGCACACATCTATCTACATTTTCTACATCTAATTATTTCTCGCTATCAAGTGCAACTTGCACAAGAGCCACCTAGGGCATGATTTCGCACACACACACACACGTAAAACTACATGGAGTCTGAAATTTAGTGCAACACCTAGATCGTAAGTTCACTCAGTCGGGTGACCTCCAAGGTTAGTCTAACTCCCCATTTGCATCTTTTTATTTTTAGGATTTGATTTGTTTTGGGGTTTTGTAGTTGTTCTTTCTTCTTGTAGGTTTCAGGAGAACTTGGCGATATTTCGGTGAAGTACATAATATTAAAGGTAACATCCAAAAACACCTTACGAACCATGTGAAACTAATTTTCTAATATTATAAGTAGTCACATGCACCTAGAGGAGGTCTATAGCACCCCGTGTGCCCTTGACCCACCCAAACACCCTATTCCCAAGATTTCTAGTACTCGCACAATTTTTGGGCTCGGTTATGACATTCTACCTTCCTGTTCTAGCATTTTTCCAACTCAACTTCAAGATTATTGTGAATCAAATAAGTATCTTACCCATTCTCTTATAACTAGGGTTTCATATTTTTCTAGCTTACTTGCTTATGTCAAATCTATACTTTATTATATATGTCTACATGGTTACTTAATTTAGATTTAGCATTATTTATTTCAATATTTTCTTAATCGGACCTCCTTCAAATTTTTTTCTTAGTATCCTTCATGTCTTCACAAGCACTTGGACCTGCCATGTTATCAACACAACTTTTCTCTAATATTTCATATGTCTACAACCTACTAGATGTCTTCTCTACCTCTGTTTTCAATTATTTCAACTCATTTTCATATCTGATGTAATATTCTTCTCTAACTCTTAGGTGTCTACTTCAGCCTTGAGCTTGCAACATTCTTCTTCTTTTCCTTTGAGGGCTTCTGTTGCTAACCTAACTTGAGATTCCAATTCTTTGATGGCCTGGTTATGCTCAACCTCCATACAAATGATATTTTCTTACAATCCATGGACTAAGGATTCTACACTTTCATTCTTCTTTCTTAATGTAACACCCATGTTATAATAACTCCAAATTAAGGGAAAATTTGTTCTTTTAAAACAAACCCCTTAACCCCATTTCATGCCTTCAATGATTTTATATGATAGCAATAATAATCTAGTAAGAAATATAGTTTACAATCCATTTGATAACATCATAACCATGTGCAGCTGTAAAGGTCAATTAGATCTACCCAATCCCCTTTATCATCACTCTAACTAAGTGTACATAACTTGTATGTAATTGGTTAACATGTTCATTTAGGTTTGAGAAATGATGCAGTTCCAAGTTTCTACTGTTAGTGCAAATTCACAGCACCCCCCCAAATGAATTATGGATCTACTTTTATAAGGAAATTTCATTTGATTTGATTGCACAACATTGAGCTTTCCCAAAGTGTGGGACCTTTGCAAATGGAGAAAGCTCTCCAGAGAAGGCTGGTTCCTCTTCCTAAACTACCTGCCACAAGCTATTCTAGTGCAGGAAAGATAATCTAACCTAATTCTAACTTCCAAGGAGATAAGGAGAGGAATAAAACAAGGAAAAAATAGAGCCTACACTAAAACAAAGTTGATACACCGTAGAAGGAAAGTGTTGATTATCTATCAAAACTGCCATGGAACAAGAAGAGGTGAGCAATGAAAAGGATGAACAAGTGCATCACAAACCAAAGATGGATTTCACATAGAAAATGTTCCAAAACTCCATAAACATAGCTCCAAAACCTGCAATGAACATCCAAACACAATAGAATATACCCCGTAATGAAGACAGGTAAGGAAAACAACAAAGAAAACAAGCCAAGGATGGACAAATGCATCACAAAACACATTTTTATATTGCTCAAAATTTACATAGTGCATCATTTCAATGGTAAGAGGAAAAAATTCCATTACAGAGCAGGGGAGGAGGTTCAAACTCAATTTTTGACCCTAGGGAAGAAAATAAGGGAGAGGCAGAAAAGAATGATGAACAACTTTTACAAATGAGCCAAAACTAGCTTTTATCGCTCAAACAGAATGAAGGAAATGAGAAAATGTGGGAAAATTAATTTTAAAATTCCAACCACCGACAAGATTTATTAAAATAGAAAGGTCACCCTCAAAATCCATTTTCGATGCATTCGGCCATGCTAGAGAAGAAACAGACGTCATACTTCATCAATTTTGGTGGTTGGGGGTCGGTTCTACATTTTTTCCCGTGCCAGAGACATTTTCCCATTTTTCTCCTACAAAACTCCATCAAAATTTAAAATTGAAGTTTCCATCATGTGGATAATTTCACCAGCTTTCCATTGATACCAAAATCGTGAAAATCTAACCTCTAGATCGAAAGATATGCCCTCCTGAAGATTTAGGGCAAATAGGGGAAAATTAGGGGAAAATTGGGTCGTCGGGCCAAACCTTGAACTTTTTCCCTCTTTTTTCAAATTGGGAAAATTTTCAAAAATCCTCTACAGCCCACCACTTTAAGACATGTGGCATCACCGATTAGCTAAGGAGATGCGGCCCATTATTGCCTTTTGTGTTTTCACAACTTTGGCAAAATTTCCAAAATCCTCTCGATGCCCCGATCCCCTCCGATGAATGGAAATGTGGAATCTTGATTGGTTTCTGGCCTCAACAATCTATTTTCCTCTATGGGATTTCAATTCAAATTTTTCTTTTGATTTTTTTGCCCAAAAGGGCTAAGTGCCAACAATTTTCTGTTGGCACAACGCTGCGCTCCCTTCCCCTCTACGGGCCTTCGGGCCGGCTTGTGACTTTGTGCCTTTTAGCCAAAAGGGCTAAGTGTCAAGTTTTTCTCCACACCTCTGCTAACGTACCAATTTTCCTTGGAAAAATTTCTTCCTTCGCTTCGCTGGCTTGAGCCTCTTTGGCAAAAAACTCTCCCAAGCTTCGCAGGCCCACCTACGGAAAATTTCCCCTCCAAACTCTGTCAAGCCATAACTCAAAAAATACAAAGATTTAGGAGGACTTCTTTACCTTTCTGGAAATGGGAAGAAAAATCATATCTAATGAAAGCCATTTCCAAAATCTTTTGAGTGCTTGCAATGTGTGAAAATTTAATTTGAAACATAAGGAAGGAAATAATGAAGGCAAGTTAGCCAAAATAAGCGGGGGATCATTTTTTATAACAATTTTGCCAACTCGTAGGGCTCATCTGCTTGCTAGATGAATGATATGTGGCCTTTGTTGCATTCATTAGGCATGGATTCAATCCGATAACCAAATCTGATCTAAACTATGAAAATCGACCTCGAGCCACTTGGAAACCCACTGAAACTTGGAGGTGATCTTCACCAAAAGCCACTAAATGCACTGTGCAAGAGCAACCAAAATAGCACCAAACAACTATGTAAAAAATTGGAAATCATACATGCTCCAAATGGAACATGTAGAGTGTGCAAAAGCACCTCCTATACTGAAAAAAAACCTACCTACACTACTCTAACCAAGAGCAAAGGGAGCTCTTACAAAGCCTGCAACTGGCAGGGAGAAATAGCTTCCCTTCCTCAAAAATGGCAGCCATGCAAATGATTTAGAGCTGATCATGGCTGTTAGTATGAGTGGAAAACTAAGAATAATCCATTCCCCCACCCAAATCAACAAGGTGTCAACTGAAAATAAATTAAATACCTCTTTTATTTTCTATGCATTTGGATTATAGAGGTATTGTAGCTGATCCTTGGTACTTTGAAGCTCATACTCATGCTCAGAAGTAAGCATGACTTGTTTTGGCTTCCCCCTTGGCTCCAATGAATCCAAGTACCTGATTGGGCACAGTCTGATCCTTCGGATGTGCCCATTTGTCTGAAATTCAACTCCAAAATTGCAGTCTTCTTATAGACCTTCTTGGATGGATGATGTGAAAGCGGTGATGGAATCCTCATGCTCTTTTCCTTCCTTTATGGTAGTATGGAACTCTTCTATAATATGCAGCTCATCATTATTTATTGCAACATCTAATGAAGTTACTTTTGCATTATTGTAACCTGTTGCAATACATTTTTGGCTCTGGAGTTCCTCCATTGTAGCTTTTGGAAGATCAAATTCTTCCAACTTTGATTCAAGAGGCATGTTACAAACTACATGTGGTGCTTGCATGTTCTCTTCCATGGAAGAAGGTTCTTTTGGTTGAAGAATGAATGATGAAGAAGGAAAAGTGGAAATTTCTATAGGCTCCTTCTCATCAAAACATTCTTATAAGTCTGATGGCAAATCAAACTTTTCAATGTCCTGTTGAAGCAAGGTCTCTCCCTTTTGTATGGTGACCTTAAAATCTACATTTTTTTCACCAGTGGAGCTTCATCTTCGAGACATGAATCTTGTCACTTGAACTCATCCAAAAATTAGATTTTGGAGAGATGAAGTGGGAGAGGAATTTGTAACTTCTTGTGCAACCTTCTCATGATTCAATGCCTCTAATTTTTTTTGGTCACCTCCATAATGGATTAATCAATCAAATCAGGCCCTTTAAATGAAAGCAAAAAATCTTCAATAATGCTTCCTTCTTCTAGTTCCAATTCTGATTTGATTTCTTCCAGTTGCTCCTCTTCAATGGGGCTTTGAGCTGATTTTTTTTCCTCTTCCATGGTTGATTGTGCAACTTCTATTGGATTAGCATCTTCTTCCAACAAAGTGCCAACAGAGAAACTACACTCTGAGCAACTTGATGACTGATCTTCTTGCTTCTCTACTGCTATAAAATTAGCCTTGGCCACCACTTCTTCAAATTAAACCTCCTCCATTGGTTTAACCATCAAAGGAATTTTTGTTATCCCAAACCTAAGAGCTAAGCTCACTAAGCTTTTAACCATTTATTCTTATTTCACTTCTTCTTCTTGTTTTCCTTCACGATTGATTTTTAAAATTTCTTCTTCTCTACATGAAATTGGGAAGGCAAGAGAAGGAGTGGGTTGGGGTTCAACCATTTTTTCATTTGTTTGTGGTGGTGGAAGAGATGAAACTTCTTATTTCCTTAGAGGGGGTGACTGTTTGGAAGGGAAAAGGGTATAAGAACTGAAATGGGATGGAAGACTAGGGGATGGAGAAATGGATTCAAAACTTGGGGCGGCATGGGCTAGGTTTGGAATTTGGCATTCAAAATGAGATGGTGCTACATGAGGAATGGAAAGAGAAAACTAGATGATGGTATAGAACTTACCCATTGACAAGGTTTCTCAGCACCAAATTCATAGGCCCCTATCTCTTCAGTCCATTGTGCAAGTTGGGGCAGCATCTCCACCATGAAGTCTAGCTTCTCCTGAGGGATGAAGTGTCTTGGAAAAGGGCCAACCCATGGATAAGGTTCCCTATAACCAATTATGAAAGCCTTCATTTGAGCTGTTGCTCTTGATTGCACCATGAAAATCTCCATTTTTTGGAATTTTTTCAGCAGACCAGCATATTACATTTGATTTTCTTCATTACATGCGTACCCTTGCTCTTGATATGTTTCATAACCAAACTGATTTTGGTATTGCTCATATGGGTAAGCATGATGATTTTGAATTTGTTCAAAATGTTGATTTGGAGGAGTTGTAAAACATATTGGAGGTGGAATGTACTGCTGCTTGTGAATGTGAATTCCATGAGGAAAATGAAGTCATGATTGCACAACTTCATGGAATGAAAGAAGAATGAATGGATGGAATGAAAAATGAAAGAAAATGAATGGAAATAAGGTCTGCAACTTTAGAGATGGGTTGCTGATTAGATGGAGTCGCTAGATGTGTTTGCAAGTGCCTCCAAAGGCTAAAATTTTAAACAAGAACACATCAACCTACAAAAATGAAGTGGAAGACCTCTTGGTCCCACTGGGTGTGCCAAAACTATTAGTGCAGATTCACAGCACCCCCAAATCGACCTTCAGATCTGCTATAGACAAATGGTCAATTTGGTGTGAATGCACAACATGGAGTTTTCCCTAAGTGTGGGACCTTGCAAATTGGGAAAACTCTCCAGATTGAGGCTGGTTCCTACTCCTCTGTTTAGGTGTATGCGTGAAATTTACAGAGGTTTGATTCAAAATTCCTACTCTAAAACTACCAAGGAGATAGGGTTGAGAGAAAACATGGAAATGGAAACAAAACTAAGCAAAAACAAAACGGTGATACACCAAAGGAGTGCTAAACTTCTTGTTTTGCAAAATAGACATAGATCATGAGGATGCAGCATCAAAACATGCACAAATTACCCAAATGCAATGAAATATCAGAAGGAAACAAATCAACACAAGAGAGGATTGAAAAAACTCATTCACAAAACATGCATTGTCAGTTCCAGATTTGATACGATGCATTACAATAGCAAAAAGGCAAAAATGTGCTGCAATCCATATAGGAGGTCTAAAACTCCTCAAATATAGCTACTAAGAAGAAAAGAAAATCTTGCAAGAGTAAGAAACATTCAACCTTACAAAATGAGCCAAAATTGGTTGTATATCAATCAAACAGAATGAAGAAAGATGAAAAAATGCGGGAAAATTGATTCGACATCTCCAACCACAGAAAAGATTCATTAAAAAAGCAAGGCTAAAATATTCACCAAGAGCACATCAACTTGATGAGATGAAGTGGAAAACCTCTAAGGTCCCACCCGATGTGTCAAAACTGTTAGTGCAAATTCATAGCACCCCCAAATGAGTTATGGATCTGCTTTTCTAAGGCAATGTCATTTGGTGTGATTGCACAACATTGAGCTTTCCCAAAGTGTGGGACCTTTGCAAATGGGGAAAGATCTCCAAAGAAGGTTGGTTCCTCTTCCTAAACTACCTGCCACAAGCTATTCTAGTGTAGGAAAGCTAATCTAACCTAATTCTAACTTCCAAGGAGACAAGGAGAGGAAGAAAACAAGGAAAAATAGAGCCTACACTAAAACGGTGATACACCAAGAGAAGGAAAGTGTTGATTATCTATCAAAACTACCATGGAACAAGAAGAGGTGAGCAATGGAAAGGATGGACAAGTGCATCACAGACCAAAGATGGATTTCACACAAAAATGTTCCAAAACTCCATGAACACAGCTCCAAAACCTACAATGAACATCCAAACATGCATAAATACCCTATAATGAAGAGAGGTAAGGAAAACAACAAAGAAAATGAGCCAAGGATGGACAAATGCATCACAAAACACATTTTTATATTGCTCAGAATTTACACAGTGCATCATTTCATGGGTAAGAGGCAAAAATGCCATTACAGAGTAGGGGAGGAGGTTTAAACTCCATTTTCGACCCTAGGGAAGAAAAGAAGGGAGAGGCAGAGAAGAATGATGAACAACTTTTACAAATGAGCCAAAACTGGCTTTTATCACTCGAACAGAATGAAGGAAATGAGAAAATGTGGGAAAATTGATTTTAAAATTCCAACCACTAACAAGATTCATTAAAATAACAAGTAACCCTCACAAATCCATTTTTCAATGCATTCGGCCATGTTGGAGAAGAAACGGACGTCATACTTCATCAATTTTGGTGGTTAGGGGTCGGTTCTACATTTTTTCCCATGCTAGAGACATTTTCCCATTTTTAATCCTAAAAACTCCATCAAAATTTAAAATTGAATTTTTCATCATGTGGATAATTTCACCAGACTTTCCATTGATACCAAAATCATGAAAATTTGAGCTCTAGATCGAAATATATGCCCTCTTAAATATTTAGGGCAAACTTGGAAAAATTAGGAAAAAATCAGTTAGCAAGCCAAAACTTGAACTTTTTCCCTCTTTTTCCAAATTGGGAAATTTTCCTAAAATCCTCCATATCCCTTCCGCTCTAAGACACGTGGCATCTCCTGATTAGCTAAGGAGATGCGGTCCATTCTTTCCTTTTGTTTTCGCAACTTTGGTAAAATTTCCAAAATCCTCCGGCGCCCCGATCCCCACCAATGAATGGACACGTGGCATCTTGATTGGTTTCCGGCCTCAACAATTTATTTTCCTCTGCGGGATTTCGGGCTGAATTTTTCCTTTGAGTTTTTTTCCCAAAAGGGCTAAGTGCCAACAATTTTCCCGCTGGCCCGCCGCGCTCCCTTCCCCTCCACGGGCCTTCGGGCTAGCTTGTGACTTTGCACCTTTTAGCCAAAAGGGCTAAGTGTCAATTTTTTCTCCACACCTCCACCAACCCACCAATTTTCCTTGGCAAAATTTCTTCCTCCACTCCACCAGCCTGAGCCTCTTTGGCACAAAACTCTCCCAAGCTCCGCAAGCCCGCCTTGGGAAAATTTCCCCTCCAAACTCCACCGAGCCATAACTCAAAAAATACAAGGAGTTAGGAGGAATTCTTTACCTTTCTGGAAAGGGGAAGAAAAATCCTATCTAATGAAGCCATTTCTAGAATCTTTTGAGTGCTTACAATGTGTGAAAATTTAAGTTGAAGCACAAGGAAGGAAATAATGAAGGCAAGTTAGCCAAAATAAGCAGGGGCTCATTTTAGATAACATCTACCTAAAAAATTAGTTAACTAAGTTTCATTTGGCATCTCACACCATTGTATTGAAGCTCATTGAGCTGAAAGTGTATTCATCTAGTAAACTACTTAGGATATATTTTTCAAGTTATGTTTTGCATGCTTAGTTTTGTGACCACACGTAATCCAAACAAAACATGTCCCATCAACACACAGTCATCTCTACATCATTCTCTAGATCATGTCTTGTTAAATTAAATGTTTAATTTCTTGTATTAAGAAGGCCTAAGATCTATACCTTGCCTCTTATCTTGAGAGTACGTTATTGGTTCCAGCTTAGGACACCTATGGGAAAGATAATGGTTACTTAATGACTTTCGTCAATAAGTAATCATCACCCCTTCTCATATACATCATACAATAGTACAGATAGAGTTTAACCAAGTAAATAGGTAGAACATAGAGTCCATGCTTTCATAATAAAATTATCTTATTACAAGGTAGAATTCATTATTAAGAGACTAAGTCAAGTTATACGTTTAACGACAAGGTCTATAATAACTTATAAGTTACTATCATACAAATTGTCTTAATCTCGTAGTGTCGCTTTACAACTTTCATTGTTAAGACTAGGTTTAGTTTATCCATGTCAATCTACATGATAGCAATCCAACCCCATTTAAAATGTGTCTCTATTAAACCATATTATACGCTATCATTAAGTACCTCTTAAGAAAGAGATATAATCTTTTAAGTTATTAAACAAGGTTTAATATTAATGATAATCATAAATGTATCATTCACATTTCATAATACTAACTTATTTAAGGTATAGTACTTTTGTACTTTGACATCATTATGTCATTCAATAAGTTATTTTCGTAAAGGTAAAACTTTCAACAATGTACTTTTAGAGTTGTACTACGTAATGAATTAATTATTTAATTAATCTATATACGATCGAGTTAAGGAAATATCATTATTTCATAACTCTGCTTCATTGTCCAAAACATCGTTATTATTTAAATTATTAATTAAACATATAAATGATGATGTCATTGATATAGTTGTAATGATTGTCATTTAATAAATTATAATAGTAACTATCATAAAGTACAATTATTTAAATCAAGTACAATTTCATAATCATTTTCAAGTACATAACGTTGTTAGAAAATAATGTAATTCATCATTACAACTCATAAGAGATATTCAAATAATAAATGTATTTATTGAACTCATTAAGGATAAATCCTTAATTTATAAAGTATTACAATAATTTCATATCAATACAATTAGGCCAACTACCATATGAAACTCTGTGAATTATATTTCTTTAAATACAATAAATACATAATCCAAAATCTGGATATTCAAAATCAATATCTGTAATCACATAAACATAATCATCACATGACGAACATGCATGTAATCAATCCAATTAAATCCTCGTAAAAACTAATCCATCATGTTATCTGTAAGATAAAAATAAATAATATACATGGTCAGTTCATGAACTAGCATGGATTAACAACTCTCTATCTAGTTGTTTCATTACAAAATAATTAGACCTCTACTGTTTTATTTAATATACCACTTAAATTAAACAAGTGTTATATCAAGTAAACATGTAAACTATAATGAAGTAATCTAATAATGTAAACCAAATTCCTATTATCAACAACTTGTAAACATTCTCCAATGCATTATATCTCAACATATTAACTTGTTTTAAAACATGAGTCACATCCAAATGAAACAATCTTCTTTTCATCAAACAATTTAAGTCATGCACTTACACCCAGTATACATTTATTACCATTCAACATGCATGTCACTTACAAAATTGGAAAAGAGAGAAAGTTATGTCTTCAAGCCTAATGTTTTCAACAATCAACTTAATCACAACAAGTAAAGATAAAATAGTCTTCTTTACTAATTAAATGACAAGATAAATAAGGTCATAGTTAACTATAATAACATTTGTATCATTTTTATTCAATCCTATCACATTACATAATCAAAATTTCAATTCACAAGAGATCGATAATAAATATCCTTTTCATGCAAACAACAAGCATTTTCTTGCACAAAATACCTTTATCTTGATAAACATGATAACAACATATCCACAATTAAATAAAATGAGTAAGCAAAATGTTATTATCCACACTCGAATTATATTCGGGGTTATGTTTTTAAAATCTATCCTAGTCCATGTATTAGTTTAATCAAGACACAACCAAAAAACATTATAAAAGATAGAATGACCTCACACTTCCCAAATAAACGTATGTAAGTTATAACTTGGACAAAGTTTCCATTAGGGAGACATAATATTGAGTCATTGAAAAAGTAACGATAACAAATATAATGAACTATCCAAGATGAATATACACATGTAGGACTGCAATAGTTCAACTCTATTAAACCCGAGCTCATACTACAAATGTAGCTTAATTATTTTAGCTTAACAATGTCATTACAGGGCTTGAAATGAAAAAGGTCGATCCATACCTGTGTTTATTCCATTTCATAGTGTCTACCCACAAAAATGAAAAGGTGAAACCTTACCATGTGTAGGCCTTTGAGATGATTCATCATAGTGAAACTAATAAAACTCAAGAAATACTATAAACATGTGAAGTATGTTCAACTAATACATATTTTGAACAAATGTTCAATTTAGAACAATCATCTACTCCAACACAGGTATGATTCAAAAAAATACCAATACCCATATCATATTTTGAAATCATGGGATTAAAAAAATAATCATAGACCTCAATACAATCCATGAGGCCAATAATCCCTCATAATAACTTCAATAGAAAACATATTTGAAGCAATGATATAAGGGAGATAACCCAGTTTATATAACCAAATATTTGCAACCATATCATGGTAAAAACCAATAAATTGGTGAATAAACAAACCCAACAGGTGTTCAAGTACTTAAAAATTAAAAAAACAAGATAAAGAGAAGAAAATCCATTCCTATAAAGGATATCATTCTTGAAAGGAACGATAACCAGATCGTACCAGCCAAGAACACAGATGCTAATTAAACACTACAATCAATAAGATGAAAGCAATTCGCCAGAATAGCTTTACATAAAACCTTTACAAACAAATGAGCAGAAATATCATATATTATTATGGAACTCAATGCAATGCATTGAGAATGAGTCTTGCTTAAATAGGCAAGGAATAACAATCTAAGAACCAGTCAAGGTCGTAGATCAAGCCATAAATCAAGGAAATAACTAGTCATCAAAGAACTAGTCAAGACCATAGATTTAGGAGAGAACTAGACATCAAGGATCTAGTCAATACCATAGATCAAGGAAATAATTATACCTAACAACTAGATAATATCTCCTAATATCTAAATAAGATAAAAGAAATATCCACACACATAAGTGGGTGAGGATAAATACAATAAACGTAAATAAAGTACCTAGGTGAACATGAGCTAAGGTAAATACCTACTCTAACAATTCCTAGAAAATTCTTCACACTTTCCTTTGAAAACTCTCAATCAATCAAGAAAAGATTTCCCACAATATTTCTCCAACAACCCACCAAAATACCACATAACTTCATGCAAAATAGTATTTTAATATTGTGAAATCCAACATAAATAACTCCCTTAAAAATCTCAACTTGAATGGCTCTAAACTCACATGCATAGTTATGAAAATGGAGGTTTGAACGGCCAAAGGAGAAGAGCTCAGAATAACCCAAACAAAACCAAAAATGAATTTCCCAATGCATGTAAAGTAGCTTCCTCTGGAAGCTTCTCAAGTTTCTCAAGAATCATAAATGCTCATTAAGTTTTGCAGGTGCCACATAGTGGCCAAATTTACTACCAAAGCATCGCCATCTCTAGTTTCCCTCCAAAATATCTTAGTGGAGTTTACGAGTGGTTAAAGATAAAATAAAACACAATTTAAACCTTAGTCCTTTTGCGTGGGTCAATTAATTGACCAACTAAATAATTAAACAATCAATTACTGCAATTTGTATATGGTTGAAGAGCAAATCATTAACAAAAATAAAAAGCCAAAGAGTGTGGTTAAAGACCATACTTCCTATCAAAACAAATAGAAGTCAATGGTGTATGGTCAAAGACCATACTATTTTAATCAATAAAATGCTAAGCCACTTAACCTTTGTTTATCTCAATTACCCAATGCAAATGGAATTCGACTAATATTATTTTAAACAATTAAATGCCTATTACAATGGTATTAGACCAACATGATCAATTTAAATCAATGATCACTCATCATGGAGCCATGATTGGTCAAAGATAAGAATCATACCAAACAATTTTAATTGTAATGCATGGTGATAAATCTGATCATCAGTTACACATTATATGCATTATGGTCAAGCTATTAAAACAATAAAGTAAATAATCAAAGACCAAAAAAATTTCCTTACCATACTAAGCATTGTACTTCCATTACTGATAAAAATATCATTACGTCAACCATAAAATTTTACCTTGACAATTCCAAATTTTACATGTCCATCGTTGAAGATCATATTGATGCTCTACAGTCTATGACCATCGTAATGTCAAAAGAAAGTATCTTTTAAACAATCATCATTATTTCCAATTACCAAAATAATACATTACAGCTATGTACAAATTTACCATATTTTGTAAATCATTATTTCTAGCAAGCAAGATGAATCGAATATTAATAATAGGTACAACAACCAAATAGTATAGGAATACATCGAAATCATCACACATAGCAAGGTACAGTAAACTCTTATAACCAAGCAAGCAAAAATAAGTTATAAATGTCAAGTATTCTATGAATTCTTAGCAATAAGCATTGTTGCGTGGTTGAGCTTATAGCTATTCATAAGTATGTACATCCTTTTCGTATATATGCATGTATGTTTAGATACAACATCATTGAGTAACAATACCTATCGCCTTACACTCATAATGCACTTCACATACCATAACTTAATATTACAACAAAATTAAATGAAAATTCAGGATGTGACATACTTCCCCCTTAATGAATCATCATCTCGATGATTTTTACTCATCAACAACAAACGGAATAAACCACATATAGACTTATATCATATTGTTAAAAAAAGCGTTGAATCATTTTCATACAAACTTGAAATTTTTCCAGGTTTTCAATATCTGAAATCAATTTTTCGGCTGTAACAACCTTCAAATCATTAAGTTTTTTCCCAACAGTTGGAAATCATGACAGAATTTTATCATTTCATCATCCAAAATATAAAATAATATAAATTATATCATAATAAATTGTCAAACATCAATTTTTATGACTGAAACAGATAAGGAAACATAGTTTTTATTTCCTCCAAATTCTCTCAAGTTGCACTTTCTTCTAAATATTGGTCCCATTGGACCTTGCATTGTGTAATTTCTCTATTTCTCAGGTGCAATTTGTGGGTTTATAGCACTCTGATAGGTGCAACTACCAAGATTCATGGATCTTGAACCTATAAAGAGTTCCAATTAAGTACATGTGTTACATCTGAAACATATTTCTTAAGAAAGGAAACATGAAAAACATCATGCATCTTGGAAAATGTGGGAGGTAACGCCAAACGATATACTACCGGACTTATGATTTCCATAATTTCAAATGGTCCAACATATCTTAGTGATAGCTTGATAGACTTGCCAAACGTTATTGAAATATTTTTGGGATTAAACCTTAAGAAAAATTTATCTCCAAGTTCAATTTTTTTGTTTATTCATTTCAGATCTCGATATATTTTCTTCTATCAACAACTTCTTTCAATTGATCATGAATGAGCTTCACTTACTTTTCCATTTCCGCTAACATTTCAGGACCCACTAACTTTGTATCTTGTATATTGTCCTAACTAATGGGAGTTCTACATTTTCTCGCATACAACGCTTCAAATGGTGACATTTTCAACAATGAATGAAAATTGTTGTTATAGGTAAATTCCACCAATGGAATATATTCTTCCCACTTGTACTTTTGATCCATACAATACATCCTAAGCATATCTTCCATCACTTGGTTTACTCATTTAGTTTGACCATCAGTTTCTAGGATGGTATGTTGAACTGAAATTTAGTTTTGTTCCCAAAGTTGAATTTAAAGTTTGTTAAAATCTAGATGTCATCCTTGGATCCCTATCTAAAATGATTAACTATGAAACTCCATGCAATCTGAAAATTTCATGCACAAATCATTTTACAAGCACATGTGAATCATCTTTCATATTTCCCAGAATAAAGTGAGCTACTTTTGTTAACTTGTCAACAACAACAAGAATCATGTCATGTTTATTTTTGACATAGGCATCCCCTACACAAAATCCATGCTTATAACTTTCCATTTATAATGCGAGAATGTTATGAGGATACAACAGACCAGCAGGATGCATGTGCTCTGCTTTTACGTGTCAACATTCATTTATAGTAGATATTTACCTTAGCTCATGTTCACCTAGGTACTTTATTTACCTTTATTGTATTTATCCTCACCCACTTATGTGTGTGGATATTTATTTTATCTTATTTAGATACTAGGAGATATTATCTAGTTGTTAGGTATAGTTCTTTCCTTGATCTATGATATCGACTAGTTCTTTCCTTGATCTATGGTATTGACTAGATCATTGATGTCTAGTTCTCTCCTAAATCTATGGTCTTGACTAGTTCTTTGATGACTAGTTATTTCCTTGATTAATGTTTGATCTAAAATCCTTAGCCCTTGGTCATATGGTATGGTCATATGAGGGCTTAAAGCTTGTGATTCCTACTAGTAGGTGCTTAACTTCAGCCCCCTTTAATTTTATTTGTGTGGTGAAGGCAACAACAATTTATTTTGTTTTAGTGGCAACTAAAATAAATAGCAGAGCATTATATTAAAAAGCTTGTATCTTTTGATCGGTAACTTAGTTTTGAGTGCCATTTTTGCAAAAGTTCTTGTTTTTCGTGCTCTTTCCATTGGATTTATTTATTTTGAGACTTACACTATAATTATAAAGTGCCAAATATGGAGGAGTGTTGTAATCAATTGTGGATGCAATTTCGGCTGAGCCCGATGTCCTAAATTTTTGGGAGTTGCAGTTTGTACCTATCATGGATTCTAAGAATGATATGTTTTTCTCTAAAGTATGTGGACTTCAAGAGGATATTGTAAAATTTTTGGAAGAAAATAGATCGCTCAAGAAGCGAAATTCTCTTCTACAATCACTCATTCACGATAAGGATACAATAATACACTCCCTGCAGAACAAACTTGCTAGCCTACAACATCACCATCATATTGTGGACAGCCATATCCATGCTCCTAGTCCACTTGTAGTTGTTGCTCTTGTACCCACTAACATTGATCTGCCAGTCTTTGAGCTTGAACCTACTTTTGATGCTTCTAAACCTGTGAGGCTTGTTACTACATGCTCTTCCACATATGTGCCTATTACAGTACCACATGTTGTGTATCCTACTTCTACTCAGTTGCATGGATTTTTTAAGAAGCATACCACTGCATTCAGTTCTCACATGCTCCGTTCTATGGGTCTCACTAGAGGATTCATTGCAGACATTCACATGGTATTGTTTCCTCTATTCCACATGTTAAGTGGAATTATTGTCATGACATTGGTTTTCGAGCAGATACTTCATTGGGATCACACATTGATAGAGCTCCTTTTTTTGTTTGCTCGACTCTTTCTAAGGATCATGAGCAACACATGAGTTCTACACCTTCACTCAGGCTTGAGAAACTGAGATTTCAGCTATCAGACATTATCAATCTGATACATATTCTAATGTTCTTTTGCATTCACCCATTGTGCATTTTGCACCAAGTCATATGCAAGCATCTTCTTCATCCATCTCGTGTTGATTTGGGGTGGATATCTGATCACTCGTGGCAAAAACATAGGCATTCATTGAGAGGACTCTACAGGCATGGCTCCTCCACCATTAGGCCTCTTTCTCCACTTTCTATACCTTATGCATTGTGATGCTTCTTGTTTTGAGCATTTTTCTTTAGCATGTGTAGTGTATCTCACTTATTTGTTGAGAGATTGGTATCTCGTATTTTTGACACTTTTGGCATGTTGACGATCTCTCTTGTGGGGAGCTATTCTCGTGGAGCCCAAAGTGTTAGGATTTTAGTGTTCGAGTAGTTATTTTGACAACTCATACAAATTTGTAGCATCACTCCACCCATTCAACTGGTATGAGAGGGTGTGGTGTTGATCCTGCTTCTTTGGGTTTTATGTCCTTACCTTGTTACCTTGGCTTTTCTTAGATCATGACACTCTAGAGTTTGTGTCCTTGCCTTGTTGCTTTGGTTATTATTCTTGGATCGTGGCACACCTATTTGTAGCAGTTGATCGAATTATGTTTGGTGTTTTTTTACACTTTCGACATCACTCCGTTGATAATCTCCTTGTATGGAGCTATTCTGGTGAAACCCAATGTTAGTTGTTTTTGAGTTTTGTGATCGAGCAGTGGATTCAAACCATAGTGCACACCAAACTTCTTCAACATTGTACGATTTTTTGAGTCGAGCTTCTTGGGATGCCTTGGAGCGGGTCTTTACTCTCTTTACTTTGTTGTTACTGGTTTTAGGTACCTTGCGGTGTCCCTTTTTTCCCAATTATTGTACATGAGTACCTCATCAAGCCTAGTTGCCGGGACTCATACTTGTGGACATGCCACATCTATTTTTTCCCCTAGCTTCACTTGAGGGGTGTTAGAGTAGGTATTTACCTTAGCTCATGTTCACCTAGGTACTTTATTTACCTTTATTGTATTTATCCTCACCCACTTATGTGTGTGGATATTTCTTTTATCTTATTTAGATATTAGGAGATATTATCTAGTTGTTAGGTATAGTTCTTTCCTTGATCTATGGTATTGACTAGATCCTTGATGTCTAGTTGTCTCTTAAATCTATGGTCTTGACTAGTTCTTTAATGACTAGTTATTTCCTTGATTAATGGCTTGATCTACGACCTTGACTGGTTCTTAGATTGTTATTCCTTGCCCATTTAAGCAAGGCCCATTCTCAATGTATTGCATTGAGTTCCATAATAGTATATGATATTGCTTCTCATTTATTTGCAAAGGTTTTATGTAAAGTTATTCTGGCAAATTTCTTTCATCTTATAGATCGTGGTGTTTGATTAGCATCTATTTTCTTGGCTTGGTACGATCTGCTTATCGTTCCTTTCACATTCTAGATAATGAGAAATGTATTTTGTCATGTATTTTTCATTCCCTTCTAGAAGTACTATTGTTTTATATTAGAAAGCATCTTTGTCACTCCTGGATGTCTTGAGTAAGGAGAATCATAGAATTCTTTCATGACTTTTATCCTTAAGTCATTTCCCAAAGGTACATAGACTCTACCTTTATATTTCAAAATTCCTTCATTTTCAAATTTGAATCCTTCATAACTTGTATCATTAGGATCTGCTGCTAATGCAGCCTTAACATGCTAAATCTATGAATCAGTTAACATTTTTTTCTTTACCTCATCTTTGAATTAAGTCCTAAGGGTCACAATTGCGGAAACATGCTTCCAACGACTTAGTGCATCTTCCACTCTATTCTCTTTTCCTTTTATGTAACTTATATCAAAATCATATTGAGATAATAATTTAATCCACCTATATTGTCTTACATTCAAGTTGGGTTGCGTGAAGATATACTTTAGCCCCAAGTGGTTTGTTTTTAGTTTAAAAGGATTTCCTAACAGCTTAATTCCTCTAAACTTGAAATGTGTGCATTATGGAAGAAAGCTCTAGATTATGGGGAGCATAGTTCAGCTCATGTAACTTTAATTTTCTACTCTTGTATGCAATCACATGGTCATTTTGTAGAATTATTCCACCCAAACCTTCACCGAAGGCATCTATTACCATGGTGAAGCTTCCATTGGGATATGAAACCTTCAAAATAGGTGTTGTAGTTAATTTCTCTTTCAGAAAATTAAATGCATTCTCATATTTATTAGACCAAAACAAATTCTTATCTTTTCTGCAGTGAAGTTATTGGAGCAACAACTCTTGAGAAGTCTTTTACAAAAAAACTCTTAGTAACCATCTAGCCCCATGAAGCTTCTAACTTCATGAACATTCTTTAGAGCTATCCATTCTTATAGCCTTGATTTTAGATGGATCTACAGATATTCATTTTTTTATGATATGACTGAGGTATTGCACCTCATTTTGATAGAAGGAACACTTAGAAAATTTTCCATACAATTTCCTTTTTCTAAGTATGTCCAACACTATTCTCAAGTGCTCATTATGTTCTTCCATGTTTTTGGAATAGATCAGTATGTCATCCAAGAAAACCAACACAAAATTTTCTAAGTAATCTTGAAAAATGTTATTCATTAAATTCATGAATGCAACAAGTGCATTTGTGAGTCCAAATGGTAATACCATGAACTCATAGTGACCATACCTTGTCCTAAAGGTAGTTTTGTGTATGTCTTCATCTTTTATTCTCAATTGATGGTAACTTGATCTTAAATCAATCTTGGAATAGACTGATGTATCTTGCATATGATCAAAGAGATCATCTATCCTTGGAAAAGGATATATATTCTTGATTGTGGCTTTGTTAAGCATGCGGTAATCAATGCATAACCTTAGTGTGCCATCTTTATTTTTGACAAAAATGATTAGTGTTCCCAAGGAGACACGCTCGGTCTTATCAATCCTTTGGATAAAAAATCATGTAGTTGTGCCTTAAGTTCCACTAGTTTTTTTATTTATTCAATAAGGATCCTTAGAAATAGGTTTGATATCTATTGTGAAATCAAATTCATGTCTCGAAGGAAGTCCAAATAAATCCTCCGTAAAGAATTTGTTGTACTCTTATAATAGTGGATAGTCTATCAAAGAAGTATTACCTTCTTCACTAAAATATGATATTTTTATTACATAAAGCATGCAGCCTTTGTTTTTATCCTTTTTGAGTTGCATTGTAGAAATCTACCTTACTTCAATGTCTCTTTTTAAGCCTTGTATGGATGTTGTTTTCTACAGTCATCAAAGCATTTTATTTATTTTTCAATATGGTTTACAATTTCTTTGTGTTGTGACATCTAGTTTACACCTATTATCACATCATATGAACCTAAAGGAGTTACGTAAAGATCTAATTCTATAGTAAAACTAGGTTGTTGTATTGTTTTGCCCATTTTTCTTAAAATTTGTAGCAAGCTTTACTTTGTTGTATTTTTCTTTCCATTTTTGGATTTACTTCCAACATTTTTCCACCAAGTTTTCTTTGGTGCTAGTGGTGATGGTGAACTAAAAATTTTCTTTCTTTTCTCATCATGGTGAGCAGATATAGCTTGTAGCTTTTTCTCTTATTGGATGGCCTTTTCAAATATTACTTCCATGGTCGAAGGAGCATGTATATCCACTTCCTTACCTATAATAGGATTAATTCCCATGATGAAATTTTGTATTTGAAATGTCTCATCATCCTAGTACTATGGAACATATTTCAAAAGTAGTTTCATGAAATTTTCCCAATGATTCTCATTACATGACATCTTGCTTTGCACTAAGGTTTGGAATTTAGACATCTTTTGGCCATAGTACAATTATGGCAACCAAGCATTTTCTAAAATAGAACTTGAACTCGTCTCATGTAATATTGGTTACAATAACCCCGAGTTCTACCTTCCATCTGTCCCATCATGAGGAAGCCTTGTTTGAGTTCTAATAAGCACCCCAAATAGTTTTGGTTTCTTCAAAAAAAATTCTGATGGGAAAATATTTCTCCATCTCCCTGAGCTAGTTCTCATCTCCATCACCTAGAGTTATCGCATCAAATTTTAGCAAATTTATATGTTTGATATCATTTGATAGTTTTGCTACCAAATAAGCTCTATCATTTTTAGGTGGGTTAGGATTAGCAACGTTAGGATTTACTACATTAGCATTAACAACATTAGCATTCTGATTTACAGCATTTACATTCGATTCGGAACATTAGCATTCTAATTTGGAGCATTAGTGTTCGATTTGCAGCATTACGCTTCCCGACATTGAGCACTACTACCACTATAAGTACTACTCTCTTCAACCAAAATATTTTGTTCAAGTAAAGTTATACGATTATGAGTATCTTTCATGAAAGCAAGTATATCATCTAATTTTGGGGGTGTTACTACCTCAACCCCAAATTTTGGTTGTTTGTAGCACTACCTCTTGTCCTAACCATTTTGTTTTATTATACAAGAATAAAACTTAGTGTTAGTATAAGGACCCATTATGTCCAAGAGCTATAAACCTTCAGCTTTGATACCAAAATGTAACACCCATGTTATAATAACTCCAAATTAAGGGAATTTTTTTCTTTTAAAACAAACCCCTTAACCCCATTTCATACCTTCAATGATTTTATATGACAGCAATAATAATCCAAAAAGAAATATAGTTTACAATCCATCTGATAACATCATAATCATGTGTAACTGTAAAATTAATTAGATTTACTCGATCCCCTTTATCATCACTCTAACCGAGTGTACATAACTTGTATGTAATTGGTTAACCTATTAATTTAGGTTTGATAACTAGTGTGGTTGAAGGTTCTACCTGAAAATCAGTTAACTGAGTTTCATCTGACATCTCACACCATTGTATTAGAACTCGATGAACTGACAATGTATTCAACTAGTACACTACTTAGGCCAAAGTTTTCAATCTATGCTTTACATGTTTAGTTTCGTGACCACACATAAGCCAAACAAAACTTGTCCCATCACCACACAATCATCTCTACATAGTTATCTAGATCACATATTGTTAAATTAAATGTTCAAGTTCTTGTATTAAGAAGGCCTAGAATCTATATCTCACCTTTCCTCTTGAGAGTACACTATCGGTTTCATCTTAGGAAATATGGGAAAGATAATGATTACTTAATGAATTTCATCAATAAGTAATTATTACCCTTCCCATAGCCATCATAAGATGGTATGGATAGAGTTCAATCAAGTAGATAGGTGGGACTTAGAGTCCACACTTTCATAATACAATTATCTTATTACAAGGTAGAATTCATCGTTAAAAGACTAAGTCAATTTATACACTTAATGATAAGGTCTATAGTAATGTATAAGTTATTATCATATGAATTTCTTAATCTCATATCATCGCTTTACAAATTTCATTGTTAAGACTAGGTTTAATTTATCCATGTCAATCTACCTGATAATGATCCAACCCCATTTAAAATGTATCATAATTCAACCATATTATTCATTATCGTTAAGTACATCTTAAGAAAGAGATATAATCTTTTTAAGTAATTAAACAAGGTTTAATATTAACGATAATCAAAAATGTATCATTCACATTTCATAATACTAACTTATTTAAGGTATAGTACTTTTGTACTTTGACATCATTATGTCATTTAATAATTTATTGTCGTAAAGGTACAACTATCAACAATGTACATTTAGAGTTGTACTACGTAATGAATTAATTATTTAATTAATCTCTTTACAATCGAGTTAAGGAAATATCATTATTTCATAACTCTTCTTCATTGTCCAAAACAACGTTATTATTTAACTTATTAATTAAACATATAAATGATGATGTCATTAATATAGTTGTAATGATTAATCACTTCTCCGAGGCTCTAGCCGCACTGGGGAATCATACTTGTTAAGGAACTCAGCATGGGAAACATCATCATCGAATGTGACTCTATGAATATCATCAACATTCTCAATAATTCCTTAACTCCTAGTTGGACCATCAGGGATTTTATTAATGAAGCACATAACTTATGTAATGGTCTAAATATTATTTTCAAGCACGTGTATAGAGAGGGAAACAAATATGTGGATTTTCTTGCTAATATGGGAGTTAGTAGCAATGATTATATAGAGTGGAATGATATCAATGACACTCCTACTAAAGTCCAAAACATCATTTCAAATGAAGTGAGCTCACCCATTAGTACACCCCACTCAATGGTGCAAACACGTGTACAATCTTAAGGCTAGATTGCATTGGAATTTTGGGCATGCCCAAATTTACTCTTCCAGCCCTCAAAATTGGTTACATTAAGTCTTTCAAGGGAAAGAATCATATTTTATCTTTGCCTCACATAGAATTATAGGCTTAGAAGGGTTGTTGGGAAGCTTATTGCTTGTAATTCTTAGTTTAGTCTCGGAGAATTATCAAGGGTTTTTATAATGGGAAGCACCCCTCGCCATGTGGAACCTAAATTCAACCCCCAATGGCAAGAACAAGCTGAGATGTGGGAGACCATCAATATGGAGGGCTTCACCAATTTTATCCAACATATAAAAGGGAATGACCAGTATATCTCCATTTAGTTTGTGGAAAATTATAAAGACCATAATGTATCCTTTGGAGATAAAAGCTTTCAAATTATTGAGGAATTCATTTCCTTTATTACCGGTCTTAGCATGGAAGGGAATAAATTTTTCAGAACAAAATGGACAAGGAAGCAGAAGAAAAGTTGTTCTTGGATGAGGGAGAAATGCTCGACATCAAGGAGGACATCCTAGTTTCCTCTATCCCACAAATGTATGATGAGGTGACAAGGATGATGGTACATTATGTCACTCTAGAAGGGAGGTTCTCCACCATTCCATAGTACCATCTTGTTCTTCTCAACCACTTTAGATGTGAGGTGAAGGTAAGCCTCTCATACTACATTATGAAATCAATGGAAAATTCAATCCTAGAAGTTTAGGGCCATAAGAGGACTATCCCCCTCCACCAAGGTGTCATATACCTCATTATTCAATACTTTTCTAGTGTTGTTGGCAATGACCCGGGCCATACTGTGCTTTCTCCCTCCCCAAGAAAACTCGTATCTGTTCTAAAAATCCTATGTGCGAGACCACGTCTCCAAACCACCCCTAAATGGGTTCTTTGTAGCAGCAACAAATGTAAGGAAGTGGTGGGATCTTGTTTGAAGGGTGAATAAATTGTGGTTGATGATAGCCCCCCCTCTACTCTCCTTGATATTTTTATTGGCACCAATTTAGAGAATAAATTTAACATGCAGGCTAGTGTGGTTAAAACCCTTGAAGAAAATGTGGATTTTTTGCTCAAATCTACTATCAAAGAGACAACCTCGGATCCCAATGCAGGCCTCAAAGATGAAATTTTTACCTTGGAAACCAATTTTAAGGCTCTGGAGGACAAATACAGCAATTGTATAGCTATGCACAGTGCTATAATGGAACTTATGTAGGTACACATCCAAAAAATCTACGACTCTAGTGGCATCCCGGACACGACATGGAAGAATAGAAATATCACAAGGAAGTTCAAGCTTCTAACTAGGATCCCACCATCACCATTGCATTGAAACTTTATCAGACATTCAGGGTGGTTGTCAATTTTTTTAGCAAGTCCGTAGGATAATGTTGTTGGTTCCTTGTTTTCGTTGTTGTAATTTTTTTGTGTTGTTGTTTAAGCTATCTTTTGGTTTTGATATGTTGTTATTGAGCTCTTTGAAGTTAGTTAGCCCCTACCTTTACTTTCTACCATTTTTTTCCCTTGTGGCTGGGATGTGGAACCCAGCGATCAAAAAATCACAATATTTATATGTGCTTATTTTGTTTGTTGAGCCTTTTGTTGTAAACTCGGGTAAGGTCCCACCAAAACCTTTTACTAATAATAAAAAAATATAGTTGTAATGATTTTCATGCAACAAATTAGAATAGTATTTATCATTAAGTATAATTATTTAAATCAAGCACAATTTCATAATCATTTTCAAGTACATAACACTGTTAGAAAACAACATAATTCATCATTACAACTCATAAGAGATATTCAAATAATAAATGCATTTATTGAACTCATTAAGGATAAATCCTTAATTTATAAAGTGTTACAATAATTTCAGATGAATACGATTAGGCTAACTACCATATAAAACTCCCCAAATTCATATTTCACTTTACAATAAATACATATCTAGAATCGGGATATTCAACAATCAATGTCTATAATCGATAAACATAATAATCGCATGAGGAACATGTATGTAATCAATCCAATTAAATCCTTGTAAAACTAATTCATCCTATTATCTATAAGATAAAAATAAATAATATACATGATCAGTTCAAAGAACTGGCATGCATTAAACAACTCTTTATCTAGTTCTTTCATTACAAAAATTAGACCTCTACTATTTTTTTAATATACCACCTAAATTAAACAAGTATTATATCAAGTAAACATGTAAACTATAAGAAGTAATCTTGTAATGTAAACTAAATTTTTGTTATCAACAACTTATAAACATTCTCCAATTCATTATATCTCAACATATTAACTTACTTAAAACTTAAGTCACGTCCAACCTAAACAATATTCTTTTCATCAAAAAAATTAATTCATACACTTACACCCAAAAGATACATTTATTACCATTCAACATGCATGTCACTTAAAGAATCGAAAAAGAGAAAGCAAGTTTTTCTTCAAGACTACCGTTGTCAAAAATCAACTTAAGCACAAGAAGTAAAGATCAACAAGATTCTTTACCCATTAAATGACAAGATAAATAATGTCATAGTTAACTATAATAACATTTGTATCCTTTTTCTTTAATCTTATCACATTACACAATTAAAAGTTTGATTCATGGGAGATTGATAATAAATATCATTTTCATGCAGGCAGCAAGCATTATCTTGCACATAATACCTTTATCTTGATAAACATGATAAAAATAATATCTACAATTAAATCAAATGAGTAAGCAACATGTTATCATCCACACCAAATTGTATTCACAGTTATGTTTTTCTAAAGCTATCACATTATATGCATTGGCTTAATCAAGACACAATCAAAAAAATATTCTAAAAGATAGAATGACCTTACACTTACCAAATAAATGTTTGCAAGTTATAACTTGGACAAAGTTTCCGTTAGGGAGACAATAATCCCGAGTCATTGAAAAAGTAACCATAACAAATATAATGAACTATTCATGATGAATGTACATATGTAGGACTGTAATAGTTCTACTTTACTAAACTCGAGCTCATACTAAAAATGTAGCTTAAATTTTATAGCTTAACAATGTCGTTACATGCTTGAAATGAAAAGGTCTAGCCACACCGTGGTTTATTCCCTTTCACAATGTATACCAATAAGAAGGAAAAGTCAAAACCTTACTATTCAGGCTTGATATGATTCATCATAGTGAAACCAACAAAACTTAAGAAATATTATAAACCCGTGAAGTATATTAAGTCAATTTAGATTTTGAACAAATGTTCAGCTTAAAACAATCATCAACTCCAATCCAGGTATGAATCAAACAAAATACCAATACCCATATCATATTTCAAAAGCATGGGTTTAAAATAAATAATCACAAACATCTATACGAGCTCGAAGGCCAATAATCCTCATAATAACTTCAATAGAGAACATATTCAAAGAACCCATATAATGGAGATAACCAAGTTTATATAACTAAAGATGTAACCATATCATGGTAAAAACCAACAAAACAAAGTGAATATACAAACCCAACAAGTGTTCAAGTACTTCAAGAATAAATAACAATATAAAGAGAATAAAATCATGCCTGTAAAGGGATATGGTTCTTGCAAAATTCTTCACATTTTCCTTTGAAAAATCCCAATTGGTTAAGCGAATATTTCCCACAAAATTTATCCAACAACCCACCAAAATACCACACAGATTTGAAAAATAGCAACCCAATAAACCATGCAAAACATTATTTTAATATTGTGAAATCCACCATTCCCTTAAAAATATCAACTAGAATGGCTCTAAACTCACATGCACAGTTTTGAAAATGGAGTTTCGAATGACCAAAGGAGAAGAGATCAAAATAACCTAAACAAAACCAAAATTAATTTCTCAATGCATGCAAGGTAGCTTCCTTAGAAGCTTCTCAAGTTTCTCAAGAATATGATGTAAGAGCATCAATTGTATACTTGAACATGTTTTTTTCTATTAATTTTAGGTGTTTTGAGTCCATTTGGTTTTCCTTGAGGTGTGTCAAGTCCATTTGGACTCTCTAAGCATGTAATAAATGGTTTTGAGAGTTTCCCTCCAAAACCATAGTTTGAATATTTGAATTGTCATGTTAGTATGTTAGTCATCTAGTTGTTAGTATAGGTGTAATAAATGAATAAAATGGGTCATGAAACATGTGTTCACTTGTAAAATCACTCACTAGATCCTAACTAGACCCTAAACCCCACCTAGTTAGTCTAATCTTAGTTGAGTTAGTAGTCTAAGCCCTAATTACCTCTTTTCCTCATCAAAATGTAATGTATTCGAATCATAAGAGTTAAATGAAAGTTTTGTGAGAGGAAAGAAGAGGTATGGGTGAATAAAATCTCATAATTATATCCTAGATGGTGCATGAAGCTTTGTAATCTGATGGTCTTATCAAATAAATCCTTCTTCTTAGTAAAATTATGCATATTTGCTTGATGAGAATGAATATTTGGAATTTTTTTATGAAGGATTCTCATTTTTATGTGTTGTGTGTGAATTAATATGGTTTATAATGACTTTTTATTGTGTTTACATGTTTTTGAAGGATCTGTGCAGGCCTATGAGGAAAGGTAGTGGGTATGAAGGAGGTATGCCAATTGTTTGTGATATTTCATGTTGATTTGGGAGAGGAAAAAAATTCATAAGTTGAATTATATTCAATATAAAGGTATAAAATTTGGTTTGAAGGTATTTTGAGGCATGAAGAAAGGTTTCATAAATTTTCAAAGGAAATGAATAATTTTTGATAGGTCAAATAGAGAAAACACATTCTTAAACCCTCGTTTTACAGTAAGAAAATAGTCACCAAACATCTCGCGAATCATGTTGATGAAGGGATAATCACTCAAAACACTATTAATATTAAATTTTATTCTCATCAAAATAAAAAAATATCAAGTAGAACAAGGTTCTAAAATCATATACAACTCAAGTTATGGATTTTTGAATGCTCGTTGCCCTATGACTGTCCCTATTTTGACAAATTTCTAAAAACTTCATAATTTTAATTTTATCTATTGAGTTCCTATAAAACTTGGACTGTAAGGTATTTATACCCCTAATAATATGTGTGTGAATTTTCATCACTAAATTCACATGTGGGAGAAATATATGGTCAATTTTCAATTTTGGGTTCTTGAGAGACCTAGCTAGAACAAACCTAGAAAAGGGAAAGTGTTGTTGGGTGAGTTGTATGAGGAACTAGGGCATAAAAATTGGTATAAATCACAATATACATAAATTTTATTAGGATATAAAATCACTTTTTCATGAAAATTTGCATGTTGTTCTAGACATGAAGGTCAGAGAGCTAAGAAGGGCTAAAACTAAACCTAGTCAAAAACGATAAAAGGAGAATAAAATTACATGGGCTTGGAATTAAGTGCTGAAACTTTGTATTCATATTAATTGGAATAAAGGATATCTATAAATATTACCATAAAATCTTAAGTCCTTTTATTTTGTTAATTTCATCATAATTTTCCTTTAGAAGGACTATAAGCGAGTATAAGGCCTAGAATTGGAGATTGATAGAAGATGAGTGTTTGGAACTTTATGAAGTGATTAATCAATTTTGTCTAATGTATTTGATCATGTTAGAATAATTCCTAGCCTTTGGTACAATAATTTTATGTATTTTGGCCTTTTGAACAAGATTTGGGCCTCTTGAGATAAAACATAGTTCATGGTTTTGGTGGTTTTTGCTAAGTGATGATTCTAACTCTTTGGTTATTGATTGAGTTGGTGTAATAAGAAGGAAGTATGTAGGGTATTATGCATCAATTTGGTATCAAAGAGGGAGATCAAGGCATTTGAAATAACTTTTGGTAAGAAAATAGGTCATTTTTTATATAGGCATTTGTATATAGTTGTTTTGATGAATTTGTATGAGTTGGTTGTGGTGTTGTGAGTTGTGGCTGACTTGATTGAAGTTTTTGAAGCTAACATTTGAATTCTTGATTTTTGTTTTATGAATTATAGGTTGTTCCTTTAAGAAGAGAAAGATAAAAGTGAAGAAAGTAGAGAAGAAAACAAGAAGTCAAAAGACTAGGTGTGAAACAGAACCTAGGTGAGACTTGGGCAAGGTGAAACAGACTTGCTAAGAGGAAAATGGATGAAGATAGAGTGAATTTGGTTAATAAGTTTCTTGATTTCATAAGCAATGAGAGGAAAGAGAGAGATGAGAGAGAAAAAGAGAAAATAAGAGAGAAAGAGAGAGAAAGAAGAAAAGAGAAGAGTGTGGATGGAGGAAGAGATAAGAAAATTGAGAGAAGATATGGAGCAGCTAGAAGTATTGATGATGAAGCAAAGAAAAGGCATATAAATAGTGATGAATAAGGTAGTGAAGTGGCCCATAAAGTCACTCATGGAGAAAAGAAAGAAAATGCAGCTGAGGAAGAGGATAAGAGAGGAAGAAAGAAAGCTAAGGATGATGGAAAAGAAGGAAAACAAGAAAGAATAAAAATAAATCAGAAAAATGATGAAGGAAGAATACATTTGTGAAGATAAACTTGATGAATAATGTGTGAAATCTGAATTTTAGTTTGTGTATGTGAGCAGAGAAGCAGTTAGAGGCTGAAATAAAAGCAATAAAAAAATTGAATGGTGAAGGAATGAAGTGTGAGGAAGAGAAAGTTGAGAAGATGAAGGAAGAGACTGAAAATGAGGAAGTAGGTGAAGAGACACAAAATTCTCTTGTTTTTACATCTAAGGTTTTTTGTTCATGTTTGATTGTAGGTACACTAGAAGAAGAGGTCAAGAACATTGAGAAGGAAGCTCTAGAAAATTTCAAATGAAGAGAATGAGGCATGAAATCCTCATTTTGAAGACAAACAATGAAGAATAGGGTGAAGATAAAAGAGTAAGATGAAAAGAAGAATGATGTTGATGAACATGGAAAGAGAACAATGGAGAGAAGAAGGAATTTACAAGTAAAGAACAATTGGAAGAAAAGAAAAAAGGCCTAATGTATAGAGCTCAATTCTCTCCACATGGGGAGTATGATGTAGGAGCATCAATTACGTAAATGAGATTTTTGGTTTTCTAGTAATTTTAGGTGTGTTGAGTCCATTTGGTTGTCCTTGAGGTGTGTCAAGTCCATTTGGACTCTCTAAGCATGTAATAAATGGTTTTGAGAGTTTCCCTCCAAAACCATAGTTTGAATATTTGAATTGTCATGTTAGTATGTTAGTCATCTATTTGTTAGTATAGGTGTAATAAATGAAGAAAAATGGTAATGAATCATGTGTTCACTTATAAAATCACTCACTAGATCCTAACTAAACCCTAAACTCAACCTAGTTAGTCTAATCTTAGTTGAGTTAGTAGTCTAAGCCCTAACTACCTCTTTTCCTCATCAAAATGTAATGTATTCGAATGAGAAGAGTTTAATGAAAGGTTAGTGAGAGGAAAGAAGATTAAGGAGTGAATAAAATATCTAGATCATATCCTAGATGGCTCATGAAGCTTTGTAATCTGATGGTCTTATCAAATAAAGGCTTCTTCTTAGCAAAATTGTGCATAGTTGCTTGATGAGAATGAATATTTGGGATTGTTTTTATGAAGGATTCTCATTTGTATGTGTTGTGTGTGAATTAATATGGTTTATAATGACTTATTGATTGTTTTTATAGGTTTTTTAATTATTTTTATAGGCCTATGAGGATAGGTAGTGGGTATGAAGGAGGTATGCCAATTGTTTGTGATATTTCATGTTGATTTGGGAGAGGAAAAACATTCATAAGTTGAATTATATTCAATATAAAGGTATAAAATTTGGTGTGAAATTATTTTTATGCATGAAGTAAGGTTTCATAAAGTTTCAGAGGAAATGAATAATTTTTGATAGGTCAAACAGAGAAAACTCACTCTCAAACCCTCATTTTGTGTAAGAAACTAGTCACCAAAAATCTTGTGAATCATGTTGATGAAGCGATAATCACTCAAAACACTCTATAGATTAAATTTTATTCTCATAAAAATAGAAATTTTTCAAGTATAATAAGGTTCTGAAAGTATATACAACTCGAGTTATGTATTTTTGAATGCTTGTTGCTCTATGATTGTCCATGTTCGGAAATTTTTCTAAAAACTTCATAATTTCAATTTTATCAAGTGGGTTCCTCTAAAATTTTACTATAGGGTATTTATACCCTAATAATATTTTTGTAAATTTTTATAGATAAATTCACATGTGGGAGAAATATATGGTCAATTTTTAGTTTTGGGTTCTTGAGAGACCTAGCTAGAACAAGCCTAGAAAGGGAAAGTGTTGTTGGGTGAGTTGTATGAGGAACTAGGGCATAAAAATTGGTATAAAGCACAAGATATATAAATTTTATTATGATATCAAATCAATTTTTCATGAAAATTTTCATGTTGTTCCAGACATGGAGGTTAGAGAGCTAAGAAGGGCTAAAACTAGACCTAGTCAAAAACGTAAAATGAGAATAAAATTGCATGTGCTTGGAATTGAGTGTTGAAACTTTGTATTCATATTAATTGGAATAAAGGATATATATAAATATTACCAACAAATATTAAGTCCTTTTATTTTGTTGATTTCATCAAATTTCCTTTAGAAGGGCTATAAGCAAGTATAAGGCCTAGAATTGGAGATTGATAGAAGATGAATGTTTGGAACTTTATGAAGTGCTTAATCAAGTTTTTTGATGTGTTTGATCAGTGTAGAATAATTCCTAGCCTTTGGTACAATAATTTTATGTATTTTGGCCTTTTTCCAGAAAGATTTGGACCTCTTGAGATAAAACATAGTTCATGGTTTTTGGTGGTTTTTGCTAAGTGATGACTCTAACTCTTTGGTTAATTGAGTTGGTGTAATAAGAAGGGTGTATGCAGGGTGATCTGTATCATAATAATAAATTCTCATTAATTTTTTTAGGTGCCATGTGGTGTCCATATTTACTACCAATCATCGTGCCTCCAACTTCCCTCTAAAATAACTTAGTGGAGTTTATGAGTGGTTGAAGATAAAATAAAACACAATTTAAAGCTTAGTCCTTTTGCATGGGTCAATTAATCAACAAACTAAATAACTAAACAATCAATTGCAATTCCTATATGGTCAAGGCCAAATCATTGACAACAATCAAAATCCAAAGAGTGTGGTCAAAGACCATACTTCCTAGCAAAACAAATAGAAATCAATGGTGTATGGTCGAAGACCATACTATTTTAATCAATAAAATGCTAATCCACTTAAACTTTTTCCATCTCAATTACCCAATGCAAATGGATCATGACCATATTAACTTAAATAATTAAATTCTTATTACAAGTGTCTTAGACCAACATGATTGATTTAAATCAATGATCACTCAAGATGGAGCCATGATTGGTTGAAGATAAGAATAAAACCAAACAAGTTTAATTATAATGCATGGTGATAAATTCAATCATCAATTACACATTATATGGGTTATGTTCAAGATATTAAAATAGTCAAGTAAATAATCAAATACCAATAATTTTACCTTGCCATACTAAGCATTGTATTTCCATTACTGATAAAAAAATCGTTAATTCAACCATAAAATTTTACCTTGACAGTTCCAAACTTTACCCGTCCATCGCTGAAGATTTTCATAATGCTCCACATATATGGCCATCGTAATGTTAAAATAAAGTTAGTATCTTATAAATAATCATCATTATTTCCTATTACTCAAATAGTACATTACAACTGTGTATAGATTCACCATATTTTGTAAATCATTATTTCTAGCAAGCAAGATGAATCGAATATAAATAACAGTACAAACAACCTAAAAGTATACCAATACATTGAAATCATCACACACAACAAGGTACAGTAAACTCTTACAACCAAGCAAGCAAAAATAAGTTATGAATTTCAAGTATTCTATGTATACTTGGCGACAAGTATTGTTATATGGTTGAGCTTACAACCGCATGTAAGTATGTATAGCCTTTTCAAGGAATATGTACATATGTTTAGCTGTAACATTAGCTAAGTTAAAATTCTCCTTACACTTTTATTCCACTTCACATACCATAACTTAATCTTGCGAAAAAATGAAATGAAAATACGGTATGTGACACTTAAAGCTATTTCAACATCGATGATTTTCCCATTGTTCTACAAGGGTCTCTTTTAAGTGGTTAAACTTGATTCAAAAGGACCTTACTCTAATACCAATTGTTAGAAACATAGTGACTAAAAGGGGGTGAATCATTCATACAAAAAAATTACTTCATTTACCATCACTTACATACATCATTCAAATCAACCATTTAACATACATCATCAATGTGAGCTTATTAAGTGTTTAACATCCATCCACAAGTACATGAAACAAGAGAGAACACATGAACACAAGATATAAAGTGGGAAACCCTCAAAGGGAAGAAACAACACTGAACCTTTGTAAATATTACACAACACAAGAGGAATTTAGTGAAGCACCAACTTCACAAGGAGCACTAACCCCTAGTTTAGTAGGGCACTAACCCTACATGGAGAACCTACCCCTATTTTAGGGAGGCACTAACCCCAAAAGGAGACTACAACCCCTAAGATGATCAAGATCCAACTCAGCCACATGAAGATGAATATTACTTGATTACTTGTTACTCCAACAGCTGATTGTGATCACTATTTCAGCTCCATATACTCAACACTCTCTCAAACTTCTCTCTCTTCCTTCTCGCTTAAACTTGTTCCTTCATATGTTGATTAGGTATAATGACCTTGAATACTTGTTCCTATATTATTTTTAACTCTTCATGCCTCTTCTCATATCTACCTTTGATCCCTCTAACCTCTTCTTTTACCTCATTTATCTCACTCACATCTCTCTCTTCTCCACCAACTCAAATGAGCAAATAACTCTTACCTTTATACATGACTCTTGATAAAAACACCTTATGTCAACCAAGACCATTAATTTCGGTCATAATAACATGAAAATACATTCCAAAACATCATTTAAATCACTTAGAAAGACCAAGTAGGGCATAATCCTTACAAACTCAAACATGACAATGCTTCTCAATTAGGCCTAAAACTAGGTCTTCATCTCCAATGAATGCTTCTTAGACTACAGGGGCACATAAGATCTTCATCAAGACTCCACAAGATTATGAAACTTCATCAACATCATCTCACAACTCTCATCATGCACAAGAATCTCTAGCAACATTAATCTCCATCATGGAACACTCCAAGAAGCAAGTCATATCAACTAGGTCTTAAGCACCCAGAAAATCAGTCTCAAAAAGTGAACTAGTTCACATAGAAAATATCTTCATAAAATATCATACAACATATCAATAGAAATATATCATCATCATGGTTCTCAAACAACTCATTGTAAACACCAAATCATAGCATAAGGCACTAAAACAGCTCCATCTCTCAACTCCGCTCAAATTTACTTCAACATGTATTAAGAACCAGTCCCAGAGCTCAACATGATCCAACACATAAAATGAAACTTCCAAGCATTGAAACCACTTGGAACACATCACCAATGTCCCGACACACCTTCTCAAGTATTCATAAGCATATGTCACATGAAGGAATACACACTAGCACACTCGATTCAACAAGCCTTCTTAACAAACCCAATAGGGTTCTTTAGGTCATTAGGGCTTGAACATGAAACCACCTCTCCGAGACAAAATCAAGATTCCTAACACATCATATGATACCTCTTTAAGCTATCCAAACCAATAAGAAACTACTACAACATGTATTTCAATCAAACATACCTTGATCCTTCATGACTAGTTTTAGCCCTTAAGGCCAAAAGTAGTAGGGCACATTGGAGGACCTGTCTCTTCAATTTTCTCCACACAACTTGTTATCCATTTTTTACCCCCTTGGGGAAAAAAATGGACAATGAGATAAATTGCACCCTAGGACTAAAAATTCCTTCATGGAGATTCTAGGATTATCATGCATAATTTCAATCTTTGAGAGCATTTACGGTGTTTCTTGAGCTTTGGATTCATCTTGACCGTTCTTTTCTTTTCCGGGTTTTAGAGGCTCAAGGATGCTCAGAACAAGAAAAATGGCCCTGGTGGGGCCCACCTTCAATAAAAATGAGAAAAAATGGCCAACACAGGAAAATTTAATATTTTTTACTCTAGCCTCCCCTTTGGTTCTAAAATTTTGAGAAAAGTTCAAGAAAATCCAAAATTTTAAGGCAAAATTGAGGGAAATGGCTAAATGGGCCATTGAGCAAAATAGTTCACCGAGAAGCTCGGTGAGCTGGTAGGAAGGATTTGGTGAGATATGGCATTAGGAAATTATGGAAAGGCCAATGTAACTCAATATGAACTCATTTAGGAACCCAATGAGGCACCTCTTAGAGTTTGTTAGAAGTATTGATGCGAGTGGTTTGAATTATTGGTTCTTAACAAGACACAATTAACCAAATTGTGAATGCAAAGCTCAAGGTTGGCTTGAGGAAAGAAAGGTTGATTCAAACCAAGGTTGATCCATGTCTTGGGCATTGGAAAAGCAAGACATCTCAGGTGTGTTTGTTCACAGTGGCAATATGGAAAGATCTTGGTTTAGGAAAAATTGTTTACAAGTAGTGAGCTCTATGGAACAAAAGTAACAACTCGATTAGACAAGTCATGGCCTTTGATCATAGAATACTTGTTAGAGATCACACAAGAAGTTTGCATGGGAAAATAGGCTAGGTTTAAGGGTGCCAATGGACAAAAAGAGCACGCGTGCAGAGGGTAAGTTTAACTTTTCGGACTTAGCCAATTTTTAACATGAAGACCTATTTTTAGAAGATGGCATGTGGAACACACCAACGATGCGAGAGACATGCACACCACACAATTTCTATCTTTAGAGGATCGGATCTAAGTGTTTTTCATGGAGATAAGCTAATAATAGGATTTTCACTTGATTAACTGTAAGAATTCTATAGATAGTACACTTTCATGTGTGGCTATGATCGTAAACGGCACATGGCTATTAATAAAGCATGCGGCCTATTTCTACGTAATAGATGAGCGGTGAAGGAAATTCCCCACCCTAGATATATATATATATATATATATATATATATGAGAATTACATAGTAGCATGACATGATGATACACAGGGAGAGATGGATACATAGATAGGGATATAGAGAGATATATGACTAGATTACTTGTATTAGATCCATGGGCACATTGGTATAGATTGACATTATTGTAAGAAACTTCGTGTTTATTAATAGATGGAAGATATTGGCTAAATCTAAGTGTCATTCTTGTGTGTGATTGAGTAGTGCATGTTATTGATTCAATCATTATTACTTGTTTAAGCTTGTTCTTTTATAGATCCTGAATGTAGCATGCCCGGTAGAATGGTGGATTAGTTATGGACATATATGTTTCTTCCTTCATCACGCTAACATCCTGCTCACAAAGAACCTTAAAGAGGGACCTAGTACCTTTGTGTAATTTGGGTGAGTGCTTAATCTAGGTTGAGTGATGTGTTAGCATGACTATGGTGTTATCTGGTAAATTCTAGGTTGTATCATTGGTTCTATTTCTGGGACCTCTTTTTCAGTTGTTTTTAGGATGGTTCGCGATGAATACGTACAGTTGACTCTAGCAAGTATTGAGGAGTGGATACACGATCTAGAGGAATAGTACGCATGGCGCTTCAAAGAGTGGATCTAAGTTTATTGCACACACTTGGGTAGAATAGAATCTGTATGATAGCCTATACAAGATCTTTTCACTATCTTTCCAGTAGAACTATATGAGTGGCTTACTACTTATGCATCTCAGCGGAATTGGAGGTATCGTGCACTTATCTGGACACAGGAAGAATTTCAGGCCCTTTACGATGCTGATTTGATCTAGACTCATGATGTGGATATGTGGTTTCATGGTGTTATAAAAATTTATTTTCTAGAATATTCAATTTTGACGTATTCTTTCCTAGAGGTAGCTGAGTTCTAGTTTTTTCGGTATCCTAGAGGAACATATATACAAGGAATTTCACTAGTGATCAAAATCTTGATGGTAACTTTGAATCTAGAGAGTAAAATGATGGCTAACTAAACTTCACCACGTGTAAGGGCAGGAATAGGTTTGGTGAAAGATGGCAGACCTAGCGGTAGAGAGGTAGAGAGAGGAAAGGCAACTTAAGTATAATGAGGCACGTGAGAGGGAGATAGAGAAGTAGTGTTCCATTGCAAAAAGTATGGTGTTGAGGAGAGAGATGGCTCGTGAAGGATTTAAAGCTCACATAGAAGACGTGGAGCTAGAGCATCAGGAACTCCCCCATATTAGAAAGCATGATAGAGATCCCCCTTGGCCTCACACAGAAGTGCACTATCGAGAGACTACCTAGCCACGGCACAAATCTTAATCCACCTGGTGACCTATCCCTTGTGCTTTATGTTTTCCAAAGATCTAGTACGACAAATAACTAGCAAGCTAACTTGGGAAGTAGGAGAGCAAGAGTAAGTCAAGGAGCAAGTACATTGATGGTAGGACGATACTTCAATGATATTTGAGGAACATTTTTAGGTGTATCATCCGGATAGAATGTAAGTACACCGAATGTTGGGTTCACCTCTAGAAGTAGAACTACCTCATAGACTGTAGGGGTTTAGTATGGTACTACTTGTCGGAGAAAAGGGGAGTACATCTACATGTCCTATTCCAGCTACGGCTTAGAGGATCAAGAGGTATAGTTGATTCTAGTTCCAGTGGATCTAGTGGTTTGGGGATAGAGGAAACACAAGAGGTTCTAGATCAGGTGGTCAAGGTCTGCAGCAACCACAAAACATTTATATGGAGATGTCTCTTCATCTTTTGGAGTATAGAGGCATAGAGGATGTTGCTGAGCATGTGCATATGTGTGAAATCTTGTGGCGATCTGAAGGGATCATAGATCCCCATAAGGCAAGTCAATTCACTACTACCTTGCGCAGGACGAGTACACAACTGGTATAGGAAGTTTGACCCTGATCAAACTTGTGTGGATTATGTAGCATTGAAGGATGCTTTCTTAAAAGAGTTCTATATCCTAGAATTTGAGCAGAAGAGTATTAGCGCACTCAAAGATATCAAGTAGGGCACCACTGAGAGTGTACATGAGTATGATGCCCACTTTAAGACACTTCTATCTAAGATTTCTTATGATATCTACACCAGCTTACATGCACAATGGTTTGTTGGGGGATTGATTACACCATTCAGAAGAGCACTGTCACATAAGACATACACTGATCCATGTGAAGCACTAGAAGTAGCTATGCATGTTGAGGCAGTTGGGAGAATTGACACTGGTGTTAGTCCATTCTTAGAGGCATATATTACAGCTATGGCTAAACGGTTAGAGAATCTATCAGCAAATTCAGCCCATGAAACACGCTCAGAAATTTTGTGTATAGATTGTGAAGTAGAAGGTCACACCAAGGATAGTTGTCCTCGCAGTAACAAAGACGCTCAATACTATTAGACTGTGAGATTTGTTATTTGAATCATGATGCTACTCACTTTCCTTTGTTACAGCACATGATAAGGAAGAATGTATCCATCTTTTGTAAAATTTTCAACTCCATGACCCATGATACCAAGGATTTTCAGTTAATTGATCAGATTTAGGATGCTATAGACATTGGGGTACGACAAACAGGTATAATAGATAATCTTAAGGGTAAGAATGAGCACCAGGATCGGGATCATAATCAAATGTGCTATGATAGGAATGAGGGGCGTTTTGAAGGAGGTCATCGAAAGGGACGTGGATATCGTGGTGGATATGGAGGATGAGGCCATGGTGGAGGAAGAGGTGAATTCCCTCATGGAACATGTTATACATGTGAATCTCCTTACCATTATAGGCATGAATTTCCTCAGAATAATACATGTTCTTTCTATGGAAAGAACCATAGCTATGAAGAATGCCTGGACTTATATGATCAACTAACTAAGCAACATAAGAAAGAAAACAAAGGTATAGAGATGGTTAGGATCTAGCACATGGAGGAAAATTAGTGGATGCCCAAGATAGCAGAAGAACTTAAGGCCTTGACTGTCAAGATTACTACACTCGCTAAAGCGGCACGTGTAAGAGAGGCATTGTACTGAAGCCTCCAATCACCAAGGAGGAGGTTTTGCATGCAAGGTATCCAGATCCTGCTCATCAGAAGGAATTTTACTAGGATACCATGGAAGTGCTGAGGAATCTTCAGGGTGAGATATAGTACTTAAAGGAGCAAAATAAATCATCGAGATAGTTCAAACTGATATTGATGATCTAAGAGAAGTGTGTAAAATGTTGTGCCAAGAGAACATCATTCCACTACTTGGAAGTTGGTTAAAAGGGAACACTCTGCGTATTGAGACCGCATAAAGCAGATTCTACATGCAAATTTTCCCCATGATAGCATTGATTATGACAAGGAAATTACTCTAAATGTTCTTGTGGATGGATGTTTGTTAAGCAACATATTGATTGATACAGTGTGGAAGTAAATGTTCTTACATTAAATGCATGGGTACAAATGGGGAGGCCTCCATTGCAGCCATCATCTAATGTGTTGTTTATGGAAAACAGGACTAAGGCCACTCCCATAGGAGTTTTAAAGGATGCATATATAACTATACAAGGGGCCAAGTTCACTGAGGATTTTGAGGTATTAGCACTTGCGTAAAGCGGGCAATTTTCCATCCTTTCTTGGACACCCTTGGTGTTATGCAAATAATGCTTGACTTGAGATTCAATAAGGGGTATATCATCTTTGAGAACAAGGAGGAAAGAGTTGTGATACCTCTAACAGATGGGAAGTCTACACCATATGTTGAGCCTCTAAGTGAGGAGGACTTAAACAGAATTTATGTACGTGTTATTCATAACCCAGAGGTCAATGATCCATCAAAATAAGGCATCCTATAGTGGGAGGATTATCATTCTATTAGTGATACTATGAGTATTTCTTGTGACAATTGGGCTCATGGTACATATGAACTAGTAGGGTGCGAGGTAAAAATGTGGTCACGCGTAAGAATAGACTTTGTTCCATTCAATGGATAGGTAGAATAGTACCATCGTATATAGGGACGAAAGATCTTCATGTATTTTTTAAAGCCATGGAAACACAGTGGATAGATCAAATTAAGAGAAGATATATGTTAGTATATACCTTATGGAGGATAGCAAAGGTGCGTTGGTGGGTAGTCCACAAAGATAATCTTATAGGATGGGAAGATATTGGAGTTTCCTTATCTATTGTTAGGAAATAAGAGATAAAATAAGTGGAATAATCCCTTACGAATGCAACAAGAAACTAATATGTAGAAAATATTACAGATCTCAAATAAAAGTGTAGAATAAATAACACAACACAAAGAGACAGGATTTAACGTGGTTCACCCAATTTGGGCTATGTCCACTAAGAATTACTTGCTCGATTTTTATTACAAGCCTCCACTCTCTCAATATAATACCCAGATCCATTTGGAGCTATGCTCAAAAACTCTATAGAATTCACACCCGCATTCAAATCACATGTGCAATACATTTTCTTGTCCATCTATCATATGCGTAAGACCATATAAATAGACAATTGCTTAAGCAGTTTGATACAAACCGTGTGGTATCAAAACCATGGGAAAAAAACTATGGGTATCAAAACAATGGGAAAAAAACCGTGGGTATCAAAACAATGGGTACCGAAAAACCATGGGCCCAAAAACAACCCATAACGGTTACCCATTACCCATGGGTTAATAAACCACCCATGAAAATTTGCTTTAGGGGCTTTGCCCCGAACCCCCTTGACCCACTCACCGGTGAGCGGGACCACCGTAAAAATACCTAAGTGTAACACATAGAAGGTGTACCACACTCTAACATGAAAATAGGCTCCACAAACATAACAATCTCCCACTTAGAGATTGATTTCCACTGAGCAAGCTTCTCAACCCTTCACTGTCATCCGTGAAGGCCAACCAAAGCTAAACATAGCTTTAGTTTATCCCTTGTGACCACCTTGGTCATCATGTCTGCAGGATTCTGACTGGTATGAATCTTCTCCAACTTCAACTTATCTTCTTCCAAAGCTATCTTGATGAAGTGATATCTCAACTATATATGCTTCATCCTGGAGTGGAAAGTAGAGTTATTAACTAGGTGTATAGCACTCTGACTACCACTATGTAACTTACATTCCTCGCTACTTATGCCCAAACTCCTCAAGCAATTGTTGTAACCAAATCATCTCTTTGCTTGCCTCTATGGCAGCAACATACTCAGCCTCCGTGGTTGATAAAGCCACCAACTTCTGTAGTCATGAAATATAGCTCACTGTTGTCCCACCTACAGTGTAAATATAACCTGTCGTGCTCCTCCTGCTTGTCACATCTCCAGCCATGTCTAAATCTACATAACCACGTAAAGTGGTGTCTGATCCACTGTAGCACAAAACTGTCCCCATGGTCCCTCTCAAATACCGAAGGATCCACTTTACTGCTTGTCAATGCTCTTTACTTGGATCACACATAAATCTACTCACAGCTCCCACTACATGGGAAATATCAGGCCTAGTGCACACCATAGCATACATCAAACTGCCAACCATTGATGAGTAAGGTACCTTGGACATCTGGTTTCTTTCCTACTCTATCTTGGGACACTGCTCCTTTGATAACTTAAAATGGCCTGCCAAAGGAGTCCCAACCGGTTTAGCATCCTACATGTTAAACCTATCCAATACCTTCTTAATGTACTCTTCCTGAGATAAAGTCAGCTTTTGTTCCTTCCTATCCCAAGTTATCCTCATACCAAGGATTTTTCTGGCTACCCCCAAATCCTTCATATCAAAGGATTCACTTAGTTGTTTCTTGAGTACTTTTATTTCCTGCATGTTTTTACCTGCAACCAACATGTCATCAACATACAAACACATGATAATATAACTTCCATCCTCAAATTTCTTTGTATACACGAAATGGTCAAAATGACATCTAATATAACCTTGCTCCATCATGAAGCTATCAAACTTCTTATACCATTGACGTGGAGCTTGTTTGAGCCATCTGAAGCTCTTCTTCGGTTTACACACCATCTCCTCTTTACCTTTGACTTCATATCCTTTTTCTACATTGCATATATAGCTCCTCCTCCAAATCACCATAGAGAAATGTAGTCTTTACATCTAAGCTGTTCTAAGTGTAAGTCTTCTACTACCACTATTCCAAGAACAATTCTATAGAAATCATTTTTACTACAGGAGAAAAATCTCATCAAAATCTATACCTTGTTTATGTGCAAACCCCTTGACCACTAATTGGGCCTTATATCTTTTCTTTCCTCCTTCTTCTTCTTTAACTCTATATACCCACTTGTTCTGCAATGCTCTTTTTCCTTCCGATAGCTTCACCAAATCCCAAGTCTGGTTCTCCATGAGAGACTTATGCTCCTCATCCATGGCTTGCTCCCACTTCTTACTAGCATCTACATGCATTGCTTCATCAAAGCTCTCTGGCTCTCCACTATCAATGAGTAATAAATAATAAAGAGAAGGAGAAAACGTTCGGTTCTTTTCTTACCCTAGAAGACCTCCTCACAGTAGGAGTTTGGGGATCTGTTGAGTAGGTTCTGAGGCTGATTTATGGGTCACTTTCCCATCTAGAAGATCTCTATCACTACATATTCTTTCTTGGATTCTTCCCTATTTTCCTGTAACTATTGCTTATACATGACTTTCTCATTAAAGACCACATCCCTAGACCGAATGATTTTCTTGTCCTTAATACTCCAACATTTAAATCCAAAGTCATCACCACCATAACCAATAAAAGTGCATTTTTCTAATTTAGCCTCTAGCTTGGTCCTATCATCCTTGTCAATATGAACAAACACCTCACATCCAAAGACTCTAAGAAATGAGTAATCGACTTTCTTACTATACCAAGCCTCCTCAGGTATGCCTCCATCCAAGGCACTTGAGGGTCCTCTGTTTATCAAGTACACAGTTGTGCTCACCACTTCTACCTAAAAATAAAGAGGTAGTCCTACATGTATCCTCATGCTCCTAGCACATTCCATTATTGTTTTGTTCATCCTTTCTGACACCCCATTCTACTGCGGGGTTTCTGGAACCATCTTTTTCCTGTGGATTCCATTCTTAGAACAATAATTATCAAATTCATTGTCGTAATACTCCCCTCCATTATCTGATAAAACATTTTAACTTAAGACTGTTTCATTCTCTACTAAGGCTTTCCATTTAACAAAATTATTAAATACATCAGATTTGTTTCTAATACAATAAACCCAAACTTTCCTTGTTGCATCATCAATAAAAGTAACATAATAACTTGAGCCCCCAAGAGATGATACCTGAGCTAGCCCCCACACATCAGAATGTACCAGCTCTAACTTACTCTCTTTCTTCGTAGTTCCAACCTTGAGAAACCTTACTTTCTTTTGTTTCCCATATATGCAGTTCTCACAGAAATCCAAACCTATTTCTGTATATCTAGGAAAATTCTTCTTTATGATGTTCATGCCCTTATGGCTCATATGACCGAGCCTATAGTGCCATAATGTTGTATCTGCATCTGAAGCCATAAGATTACAATCATTAGTACTATTATTGGTTAAATACAAGGTTCCAACCTTCTTACCTCTTGCCACCACAAGAGCACCCTTGGTAACCTTCCAAGAGTCACCGTAAATATCACAAGTCTGAACCATAACTTCCCAATTGCCCCGCCTTCGATATCAAATTTCTCCTTATGTAGGCACATGTTTGACATCCTTGATAGCCATGTATTCCCATTCGCATCTTAACCTAAATAGAACCTTTTCTAACTATCTTTGCAAGGCTCATCATCACCAAGAAAAACATGCCCAAAATCACCTTGAACATAATCAACAAAATAATGCCTATGTGGAGTAGCATGAAAAGAAGCCCCCTGAATCTAAGACCCAAGATTCATTAATATTATGTAAAGAAAGAATCAAATTATCTGGCATACATTACCGATGCCACATTTGCCTCCTTGTTTTCTTCCTGTTGTTTCTTCTTGTCCCGAAGCTCCCAACAGTCCTTCTTTGCATGCCCATACTTTCCACAGTGCCAACATACTATCTTGCTTTTAGATTTTGACCTTTCCCGATCCTTTGATTTTCCACGGTTTCCTTTATTCTTTTATCTCCCTCTATTTTCCACTTTGTTAAAGTATTCCCTAAAGTAGAAGATTCACCGAGATCTTTTCTTCACATTTCCTTGCTTAGAATCACCCCTACAACATTCTCAAACTTCAACTTTGAGTTAGCTGGAACCGAGTTTCTTACCGCCATTACCAGTCTATTCCAACTCTTAGGTAAAGAGCATAAAACTAATAAAGCCCTAACTTCTTCATCAAATTCTATTGTAACTGAAGCTAGCATATTTACAACCATATTAAAATCATTTAGATGATCTGCTACTAAACCATTCTCAGACATCTTCATATTAAACAACTTTTTCATTAAAAATATCTTATTAGAGGCGAGAGGGTTTTTATACAACTTCCTAATGCATCCATCACTTCTTTTGTAGTCTTTTCCTTTGAAACATTAAATAATACCAAAGATGCAAGACACAACCGGATCGTTCTAAGTTCCTTCTGATCCAACAAATCCCAATCCACATCTGTCATACTCGAGGTTTTGTTCACCTTCTCAGACAGTGGAGTATAAAGATCCTTCTGATAAAGGTAATCTTCCATCTGCATCTTCAAATTCTACCCGTTGAATTTATCAACCCTAGATCTTCCATCATCTGCCATAGCTCCCACTCAAGCTAAAAAAATTCCCTGCGATTCAACACTTCAACAAACCAAACTAGGCTCTAATACCAATTGTTAGGAAATAAGAGATAAAATATGTGGAATAATCCCTTACAGAATCACAACAATAGAAACTAATATGCAGAAAATATTACAGATCTCAAATAAAAGTGCAGAATAAATAACACAACACAGAGAGACAAGATTTAACATGGTTCATCCAATTTGGGCTACGTCCACCAAGAATCACTTGCTCGGATTTTATTACAAGTTTCCACTCTCTTAATACAATACCTAGATCCATTTGGAGCTATGCTCAACAAACTCTACATGAAATTCACATCCAAATTCAAAGCACATATGTAATACATTTGCTTATCCATCTATCATATGCATAAGACCATGTAAATAGACAATTGCTTAAGCAATTTGATACAAAACCATGGGTATCAAAACTATGGGTATCAAAACAATGGGCAAAAACCATGGGTATCAAAACAATGGGTACCAAAACCATGGGCCCAAAAACAGCCCATAACGGTTTACCCATTACCCATGGGTTAATAAACCACCCATGAAAATTTCTTGGGGGCTTCGCCTGAACCCCCCTTGACCCGCTCACCGTGAGGACCACCATAAAAATACAGAGTGTAACACATAGAAGGTGTACCACACTCTAACATGAAAACAAGCTCCAAAAACACAACATCTATTAGATTTGTAAGGAACAATGTACCTACGCGAGATCTACACCTATCATAGTTATCAACTTGTTCAAGATCGCATTCAAGCAATGTGAAAGACTCGGATATTGGGACGGAAGCATTACCACCTTCACTTTGGGTACATAAAGTGTACTCTACCCTACAAGGATGCGCATGTGCCTAGTATATATACACATAACTACATTGAGAGACTGGGAATTGGTAGAATTTGACTATAGGAATGATCCAGACCTTTGACTACTTCTCGCTTAAACCTCCAGTAGAGGAGGCATTAAAATTGGTCAAGCACTTAACTGTGGGATATCGTGCAAAAGTGGAAGAGCATATTCAGGAATTATTTGGTGAGACAGAGTCTGGAGCACATTTGAAAAGGAAGAAGAAATGGACTCCATACTACTTGAACGTGCTTGCCTTGGGAAATAGAAAGGAAAGATAATTTACATCATGGATGATGAGGAAGTTGAGAACCTAGATATTGAACATTCACAAGGGGTGCATGAGGTCTTATACAGTGCGAGGACAAGGATACATGCGCCTATCATGAATCCATGAAGACAAAGAAGATGAATATAGGTTCGAGAGGATAATTCTAAGGAGGCCATAATTGGAGACTACTTTGAGTCGACTCGGAAGTAGAAAAGATTATTGAGTTACTCGGGGATTATCAAGACTTATTCCCTCAAGGGTATCATGAACTTAAAGGTGTGCATAAATCGCTTGGGTAAATGAAGATGATTCAATTGGATGAGTGACGAGCCATAGCACGATGGATTCGAAGTAGGAAAAGGCCGGGTAGAAGGCATGACATGACAAACATAAGGGATAAGAAGTTTGAGATTGTAAAATGGTACTTCTTCTTTATGACTCTAAGTTCTTGCGCCATCCAAGGCAAGCTCAAAGTAAATTGGTTGGGGTTGTATGTCATCACTTATATACTTGAATCAAGTGCTTTCTAGTTAGAAACACTTGATGGAACATGGCTACCTAGTTACTTCAATGGGAGTAGGCTGAAGCCCTACTATAAATAGGTCTTCTTGGTGTTTGTAATAAGGTAGTATTTCCATTTAGATTAGGGTTTCAATTATGTATTTCTTTCATTGTCACTATGCTTTGTCAATTTAGTTGTTGTTTACATGTAATAAGCGTGCTTGTGTGCATGAAGCTAATTACTATATGAAGCATGTTTATGCGTAGAGGACTGCACATACTTTTAGTGTGGGTGGTTGTTTATATCTAGGTACAAGAGAGTGGGAATTGAAAATTGAAATGAAAAAGCTATTATCGGTGTGCTTTAAGTCAAAATAAGATTGCTTCTCACAAGTGACCAAGGATGGAGATGAAAGAAAGGACAATATAACGTGAGGTAAGTGGAGGCCATGATAACTACCAGGAGAAGGTACGGTGATGAGGTACTCGGGTGCAAGGGCACGTGCTTTGAAGATAAGTCTTTGACTAGAGGGTAGGGAGGCACGCTAGAAGGTTATAGCTGGGGCATGAAGATGTACCGTGTGGAACAAATGAATTTGGTCAATGAATGAAAGGATATTTGGTAGGTGAAGGAGTAATAAATGCATCAAAATTTGAAAAATTATATAAGGATGGGATGCGGATTCATTTTTACCATTGTAACTAAGAGAATTTAAGGAAAGAGCTAAGTGCGAAGATCCGAGTGATCGAGTTAAGGTGTGAAGGGTGTGAAACCAAGCGTGACAAATAGATCTGTGTGAAAAGAAGCTTACGTCCCCGGTGGTGAAGGGTTTGAGCGAAGCGAGATAGAGAGAAGTTAGGGCATGAAGTTTCCACCTAGGGCATGATTGAATCAAGCTAGGGTTTGATTCACAAGTTATAGAGTTAAAGAGGAGACGTTTGCAAGGTAAAAATGGCACCTAAGAAGGCAGCTGCAGTAGGAGAAAAAGGAAAGAAGAAGGTGGTCATTGAGGAAGAAGAAATGGCTCAAAAGCAATTTTTGAAGATACCCACTTTGGGGTGATAATGTGATTAGTGTGGGGTAATGTTGTTTGGAGAATACTTGTTAGAGATCACACAAGAAGTCCACGTGGGAAAACAGGCCAGGTTTAAGGGTGCAAATGGATAGGAAGAGCATGTGCACGGAGGGAAAGTTCAACTTTTGGGACTTAGCTGATTTTGAGCATGAAGACCTATTTTTAGAAGATGGCATGCGAGAACACACCAATGATGTAGAGACATGCGTGCCACACATTGTCTATCTTTAGAGGATTGGATCGAAGCGTTTTGCATGGAGACGAGCTAAGAATAGGATTATCACTTCAGTTAACTATAAGAAGTCTATAGATAACACACTTGCATGTGTGGTTATGCCTGTAAATGGCACATGGCTATTAATAGCATGTGGCCTATTTCTAGAATAGATGAGCAGTGAAGGGAAAGTCCCCACCCTATATATATGATGAGAATTACATAGTAGCATGGCATGATGATACACATGGAGAGATAGATACATAGGTAGGGATATAAAGAGATATATAACTAGATTATTGTATCAAATCCATTCGCACATTGGTATATATTGACATTATTGTAAGAAGCTTGTGTTTATTAATAGATGGAAGATATTAGCTGAATCTAAGTGTCATTCCTATGTGTAATTGAGTAGTGCATGTTATTGATTCAATCATGATTATTGTTTAATCTTGTTCTTTCATAGATTTGAATGTAGCATGCATGGTAGAATGGTGGATTAGTTATGGACATATATGTTTCTTCCTTCATCACACTAACATCCTGCTATAGTAACCCTAAAGAGGGACTTGGTACCTTTGTGCGCTTCGGGTGAGCACTCAGTCTAGGTTGAGTGATGTGCCAACATGACTAGGGTGTTATCTAGTAAATTCTAGGCTGCATCATGGCCAATTCACTGCAAACAAAAAAATTGCAAGCTCGGCATGCTTGGTAAGAATTCGAGATAGCTTGACATTGGCGAGGTGGAGGACCAAGTTGTAGTCTTGTAGTGAGGCGGGAATAGCTCGGGCTCACATGAAATGGTATCCAAGGTGGGATGATTGACTCACACGAATAGATAAAGAGCTCGGGGCTCGGTTGAGTGTATTTTTAGGGAGGTCCATCTTGATAATGGAAAGGCATTCCGATCGTGGATGCAATGAATAAATAGGATCTCACCCAAGGCCTTGAACATAGGATTCAAATCGGCATAGGCTCGAGCTTTGTCAACTATTGAGTGAAGCAAAAGAATAAGTGTTGAAACTCATGTGGTGAGTTATTGTGAATGCGGTAGATCAAGGATTACGAGTTGGCATATTGTTGTTTTATAGAGAAGTTTAGATGTCAAGTCGGTTGATGGGGCTCACCTGCACAAGAGAACATAATTCATTAGCTTAGCAAGGTCAGAGCCAAGTAAACCAAACAAAGGGAAGGTGATGCTTTGAGCTCAATATCAAGCTCATCTTGGTAGATGGATGAAGCATATGGAGTAACATGGAAACTCACAAGTGTGGCATCGATTGAGACCGGTGAAAGAGTTCAATCGGGCTCACCATGAAAATTTTCTCCTTTGAAGATAAAAAATCAGTCATGTAAGGGATCAAGTCGATGAAGGCTTTTGAACATGACGAGCTCGAAGATGGAATGATGATCCATTTCGGGGTAGCCTATTTTGGGCTTTCAAGAGATCATTGATATGGAACTCACCTAGGTAAGTTGGTGAAAAGAAATGGGTGATGTCTGAAACCTGAAATCTGAAATTCATGGTTTGGGCTTTTGTACATCGAGAGGTGACAGGGCAATCCGAGGAGGTGGCGGGTTAAAGTCTCGACTTTGAAAACTGACAGAGTCCAAAGGGTTGTGTCGAGGTGTGGAAAAATAATGGTTAGGGCAGCATTTAATGATGATCCCAAGTCATTTGGCAACATAGTGTATCGAGGGGCTCATGGCAGATTTTGGGAGCCATTTGAAGTGAAGGACTCATCATGTTGATGTTGAAGGTGGTGATGCCAAGTTGGTGGTGACGTGTTAAGGCACCCACAAAGCACGAGCTATGTAGAACTCGAGATAATTTAATGTTAGTAATTATATGGCAAGTTCTACTAAGCGATCAGGTGTTGAGTTAAATACGATAGGATGGGTGAGTCAACATAGCATCAAGTTGGCCGATAGTGTAAATACCAAGGCATGGGGCTCGAAGGGAATAATATTGGAGTTGTTAGAAATAAAGGTGGATGATGGAAGTTTTGAAGGAATCACCAAGTCATTTTTGCTTGAGGATGGCCAAGTCGTCCAATATTAAATATAGAGAATTACTACGTGGAACTCACCCATGAAAATAGCACGAAGTTTGAGTGGGATGTTTTGAAGGCTCAATGAGTCATTTACGAAAGGTGGTAAATTTATGAAAGTGGTTGCTAATACAAGGAGCCCGCTAAAATATGTGGGAGACCAAATGAAAATGGGGTGGTTAAACTATGTAGCTCACTCATCAATGCGAAGGAGTAGCTCACCGACCCGAACTCGACGAGTGGTTGGTGAGCCATTAAATGAGATAAAACTATAACCCCTCTAAATGAAAAATTAAAACTTGTGCTCCCCCAAGCACATCAAGGTGATTCTAAATAATTTATTAAAATATTATTTTTATTAAATAGAGGAAAATTCAAATTTTTTAATTTATGAATTATGGTGGTGGAGCTTTTAAGGTATAATTGATGATGCAATCAAGTATGGAGTGCCACAAGCAAGCATGGCCAATAGCATGGTTAACTCGTGCCTCTGCTACAATTTTTCCTAGTTTTTAGGAGTTTTCCTTATTTCTCTCACACACTCAGTAGCGCTATAAATTATAAAGGAATCCATTATTTGAAAGGGTTAGACATTTTTCCAAGATTCCCCTCTTCTTTCAAGTTGAGTTGTTGTGAATTTAGAAGCTTTCAAGCCTTTCTTCTTAAGATTGTAATGGAAAATTCTTGTCTTTTCCTACTATAATGATGCACTATGTAAGTGCTCGAAGTAATAAAAATGATGTCTTGTGATAAATTACCTATCCTTGAATTGTTGTTCGTTAATCTCTTTTTCATCTCTCGTGTTTGTGGGTATATTGTGTAACCTTGGTTTACATTGCAGGTTTTGGAAGAATGTTGTGCTTAATGGGAATGAAGTTGAGTTTGTAATGCATGTCCATTCTTCCCATGTTCATATTTTCTCATTGGTAAGCCAGAAATTTTTCTAGAAAACCCCTTTCTTAGTGCATCGCCACTTCTAATATAGGTTTTATTTCATGCAATCTCTCTCCCTAATCCCCTGGAAATGTTAGTATAAGTATAGTTAGCTATTTTTATTTCATTAATATTAGTGTAGTGCTTAGTTTAGGAAGAGGAAGTCCGTCTTCTCTAGAGGTTCACCTTAACCCCGCAAGTCCCATGCGAGCTTGAGAGATGATACCAATGTTACACAATCACACTTTGAATGCCCCAATCATAATTAGGCAATTTGTGGGGTGCTTTGATTTGGTGTTTGATTTAGTGCTAACATTTTTGGCATGCCGATGGGACTAAGAGTCAAATTTTTCACGGTGTGTGTATATTTTTTCACTTTGTTTTATTAAGTTATTGTACTCTTAGTGAAGTTTTAGCCTTAAGAGATAAACCCAAGCACAAATGATGACTCCATTGGTCTAAGTAACCCACTCTTTGTGTTACATACTTTCTTTTTCACCCATTTTTCTTCCACATATTTCCATTTTTCTCCCATTCATGAAGTTTTGCAATCATGGCTTCATTTCCACTGTGGAGTTCCCATGGTGGAATTCTCACTTCTGACCCACGATACCAGTTCACTCCACCTCCAAGCTTGCAAAATTCATTCCCAGATGATTATAGTCCACCTCCAAATCTATTTTATAGTGAAAATCAGCAGCATGCATATCCCTATGAGCAAGGTCATGTTCATTTTGGTTATTCACCTAACTATGCAGATTTTCAAGAGTAGGAATATGCAGATGATGGAGGCTATCCTACATATGAAGATGTTGAGTTGTAGCTTAAGATGCAAAAATTGGAGGCTAAGATGGTGTAGTTAAGGGCTACAAATCAAATGAAGGAATTTAGTATTGGCTTCAGGGTACCTTATCTGTGGGTTGGCCCTATGCCAAATCACTACAACTTACAGGAAAAGCTTGGTTTCATGGTTGAAATGCTACCTCAACTTGAAAGATGGGTTTAAGAGATAAAATCTCATGAATACAATGCTAGTCAGTCCTGTCAATGGGAAACTTCTGCATTACCACTTCAAATTCCTCCTTTCATTACCTAACCCATATCATTTCACCCTAAACCCCAAATCCCAAGATTTTCACTTGTTGCCCATATTATGAATCCCACTTCTTCATCTCCTATTCTTCCATCCCATCATGAATCTTCTACTCCTCTTTCTTCTAAAATTCCTTCTTTTCTACAAAGGCTATCAAGATAAGAAGTTTCACTTCTTCCACCACCTCAAACAATGAAGGAAATAGTTAAATGCCAACCCACCCTTCCTCCCCGCATTCCGAATCTTTTGGGAGGACCAAACTTATAATTTAGAAAAATAGAGGAGGATATGGTTAAATAACCTAGAAAGTAGGAGCTTGAAAATAATTTGAAGAAGTGGGTTGTAAGATTGAACATCAAACAAATTCATCTCCTAATTAATCCTCCATGCAAGGTTGAAGCTTAAGATCAGGTGATGAAGATTGAGTTTGCACAAGAACAAACACAAGAAGATGAATATCGGAAGTCTATTTGTTTAGAGTGAAGCATACATATTGGCACAATGTTTATGGAAATTGTTTCTTCACCACATACTTTGCAAATTTAGTTGAAGGAGAACAAGATTTGGCTCCAAGTGCACTAGAAAAGGAGCATGTGCAAGTAAATGGAGAAAAGATGCCAAATGTGTAAAATGTTACAATTGATTGTTGTGATCCTCACTATCCCACATGTTAGGAACTTACAGCATTCTTATAAGGTTGTATTATTCCACTAAGGTCATCATCACATGTTTCAGATAGTCATCAAGAGTTTTATGTTGTGGAGGATACTAAGGCAGATCTAGAGGTTTTGATTACAAACCAGGCTATACATGAGGTTCCAAATCCTTCTCCTTCTTCACCTTTTCAAAATTCTAAATTTTTAGATGAATTTGAGCTTTCAAATTTCTTATTTGTAGATGAAGAATATCATAATGAACAAAGTTCCACTCTGGAGAACACCATGATGGAAGTTGAACCTATGATACAACTAGTAAATCGAGAGACAATTTATCTCGTAATATTTAGAGGAGTGTTTTGACGGATGAGAGCACTGTGGAACTTGATAATTTTGTTGTTCCATTACCTATTTTCCAACACAAAAGGAATGTTGCTTTGGAGGAAAATATAGGAGAGCAACATGTTTCCCATAAACATATTCTTGGGCCAAGATTAAAGGAATTAACTCTTCCATAAGGCTCATTAAATGAAGATAAAAATGAGCACACGGAGAAGTTAAGTCAAATTGAAGCGCTAAATGGAGATGACATTATTGAGAGTTTTTCTCTTAATTATAGATCCTGACTTGGTTGATAAACAAGTAATGGTGGAAGAAAACCAAGAAGGATTTTCTTCCCTAATATTTTTAAGAGCAATAGATGGAATATTTTACCTTGCAGTTTCATGTTTGATGAGAAGGTTACAAATGCAGGAGAGAATTTTTCTCCAATCAAAATAAGAGGAACTCTTACATGAACAAAAAGCTTCAAGCACTTGCATCAGTTAACCAATGACTCAATTAGAGGCTTCAAGCAATCTAAGGGAGCTACATCTTATGGAGGAACTCTTTGTTGTCAAGGATAAAAAGGAACGAAGAGGGCATCACTTCAATACCATCTATCCAAGAGGAAGATCAGTTGTTTCTAAATGGGAAATAAGAGGGAAATCAGCCTATGAACAACCATATTTTTCAAGAATGTTTTCAAGTGTACTTCCTTTTTAAATTTTGATTTCATAGTAGTGGGAATATTAAAAGGTTTAATTCGTGTCCCATAAGGTATTTGAATTTTGTAGATCCAAAAGAGAATCTGACCCGATCACATTCATTCTTGAAATGTGAGGATGAGTTTCACAATCCCAAGGATTAGTTGCAATTCCTCTAAAAAACTAATGCAGAGAAACTAAAAGAGGCATTCTTTCTCTTTCTAGATAATGCCTTGGTGAACCAAGTGGAGAATTGGGCTTGTTTCAGTTTTCACTCTTAGTCTTAGCCATGTCCATTATCAAATCATCTGCATGGCTGCCCATTGTGAGGAAGGGAAGTTATTTTTCACAACCAATTGCAAGGTTTGTTTAGCTCACCTATACCTCTAGCTAGCGTAGAGTAGTAATAGATTTACTTTTAGCAGAATAAGTGTTTGGCACACTCTGCATGTTTCATTTGAATCTGTATTATTTTTGTGCATAATGTGTGTTGTGTTTTGTCGTTTCTCTTTGGAAGTGAATTTTTTAGAAGAAAGGAAAGATTCGATTTTTAATAAAGTTCCATGATGTCCAAACTAACAAGTTTTTATTCCAAACTCTACGGTGTGTTGTGCATACCAAGCAATCATGAGTTCTAATGTGCTTCATACTTGACAATATCATATTAAGGGGACAATGTTAAGCGGTACTACTTTGAGTTCATGATAATTTTTGGGATTAACAATGACTCCATGCCCAATGGATTTTCTAAGGCTACTAGACTAGTGCTTAGTAGGCAAGCATCCCCAGAGAGGTCGCCAAAATTGTTATCAATTTTTTCCCCCTTGGGAAAAAAATGGACAATGGGGTAAATTACACCCTGGGACTAAAAAGTCCTTCATGGAGAGTCTAGGGTTATCAGGCACAATTTCGAGCTTTAAGATCATTTATGATTTTCCTAGATATTTTGAGATCATCTTGGATTTTCTTTTCTTTTACGAGTTTTAGAGGCTTAAGGTTGCTCGGAACAAGAAACTTAGCCAGGTAAGGACCACCTTGATCAAAATGAGAAAAATGGATGATATGAAAAATTTAATATTTTTACTCTATTCTCCCCTTTGGTTCTAAAATTTTGAGGAAAATTTGAGAAAAAAAAAAAAATAGGGCAAAATTGAGAGAAATAGCTAAATGGGCCATTGAGCAAAATAGCCCATCAAGCGGCTTGGTGAGCTAGTAGGAAGGCATTGATGAGCTATGGCATTGGGAAAATATGGCAAGGCCAATGCAACTCTTCGAGTCAAATTATTTTGATAACTCGATATGAACTCATTCAAGAACCTAGCAAAGCATCGGTCAAAGTTTGTTGGAAGCATTAATGCAAGTAGTTTGAATTATGGGATCTCGGAAAGAAACAATTAACTAGCTTGCGAATTCATAGCTCAAGGTTGGCTTGGGAAAGAAAGGTCGATTCGAACTAGGGCTCGATGCATGGCTCAAGCATTGGATAAGTGAGATAGCTCGGGTGTGTTTTTCACAACAACAATGTGGAAAGAGCTTGGTTTGGGAAAAATTACTTTCAGTGGTCGACTCTGTGGAGCAGAGGTAATAACTCAATCGGCCGAGTCATAGCTAATTCACTGGAAATGGAAATTTGTAAGCTCAAACACTAGTAAGAAGTCAAATGGCTCAACATTGGTGAGGCGAGAGGACCAAGTTTTAGTCTTGCGCTTGAGGCGGGAATAGCTCAAGCTTGCATGAAGTGGCATCCAAGGTGGGGTGATTGACTCACCCAAATAGATGAATAGCTCGGGGCTCGGTTGAGTGGAGTTTTACGTTGGGGCCATCTTGATAATGGAAAGGTGGTATAGATTGTGGATGCAATGAATAATTAGGAGCTCACCTAAGGCCTCAAACATAGAATTCAAATTAGCATATTCTTGGAGCTTGGTCGACTATTGAGTGAAGCGAAAGTAGAATAAGTGTTGAAGCTTATGTGGCTGAGTTATTATGAATGTAGTAGATCAAGGATTCCGAGTTGTCATGAAGTTGTTTTGCAGAGAAGGTTACATCTTTGAGTCGATTGATGGGGCTTGTTGTATAAGAGAACAGAATTCATTAGGTTGCGAGGGTCGGGCCAAGAAAACTAGACAAAGGGAAGGTGATGCTTCAAGCTCAATATCGAGCTCGGCCTCGGTAGATGTATGAAGCATACGAGAGAACTCGAAACTCATAGGTTTGGCATCGGATCGAGACCAATGAAATAGCTTGATTAATCTCACCATGAAAAGTTACTCGCATAAGATAAATAAATCAGCCATGTGAGGGATCAAGCTGGTGAAGGCTTTCAAACATGACAAGCTCAAAAAGATGGAATGGTGAGCCATTTTGGGGTAGTCCATTTTGGGCTTTCGGGGATCATTGATTTAGAAATCACCTTGGTGAGTTGGTGCAAAGCAAAGGGCAATGTCTAAAACCTGAACTCTAAAACTTGGAGTTTGTTCTTTCATACATCGAGATGACAGGGAAATCGAGGAGGTGGTGAGTTGGAATCTCTTATAGGGAATCTGAAGGGGTCATGTCGAGGTGTAGGGGCCGAGTCATCCGGCTAAGTTGGTGGTGTTGGTTAACATAGTCATGTAGCGATTCATCCGGCTAGCATGAGGTGGCGAAATAATGGTTGGGGCAGCATTAAATGATAATCTGAGTCATTTGGTGGTAGATTTTATTGAGGGGCTTGTGGAAGATTGTGGGAGCCATTTGAAGTAAAGGACTCACCACTTTGACATTGAAGGAGGTGATGCCAAATTGACTGGTGACATGTTGAGGTGCCCACAAAGCACAAGTTACGTGGAACTTAGAAAATTTAAAGTGGGCCAACGTATGGCAAAGCGTACTGAGGATTCATTCTAGAGTTAAATCTTTGAGAGGATGGGTAGGTCAACATAGTGTTGAGTTGGCCAATAGTGCAAAGACCAAGGCATGGGGCTCGGTGGGAATAATGTTAGAGTTGGTATAAATCAAGGTGGACGGCGGACGTTTTGAAGGACTCACCGAGTCATTTTCACTTGGGGATGGCCTAGTCGGCCAATATTAAACACAGAAATTACTAAGTGGAACTCACCCATGAAAATAGCATGAAGTTTAGGTGGGATGTTTGGAAGGCTTGACAAGCCATTTACAAAAGGCAATAAATTTACGAAATTAGTTGCTAATACAAGGAGCCCACCAAAATATGCGGAGACCGAATGAAAATGGAGTAGTTAAACTATGTATCTCACTCATCATTACAAAGGAGTAGCTTACCAGCTAGCTCGACAAGTTATATGGCGAGCCATTAAACGAGCTAAAACTAAAGCCCTCCAAATGAAAAATTAAAACTTATGCCCCCAAAGCACATCAAGGTGCTTCTAAATAAATTATTAAAATATTATTTTTAATTAAATAGAGGAAAATTCAAACTTTTGAATTCATGAAGTATGGTGGTGGAGCTTTTCTGGTATAGTTGATGATGTAATCAAGTATGGAGTGCCACAAGAAAGCATGGCCAACAACATGGTTAACTCATCTGCTACAATTTTTCCTAGTTTTTAGGAAATCTTCCTTCTTTCTCTCACACACTTAGCAGTAGCTTATAAATTGTAAGGGAATCCATTATTTGAAAGGGTTATACATTTTTCCAAGATTCCCCTCTTCTTTCAAGTTGAGTTGTTGTGAATTTGGAGGATTTCAAGCCTTTCTTCTAAATATTTTAATGGAAACTTCTTTCCTTTTTATGTTGTAATGATGCACTGTGCAAGTGCTCGAAGTAATAAAAATGATGTCTTGTGATCGATTACCTATCCTTGAATTGTTGTTTTTACTCTCTTTTTCCTCTCTCATGTTTGCAGGTATATTGTGAAACCTTGGTTTACATTGCAGGTTTTGGAAGAATGTTATGCTTAATGGGAATGAATTATTAAATGAAGTTGAGTTTTAATGCATGACCATTTTTCCCATGTTCATCTTTCCTCATTGGCAAGCCAGAAACTTATCTAGCAAACCCCTTTCTTTGTGCATCACCACTTCTAATATAGGTTTTATTTCAAGCAATCTCTCTCCCTAATCCCGTGGAAAAGTTAGTATAGGTATAATTAGATATTTTTCTTGCATTAGGAGTAGTGAAGTGCTTAGTTTAGAAAGAGGAAGTTGGCCTTATCTGGAAGTTTGCCTCAAGCCCACAAGTCCCATAGCTTGAGAGGTCATCATACCCATATTACCCAATCATACTTTGAATGCCCCAATCATAATAAGGAAATTTGAGGGCTAATGTGATTTGGTGATAATATAACCTACTCGAGATATTTTCATGGATATCCTGGAACACATCCTAGGATATCTAGAATAGATTTTTTCTTTTCATGAATCCTTCATCTCGTCTCTGTACAACAAAACTCCACAAAACAAGGGTTTTCTTTAACTTGCGAACATACATGAAACCAAACAACCACCAACAAGAGCCTTGAATATTCCTCTACAACCTTGAAGCTTCACGGTTGCTTGCTTAATCCATTTGGAGACCATACTAATCAAATCTTCGCTATCACTCTAGTGTTATGGCTTTACAAGGGTTTTAGACATTTTATCTTCTTAATGATGTTTCATAAATTTCTAACATCCAAATGAGTTCGTTATTCTTACTAAAGCTTCTTAACTCCATGCCCTAGCATCCCCCTATCTCATACTCCCATGCACATCTCACACGTGTGTGTGAAAATCTGAAATTGACCTTCAAACTTGAATGAGTGTTTTGTGGACTCAATAAAGCCAAAAACAACTTTTCATGCATCATCTTCATCCTCATAATCTCAAACATTTTCCACATCACTACAATAACCTCCTTGAATTATCTCAATGTTTATCCATTCCTACACACACCTAAAAATCTCCATGCACCATGACTTACCCAATCTTTCTAGCCATGTCTTCAATATACTTAGTTCAAATGACCTTGAAACATGCACTAAACACCTAAATGATGACTTTGTTCACCTCCTACATATGCTTTGCAATGCCACAACACCTTATTCATGCTTAAACAAGTCTACCTGCTTCATCTTTCAAGCTACCAAACATTTTGCTTATGATAGATCTAGAACTAGGCCTAGAATGGCATGTTCCAACACATGAATCTTGTGAAATGACCTTGTTAACATCTTACGAGACTCATTAACACCCATGACACAACACCCTAAACATGTTAGGCATCATGGAGACCTCGACCAATTTTTAAACTCATACAAAACACCTAGTTGTTTGACCATGCCTCGAGAACCATGCATATATGCATAGTCATCGTTACTTCATACTCATCAATACAACAAATCATGACACATACCTCATTTGAAATCAATGAACCATTAACAAAATCATGTTGACTCCCATGTATCTTAACACCCTTTAACATCAATGTTTCTTGACATCAATGACAACAACACAAACACAATGCCCAACACCTTGAGGTTAATATTTGGAATAAGTCTTTAGGTAAATTTTATGTTTGAGATCCCAATAAAGGATTTTTAACCCAATAAGGCATTATAATTATCATAATTAATAGTCTTAGGAACCCCAAAATGTTTCAAAATGTCCTCTAAGAAATCTAGGATGGCCAATTTAGTTTCCTCCTTGAGTGCCACATCATCATTCCATCTGGTGAAGTAATTAGTTGTAGTCAAAATCCATTTGTGGCCAACACTAGACATTGGATTGATCATGCCAATGAATTCATGACCTCATTTACATAAAGGTTGATCTTCTTGGACTAGATAAAGTGGAAGAGCCACCATATTCTTCTTTCCAATACAAAGAGTACATTCCTTGCATTTTCAGACATATTGATGTGCATTTGCAAACAATGTGGGATAAAATTATCCTGCTCTCAAGATTTTTATTGTTGTGGCTATTGGGAAAATGATTGTTAAAGAAGACATTATGAAAGTTTGTAAAAACCATGTTCACTTGTTCTCCTTCAATGCACCTTAGTAACACTCCATCAAGATTATTCCTAAAAAAAAATCCACCTACTAATGCATAAGGAATTGATTGTATCCTAAAATTATGCCTCTTATATTTATTTAAACTGAAAGGATATTCAATGATGGAGAAGAATCTAACCATGTAATTTGTGCAACTATTTCCATTAGGTAGACTTATTGTTGATTGTTCCTCCCCTATACCAAAACATAAGAGGATTCTTTATTATTTCCAACATCAATACATAGTTTTTCACACAATTTCATACCTCTAACAATATTTTTTTCCTAATGGTCACATCGTATTCCATAATTTTTATCACCCATCTAGCTCTCTTCTCACTGATTTCAGCTCCCATTATGAAGTCTCTCAAACTAGGATGGTTGACTAATATTTTAATGTGGTTGGTTGTGATCATACACTTGAACTTTTTGAGGGAACTCGTGATGGAAAAAAATTACTTCTCTAAGTAGATATATCTCAGTTCATTTTCTTTCAATGTCTGACTAAAAAAGCCATTAATTGTTCTATACCTTCCTCTTTATGTTGAGCTAACACAAGAGCAATACTATCTTTGGCTTCATATGCATAGAGAATGAAGTCCTTTGAATAATTTGGATGGATGAGATTGGGCTCTTGATAAATTGTCTCTTTGATCTTGAAAAAGCTATATTTTCCTTCCATAGTCCATTAGAAAGTTACATCATTCTTCAACATCAAGGTGGTGTGCTTGACTAGTCCTGCAAAGTCATGAATGAGCTTCCTAACAAAATTAATCTTGCCAAGGAAATATTGTAGTGCCTTCTTTTGATTTAGTAATGAAATAGATAATATTATTGATATCCTCTCTAATTTGATATAAATCCCTTCCTTTGAGGCAACATGACCCAAAATATTTTCTTGTGGAACTATAAAGATGTATTTCTTTAGATTGAGTGATACCCCAAAATATTTGCACCTTTCAAACACTTTCTCAAGATGTTTCATGTGATCTTCACCCACTCTTTAGAAAATTTCAATGTCATCTAAGTATACCATAATGGATTTGTTTATAAATCCCTTGAATGAAATATCCATGGCCCTTTGAAAGGTAGCACCAAAATTATTCTTTCCAAATGGAATCTTTTCATTAGCATATGTTTCCCATTTGGTCGTGAAATTTTTATTGTGTTAATCTTATTCTTTGACTATGATTCGGTTAAAACTAGAATAACCATCTAAAAGAGAGAGCCTTTCAACACCCACTACTACTTGTAAAATCTATTCCATGGAGGGTAAAGGATAATGATCCTTGAGGGAGGCTCTATTTAAGTCTCTGAAGTCCACACATGACCTGTTTTTTCCATTTTTCTTTCTAATAAGGACTAAATTCACCACCCAAGAGGAATACTTAATACAAAAAAATATTTTAGCTTCTATGAGCTTGGATAGTTCTTTTCTCATGAGGGGATCTATTTTGGGATTTACATGGCTTTGCTTTTGTCTAATTGGTTTGGAATTAGAATCAAGGTCTATAGCATGTTGGAAAATATTTGGATGAAAACCTCTAAGGTATTCATATCTCCATGAAAAAATGTCATTGTAACTTTGATAAAAGGAAATAAAATCATGTTTCTCACTTTCACCACATACCTTTCCAAGTAACAACTCTTTGTCTAGTGTGATGGAAATTGGTTAGTAGTCTTCCTCTCTTATTGTTATGTTTTTATTTTCTCCTTAAAATTGTCATCATACCTAGAGATATATTCAAGTGTAATAATTCCTTTAGGAAACTTTTATGTATTTAACTAAATAATTTTCTTGCCATATCTTTCTTGTAACTCAAACTTCATATTTGATGTAAATTTTGTCTCATTTTGGATAAACTGGACAATTTTATCATCGAGTGTCAAAAACTTGTCATCTCACCTCACTATCTAGAATGGATTGCCTAAATACCATCTTGACATGTTTTTTGTTACCTTGGATGAAGTCTTTGGGTGGATAAAATTGTGGTCTAATAGTTTCCATTTGATCTCCTTCCACATTCAAATTTCTAGGCACCACTTGTAGGTTGATGGCGAAAAACTTTCCATGGGATTCCACAATCTATTCTTATAAGATTTCATAATATTGTTCTTAGTATCACACCTTCCTTTTACTTTATGGCTAATTAGCTCAAGTGTCTCTAAACACCTACAAACTTTCAATATTCCTTTTCTCCACAAATATTAGTTCATGGATCAACACCTCATATTCTACCACATTGTTAGAGAATGTAAATTGTAATCTATGTGTAAAGAATAATTTCTTGCCAACTAGAGAAATTAAAACCATACCTACTCCCACCCCATTTCTACTTATTTAACCATCAAAAAACATCTTCCACAGGCCTTAAGCATCATTATTTTCTTTGTGATACATGGGGAGAACAAAATATTGCTCATAGATACAATAAGTACCCAAACCAGTTTCTTCAATTATGTCATATAGGTCAAACTCATAATGCTCCTTGTCCCATTCATCTAATAAAATATCAGGTATTGAAAAATGTGGGGTTATATGTTGAATTAAAACTAACTCATTTTCTTCCTCTTCTTGAATTATACAATTACGGATGCGAGGACATTGTCATAAGACTCAACATAGTAAGATGAAATTGGCTCATATTTGATCATAAATCTTGAGCCATATATATTCCTTAAGAATATATCAGACCAATTAGAAGAAAAATACCCACCCACCTTTTCTATAAAATCTCATGATAGGAACAGGTCAAAGAAAGGAGGTAGATCGATAATTGATACATGTCCGATGATGGTCAAGATTGGATAATCACGAAGGATTAACTCAATATTTTTGTGACTCCTAGTATTTTTACTATTGAACCATCAAGTTTTAATACTCCCTTAGAATCTAGATTATACTCAATGCCTAAAATTTTTGTTATTTTATTGGGCATTACGAAGTACTAGCTCATGTATCTATCATACAATTATGTACCGTATACTTTCCCATAATCAAAGACATATAGAAGGGTGGTGGTTTCTTAGGTCTACTTACTTTATCATCTTTTGGTTGGCATAAGTTAATAATGGAATTTTAATTATGCACAACTAATTCAAATTGCAACAAATCTTTGTTGTAAATATCTTCCCCCCGGGTAGATATAGACAAGCAGAAGAATATGGAAATCAAAGAAACTCAGAGCCCGATACTTATTGCGTCACCAATGACCATGGCGCGAGTAAAAGGCACACATCGAAGGTGTCGACATGAAAATGGATGCACCCATGGCGCAGGTAAGAGGCACACGATAGAAGGTGTCGACATAAAAATGGATGCACCCATGGCGCAGGTAAGAGGCGCACGACAGAAGGTGTCGACACGAAAATGGATGCGCCCATGGCGCAGGTAAAAGGCGCACGACAGAAGGTGTCGACACAAAAATGGATGTGCCCATGGTGCAGGTAAGAGGTGCACGATAGAAGGTGTCGACATGAAAATGGATGCACCCATGGTGTAGGTAAGAGGTGCATGACAGAAGGTGTCAACATGAAAATGGATGCACCCATGGCATAGGTAAAAGGCACACGACAGAAGGTGTCGACACGAAAATGGATGCGCCCATGGCATAGGTAAGAGGCGCACGACAAAATTTGTCGACACGAAAATGGATGCACCCATGGCACAGGTAAGAGGCACACGATAGAAGGTTTCGACATGAAAATGGATGCGCCCATGGCACAGGTAAGAGGTGCATGACAGAAGGTGTCGACACGAAAATGGATGCACCCATGGCGTAGGTAAGAGAGTGTCGACATGGCAAAAGTCGTGCCTTGGCACATGTAAATGGCACATGACACAGAATGTTAACATGAAAAAATTCACACCTTGGTGCACGTAAGGGTATGTCGACATGAAGATGGATGCGCCAAGGTGAACCTTCAGGAGGCACAACATTTTGAGCGCTAACAGGAAGCAGACCCTGGAGCAGATATTCAGATGGCCATAACTTTTCACAGGGAGCTCGAATTCATGCAAGGTTGGACTTTTTGGAAAGCTTACGAGGTCCTCTATCCAACTATGATTGGATATATTTAATTGGGTGAGAAAAATTCTTAAAATTCAAAATACAGTTCGCCACTTTTTGGGTTTGCTAGGGTTCTCACCTACCACCATAATGAGATGAATTAAATGCAACCTAGAGGTGGTTGGGGTAGATTTGGAATTCCTCTCTCTTTTCTCTCTCATTATTCCTATAAATTGTAAGGAGGGGATTCTTTCTAAAGGTTGGACATTCTTGTTTTGCCCCTCCCTTCTTCTCTTTGGCAGGTGAATTTGTGGAGTTCAAACCTCCCATTTAAAACTGTAATGCAACTTTTCCTCTTGGCATTTTGCAGTGTGTTGTATCAATCTTTGGAGCAAATAATGCATGTCTGTGGATGATTCTCAACCCTCTCTATGTTCATTTGCATCCTCTTGATCTTTCACTGCAAATCTAGTTATCTGCACATGATCCTACATTGCATTTTTATGGTGTGTTTATTGGCAAGACAGTGTTTCTTCATTCCTCGGTGCATCACCTTTGTTAGTTTAGGTTTATTTTTATGCATCTTCTTACCCTGTCTCCTTGGCAAGTTAGTTTAGGTTTTGAGTAAACCCTTTGCATTTTTTACGTGTGCATCTCGAGCAGAGGAGGAATAGGAACCGACCTTCATCAGGAGAGCTTTTACGATTTCGCAAGGTCCCACACTTGGAAAAAGCTCCATGTTATGCAATCACACTGAGAGTTTCAACCCATCGAGTTGAAAACACTCAAGGGTGTTGTGATTTGCCACCAAAACTGCTTCAAGGATTCTTGTAAGAGATCCATCTAAAATGGGATAGACAACGCATCCCACATAGTCACATTCAAATTTTTCTTCTTCATTTTCTCAACAATGTTCGAGGATGCCCATATACTTATGAATTGAAGGCACATAAGATTTTCTTATTATTTTCTCAATTGGTGTGAGTGGTTCTCTTGGATGAGATTTGATTCCTTTCATAGGGGTGGATTCGCAAGATAGTTATGGTGGTTTGTTCCCACCTAGGTCTGCCACATATTGTTTTTCTTTTAGAGGAGACTATATTACATCAAAAAGGATACAAAGCAAGAACCCTAACCTGTCTCTTATTTGATCTTGTTTTATCCGTAATATGAATTTGTGTTTTGCATGGGCTTTCAGCAATTTGATTGATTACAAAAACTCATATGGACTACAAAACATTAGATTAGTCTCAAGGGTAATTTCTTGAGCCATCTCCACATTAGGACTTGTCATTTCTACCAATGGCTCTTGATGATTGAAATAATTCTATACCATGAGGGTTTATACTTGCACACCATTTACATAATTATTTTGATTATGTGCTTGATTGCATGGAAAACACCACTCAACCTCTTGAACCACATTATTTTGAACTACAACAAAATCCTTACTTATACTATTAGTTGGAAGTTGTTGTGTAGGAGGAACTATTTGAAGGGGAAATTTTGGATTAGGGCCTTGAAATCTACGATTAATAATTGTGTCCGCATCTTTGATTAGGGTATTGATTTCTCTGTTTTTATAACCTTGATTAAAATTATGATATAGGAGGTAACTTGAGTAATTTCTAGGTATTTGGGCTTATTGTCTCTCAAGGGAGACAATTTTATTAGATAAATTCTTCACTAAGGTTCTAAGGTCATCATTATCATCTTGCTTATGAGAGGAGTAAGATGTGGAGGTGAATGAGGAAGCATTTGGATCAAGGATAGGAGAAAGAGAATGCAATATTGGATAAAGAGGTGTAGGAATTCTATGAGCTATTTTTCCATCTTGGATTAGGCAATTTTTAGCTCTTATGGCTAATTCATAAGCTCTAATAAAAATGGTTCCCCCAATGTGGATTGAATCATAACTACATCACTATTAAAACCTCTTAAGTAATACAAGAATGCAATACTTAGAGATGGATTGACTAGAGGTGGGACTATATCCCATGTATTTTGAAATCTAAAGTTGAAATATATCATGAGTTCAAGAGGTACTATTTTAATAGTGGTAAGTTTCTCCATGAGAGATAAATGATAATTCTTGTCGTCAAATTATTACAAATTTTCTCTTGATATCATCCCATGTGTGAATAGAAGCAAATTTTAAGCTCATATACCATTGTAGTACTTTTCCTTTGAAATATGAGGCTACTAACCTAAATTTTACATCATCTTCAGTGATAAGATGAACTAAACAAACGTTAGCAACATCTAAGATGTGTTCTATAGGGTGGTGTAATTTTCACCAGTAAAGAATGGGATGATTTTTAGGGTAGATATCAAAATAGCATGCTAAGTATTCAAAGTTAAGGCACTGCCACCATTAAAAGTCACGAAATGTTGATTTCTTTGATGGGCCATGAGGGGAAATGGTCTTAAATTTACGAGAGAGAAAGAGAATGACCTCTTAGGAGGAGGAGTGGAAAGACTTTTGTTGGAAAGTAATGGAGACCTATAAGATTATCTTTCCCTTCTTCTTCTCCTTGGTGAAAGTTACATATGTTATAAATGATCCCCTCTCATTGTGCTTTGTCTTGTTTGTATCCTTCTCATGAAAAAGGGACACTTAATAGCTTGAAAATTAGTATATTTGAATTGGAAGTCACCATATGTTTTGAAATCTACCTATAAAGACCGAATGTCACTTTGAGACACACACCAATCTTAGTGAAATGATAAAAAGTGAGCTATAAGTGACTCAAACTGGTCCCACCGGCATGCTAAAATTATTGTCACCTAAGATTGAACCATTTACTAAGGCCAATCTCATCACCTCAATCAAATAAGGAAAGACCTCCAAATTGTGGGACAATGGATCCTTCTGAGGTCAATCTCCAGATAATATTGTTTCCTTTTACTCTAGCTCACTTTGTAACTAATCTAACCAACACTAAACTACCATTGTCTAATAATATGCCAAGAATTCCAAGGGACCATAATTGAGAGGAGAAATAAATTATGAAATAAAGAGAGTAATGCACCAATCTAAAACAAATTTTTATTCTAGCTCCGAGAGACACAGGTATAACATTGTGTGCGAAGTTCTAAAGAATGCACACAACACTATGGGAGAAATAAATAGAAGAAGACTAAAATCAAGTAAGACGGTTGATATATTCACATCAAACATCAACAAATTCAAAGGAAATATATCCCATTTGCATATACTATCAATAACATATCCATCTACAACTCCATAGAGTAGAGGTGCGTGAAACTTCATAGACATGTTACCTGAGATCCGTGGGAAAAGATTCATGCTCAAAAGGGAAGAACTCTAGGACTTAGCATAAAATATTGTTTTTATGTGTCATCACACTTACATTTATAGAGAATAAGAGGGAAGAGAAGAGAGAATCAGATCACATTCAACAATGAATAAATTCAACCACTTTGTCAACCACTAAGGACCAATTTTCATTCAGTTTGTAAACCAAGTATGGGCAACTAACATTACTTTAATCAAATGCCATCAATTCATCTTGGATGAAGGGAAGTAACATTTACACTTTACTATTGGTTTTGGGTTAGTAGGGTGTATGTTATGAGTTAGGCATGACATTATAGTATTTTTGGACTTATAATGATCTGCTTTACTTTGTTTGCATATTCTATAGCTTCATTTGCATTTGGCGGATCCTAGATGATCCTTGGTTCCATTCCTGATTTCTACCTTGATCCATGATCATATATTGACTCCACAACTTGTTTCACCTTTTTCAGCCTTATTTCTCTTTCATTCCATGATGCATATTGCTTTGTGTGACCTTTGTTCTTAAGTGGAATTTTCTTTGTATTGCAGACTCTTCATTACAGGATTTTCCTTTGTACTCCAGAATTATAATTTACTTTTTCTACAGTCCTTTAATTTGTGTGGGATTTATTTACCTCCTACTCCTTTATTCCTCCAATGCTTTACCTTTCCATTACTCTGCAATGTCACACAACTCTATTGATTTGTCCGCGGTGTATGACTTCACAATTTTTCTCCTTTATTAAATAGACCTTTCCAAATTTCATGGTACATTGCCTCTTCATTCCATAGAATACCATGATACTCCCCATTCCACAAAATTTCTACGAGAATACGCTTAAGTCTATAACTTGAATGAATTTTTTCAAATAGCATGGGTGCTAATTTGGAAAACAATTTCTTAGGTTGGGGCTCCATTAGTGGAAAATGATCATCAATAGTATATTAATCATTTGAAGTATATTCAAGAAACATTTCAGCATGAGATGGCTCTTAAGATTTTGTACCATGTCCTTATGTGGGGATTTCATTGATAATTGGCTTTATCCATATTTACATATTGGCAATTGATGAGATTATGGTTTTAGTAACCTTCCATAGTGTTCATAAATCTATTCATGGTGTCTTTTTACTTTACTGAGCCGATCTAGAGTTGTGTTGATGATTTTTATGAGATTAAAGAAGATATTTGTATTTTTCATAATGTTATTTGATGATAAATTTAAGATAAAATTCAAGACCTAAGAAGATGTCAAAAGTGATTTTGTGAAGATCACAATAGTTTTCTTGAGAATTCCCCACATTAACATACCACCCAAAAAAGGTTGGGGTCATGCGAAGTGGATATGGGTTTGAAAATATCAATGTAAGTGATTTTATGAATATGCATGATTTGTTGTAATTATTAATAACTCAAGGGTAGGTGGTGAGGGTTTGATAAATTTTCTAAATAGCTTGGATTAGAATTTGAAGAAGAATCAAACAAGACATAGTTTCCTTTAGAAGGGTTTTGATTGTGAGAAGGGTTAAAATGATTAACAATTGATTTGAGAGGATCTTTGATTCATTTTCAAGGTGGCTTAATTTCCCCCATAAGATAGTCTTGTGCCTCATCTAGGTCAAATGCCTTCTCCAATGTGTTAGGGAGAAAACCAAACCTCATATTGTAGAGTGGTTCAAGGCTTGTAGAAAGAGGTGAAAGATATGTTTGTTATAAAGAGTATAAGTATAATTTTTCACATGATTTTCCATCTCTTTATGAAGTCATGTGCTAATTCATTAGGAGGTTGTTTCTTACTAACAAAATTTTGAAAGTGGCTTTCAAGAAGTTTGAGTTGTTGAAATTACTTCATTAAAGGATTAAGTAGATCTTCCAATTTGGTGATTCAATGTTGAGGAAGTTAATTTTTACAATTTTAAAGCTTTTTCCATCTAAGTGTTGGCTAGAAATTTGGTAAATGCACATATATTGTTTTGGATCTAATCCTTATAGAGGTTTCCAAAATACTTAAGATAAAGGGTGGGATCAGTTGACTCGTCATAAGAAGAGATGGTAAAGTCCCTCTACATCCATAAAGTGGTGTAAGGAATTAGGAGTTCATTTTATTTGATATATAACTTTTTTATGGATTGGGGTTAGGGTGTTGGATTACCAAAGGCCTCTAGAGCGAACATAGATATAGAAAATAGATTAGTAGGTCATATGAAAAAAAAATAGCTTAGATACCATTTTAAATTTTTGGTTTTGCATTTGGGACATGTTTTGGTTAGTTGTTGATTGCATGTGATCCATTTCCCCCAACAATCAGACCATCATGAGGTTTTTTTTATTGGTGGGGTTTGGTTAGTAGAAAGAAGAGGATTAGTATTGTTAATGATTGGATTTGGAGGATTTGAAGGGTTTAAATGAGGATTTTTAGGATGATTGTTAAAAAAACTACTAGGTTATTTTAATAAAGGATTTGTGGAGGATTTATATAGGAGGTTAGTTTGATGGGTTATTTAGTGTCGGAAATTGGATAAGGGTGTCATCCTTGGTAGGAGTAGAAATATTCCTAGTTTCAAATTCCTTAAAGATAATATTAAGATCCAAATCTCTTATTTGGACCATATTACATTGATAGAATGGAGGTGGTTGTAAATATATTAAGGTACACCATGAATGATTTGTTTTAATGGTGGACATGGAAGGGAGAAACGAGAAACCCACATAGAATTTAAATTAATTAAGATTTCTATAAAAACCCTAAGAGGGGAAGGCATGATCATAAGATAAAATTGAATATTATAATGAGATTTTTATAGAGGTTTTGTGTTGATTTATAATGCGAATAAGACTCGCTTGAAAAGGGGTGGATTTTGATTCATGTTGGGTTCACCAAAATGTCTACAAGATAAGAATAGTCTATAGAATATCATATTTATCTTTTCAATAATATATATTAAGACAAGAGGAATACCATTATAGGGCCACACAAAAGAGGGTTGGAAGGTTTTAAATGTTATGGATCTATAATATGGTAGTCCACTCTCTGTAAACGAATGATAAGGTTCCAAATCTTAATTATAAGATAGTGGGTGGCATATTAATAATATCATGGTTGTAAATAGTTTATAAGGGTTGTAAACAAGATGAGATACCTAAAGTAGGGTTATAGGCATGGATTGTAGGGATCGATAGTTTTAAATCCCAAATTATGGATTGTTAGGTAAGTACCATAGAAAATAATGTAATAGATTTAGAATTTACTACTCTATTATAACCTATGTGCATGACCAATAAAACAAAAATACAATTATAAACTATGTGCACTTTACCTACTTTCATCAAGTACATCCTTGGGTCTTTTTTATCTTGCTTAATCATACACACTCATCTATCGATAGTTTCTAAGAATTTAATACATAAAACTCAAAAAAAACTCCACTTGTTAGCTTAAAAACTACACACTTTAGATTGTTCCTCTTGGGATAAAAAAATTTCAATAGGGGCAAGAACGGTCATATGGTCCTGGCCCTAGCATACGATTTCTACCTTGTTCACTTTGGTACCAAAATTTTAGTTGCACATTATTATTTGGGTCACTTACTCCTCCTCAATTGGCATTTGTAACTTAAATAACCTTTAGAAGCATATATAAGCATGTGAAACTCACCTCATTAAGTACCTAGCATTATGGACTCATATTGTAAAAGCTAGCACTAAAGGCACCCAATGCTCCATACACTCCAAAAATACCTTACGCATTCATTAGGGCAACACCATCTACAGGTTTAAATCTTCCCATTAGGTCTATAGGTTTGCTTCCAACCTTTATAAGCATTCAAAGTCACTCACTCAAGTAGATTTGTAAGAGAGAAACTCAAGTCAAGCATTATCAAAGGAAGGATGTCAAATCTGATTGCACTATCAAGTAGATATCACATGTTAGGTGGAGAATGGTGTGTGGTTTGAGGCCTCTTCAGAGTAGTGCTAACATCAATGGTGCACTGGGGTGTCCACAACCAAATTAATATTTATTTTGTTGGATGTATTATCCATGGTTAGGGTTTGAAAGGTTGAGTAGAGTATTGGTGACCCTACGGTGTAACTAATAGTGAATGATAGAGAGTAAAAAAGAGATTCAGATAAGTGACAAACCTATAAAGTCATAGACCATAGTTACGAGAATGTGCAAAACCCTTAAAAAAGGTGAATACCATAAATAAAAATTTCCTACCATACGGTCCTACACATGGAGCTTTTCAAAGCATATTTTTAGATCTAAAGCATTTTCAGTCCATATACCCCTGTTTGACATCCAAAACATCCATTTTTTCCCAAAATCAACTATAATCAGCTAAGTACACTCAATCCCATGTATTCGTGAGTTTTTATTTCATCATGTATATTTGTTGCAGTTATTAATGTGTTTTTTGATACTAAATGGCTAGTGTTGGAAGTTAATTAGTCAAAATACCTCCATGCAACTACTCTTTCATTCCTTGTTTGATTATAGTGTAAAAACTCTAATCAGACCAAAAGGGTGAAAACATTTGGTGAACTTGAATTGAGAATTTAACCTTGTTCCTTTTTTCACTAGGGTTTCTATTTTTTTAGAGGTATATGTTATTGTTTATTCTTAATAATTTCATTTCATTTCATTTTTATATGCTTTCTTCCCATGCCCTTATGGCGTAGTGATTCGTTTCCAAGTCAATCTATTGATCATATTGAGATTTCTCCTCCCACTTGTAAACCCCATACCCTCATGGCTTCATCTTCGTGCTATCAATTTCAATCCATTTGTTCTTGACACTACTCACGAGATCCCACTACATGATATTGAAAACCATAGTGAGAATTCTTATGAAGATCATGACCATGTTGTGGACCAAAATTAAGTTACACTTATATCTAATTGTCATGCTAAACTTCGTGAGAATCCTCATCACTTTGAGAATATTATCAAATTTATTCTTGGTGCTAATATTTCTAATGACCGACTATCTAATGAAGCTTCTCTTTTGGGTGTGTCTCAACCTTCTCTCATCACACCACCATCTACTATTCCTACATCTACGGTATCCACATTCTCAGGGGACACCTAACATGCCAATGCACAATGTTTTAATATATATTATTATAACCACTATTGTTACTACACCTCCCATATCTAATGGTTCACATGCTTCTTCATCTAGCACACAAGCTCTTGAAACCCTTGTTCACATGTTACAAGCTCAAATATTACAATTACAACAAGGTGTGTCCACTTAGCTTCGTGTCATGGATTTGACCCAATTATTATATAATCCACTATCTCTTGAGGGTTAATATTACTCTTTACCTTATAATCAATGAAAAACCAACTAAACAGAAGACAAACAAAACAAATGTGCAAACCTTCCTATAGCTCTTCATTTCAAACCCTAAGTAATATCGTAGAAGCTTTAAGCTTGTTTGATCTTGTTGATCTTGATTTGTGGGCACTCTTGATTTAATCTCCAAAAGTGGATTTGACCATGCTACAAGAATATTTGGCTTGGATATGGCTTCCAATATGCAGATACTAGGTAGCAAAATTGACAAAGTTATTGTGAAAGAATCCAAGAGGATTTGTAAAGGAATATGCATGTTCTTTTATAGAGGCTAGATAGTGGTTTGAAGTGATTACAAGAGTTTGAATAAGCTCTAGATTATTAATTACAATCACACAGGAATAAGAAGAAGAGTGAGTCTAGGAGTCATAGATTTTAGGGGGTAATAGACATTTAGAATGGAAGAAGTTCCATCCGGCAATTTTAATTACACATACAATCCGATTGCCCCCAAACTTCTATAAATCTATAACTAGAGTCCAAGTGGACTAGGGAAGTTGAGTTCAAATTGAGTTAACTAGAATGAGGAAATGGAGTTCAATTAGGAGTTAACTAGGAATAGGGAAGTGATTATTGACTAGGAAAATAGGTGTATTTTCCTAATTAACTAATTTAATCAGCTACAATGTGTAACATAATTAATTAACCATTTATTTAATGAATTTTAATTAACTTAGCTAAAGTTTTTAATGGACTAATTTAATTAATCCAAGGGGTGGATGTACATGATTAATTAATTGGATTAATCAATCACAAAGGGATATGAACTAGGATGTGAACTTGGGATAGTATTGGGAACTAGTATGTAAATTTGGGGTGTCTACATTTTCCCCTCTTTAAAGTGTTATTTCAAGTAATAGTGCTTTAAAGATAGTAGACTTATGCGAGTAACGAGCAAAAAATGGTGAAGCATTTGGATGCCCAGACTAGTAGGATAGTGGAGGGATACCCCACCCACACCAAGATGGTGGAATGAGATGCTTGATAGGAAGAATGAAAGGTATTTGAACAAGGATGGGAGGAATTGTGCTCGTAGCATGAGCGTCATTTGGAGAGTGTGAATATAAGAGAAACCTTTATTTTTGGTGCACAATAGAGTTATCACCATGATTATTAAGGAATCGCATTGGCTAACCCGGATGTGTGTAAACAAACACACACAAAACAAAGAAAAGAGAAAAAGGGAAACAAGCCCAATATGAACAGTAGATGTTGTCATTATGGTTATAAAGGAACCGAGATGTTATTACACTACTTTCAATTGGTCCAAAAAAAACATCAACAATGCAACATAACGCTAAAAAGGAATAAAAGCAAGCCACTAATGCGTGCCACAATGATGACTAAGTAGATGCAAATTCCCTAACCACTTATACTTTTGAAAGGATTGGAAATAGGATCAAACTAGAAGAGCGGAGTATACTTGGATACTTCTCGTGACACTCTTTTTGTCCGTAATAGGTGATCCAAAACCGAGGGGTTTCAGACTTAAGGAACAGATTAACAAATGTGCCAAATGAATTGCAAAACAACTATCTCTGAAAAGAGATGTAAATTACTCAAAGATTTCAAAATACATCAATTATCTCTGCCAAGAGATGTCTATCTCTTCTTCCGGTTACATATGTATTTATAATAATTTTATAAATACGAAAGGACACCTAGAAAGATGTGGAAGGTCACCAGTCTCGAGGGAGACGAGGTGTTTCATCTTCCAAGACTTACATGTGCACTAATTTTGCGAAACATACTATTTTTAGAATTTACTATTTTTAGACAGCAGTACAAAAATCACAATTTGGGCCCCTTAAACGTGGATTTCGGGGGTCAAACATTGCCGAACAAAGTTCCACACCTTCTCATCACATTCTACGCATTCCAAGCTTTCCGTTGCCTTTTGAACGGAGTCAATCGGAGCTACGGTGCAAAAGTTATGGTCTCTGGAAGTTGCGCCACTAGAATTCTTTGCTGGATCAATAGGGTTAAATAGTTATCGACCCCCGAAAAAAAGAGAGAAAAGAGGGAAGATAAATCAAATAATGAAACATCGAATACATAATAAACGTATAATTATTAAACTAAAACCAGGTTATTCTATTCCACTTTTCCGTTATCAATGAGACTTATTCAATTAAAATAAATAATAATATGATCACCCGTTCATACAGAACTTCAGGCATAAGTGGTAAATCCCTATCAGGTTTCGATGGAAGAGTCCAGTCTCATCCACAAAAGAAATTGACCTCCGGAAAGCATCGTTGTGGGAAAGGTCGTAATAACAGAGGAATTATTACCTCACGACATAGAGGAGGAGGTCACAAGCGTCTATATCGTCAAATTGATTTTCGGCGGAATGAGAAAAACATATTGGGAAAAATTGTAAGAATAGAAAGCGACCCTAATAGTATTGTGCACTATAGAACATGTGATCTAAGAGAAATTTCCCCATGTGAAGTTATATCGCAAAGGAAAAATATTTTTTTACTTGCCCCAAGCAAAGTAAGCAAGCGTGCCAAGGGAAGAAGGTGATAGTTGTAAGATTGGAATGATCACTAGGGTAGTAGATAAAGGTGTGACTTTATCAAGATTGTGTTGAAATGGTGAAAGATTCACTTCGAGGTTTTTCCAATTGTAGTATTTTGATTATAAGTGAATGTTTGTTTGAATTTTTTTATGATTTTCATGATCGTTTTGAATTTCTCGAATTTTATAAAAAAATTGGATTTTTGCAATTTTTGAGAAATTTGAATTACAAATGCAAATAAATGTAAACAAAGATGAATACGAGAAAAAACAAAAACACACTTTGTGGATTATTTAATAAACCATGGGAAAACACAACACATTCAAATAGTGAAAAGACACAAGGAAAACATTACAAAAAAACCCAATATGAACAAGAATGAATGACACCAAAGTTATATGTTAACTAAGATGCCAAGAAATTTCCTATAATTGGTCTACAGTAAAGGTAAACAAAGTATAAAAAAATAACAAACTAAAAGAAGCAAAATCATCATCACGATGTTGACAAACAACAATGGTACAATAGAATTTACAATAATGACACTCCAAATGTGTTCTACATTGAAGAACTAGACAGATATGAATGCCCCAAGCGATAACTTAGAACACAAGAGGATTGGATCAAGCCGAAGAGTGGAGTGATGCTTAGATACTCCAAACAACTCTTGTCATATCCCATTGAATTTTTATGTGTATTAGATTTAAGATGTGAAATCCAAGTGTATGAAAGGGTAAATGATTTCCTCGAGCATAGATATACACCATGGGAAATAAAGATGAGTAAAAGATGATCTGGAATTATCATGAGGAGCGTCGTCAAATGGAGAAATTGTTGCATTATGTTATCAAGACGTTGAAATTTTTCAAACATTTCTGAATGTTTTGCTTTTGATAGTTTTATAGTATTTTTTTATTTTGGAACATTTTTATATTGTTTTTGTGATTTTTGAACAATTTTATATTGTTTTAGGAGTTTGGAAAAAATTTATATTGTTTTGGGTTTTTGTAAAACATATCTAAATGTTTTTGTAGTTTTTGAAACATATTTGAATGTTTTTATTTTTGAAACATATTTGAATTTTTTTGTAGTTTGTGAAAACATATTTAAATGTTTTTTTAACAATTTTATATTATTTTTGTTATTTAGACTCGGTAAAGGGTTACACTATCCGAACTCGTGTTTGAGCAATTGTAACCATTCCATTCCATTGGCAGAAATTTATATGATGTAATGATAGTATGTCTCACTCCATCCACGACTCCACATAACTAGGAAGATGTGAGGATCATCACCGAAATCCAAGAAGGACATGACGACGAGGTGAATAGTGATATGAAAGTGAAGATAATTGATGCTAAGACACAAGGTGTAACAATGATCCATGTGAGAAAAATGTAACACATATCCATTCAAGATTATCTGACTAATTCTAAGATGAATCCACTTTATAGGTTTTGACTAGACTTAGATCTATAGATGGCCTACTGATTGGAAAAATATGGTTGAAGGAATTTTTCTCTCTTTAACATAGACAAATTTTTGTGATGTTTTTATTAAGCACTTTTAATTCTAAAGGATTTATTTTTTGGTTGATTTTTTTTTGTGAAGGACCCCATATAGGTTGCCCCATGCCACCAATAAGAGACAAGGGCTCAACACTAAAGACAAAATGTAGGCAAGTAAGGAGACCTGCCCCATTCCCAGTCTCATACTACTAGTAGGAAGTATGGGCTCATCATCGAAGACTGTGAAGGATGAAAAGTGTAATGGTTGATTTTTTATTTTTGTTTATTTTATTGATGATGCCTTGTATGTTGATAATGTACTTGTTGGGAAGGAACATTATGCCCTAAATTCTCAACCTCATGTGACTAGTAGGATGTAAGAGTTCAACACTTTAGATCGAAATGTGTGGTCAAAAAGGACCGAGTAATGAAGTTTAGATGATTTCTTTTAAATAGAGATCTTATTTAAAAGGAGGATTTACCAACAATAATCTTCGAGACAAAACCATAGGTAAAAAGATCTGAAATGGTAGAAACCATAACAGGGATGAGACACACAATGCCCAAATGAGAATAAGGTTAACCTATGTCATAGAAGGTGAAGAATGAAAATATATGATAATGGTATGATTAATATATCTACCAATAGATGAAATAATTAAAATTGTTTGTTACACGGGTTAACCATACAAGAAACCTTCCTAATGTGAGATAAACCATGGAAGAAGATGTTTCTTCTTCTATGTTTTGATGTTCAAATAGTGCTTTAATGATGGGTTTGATATGGAGTTTTATTCTCTGTTTATGATTTTTATTTTTCGAAACTTTAGTTGATGAAGGTTTACAATGTACTCATTAGGAGAGAGGTCCATGTTTATTGAACGGTCTTGTTGTACAAGACTTGGGTGGACAAGATCCAAGTCAATGGAGTGAATCAAAATATTCAAGGAGTCTTGAGATACATAACTTGGGTGGATAAGGTCCAAGTTAAAGGAAAGAATCAAATGATTCGATGAGTCTTGAGTTACGAGACTTGGGTGGACAAGGTCCAATTCAAAGGAGTAACTAGAAGGATTTTTAATGTACCCATGATTGAAGTAGTCCTGATTTAGGAGACTTGGGCGAATGAGATCCAAGTCAATGGAGTGAATCAAAATATTCAAGGATTCCTGAGATACGAGACTTAGGTGGACAAGGGCCAAGTCAAAGGAAAGAATCAAATGATTCAATGAGTCTTGATATATGAGACTTGGGCGAGACAAGGGCCAAGTCAAAGGATAGAATCAAATTATTCAATGAGTCCTAAGTTATGATACTTGGGTGGACAAGGGACAAGTCAAAGGATGTTTGATTAGATACATTTGTGATAAGATAAGAAAACTATGTGATGTTAGAGGAGAATTGTCGATGCGGGAAATATGTGGAGATTCATATTCATCTATGATTGGAAGAGTGCAAGGAAAGAAGGATTGATCCCAATATGTACACTTGAGGCTCCTTATGGTCTGCAGAGAGAATATATTCAATGTTTCTCCTTTGAGGTTGTGATTTAATTAATTTGATGATATATTTGTGATTAAAGCTTGGAAAGGTTGTGTAAGGATACTCTTGGGTATATGCAACTCATGGAGTGTTTGCATGTAAATTTATTGAGACATAAGGGTTTTTGTTGATGAGATGACTACAAGAGTGATCATTTGAGGGATTTCGAACATGGAAGGTTGTGTTTCTACAAGTGTCCGAACTTGTTGTGGTTGTGTTTCTACAAAAATACTAGAGATATTAGGCATAGGAGCTAGAGGTGAAATAATAGAATCAATCTCAATGGTGTTAAATGGTGGAACCTCTTATGTAGATTCTATAGTTATATCAAGGGTTGAAAGGGAGTCTTGAAGTAAATTCAAGATCTCGTTTGGTGTTAGAAGGTTGTAATCCAAAACAGGTTCAATGTTTGTTTGAACTGTATGAAGAAAAATTGTACCAAAGATAGATTGGTTTGGAGGGAGACATACTTGAATTTTTTTCATTATGATCTCATTGAGCGTTAGTATATATAGGATTTTGGACATTAGTCAACTCTTCTTGAGAATTTGTGGTAGTTGGCATGTCTTTGGTTGTGATAGCTTTTTTTAGTCTCTACAAAGATCTCTCTGTCGTCAAGTAAGTCTTGGACATAATGACAGAGACTTGAACAATGATTAGTAGAATGGCCTTTAATGTGGTGGTATTCACAATATTCTAATGCATTATACCACTTAGGCTTGGGTTCTCCACTATAAAAGGGTCTTGTTACTGGATATTTCATCATTCTAGCCTTTACTAGTTGATGAAAGACATTAGAGAGACTTTCTCTTATAGATGTAAACTTATGTTTGACTTTGCGTTGAGTGGTGGCTTCACTAGGTTGTATGATTGTATTTTTATTGATTATGCATGCATGTTGTGCACATTTTGATTATTTGTGACACAATCATTAATGACATTACATTTGCAGTTGATGTGCCAAGATTTATCATAATGAGTGTTAGGGTTGTTTTTTTGTGATTATGCCCATTTTCTTTAGAATGAGGCTTGATTAAGACTTTAGCAATGAGGGATTATTTTCTTTGAGTCAAGGTGACATCGGAGTCAAGGTTGGAAGAGAAATGTTTGAAGAAATTCTTTGAGATGTTTGTGAAGGTGGTGATAGATCCCTTTGGAAGGATTAAGAACCAGTCCAAAGCTTGTCCTCCTATACTTCTAGAAAAAAAACACAACGAAATATATCGTTATATGCCACTCTGTGGCATGCTATGTAAAATTATTTGATATGATCTCTAGGATTGGTTTTCCCCTTGTATTTTTCAAATTTGGGTGGCTCGAAATATTTTTGAAAAGGTGTACGTAAGATTTCCATGTTAAAAGGGTAAGAACACAATTCATCAAAATTGAATTATTTGCGTTGTTTTTACATACCCGCAATGGTGTCTTTCAGGGTTTTCCATTCTTGAAAAAATAATTAATTATGTAAATCCACCATTGTAATAAAAAAAATGGGGGAGAGTGAAGAATGGTGCGATAGAAAACTCAACCCTTAGAAAAGTGAATGCTAAGATGGAAGAGGTGAAAAGGTTGAAATGTACTCAAACCTCTAGCAAATTGAAGGCTAGAATGGAAGATGGGATGAAAAGGAATGAACGATGTAACCCTTAGCAACGTGAATGCTAATATGGAAGTGAGATTGAAAAGATTTAATTTTTTACTCTTAACAATGTGAATGTTAAGATGGATAAAGTGTGAAATGATGATAAACTACTCAACCCTTTACAACATGAATGTAAAGATGGAAGAGTTTGAAAAACAAGGTTGTTCGATCCTTAACAAATTAAATGTTAAGGTGGATGAGGATTTGAAGAAATTGTTATATCCAATCCTTGACAATGTGAATGTCAAGGTGGGCAAAGAGAAGAATCTTGGAAAGTGAAATTCGATTATGGGACCCTTTACAAAAGAAAGGATAATATGGAAGAAGTATTGTATGAACTAAGTGATGTGCTCGAACATTGGACAAAGTGAATGTACAAAGGTGACAAGACTTTGAAAAGGTTGGTTTTTCTCAACTTTTTAAAATGGATTTTTAAAAGATAAGAGACTTAACAAGATTATGTGATTAACTCTTAATAAAATGAGTTTTAAGAGAGACAGAAATGGTTGAAATGCTACCTCTTAACAAGGAAAGTGTTAATAAAAATAAAAGGGTGTGTCATCGTAACACTTAACAAAATAAGTATTATTAAGGTAGAAAAATGGATTGAAATGTTAGTTAGGTGACACTTAACAAAGTGAGTGTTAAGAGAAATGAAAAGGAATGAAAGGTCTATTGATCCTTTATAAAGGGAATGTAAAGAGGGAAGAGGTGAAAGAAGTTAGGTTGCTCAACTTGCAACAAAATGAGTGTTATAAGAGGAGACTTGAAATCATGATGAAAAATCTCAACACTTAACAAAAGGAGTGTTAAATGTGAGACTTAGAAATATGGTGAAGGGGTTTGAATCTTAACATGATGGGTGTTAAGAGAGGAGACTTGGAGAGATGATGAAAGTGCTCAACTCTTTAGCGAGAGGAATGTTAAGAGAGGAGACTTACACAAAGGAAAGATAATAATCAAATGACGAAAAATGTGAATTTTGAAATATAGAGGTGAACGATGATGATGAAAAAAAATTAAATCTTGACAAAGTTAATGTAAGAGATAAAGGGAAAGTGATTGGTTAAGGATCTCGAATCAAAGTAAAATAAATTATTTAAAAGAGAGAAGTGAAGAGATTGTTAATATTTAGACAAGTGAACAAAGTGAATGTGTAACTTGATGATGTGAGATGGTTGAAATGCTTAAAGCTCAACAATGTAATTTTAAACTTAAGACTTATGAAGATGAAGGATCAAGGTGATCGTGAAGGTGTTTGATCATGATAAAGAGAGTATCACAAAGTGTAAGGACTTAGATGAAGGATGATAGTGCTTGAGTCCAGATATGGATGTCCACAACTCAAGACTTATACTCATTTGTAAAGAGGTGAAAATGAGACAAAAGTGGATCCAAATAAGGAGTATTTGGAAACGTGAAAGAGATCTTCAAAGTGAGAACGTGAGACATGAGTGTGAAACACAAATCACTTTGAAATGAAAAGAGAGAAAGAGAATGTGAAAACAAAAGTTTTATTTACAGATTTTTTGGTCTCTACTTTAAATTAGATTGGATAGTGTGTGGCTTCCTAGGTGGTTCTCTTAACTAGGTTTCAACAAAGACACCCAAGCAAGCATAGTGTTATTGCTAGTTTTCATCTTTACTTTACCCCTTTGAAACAATGAACAAATATCTTGCTCAAATGAATTGCATTAGGGTCTCCACTAAGGATATTCGTGACTCTAATCTCACAAGGTGTACTAGTCATGTGGGATAAAGGTACCCATTTTGTCATCCAGTTCCCTCAATGTGCCAACTACTTTGGGGTTCTTGTGGTACTCCTCAAATGAGTTTTATGGCTTAAGCCAAAGCACTTCCCACAGTTATAGCAGTTGGGAAATATCCTTGTCAACCACACCTATAAATATAGTGTGAATGGTTTATTTTATCTTGATTAAAGAGGTTCCCTACACACAAATAATTAGTAGTTTGTTTAGCTCAAGATCAAGGCAACTTGCAGTTAGTGGTTTGAGAATAGTCTCCTATATAATGGGTCCCGTGAAACAATTGTTAGCATGTTTTCCTAAGGTAGAGAGGACAAAAAAAAAGCAAACCCACATTTTTAATTTTTAAGGTCACTTAGAAATCACAAGGAAAGATAATACACGTGATCTAGCTTTGATTAAGAGATAAAAATTAATAACCAACTAAATAGATATATTTCTCTTGTGTCAAAATGTAAACAATGAAAAACCAAATAAACAAAAGATAAAAAAAATAAATGTGCAAACCTTTTTGTAACTCTTCATTGCAAACCTTGAGTAATATCGTAGAAGTTTTAAGATCGTTTGATATTTTTTATCTTGATTTATGGGCACTCTCGATTCAATCTCCAAATGTGGATTTGACCATGCTACTGAAAATTTGGTTTAGATATGGCTTCCAATATGCAGATATTGGGTAGAAAAATTAATAGAGTTATTGTGTAAGAATCCAAGAGGATTTGTAAAGGAATAGACATGCTCTTTTATAGAGGTTGAGTAGTGGTTGGAAATTTTTGCAAGAGTTTGACTAAGCTATAGGTTAACGATTGCGATCACCTAGGAATAGGAATAAGAATGAGTCTAGGAGTTACAGGTTTCAAGGGGAAATAGAAATTTGGAATGGAAGAAGTTATACCCAACAATTTAATTGCACATACAATCCAATTTCCCCCACACTTATAGGAATCTAGAAGTGGATTCCAAGTGGAGTAGGTAAGTTGAGTTCCAAATGCAAATTGACTAGGATGAGGAAGTTGAGATCAAATTCGCTTAATCGAAATGAGAAAGTGGAGTTCAACTGGGAGTTAACTAGGAATGAGGAAGTGGTTGTTGACTAGGAAAATAGGTGTATTTTCCTAATTAAGTAACTAATTTAATTAGCTACAATGTGAAACATAATTAATTAACCATTTATTTGATAAATTTTAATTAAATTAGATAAAGTGTGATATGGACTTGCTATCTCAAAAAAGTAGCACCTTAGGATCTCGCTTGTTACAAATCCCTACTTTTTGCTAACATAGGATGATCTCATAAGTGTGGGACTTGCAAAGGGAGATCAACCTCTAGAGAAGGTTGGTTCCTATACCTAATCCTAATACTAAAATACTACTACTGGTGGGAATTCAATTGTCTAATCATATTCTAACAACCAAGGGACCAGGGGAAAGAGAGAGATGCATGAAGTAGGTCATACACTAAGGGAAGGTGTTAAAACTAAGAACAAGGGTGAAGACACTCTAATGAGGGAAAAGAGAGAAGGAAAATGGAGAAGGGAGAAGTCAAATAGATTAAAATAGACCCAAAACAAAATTTTACCTTCTATTCTCCATGAGACACAACCAAGTGAACCTGCAAAGGATAAATACATGCACAAAATATAACAATAAGAATGGAGAGGCAATGGAAATGCAAAAAAATAAAAGTTAGGGTTGAGAAACACCTCAAAAAAATATTTTATTGCTTTCAAAGTATGCACAAACCATTACATGTGAAGAAGAATGCACAAGAACACATTGTCAAGCTCAAATGGAGGTTTACAACTCATAGTTACTCAAGAATAATTTTACATAGTTCCTTTACATTCTGGAACATCCTCCTTTACAAATGAGAGATTTTACATTATATATCAAAATGGGAGAAGTAGAGAAGGGAAAAGAGATGGAATTTAGAATTTTTCCTTCAACTTCCAACAAGATGCATTGAATAATTGAAATTAGGCATGGGTGCCCTGCCAAGGCCATTCCCATGGTACTTTTCTTGTAAGAGAAGGAATGGGCACCAAACCTCATCAAACTTAGTTGTTGAGAAATATGAAACTATTATTTTAATGTGGTGACTATATTTTCTCATTTCCACCAACATTTTTGTGGTGTAGTACATGTTGAGACCTTTCCAAAAAGTCCAATTTTGTGAAAATTGGAGTTACAGGGTGAAATTTATGGCCATTTGAATTTCAGGGTACCATAATTCAATAAATGTGGGTGGTTGAGTTGTTAAATAGTTCTTCTGTCAGTTATGCAACCTTGCAAAACACCTTTAGAAACTTGACATGCGATGGCGAGAATAGGCCCTTGAAATACAACTACAAACTCCTAAAATGGTCTTCACGGAAGTTGAGACTTGTAAAACAACCTCGACTCTGAAATGGTCTCTCTCAAGGCGGAATTCGGGACTTAATTTGCACATGTTAACCCCTGAAATACAAAGGGCGGAACTCAACCCTTATAATGCAACCTTTGACTCTGAAATGGTCTTAGGTGGAAGTTAGCCCTTATAATGCACGTTGAAAAACTTGAAATAGACATGTAGACACCTAAAATCCGCTTACACATTTTTATTGCTAAAATTATACTAATTATCCTCTTTCCTATCATTTCTATTATAATTAGTGATTTCTCGCTAATTAACTAACATTTCCCTCTATTTTGGTCAATTAACAACACTTCGTTAATTAACTAGCCTTTATCACATTTTGGATGCCAATTAACAACACTTCGTTAGTTATAATCCTCTTCCAATTAATTAATTAACTATTATGAGTTAATTAGGCATTTTTAATAATGTATTTAATCAATAAACCCTTTTATTGGCTAAATCCATCTTTCAAATGCTTCAAATCATATCAAATTCCTCCTAAATCACTTCCAAATAGCCTAAAAAGCTTATTCTAGCCTATTAATTAATCCTAGTTGATTAATTAAACCATCTCCAACTCCCATGAGTTGCTAATCACTTGTTAATTCCTCTAATCAAGCTTAACAAGTCTAAATCTACTATATCCTTTATCCCACATTCATTAGGATTTAAGCTTCTCCCAAAATGGAAACCTATATAAAGGTCCCTCCTACATCCTTTCACACCTACACCAGACTTTTGCTAGTGATTTATACAAGCATATGATATGAGCCTTCTCCATTATTTGGAATAGCTACTTCATATTTGCATTCATTCTACCATTGTTGAGTTGAAAGGAAGATCTAAGCATGGCCTTGTAGCCATTTCTTAGTGATATCTTTCCCTCTCTTTGGGGATCAAACACACAAATTTGATTACTCATGATCTAAAGAGGATCATGTTTTATAATTAATCATACATTTAAAATAGTAGGAATGGTTAGTATTGGATTTATTTCATATTTATGCACTAACTAGCTTGTTTCTTTAATCTATTATCTTGATGTTCATTATTAGATTAACTTTGTTTTGAAGCTACTTGGTGTTAGTTTCATTCCATAGTTTAGTTAGTTTAGTATGCATACATTTGGCACGCCTGATGGGACTTACTCCATAGTCCTTTTGCATTAGTTTCAAGCTTTTGTAGATTAATTTCAATTTTTGGTTTACTAACCCTCTTTTAGCAATTATAGATAAATATGGAGTTTCTTAACTAGTTTGGTTAAGGTTGCTTTATTTTAGTGCTCTTTACAGGAATGAAGGAGGTGAGGTGCTACCAAATTTGGATCAAATTGGAAAAAATTTAAGCTTTTTGGAATTGTATCTTGTTGAATCTTGTGTTTTGATGTTCTACAGGGACCTTGCGCCAGCGTGAAGGAGGATTGTATTTTTTCACTAGGTTTGCATCAACATGCATAGGATTACACTAAGTCGTTAGGCTTGCACTACCATTTCCAAGCTTGTGCTAGCGTCTCTCTGCCTACATTACTGTTAGCTTGCAATTTACTTGAAATTTACCTCTCTGTCTTTAGGATTGTGCTACTATCTCTCTTGCCTATGCTAGTGTAACACTATCTATGTTTTATGTCTCAAACTCCGCATTTTTCCAAAGACCTTTTCATTTTTGTGCATATGTTTGCACCGATGTTCGTAGGTTTACGCTACATCGTGGCTAGGATTGTGCTAATGTGTTGTGTCAAATTTTGGCTCTAATTTTGAGGTTTTCACATTCTAATTTTTGTGTTTTTTTTTGTTTTACTGAGTTTTCCTAGCTGTTTTCTATAGGTTTTAACATTTTTAATCATATTTCTAATATGTTGATAAACTTTAATTAATATAATTTTTCCATGTTTTGCTTAAGTTAGACTATAGCTTTTGTATGCTCCTCTTGCACCTTAGGGTGATCTTGAGAATCAAAAGCAGCTTTAGTTTTCATTTTTCTAACAGTTGGTTGATCGGGAACTTAATCTTTGATTTTTGCTCAAGGGAATGAAAAATTTATCAAGAATTCGTATGATTCATTGATTGAAAGTTTTCCTTTGCTTTATAGTTGGATTACTTGTTATGTATGCTCTTCATTTGTTTCTTAGGAAGATCTTGATAATCAAAAGAAACACTTATACACTTGTCAAAGAAAGAAGGATCTTTAAACAATACTAATACATGTGTGTTGCAGTTTTCAATGGTGTACTAAACCTCATTAAGATTAAAGATATTAATACAACAATTTATTCAACAAATTGTATTTGCAGTTCAATTAAGAGCTATGGATCAACCGCTTTAAATTGGGGGAAGTATCTTCGCATAAACAATAAAACACATTGTGAGGATTACCTTAGGAACCCCAAAGTAGTCCACACCTTGAGAGAACTGGTGGACAAAATGGGAAGTGCCCCTTACCCACTTGACTAGTTGGAAAACCTTGGTGAGAAAAGCTTCATGTTTCCCATATGGGGCCCCATTCATTAATTTTATTGTGGGGTAATGATTTATTATCTAAAAGCAATTATAGAAATACGTACCTCATTTACAAAATAATTGATGAGTTTGTGAACAAAATCTTAGGTGAACCATTTGTCATTGGGGCCAACTTGACTTTATCCATCTTGTTTTATTGAGCTCTCACAAAGCAATAACTTCTTTTGGAGTCAAACTCATGTTAGTCGAACAAAGAAAGAGTCCATTGAAGTTTGATTTGTGTGTTATTCATCACCAAACTTACAAGGCATTACTTTGTCTTAGTTTTTACCTTGTCCTAAGACAAGGTGAAACTTTACCAAAGTTAGGCTAAGTATTTTCATCACCAATTCATCTACTCCTTTGTCTTATTGTTTCCCATTTGGGAAAAAATAAAGCATGCATATGCGGATACCACTAGAAATAATCGTGTCCACCACTTTTGTATTCTACTCAGATGACTATGTTGTAATGTCGAATGTGAGTGTTGAAAGTGTGAATGGTATGTCTTCATGTTCTAGTAGGCCCTTTGTCTCACACCCATATTGAGACTCGTTATCATCAGTAGATAGGTTGTCTTATCATTGACTCCCTTTGATTTGTTACGTTTCTGCATTATATCAATACAGGTTGTGATACTTACATCTTGTTTCCTTTACGAAACTTTATCTAAGTCTCTAAGTTGTATTGTTATGTTTCTCATATAAATAAAAACTTCTTGTTATACTTAGACTTGGTTTTGATCCCAACATTGCCTTGAGTTTTGGAAAGTGTCGGTGTTACACTCGCTTGCATTGTGGTAACAATGCATTTTGATACTAAAATCTTGTTTTATCTACAAAGCTTGATTAATGTTTCCAAATAATGTTGTTGTGTTTTTGTATCCCCAATTTTCAAGACTTGGACTTTGTTTGTATCTTAACTTGTTGTAGTATACCTTGTTTGGAGATCACATCAATGCCTTCTTAAAATTTAGGTCTTTTTATTCTAAACTTGACCTAAGTGTTGATATTGTGTTGTCATTACTTGCACCAAACCTATCTTTGAAATCATAGGTAGTAGTTAATCTTGTGATTGGATCATAGTCTTATACTTGATTTTTTTGTCCTGGATACTTCTTGTTATACGGTACCTTATCGGTGTGCACTCTTCATTCTTTGGTTCCCTTGCTTCATATTGCCTTGATCCTTTGGATTCTATCGTCATTCATTATTTAACACTCTTTGTGATGATTTGATGTCGTTATGTTACTTGGTTTGTCCTAGGGTCCATTTTAAATCAACCTTAGTGAAATATTTCCTATTATGCCTCCTATCACAAGGATGGGACATCAAAAATTAGGGTCAAATCCCTTTGTAAATGACAAGATAAACCCACTTTTTGAAGACAACACCATGGTTGATCATAGTGGTGGTGAGGATAATTCTCCTTGGGAAGACTTTGAATTTAGTCTTGCCCAAATAGATAACTTCTTGTTTCAAAATAGACATGAGGTTCTTATGCATGTTGTAGAGTTAGGGGCCAAGTTGCCACCTACGTTTGATCACACTCTCCTTGCCAACATGGTTCAAGGAGAGGAAGAAGTAGAGCATCCTCCTCGTAACATTGATGACATCCTAAACCTAGGCCATGCTTCTACTTCTAGGCAATAGAATGATGAAGAAGTGTCTTCTCAAAATGATGGAGGATATCACATCCCCATTGTCAAAATTCATTGTGAGGATCATGAAGAACATGCTAATTGTGAACAACCTCCTCCTTGTGAGAATCACGAAGAGATACCAACCCAAGAGGTTACCTTAGAATAACAAATACAAGCTCTTACTCACTAATTGGCAACCTTGGTGTAACATCCTCATTTTAGACAATAGAACAAGTCAAATTTTTTTTTTTTTATAATTGCATCACCTGGTTCTAAATACATAATTTAGAACTCACAATTTAAATAACCATTTATATAACAGACAACCATATGCATTACTGTAATGACTCGAATACCTCCGATCTATTCATTCCATGACTCGGTAAACTACCGATCTATTCATGAGTAAAAGAGTTAGTGTTCTTAATTAACACAATATACTGGCATGGTTCTCTTCCTAATGGGATTGAGAATGCTCATCCAAGGAATCTAACCAATAAGCTGTTACCATTATTCATCGGCATCTCATCCCTTAGACTAGGTGAATTAGGACAACGCAATCGAGCTTGCGATACTTTGGCCAAAGATTTGAAACATACTGTTCATGTCTCGTATTCCTTAACGGCATACTCGTCAATCTGGAATACGTCCTTCACCCCATTCATATGTTATATAGAATGTCTTATACTGACTACTGTCAGTCCTTTCTTTCACAGCTGAATCACTCGGAGGCAGATTAACAAGGTGATAATGTTATATGGATGCCTACGAGGATTAGGGATATGAGGACATACTGGTTCAACCTTGCAATTCAACCAGTGTGTCATGATACCCCAAATCTCCGAGGCAGTCTTATAACATGGTCACGTTCTTAATCGGTCCCAAGGTAACTCGTGCGAAATCAAGTGTAAATCTTAGCGATCAATGCAAAGGGTGTCGCCATAAGTCACCTGCATTGTTGTAACTTCGAGAAGATCCTAATCTTCTCGGAGGTACAGCCCTGCAGTCGACCTTATGTCGTCATCCTTTAAATCCGCCTCGAGAAGATCTACCCAAAAACAAGCGTTACGCACTAGAGATTAAATTACTTCATAAGACTTTTCCCTAAGGTTAGCCATTTCCAATCCCTGGATTCATTTTCTTAAGACGACCCTCCTCCATTAATCCCATTACTTGGTAGAGGTATTAAGGTCTAGCTTCTATCAAGGAGTCATTAGAATACATCTGATTCTAAGCAACAGATTCAGACAATATCTCATAACCTATGCTTGAGATTGCCACCTGAACTCCATTGATTGCCTATCAGTTCTCTTAACTGAATTTATATCATACTTTTTAGTTTAAAGATATAAATGATTTAGAATCCAATTTACTATTGTCCTGTTATACTTAGGACTAGGGATTAGTAATTCAATCCAACTTGTTTAGCGTTATCTTTTAGGCTCAATTTTAACCTATCCTCTAGAGAGACAATAATTAAATTACAATATTGCATTATCCAGATCAAATTAGAACTACTAAATACTCATAAGAATTTAGTCTAATTACTTACAAGCTTTCATTGTCAATCACAAAAGCATCCATATTATACAAAGATAACTATGCCTCTTCGTTACGTAAACCGAAGAAGTTCATCATTCATAATAGAATACAACACATAAGTATCAAACACTTATTTTCATTCCTTTCGAAACTCGTGCATGCAATTACATTTTATGCAATAAAGATACTTGATATAATGCTAACGGAAAAGAAACATCTTTTCTCATATAGTACATCCATAAAATCAAGCTGTAATTCATAATAAATCAAATAAACTATCTGATCGGACTGCCAGATCTGCATTGTATTTACCTCTTACGGCAACCATCTGCAAAAATAGTCAACATGAGTCAGTTCAATGAACTGAGCATGATAAGCACTAACTTTTAAAACAATTGCAATCCATCAATTGTTTTCATTAAACACCCTGTTTAAATGAAATCAGATATTCACATAAGTAAACATGATTAGACTATGCCCTTGTAATACTGAATGATTACAATTATGTAACTCTATCATTGTTACAATTAGTCTTAATCATTTTCTAATATTTCATCAAATATTAAGAAACAAGGAACGAATGCACACAACAATCATTAAACCCAAAATCACAACATTGGTCAGATTGTTTCATTCTCCAAAAAGGAAATAACATAACAATTCGGGATTCCACCAATATGTTACAAACAATTTCCTACTGATAGTTCATTATCAATAATATTAAATAAAGGAAGAGAAAGAATCAAACCATTCATACTTCCTTTTACATAAGTTCATCACTGTACTGCCTTCACATATGAAAACAGTCAACCAGTATATAAATGAACAAGTTAGACAGGCCGAAATCAAGATCACTGTTCTAAATCACGAAAATAGAAACTCAGCAAATCTCTTGTACAGCAACTAACACATCAACATTTCATGTAACAACCATAAGCCCAATGCAAGTTCCTTTTGCACAGTAAAGCCTTATCACCAGTTGAGAACAAGAGCTACAAGCGTATCGCTGAAAACAACAACTATTGCATCAACAATCTGAGGTTTCCCAAAGGACTATGCTATGTTGCCCACACGGTACTTCCAAATCATGCACAGTCGATCGGACAGATCAAAATGGAAGGAAACATAGCATACATATTCTTGCTCAGTCAAAATCGGACTGAAGTGAAGGAAAGGAATTCAACCAAACGATCCTTACCTTGCAGCATGCAAGTCTTGGTGCGTTATTCGCGACTTACCCTAACAAGGTCAAAACACGAAACAGTCATCCAAACACAAGGACCTCAAAAGTAACAAAGACAGTCCAAGGTCAAGCTCAAAAAGAGACAGTAGTACAAGTTACCTTCCCGGAATTTCCAATGATTCAAACGGAGGTATCAATTCATGCAAAAGCTTAAGAATTCATACAGACAATCCTCAACAAAGCATATCAATAGTCAGACAGCAAAATACTCTCTGCCAATCATTTTACACTAATTTGCTCAGGTCAAAGACATACATGTCCACCTAAGAATCTGTACCTCAAATCCCAAAAACACGAAGGAATTCCAAATTGCAATAACAAAATCGAAATACATGTTATTCCATTAAGTCGCCGGCACTTAAAATACCAACACTTAACTTTATTCAGCTCATGAATAAAATGAATCATTCATTCGACTCCTCAGAGTCGTCCAAGTCGTAATAGCATAATCTATATATTCACACAGTGACTGATAAAGGTTTGCACGCATAACCACTGAACCCTACAGCAACGTACAATGACATAGATTGATAAATCCATATATGCTATTCATGGATAACATTCAGAAAGAACAAGCGAAGCAAATCGAATATCCATTTCTAGCAAGGAAAAGCAACTAAGCCGCTTCGAACTTTCTAACAGCTTTCACATAGAAAGGAAAATGCATATACAGGAAGTCTTTATCGTTTAACTACTTCAAATAACAGTAGACAAAAGCCCTGTTTCTTCTTATCAGGCTTTTACAAGAATCCAATCACAAAACTTGCGGATAAATCTACATTCCAGCAAAAGAAAGCAATACGATTCAGTCATCGACTCCACTGAGTCGATACAACAAAGTACAGGTGTATTTATATTATACACAGTGCACAAATAATCCCGCTAACCTTATAACAGGGAAAACAACTTCCGCTAGGTCGAAAAGACTATGGTAACACTACAGTTACCTGTTCCAAGCCAAAAATTGAAAACAAAATGAAACCCGAAAGTATCACTAGTCGTTGTCAACAATCCCATGACCGAGCACCCAAAGAAGCGATAATACCAATCATTCTTACAGTATTCCTTCAAATCATTAATACAGTTTCTATATCAAGAAACAGCGACCACGAATCAAAACATACAGTGGTCCTATACTACTCATAGGTATATTCCAAGGGCTCACGCCAAACAGGCCGAACACTCGCATATTGTTAATAAATACCTCTCATGCATAATCCAGGAAGAATGTACAAACAAGTAGAGTTAAAATTCGATTTCCACAAACACCCAACAAACGGATTTGAAGAAAAATCGAACCAGAAGAAATACAGTGCCAATAATCAAACTAGATCTCATAGAACATTCATCCAATCTTCACAGAACATTTGAACAGAGTTGTTTTAATGAAAGCACTTGAAAAACAGCAAGATATTTAAAGGTTAGGGCCTAGCATGCCTGTTTGTTGATCAAATTTCCGAAGCAGACCACAGGAAGAGCTCAAACTTCCTTTTCTTTTTCCCAAATACAGCGACCAACAAAATTTCGCTGTCCTATTTACAATATATCCTCCATGGCAGAGAAAAGAGCCAGAGAATTTCATTCTCGCCATGCAACTCAAGAGAACTGGTGCTATGAACAGTAAACTAGCAGAGAAAGAGAGAGAAGAAGACCGAAAATCGCGATACACCAAACAAACTTTCCAACTTCTCGTTTGCATGCTGTTCCGCGAGCTCCGGCTCGACTCCCTAGACATTAAGTGCCATTAAACCAATTTTCCCGCTTAATCTCAACTCCCACCGACCGCCGAAATTGGCGACAGTCCATCCAAAAACTCAAGTTCATTTCCAAACTTAGTAATTGCCAAGTCTGCCAAGGTTAGCCGCCGCCTAAGCCTCCGCCATATGCCTGTCCCTCATCCTTATCCTTCCCATTTATTGCCATAGAGAATAGCGCCCATGGTTCGCCACCCTTCAAAGGCCCCTTCCCAAAAACTCTTAGTTAGCTAGGTTAGTATCTTAGGTTAGAGTTTTAGGGTAGTGACCATGCTAACCATTTTACACTTAGTTTTTATTTTAGGATCATAACACATAGCCTAGGTCTAGGTTAGACTAACAATAATCTAACCCCTAGGTTAGGTTATTGTTTTAGGTTACTAACCCTTAGTAATTCAATTTGGTCCTTCTCCTGAAAACTCCTGAGAGACTCAGATCATACTTTCTTAGTAACAGAGCCACTCCCTGCTTCTTATTACGTAATCATGTCAATGAATTATTACCTGGTCTTTAATCGAGACCTTCCAGATATACTAAATATCGGGAACCGTTTCATTTCTCGAGATCAGCCTGAGTCATACTCCTGACCCGCTTTCTAAATGCTTCCATACCTTGCAACCTGTTCAAGGTTCGTGATCTAATTTTATCACTTCGCAAAATTAAAGCATTACTTGGATCAATTCCTCTGGTCCAAGTCTAGATATTATTGATGAATACCTGTATAATTCATTCCGTGATCAGATTAATATTCAGTCACAAAATGAAATAAATAAAAGAGTCTATTAATATTTTGACTCAGTCAAGATCTGCAATCTGCAAGAAATTTAATACATATCAAGCATGATTTCCGAATCGAGGTACACAATCCATTTACTAGAAATCACATATCAACACTTGAATGCTTAGGAGAAAGTAACAACAGTTCAGGGTGTTACATGCTTCCCTCCTAAAAGGATTCATCGTCCCGATGAATTACATATTAACTTAACCTTCCGGTCAATCAATTTATTAGTACACAAACAATGTGTTTACTTCCATATTTAATAGTTTCAGAAATCAATGTCACCACACTTTTATTCAACCTGAATAAAGTCTGCCTTAATCAGGCTTTCATAAATACTTAAAAACAATCAGTTCATAAAAGTATTTCATCAACAGATTTCATTCTGTTGCAAAAAGAGAAGGAAAAGTAGTTTTCATCTCTTCCAGGTTTTCCCAAGTTGCACTTTCTTCGTTAAACTGGTCCCACTGGACCTTACATTGCTGTATATCACGATTTCTTAAATGCAATCGTAGTTTCCAAAGACTTTCGGTGGGTTTAACCACGATTATTCCTGGGTCTTGGACCTGCAAGGAATTCCAATTTAAAACATGTGACAGATCTGAAACGTATTTCTTAAGCAAAGAAATATGGAAAACATCATGCATACTGAGATAGAGCGAGGCAATGCTAAACGATAAGCTACGGGATTGATTATCTCGACAATTTCAAAGGTCCCACATATCGTGGTGACAACTTGGCAGCCTTGCCAAAAGTTATAGAACTCTTTTCTCGGGTTTAACACGCGAGAAAACCTTATCACCAAGCTCAAACTTTCTATCAACCCGCTTAAGGTCAAAGATAGCTCTTCTCTGTACATCCGCCGCTTCCTTTAATCGCTCACGAATCAGCTTAACTTAACTTTGCTCCATCTCTGTGAGAATCTCTGGTCCAATTACCACTCTATCCTCTACACTGTCCCAACTTACAGGGGTTCTGCACTTTCTTCCATAAAGTGCTTCAAAAGGTGCCATCTTAAGAGATGAGTGATAAGTGTTGTTGTATGCGAACTCAACTAATGGGAGATACTCTTCCCACTTATACTGTTGATCCATGCAATACATTCGCAACATGTCCTCCAACACTTGATTTACCCTCTCAGTTTGCCCATCCGCTTACGGATGATATGCTGAATCAAGTTTAGTTTCGTTCCTAGGGCTGCGTTAAGCGTTTGCCAAAACCTTGACGTCATTCTAGGATCCCTGTCAGAAATAATCAGTTCAGGTACACCATGTAATCTGAAAATTTCGTGTACGAACCTCTTGGCTAGCACTGGAGAATCATCCTTTAGATTTCCAAATGAAATGAGCTACCTTAGTTAGCTTATCTACAACTACCAGATAACATCATGTTTATTCCCGGACATAGGTAGTCCTTATGCAAAATCCATGCTTATTACTTGCCATTTTATCTGCGGTATGCTTTATGAGGATGTTACACTTGGCTTCACATGTTAATAAGGAACCAACGAAGACTCCTAGAACAGAAAAACCTAGAGCTTCATATCATGATTTTTATACCAAAACTCCTCATCGGAAAACATAAAGAGTCGTATGAGGAGTTATACACAAACAATAAAGGTGGTGAAATAGCTAGACTTAACCACTTATATAGGCCAACACCACCTACACAGGGGCAACTCTTCAACCAAGAGTGGTTATCCATGAAGAACGCCCTTACGATTTACAAGAAGGCAATGTAGGCCATAGTAAAAAGTATCAGTTTGAGGAGCTATGCCCATATCCCTTCAACAGGATATGTTGCAAGTACCTTTCCCTCATCACTTTGATTATCCCAATTTTGAAAAATACAAGGGAAAAGGTGATCCAAGAGACCACATTAAATAATTTTACATGGCATGTTAAGAAGTCACTTTTAGTGATAATTATCTCATTTTCCTTTTCCCATGGAGTCTAGGGGTCAAGCACTCAAATGGTTTTTACATATACCTAAAGGGTCCATTTCTACATGGTCGAATTAGCATAACACTTTGTGTGTCACTTCTCCTTTAACATGGAAAATGATGTTACCATGATAGATTTGTGCAATGCAAAACAACGGAATAATGAAAGCTTCACTAGTTTCTTAAAAATATGGCGAGAGCTAGCTATTAGCTTCCCTTGCTCTATACCAAAGAAATATATGGTCGAATATTTGTTCCTAACTTACACCCCGAGATTGATTTCCACTTGTAGATGCATTGTGGAAGAACATTTGAAGAGGTCATAGAAAAAGTTATCCAAAATGAAAAAGCATTGTTAGAAAAAGGGACTTCAAAACCCTTATCATGCGATAATCAGGATTCAAATCCTAATGACAAACCAACTCTCTTTACAAACAATAACATCATAGGTGATTGTATAACAGACTCTAAACGAGTACAAGTTTTTCAAAACCATGCTCTTTTAAAACTTGTTAAGGGACCTTCGGCTCCTGAGTACAAATGCCACACTTTCACCCCTCTATTTAACTCTGTGTCATCGATATTAAAAATCTAGAGGTGGTCAACATGGTTAAATTCCTAGAAACTATACCCTATGGAGATGATGCACCTAAGCCATCATGGTTTAGAGAAAATGAATATTGCATGGGTTTCATCATGTCAAGGGTCACAAAAATGATAAGTTTTTGAATTTTAAACACTTCATCTAGGACTTAATTGATAGTGGTGACATGGAAATGGATTCCTCTACCCCTAATAAATATGTCAATGAAAATTTTTGAATTTTCAAAGAATCTTTCCCAAGCATAACACAGGAAAGGAAATTTGGATCAAAGATAGTTGTCCCAAACCAAAAATGCCAACTATGTTGCAAAATGAATAATCCTTTTGATGCCCTAATTAGTTGTGTTAACCCACCTTTTGAGCATATCAACACCATTAAGATTAAAATGAAGGAGTGTGTCATGGAAACACGATGCTCTCACCTTGTTATCTCGAACCTCCTCCATCTACCCCTCAGGACAGTCATTATGATGTTTTAGAGCAACTTGAGAAAACTACTGCTAAGATTTTGATCTTAGATCTTCTCAAAATATCTAATGTTCACAAGGAAATCCTTTATAAAACATTACAAGGGTCAGGAGTTTTAATTGATATTGACCTACACACTTCCAAGCCATGGTCACATAGATTGATCCAATGGATCACATAACCTTTAGTCATGAAGATATTCCTAAAGAGGATCCTACCCATAACTTACCCTTACACATTGAGGTCATTATCAATCATAAGAAGATAAAAGGGTGTTTGTGGATGATGGATTGGGCTTGAACATTTTTACTTTAAAACTGGTTTGACAACTAGGTCACATTGAGACTGATCTAGAAACTAAGGTCATTACCATCAAGGCATATGACAATGAAGAATGGAAATCAGCCAACATGATCACTTTCTCGTTGGGAGTAGGTCCTACTACTCACGATACTAAGTTCCATGTTTTAGACTTGGAGCTTCCTTACAACATATTTCTTAGTTGCCCATGGATTCATGCCATGCAGTCATACCTTCTATGTATCATCAATGTTTGAAGTTATATCACGAAGGAAAAACCATCACTATTCAAGGGGATCCTCAACCCTTTTCTCATTGTAGAGCATTTTTGGGTTATTTTCCCACCACTTATGAATGTCCTTCTATGGAGATGGTCATTCCAATTCAATTAAAGGATCTTTCCTCACGAGTTGATCCAAATACCTTGTCTACTAATGATAATGGTGTGTCAACATCGATATCTCCCTTTTCTACATGGGAGATGAAGACCCTTTAAACCAGCTATGGAGAGTATGATCTCCAATGAGGCTCTTCTAGTTTCAAATCTTCCCTATCACCCAGATCACGTGGTAGGCCTTGCTACAAATATCAATGACCATGAGAAAATTATAACATCAACACTTTTACTCTTGGTGGTCTATTAGCAGATCAGAAGTTGCTTGAAAATATTATATCCCGACCTTCGGATGATGAAATGGCTTCATGCTATCAATTACTCAAGTATGTTATCCCAAATAAAATTATGTATGTTATGGGATACAAAGGATATGGTTGTGGTATAAATGAACAAGGTATGTCGGAAGCTCTACTGATACCACATCGTAAGGTTTGTAAGTACGGTATTGGTATCCAACCATATGGGTCCAATCCTCCAGAGGTCAAAAGAACCTCTTTTGAATGAGAAGATAGTTCGTCTGATTATGAAAGTGACATAGATTCCGGTGTAGTCTTTACGAAGACCTTGCCTCTATGAATTTATTTTATGACACGGATATATTAACCATATCCTGGCCATTCCGGATTCAAATCTTGTTTATCCTTCCCTTTTCCATTGGTACCAACAACAACATATACTAATCGACTTCTTTGAAAATGACGAAGCAATTGGTGAGTTTATGGGTCTCCGTGATGGCATTCCTATTGGTGATCATAAGAATGGATTATCCATTAATCTTGATGCATGTGCATACTTTGGGGAGGAGGCTAAACTTTATGGTTATAAAAATCAAAAGAAAATCAGGGGCAAGATATCTTCAAAGAATCCTTGTAAAAAGAAAAATTCCGAGTCCTATAGTGAAAACCTTTTTGAGGCACTAGCGGACAAACAAAAAGAAAAATCAGTGGACAAAGAAGTTGACCAGCTTAAGGGTGAAAATATCATTGAGAAATCCTTAGAAGAAGAATATCTCAATCTCCTCCCCCCCGATCTACGCATATGGAGGAAGAATCCAAGTTACTTGTGGAGGAGACCATAGATGTAAACATTAGTACAGAGGAATTTCCTAGAATGGTAAAGTTAGGAGCTTCACTCTTAGCCCAAGAAAAAAAAAAACCTTTATGTTTCTTTTGCATGAATTTTCAAATATCTTTGCTTGGTCCTATGTGGACATGCCAAGGTTAGATGTGACATTGGTAGTGCATAACCTAGTAGTGCACGAGGAGGAAAACCCTATAAAACAAAATCTTAGAAAGATACATCCTCACGTCGCCTTATTGGTAAAAGAAGAGATAGAGAAATTATTGGCAGTAGGCTTCATTAGGCTTATTGATTATTCAAAGTGGATTTCAAACATAGTACTTGTACAGAAGAACCCATCGATATTAGAATCTATACATATTTTAGAGATATAAATAAAGCTTGTCCTAAGGACGACTTTCCTCTTCCTAACATCGACATGATTGTCAATTCAACAACTAGTTATGAAATGTTATCACTCATGGATGGATTTTCAGGGTATAATCAGATTAAAATTGTAGAGGAATATCAACACAAGATAACGTTTACAACCCCATGTGGGAGATTCTGCTATCAATTCATGCCCTTCGACCTCAAGAATGTAGGCGCAACATATTAACGAACTATGATTGTCATATTTTACAATATCCTAAATGACATAATGGAAGATATGTGGATGACATCTTGGGTAAATCCAAAACTAGAGAAGATCACCTAGCTACTTTATGGTGCATCTTTCAGTGTCTTAGAGATTATAAGGTTCAACTTAACCTAAAGAAGTGTGTCTTTGGTGTGTTATCAAAGAAATTACTAGGATTTATTGTTTCATGGAGAGGAATTTAAGTAGACCTTGTAAAGGTCTCGGCTCTAACAGATATGTCTCCTCCTAAGAGTATCAAAAAACTACGTAGCTTTCAAAGGAAGATTCAAGCAATCAAAAGATTAATCTCCCAACTCGCAAAAAGTGCCATTCATTTACACATCTTCTCAAGAAATATGTTGACTTTCATTGAGGTCTAGAAAAATAACAAGTTTTTGCTTTGCTTGAGTATATGTCCAAACCCCTTGTTCGATGTTGCTATCATAGGAAACCAATTATACTTTACATTTATTCTACTCAATTTAAAATTGGCACACTTTTGGCCCAATAGTATATACGATGGGAAGAAAAAATTGTTTACTACCTTAGTTGTACATTGATTACTTACGAGCTCAACTACCCGCAGATTGAGAAGGCTTGTTTGGTCGTCATTTTTATTTTCAAAAATTCATCATTATTTGTTGAATAATAAGACCAATCTCATATCAAAATTTGACCCATTGAAATACTTGTTATCAAAACCTGCACTTACAGGAAGGATGGCCAATTGGATCATCCTACTTAGTGAATTTGATATTGAGTATGTCCATCAAAAATCGTAAAGGGCAAAGCTAATGCGGGTCAACTAGTTGAAGCCCCTTTTCTAGGTACTGAACCATTGAGTCTAGAACTTCCATATGCTTCTACAATGTACCTTAAGGATTCCATTACATGGTAGATGTACTTTGATGGATCCTTTACTTTCCATGGTTCAATAACAGAGTTGTGCTCATTACTCCATCAGGAGACCTGATTCCACAAGTGTTTAGACTTGGTTTCCCATGTACCAACAACATAGCATAATATGAAGCTCTCATTATAGGGATGAAAATAGCTATACGTTGGGATATCAGGAAGATCAACATAATCAATGATTCCATGTTAATCTTTAAACAAGTTACTGATGAATACAAGGTTAAGGATGAGAATCTCATTCCTTAAAAGAAACTAGTCTATAGATTAAAGGAATTCTTTATACGAGATCACATTCGAGTAGATCTCAAGAGGAAAGAATAAAACAATAGATGTTATGGCTACATTGGGATATTTTTGTGCATCCAACTTGGGAAAAATGATATGCCCTTCTTCGTTGAGTACTTAACGACATCGGCATATGACATGTCGAAGTCCCATTTGGTATGTGAAGTTGTTGGTCCCCATTCCCCTTGGTACCTTGACATTTATAATTACCTTCATGACAGAACCTTCCCTTTGGACATTTCCTATTCTAAGAAACAAAACCTTATCTAGCGCATAGCCCATTATACCTTACTTGGGAAACTCTCTACCATAGAGGCTATGACGGGAATCTATTATGTTGTCTTAACATGGATGAATCTATTTTAGCGGTTAAGGAGGTACATGAAGGCATCTGTGGAGCCCATACAAGTGGGATAGTCCTGGCTAAAAAGATATTGAGAGTAGGCTATTATTGGCCTACCATGGAGACTGATTGTTGCAAGTACGTAAAGAAATGTTTGTTATGTCAGAAATATGGCAACTTGATACATGCCCCAACACAATCACTGTAACTTGTTACCACACCATGGCCTTTTTAAAGGGAGGGACTCGATCTCATCGGTAAGCTTACCCCTACATCCTCTAGATGACCATATGTTCATTATTACTACCATTGAGTACTTCATGAAGTGGGTAGAGGTTGTTCCTCTCACCTATGTCACTGGTGCGTAGATATCCAAGTTTATAATGAACCATATCATTTGTCGGTATGACATCCCCTTTGTCATTGTAGATGACAATTGTAAGTCATTCAAGAAAAAAACTATGAAGGTGTTGTGTCAACGCTTTTAATCTGACTCAAGTATTCAACCCCCTATTACCCTCAAGGTAATGGACAAGTTGAAGCTTCAAATAAAAATATTTTTCATATTATGGAGAAGGTGGTAAATAAAATTGGTCGTAGTTGGCATTTGCAAATTCATCCCGCCCTCTGGGATTACATAACATCCATCCACAGCCCTACTGGTACTACTCCATATTCCCTAGTTTTTGGCAATGAAGTCATATTACCCATTGAGATTAAGGTCCCCTCTTTGTGTATAGAGATAAGAGATTACTTGGATAAAGAAGAGTACTTCAGAGTGGCTCAAGGCTAGCGAATTAGAGATAATGGATGAGAAGTTCCTTCATTCCCTTGATCACCTCAAGTGTATAAAAATTGAGTGCATAAAGGTTATAACAAGATATTGATACCTCCTCATGGTGAGGTAGGAGACCTTATTCTAAAGGAGAATCAGTTCAATACCACCAAGGATCGTGAAAATAAAGATAAGTTTGAGCCTAACTACTTAGGACCATATGTTATGGTTGCTAAATTTGGTTCCGGTGTATACAAGCTTGTTGAATTTCATGGTGATGAAATTAGGAAACCCATGAATTGCATGCATCTCAAATTTTTTTATGCTGAAGTATGGGGTCCCTCAAATATCAAAAAATCAACAATTTTTTTTTATAAAATTAGAAAAAGTAAAGAGAAATTAATGCATCCATGTGTGAAAACCACACAATTGTAGCACTTTAAACAATTCCTTTGGTGAAAACCAGTTTCGAGCACCATTGGAGGGTCTTTTGTTCACAAACATCTCATATCTAGGATTACATTGGTTTTATCCTAAACAAGTCTTTTCCTATATTTGAGATACTTTTGAGCATATCCCTCTTGGCCTTGATCTGGATGATCCTACCTACATATGTGAAAAAATTTCCTTTGTACATTTCCATCTAACGTTGGGGGAAACTTTTCATCTTCACCTTTTTTCACATACGCATAGCATTTTTCTCTTGTGCATCCCATCTATCACTTTGGGGCATCCACGTTTCTTCGTCTTCTTGTATATAACTTCGGAAAACTTCTATAAAATCATAAAAACATTCATATAACTTTTGAAAATCCCAAAACATTCAAATGTTTTTAGTTGGAAAAATAAAAACATTCAAATACGTCTCATAGAAAACTCAAAAACATATAACATTGTCTCAAGATAATACCAAAAACAATGCAAAACATTTCAAAATTGTCCTGCAAAAACAAAGTATTAGTTTGCTTACTTTATTTGTTTGCTTGTAGGTAGTTTGGTTGGTTTTCCTTTTTTTATGTTGTGTGCTTTGATTGGATTCATTTACTTAGTTAGATTAAGTGTTACTTTAATCTATTGTGGAGTTCATTGGGTTCATTTTTATCTTGCATGCTTGTATATAGTTGTGTTGTTTTGATTATATTTGATTAACTTGTGTTTGTCTTGTTTGTTTGTACAGTTTGTTATCATTTCATCATCAGTATCATATATCATCACATATCAATAAATGTTAAGCTACATCATCATACAAATGAAAATTAAACATGTATGATAAGCTAAAATCATATAATATCACCAATTGGGGAAAAAGGGATTATTTTTATCCCCCTCATCATAGACCATAATAAAAACATGGGCTAAACATGTTATCTCATAAACACAATATGCAATAAAATAAACAAGTCCATCATCATATATCCATATCAAAATCAATGTCCATATACAAAATGTGTCTCGATATACATCAGATACAATATAGGCCATCATGGGCATGAATCAAAAAAGTGTCTTCATCACGAGGCGTACATCAAAAATAATACATGATTATAATGAGAGAGTTAACCTTAACTCTCACCAACACCAGGACTTCCTATCCTATTCTTCCCACCATGTGTTTGTGTTCCATTGTGATGATTATTTTTATTAAATAGTCATTTTTTTCTTGTTTTCGCTACGTTGGGGCATGTTTTTGCTTCCTGGTGACCTTTTCTGCTACATGGGGCATATTTTTGTTTTCCAAAGATTTTTGGCAACATACCATAGTGTTTTCATTCTTATATATCATTTTCTTCTTAAAATTCAAAACCCAAAAAAATGGTAAAATTCAAAAGTCCAAAAAATTGGTAAAATCCAAAAAAAAAAAAAAAATCAAAAATTGGTAAAAATCATGCACACACCAAGCTTTATTAGACGCATTGTCCTCAAACATCAAAATTTGTCCTATAAAACATATTTCTTTGGTCCTCAATTGTTCTCACAAACAACTCACGAATCATCTAGATCTACCTCCATTAACAAAGTTGGTTTTCTTACTATGTTTGTACTCCCTTGCACGATGAGTTGTTTGGTACTATTTCATAGTGTGCGATGGATTTTTCATAGGAACCTTATGTCCTCTTTATATTCACCTCGCATGTATCATTTCTTGGGGTGCCAATTTTTACTCTTGTCGTTAACTCAAACATTTGGGAACTGAAGCTTGATAACAAAACATCGGTGCAACTATCTTGAACATTGTTTGTTTGGGTATGTGTGTTTGTACTTGTTTCCTTGTCAGGTTAGTTTGTTTACTTTCTCGTATTGCATTACGTTATGTATGTTGCATTGAGTTAGTGTTTTAACAATGAACAAATATTAGTATTATATCTTTTCATGTTATTTTACACTTTTTTGTGTGTGTATATTGTGATAAGAGTCGATTATGTAGATCATATGAGCAAAGTGATGAAACAAAGTTGTTTATTGAACAAGCTAGATGCAAAATCTATTTCCATATTCTTCACTATCATGTCTTATCACTATAAATTTTTCTTCCAAAACACATGGGGCAATAGGGATCATTTTTATCCCCCTCCCCACCTTGTTTCTTCTATTCATTGCTTTCATATTTTTGATCGCCGATCAACCTCTTCTATCACCCCATCAACACTCGAGGGGGCATCCTTCATTCTACTAATTTTTCTTAAAAATTTACTTGTCTGTAATTTTCTACTATCTTTGAAGTGGCGTCACTTATGCCACCCCAAAGAGGAGCAAATGTAGACACCTAAAATCCACTTACGTAGTTTTATTGCTAAAATTGTACTAATTATCCTCTTTCCTATCATTTCCATTATAACTAGTGAATTCTCGTTAATTAACTAGTGTTTCCCTCTATTTTGGTCAATTAATAACACTTTGTTAATTAACTATCCCTTATCACATTCCATATGCCAATTAACAAAACTCGTTAGTTATAATCCTCTTTCAATTGATTAATTAACTATTATGAGTTAATTAAGCCTTTTTAATAATGTATTTAATCAATAAACCCTTTTATTGGCTAAATCCCTCTTTAAAATGCTTCAAATCATATCAAGTTCCTCATAAATCACTTCCAAATAGCCTAAAAAGCTTATTCTAGCCTATTAATTAATCCTAGTTGATTAATTAAACCATCTCTAACTCCCATGAGTTGTTAATCACTTGTTGATTCCTCTAATCTAGCTTAACAAGTATAAATCTACGTTATCATTTATCCCACATTCATTGGGATTCAAGTTTCTCCCAGATTGGAAAGCTATATAAAGGACCCTCCTACATCCTTTCACACCTACACCACACTTTTGCTAGTGATTTATACAAGCATATGATAAGATCCTTCTCCATTTTTGGAATAGCTACTTCATCTTTGCATCCATTCTACCATTGTTGAGTAGAAAGGAAGATCTAAGCATGGCCTTGTAGCCATTTCTTGGTGAGATCCTTCCCTCTCTTTGGGGATCAAACACACAAATTTGACTACTCTTGATCTAAAGAGGCTCATTTTTAGAAGTAATCATACATTTAAAATATTAGGAATGGTTAGCATTAGATGATTTCTTTCATGTTTATGCACTAATTAGCTAGTTCCTTTAAGTTATTATCTTGGTTTTCATTATTAGATTAAATTTTTTTGAAGCTACTTGGTGTTAGTTTCATTCCATATCTTAGTATGCATACAACACACATCAGAAGTCAGCCACCTTTTTGCAACTTGTCGGGTTTTGGGTTCCGGGAATCAAGTTATAGTTTACATGTAAATTGCAATCGAGAACTCAAAACCCAAAATACATTATTTTCTTTATATTTCAGGAATTAGGGTTTGATTTGTAATTTACATGTAAATTTCAAATCAACCCAAGCCCGAAAATGCACTAGGAGGTCGAGTTTCTGGGATCAGGTATCATGTTGCAAATTGCATGCAAATTGCAATTTTAAACCTAAAACCCAAAATACACTAAATCCTTTATATTTTGGGTATCACATTGTAATTTGCATGCAAATTGCAATTTGAAACCTAAAACCCAAAATACACTAAATCCTTTATATTTCAGGTTTTGAGGTTTGAGGATCAATTTACATGTAAACTACATTTTGATCTCGAAAACCCAAAAGATAAAATACAAGGAAAATTTTTAGACACTTCGGCATTTTTCCAAAATTCTCAAAAATGACTTTTGGGGTGGAGAACATGAAGCATGGAGCATGTGGAGATGCGCGAAGAGCCTGAAAAACTGACAATCCTTTAGAAAATGAATTCCTTGACTCCAAATCAACTGCAAAATTACCCAAGTCTAGAATTAAAGTTTTGGATTGCCAAAATAGCTCAAGGGCTATTTTAGACAATAGGAATAATTTAATTAATCTAAGGGGTGGATGTACATGATTAATTAATTGGAGTAATCAATCGCAAAGGGGGTATAAACTAGGATGTGAACTAGGATAGTATTAGGAATAAGTATGTAAATTTGGGGTGTCTATATACCTCTTGGTTTTTTACACGTAATCTTCCTATATATGACTGAAAAGGTGATCCCAAAACATCTTAAATTATTTCATGTGGCTTGCATCAATTATACCTCTTATGACATCTTACTTACCAAGTTATTCCCTAGAATTCTTAAGGACTTTGCATTACAATGATTCTATGAACTCCTAAACATTATGTGCACTCTTTCATTACATTGGAAAATCAAACTTTAGCCCACTTTTCTAGCAACATTAGAGATAAGGTATTTTATACACAAATATCAAAGATACACCAAGGATATGATGAACATTTCAATGACAATGTATTACATTATTATACCACACTTACCATTTGAATAATCCTAGTTGTTAATGACTTGCAAGACCTTTTTACTTAAAGCTTACTTCCTCCTTTGTAAGAATTAGTCATGTTTGAAAAATTTAGATCATTTGACCATCTATGACATACACTAAAAGATTATGAAGCTAAGTTATTACATATGAATAAGCTCAAGTATGTTACTAGCACTCCTAATACATCTAATGCCAAATTTCAAAGCAAATCTACATTTAAGGGCAAGACTAATGATGTTAAGGATTCTCCTAAAGACATTGTCAATGCTATTAATCAACCTACTAAGCTACAATTCCAACTTGTTTTACACATTTACCATTTCCTCCTCTTATTTCCTATAACAATTACTTAAGTGCAATTGTGTATCGCCCTCCGTTGTTTTAGGTTTACATGAGCAAGCCTCAAATTAAGAGTTTTGATTCCAAATCCTATTGTGATTATCATCGATGTGGTGGCCATTCCACAAACACATGCATAAATCTTCGTCATCTTATTTAGGGTATTATTGAATTTGATTCCATTGAATGGGACGAGCCCACAACATTTTCTAATCCAATAAACAACAATTCTAAATTGAAAATATTTAATGATCCACTCCCTAAGCATATAAATGATACATTTACTTCAAGTACATAATTCTCATCGTGCAAGATTACCACCTCCATCTTATGCATATCCCTTAGATGTTATGATTGGTATTATTACTCATATACCTCTTTCTACACCAATCATTACTTTTAATGACTATGATATAGATGACACGTTCATTTCGATACATTTTCTATTCATCAAGTACCTATACATACTATATTAGTTGATCCACAAAAAAAAAAGATGATGTTTGTTATTTTTCATTGCTTCAAACTCTTGGTATATCTTCTCAAAAACTCTCACTTGACTCTAATCCTCGCTACCATCATATCAAACTACCTATCATTGTTGGTCCTCTTTCCACACTTGTTTCATTCTTAGTCACTAGTTCTCTTAGATCGGGTACATTACACCCGGGTCTTCCTCGATGTGTGCTCTTAAGGCTATCTCATCATTCATTCACCAAAGGTGTCAAGTCCATTCATAATCAACATGTTATTACTATTCAAGGTATCCCTTTTAAGGTTCCCTCCCCTAACATGCCTAATAATTCTCCTGAAGCCTCTACCCCTACTACTAGTACACCTATGGATAAGTCCTTAGATTCACACACTACTTCACAAAGATCTAATCCTCTTCTAGGTCTACTTATAGGTCATTGGATTCACACACTGATTCATATATATCTTGTCCTTTTTTAGAACTTTGGTCACACATGTTTATCCACATAGTTCTAGTCCTTATGTGAAGCTTTTGTTGCACACACCGATTCACGTAGCTCTTTTCCTTCTACTTTGGATCTTTGGTTACACACATTGATTCACATAACTCTAGTGTTTCATGACCTCCAGCTTATCCCTTCATCCCCAAATATTTCTTCTAGTGGCTTACATTCCCATAGGATGCCCCATTGATCCTTTAGTGTACAATGTCACTCTAAATCTCCTCCTCAATCTTTCAGAATGCTTGTTCTTCTAGTCCACCATACCAATCTCACATACCACATACTACTATACATTCCCTTTTCCTACGCCCTCTTTGGCACATATCACTACCACGATGTCATTGGTGCTTGAGTCACATATGAGGCCTAGCCCTTCATCATCTTTAACAACCGCTTCACCTCCTTCAAAGGTCCTCATCAGGTAGCTTTCATGTTATCCCTCTTCCTGTACATAATTATGCACTAGAAATTTCCAAAAACATTGATATAATCACAAAAATAAAAAACATTCACATATTTTTAAAAACACAAAACTCAAAACATGTTTCTCTAGCATACATTATTTACACTTTACATTATACATGTTGTTTATCCTTCTAGTTTGATGCATAACATTTCTTTTGTACACACATGCGTTCATGGGGTATATTGAGCATGATGCAGGACATACGGATCGATACCTGATTATGGGAGCTATCATTGTTCTGTAAATACTTTATCTAGGGGCCCCCTCCACACAATCCAGTGTTAGTATTTCATTATAGCACCTTTTCGCCTCCTCATTACACTTGATTAAATATTTCCTTTATTAGTTTTTGAACTAACAGGACTAACATGCATGTCTTATGCAATGTTAATGGCTATTGTTTCACATACTCTTATATATCACTTGTGTCATTTCATCACATTATGATACTTTTGTCTTCTATACATGTTTGCTAGTTGTGTGTGTAGTTACTTTGATTATGGCCCAAGGGCCTTGTTTGTCTTGTGACACCATGGGTGTCCCATGTTTGTGGTATCATGTCTTTCTTGTGTGACATTTCATCTCTTATTTGCAATTCAAAGGGCCTTGATTGTCTTGCAACATTGTGTGTGTCCCATGTTTGTAGGCATTAAGCCAATTGTGTGGCACTATTTGTATTATTATTGAAATCACCCCAAACTCTAAAAAGCAAATAGCAAAGCTAAATAAGGAAGGCTAACACCATTGGCACCTAATTAGCAAGGTTCTAAGTCTAGGAATGTAACATTAAGATAGAAGCTTAAAATAATGCTTAACTAGTATGAAAACAATGAAAAACTAACTAAACATGCCTACTAATATGATTAATTACCTAACATGGGCCTAAATAGACCTAAGGGGCAATCAAATGGTTATGGTTGCTACTCAAACAATGGTGAAATGACCTCTCCAAATGACTTGTTAAATCACTTTAGATATTCATCTACTAACCTTGTTGAAGGTTTTAAGCAAGGATTGGACTTGGCTTAGAAATCATATGTATTATATGAGATGCAAATCAAAGCATGGTGTAAAGTATAAAGGAATGAGGTGCACTCTTTTTATAGTTTTCCTTTTGGGAGAAACTTGTATTTTGGTGCATGTGGGACTAAAAGCCCCAAATTAGATTAGAATTTCTAATCATGATTAGGCCTTGCTAATCACAATTAGTGAATTACCAAGTGATTAAGAGGTATGGAGCCTTAATCGACCGCTTAGGGTCAACTAGAAGGATAGGATAAGATTTTGAAGCTTGTTGAGATGTTGTGGAGGTGAATGGGGTGATTTTGAGTGGTTGGAAGAGGGGTTTGAGTCAATATTAGGGCATATTGACCAAATCAAGGGCAAAATAGGCTTAATTAGCCTATAATCGCTAATTATTTGTTTTAAAGAGGATTTTGACTTACGATTCGTCATAAAGTGGCATCCTGAATGTGAAAGAGGTTTGGTGATCAACAAAGTGCCTATTAACTAACCAAAGTGGAAAGAAACGTTAGTTAATTAGTAAAGATCACTAATTATAACAAAATTGGTGAGAATGAGAGTGATTTGCATGCATTTTGGCAATAAGATTGCAAAAGTGGAATTTAGGTGTCTACATTTGCCCCTATTTGAGGTAAAGTTAGTGACTTCACTTCAAATATAGTAGAGAAGCATAAACATGTAATTTTTTAAAGAAACATTAACAAGATGAAGGACACCCCCTCAAGTGTCGATGGGGTGATAGAATAAGTCAATCAACGATCGAAAATATGATTGTAATGGATAGAAGAAAACAGGTTAGAATGGGCGTAAACCCTTGGGTATTTAGAAGGAATAGAGATAGGGATAAACGTGGTTGTTTATTGCCCCAGGTGAGTTTTAGAAGAAAAATTAGTAATGGTAATAAATGATAATGGAGAAGAAATGATTAATGGAGAAATTATAAGACAAGCCCAATCTTTGCATCCAACCTTTCAATAAGCAACCTATTTATATCATTTTTCCCTAGGTCTACATCATTGGCCTTTATTGAAATGAACAAAAATGTAAGATAACATAAAAGCTAAATTACCAACATTTGTCCATTGCTACGTAACTCCATGCAACATACATAATGCAATGTAATACGAGAAAGTAAAATGATACCTAACTCAATGCAACATGTAGTCTCTAATCACTTTTTGCCTCAACAACCATTCCCAAACATGCCAGCATATCATCTAGTTTAGCCTAGAAGCTCACCCGAGGCATGCATAGGCACCGAGCCCCTCCTTTATGCGAGCTTTGTGAGAACATTCTTTCTTAACACGAGGATGTAATACTACCAGAAAATAAGTGCATCCATTCATGGAAATTAAGATGTAAGCATTAACTCCTAGCCTAATGCACTGAGCATAAAACAACATGATCAACTTAATGAAAGTAGAATCAACCATGAAATAACATCAAGAAAACCTGTAACACGCATATGAACATAAGGAAAATGCACAAATCAAGATCCATCACATGAGTGTTTCAGAATCACTTCATTATATTTATGAGCCAATATATGGTAGCCAAGATTACATCAAAAGAGTCCCATTCATGGAAATTTTCACACTAGCGAGCTTTTTGTACATCACAAAGCTCGTCATTACACCTTACACAATATTGCTCTATCTCTCATTTCCTATATGAAAACCCTCCATTTTTACTTATCTACCCTTTTCTTCTACAAAAACCATCCATTCCTTTAGAATCATCATCCTCCTTCCCTCTTAACTACTCATCATTATCACCTGTGAAATCCTGAGGGAATCGGTTTACGATTGCTCTACTACTACCCGGAATCTCGCAAACTGTCACCATATGTTTCCCTCAATTAAGTGCCTTTTAGCATGCATGTGTCAGCTAATCCTTAACAACCTCAACTCCTTATCCTTTCATGATAACCATATTAATGCCCTAGAATATCCTTTCCTTGAGTTACAAGTCTTCATGGCTTATCCACATTTGTATCTGGTCACTTTTCTTTTTCTCCCTATGTGTGTCTTTTCTTGTTGTCCAAAATTTACTAAGTCCCAAACCCATCCTACCTGGGCACGAGCCTTCATGCCTCTCCAAGAATTACTTATGTGCGTGCCTTCACACCCTACTTCCGTGTGTCACAAGGCTTCACGCCTTAGGTACTTAGTTACTTTAGGGGCCCAACATCACCCCACACTAAACGGTTTTCATCTTGGAAATCCTCTGCGCTTCTTGAACAAAAATCTTGTCAACTAGAATACTACTCCAAAGAATAAAGAATAGTGGTTGGGATAGAATCTGAATAAATAATTGAGGAATGGGGGAATGCTACACAACCAATTGGAGGAGTTTGGGGAATTCCGCATCTATCTTGTCCTTCAATTTCTCCCAGGACCTTCAATTTTGATAAGGCCTTCCCTGCGATTCACCTACAACACTTGGTACCTAGTCTGGGATGATTTCTTCCACCCTCCCCTTCAACGATGTTAATAGCCACCCCTAACTCCATGCAGACACCCTCAAACTCATCCATCCACTTAGTGATGGAGTCTCGGAGTTTGCTAATTCTGAAGTCCATCTTCTCGTGCTTTGTCTTGATTTTCTCCTTCTGGGTCGTGGTGTTAACGACCAATCAGTGCATGATCCACCTTGTTGGTGGGGATGATCTCATGAAAAAATTGAGGGCTGCCTCTTCCTCTATTACTTATGCATCGATGATTGGATCACATTTTCTATAGCTATTGAAGCCCCTATCTGCCAATATATTTTCCTCCTTGAGTTGGGAGAGCAAGTCTTCCAACTTAGTGATCTAGGCTTCACGGGTCACATTTTTCTCTTCCTTTTCCTTTCTGTGAGCTCTACGATCGTGGGGCCCATGCCATCCTGGATGCTAATGAGTAACATCCCTACGAGGTCCTCGAGGTACTACATTTCATCCTCGTCGGTCTCTGCTCGGGCTCACCAATGTCAAACATTGTCCCAGGATGCTCTTTACGAGGGCACTAGCTTGGTCATATGCCTCCTTTGTTCACACATGTTCTCCCCTTAACCCTTGACACAATCTATCTATTTCTTTCTCCTTGATTTTATTCTCTGCGATCACGGTTTGAGGGATGGCCGTTGCATTCAAACTACATTGGATCACCTCTAAAGAAATATTTTGTAATGCATTGCATGCCTGATCATTTGTTAGGTGGTTAGATCCACCACTTTGTATACTTCTCCTCCCTTCTTCTTCAAATGAACGATCTTAATCACATGATCGTTGACCTCAAACTCAATCTCTTCAGAGTGGCAGTGCATGCTCCAACTAAGCATATTTCTGTTCTGAGCACACCCCCTTCTTGATCCATCAAATCCCATCCATAAAGTTTCTCTAGTGGGAGGGTGGCCTGGAATCTCATGTGCAAGACCTTCATGGGGTCATCCACAAAGTCCATATGTGGGGACATAGGTGTCCACCTCTTCCTTGTAGCTTTGCGCTTTGTCCTCTGTTTCTTCACCCTAGGGTGAATCCCTTATCCTCCTTTATGGTAAAGGAGTCCCCTTTATCTCCCTTGGGCCGTGGTCTCAAGTGTAGAAGCCATGCATGTTGGAATATTCTCCATCCCTACAGAATATTCCTCCCCTTCTCATGCCTTTCCCACAGTCATGGCCTCCACCTCAGCTTCTTACCCCTCTAGCTCTGCTTCCAATTATGCCTTGAAAGTGGTGGGCTGTTCTTCCTCTCCTTCCTCTGAGACTTTTGTGGGGATTGATGCATCATGTGTCTTCTATCTCTTTTCTTCATTCTCTTCCCTCTCTTCCTCCTCATCCTTCCCTTCCTTCTCTCCCTCACACCCTAGAAATGAAGCCTTGGTGCCACCACCGTACCGAAGTGCTACGCCTTCTACCATTTTGTCATTTGTAGTACTTCCTCTTCCTAGAAGTATCTAACTTCCCTTCATCATGCTCTTCTTCTTCTTCTTCTTCTTCATCTTCTTCTTCTTCTTCCTATATTGCTTTCATGGGTGGGATTGGCATTCCTCATGGCTTTGGAAAGGGGGTCCGTAACCTCCACCTCAATTACCCAGTGTGTTTTGGGGCACAGTTGTACGAACACCCGATGGATGTATCCATTGATGGTAACGTTGACCTGGGGGTACAATTCTAGAAGGTATGGCTCCAAAAATTTGATATAGGTAGGTCGAGTGCCATACTTATATGTAGCATGCAACATGTGGACATCAACATCCACCTTGTCGCATCAAAAATCAACTTATGCACATCCTTGATCCGGTTGATGGTGTACTTCATATATTTTGTCGTGAAAGTGAAGGGGAGCTTGTACCATGGCCCCATCTCTCCCTTGGCCATCATAAACTTTTCTAGACAAAAATGTTGTGTAATAGAAAATTTTACCTGGTCCCCAACAACCTCTTGTAACTCGTGGGAAATGAGTCACTTGTTCTCAAAATCTACACACAATCACTCAAACCACATGTTCATCTACACCTTGTAAGCACTCAAGATGGTCCCATCATAGGAGAACTTCACGAATTGGACTGCAAGGGATGTGTGTGTGGGTGAGTGAATCCAAATGTTCCCATCTGGTCTGTTTGGGATACCAATCTCCTAGAATATGATCAATAGTAGGATGGAGCCCCATGTGATCTTTCCTCCTGCCTCATCTTGCACTTGCACCTCTTCGATAATGTTATTTGCAATAAATTGGGAAAAATTGTAGTGTGCCCTCTTGGACACCCTATAGGCCATGTATAGAACCTCCAATTAATGTTCATCCACCTTTCTAGCGTGCCCAATTTGTAGCTAATGATCTAGGAGGTGACTCTTAACGTTGGTTCTGGAAGATCTGCAATTACATGTTCCCTTCCTCCCTTCTCATAGTTCAATTTTTTTGTCAACTCCTCTATCTTGGCAATGGCACATAAATCAAGTGTCATATCCTCTCCAGTGTTCTGTAACATCTCGAATCAAATGGCATGTGATCCTCATTCTTCTTCCTATAAAGTAGAAGAAGTCTTTGTGAACACATGACAATAACCACATGAACAGTGGGGCAAGTTTGGCAAAGAAAGGAAGCTCTCATAGCTACAAAACTCCAGTCTTTTGTAGCTCCTTTTTCACCGATTCATTGACCTTAGGTTTTCTATGCTCATCTACCATTGGAGTGTCTGATACTAGGTCCACCCACATCATCTTTTCATTATCGATGTTCTGTGGTTATATTCACTAATCTTGCATTTGTATATCTTTGAGCTCCACTTTTCTGCCTTGATAACTCCATGAGGGTACTGCATTTCTGAGTAAATTTCCACGGGATCCTCCTTTTCCACCACCGGTCTCTTTTTTCGAGCCTTCTTTGGTGCCATCTTCCTCCTTCTTTCCCTCGTGCCCTAGGTGTGTTTATCCCCTCTTTTATCTACCCTAACTCAATAGCTTCCCCACTTCTCTTTCACACAACCTCCTTCCTTCTTTATTGTCTTCTCTCCTCCATGTTACACTTCAAGATTACATTACAACTTGCACAAGTCCATTGGTTCATGATAGTGCTTCGCGTCATTCTTCATCGTAAAACCCTCCTCACATTTCAACCATTGGAGCATAAAAGCAATTCTCTTAAATAAAAGTAGTCGAAATGATTATTCTTACCTCTTATTTATACTTTATCGATGCCTTAGAGTTCCTTCAACCATGTGTCCTAATGTTGATTTTTGATAAATCACTTTATTTCACTTAAATCAACTTCCATGATTTCCCCTCACACTTTACAACTATAACAATCTTGCACTCCAATACCACTAAACTACCACAGACCTCCTTCATGCATGTCACTGTGCCGAAGTACATAACCTCTGCGATGTCTACTAAGTAGTTCCCATGGTGTTGCCTACCTTATGTTATACCGTGTGATCCTTCCCTTTTTGGTCTTCGACTTCTCTCAACCCACCTTCATAACTACATGGATCTACGCACCTTAGCCACCACGTTCCTCATTCTTTTGTCTTCACGTTAATTTTTCCCAACAATCCACTTGTCAAAGAATTTTGTTGTCAAATCGTGTGTCAATATATCTATTACTTTACTTCACACAAAAATATATGTGTGCTCCCCTACACATAGAACCTCTTACAATGTAATAAGCTACCATCACACCAACACACAAAACCAAACCAAAAATGACAACAAAGGAAATAACCAAAAGAAAAAAGTACAATAAGGAAATCTAATCTAATTGGCACATCTTGCCTCATTTCGACTACACATAAGCCTTATTTATAGTAGGGCTTCAACCTACTCCCATTAAAGTAACATGGTAACTTCATCCCATCAAGTACTTGAATCGCACGCGCCATAATCAAGGATGTACGAGATGATTTATGGACCTAACCAATGGACTTTCAGTTTCCAGGGATGGTGTAAAAATCTATAGTCATAAAGCAAGACCATTTGCCCAACCTCAAACTATTTGTCTTTTATATGACAATCATGTCATGATTTTTTTCACGCCTTCTCGGTCTTCTAACTCCACCTAGCAAGTGATCACCGATGAGGCCAAAATATGTCTCATTATATCACCAAATAGCACTCTTATTCTCTCTCTTAAAATCAAGCTTTCAAGTGAATTTAGATGTAGTTTTAATAACGGATAACATATTTAAGATAGAATATAGGATTTATCTTATCATCTCTTTAGAAATCTATTTGTAATCTAATTGTTGTTATTTCTGATATTTCTTCTAAGTTGGAATGCAATAGTGTGTAGAAAATAGTTCATAAGCAACTCTACTCCTAGTTGATAGATTGAAGCTACCGAAAGTCTTCATGTAGCTACAGAAATCCCAGTTGTTCATAGATTTCTGCTACGAAAAAATTACACGCAACTACAAAAACGTAACGTGCAGCTATGAAAACACCCAACTAGTGAAATTCTTTTAATTTGTTCCAAAGTAATGTAAAGGAGAACTGAACTATTCAGCCCACTCTTTCCTTCCACATCATCAACCAAGAATATAGATCCAAACATGTGGCAATTCAAAGTCATGCATGCATGTGGCATTCCAAGAATAATTCAAAGTCATGGACTTAGCACTCCTCCATTTTCTCTCCATCCTTCAAGGATGAGAAAATAGTGGAATAGTATTAGGAATGTTGAATAAGTACTCTCCCACTTTATGTTCCTAGATTAAAGGGATGAGTTGTAGAAATATTCTCCATGATAAGTGGACGATTGTAGTCAAGTTTGTTTAAGATTTATTGCTTTAAATAAATCCGCCCAAGAATAGGTAGTTAGTACTTGGTATGTTGACTAAGTACATTAGAATAAAGAGAAGATCATATTGTATTCCCTAAAAAGGGTGTTGGTTGGATGCATGAATTATAAATGCAACCTTCCACACTCTTATATGTAATCTTTTACCAAGCAATGAAAAATTTGTTCTTTCTCTCCAATATTCTAAGTAAAATTATTTTGTTGGTTTTGAATTAAAGTTTGTAAGTATGAATTAAGTCCTCTTCCAAGGAATGAGTTGTCCACTCATTCCAAGGAAGATGGATCAATGTTTTATGTTCATTTCTTTATTCTGTAGTTTTCCTTTTGTTGTGAATTTTTGATTTTATGTTCTATAATCTTTCTTTCTGTATAATTTCTATTGTGAACCTGTAAGTGTCTTATTTATTTTTCATTTGTTTTTAATTAAGCAATTCCATTTATGTAAGTGTGATTTTAATTTCTACAAGTGTGTTTTTCCATTTCTACAAGTGTGTTTTTCAATTTATGCAAGTTTGGATTGTGTTTGAAGGAGTTTTTTTCCAAATATCTCTTTCTCCTATTGCATACAACCATCAAACACCAGCCCTGGATTGACATTATTAATGAAGAGGATTGATGACCCTCATTAATCACCTTTCATCCAACTACATTAACTTCTCCATGCACTCTTGTAGTGCTTGATCGTCAGTTAATCCTCCTGTATGCGCTATTCACAGATATGGTAGCATAAATTCTACTAGTAAAATAGCTTTGTGCCAAACATCAATTGAAACAATGTGGCCTTGTTTAATCTCTTGTAGGTTGTCATATACACCCATAGTATGGTTGAGAATTTGTCATCCCAATCTTGTCTCCCCACATCACAAATTTTGGGCAACGTGTGACTTAGTATCTTGTTAAATGCCTCAGCAGTTCCATTAGCTTCGAGGTGATATGGGGTGGTCTTTTGATGGGCCACCGTGAACTCTGCTAACAAAATCCTAACCATCTCATTCAAAAAGAGTATGCCTCTATCACTAGTTAAGCTTAAAGGATACCCATAGGTCTGATTGATTATGTTTTCCCACATGAATCTTGTTGTTGTTGTTATTGTGAAATCCTTTATAGGATCTTCCTCCGCCCACCTTGTTAAGTAATCAGTGTAAGTAATGATATAGCATGAAGCAGTCCTTCGCGTGGCAGGTGAAATCGGTCCTATAAAATCAATCGCCCACTTCTCAAATGGTTTTCCACTAGCTATCGGTCTCAAGTGCATTTCATATCTTCTTCCTAGTTTGCCAAGGTGTTGGAAATGGTCACAGGCCTTGCAAAACTCAATACAATCCTGGTAGATGCTTTCCCACCAAAGCCCTGCTAGTAGAATCTTCCGCATGGTGGCATTCCCTACATAGTGTCCTCCTGCAATCCCACTGTGTGCTTCCTCCATGATTGTAATGCACTCATGTTCTAACATACACCGGCGTAGAATATCTTCATGACCTAATTTGTGTAAATCTCCACCAATTAATATGTAGGGTGTGGCACGTATAGCTAAATGTTTTCTTTCCAACATCTTCATTTCTTCTGATGTCATACCTGTTTTGAGAAACACAACAATATCCTCTAATTCAGAGGGTGTGTGTCGCAACCTAAACAATTGTGCATCCAAAATTATATCCTCAATTCTTTTTACATCCTCCCTTGAGTCAATTCTTGATAAATGGCTAGGTCCCAAGTTACTCTTACCTAGTTTTACAACAACCGTAAACTCAAATTCTTGAAATAATAGGACCCATCTACATATACACCCTTATAAAATGGACTTGTTTACCAAGTACTTCAATTCCATTTGGTATGTGTTAAATATAAAGGGTGTTGCCAGTAGATACTTCCTGAATTTGTGCAGCGTGTAGATCATTGATAATGCCTCGCACTCGGTAGTAGTATAGTTTTGCTTTACTGGTGTCAACTTCCTACTTGCAAAACAAAGAGGGTGATCAACAGTCCTTCACCAGGTTGTGTTAACACTACTCTGATGCCCATCCCTGGGGCATCAACATGCATATGGAAAGGCTTATCCCATGAAGGAAAGCGTAATATGGGCACAGTGATAAGCTTGTTCTTCAATGTGTCAAACCTCATTTTTTGCACCTCTCCCCAATGGAATGTACCTCTGTGCTTCAACAATCCCTTTAGTGGTGCGACAATTTTGGCATACCCCCTAGTAAACTTTCGGTAGAACCCTCAGATGCTCAAGGAATCCACGCAGCGCACTCGCTTATGGGTTCTTCCAATCCTACAATAACAACAACTTTGGCGGGATCCACCAAGAAACCTTCCTTACATACGATATCCCCCAACAAGGTTCCAAATGGAGTAGAAAGAGACATTTCTTTATATTGTGATATGTGCAACCATCGGCATCTTCAGTTCAAAATGCATGACCATGTAGGAAAAAATTCCCCATTTAGTGGTGAAAGTTATCTTTTCTTGGTCTTCCTTTGCAATCCTAACTTGATGATATCCTAAGAATCCATCCGTGAATGAATAGATCTCACACCCAGCTACTCCTTCTAGGATCTCCTCGGTGAAAGGGGTTGGAAAGGGATCAATGACACATACCGCATTCAAATCCCTGTAATCAACATAGATCCTTATCCTCCCATCCTTTTTAATGCTAATAACCATTGGGCTTATCCATTATGATTCCTCAATAGCTTCAATGATACTTGAAGCGATCATCTTGTCTATCTCTTCCTTGACCAAAACGTGCAGATTTGGATTCATTCAGGATAGGTCTCTTATGAATTCTAGCGCACTCCCTCCTTTTGTTTGATCTACATCTCCCTACATATGGTACCCATGGTACAGGAATAAATCTTGAAACTCGCCTGATAGATCAATGATCTTTGAAACCTCCTTTTCTGACTAGTAGTCCCTAATAATAGCCTTCTTAGGTTCCATATCTCGAGCCAATGTTAACCTTCTTCATTTTAAGAGATTCAAGGTAGGAGCGTGCTTGCTCATCGAACTTTTTATCACCTCACGTGTACCCATAATATGGTTAACATCCAAGTTCTCCACTTCCTCGCCATCTATCAAATAGACCAACTTTCCCTTCTCTTTCTCCATGCAAGTGTGCTTAAGCTATACTTCCTCCTGGTTCATCTACATCAAAATGCACCTCCAAATCAGGTTCTCCCAATAATTCTAAAATTTTATCCTCAGCCATGGCACTATCTCCCATAGTTAGGCGCTTAACAACCTGCAACACCTCATTCACTAATGGCTTAGTACTTTGATATTCAAAGGTTTGAATCAAGTCATCTATTAACTCCCACCAGTTCCCTATCTAATGGCGTAATTCGAATGAACGTACCATGCGCACGCACATCCCTATAGTGTGGAATAAAACTTGTGCACCTAGAGGGAAGGGGGTAAATCTTCCATGCCTCCCATCCACATTCTTGAACATGTTCTGAGGCGGGTTCCCCTCCATCATAGCCACAAATTTTAGTAGGTGTGTTACTCTAGAAGAATCTAATAGAGAGTGCATTCCTCACCTCACGCCATTCTAGAAGATTGTCCTGGTGTGTCTCCCACCATTGTGTTGTGGTCCTACACAATGTGTAGATAAGCATGTGAACATCTCCACTAGGACTCTAGGGCTCATAGGAAAACATCAGGGTTGCCTTCCCCAATGTAGCTCGGTAATTGCTTTCCTCTCAAATGCCTAAGCGGGTACACCTTCATCACCCTTGTAATAGAGCCTTGTAATTGTCACCCAATTAACTCATATGTCCCGTGCGCCCAATTTTCACATGCTACACTAGTGGTATCACTCATAGATTGAGTGTCTTCCCACTGAATAACTCCTTTTGTAGGGTGTATCACCTCAGGGTCTCTGGATAATAGCATGCACATAGATTTTGTTGAGGGATTCTTCTCCCAAGGGCTCAGTATAGGGTGTTGACTTCCCATCGGTCAAGGGGATGATAACTCATTCTTCCTTGTTCTCAAAACTTATGTATCCCTTATTGAACCTTAGGTTTGCATTATTCTTATAGCACCAAAAAAACCAAAGTAATGTTGGAAAGTTGTTTGCCTCAGCTAGCACCAAGACTTCAAAGTCTCAAGTGAATTTTTCCCCTTGGATAGTGATGGCAGCATTCTTAAAAACACCATTGGGCATTGCCTTTGTCTTGTTAGCCATATATAGCACATTTGAGGATGGTTGTAATGGGGCCTTCCCATTTGATGTCATGCATCTAGGGTGAGAACATTAACCTTTGCACCCGTGTCTATTATAATATTTCTTAGGAGCCATCTGTTGACTACTGCATTCAAGGTAATCTCCTTATCATAATCAATGGTGTGAGGGGGAAGGTTAGCATGCAAGACCTGTCACTCGCACTCTCCTCCAACGTGTGGTACTTTCTCCCGTAACCATTCCCCTAGTAAAGGGATGATATTCTCTTGCCTCAACATTTTGCATACTTCCCTGAATTCATCCAGATCCTTCTATGGAGCCTCAATGACATTTCCTTTTCTCTAATTATCGTGAATGCTTCTTTAGGCATTGATCTCTCCTTGTAGGCTTCAAATCACATCCATGGTCTCCTGATAAACCTCTTTTTGATGAGCAGGATTCGGATACTTCCCTGCACCACCTCTTCTCTTGTGACCAATGGTCTCTACTTTGGTTTTTCCTGGTACGTGCACCCTTAACTCACATTATCACCAAGACAGTTCTAACTATGACTCACGCACCACTCTTGGCATCTACTCGTGAGTCATCCTTCTTCACGCTTACCATTCCGGCACCTTTATCCTTCCATTGTTGCTAGCTCATGTGCTCAAATAACTTTGGGCACTCCTCATACTTTTGCTTCTTTCCACACCAAGAGCACTGTAGTAGGTCAGGGCATTCACGCTTGTAATGTTTTGTAGACCCATAGTTATAACAGGTCCCACGGGAAATTCACTTCTTCCACCTTCATGATTTCCATGGCCTCTAAATCCTCTACAAAAGCCTCACCCACGAGCTCCTCCATCCGTGCGCTCTTCATAGTGACGACCATCATCCTTGGAATTATTTTCAATACTAGTCTGCGCACACCAATATCAATGGCATCATGTATTTGGTCAATCAATCTACAATACTTGGTGTCATGAGTAGTAGAAGTGTAAATCTTGCAATAGCAAGGCATGTTCTTATAGATCGCGTGTTGTAGTAGCAGACACCTACTTGCATCATGATCCCCATGGTAAATCTCATAGTCTACCATTATCATGCATACCAATCTCTCGAGGATAAATGTCCTTTGTATGCCCCTCTACCCCACAATCTATGCACCATAGGTCACTATGAGTCTCATGTGTCGAGTACACGGATAGGTTCTCTAGCTACTTTCTTGCTATGGCAGCAATATGAGCTTCAAGAAAAGGAATAACATCGGTATCCATGCTTCCCACAGCCTTAGCACGCAGGGCATCCTCCAACTCCTCGTGCAGGTCTCAGTGAAATTATTATGCAAAAGTGCTCTCCTGAAAGGGCGTTATTAGTCCTCCAATGAAACATTGAGCATGCTTTGAGAAGGATGAATATCATAAGATAGTTTTGATAAGAGAGTTTTAAAATGCGCATCATACTCCCGCACACTCTCTGCCATACCTTGTTGAATATCCTTCAGCGTGTTAATGCTCTTACTGTTCAAACTTAGGAATATGGAATTCAACTAAGAAGGCATTACACAATGCGATATAATCTACTACTATTTGGTGGGGGTCATACTTTTGGTACCAACTATGCATGCGCCCTTGTAACATTGTTACAAACTGACTTGCCTTCCATTCTAGGGTAATAATCCCTTCACGTGCCATAGCAGCTCACATTTATGTACATGTTCTACAACATCCTCAACACCTTTGTAATCTGGTAGATGTAAAGACATTTCAAAAATACTTGTTGAGGCGGTTGAGGCCCTTGTCTACCTAATCCAAAACCTTGATTCCCTCCTGTATTACCTCCACCACCAGATCCACTAGATCCACCAAAGTGTTTATTCCTCCTAATCCACCGGATCTACCAGTCCGCTAGCTCTTACTCTACTCCGACCCACCGATCCACCTCTTGTAGATGACAAGGGTCCTGAAGTGGTCATGCCTTGTGTCCCCATTGTCAAGCTAAACCGTGCATTGATAGTTTGTGATATTGCACCGCTACTAGATGTGTGCCCCACGCCACTTCCAGATGTGATACCCAAGCTTTGTGAACCTATACTTCACCCAAATGTCATTTCAGACAATATACCTCCAAACACAGGAAATGATTGTGCAGCCATAGATGTGCCAAATGAAAAGTTATAGCTCTTAGGTGTTGATCGATTACCTTCACCAATACCAACCGGGTCATAATGTTTATCTCTAGATTTGGAAATAAGCACCATGGGTTGGTCATCGTGGATTCGGATGTGCACCAATGACTCTTCTCCTTTCTACATATGATGAGCTCTCTCCAGAAGCCGGGGGTTTCTCTTCCACGCTTGCCAAGATGGGGTAGCATAGACTGCTCAAGTTCCACATCCTCCATGTGAACCTCAAATCCTTCCTCCACCGCCTACCTCCATAAATCCATCACTCCTAAAGCTTTGCGTTGTCTCACGTAACTCCATTTCACGAGCTTCATTGTACTTGAGCCATCTATCTTCCCTCTCTGCTTTGGCAAGGTCTGTCATCTTTCTCCACTCTAGCTTCCTCACCCAACTCTCAAAAGAAGCTTATTCGGCCATAGGAAATTCTTCCAAACTTAGTGTAATGATCAAGATCTTTATAGCTAAAGGGATAGCACACAAGAATGACCCTCTTGGCTCCCTCAAGAACTCAAACTCCGTAATCTCTGGATAGTAATACATAGAAATTACATACTCTAAGGTGTAACTCGTCAACACTCTACTCCACTGTGATCAATAGCATGCGTCCATGCCAAATCAGCATCATGCAGCCTCTGATACTCATCTTGGGTCCATACACGAGGTCTATAGTACTAACTCGACCTAGATGCATATGTTGAAAGCCATTCATACAACTCCACTGGAAAGCAACAAAATAAGGTCTCATACAACTCATGATATAGGTGCTCTTCTACCCATTTACATGCATCAAACTCAAGTCCATTATTAAATCTTTGAGAAAACTCATCCTCCGTGATTTTAAACCATGCTTTGACACTTTCCAATGTCAAGCACTCTATCATCACGTACCATTCTCACAACAACTTTGAAAAGAGGTCCCGACAACAAAACCAAAATGTAGTCTCTAATCACTGCTTGCCTCAACAACCATTCCCAAACGCACCGGTATATCATCCAGTTTAGCCTAGAAGCTCACCCAAGGCACGCGTAGGCACCAAGCCCCTCCTTTATGCAAGCTTCATGAGAACGTTCTTTCTTAACACGAGGATGTAATACAACCAGAAAATAAGTGTATCCATTCATGGAAATAAATATGTAAGCATTAAATCCTAGCCTAATGCACCCAAGCATAGAACAACATGATCAACTTAATGAAAGTAGAATCAACCATGAAATAACATCAAGAAAACTCATAACATGCATATGAACATAAGGAAAATGCACAGATCAAGATCCATCACATGAGTGTTTCAAAATCACTTCATTATATTTATTAGCCAAAATATGGTAGCCAAGATTACATCAAAAGAGTCCCATTCATGGAAATGTTCACACTAGCAGAGCTTTCTTTACGACACGAGTTCACCATTACACCTTACACAATATCACTCTATCTCTCATTTCCTATATGAAACCCCTCCATTTTTACTTTTCTCTCCTTTTCTTCTATGAAAAACCATCCATTACTTTAGAATCATCATCCTCCTTCCCTCTTAATTGCTCATCATTATCACTGCGCGAACGCTGAAGGAATCGAGTCTATGATTGCTCTACCACTACTCCGAGAATCTACCAGGTGTCACCATGTGTTTCCCTCAATCAAGTTCCTTTTAGCATGCATGTGCTAGTTAATCCTTAACAACCTCAACTCCTTATCCTTTCATGATAACCGTATTGATGCCCTAGAATATCCTTTCCTTGAGTCACAAGTCTCCATGGCTTATCCACATCTCAGATATATGTCATTTTCCTATTTGCTCCCTATGCATGTATTTTCCTATTGTCAAAACTTAATAAGTCTCAAATCCATCTTGCCTTGGCATGAGCCTTCATGCCTCTCCAAGGATTACTTCCGTGCGTGCCTTTGCACCTGCCGCCTTGCACCACAACGCTTCACACCTTAGGTACTTAGTTACTTTAGGAGCCAACACAACATACACAATGCAATGCAATACGAGAAAGTAAAAGGATACCTAACTCAATGTAGCATACATAATGCAATTCAATACGAGAAAGTAAACCAACTAACCTAATTGAGAAACTAGTATAATCACACATACTCAAACAAATAGTGTTCAAGACGATTTGGACCAATGTTGTTGTTATCAAGCCGCACTTCTGAATGTTTGTGTTGTAACGAAAAGGGTTAAAAACAATGCTCCAAAAAAGGATATATGTGAGGGGAATAATAAAGGACACAAGTAGTCCCATGGAAAAGCTTTCATGTACTATGACACAACCCTTGCAACTCATTGTTGCACGAGAGTACCGACATAGCATGCAACTGAGCTTTTGTTAATAGAGGTAGATCACAATGATCCGCAAGTTGTTTGAGACCAAAACAAGCAAGAACTATATAAATATGCTTTTTTAGGACAAATTTTGATGTTCAAGAATAATGCAATTGACACAGGCCTCTGCTGCGTATATATTGTTTACCAGTTTTTGACAAAAATTAAATTTTTACAATTTTTTTGGATTTTTAATGCTTTTTTTTTTTAAATGGGTTGTTTTGATTTTTTTATTTTTATAGAAAAAAATATTATAGAGGAAATAATGAAGTCGCTAGACAACGTTAAAAGTGATCGTAAGGCAAAAAATGCCCCAGGTAGTAAAAAGGTTGCCATGAAGCAAAAACATGCCCCAACGTACCAAAACAGTGGAATAATAGTTATTTATTAAAAATAATCATCATGGAAAGTGTTAGAAGACTTTTAGAAGAAATACAATGGTTTCAGGGTACTTCGGGGTGAGAAACACGTTGTGAGAGGAAAAGGAGCTTACCATTTGACTATTGATTTGAGCTCTGACCTACGGGAGGAAATGCGAGGATAGTGAATCGAAGGCACCATGCAGACTATGTGAGGGACTACCTAAGGCTTCCAGCGGATGGACCACAGGTACACAACTACTCTTTTTACCCTAGTAATTCAATTTTTTGAATTTTTAGCTAAAAACATGTATTTTAGGCTAAATTAGGGAAAACTGGGGGGTGCCTATGTTGGTGCGGAACTGACATGGCGCGTGATGCCTATGTTGGTAGGTATTTTTACATTTTTTTAAATTTTTTTACAGCATAGCATGGGTGCTGAATGCAAATGTTGGCATGTATTTTGCATTTTTGAATTTTTGACTACAACATGGATGCTTTGGGCACCTATGTTGGCATGCATTTTACATTTTTTTGAATTTTTGACTGCAACATGGGCACTTGGGTGCCTATGTTGGCATGCATTTTGCATTTTTGAATATTTTGCTACAACATGGGTGCCCGAGCACTGTGTGAAACCGTGCAAGGGTGCCTATGCAACACTGAGTGCACTACCTATCTTCCGAGGCCATAACTTTTGCTCCCGACCTTGAAATAACTCCATTTTTTTACGTTGGAAAGGTATTAAAGAGAACTACGCAATGGTAAGATAAATTTGGTTTTTTAATTTGTCTTACTAATTTTTTTTGGTTTTTGATGTTTATTTGGATGTTTTGACTTTTCTGACTAACATATTTGAATGTTTTGGGAGTTTTGAAACATATTTGAATGTTTTTATTTTTTTTGAAACATATTTGAATGTTTTTTATTTTATATGTTTTCTAAAGCTATGTATAGGAAACGAAGAAACATGGATGCCCCCAATGATAGATGGGATGTACAAGGGAAAAATGCCATGTATGTGCAAAGAAAGTGAAGATGTGAAATTTCCCCCAGCGTTAGATGGGAATATTCAAAGGAAAAATATTCACGCACGTAGAAGTTGGATCAGGGCCAATATGGATAGGTTCAACATGATGATGAACGTAACCCAATGACATGCTAGGAAGGAGCAAGGATGCCCCCAATGTAAGTTGGCCAAGAAGCACATGATAGAAAGAAGTGGAAGATTGTTTTTTTGTGAAGGGGACAAAGGTGCCCACAAACATGGAAAAAAGGAAATATTATACACATGGATGTTCTGAATGAAGTAGAAGAACAATGAATGTTGTGAATGTAGCTTAGAAGCCTCACGATGAAGAAGTGATTAGCCAAAGGCACAAATCGTGAGACAAGATACAAACTAGAGTAAGAGTCTGAACAAGGTCCAAAAAAAGACACTTGGTAACATACTAATCATGTTTTCTCATAGAGATCCAATGTGTGCACATGGAAATTTATTACCTCTTGGAGGGAAGATTTGATAGACAACAAGTGAAGACACCATAGCCAATGTGTAGGAATGATTTATTTTTCAAAGTTGATTTTTTTGTGAATGGATTTGTGGAAGGAGAGTCGTACATTGCTCATTGCCAGCCAGCCAGTGTCCATAGCCCGAAAAATATGCATTTGATTCTAATCACAACATTTCTCTACTTAGTTAGGCGTCCATAGCCCTGATAGAGATTATTGGAAATACCCCAAGAGAGAGTTATATATCAATTTGCTTTTTCTTTTAGCTTTTAGCTTTGGCTTTTTGATTTGATTGATTTTTTTTTTTAAAAACTTATTTCAGCTCTCTTGTTTGACAAGGGGTTAAGAACCATATGATGGCTTGATGGAAGGAGGTGGAAGTGATTGTGATGATGACATTGGCTAGTGTCAACAAATATATCCAAAATTTCTTCACAACAAGTTTTTTAGATGTTGATTGTGATAGGATCTCTAAGAGGTCAGTCATTCTTTAATTTACCAAGGTGATAAAAGACCAAGGTCAAATGGATACCATAGAGATAAATGTCATAAAATGCATGTGAATAGGCTAACCAAAATATCACCAAAGGGATGAAAATGGTAGGAAGACTTGCAAAAAAATAGAAAGGAAGGGAAGAAAGAACATCCATGTGTATGCAATACTTGATTACAATGTTTGATCTTTTACCTTTGATTTTTTTTTTGAAATGTTTTCTCATTTTTTTTTGTATTTTTGAATTTTTTTACAATTTTTTTTTAAAGGTGGGACCAACAAGGTCACTTGGCATGATAAGATCCAACAACAATGTTAGCAATTTCCTTGATAAGGAAGACTAGGCATGTTTTCTTATCAAGAGTCATATTATCCCCATCTCAATGATCGTGGTGAGCTCATACTCAATAGATGATTGTGTTTTATCATGAAACATGGATTTTGTGTGGGAGCTTGAGGTCCCTATCTAGAGGTTTCTACACTTTACGCCATACTTGATGGGTGTGTTGATGTGCATTTTTGAATTGTGTTTGATTATGAACTTTAAGATTGTTTAAATTGTTGTGAGCTTTGGAGCTCTTGGAATTTTTATCTGAGTTGATGAAGGAACGTTTTGGTTTCCTATAATCTAATATGTGACTTGTCTGATCCGAGAAGTGGGAGAAGAAAGTGGACAAATAGAATTGATGTGAGAAATGACAATGGGTTTGCCACAATCATTGATAGAAGAACAATATGATGGATGTGAAGGATACGGTCCAAGAATTGAAGAGGATGGGCTACTAGGAGGTGTCCCATAGAATGAAGATAAAGGACTACAAGGATGTGGCCCTAAGATTGAAGATGAAGGACTTCTGGTGGTGTCCCATATATAGAATAAGAAGAGGTGTCCCATATATAGAAGAAGATGGGATACTAGGATGTGGCCCAAGAATCAAAGATGAGGGACTAAGGACATGCCCCTAGAGACATGCCCCTAGTATAGATGAAGATGGGCTACCAGGGTGGGTGAGCCACATATAGATGATGGGATACTAGGAGGTGAGCCACATATAGATGATGTGGGGCTACTTGGAGGTGGCCCACATATAGAAGAAGATGATGGGCTACTAGGTGGTGACCCAAGGTAAGATTGCGATGGAGGAATCTTGATAGATAAAGAATGATTAGGTAATGAGAAGATAGGTCGTGGATCAATGCTAGACCCAGGAATTTCATCACCCAATGAAGAATGTGAAGATGGAAGAATAAGAGGAGGATCATGTTCGATGATCTTAGGGTCTTCCTCTATTTTCTAAAAAAGGCATCAATCTCTTCCTCCCAATATGTGAACATGATCTTAGGGTCTTCCTCTATTTTCTGACAAAAAAGGCATCAATCTCTTCCTCCCAATATGTGAATGTATCGAGGTCTAAAGAGGTTTCTTGCTCACAAACTTCTAGAGGAATGTCTTCATGTACCCTCATAAATTCTCTAATGGCTTCTTCATTCTGAAATGAATCAATCGGTGTGGGTAGTTGTTCTACCACAAGAGGTTGATTGGATGAATGCGACATGGGAGTCGACTTGGATGATTGATTAGAAGGACTTTGAGTCGAGAGAGCTCTTTGATGGAAGAAGGGGTCATTGGCAATAAAAATGGGGTCCTACGAAGACAGGGAGGACCATGACTTAGGAGTCATATTAGAGGAATAATTTAGATTGGAATCTTTAGAAGAATCAAAAGACTTAGAATCATTGGGATTGGAATCTTCTAAGAAAAAAGAATCAGAATCATACCACTTACCATGAGTTGAAGATGGGGGAAGAGGTAAGTGAATGGGTTCTTTAGCGCGAAGAATCAAATGAGGTCTAGTTGTGATAGGCATCCTTTGATGGGAATGTTGAAACCTAGGTTCCTTACTGTCATAAGTATGCGGAACTACATGATAATTAGTCTTTTTGGCACATGCCTAGACATAGATAGTCCAGGGGATATCACAGGGGTTATTGTGTTGACATGTTCAACATAGTGTATCTACACAACCAATGAGAGCATCAAAATGATTCTCCTCATTAGACACATAATTAGCATTCTTGTCTTGATTATGTTTAGGAAAATTCTTCATATTGGGGGATTTGTTAGGAGTGGATGAATCCATCTCCACATCACCACTTTCGATTAAGTCTTGGATGTAGTGTTGCAACTTCAAACACTTATCTATTTTTGTGACCTTTAACGTGGTGGAATTGGCAATATTCATTATCTCTAAACCATGATGGTTTAGGCATCATCCTCATAAGGCGTAGTTTTAGGATATCTAACCATATTAACCACCTCTAGTTATTTTAGTATTGATGACATTGAGTCAGATAGAGGAGTGAAAGTATGACATTTATACTCCATAGGTGGATTTCCTTTGCAAGCTTTCAAAGGAGTGTTGTTTTGAATGGCTTGTACTCATTTAGAGTCTACTATCCCATCACTAACAACGTTTTTTTCTTATTAGGAACAAAATTTGTTTTTTATCATTAGATTTGGAATCATTATGATCATGGGAGAAAAGGTTTTAGAGTCCCCTAGCTAACAATGCTTTTTCAATTTGACTCCCTTTTTCATTACCTCTTCAAATGTGTTGCCACAATGCATTTGCAAGTGGAACATAATGTCTGGATGGAGGTTGGGAAAAAATATACTTATTAACTACTTTTTGGGTATGGAGCAAGGAAAAGCTAGCTAATCCTCTCCATCGTTGTAAAAATGCAGTGAAGTTTTTGTTATTTCATTGTTTTGCATTGCAGAGATCTAACATGGTGACATCATTTTCTATATTAAAAGAGAAGTGTCATAAAAACTTTCTACTAGTTCTAGCCATGTTGATATGGATCCCTTAGGGATGTGTACAAACCATTCTAGCATCATTGCTCCTAAACTTCATGGAAAGAGGCGCATAAGATAATTGTCATTGAATGCCACCTCTTGACATGCCATATAAAAATATTTTATATGGTCACGAGGGTCACCTTTTCCCTTATACTTGTCAAATTTTGGAAAATCAAAGTGTCTTGGGAAAGGTACTTGAGCATGGCCCTTGTCAAATGGATAGGGACATAACTCATCAAACTAGTATTTCTTATTGTTATTATTACTGGTTTGGCCCTCTTGTAATGCTTGAAGGGCATTCTTCATAGTTGACCACTCTTGATTGAAAAGTGGATCTTGTGTGGGTGGTGTAGGTCTATACGTAGGATTAAATCTAGGTGTATTCCCACCCCTATTTGTTGTGAGAATCTCTTCATAAGGATCTCTTTGTGCTCCCATCGAGGAGTGTTTATTGGGAACTTCATGAAATGAAGCTTTAGGTTTGTCCTTTGGTATAGCTTGTTTCAAAACTTTGGTTGTTCCTTTTGTATATGTGAAGCCAAACTTGCCAATTGGAAGTGAGGGCTTGGACTGTTGTTCTAACGTCACCTCTTGAATAGGTATTCATGATGATTTTCATTAGGGGAGGTTGTGCATGATGAACATGTTCTTCATGGTCTTCACAATGAATTTTAATAGGAGGTAAACAATAGTCTCCATTTTTTTAAAGGTACTTCCTCATTATTTTGTCATGCAGAAGTAGAGGCATGACTGGGTTTAATATTTCATCTATATGGTGACGAAGGATGTTCCACTTCCTCTTCCCCTCGAACCATTCGGAAATGAGAGAAGGGTCCACTATGGGAGGTAACTTAGCTCCTAGTTCCATAACACGCATAAGAACCTCATGTTTGTTTTGAAAATGTAATCATCAAAATTGGTGGGAGGATGTTCTATATTCATACGAGGAGAATCTTCCTCTCCACCACTATGGTCAACCATGAGATTATCCTCTAAAAGAGGGTTGTCACCTCCAAATATATCAGCTTCTAATCTTTGGGATCCCATCCTCATAGTAGGCATACTCAAGATAGGAAATACAACACGAAGAATTTCCACTAAGGTTTACTAAAAAGGGACCTTAGTCAAATTTTTTACAGACTGTAACGATGTAAAATTGTCAAAAAAATGGTGACTATAGAATAGCCACAAAATTGATAGATCAAAGCAAAACGTATGAACTAAAGAATAAAACAAGCTACCCTAGCAAGGTAATATATGACACAAGTTTTCCTTAGAATAATACAATGATGTATAACGCTCAAAATTTAGTTACACCAAATAGTTTATTCTCTAAGATTTTGTCTAGATAGGTTTGCAACCAAATAGTGACAACACAATATCACCAGTTAGGTCAAGTTTGCAACAAACAAGGCCTAAATGATAAGAGAATGTTGACGCGATCTTCTAACAAGATATACTAAAAGCTAATTTCTAAACACTAACAAAGTCTAAGCTTTGTAAAATGGATGATACAAATGTGAGCAACGTAACAATGCTATTTGGACACGTAATCAAACTTTATGAGAAAGCAAGATTTTAGTATCAAAATGGCACTATAGCGATGCTAACAAAGTAACCTCAACACTCACAAAACTCAAGACAAAGCTAGGGTGTAAAAACTACATCTAAGTATAACAAGAAATTGTTATGCGTGTGAACAACGTAACTCTACAATATAGAGATTTAGGCCTAATTTCACAATGGAAACAAGACGTAAATATCTCAATTGTATGGCTATAATGTGGGCAAAGCATAACAACTCAAAAGAAGAAACAAGGATGAAATCACCTAACTACGATGATAATAAGTCTCAAATATGGGTTTTTGAGACAAGGGGGCTACTAGATCATGAGTACGTACCATGCACACTTTCAACACTTGCACTCCGGCATTGCAACCTAGTCACACAAGTAGAATACAAAAGTGGTGGACACGTGATATCTAGTGGTATCCGTATATGTTGTTTCCTTTTGTCCAAAAATGGGCAACAAGAAAACAAGGGTGTAGACCAAATGGTGTTGAAATAAACTTGGTGTTATTTTGGCAGAGTTTCACCTTGTCTTAGGACAAGTGAAAAACTAGGAAAAAATGACACTAAGTAGATTTCATGTGATGAAAATCACATGGTTTCAACTTTAAGAGATTCTTTCCCTTGTTCAAAAACAAGAGTTTGAATCTAACAAAGTTTTCACTTTGTGAGAGCTCTCAAGTATAACAACTAAGACAAAAACAATGGCTCCAAGTCGGCAAGCTTCCTAGGTGGTTCTCTCTCTAGGTGTCACAAGATATCTATGTGAGAGCTCGATTTACCAAGGTTTCCCAAGGAGTATCTCGGCTTTACTTTACCCCCTTCAATATAATGAGCACCAAAGTGTGTTCAGTTATACTTTCACTGGTCTCATGATACGGATATCTTTGACTCTAATCTCACCAAGGTGTACTAGTCAAGTCGGTAGTGTGGAGCACTTTCCTATTTTGTTCACAAGGTTCCCTCTTGTGAACTACTTTAGGGTTCCTAGGACCACCCCCATTGTTGTAGCTTAAGGCTTATGCCAAAGGGGTTATGTCCTAGTTAAGTGATGAAGCGAGCATAGCTCTTAACTAAAACCTGCAATACGATGTTTTGAATGGTGTGTTGGTGTATTTTTTATCTTTTGGATTAAGTAATTTGGTTTAGACCACCAATGAAACCTACAACACACGTGAATGTTAGAATTTTGGTTTGAAGAGAGCCCTTCTTTCTTTGACAAGCATTTTAGGTCCTTCACACAAATGATTAGTAGTTCAAAAAGATTCACAATATCATAGAAATAGGATTAAGTGTTGTTTTTGTTTCTCAAGATCACACTAGGTATAAGAGAAGAGAATACACAACAAATAATCCAACTAAATAGAAATGCAAAGCTTGTAAATCAACTAACTACTATAAAATTTGCAAAAACAAGGTTTATTCCCAATTAATCCAAGTGCTTCTTAATGAAAGACTAAAATTGTTTTTGATTCCCAAGATCACACTAGGTGCAAGGGAAGAGCATACACAAATTTTAGCCTTGGTTCTTTATCAAATGAAAAAGCTCTTAAACTAAAAGATCAAGCATATGTCAAAACATGAAAGTTTGTTCCCTTAAGCAAAAAATGAAGGATGATTGTTCCTACTTACTCCCAAGAAGCAAAAAGTGGTTTAGGGGTGTTTTTGATTCTCAAGATCACACTAGGTGCAAGAGAAGAGCATACACAACCCTATTCCAAACTCAAAAAAAAGTATGAAAACATATCATCTATCAAACCCTAAGCCAATTTTGTTAGGAATATTGCTCTAAAATCAATAAATTGACAAAAACAACATCTAAAAACCCTTAAAAACTAACAAGAATCATAAAATTGAAATTCTGGAATTTGAAAAAAAAATTACCTTGATGCATAGGCACCCCTCTTAGTGCACAGTGCTCACATTCATGCTCACATGTCATGTGCACTCATCATGCATGCATAGTGCTCACATGCATAGCTCACAGTGATGCATGTGCCCTCGATCATGCATTTTTCACACATTCAATGATGCATGGGTGCTTCTAGTGAGGCACAGGCACTCTCAGTCATGCACAGAGACTTTTTTCACTCATAACCAAAAATTCAAAAATCATGCAAGGGCACTCACATCATACATTGCAGCACTCACATCAAAATGACTCCATTTTTGATGCATGGGTGCTCTCATTGATACATGCACACATCACAGAGTCATAAAGTTACACTCAAGTTTATGCACATGCACCTTTTTCCTATAGGTCAAAAATATGGGTTTTTGAGAAGATTTCTTGAAAAAGGTCCAATCTTTGGGATTTTGGGTCAATTTTGATAGGGCTTCACCTCCTTATATCCTACAAAAACATGAAAACACAACTTCTACCACTAATCTAGTTGAAACAACTTTCAAAAATGGAAATTGATCTATAAAACTTTGAAAATTACTCTAAAACTTTGAAATTAATCTAAAAAAGCTTGAGAAACTAATCTAAAAAGCTTGAAAGTACTCTAGAAAGCTTGAAAGTAAACTAGAAAACTTGAAATTAATCTAGGAAACTTGAAACTAATCTAAAACTTGAAATGAAAAACTTTGAAACTAAGTTAAAAAGCTTTAAAAATTGAATGCAATGGGGTATTCTCCCACATGGGTGTGCCAAATGAAAGCACCCTAAACTTTACAAAGCAAATAACAAAGCTAAACAAGGAAGGCTAACACCATTTCCACCTAATTAGCTAGGGATCTAAGTCTAGGAATGTAACATTAAGATAAAAGCTTAAAAGAATGCTTAACTAGTATGAAAACAATGCAAAATCTAACTAAACATGCCTACTAATATGATTAATTACCTAACATGGGCCTAAATAGACCTAAGGGGAAATCAAATGGTTATGGTTGCTACTCAAACAATGGTGAAATGACCTCTCCAAATGACTTGTTAAGTCACTTTAGATATTCATCTACTAACCTTGTTGAAGGTTTTAAGCAAGGATTGAACTTGGCTTATAAATCATATGTATTATATGAGATGCAAATCAAAGCATGGTGTAAAATATAAAGGAATGAGGTGCACTCTTTTTATAGTTTTCCTTTTGGGAGAAACTTGTATTTTGGTGCATGTGGGACTAAAATCCCCAAATTAGATTAGAATTGTTAATCATGATTAGGCCTTTCTAATCATAATTAGTGAATTACCAAGTGATTAAGAGGTATGGAGCCTTAATCAACCGCTTAGGGTCAACTAGAGGCTAGGATAAGCTTTTGAAGCTTGTTGAGATGTTGTGGAGGTGAATGGGGTGATTTTGAGTGGTTAGAAGAGGGGTTTGAGTCAATATTAGGGCATATTGACCAAATCAAGGGCAAAATAGGCTTAATTCATGCACATCCTCTTTACAGGTACAATTTATTTTTTTTCGTGGTGGCCATTGATTTAACAAATATGGAAATATGTTAAACCCTAAATATTTCAGAGTTGTGTATGATAAATAAATGTTAAAGCACATATCTAACACAAGTAATAAGCTAAAGAAATATGAAACCCTAGGTGCAAGAGAGAGAGAGAGAGAGTATAAGACTTAGTTGATTTTGTAATTGATCCCAAGTATTCTAGAGTAGAAGACTGATGAACAAGACTAGGGCGCCTAGGTGTTAAGGACCTCTGTTAGGCATCTATGACCACACAAGAGCTCATAATCTAGTTTTTCTTGTGTCGCAAGGTGGTCACTAACCTTTGTTATTGGTTTCTTGTATATTGCACTATGTTTGCAGAATTTGCCTATAAATTGCAAAGAGAAAGATAACCTACAAAACACCAAAACACATAAATTCCTAAAAAGAAAAGATGCAAATGGGGAGTTGGATGACCCCAACAATCACCCAACAGAGTGAACTTATGATTGAGCATTGCACTACATATCAGACTCCATGTAGTTCTGGTGCATGTGTGTAGAAATCATGCCCTAGGAGGCCCTTGTACAAATGCATGTGATAACGAGCAATAACTAGATGTAACAATGTAGATAGATGTGTAGATTTTAAAATGGAACTTCCCCTCCATTGTGTGTATGTATAAATTACATTCCCTTGTCCCTTGAATGAAAGCTAGATGAATGCCTTTGATGCTCTTAGATTCCTTTGGATACATCCTTAGGTGATGATAGTAGATCCTTAGAGATTGGTCCTTTATTATGGTCACTTAGCTTTGTATTTATATGATTCCCTTATTTGAATTTTGTAATTGATAACCAAAAGGACGACCCATAAGAAAACAAGATTCTCAAAATATAAAAGAGGCTTAAAAGAGGTGAGTAAGATACAAAGAGGTCAGGGGGGAGCAGAGGGGATGAGTGTGCCTAGAAATTGGCATCCTAGTTGGGCGTTGGTGTCCAAAGTCAATAAATAGAAAGCAATGAAGATCAGACTTGGTTGTGGGGTGTGTAAGACCAAAGAGGAAACAAGAAAAAGAGGCCAAAGATAGATGTCAATTTCTACTTTTCTCGCTTAGGAATCATATGAATAGTGGTATGGGATTAGGACATAGAAATGTACCCAAGTGCATGATTTTGTGTCTACAACCACCACATCAACCCTTCATGTTATTTCTACGTATCTTATCAAGCTTATCATACATCGTTACTCATGTATTATTTTGAGTCACACACTCAAACTCTTTATCATATGTACCTTAAAAGAGGGGAATTCATCTAAATATATTCTACACCTATAATAGACATAAAATTTTTGGATTAAACACAAGAAAGAACAGGAAAATCACTCAAAAACAACATCAGCCATAAAAATTTAGGAAAGAAAGCTTAGGGTAAAAAATGTATAGTACATTAAGGACCGTACAAACATTCTCGGCCCATTTATATGGGTTTCTAATGGAAGTTACCATATTTTTCTCGAATAATTTCAAATTTTCACCTATAGGCACAAGTTTTTGGCACAATTTCAAACCCAGATGACTTAGTTCATTTTAGTTTCAAGGGGCATGAAATTTTTCATTAATTCTTCTCCACAACACTCAGTTTGAGTTTTGGTTTTGGTTTTAGGGATATTAGGGGCATGGTTATCCTTTCTATAGCTATATTTTAGCATATTTAAGTTCTATTCAGTTTCTACTTAGTTGTGTGACACATGGGAAGAGTATAGGAGCAATTCATTCTCTTTTATATTGTGTGTCCTAATTTATAGAATTAGGCATAGATCCACCCGCAATGGTCTGGTCTATGGGATCATGGAAGGTATCAAAGTGACTAAGTTCTTCGTAGCCATTCCTTCCTCTCCTCTTACATCTAAAGGGGAATATATTGGTGTTCCTGAATGATTTTGATACCTAGTCTTCTTCCTTCATGGGGTGTTTCGACTCCATTCTTCTTCTCTCTCTTTGGCATTTTTGTATTGGGTTCCATACACCAAATAATCTAGCATCTCCTATGCATAATTGGGGACTGATCACCCCTAATTCTTAGGTAAATTTTAAATCTCCAAGTATAAGCAAATAACGGGAAAATTTTCCCTCTACAAAACAAAGATATGTATTCCTTCCACATTTTACATCTCTTTATTTCATTATTTACAGTTTTAGATTTCATTTACATCACATATTTTCATTTGAATTAAATTTCAATTCTTTATCATGGCCATTGATCGCACTCTTGTGTTGCAAGTTTCATCATGAAGAGCGTCAACAATAATACACAAGATCTCGAAAAATAAACATTGAGCAAAAATAAAGTGTGTCTACACACTCATGTATCTTTTCCTTTAAGCATGTAATTTCATTTCATACTTAAGGGGGAAATGTAGACACTCAAATTTTGTAATTCTACTCTTTAACATTACTAGTCTTGACATTGCTCTCTTTCTCAAACAAGTGCACTTTACCTAATCTCATCATCTGTACATCCCTACGTATTTTTCTAGCTTACTTAATCATACACATTCATTTGTCGACGCTTTCTAAGAATTGATAGTATGAAACCCAAAAATAAAATCCACTTATCATCTTCTAAATTTCACACTTTAGATTATCCCTCTTGGGTAAAAAACGTCACAGTATGGGCGGGAACATTCATATGGTCTTAACCCTAGTGTACGACTTTGACCTTGTTCACTTTAGTAATACACTTTTAGCTACACATTATTCTTTGGGTCATTCCTCCTCGGACAACATTTGTAACTTAAATCACCTTCAAAATCATATATAAGCAAGTGAAACTCACCTCATTTAGTACTTAACACTCTTATGGAATCCTATTGCAAAACTAGCACAAAAGGAACCCAAAGCTCCCTACACTCCGAAAATACCTTTGCATATTCATTAGGGCAGCACCATATACAAGTTTGAAGCTTCCCACTAGGTCTAGGGACTTCTTCCCACATTTGAAAGCATTCAAATTCACTCACTCAAGTAGATTTATAAAAGAGAAACTCAAGTCAAGCATTGCCAAAGGAAGGATGACAAATTTGATTGCACTATAACTAGATATCACAAGATAGGTGGAGAATAACGTGTGATTTGAGGCCTCTTTGGAGTAGTGCTGATGTCAATGGTACATGGGGGTTTCCACAACCCAACTTATGTTTTTTTAAGGACTTCTTATCCATGGTTAGGGTTTGAAATATTGAACAAAGTATTTAGAGACCCTCACGGTGTGACTAACAAAGAGCAAAAAATAGATTCATAAAAACACAAAACACAAAAAGTCATATACCACAATTATGAGAATGTACAAAACCATACAAAGAGGTCAAGACCATAAAAATATTCTTGCACATTGTGTCTCAAAAATGAGTTATGATTGACCCTAAGAGGGTGGAGGAAATTAATAAAATACTCATTCCCCATTCTACGAACAATATATAATATTTCTTTGGTCAAATTAACTTTACGAGAAGGTTTGTATCTAATTTTTCGAGATCACTCTTGCCTATTATAAGTATGTTGAAGAAATATCATATTATCAAATGGGGAGATGAGGCAGTGCAGAATTCAAAGGAGTGAAAGATGCATTAAATATTTCCCCTGTGTTAGCTAGTCCAAATTATAAGAGATAGTTTCAAATTTTCTCCTTTACATTTGAATTTACTATTGCCTCAGTTTTATTGTAAAAGGATGATGAAGGCCATGAGAAACCAATTACATTCTTCAACAAGGCCTTATAAGGATCTGAATTGAAATACACAATCATGAAAAACAATCTTTTTCTTTGGTAAAGGCCACTAAAATTTTTAGACCTTACATCTTGAGCTCAAGGGTTATTGCTTATGTGCCACACACCATGGTCAAAGACATTCTGACACAAATGGAATTTTCAAGAAAAATGTGCAGATGGGTTAACAAAATCCAAGAATATGACATGGACATTTAAACCACCAAGTTGGTAAGAGGCCTTGGTTTCAAATATTAATGGCGAAGCAAATTTGCAAGTTGTTGAAGTGAACAATGTTGTTGTTGATCTAGGTGATCCCCATGAAAAGGTATGTGATTCCATTTGGTACAAGGACATTGTGTATTAATTGAAGATTTTGAATTGTCCTTTTAGCCTAGATAAGAATCAAAGAAGGACATTGAATTTGGTGTCCCAAAAATACATCTTGATTGACTTTGGTTTAGCTTAGAGAAATCCGAAGGGGTCTTGTTAAGATGTATAACTAAAGATGAAGCTCCTATGTTGATTAATGAGTTTCATGGAGGAATTTTTGGTGGCCATTATGTTGCTAAAGTAACTTCTCATAATATTTTGAGGGTAGGTTATTGGTGGCCATATCTAGTTTAAGGATGTTGCTCAAGTTGTGAGGAGGTGTGAAGGTTATCAACGTTTCTCAGGTAGGATAAAATCTTTAGGATCCTTGCCATTGTAGCTCATCTTACTAGAGGATCCTTTTAGATAACGGGGTTGGATTTTATTGGTGAAATAACAAAGGCATTCTCTGAGTGGATTTTGGTTGTTACATATTACTTCACCAAGTGGGTTGAAGCAATCCCTACCAAGAAGGATACTCACCAAGTGGTCATGGAATTCCTTTTGAACAACATCATTTGTAGGTTTGGTGTCCCATACAAGTTAGTTGTTGATAATGCCATGAGTTTCAGAGTTAAACCTCTTGCCACAATGTGCAAAGAATATGGGATAAACCTAACTTATGCCTCTAACTATAACCCCAAAGGAAATGGGCAAGTTGAATCAAGCAACAAGAAATTGCTCAAGATACTTAAGAGGACCTTGGAGGTTAATAAGAAGAAATGCATAGAGAAATTGAAATTTACAGTATGGGATAATAGAATCACATCCAAAGGGTCAATTAAAAATAGCCTATTTGAGATACTCTATGATGCCCAATCATTTCTTCCTCTTCATTTGAAGTTATTAGTGCATCAATTCATGCAACAACTTGGAGAAGATGAAGGAAATGATATTAATGCAGTAAGGATCAACTAGATTGTTGAACTTGATGAGATTAGGAGGAATCTCACTAAAGGCATGTAAAGTTTAAGGAAAAATTGAAGAAGATATTTGACCATAAGATCTCTCCAAGAATTTTCCAGATTGAAGACTTGGTGTTATTATGGGACAACAAGCATGAAGAGAAGGAAAACACGAAAAGTTTAAAGCTCTTTTGATGGGACCTTACTCCATAGATTTCGAAATTGGGAACATGCAATTTTATTGAGAGATTTAGATGGTGAAATACTCGAGTTTTACACAATGGTAGGCATCTTAAACACTTTTTGGATTAGGTGTATCCCAAATCATTCGCCTTGTACAGTGTATAGTCTTTCCTTTGTTTTATTTTCTATCCCCTTATTTTTTTGTGTTTCCTTTATCCCTTTTTGTTGTCCTTGGTAGGTTTTTATAACTCATGTGATCTGAAAATGCAAGAAACCAAGTGTTTACCCATTTGACTATGTTGCCCAATGGATAAACGTCTCATCTACATCCATGATTTTTTTGTGGTTCTTTGGATAACCGTTGGGGTGTCCATCCCCGAGCTAGAGCCAATGTTGGTGCCCATTTTGATCCCCTTGTCTCTTGGCACCATCTTTGCAAAACCCTTCAAAACATGTTGAAGTGATCTTGCCATTTTCCCCATTTGTTCCCTTTGTTCCACAAATTGCTTGGTGGTTCCTTAATCCTCAAAGTTACATTTGTATCATCTGAATGACCACTGTAATATGGACAATCTTAACTTTCCTTTGGTTTTGATGATTTTATAAAGTTACAATGCTATATAAATTTCAAGAAATAGTAGTCCATGAATTGAAGAGAATGTAGTCTTTGGTGGGTTTAAAGCAAAAAGAAGCCAAAAATTCAAAGATTGGTGTTCCACGGGTTGAAGGAAATTCAGTGCAGAGTTACAAGTTTAGTGGCGTTAAGGACATGTTTAAACCTTAGCATTTTTGATAAAACATTTGAATTGGAGTTGTCATATGAAGGACTTAGTGTTGCACATAGATTAATCAAGTTACAATGTTTTGCCAAATTTGCAAAGAAAAGGTGTGAAACAAAGGAATGAAGAGACCTAGTGCTTCATGGACTTGATGAATATAGTATTCCGTGAAATTGGCTAATTCTGTGAAACAAAGGGTGTAGTCCACTTAAAATAAGCCACAAAGCAGAAAGAAGGAAGTAAGAAGTCGACCCAGTGTGAATGCCACAAAACATGGAACTTGGTATTTTGCAGGTGTCTCAAGGTTTGGTGTTTCACAGAGTTGATAGAGCCACAAAACAAAGAAATATTGTCATGGGGAAAAGATGCCACATAACGAAGGAATCATACTTTTGTGGCATCAACGGAGGGCACGAGCATTTGTGGTATGATGGTGTAAGAATAATAAGTGTGAGATAATATTAAATAGCTAAGTATGGAGAATTGGCGATCCCACAGGATAATGAAATTTAGTGTTCCACGAACATCAAACATTTAATGTTATGTGGAACCATTGAAGCCATAGAACCAAAGTGAATACCATAGTTCAAAAGAAGACCTTGCAGAACAAGAAAAAACAACGATAGACTTAAAGGAATCAAACCAAAGTTGTGACATAAAATGAATGCTCAAAAATCCGTATAACAAAGGTGGATTATCCGGAATCCGCGGAATAAGGCAATTTTCCAATGGTCAAATTTACAATTTTGCCCATAACTTTCAACTCAAGCATCCATTTCACCTCAAATCAAGTGCATTGGGAATGTCTTGGAGAAGGCTTTCCAAAGAGATCAATTTTGCAGGAAGTGGTGAAGCAATTTGTGATATTTTAATGGCAGAAGTTTTGGTTGTTGCACATCATTTTCAAGAATCAAAATGGTTAGAGATTCTTTATTTTGATCCTCCTTCACCCATGGAATGCTTTTGGAAGAAGAATATTCCTCTTTGGCCCCACCAAATGAATAATGGATGATCAAAGCATCAAGAATCGACACTTGGCAATTCCATATCCATTCATCTTCTTGATTACATGGTTTTCCATTGATCTTATCCCTAAATGCACAAATCACCAATGAACATGCTTGCAACCTTCAGATTAGCTTCTACAGAATATCCTTTCAGGTTTGAGGCATTATTGTATAAAATGTGAAGGCTTCTCTTCACTTGAGGAGGATTTTGGCAAATTTAGGGGAGAAGATGTGAGATTTATTTCCTAGGCTTGTTTTATGCAAAGGATTGATTGTTGGTGGTTTCATTTGGGGTTCATGCTAAGGTGGTTGCAGTTGTATAACCATTAACATGATTTGAGATTCATTTTCACATGTTTCCCTTGTCTCCTTTACAAATGGATTACGCCATGTACATGCTTGATGCTTCTTGATGTAAGCAGCTTTGAAATAAATAAATATTAACCTTCCTTTATAATTATGTATCTTATTATGTCAAATAACTACATGGAGCATTTTTAGTTGATTTTTTGACTGGGTATTGAGTGAATTTTGTTTCTGTTGTTTCTTAACATCATTTGTTTTAATAGTAATTTCCTCTCTACTGATGACTCTAAATGAACATCTCTTATCTTAGGGTGCATTATGATTTTAGGGATTTGATATAGCAAGTGTGTTGTCCCCTCAAAATTTCCCTACTTTTGAGAAGTTCAAAATTGAAATTTTTGAGTTTATCACCTTTTCATTTTTCGGTTATGAGAGAAATTGAAAATTTTGAAAAAATCTACGTTTATGGGCCATTCTCGTGATTTGCGGGTCTCTGCATCGGACATTTTTGTCCCAAGTGTCCCAAATTCATTCGGGCTCCTATTCGATCGCTCGTTTCACCCGAAGTTCGTTTCTTTCGGGCCCATCAGACATTTTTATCCCAAGTGTCCCAAGTTCGCCCCGACTCAATGTTCCCTTTTCGTCCGATTCGACCGAATCGCGCACTCCGCGTACTTTCGTCCCTCATGTCCCAAAAGCATTTGTGCATCTTTTCCCATGCGTCATCGGTGAATCACGCTTTCACGTCCCGCGTGTCCCAAATGAACCAAAGGCCATCCAGGCTAATTTTTCCCGCTCTTCTCAAATACCTTGCTTTTCAAGTTGGTAGATGTGTATTTAATGTGCATTTATTACCTTTCTCTCTCCTAAACGGCTATATAATGAAGCTGCCCCATACGCATTTTTGCACACTGCTTTCTTGTTATCTATTGCTCATACCCTCGCAAACAGAATTCCTGTGCGTATACCCGATTCTTCTACAATTCCATCAAGAGCTCAAGACTGTGACTTTGTTTTTCAAATCAACATGAAGATTAAATTCCAGGGTCAGGAACAAGTTTCACCGCTCGAGTCTGTCGTTCCTGATATCGAGAGACAGTGAAGTTTGCCACCTTGACTTTGGGGATTTCTAGGCAAGGATGACAGACTCAAACCCCTCTCCCATGGCACAAATGATTCACGATAGTGGCTTGGCATTTGCCGTTGGTTTTCCGATCTCGGTCAATGTGCGAGATACGGTTCTCACTGCGGTGCTAATTTCAATCCCGACTCGAGTGAACTAGCGAATGTGCATGGGGAGCTCATTGCCAAGGTCGATGTTTGCTGCTATTGGCACTACCCTAAGGATTCCTAAGATGGACAATTCAATAGTAATCTCTCAAAACCGAGGCAAGCCCTCTTGAATCAAGACAGTGAGAAATACAAGGTGAGGGTGGCGAAGTCTTGGCTTAAAAACCCTAAGAAAGGGGCGTCCCATCTATCCAAGGTTCTGTTTCGTGCCGATTTCAATGAGGAGTTGTCATATTTTATAATCCTGCTAGCTCGGGTCATGGGCTTACCCTCTACCAACGAGTTCCATTTCTGGATGTGCCCCCTTACCAACATGGTGTGTGAAGGAACTCAGAACATCAACCAAGGCGAAATCATTAGCGTGAACTTAGCAGAGTAGTTGTCCAATGTACAACAAACTAAGAAGTTATACATGACTTCATACCTGATGTATACCCTAGCAGCATCAAGGCAATGGTTTGGATTCACATACATTGATGCTCATAAGGGTGACCCTGTATATGCCTACTACCCTCAATTCACCCTGGACACTAGCAATCGCAACTTCAGGAGGGTGAATGATGCTTTCACCATGTACATTGTAAGGCTCCTAGAGAGTGACACTACAAGGAGATTTTCTGATGAAGCCATGAACCTAATTTCGAAGTACGGTGCCTACTTCATCCAGTTCAGGAAATTCTCTTATATCAGGCTTGCAGGCTATGAGAGCACCCCTCTTAGGCTCCCTATGTTCTGCAATGATAAAATGGCCTTGATAGAGATATGCAGGCAATTGGACAAGTTACACAGGACCTGCAGGGATAAGAAAATTACTGGCCTACACTTCCCCATATCTTTGGGAAACTACACCTACAAGACGGCTCTAGATGCACAAAACATAGAAAGAGCCCTAGCTCCCATCACTTGTCCATTTCTTCAGGCCAAGAACTTGTTTTGATTTGAAGAAATTTATTGAACAGAACATCAAGATCAATTACTACCATAGGAAGACACATAAGACTATTGGGTTGGTGTGTTGATGATTTTGAGGCAAGGAGGCGGCATTATGGCAGGTTTTCTCTCCAACAAATTCAAGAGCTTAACTTGTATCAAGTTCTGGAAGGGTTGCAGGATGATAATTCTGACCTATTTTCATATGAGTATGACACCGTGATCAAACACACTCCCTTGGAAGATTTGGATTGGTTCAAGAAAGAAAAGGATGATCTGGCTGAAATCTTAGCCCCTGTCCTAGTAAGAACCAAAATCTGGTTTGATAGGAGAGTCCGTGAACTTAGAAGGCATTCAGGAGAGTCCTCCTCTAAGGATACTTCAATGCCAAGGAGGGAGGCATTGACACCTAGTTCGGAAGCACCTATGCAGACTCCTCCTACCTCATCAACTAAAGGTCCTACATCTTCCACTCCTTCCTCATCCACTCAAGTATATCAGAAGAAAATCAAGGAGGTCAAAAAGGAACCGGTTGAAGAAGATCCCATGATGAAGCATTCGGAATTGCCGTCAGGTCCAGAGAACATTATTGTTCTCAGTGAAAGTGAGGAAAGTGAAGTACCAGTCTCTACAAGCGCTCCAGAGGCTCCAATGGATAAAGAAAAGGAAGTTCAAAGCACTGAGCTCCCGAGCACCATCGACTCCTCTACATCGAAGCCCCGAGTGCCCCGAGTGCCCCACTCATATCTCAACTAGAAGCAACAGCAGTGCACACCCTGGGTGCTATGAGTTCTCTGTCTCTTGGTCCTCTTGCCCCACCTTCTTCTTCTTCCTCCTCTTTTGCATGGGTGCAGCCTCTCGTCGATAGTAGGAAGAGAAAGTCCTCTTCTCGGATCTCGGGACCCAACTTTGATGCTTTGTGGCGGCCTTGTTAGGCACTACTCCTCCTACTCCCGCCAAGAAGGCCAGGACTACCTCAAGAATAGTATCTGATGCTCAGGGCCAGCAGTTCCTGGAGATAGCCAAGCCCAAAGTAGACAAGTCGGAGCATGATTTGCAAACATCTGATCTAGAGCTCTCAAGGATTCCCATGGGAGAGTCCACTCCTGAAGGTGAGATCCACAATCTTCAGGAAACAGTCACCAGGGTCATTGGGAGGGTGGAGAAAGGGCAACAAACCATAGAGTAGCTAGAAGAGCAGGCTCAGGTTCTTACAGGTTTTATCAAGTCTCTGTTGTCCAAGGATAAAGTTTTAGATCCTACCCCACTGACTACTCTTCCACCACCTGTGATCCTCAGCCAAGATGAAGTGCAGAGTATCAAAGATATACATAGATATTCTATCTATGGAAGGGCTATGGAGGCCATGGTAGATGACATGCTCATTGCAGGGTTGAATTTCATTGGTGAAGCCTTCAAACTCAATGAGAAGGTGAATAATCTACAACAGAAGCTCTCCTCCACTATTGGAAATATAGATAAAGAGCTCAAACTCTGGAGCAGCTGTATAGTAGACCTTTACCTCATGGGACAGACTGATGAGAATATTTTAATGGCAAGCAAAAGTCTTTGACGATGCAAAAGATAACTTGTCAAAATCATGGGTATACAGCGTGGAATGGAAAATCAAGGTGCTAGAAGAAGCTTTGGGAGAACTGAAAAATAGCTGGCATAAGGGTGAGGCCTTCAAGACTTTGGTGGTATCCACTTTCAAAGATATACATTGCCACCTCCATGATGATACCTCTGGTGTACCCCTCTCCTTGCAAGAAATCAAAGCTCAATTCAGAGCTTTTGTCAAAGATAATTTGTTCAAGGAGGATTCCATTTCCAAGGAAAAGATGAAGGAGATCTACTCTCTCTAATCTGCTATTGAAGAAGCAACTAAAGATTGTCACACACACGTCGAATTCAACAAAGAGATGGAGAAGTGCCTCGGATTTTGGACCCAGTCCACTGCCAACACATCGGTCCCACGTGGTAGAGACATATCAGAGGCATTGAAAAGATTTAGACAGTGGATCCTAAAATCGGTGGGCCCCTCTCAATCATGAATGCCTGTCTTCTTCTCATGTTTCTTCTCCTTTCTTCATTTCTTCATCAGATTTATTGTAATTAGTTGGGGTATTGTGATTAGCAGCCCTTTAACTAAGCATTAGTTAAAAGAAGTAGTTACCAAGAGTAACTGATTTGTAAACTATATAATAGCCTCTCCTCACCATTTTGAAGGGGGAACTTGGCTTATCTCTGAAAGTGTAAGAAGTAATACAACAATCAATACAAAAGGATCTTCTTTCTTTATTCATCTGATTCCTTTATTTCGCAGTTATCTGTTAAAATATTATTAGATCGTTTGTCTACCTTATACCAAGAAGCTTTGTATTCTTGTGGATGTTATTTATGGAATTGTGTGTCCTTCTAAATTGCATCTCAGTAATTTAAATACAAATGATCCAACTCTAATTCATTGTATCCTGGCACTCACAAAGAATTATTTTGTCATCTATAATTCTAGAGAATGCTTTTCTGCTTATTTCCGCGTCTTCCTTCTTCTATGCTTTTGTAATTAATAATCTATTTTTCACAACGCTTTCATGATATCCAAGTTCCATATCAAAGTAATGCACTGTACATTTGTAAATAAGTCTCGCTTTAAATAAGGGAACCTCTCCCATCAAAGAGGAGGGACTTCTTGTCCCCTGACTGTTGCTCTCATTAGGATCTTCTTTTGACGACCAATAAAGTGCAAGGAAATTTATTCTCAGGTGTCCGAGCTAAAGTTTCGGGGTTGTTCTACATTTTTTTCTTGCTTGGGTGTCGATGAAGGTAAACAACCTTTGGAAGGTCAATGTTCTTCAATTTTGGGTTTGAATACACCATGAATTATCAAGATGAGATGGTTAATGCAGCTCCTTCATCCTATTAGTATCTCATTCCCCATTTTCATTCATCCTCACCTTCATTTTTGTTCTACTAGGTGGGCGATCTATGGATAGATGAGCCAATAGTGTGTAGGGCATAGCCCTCTTTCGGAACAACAAAGTGCAACTCCGTTTTATTATTCTTTTCTACCAGTCAGAATTCTACCTGCATACAACAAAGTGCAACTGGTTTATTGCTATTCTACCAACAGAATTTGTGCAAGTCTTACAGTATTCTACCTTCAGGGGGGTTTTGGGATCTCATCCCAGTAGAGTTAGTTCCAAAGAAGAACATAAAGGAATGAAGGAAGGAATAGAAGAAAGATGGATATGAAGGGAGAAAAGAAATGAATTCCAAAGTAGAAAGGTCAGAGGGTTTATGTTTTGGGCCGGTAGTAAACAGAGCCAAACTTACTCACATAAACAAACAAAACAATACTGATAAACAAATGACAAAAGTATAGGTGAATCCAACAGAATAAGCATGTAGATCTAACTTAAGAAATATCTAACACATAACATAGGAATTCAGCACAAAGTCTCATTTTTTTGTATTAATATTTTTTTTTGTTACAAGAAAGCTCAAAGTCTTTCTCTCCTCACTTCTATTTTTCATACAAATTTGCTCACCCTTGAATACTACAAGTGTTCAAGTATTTATAGGAGGAGGAGAAAGAAGACAAAAAGGAGCCAACCACTATTTACAAAATATTTACAAAATATTTAAAAGTCAAATGTTGACTTTGGGGCAATTTGGTGGATGACAACATCCCATGGTGCAACATGGATGATGTCATCATTTGTGCCAACATACTTTTAAATACTTTTACAAAAATGGGATTTATCCTAGGAGGAAGGAGCCTATTCATTGTCATCCCTTGGCTTGAAAGGAGTGTCTTGCTTCTACTTAGGAGAGGTGATGTGAAACTGAGCTCGATACTCCATGAACTTGCTTGACCATTGCCTAAAGTTGATCCTGAGCGGGACCCTTGGTGTGATCCCCGATGACTTCACAAGTTTCTCATTCATCTCTGAGTCTTTTAGGGAGTTTGAAGTATTCGTTCTGCCTCCATCAGGTACCCAACAAAGTCGTGGTAGGCCAGAAGGTTGTTGATAGATTCTACATCAAAAGTGGCCTCTGACGTGAAACCTTGCGATGTGATTCCCTTGAAAAGATGAATAGTATCATCTACCTTCCTCAAGGCGTACGCTGCACCGAGAAACCCTGGAGACATTCTTAAGATGATCTACTCCATTTGATGCATGGCATCCAGGGCTTCCTCCTTGATTTTGTCTATCTTTTCCAAGACAAACTCCATTTGGTCAACCCGATAGTCTAAAGCAGCAAGGACTTTGTTGGGTGCTCGCGGGTGATCAAAGACACCGAATTTCAACAAGTCATCGACTGGGTAGTCGAGCATCTTCTGGAATGTCTCGTGTTACAACCTAGCATGGTCCAACTCTTCGGAGATAGGTCCTGCTATTGCCTAGAGTTCCTTGTTCTCTTGATCTATATTTTGATAGAGCTCTGTGAACTTTGTAATCACTTCCTCACTATCTTTGAGGATCTACTCTCTCCAGTGGACATTGCTTTGCACCTTGCTCGCCAATCTTGGCATACTCATTTATCTTCTCTTGACTAAGAACTTCGGGAGGGTTGGCGGCAGTCATAGGAGGGGCATTGCCCATCTTTTGTAGGGCTTGGAGAAGATGTTTGTTTTGCTCTTTTAATATTCTCTTCTCTTCCTTTGCTTCTTGAAGCTTCTTGCAAAGGGAATCCACTGCGAGATAAGGCCTCTCCTTGTAGGCTCTCTGATGATGTTCCCATTGTGACCTGAGTCACTGTAAAATCTATAGGAGATAGATCTTCTTTCTTCTTTGTGGGATTAGGGTACGCGATCTCCATAACCCTTTCGCCTGAAGTGCTTTGAGAGAAGCGGGTTATAGCCTTTTGCTTCTTAGGCCCTTTAGCTGGAATAATGGAGAAGTCCATAGGTGCAATAGGGACTTTCCTCTTGTGTTGGCTCAGGTGTTCGGAGATCCATTCTGACTTAGGGGAGTGGGACCAGAGGACGAAGAGGAAATAGGGGTGGAAGGAAGAACGAATGTAGTGGACACGGGGAAGTGTGTCGAAACACTTGGTGGCGGCATGGAGAAAGGGCCGACACACCAACGCTCATGGGAATAGGAGTCACTACAAGAGAGGAGGCCATGGGGGCGGAAGGGATATGTGAGATGAGGGAAGAAATGCTGGGGATAGATCCGCAAGGGAAGAGAAGATGGAGAAAGAGGGAGGGGGAGCAGTAGAAGACGGAGGAGAAGACACAACCAAAGGAGCGGTTGGTTGAGCAACATGAGGAGGGGAAGGAGGAGCGAGAGAGGGAATGGTTGGTACTTCACTAGTTATAGATGTGACAACATCCTGAGTGGATGTGTCTGTTGGAGCACTTACCGCTTCTTCTCCTCCTAGGGACACTAAGTCCACAACTTGCTCTTCTTGGTAGTAGGAGGGATTTCAGGAGCTTTCTCTTGAGCAGTGCTTGCCTCTCCTACTTTATCCTTTCCTTTGCCCTCAGGAAAATGTTTTGGCCTAGATGGTGCATTACCTAAGGGAGACGTGGTAAAGTCTACCCCAAGGTAGATGATACCATTTTTCTTGCACCAATGCTCGGTGCATTGCAGAGTGCCCTTGACCCTTTCCTCTATAGTTTGAGGGGCCTTGTTCTATCAATTTCGGCAAATGGCCAATTGTCCCCATCCATGTCTAGATAAACTTGATCAACTTCTTGATCAGTTACTTGGAAATCCTTTGGGACGATAGCCACACCATATTGAATGATCTCTGCCAGGGCCAGTTGGGAGTGATCCTTTCATCTGAGCTCAACTTCATGATTTAGGTCGATGTAGATATCCTCGATCTGAGGGACGTGAATTGGATCGATCCTTGCTCTTGGAAGGCAACCACGAGGATCGAAGGTTGGCCTTGCCAGGAAATTATGCTTCAGATTGAGCAATTCAAGCTCTGCATACATCTCCGGGCTTTGCTCTGTGAAGTGCAGGTGTATCTGCCCACCGTGAGGGGGAATGGAGTTCCACCCTTCTTCCTTTTCAAACACTTCTCATGGTATGTGATGAGCTGTCTAGATAGCTCCAACAGGATCAGTTTGGGTCCCACATACCTTGGCAATCTGGTGGGCTCTCCCAAGAAGTTAGCGGCTCTGAGATAGGTGAAAGTGGGGAATTGCATGAATAACGCTCCCCACTTCTCTGTGGTGGTGATCATGCTTTTATCGTCCAAATCGACCATAAGTCATGTTGGGCCTCAAGAGGCAGATGACGCCATAGAAGAAGACATCGTTGATTTTACTGAATTGGGCTATGTTGTTCTCCAGTCTTAACTCTGGATAGTACTCGTATATCCTGACCTGGGGCCATATCCCATACCGATTCAATCTTGGGTAGTCCCTCTCTGAGGTAGTAACATATACTACATAGGAGTTCATATAGAACCTCCCAGTTGTTGAAAGTTGTTGAAGTTGCTCCGAGATTGTGCTGCTGATAATCTCTCCCCAGTCAAAACGCTGATCGGGAACATTTTTATTCATTGTTTCCAAATACCTAGCATCCACTTGTGAAAGTAGTGGGTATCAGGTAGCCCAAACACCCTGCTTAGGAAGGTGATTGTGTCACTCAACTCCTCTGAAAAGTCACTATGATGAATGACTTGTGGCCACTGCTTCGTCACCTTTTTTATTCTTGAGGTACACCTCATTCATTAACTACATACATTTGTCTTCATTTTTAGTCCATGTCTTCATGCAGTCCTCCTGGCTCACTACTACAAAATGTCTATGGTGAGGGATACCCAACATGATCTCAAAATGTCGGGCCGTGAGGTTGATTATCACCTCGCCCTTCTCATTTTCGACACATCTTGTGTCCTTATTATAACAACGGCTCACCAACATCATAAACTCATTGTTGATTGCGCTCACTGGGAGCCCTACAACAAAGTGTAGACCATTGCCAACCAATTTATCCATCCATGGGCTGCCTGTGACCTTCTTGGTTCTGGCCCAGAAGTCTTCCATGTCAATGTGCCCAAGTTTTGAATCTCTGATATCAAGATCACACTCTGCAAGCGAGTCAGGCATCCTGACCCTTTGGTATTTATATTTCATTTCTTGCTCTGTTAGCTTGGCTTTACCCTTGGACTTGGTTGGCTTCTTACTCGATGAAGACATGTGTGGATCTGAGTTTAGTTGTTGATCTGCAAGAAGAATCAGGGAAGTCCATCGCAGAAGGCCATGTTAGCTATTAAGTCATCCATAAAAGCTTACAGAATGAAAAGTTAGCAATTTATGAGCCTTTGGGCGCAAGGTGCAACTTTACTACAGGCTGCAGGGACTTAGAAAAGCAAGGCGCACTTTGGGAAAGTGTTACATGGGAGAAAGCAGTGCGCAAAAGGGGCGGGGCATGGATTGACCACACACAACATTCAGATGTTGGTGTCAAGGGATATGCGCTTGCGCCGTTGGAAGTCCTTTAGTGGGGTGTAAATATGATTGGTGTTACAGAGTATTATGGTGCGCCAAGGCGGATGCAAAGATGTAACATCAAGGTGAGGTGCGCCAAGGGGTTAAGCTTGCATGGCACGGGAAGGGTTTACATAGCATGAAGTTTTGTTTCTTTACTGTAGGTGCGCTCGCGCCTGCGCCTTAGGAATTTTTACAGTTTTTACAGGGCGTGGGAAAGGGCTTCTATTGCGCGAGTTCATAGTGCGCCTTGGCGTGTATTTTTTGATGCAGCATGACTAAATGGTGCGCCAAAGGGGCGCGATTGCGTTTAGCGCAACACGTATGAAAATTGCGCCATGGAAGACAACAGGCCGATTCTCTTCATTTTGTGGTTCTTTACTCTCTCAGCTCAGATTTTGATAGCAAGGGGTTAACCTTGGCAAAGCAGGGGATAGAGGAGAAAAGGGGCAGGGGTCCATTCTGAGGCAGAGCCTTCCAGATTTGTAGATCTGGAAGGAGAGTGAAAAATGGCTTGCAGGTGGGTTTTGCAAAATGGGTTGGGATTGTGTTATCTTCTTAGGTTCATTGTTATCATCAACAATCCTAATCACCTAACCCAACATAAAAACCACAACAAATCCACAAGAAGGGCAAGGGCCACTTACCAGGAATATAACGATGAAGGAGACAATGTGGGGTCCATGAATGTAACAAATGGCAACACGGGGGCGATAAGAACGCTGACAATGCACAGAGAAAAAGACTTTTCACGTTTTTGTAATGTGAAAATGACAGGTCAGACGCGCCTATATATAGCAAAAGGTGCAATAAATGCACCACCAACTTTTTCTATGGCGCACTTGAGTGGATGTCGACACGAAGGGATTTGCGCCTTGGCGCAGCTTTGGGAGTGTCGACACTACGTTTTTAGCACCCACAGTGCACTTTAGAAAGTGATAACAAGATGGCGCTTGCGCCTTGGCACACCTTTGAGAGGCGCAACATTTGGAGTGTTGACACTCCCTAGAATGCACCAAAGGAATAGAGGGGCGTAGTTTTGGTTGATGTAACGCGAATGAAAACTGTGCCCAACCCAAAAAGGTTGAAAATGACCAAGTTCTAAAAACTAGATTTTCCAAAAAGGGATTTTATGCCATTCCGAACGTTAAGAGACCTCAACAGGGGACCAAAATAGAAATTTTTGGTATGGTTACTGCAAAATTGCCCTTGTCAATTTTACGGGATAACAATTTTATACCACTCTTTGCCCCACCCCTACAAATTTCATCTTCCTTATATACATCCAACATGATATCTGCTAACAAATCACATGTCCCTTGTATATTTGAAGTGTATTTACTTTGATCTTGATCTCAACATCTCAAATATCATTTCACTCCAAGTTGTCAACAAATTCCTTCAAAATGATGTTTGTGATCACATTAAAATCTGTCTTTAGTGGCTTGTGTCTGATGTATCAAGTGTTTACAATGCTTGTGTGACCATTCTTTTGAATGAGCATTGCATTTTGTGGTTGCATTTGTTCTCAGATTGAGGTTCCAACAAGTCTGAGGGTTTGAAATATAATATCTCCCTCTCTTCAAGCAGCCCCTCATGTCCTCTCACCTTGGTTAAGGCAGAGTCATAAAGTAGTAGGTGAACAACCACACCCTCGATAAAGTGTGTCCCCTGTCATCCCTGTAAGGCTTAGTCATGAAGAGAAGATAGATCCATCCTTGGCTAAAAATAACAAATCAACAGAGTCTATCTTCCTCCTTGCTCTCTCATCATGTAACTTTGCATTTCAACCTTGTTTTGGGGGTGTTAGATTGGGAACCAACACATCATACCAAATTTAGGGCATTATAGATTTGAATATTTTGTTGTAGACCACATTTTGTAAGAAAAATATCATGAACCAAAACCCATGTTTTTTAACATGTACTCATTTAATATCTCAAACCACAACATAAGGATGAAGTATTTAAATATGTAGGAATAAATTATGCCCATTGTTCCCTTCTTATGAGCATATTGCAAATGCAAACAATTCATTAAATATACATGAAGGAAAAAATATTTTCATTGGATTGGGATGAGAAAACAAGAAATTTACACATCCTTCTTTGTGTATGCTTATGATACAAAGTTTTAAGATGAAGATGAACATCTTTATCTATTCTCTACCCTTAGAGAACCTTTTTAACCTCAACGCATAACCATTAATGAAGAAGTCAATTGCAAGAACTCTCTTGACTTGATATAGCTTACAAAAACTATCAATAATAGCTACGAAGGAAAAAATGTCTCAACTTACAATTAGTACATTGGTAATTACTAGAATTAGTACAATAAACATTATTCATAGTTAAAATTAGAATTATAGTGGTAAAAATAGAAATTAATATGGTAAACATTATTTACATTGAAAATTGGAATAACCATGATAAGAATGAAATTACTATGGTAAATATTATTTATAATAAACACGGAATGAATATGGTAGAGACTTAATTTGTTATTGTAAACATTATTCATAATGAGAACTTGAATGGTCATGATAAAAACTATAATAATACTATTGTAAACACTACTCACAATTAAAATGAATTTGTCATTTGCAAAACTATTATGATTATAGAAAATAATATCTAGGGTAAGAACAAAGTTATTGCCTTGAAAAAACAATAATGTTGAGGATTACCACCACGAGGAATGATACCATCAATACAACCAAAATGTTGAGCTTGTTCGACATCAAAATAATCTTTCATTGGAAACTCCTTGTGGTTTGATTGTGTTACCGATGTAGAAATTGTGGTGTGGTGGTATATATGTGATAATAATTCAACATACACAATCTTTGAAGCCTTACCACGGGAACTAGGGTTTGAATTATGCATAACCATAGAATTATTACGTGAACTAGAAGCATATAAAGCATTGAAACAATGGATATACATGAAACCTTATGACCAATATTTATTTTAAAAATAAATGGAACAAATTGGATAGGGTTTGAAAATTTAAAATGTTTTCGAGGGTAAAAGATTATACAATTCAAAAGCACACTTGAGTTAAAATCGTATAAAATAATTGTAAGAGGATTTCATTATTATGTTTACGGATAAAAGATTATACTGATTGAAGAGCACATCCCATTAAACTCCTATAAAATAGTTGTAAGAGGATTTCATCATTATGCATGGGTAAAAAGATTGTATGAATTTAAAAACACGTCCCATTAAAGTCTTATAAAATAGTTGCGAAGAGGATTTCATCATGCTCGTCCCATTAAACTCCTATAAAATAGTTGCGAGAGGATTTCATCATTATTTATACAACTAGAATATGAATTATAAAATAATTGTAAATGAATAATAAAAGATTACCATTGATATCATACATTTGAAAGTAGGCACTCTTACAATTTTAAAAGGGCTTTCAAATTTTTATTTATTTTATTTTATTGAAATTGTGGTGATATATTTACAAATGACTTCCAACATTTAGATATATTAAACAATAATTTATAATAAAATATTAGGGTTTTGTACATAAGTAAATATCAAATATTTATTGATTAGATGTTTTTTTATGAATAAGATCTTATATTCTATTAACAAGTAAAATGATACAAGATAATTCACAAAAAAATGGGCGGTATGGAAGCACGCCCCAACACTACGAACTAAACTAGGCTACAAAAAGTCTAGGAACAAGGATAATTACAAAACATCAGAAAGCACAAAAGCAGAAAGATTAAGTTGTCGTTGCGAATTATTGTCTTGCAAGGGGTCTTGATCATGCCAACCAGAACTAGATAGATCTTTGCCACTATCCGACACGTCCCAACCAGGCCAGGGTTGGCTTCCTCCTTCTGTATCTTCGATAGGGGCCTGAGAGGGCTATATGGTGAGAGACAACCTTGGAAATTTGTCAGGTAGAGGCAGGAGGCTCCAGATGTCATGAGTGCGTGGCTCGGGGTAGCCGACGAGCCCTAGCCTGAGCCGGGTCGGGCGGCGGGGGGCATCCCATCCTCGGTGGCGAGCTAAAGGTGGAGGAGAGAAGCTCCTCCAAGAAGGCTGGCTGCGAGGGACCGCAGAGCACAATTGAAAGAGTAACTCCGATGACCACCACTTCTTTGGCGCCCACTAGCACCACCAATGGAGAGCGATGAGAGGGGTACAAATGTTCGCTAACAACATTGCAAGGCGGGTCATTCCAATGGCCTAGGAGCGTTTGTAGGTGCTCCACCTCAATCGCCACTTTGTTGGCTTGAACTTGAAGCTGCAACAAAACATTAATTTTGTTTATTTATAATATAAAAATATTTCCAATTGAATAAAGGACACAACAAACTTAATAAAATGTAGCTAATACTTAAAAAAATTTGAATTGTCCGAGATATAGAACATAAAAAGCACATAAATATATCCCCCAAAAAAAAACAAAAATGGATTTACAAAATAAAATAAAATGAAATCTTATAAGATACCAAGAAATTAAGGTAATTTAAAGCATAAATTTACAGAGGGATGCAGCTTCCTGCCAGATCTCTTGCCAAATACATCCGTGCGGACACGAAACAAAAAGGAAAAAAGCTTGATTCCAACTCCAAGTTATGGAGTTTCACTCCGCCAATGATGAGAATGTACTGCAAAAGCCTGTGGCAACGGCTTTACAAATTACATCCCAATATTTACATTCCTTGCTTTTCAAAAAAGCCAGGGCCCCATCCAGTCGCATAGATAAGACAATAAGCATATTTCATTTGTACAAAACTACCAAATTACATCGATTCAAATACCCGCATGCAAACTCTCTCTTACCCTTTCTCTGTGTACATTGAAGCGGGCTGAAAGAATAATGGTGGGAACAGTAGAATTTCTATGCACTCCCGGAGTTGACCAAGTCAGGAGGGTTCTTCAATGCCAAGTTGCCAACGGCTGCAGACAAGAATAGCTGCATCACAATTGACCTCAACAGTGCCGAAGTAAATATAATAAACGAAAGTATTATAATGTGGTATCAGCGGCAGCATCTACTGTATTTTGACACAGTGATATGACGTTTGACATATCTTCTCTTTGTCTGCTATCATGTGTAAATAACATGATACCCCATCATCAACTTCAATTTTTGTTGGTATCCACTGGCTTACACTAAAATCTAAAATCTGGGGTCCCCTGTGTTTCTTTATGCGGGAAATCTGAGCATGTAATATTATTAATGGAACATGGGGTGGTAGTGGACTCAATCACATCCTGTCTCAATTCTCATTGTCTTGTCAAAAGGTCGAGTGTTGTCGATTGAATTGTGCTCAAGCAGAGCGAAGGAGCAGGAGGTCCCCTTGATCCCGGCTCTCAACCATGCATCCTCCTCGATAACTGTGACCCACCATCTTCCTTGGATTCTGTTTTGTGTGCATATGTAAGGTGAAAGAATTTGGACGCCAAGCGTTTGACAAAATGCCTCAACTAGTCTTGAAGCCTCAAAGAGCTTCTCTGGTGTATAGAAGTAAATAGGCCAAGGATTGAGAGGTACGTAGGAATGGCAGGGAACGGGAAGACTGACAAGGCCATCTTGCCCAAGCGGTCAAATCGCGCAAGCTTTTCAGGAAGCGAGGCAGTGAATGGTAAGCTAGTTGATCTATGTTTTTGACGATAATCAATAGAGACTCTATTTATCTATGCCGTGTTCTCTTGCGTTATGTGTTGATTCTACACTGCAAGGTGTTTATGTTCAGTACATTTTGAAAGCTGCTGCTATCGTTTATAAGAGCATAAGTACAAGAAAGTAACCTATAGGTATTTATCTGAATCCTTGATATGCATAAGCATTAGTATTTTGCTTTGCTCATTCATCAAGTGGTTTGTGAGTTTGCATGTGGTAAAGTGATTACCCAAATTTCCACTGTCATTGACATTAGAGAAGGATTTTCAAGAGCTCTATAGCTATATATGGTTTTTCCACATAATTCATTTCCCTATGCTTTTTGTTTCATCTCTTCATATTACCCAGCTAGTTTCTTTGTGCGTGTGAGAGTTTAGTTATCTTGGATGTACAGATGATGTATTTTTACAAATCAATTGCAGAATTCCACTGCTCCTCACAGTTTCTTTATACGATTCTCTATCCTATTATGCCTATTGCAGAGTAACTTATCTGCTGTGACATTCTTGGTTTATGTGAGTTGTTTTGATCCACCTTTTCCAAAGTTGTGAAGAAAAGCAGCTGCAAAGTTATGTTCATATACTGGTCTGCCAGGAGCAACCTTGTTATGGAGTGCTGAAGGACTTGTACTGTAAACTAATCGTTATAAATGCAAGCTTTGTAAATCCCCTTGCTCAAAGAAATGGAGAAATGCAACTGGAATGTTCATAAGCTGATCTGGAAGCATCAATATTACAAAGCATTTTGAGATCTATAGTTTAGTCAAGGATTTACAGTGTTGTGATCATAGTTCATTATTTTGGTATTAAATCTTAAGCAATTGCTACTTGAAAGTAGCTGGTGTTAATTGACTGCAAGTCCTTGACATTGTTGTCATGTTGCTGAAGTGTTTTTTTAATTAATGATAGTGTCTTGCATTCTAAGTTACAATGTGTGCAAACTGCACCATTTGGTCATTGCTAAAGACCAGGTTGTTTGGTGGATGAGGCAAGATGGCTGCATAAGAGGCATGCTCAATATGTCATAGCTAAACACAAGTTAGCATTGGAAAGATTCTGGTTTCTCTTTAGTATTATATGTACATTGATGGTGTGTGATTGATGGCTGAAGATAATTCCTTGAATTCTATTAAACAATGTGTTGTATAGCACTAGCAACAATTAAATTGCCTTGACAGTTGAACTTGAGTTTTTGTATTTCAGAATAGTTTACTGTGCCATCTGGCAATATAATCTTCCTGATTGAACAAGTCCTATGCATTATTTGCCAATTTTAACAGACGGGATTCTAAATAAATAATTTATGGCATGACTCTTAAGGGTAGGCCAAGCTTAACAATCAGAAATTTCTCTTTTAGATTGATGCACTAGTACTGCAGTCATTCAGTGTCGTTATTATTTCAAACCTGTTCACTGTGTGAGGATGCCAATTGTAGAGTACTTTTGTCTAGGACATCATTGACATGTGCCTGGTCCAATCTACCAAAAACTACTTTTGCCTATGACTTGTAATTCAAGGTTTCAAGCTCCCTTGCCCAACTCTTGCTGGGAAAGATGTACAAATATTTCCTCGGTGTTTCCATAGAAGTTGGATGAAAGTGCATCCCTATAAATTTATAATAGAAGTTGTATGAGGTAACTCTCCATAGAAAATGGATGGAATTGTATGGCCTTGTTTGCCAAATTGAATAGATTGGTTAATTGTGACATGGGGATGGGTGATTCTATGACTATAGGTTTGTTATTTCGCAATTTTCCGCAGGCGGAATATTATAGATCAGAATTTCAGATTGAGAGTTGCATGGACCTATGCTTGACACCATGATTCTGTAGAAAGGGATTTGTAATGGTACACCATGGTTTGTGCTATAATGTTATTGCTTTATTTACATTCAGCGAATGCTATAGATATAAAGCTGACAAAATTAAGATGAAATATCAGCAAACATTGACTTCAAAGTGTTTAAAGAATCCAAAGTTTATTTCAAGTTCATCAAGCAAGGTATCTCCAAGGTTGAACTTTTCATAGTTGCAGGCCCGCAATTTCACAAACAAGTTTTTCATAACACCATAATGGCTTTAAAAAGTGTTAAACTTGCAAATTGCTAAATATGTCTGTTTTTGTTCCCATAAAAATGTTTTGAATGCATGTTGGCTCAGCCGGTGCTCTGATAGACACCAGTTGGCCTCTGCTTGGGAAGGAGACAATAAATTATGCTAGACAATAAATGTCCAGAAATGACCTAAATCAATGAGATTGCCCCCACATTGGATTAGATGTATAGGCCCGGGGCCTGGGAGGGTATATGGCCTAGCCAACATGACTGGACCCAGATAGAATAGAGGGGCGGGGAAGTGCCTCCTTCCGAGCATAGTAATATCAAGAGTGCAGTTACAATAGAAAGTACTGAGGTTAAAGGACTCTGAAGTTTCGAAAATTGACTAAAAGCTAAGAGCTAAAGCAAAGAAAACAAAACAAGAGATGGTAAACCAAAAGCATTTAAACCCGAGGCCACTAGATTCAAGTACAAATTCAAATAGCCATCTGATGGAAGGACTTGTAAATGAAGCAAACATACAATGAAGATCAAAGTTTGAGACCATGAATAGGGATCAGTTCTGTCACAGAAGACACAACACAAACTATAAACAAGACCTAGAAGAGGCATCATCCCTAATTATAACATCGTTGTAATAATAATGTATTTCCTGAAAACTGAAACTAAAGAGTTCCATTAAAGCAATTTCATAAGTAAGTTTTCATTAAACCATACAGTGTTAAAAAGCATGAAACTTGCAATATACTTGTTTTTGACCTCACAAAGAGACTTTAAATGCATATTGGTGCTCTCATGGCCCCGAGCAGGTCTCCACGTTGGAAGGTGACATTCAACTGTGTTTAAACTATTCTAGGAAAGCCCCATACAGGAGAAAAGAAAAAAATACAAAAAGACCTAGAAAGAGGCTGATAACATCAATCTTCACAGTTGGACTTCATTATGATATTGTCCCATAATGAAATCATCATTGTAATTATTATGAAACGATCCCATTTCATCTCTCCTAGATGACCGGACATTTGTTGCAGAATTAATTGTGTTGGTAAATCTGACTCGTCCAATTTGTGCAACTTCAACACTCATTTTATTTAATTACATTCATATAAGTACATGGACAGATCCTCATTAATTTTGAACCAATTTGAAATTCTTTCTCGTTTGCCCAAAAAATATTCCAAGGACAGTAAAAAGACGACTTCTGAAATTAGCAATACTGTTAATTTCAACCGAGTCCTTTGAGTGGACTGCTTGATTTTATTTAGGGATGCATTGATCAGAATAACAGCCTTGACTGAAGGAAGAATGCTGTGTTGGGGAAGTGCTGCTGTGTTGTCTGAGGTTTTGCTGTTTGACTGGGTAAGTTGACGTTTTTCACTTGTTTGGATTACTGTAGTTATTTGAGTGCATAAAATGATGAACAATAACTGCTGTAGTCATATAATTATGACAAATTTGACTACAATAAATGAGCTGTTTCATCCATAAATGCTGCTGTACTTAGTGTCAAAATATCTTCAGTCCGAGGTCACTCACGGGGATGAATGTAAGGCTGAGTTGAGGTAGTCCATGGTCTGCTGGCCGAGTTGAGGTAAATTTTGACAGGTTGACTGATGAAACACTCAGTTGAGTTAACTAATGGTGGTTGATGGGAACAATTGTGAGGACTCATCGACCCTTAAATGATATAAGGCTCATTCGTGATAAGTCATGAGCCATTAGCTAAATTGAGGGTCTGTTGAGGACTGAGGCAACTCATGTCCTGATTAATGATGTGAGGTTCAGCTGAGGTAACTTACGGGCCATTAATTTGATTGAATCTTAGTCAACGAAATTTGTGGGACAAAACGAATCTGCAATTTTTTTCCCGAGGTCTGAAAGAGAACTGATTTATAAAAGAACTTTCTACAACAAAAGATGAAACTCTGCCCCAATACCACCATTAAATTTCAAAGTGTAGCAGCTGCAAACTGAACAAAAATTTGAATTCTCTATCATTCTGGAGTTTTTCTGAGACAGTACTGAAATCTAGTATCTTAAGTTTCTCTCCTGAGATAATGCGAGCACTGACTCAGGCTTAGATTCTCCAGGAGCAGTATGAGTGCTGCACTTGGCCAAGAGGAATAGTTGTTAAAAGACTAACGGGGGTATAAATTCTCCAAAAGCATTGCTCCAACATTCTCCAAAAGCATTGCTCCAACCACTTGTACAAGCTTTGATTAAATAAATTCTAATTTCTTATCGATCCATAATTAGGCAGGATGATAATAGGATCACATAAGAACACTTCTTAGATAACAAAGACTATTTTCAAAAGATTCTTAACTAATTCAAGAAAAATGAGAAAAATGAAGCGAATCCTAAAGTGTGACTAATACAAGCCATGCAAGTCATACTAAAGCCATGCATGTCTTGTTAAAGTCACTAACTAGTAGAAGCCATGTAAGTCTTACTGAAGCCATGCAAATCATATCATAGACAATAGCTAAAGTTTCTAAAACTTATTAAGGTCATGCAAGTCTTTGCATTGAGCATGCAATGCAAGATGCTTTTCTTGGGGTGTTCATGTTCTTTTTAATGTCGGTGACACAACAGAACTACCCACTGACTGAAATGCCCAATTATAAATGTCATAACAATTGCAATAAAGCTTCATAACAAAGGCTCAGTTGTGATAACTCATGAGCCATTGGCTAAATTGAGGGTCTGTTGAGGACTGAGGTAACTCATCTTCCAGTCGGTGATGTGAGGCTCAACTGAGATAACTTTCAGGCCATTAATTTTATCAATTCTTAGTCAAGGGAACTAGTGAGGAAAATGTAATATTCAGATGAAGTTCCTCGTTGGGATATTGAAGTGTATTTGAATTGAACTTACCATAGGCTGTTAAATCCATATGTCTTGGCCAAATGGAAAGGTGAAGTTGGTTGGAGCCCCAAATCAGCTATGTCTCACAATAAAGCATGTCATGGGCTTCCCATATTGGGTTGTGGCTTGCTGATGGTCTTCCTTTGGCCTTAGACCATCTTTCGGTTACTAACATTGGACGGTTTTTGTGTAGGTATCACTGCAGTCAAGAGTTGTATTATATTTTGGCATTGTGTGTAGGTAGCTCAGTAAGATGGTCTGTAAAAGGTGCCAAGAAGCTTAACTTTGCGTGTTGGTAGCAGCATTATGCGAAAGAAATCATGTAGAATTTCGGAGTATGTGCGAAAGTATTTTTGCTTGGAATTTGATATTTTCGTCTGCCCATATGTACAAATTTCAGTATCTAAACTGGTTTTTAATAATCTTATAAGATTCTTTGATTTAATGTTTGTTAATTACCCATGACAACAAAGTCCACGAGGTTACAAAATCTTGCGGTAGCTAGGTGAACTAGGATCTGTTGATAGGGCTTTGAAACTTATATTCATTACATCTTTCTTAATCAATTTTTACTTTTTGAGAAATTCTGAACATTGGTTATGAGAAATACTGGAGAACATTACTACTGTCCTTGCTACTGTACTTCTTTGAGCTGCAATTCTTGGTTTATGGGGTTTTATGATGTCTTTTGTGCATGTGGTCATGTGAAGTTATCAAGGCATTGTCTTTTGTGAAGTCCCTTGTGCATGTGGTCCATCGTAGCGATGTTCATAAGAAAACAAAATACGTGAAATTTACAAAAACTCGAATACATTTGCGCCAAAATAAACAACATATAGATTTTTTTTTTTTTTGCAAGCAAATATCCCGAAGCATGCAGAACTTCCTTCAGATTAAATTTTTGATTAAATTTTTGATTTAGTTTTAATTAAGCTTAGTGATAGAGAGTGGGTTAGTGTTGACCCATTCTCTGCAAAAACAAGGATTTTATATGTATGGCCTAAAAAAGGAGTAAACATGGTTTTCTTCTTTTCCAATTTGGAGATGTTTTGCTACTATGATGTCTGAGTTAGCGAACTCCTTGAACCCCATAAAGCATTGGCTATTTGGAAGTCCTAGGATCCCGTTAGGCACTGTTATATGTGGAGTCTTTGAACCTTGCAGGGCATTTTGATATGTGAAGCTCTCAAACCTACAAGTAACTGAGATGGTAAGTCGTTGAACACCACGTGGCACTTCTCTTTTGAAAATGTTTTTCTTGAAATCCTTGGGAGTCTGATATTAATATTAATATTAATTTTTTCATTTCTATTGGTTTTTGGGAGGATGTGGTTTGTTCATGATCCCCTCTTGTACCACGACTTATCATGTTTTTTGTTTACTTACGCTGTGTGGTATCTTACGTTGTGTGGTGTCTATGTAGATTTCCCATAACACGAGTGTTGGTTTGTTTTCACTGTTGTGTGTAAATATTTGAGTAAGATGATCTATAACACATATGGGCAAGGTATGAAACTCATTTATGTACTCTCGACTCTTGACAATCTGGTTAGCCCTTTGATATAGACACTACCACTACATGTACTTGTCGTGTCCAGGCATCATGCAGGGTAGTATACATTTCGAGGATTTTTGTATTGAATTTTTCTTGTTAGCAGGTTATAGGATGATGAGCGTCCCAGCATCCTGTGACATTATATTCCTAACAACACAGAGGATTAGCCATAAACTCAATTTTGACTATTGTGATCTTGTCTTTCTTCAAATTGACTAACTGTGAAATAGGTTGCTAATCGTTACAACCATTCTTCAAGCACTTATGCATCAATTTTGCCTATAGAATTTCTAAGTTCGTCTAAACTTAAAATTGAGTTCTTCAGTAAAATTATTTCAGCCGGCCATTTTTATATGAATTCCTCAATGCTGACAGGTTAAGATGTATCATCAATAAACAAGTCATCTATGTCTCAAGATGGTTTCATTGATCACAATAAAAATGTTTTCCAGGTTGCCTTGCAGACTTATGTCGACATGCATGCATCTAAATCACAGCTATACACTCTTTGAGGAGTGTTGAAATTACACCATTGCACTTTGTGTCTCTTCTAGGAAAATCCTAGTCCATATAGACACGAAGAAATAATTCTGCAATGTTTGAGGTTAGCAATATTATTCAATGGTTCCATACACATTTCTTAGAGAAGCGATTCTTCTTACTTTAACACCAACAACATTTACATACCATACTCTTACTCTAATGTAAGCTTACTCTGATACCAAAATGGTTTGGCTGTTACATGTTAACCTACAAATATGATTGGTATAGTACTAAATAGCTAGGAAAATAACAACAATCACAAATTATGCAAATGCATATGGTATGTCATAAAAGGGAACATAACTGATCACTATCATAGATGCTGATGTGATAACACATTGCAATGTTTGTCAAATGATTTGTGAGAACATATGTATGGTGTTGAATATCTAAGCAGAAGGCTAAGTAGATTGTCATGTTAGTATTATCATCAGCATATTATTAATTACATGGTTTAGTAGCTGACATTGTTATATTGTTAATGAGCATATTGTCAGCTTTAGGTAGTATTGATGTTTTGGTTGTGTTTAGTTGTTGATGCTTGTGTCAACTGAGGATTGTTGAGTCATATGTCTCTTAAATAGAATGATGTATGTCAGGTAAAGGGCGTTAAGTATCATGTCTTTCCTGCAGTGAGCACTACCTATGCAATATAGTTGTGATTACTCGCACATTCTTGTGTGCCACATTGTGGTATGTATTTACAATTCTATGATTGATGTTCCTTTGGTAGTGTTCTTTGTATAACAAGCATTCTGGGCCCGTTGCAATAAGAATGTCGGATCAAGTTAAATTTGGTTCAAAAATGAATTTCACTTGACAATGCTTATTGACGATGACACATATATGATGGAAACTTAATGGGTTTGCCAATTCAAGAAGCAATTGAAACCAATAAGCAAAGAGAAGATGAACTCACAAGGAATTTCAAGTATTTGTGGGATCTCTTTGTGTTTGAGCACATTAAGAAAGAATCTTGAGAGGACTTTACTGTTGATAGATTCTATTTGGGGCAACTTGGCGGTAATGAAAGAAGTGGATCGACTGTGTGATCATTTACCCAGATTCCTTGCCAAGCACTATATTGTTTTACAAGACTTTCTTGCTGAATGTGACTGTGAAGTACAACGACAACAAATCTTACATTGATACAAGGAGAGATGTCGTCATGAAGACAAAGAAAGATCCAAAGATTGATACTGAACTAGAAGGCATTAATGCCATTGAGTTTGAACAGAGGTGAGAGAATGCGGTAAGGGATTGGACCAAGAAATTCTATGGTTTACCGGACTCTTGGAGCAACAAGAGTGAATATAGAGACTTTGAGAGGCAACCGCCTTTAGAAACCCCTCAAGGCAAGTATGAGACATTAGCCAAAGTCGAAGGCGAAGCCAAAGCGTGAGCTAGGGCCCAAGTTGGATACAAAACCAAGGAAGGGTTTAATTGAGTGCTGAACACCGCATACCACTCACAAGTACACAACGGGTAAGATTGCATGAGGAAACTAGCTCTTTTAGAGGAAGGAAATGCTGACCTTGCCAACCAGATATGGTTGGTAAGTTCTGCAAAAGAGTATGCAAAATCCAACAAAGATACAATGGAGCCCTCTCCTTTTAAGGGAAGTCTTTGTTTTGAGATTGAGTTCGATAAGGAAGTCTTTACGAAAGAAGAACGAGTTGTGTGTGAGACAAACACCGTGAAATAGATATGCTTATTGAAGATATAGAGCCAAATACGCTAGGGCAGCCCAAACCACAAATTGGAGGAGGTAGACTTGAAAGGGGACTTAACGGCGAGCGACATAGTGTACTGGATTGTTGCCGAAAGAAGGGTTGAGTATAGGGAGTGTTTGACATTCTTTGGAAGAGAAGTGGAATGTTAGACACAAACCCTCACAAGGAGGATATTTGTATTTAAAGGGACACATCGAAAGCAACTTGTGCTCAAAACCATGGTTACTCCAACAACTCCATCTCTAGAAAAGTAGAAGCTACCAAAATTCACTAATGGGGAATCAAGATCCAACATGGCATCGTAGATCATGCATTACAATTTGGATGGCCAATGGACACATGGATGAGTGTCTTTGGTTGCGAAACTTCCCAACTGTATTTCGTGGAGTGGCTATTGATTGATTCATAGATGCACCAAGTATTTATAAGGCTTAAGAAAGCATTCGAGAAGGAATTTAACTTCTTTTGGGATGACAACAAGATTTTTGTTGAGATCTAGAACACTTGGTAGGGTAAGCATGATAACATATGAGCCTACAATAGAAGGCTCAAAGAATTGTTGGGTAGATTGGAAAAAGAACTAGCCGATAACTTGAAGAAGAGATGGTTTGTCGAAGGGTTGCTACCCTAATTTTGGAGAAAGATGAAGGTGGCACCACCTTTGTCTTACAAGGACACTCAATCGAGCCATTGATATTGAAAGTGAGAATAAGACATCCTCGTGTTCGAGAAGATGGAGTGAAGATGATGATGATTCTGCATCCAGTGATGGTTAACCGGGATTGGTTTAGGTCCTTTGGAAAGATGTGCTCCATATGACGAGGGAACTAAAAAATGACAGTGTGTAGGTAGGAAAGGACCTATGATGCATGCATGTCTTAGAGAATTGTAATGTCCCCTTTCCTTCGCCGAAAGCCTAAGGGCCAAATTTTAGTCTTAGCCTTGGTCATACCCAAGGGGCTAAAGACTCTAGAGGCTATTGGGTATAGATGACTTATTACCACGTTGCTTTTTTGTTATATTTTGTCGTTGACATTAAGTTGGGCGACTTGGTGGTAATAATTGTTATATTTTGTCGTTGAGGGGGACTCATAGTACTTTATTATTCTATTTCTTCGTTGGGGTGACTTATGGTACTTTATTATTCTATTTCTTCGTTGGGGTCACTTAAGTCACTTTTAGTCCCACATGGAGCTCCCAACTTGGAAAAAGGTAATGAAAAGTTATAAAAGGAGGTTTGGGGGAGTGATAGAGCTCATTCTTGCATGCACACTTATGATTTTCATTGAGCAACTGCTGATTGCTATCATCTAGCTTGTGGAGTAAGATCCCACAAGATCCCTAGCTTCGGTGGTGTTCGATCCATTCCTAGCTAGTAGGGCATTCTTTGGTGGTGAAAGATCCACTCTAGCTTGTCATTTTGGAGCTGATTCAGGGCTGATTTTTAGAATTTTCAGAGAAGGGTTTTGGAAGATTTTTGGGGCTTTTTGTGGAGAAAAATCAAGGGTTTTCAGATCTGATTTGTGGCAGCGATTAGAGCAGATTTTGGCGCCATATTTGGAGACACTTTTGAGGGTTTTGGGCCTCTTCCCAAGGGGAGCGACCCACCTTGGGATTTTGCAGCGATTTTTGGGAGGGTTTTAGTGTGCCGTTTCCAGATCTGGAGGTTGGGATCTCTTCTATATCATTGGTAGATGTTATTTCCAGAAATTCAGATTTTTATCTATTTTCTAGGGTTTTATCTACTCAGTTCCAAATTTGCAGCAGTGTTTTTAAGGGCTTCCAGGTGTCATTTTCAGATCTAGAGGTTGGGTTTTCATTCTCAATATTAATAGATGTTATTTCCCAAGTTTCATAATTTTTCCATGCATATTTGAGGAGATATGAATTTTTGAAGTTTCCTAGCCGCCTAGGGCATTCTGTAATTTTCTGGCAGCAATATATTATTCCAAAAATTCCAAAAATATTTTTCTAGTGTTTATTATTATTATTGCAAGCTTCCCTCAAAATTTCATGCACTTTGGGCAAGTATTTTGTGAGATATCAATTAAATACCATTCGCTGCCCTAGCTGGTCATTTTCTGTAAAAATCAGAAATTTTACTTTGCTGCAATTTTCATATATTTTGTGCATTTTCAAGTGGTATCCCACAAGGGATATTTCAAGAATAAGGGTTTCAACTTTCAAGTATTATTCACTCAAGGAGAGTTGTCAACAACGCCTACCTAGTGTGCATCTCCTAGTGCATCCCCTCGTGGGTATTGGAACCAAATAAATAATAAAAGATGCTAGAACAATGTAGGTGGAGGTGGTAGTTGGATCTAGTACAATGATCAAGGTCGACCAATTGTATAGTGTTGAAAGTGCAATGAGTGGGACCATTTTGCAAGAGATTTGCCTACCAATCAAACTAACCTTGGACTTCTTTGCAGTCTTGTAGATGATGTGGGCTCGAGACCATAGCGATGGTAAATATGTAAAGCAAGCGGACATTAACATGATTGACGTAGTTGAGCATGGAGTTATGGTAATCACCATGGCACAATCAAAGAAAGCTAACTTTTATGACCCTCGTACGGAGAAGGGAGGATTGGATGATGCAAGGGTGGAAGCTGCGAGGGCAATGATTGGAGGACAACAACCTCATGAACATGTAGATATGGTAACAAGTAGAATCAACCAAATATATATGAAGAAATAATGTCATTATGTTAATGACTACTCATGGCGATCATCTTTAGATGACTCAAACACACACAAGTAAAAATACCACAAAAGTTAATAATATAAGCGAGTCTAGTCCAATAAAGCCATTGCACGACAAGTCTTGCAGGACCACCGCCTCTCACGAAGGTTGTCTCTGTGAAGGTAGTTGACTTATTGCAAAGCATTCCAGAACTCAAGAATGCCATTACTATACAAGACATTGGACCAGACATGGAGCATATGACGACAAACCTAATGTCAAATAGTGTAGCATCAAGTAAGGGGGAGAGGGAGGAGAATAAATAAGCCATAGTTGAGCCCCCATTGTCGGTTGATCAAGTGATTGATCCTATGTTGTTGACGAATCTTGTGAGACAGATGACAATTGTGCATATGGAAATTTTGGGCAGGAATTTGACAAATACTGTTGTTGGTGGTGATTTTGACGTGAATGTTCTTCTAGACGCGAGACTCGACAGAGTCTTGGGAAGCCCACTATTTGGCTACCGACCTTCCAATTGGTTGGATCCCATCAGCATAGTACAAAGGTGTTGGGAGTTCTTATAGCTGGAAAGGCGATCATTGACACCCAACCCTTTATACTAAATTTTGTTGTCATCTCCTTAAAAAGAAGGCCTATGATGCACAATAGGGTCGGAAGTGGCTGGTAGCAGCCAAAGCTGACCATAACTAGAACAATAAGTTGATCTCCATTGAAAATAAAGAGCAAGAGTATATCATAAATATGAAGACTCGAGTAGTTCTTGGGAAGTAACCTCATTTGACTCATCGAAATTGTACACTCAAGTAGAATGCTCGGCGGATGGAATTTGAGGTGTGATGGAGCTGAATGATGAAGGTGTCATGGAGTTGCAATCATATTGCATAGATGAGATGATCTTTCTCAACGGGTTGTTCCATTGGTAGATGGAAGACTATGAGGTATTCCAAATGGATTGCAATAAAATTGAAGTTATGGAGATAAACGAAGATGAAGACTTGCAAAGAGATTGCTAGAAACAAAAGTTGATGATGCCTAGTGCTTTTGAATTGTCAATGTCTTTAAAGAATACACCGAGGGATGCTAAGTTCGATGATAAACTGGCCCATTAGTTTGAAAGGGTAGCTGACACAAAGTTCAGATTGCCGACTATAGTGAGCATGCATGTAAAGTTTAGATAAAATTACATTGGAATGTGAAGTACAAATTCTTGAAGTATGGCCTATTTTTGAAGTACGGCCGGATGGAATTATCATTGGATGCAGATATTTGCCCTGGATGATCAAAGAATCATGGCTCATTGGCTGACCGAGACTATGTTGAGGTAGAGGAAGTGTTGACATGACCAATACTTGCGGTGCATGGATTTTAAATTGAGGGCACTTGTGTTTTAAAAATGGAGGAAACATGTGCATGATAAATTTTTAAGGCACATAAATTCAAGCTTGTGGACTTATATTAAAAAGTAGTGATTCTCAGCTGGGACAATTCAAAATATTTTGGATATGGCCATTTCAATTCCACCAAATAACGAATAAGTGGGTAGAGTGACTAGGGAATTTGGATAGTACGGGGTGTAAAGGTGCAGTGAGTGGGCCCAACTTAAAATTATATCCACTGAAGATGAAAAATTATAATAAGATGAATTACGAGACTTTGTGTAAGACTGAAAAGTGTTTGAGTTTTTGGGACCCCTTGGGTGAAAAGATAAAGATATGCTTATTATTGAAAAAGAAAAGTACAATTAATGAGCTTATTTAGGAAAAAAAATAATAATGGCAAAATAAAAATAAAAATAATGAATAATTATAAATAGGAACGCAAGGTTCATGATGGTGTTATATTGTACACCCTAGCAAAGGAAAAGGCCATAGCATATGCCCAAAACAAAGCAAATAGACTGTATGTCGATGGTGATAGTCTGCAATTGTATGTCCAAAGAAACACATTAGAGTACGCTCTCCTAGGAAAGGTCACACTATATGGGAGATACTACCCACCATTTGCAATGCTGTATGGTGGCGTCTTGCCATACAACCACCCTCATAACATCTAGTTGTACTCTGCTATAGCATTCGTTCTGGAATCGAATGCATTCGCTCACCTCACTTTACGTACAACATAGTATGACCCACATCCCTGAGCACTGCACGTCCAAGCTGAATCGTGTGACCAATTTGAGCAGAAACGTCATTCTGTACGCCCTGCTATAGACGCACTTGCTGCAGACTGAAGACTCTGTTTGCAGATTGTATGCCTAGATCCTTTTCCAGCAACAGGCTGTACACCCTCTGCTGCTAGCCTTTTTGATGCAGGATCATCAAGGTCCACAAACAATCTTGCATCAACCAAAAACACGAGTTGTCATTTGTGTATGCATCTTTGACTTGTTGAATTGCCAATATTGTTGCACGTGTTGAAGGTCATGAAACATGTGAGGAAGCATCTCCAGAGGTCCAACAGCCTAGGAGTATGAGCCATCTGTCATTAAACTGAAGCTTTTGGGACAAATGATGAAATTGTTAGCTATGTAACTGCCATGATGGTTTTGAAATTGCTCAGGTGATTTCACAACTGTTAGACTGCAAGAGGCGGCAGTTTTCTCATAGCAGTTTTACAAGGAGAGTAACATCCCAGAATGCAAAATTGTCAGCTGTTGAGTGTTTTCAAGGTGTTTGGAATGTAAAGAGGCCTTGCAAGTTGCCAGATGCAGTCGTGAAAGATCTGAGTGGATCAATTGGGGAGTTGGAAGCAAGCATGGCGAGATTAAGAAAAGAAAAGAGAGAGTTTGCTAGGTAAGGGTGAATCCAAGTCCATAACAAAGTAGAGATTGTCTTCAAGTCCATTGAGGAACTTTAGCATGGTGTCTTTCATCTTCATGTTGTAATCCAGTAATGCAAGTGTGTGTAATCTCTGAATGAAGTCTTCTAAGTTCTATGCTATAAAGACCAAATTTTGGGTTTCAAGTCTAAGTGTGGGTGTTCAAGTCTGTGTCCATTAGAGAGACTCAAAGGCAGTCATTAAAGATCTAAGAGGATCTGTTGGGGGAGTTGGAAGCAAGCACAGAGAGAGTAAGAAAAGAAAAGAGAGTTTAGTAGAGTGTTTGCTAGGTAAGGGTGAATCCAAGTTCAAAACAAAGTAGATATTTTTTTTGAGTCCATTGAGGGATTGCAGCATGGTGTCTTTCATCTTCATGTTGTAATTCAATAGTGCAAGTGTGTCCTTGCGTGTTTAATCTCTTAATGAAGTAATATATGCATAAAGACTGAATTTTTGGGTTTCAAGTTTGAGTGTGGGTGTTCAAGTGTGTGTCCATTAGAGAGAGTGAGTCTAGGCTATGGGGAAAGGCTACTGTTAACTTGGCTCCTTCTAACCTAACCTGCATCATTTGGTATCAGAGCAAGGTTGTTTCGTGCATGGTTGGAAAAGCAAGGCTCTAGTGGATTTGTTGCAGGTGTGAGAAAGACCTGCAATTGTTCCGAGTTGCGAGGACAAGAAACAACCATGACGAAGTTCCTCTTGGAAGAGGAAGAAGAGCACTAAGAGTTGCAGACTTGGCAGAGATGTTGAGAGGAATCCAAGCTAGATTGGATGCTATGGAGACTGCACAATGTAGAGGAGTTGTAGCAGATGTGAGTGAAGATGAAGAAGAAGCACGAAAGGTTCAACTTGAAGAGATAGTTGATGAATCGAGGTTCTTGAAGGCCATTTCCAAGATGGGAGGCAAGCCGAGGTTGGACACCCCTAGTTACTCAAGAAGTTTATGTCTCGAGGATCTCATTGATTGGACTTAGAAATATATTTTGACTATGAGCAAATGGAGAACCCTAGGAGAGTGAATGTTGCTTGCACAAAGCTGAAGGGACATCCTTGTGATGGGATCATGTGTATCTGGAAAGAGTTAAACGAAACAAAGGCAAAATCAAGTCTTGGGATAAGATGGTTGCAAAACTAAAGGATTTTCTTTTAATTATCAGCCGAGTTTGTTGAAGAAATTACTGAATTTGAGGCAAAAGGACATGAGTGTAAAGGACTACATAGAGGAGTTTTACAAGCTCGCGATTCAGGTTGGTCATGTGGAAGATGATAAAGAGAAGATCTCAAGGTATGTGAATGGCCTTCCCATTTCCATATGAGTTTGAAATAATAATATTCAATATTGTGATCTGTAGAGTAAGCATATCCATGTGCTTTGAACGTCAAAGAGAAGTTGTCTAGGAGACAACAAAATACAACAAGAGGTAGAGGAAGGTTTGCAAGAGGAAGAGGTCAATCCGACAATGGAAGAGGACATCATACTCATGAAGGAGAAGCAATAACTTCTCACAATGACAGCTACACATCAAGAGGGATAGGCTATCCTTCAAGAGGAAGAAGATGCTATTGTAGTGGAAGTGGTAGAGGATTCATGGGTACATGCTTTAGGTGTGGAGATGTTGGGCATAGAGCTTTTTAGTGCCCACAAGCACAACAAAACAGCAGTAGAAGAAATGAGGCTAGCAATCACATTGCACAAGTGGATGAAGAAAGCATTGCATCACCCAATCACATAGGAGAACCAAAACATGGAGAAGCTTTCATGATAAAGAGTATTGCTAAGAGCAGCCAAGGAGGAGAGTGCATTGGTACAAAGAAAGCATTTTTAGAACCATATGCAAATCCGGAGGTACGTGTTGCAAGGTTATTCTTGATAAGCGGTAACGTGGACAATGTGGTGTCAAATGAGATTGTAGAGAAGCTTGTGCTGAAGAGGATCACTCACCTAAACCCATACAAGGTGTCTTGGTTGTAAAGAGGACATCAAATCTTGGTGAGTGAACAATGTTTGGTTAATTTTCAGATTGGGTCATATAGAGATGAAGCTTTGCATGACATTATGCTATGGAGGTATGTTATGTGTTGTTCGGAAGTAAGTCTACATGCTGATCTAAAGCATAGAACAAGAATTTCAGGTTGGTGACTTGGTTGTGGCTCACTTGAAGATAGATTAGCACTTGAGGATAGATCGGTACCTAAGAAGAACATATGACAAGCTCAAGTGGAATAATATAGGACCATGTAAGGTTTTGAGAAAGTTTGTAGCAAATGCCTATGAGATAGAAATCTTGGATGGGATTGATATCCCTCTTATATTCAATGTGGCGGATTTATACTCTTATTATGAGGGACAAACAAGTGACGTGAATGCAAGTTTAGATTTCTCAATTGTGGAATGGAGACTACATTTACTTGAGAAGGTAAGAGAGGAGATAGAGATGGTGATTATGGTGATTATTCTAGAATCATCAAGAGGCTATGAGTACACGGAATATTTGGTCCAATGGAAGGATAGGACAGTTGAAGATGCAACTGAGATGAGTGCATCCGAGATTGCCAACCACAGAGAAAAAGTGGAAGAGCTCACGAAAGGTTCATGAGCAAGAGCTCATGGATCATGTAACTTACCCAAGGTGTAAAGTGCAGGAACATCTAGGTCCACAAACAATCAGCATTAACCAAAAACATGAATCATTGTTTGTGTGTGCGTGTTTGTAAATTTTCCGATTTGCGGACATCGTTGCATGTGTCGAAGGTGATCGAATAGCTAGGAAGCATCCCCAAAGGCCCAACAACCTAGAAACATGCGCAAGAGGTCTCTATCATTTGTTAATATCAAATTTACCCTTTTTGGGACAAATGACAAAAGTGCCGGTTTACATAGGTGATAGTTTCGAAACTACTAGTCTCAGTAAATTAGAGGTTTCAAAACTGCCTTGGTTGTTTTGCAACCCCGTATTGTAGGAAGCAATAATTTTGCTGTAGCCATTTGCAAGCGAGTAAGGCCATAGAACGTAAAATTGTTGATTTTATTGAGCATTTCCAAGATGCTTGGGAATGTGAAGAGGCTTAGAAAGTTGTCCCAGAAATTTGGAAAGAACAACCACCTCGTGTAAACTTATGGTTTCAAACTGCCCTTGTGGTTTCACAACAACGAAAATGTAGTGAGCGGTAGTTTTGCGTGTAGCAGTTTTTGCAAGAAAAGTAATGTCTTAGAATGCAAAATTGTCATTTGCCGAGTGTTTCCAACATGCTTGGGAATGTGAAGAGGCCTGTAGGTTGTCCAAGTCCATCAAAACGATCCTAGAGGATGAATTGGGGAGTTGGAAGCAAGCAAGGAGAGAGTAAGAAAAGAAATAGAGAGTTTAGTGGAGAGTTTGCTAAGAAAGGGTGTATCGAAGTTCATAACAAAGTAGAGATTGTTTTCAAGTCCATTTAGGGACGAGCATGGGGTCTTTCATTTTCATATTGTAATTCAGTAATGGAAAGGTGTGCTTGTGTGTGTATATGCAATAAAGACTAATTTTTGGGTTTCAAATCTGAATGTGGGTGTTCAAGTGTACGTCCATAAGAGAAAGTGAGTCTAGGTTGTGGGGAAAGGCTGCCATTAACTTGGCTCCCTCCCACCCAACTTTGAATCCCAACGCGCCTCCCGTGTCGAGGTTTCCATAGTCAATCTGACATCAGTGAATAGATGGGGTGAGAAGTGCGCTGAGTTGAAAAAATGTGTAAGTATTATCAGCGAGGGTATTTGGAAATTTCTGCACCATGATCTCTCCACCAACAAGACCTCCAAGAATTTCATCCGCATTCCCTCTTTCTTTTTCATTTTTATCATGTTGTATCTGGATTGTGTCAGAAGGGACTCCGATTTGTTTTAAGGGGGGTATAGTATATACTGCCATGCTAGTATTGTCATCAACATATTAATGATTACATGGTTTAGTAGTCGTTGAGTCGACATTGTTATATTGTTAATCGAGTGTATTGCCGATTTTAGGTAGTATTGTAATGGCCTTTTGGTTATGTTTGGTTGTTGACAGTTATGCTAAGTTGCAAACGTTTTGGATACGGGAGCGGGAGCGGAGTATCCAATCTGAAAACGCAAATTTTTTTGACCCCGGATACGGCAGTACAAAAACTATATAAAAATTAAAAATATATAAATTTCAGCCTTTTAAATAAAGAATTAACCACATGTTATGCATATGAAAAACAAAACAAGCTAAATAGCCACAACAAACTACTCATACATTCATAATTTCAATTGTCCCTATCATATCTAGTTGAGGTGTTTATTACATTTATGATTTATCTCATACATGCTATTTTTATCCATGTTTATGATGGCTTGTATTTGGTACCTTATGTAGAATAATGGTGTTGCGAAAACTGTAATTTCTGCTGTAATGATATATTAAATTTAAAATATACCTTCTGTAGAATAATGGTGCTGTGAAAACTGTAATTTCTGCTGTAATGATATATTAAATTTAAACTATACCTTCTGTAGAATAATGGTGCTGTGAAAACTGTAATTTCTGCTGTAATGATATATTAAATTTAAACCAGAATTAAAAACAAACTAAAAAAATTAAAAAAAAAAAAAAAAATACAGTTTTGGGCCAGGAAACGGCTGGGTACGGCTGCAGAAGTATCCAGCCGTATCCGGACCTGCCTGGCCGCTCCCAAGCCGCTCCCAAGCCGCTCCCGCTCCCGAAACGTGCCGTACTCACTCCAAGGGGTCTAGGGGTGCCGTTTCGGCTACTTAGCAGTTATGTCAACCGATACCTGTTAGGAATTAGTGTTTTCATTAGATTGGTTATAATATTTGTTATGATATAATGTCAGTTGTTGAGTTGTTAGAACAACTCATGTAGATAGAAGTACTACGTATAATATGATAGGAATGAGTGAGTTCACTCATTATAATTTGGGTGGTTATAGCTATCTCCTTGTATGTAGGAGAAGCCATGCTATATATTTGTAAAGTCTGCAATGGAATATTAACGATTTTTTTTGTGTGCAACTTATACTTTGATTTCATTTGGTATCACAGCAGGTTTTAGAATGAAGAGATAGAAGAAAAAATGGGCAGTGGTATTGTGCTTCATCCCCATGAATGAGAGTATAATCTATGAAGAGTATTGTAATACAGATGAGATTAGCTTCAAAATTCTTAAGATACTTGCAGAAGATTAAGTAGAGGTTTTGATTCAATATTTGTGCGTTTGGTATTGGTGTCTTAGGAAATTGATCCCTGACGTGAATCACGTGATTTTGGTGTATTTCAAAACGAGAGAAGTGATCTATGTACAAGTTTCAAAGCCGTGTATGTCAATCCAATGTGGCTGTGATCTGCCTTGCATCATTGATCGGGATTCAAGTTACTCAAGTGAATTATATTATTGTTATTGGTCAATATGTTACACCGTCGCCACGTACCTGTGCGTTTTAACAGTCCCAATGTGCTTCCATGCTATTCTACCTGCCGTAAGATCTGCCCCATCTCTGTGTTGTCTGCCATTTTGCATTTGTGTTGCATGCAGTTTAATCATCAGCTGTTCAAATAGCCAACTCAACACTTTGCGTTGAAATTTACACACACTGGAGGCTTGGATTCTTGATAATATGCATATTGTTTGCTAGAGGAGATAATAAGAAACTTTTGGGGCAGCTATGTGGGTGGATCTTCCTGAATCTGAGCTTGAGCAAGCCTGTGAGCAAATACATCAAATCCATTCTGGTGTGTTGACTTCGCTGTTAGGATTAAAGGTCAGATCTATTGCTGCCTTAATCAACTCGTAATTTTGAATTCCTCCCGTTCAACTCAGAATCCAACGCTGTATGAGTTTCTCATAGTTTTTAGAACATGGTTTCAACACATCAACGTGTGGCTCAATTCGCATGCATGTTTTCAATGCCCTTCACCCCCACTGTGTTCGGTCTGTGCATTCTACACATTTTCAAGTTACATCTACTTTGCCATACTTTCTAAGTATCGTGTTGTGCATGTTTGGATAACCTTACTTTAGCTTGGTGTTCATTTTAGTTACTGTGTGTAATCTAAAGTCTTAACCCAAAGTGGCTTTTATGTTATCAGTTTACATGTTATTCAAACATAGTTTTATCACATAGCTTATGTAATACTTAGTTACCGATGTTTTTATTAAACAAATAAATTAAGTCAACGTCTTTGATAAGATATAAATTGTATGATAGTGGAGTTTAGTCATTAGGTCATTCTTTTAGTTAATTGTCAAGGTAAAATAAGTGATGATTACCACAATTTTTAGTTTATGGTTAGAATAAGTCATTAGTGTCAAAAAAGTTATTTATTTATTGTAAGTTTCATGTCTAAAAGAAAATTGTTTTGATTGTCCTTCAAACTTGAGATTAGTTTGTGTACACTGTATATGATCATCAATAATCATGTTGTCTACGTGTCAACAAGTCAATATTTGTCATTATGTTTATAGTCAAAATTATTGTTTGAGTATCACCGAGTTTGAGTCAATATGTCTTGTCAAAGTTCAAAAGTATCAAGTCTATGAGTTAATAAGTTATTGAGTCCAATTTGTGAGTTGTCAAAAGTATCAGAAAATATATAAAAAAACAATTGCCTTATGGACACATTTTTGGGCGAACCTCGACATCCTAAAAATATGTGTTCCACATTGCGGGGGGATAACAATAAATTACAATGTGGAAACCAATGGGCATCAAGTCTTCATGCACTGAGTAAGCAACATGTCAACTGGAGGATGGAGGCAAAAGAGGTTGGAGGTCGAACAACAACCTCTTGTCAGCCACTAGTGACGGGGCCTCACAGGGATTTGGTGGCATGTGTTTGCAATGTGTACCTATTTTCAGTTTGGTGTGATATTCAAAATATGAACAGCGGTACATTCTTGTTCATAATTGTTATAAGTGAGTGAAATTTCAATTGTAATCACTTAATGTAAAAATATAGTGGAGAACTAAAAGCACAGTACTGCAGCATCATGCTACTTGTATTGAGGTTGTTGGTTGTCCTATGAAACCATCTTTGTAGGTTGTTGGTTGTCCTATTAAAACTACCTTTTGGGTTATTGGTTGTCTGTTAAAACCACCTTTTGGGTTGTTGGTCTATCCTATGTAAAATCATCATTGTACAAGTGTGGAGGATTAACGGATGCATGGCTCCCTATTCATACTTGGGTTGTTATTGGCAATCGTATCCATCCATCAAATCCACCTATGAGAATACAACTTTGAAGAATTGTGCAACAACACATGGATGAAGATCATGAGCAAACAGAGGTGGCATGTTGCAGTTGAGGAGTGTAATTGTGTTTCTATCATGTTCGCACAAGGGGGAAATGTTAGGAATTAGTGTTTCATTAGATTGGTTACATTATTTGTTATAATATAATGTGAGTTGTTAGAACAACTCTCGTAGATAGAAAGATTACGTATTAATAATAGGGATAAGTGAGTTGCTCACTCATTATAGTTTGGGTGCTTATAGGCTTATAGCTATCTCCTTGTATGTAGGAGAAGCCATGCTATATATTTGTAAAGTCTGCAATGGAATATTAACGAAAATTTTGTGTGCAACTCAAACTCTGATTTCAATAACCGTCGAGTCATTTCTCTTATAAATAGGATGATGTATGACGGGGTAAGGTCGCTGAGTCATCAAGTCCTCCCTACACAGAACAAACTATATTGAAAACTTCCTATTAAATAAAGCTATTATTCCATGCTGCATTGTGGTATGTATTTACTATTCTACAATTGATGCTCCTTTAGTAGTGTACATTGTATAACAAACAGGCTATAGCTATCTCCTTGTATGTAGGAGAAGCCATGCTATATATTTGTAAAGTCTGCAATGGAATATTAACGAAAATTTCGTGTGCAACTCAAACTCTGATTTCAATAACTGTCGAGTCATTTCTCTTATAAATAGGATTATGTATGACGGGGTAAGGTCGCGGAGTTATCAAGTCCTCCCTATACAGAACAAACTATATTGAAAACTTCCTATTAAATAAAGCTATTATTCCATGTTGCATTGTGGTATGTATTTACTATTCTACGATTGATACTCCTTTAGTAGTGTACATTGTATAACAAACAGGCTATATGTGGCCAAATGAGTTCTAGCTATGGGATGTAAGAAAGATGCTGTGTATGGAGGGTGTAAGAGATACAAGAGAGCTAACTAGTATACCAGGATGCATTTAGAATTGCTCAATTTAGCTTGAACCGTTCAGGGAATTGAACCTATTCATTCTAACTACTTTGTCACTTGTGATTTTTTCTCATTCTCATGAGGAACTAGCATGGTTGGCTGTGAGATCTGGTGCAGCATTGGTACAGGCTGGCTGGTATGAAAATCGAAGTGATATCACCAATTATTCTGTTGCAGACTGTAAAGCAAAGCAGCTACTTTAATAAATGTTTTGGCGTGCATGCAGACTACCTTTATTGTGTTTATGCTGATGTCTATGGTGCCAATGCAGGAACTCTGAAATATAATATAAGAAGAACAAAATTTCAAAATAATTTTATAAAGAAAATCAAAAAGCAAAAGGGACTTTGTGATTACTCTTATTGGTAAAAGCTTAATAAGAATTTATAGTAAAGAAATGTTGGATCTCATCTTGTGGTCAATTCTTTAATACAGTTGGAATTCCTTTTTTAGTACTGGACCAACCAAAAATAGGGGAAATTAATGATTTCTTTGAAAAATATGGACTATTAGTATATTTATAACTATTGTCCGACCTTGTAAAAAGGAAAACGATGGTCAAAGCTGAAATCAATCCTAAATTGTTCACATTAATACTTCCAAAGGAAATACTAGTGCAATAGCATTATTTTTATTTTCTCAAAACGAAATTAGTGGTACATAAATAGTGCCGCTGCTTCAAATAGATGAGTTATGTTATAGTTGATGGTTAAATTCAGAAAACTGTCAATAGTTAGATAAATAATTATAAAATCTTCCATACGGCACACAATATTGCAAGTTAGAATATTTGTGTAAAGGATGCATTTATATGACAGCAGCACCTTACAAATTATATACATTTTGTTTGCTAAGTAAATGATGGTTTTACTGGGTCCCTCAAATGAAAAAGAATAAGAGCTGATGTTGAATTCCTTCATATTACTCTTTGGATTTAAGGGTAACAGAATGACAGCATAAACCAAATTCTAGATCCAATCCAGCAACATACCATCTAGATAGGCACAAATAAACCAAAAAACCAACAGAAGCAGAACCATACTCTTAACAAAATTTGACCGCTTGTAACTACCCACCACAATCACCTAGTGACAGATTATAGAAGACATAGATACAGAGCAAAGACATCCTAAGCTGTAAGCACAGTAAGGCACGGGAGAGGCCAACTTTCCTAGTAGACATCCTTGCATTTCAAGGCTTCAATCTGCTTCGTTAACAGAGGAGAGCAGTCCAAAGACCACATAGTTCCATTGTTTTCTTGCACCAGGGTCTCTTTCTCTCACTATTGCTCAGACTTAGATTCCACCATAGTCCTTTCCCACAGTGAGACTTTCCTTCCAGAACTCTGCTTCAGCCTTAGTGGGGCGTCCATTCTGTTGCTTCCAAGGGAAGGAAGGGCTAGCAAAGGCCTCAGATGCAGACTTCTTAGCAGAATTGGAAGCTTCCATGAGCCCAAGTATGTGATCTATGGGCAAGGTGGCCAATATGGCTTGTAAAGCCATCCTGCACTATGTGCAGCTCATGTACATAATCAACCACATCCTCTCTAAGCCACAAATTTATGCAGCAAAATGCCTAACTTCTCCTTCACATCCCCCAAATTTGAGGTGACTGGGTTGGGTCAGGCAGAGCTGATATATTGAGGAGTGAATAAATATGAGTGGGCCTCCTTACATGGAACTAGCTTATAAAGATTGTCTTTGAAGGAGTCATGCAGGACATTTGGGGACCAAAAGACCACCTTCACCCAGAACAAATTTCAAAATACACAAAATCTCGGTGTCACCCATCTTAAACACAGGTTTCAGAGCACTGAGAGAGACCAGGAGAGTTGTCTTAGGAATTGAAACCTTGTGTTTTTGACTCTTGAGACACCATGATCATGATGCACAATCAAATGCCAGAACTGAATGCTCGGTAGAGTAAGACATAATAAAAAGGGATGATTGAATGAATGAGATAAATAAGTCCTGTCAGAGGCTCTGAGACCAACATGATGTCTTGAGGGCAGAATGTACAGGAAATTTCTGTGAGATGAGCTTAGGTTAACAACATAATTCTTTTAAATAGTAAAAGGAGTACCCTCCTCTTGTAATATTTGAATTAGGCCCCTCCAATTTCGGGGGGAGGTGCTTGTCATAGAACCAATGCTATTAACTCCTACATTCACTAACAAGACAGCTGCCTTGTTAGCTTCTCTGAAAATGGCGACCCATCAAAGGTGCCTGCCAGTGCTCGTGCTTCACCTAACACTAAATCAATCTTTCAGTGGGTGCCATGTCTTGTAGCCATGGCTTCAATTATGATCTTTGAATCATCTTCTATGAGGAGGTGAGAGATAATAAGAGATCTTTCCAATTTCATTCTGTCTACCATACCCACTGCCTTGGCCATATTATTAGATTCAGACCGAAGTTGATGAAAAAAGCCTCCACAAAATGTCTTTTGGTCATCTGTGATTAGACCATACGCACTAGGTGCCTCCGGATCTCTTCTAGACGCCCCATCAAAGTTCAGTTTAAAATGGCAGGACAGGGGTATCCAATTAGCAATAGCCCTTTGCAATTTGTGACCGAGTCTTTTATTGGGGCCTGACAAATTATATGCTTGGTTTGCTATATGAGCTACAAATCTTGAATTGTTTAAATACAAACTACGAGTTTGGAAGGGAGATTAACTAGTAGTTCCATACAAGTATTTGGTCAAATTGTGTTTAAAATTTCAAGGTAAATTATTAATGTAGAAAACAACAGTTTGGAGAGGCCAAAAATTATCAGCTCCTAAGTTTTCAACAAGCTGTTGTAGTTTTTCATTTTCTGAGTTTTCTAGCATCGCTATCATGCCAGTTGTATGCCATTATGTCTTTATGTATTTTTATTGGCTATAAACTTCTAGTTTGTACTAATCTTCAATGTGTCTTAAATGCTTGGAACTTGCAATATTGTACATTCTATGCTTACCTATCTGGCTGACCACTTTTAGATCATCTGTGGATATCAAGGTCGTTTCTTTCCTTCTTTCTTTTACACTATCCACAATACTTTTTTTTCTGATTCATTTAAATCTGTGTTACCTGGAAACGTCTCTAGCCCCCCATACCCTGTCTGAAATGTTTCCATATGAAACGTACCAGAAATGTCCCTGAAGCGTCCAGGACGATTCTGGTACGTTTCGGCTGGTTTTTCAGTTTTAAAAGCTAAAAAAACTAATTTTTAACATTTATTGCTCCTAAACTTAATCTACCCACCCAAACTTCCTAAAGACACTTCCTAAAAGCTATATAATGACATCTTTGGTCCATTCTAAATCACACTCTCTTTTTCTCTTGCTAAATTCAGTTTTCATTAAACTAACATTTAGCATTGTGAAGAGCAAAGAGACATCAAGGAGCAACTAATCATGTATATATGAAACATTGAAATTGTAACCATGTTGAATGATGAATCTTTAGAACTTCAATGAATACAAAATATTTTGAGTGCTTTATCAGTTATCTCTTATGGTCCATGGACTAAAATTTTGAAAATGAGTACTATGCACATATATTTAAATTTTAAATATTTTTATAATATATTGTATGGACGTTTCCGTAACGTTTCATACCCAAGGTTTTTTTGAAAATTGGCGTTTCTGTGTTTCGGACCCATACCCGTACCCGTTTCCTGGCAACATAGATTTAAATCTTAACTGATTTTTGTAATAGACCACCACCTAGCACGATGTAAACAGATTCAACTGGCATCTATCAGGGTGGTGCTCTTTGTTAATGAAATTCAGTTCATATGCTTGACTTGGCTTTAATTTGAATAGAATCTATTATAGTTTTTGTTTGTTTGAAATAGGGGTTTAGAGTATTATTTATTGTATTTTGGATATCTTACAAGGTCTAAAATACTAATGCATGTAACGCATTGGTAATATATTGCAGGATCTTTTCAGATGTCCCCAGTGACATTGTCATAGAGGTTGATGGTGTATCCTTTGCATTGCATAAGGTAACATTTACATCGTCTTACTGTGATGGAATTCATTGCTACAATCTTTCTCCGCCGTTCATGATACTGTATCTATTCACCTGGGATATTTATATTGTTTCCTTGCCCTTCCTGTCATTTGTTGTTGTATATCGATCTATTGTACAAGACATTTCTTAAAGTATTTCGATATTGATTATAGGAGCCATGATGTTTTTTAATCTGTGTCTGGATATATTGATTTGAAGAATTTTGTATAATACTTGAAATTAAATACAACTCTAATTGTGATTGTCAAAAAAATATTTACAGGAAATTACCGATAATTACTGTGATTGATTGGAGCGTGGCTATAGTATATTTCACGAAAGCTTACATCCACTATAGTTTTAATTTTTAAAAATATTAGTAAAGATAAAAAATAACAGAGCATACAGGCTGAAGCTGATGTACAGGAACAGTAGATCTCATTTAAGCTATCACCCTTATAATCAATAAAAACTCTCTAGCAAGAAAATAAGCCACCCTAAGGTCATACATCGGCAAGAATTAATAAAAAACATAACCAATAATCAGCAACCTAGCATAGTGGCATTGGGCTTCATGATAAGGTGGTATGAATATCCGTGCATCATCATAAAACTCAGAAGAGACAAAGCCATCACTCTTCCCCACATTTTGTCGTATTCTGCTCTTAAGGAATGAATAGGAGTGCTTGCATTTCACGTGCATATTTCCTGGCATCTTGCCATACCGCTGGTTGATGACTTCAACACCTCTAGTTTTGCCTTTATTCAGTGCTATTCCTGAGTGCAAACTTCAGTCTAGACCACCTTTGTTCATGTACTTGCTAGTTTGTCATAGCTGGTCTCCTAGCAAATCAATTTTCATCTCCAGTTTAGAATTGCGGGGATAAGTATACAATCAATTTTAGAGTGTTATTCCTGCATCTTTCTTAGAATGGTTGTACCAGAGAAAATCCTATCTCTAGGGAAATTCTTTTCCTTGTTATAATTGTGCATCTTGTGGAGGACAGTGATGCCAAATCCAATAGTAATCTTGTGTGTGAAGGTTTATCTCTATTAACACAATAGAAATGTTCCGATGGCCTGGCGATGATCAAATCTTCATTAAGGCCTTCAAGGTCGATGTCATCCATGAGTATAATCTCCTACACCTGAATCATAGAGAAATCCATTGTCAGTTCTGGCAACCATTTGTTTCTCCTCATTAATCTGTTTGCCATTTCAATTACATCCTTATGTATTTAACAGGACATCTACGAGTCCCCCTTTTGGTGCCTTCTCACAACTCTTGAACCACCAATTATCCATGTCTATCTTGCAAATCAAAAGAATCAAAATAAAACAGGAATAAACACCACAAAATGTGCCATTCCAGTCTTCTTTGTATTTTGAATGGTTGATTCCATCATTACCAGATACATTGTTGCCGTCACCTCCCACCATTTGTATGTCTTCTCTCACTAGATCACTTAATCTGTACCATTCTACTCTATCATAGTGAATGCCCTTCAAATCTAATACACTTCATGCCAAAATCAATGCCTAGATAGGTTAGCAAGGATGCTTATTGGAAGTGCATCTGGTATTGTTGAAAATGATAGAATTACGACATCTAGATGGCAATTTCTTCAGTCCAAGCTATCAAGCCTTGTGATACTTTTTATTATTATTTAAAATAATAAAATATCAATGACTGTCTTAGAGTCGCCTTCATGATAAGGTTGGCAATGTTATTTGGAAGGGCTAACTTCATGCCACAGAAGACAATCACAATCTCAGCAACATTATTTGAACCAATTGCAACTTCAAGACAGAAGGTCAATAATACAGCTTCCTTCTGACATCTAATATTTTTCCCCAACCGGGGCTCCCAGATTACCTTGTGAAGTGCCATTTGTATTCAGTTTGATCTGACAGATTTATTAGGACTCCAATGAAGACAAATATTGCTCTCTGTTTGCTTGGTCTTTCCATCAACGACAATCCTGTTGTCTAGATATCAACAGATTTGAGAGGATCCATTGCTTCCAGTTAGTATGCTTTTTCAATTCTATCAGCTCCCAGAAATTTTCTAGTCTCAATAATGCCATCATCAACTCTCTTCTACTTTTGCACTGTTGTCCTCCTTTTATTGTTGTTCCTTTTAAGATTAATTTTTCTGGGAAACAAGACCAACTCACTATTTGTCCCAAACCACTGCCTCAAAATTGGAGCCAAGTCATCCTCTTAACATTTTGGAAAATTCATTGAGGCTGGTTGTTGGCTTTGGCATACATTGTGCAGACTAACGGTGAAGACCCATAGCCAACCAACAAGAAATAAGAAAATTGTTTGTATTTTCCTCCTGTTTGCAGTTAGGACATCTTATAGGCCTATGAATGCGCACCCCCTTCCAGAGATTCACATGAAGTAGGATCTTATTCTGAACTGCCAGCCATAAGATGAATAAAATTGTTGATGTAATCTTTTGTCCCAAAATTTAGACTAAATTCTATGATTTGGGGAAATTGTTTATGAGGGCCAAGGATTCACATCCTTTCTTAGCTAGTAATTCTGTAATCCCCAATCCTTTAAATACATTGCCTGATAATATCCTTGTTCTTCTTGAAAGCTATTATTAAGGGCAAAGAATCTTGGTAAAATTAAATGAGCTTTCCAATGATTTCCAATGATATATAAGAAGTCTATGCTTAGAAATTTCCATGAACCGAGTGATGTCACAGCTCAAATCTGAGACCTCAAGCACTTAAGGACAACATCATGAATTGCAGATTAAACCATTAGAAATTACATCGGAGAGCTTTCTGATGATATCTTATATGCATGTTTGGTTAAGCTTTAAGAAAATGGTGCTTTGTTAAGATGTCCCTTAGTGATACCCAAACATAAGTCTCCCGGCTAACCCAAACTGCATCCAAATAGTATTTGTTCAGTCAATGTGACCTAATAACACATTTTAGGTACAAATATCCTCAACCTGGGTAAATTTTTCTACATCTTTATGGCTGCTGGCTATAATGACTGTGCCTGTGCTAACTTGTACCCTTTCCTTGAAACTGTTAATGGCACCACTTAATACTCTCAATATGGTCTCTTTACCGCGTTGAAGGGAAGGTGGTTGTAATACCAAAAATTTGCACACGCCTTATCTCTTCTTATGCACCTCCTTGTTCCACTTTGTACCTTGCAGTGAAGGTTGTGCTCCGAGTATGTTTCTAGGTACAAAAAGCCCTGTGACTAGCTTTTGTTTGAACTGGATGAACTGGATGTGCCTCATATGTGTGGACCATGACTAGAGCTCACAATCTGAGATGCCATATCTACCTCTATTTCCGCTGTTGAGGCAAGATTAATGGATGCTATTATGGCTGCTTGTACCCTTACTTTCTCTAGTTTGTTCTCATTCTACAGTGCCAACACTTCATGTATTTCTCGCTTTGCCTCTTACGAATTGAGACACGACATGATGTTGCAGCGACGAATGCATACGAAATGGTACTTCAAGCGATTGATGCTTCCTAAAACCTTCTTCTAGCAAAGCGTGCAAACCACACTCATCTTGGTCGGCCCATATAAGATATACTTCCAAGTGGGATCATATCTTCTAGGAGGACGACCTCCATGGCGATGGCTTCCACTTCCGAGCTTGATGCCATTGAATGTTAACGGTTAGCCTACAACACGTTTAAATACAAAAACCAACATTAAAAAAATCTAAACCATACGACATAAGCTATAAAACCTATGTACAAGGAAAAAAACCAACAATTTCGTTCATAAATTATGAAAAATAGTGTAAATTATAATAAATAATACGGGAATTGAATGAAATACATTTAAAATTGTAAATCATGTTTAGAAACCTAATATTAACATTTTAGAAAGAATTTATATGCTTGGAAATTAAAAAAACTAATGTGGAAACTCAAAATTCCTCAAATATGATCAACAAATCCTCTATAAACTCCCTCCAATTCACTCAAAGGATGCTCAAATGTTGTGTGATGATAATGTGTGGGTGAGTGGGCTTTAAAAAGAAGAAAAACCACGTAAACATGCACAAAACCCTTTTTCCCACGTCCCATGTATTTTTTGTGTTTCGTGAGTACTATGCATGGACTCACCGAGTACTCACAAGTACTCTCGACGAGTATTGTCTCAAAAATTGCCTATTACTCACTGGCAAATTTTTTAAAAAAATATTCATTTTAAAAAAAATTCCATTATTTCTCGGCAAGTTTTCCAACTATGGTTGGCGTAATTGCTCAGCAAATTGACAAATGAATGAGCATGTTATCACGCTGAATATAAAATAGAGGAGATAAAGGGCGTCGGTGAAGTATTGATTTCCCCACTATGTCACCTTTTGTCATATTATTCTCTACTTAAAAACTATCCAAACTATGTTTTCTCTAAAAGAGAATTGCAACTGTAAATTTGGGAGTACGTGCATTTGTGCATGAGATATGCCTCATACGTGCCCAATATACTGAGCTGTCCTTTTGAGTGCCTTGAAATGTGTTCAAAAACTTCAAATTGGAAGAGTAATGTGGGTATTTGTGTGCACTTCTGCTTATTAGCGCAACTGTGTGGCATTCTTTACTTCATGCATATTCCATAGTGCATTCATACTCGAAAAAAGGAACCATATGCATATATATATATATATATATATATATATATATATATATATATAAGAACTGTGTACTTGAGTGCTTCTAAAAGTACCGTCGATTTAGGGGTTACAAGTTTACAAAAGAGGCATAGTTACCTAAGTCTTAGGGACGGGGTTTCGGGATGACAAAATATTTCCCAAATTTTGGGGATGACTATTAAAATAATATATAAAAATTAAATGTAAATATTTTAACTTTATTCAATGAAATTTAGGGATTTAAATTGTGTTTTAGGTACTTTCTAGATTATAATTCAATGTTTTTGGTAAAAATAACTTTTTAAAAATAAAAACATCAGAAAACTTTGAAAGATTTAAAATAATAGGGATGTACCCTTCAAGTCCACTAAACGTTCGGGATGCCACTAAAATCTAGGAGACAAGTTCTCGCATAACACTGAAAATACTTCAATATGGTGTGGAAGTGGATGTTATTTTCTCCTTGATTTGCAAACATGGTTGAGTCCAGATCTAAGTGGTCTTTGTAAAGCAGGAAGTCCCTAATTACTTTAAACAGGATATTCGCTGCATTCAATTTTTGGCTATTTCAAAGACATTTCATCTGCCAATAGAATGGCTAGGATCATACATGAGATTCTTCATGTGGCCCTTGAGTTAATTGATATCTGAATCTGCCAATTCTTTTGCAACTGTCCAAACCTTTTCCATCCAGAGCCTCGTCTAGGGGTTTTTAATTTCCCTGCCTAAGAAATCTCTAAAGGAATTACCCACCGCCTTAGTTGTGAATCTTCCCATCTTGGCCTGGTTGTTTGTCTCCTCTCACTTTATTGCTTTCCGCTTTGCAGCAGCCATTTTAGGATAACAGGTTATGGGAGGTGATTTGCGATGCTACTCTGTCTCCACCATATTAGTAGGCCCTGTTCATCGAGTTTTCCGTGTTGCGAACCAATAAGCGATAGCTAGCTCTTGTGGTGTTATGTGATATGACTAGCTTTGATAGTCACGCATATGTCAATATATCTCACTTATTTTCATAATTATCTATGAGCTCAATAGTTCCTTACTTAGGTTGGAGGGGGCGAGGAATAGTATTTGAGATACCTCGACTATCCTTATTTGGAAAAGAAGGATCTTGTGTCCTCCATTACCAACGTCCTCTACTGTGCTGACAAGTTATTGGTCAATATTGAATTGGTGCACCTGAAGAGGCTAATAGATGAACCCCAAGATTGGTGGCTTTATCATTAATTGATCTCCATTTCTTTTAATATGTGCAAAATTTACTCTTGTCGTTGAGATTCATCTTGAATTATGCCAAGACTCCAAGACTCAAATTTGCCGCTAGTCATTATGTTTATCCAAATTTGTGGATCTCCTCCCAGCACAAGTTGTTTCCAACCCCTTTGAATTGCTGATTCTAGTTTTTTTGGCAAGGCTAGCCCTTCAACCTGATTGTTTACTCAAATACCTGTATCAAATACAAACACCAGAATTGGCTTACCTGTTTCATCCTGAAATACTTCCCCATTCCTTGTATGGCCTGGGTTGCCCTTTGCGATTCCATGAAAATCCAATTTTATAAAGCCCTTTGGGGCTGGAGTTCAAATGCTGCTAATCTATTATCTTGCCTGTGCCCTGCCCCATTATTAGGGAGCAACCTGTAATGCCAAGTTAGAAGTGGCCATGCCTTACTCCAACCAACTTCTTCTGTCTATATTGGCTCTATTTTCCTGGAATTTTCCATGCATACCTCAGAGATTACAACCTCACTGTTCTCCCATATTTGGATTGCAGATTGGTGTTTCTCTTTAAAATCCTTTGATTTCTTTCTAACTAGATATTCCAAATGATGGTTGCTGGAGAGATCTGCCAAATTCTCTGAGGGCATTATTGATTTTACGAGGACAGAGCTCTGTCGAGGCTATCACTATTTGTGGCATTACCCAATTGAGTTGCCATTCTTGTATCCATTTATCTGAAATCTCCTGGGCAAAAGTACAATGAATGAAGATTTGGTTGCTCCTTTCCTCCTTTTCCCCACAAACTACAAAGTAGGTATATAGAGGGACTGTCAAATCCTCTCTTGATCAGCTTATCATAGGTTAAAGCCTTCTCCAATGAGGTTAGTGAAAGAAAATTATTGGCTTTGGGAAGGCCATCTACTGTTTAGATCCTCTTATTAGGAAAGAACTCACATCGACTAATAGAGGACTGATTAATTATTGATTGGTTGCTTGGATGGAGACCTTCCCATCCTTAACGCTGTCTCATATTAAACCATCTTCATTCTCTTCAATCATTAGTGGATAGGAGAGGAGGAAGGAGAGCTCTTTGCCTGGTTCCTTACACTCAAGTTCTGGCCAATGTACCTCCTTGCATTTACATCTTCCTTCCTCAACATAGATGTAGTCTGAAATTGATGGCAAGCTGCTTGACAAAGTTCTATCAGATACCCATCTTGTGCTAGAGTTTCCTCCTAGATCCATGCTTCTTCCCAGAAATCAACCTTTTCCCCATTGATTATTTTACAATGTAACTTCTCCAAGATAAACACCTTACAGCCCTCTATGAAATTCCAGATATCAGAACCCCTCAGTAAACTATCTTGGGTGAAAAGTCTATTTTTGTCTGGTAAATCAAGATACTTCACTTGGATCACTCGGCTCCACAGTTGCCCTTCTTCCTCATAAATTCACCAAAGTAGTTTACACCCCAAGGCTAGATTCATGGTTTTGCAATCCCTTATTCCCAATCCTCCAACAATCTTAGGTAAACACACTTGCTTCCAAGCCACTAGATTGATTCGTCTGTGATTATCCATTCCATTCCTCAAGAATTTCCTTTGGATAACATTGATGGTTTTGATATCGAACTTGGAATTTTGAAGAGCGACATTATAAAGTTGGCATAGCCTGAAGGGAGGATTGAATTAGTTGAGCTCTTCAAGTTAAACCATTTCCCTTTCCATGTGGATAGTTTCTTTTGCATTCTGTCTAGAACTGGTTTCCATGTTTCATTAGAGGCATCACAAGATAAGAGTCTAGTAGTTCCTCAATGTCAAATCCTAGTATTCTTTGCATTCTTTGCTGCAATGCTTCTGGGGTATTTAAGAAATATATCTTGGATTACCTGACATTCACTTCTTGACCTGCAGAACGAGAATATTTATCCAATAAAGTTTTTATAGCTTGGGCCTCTTCTACTGAAGGCTCCCTTGTCAGGAGGGTGTCATCTGCAAAGAGCAAGTGAAAGATGGGCCTCAAGCTAGAGGTAATCTCCAAACCTTTTAATAGGCACCTTACCACAACATTGTTTACCAACCTACCTAATACTTCTGCCAAAATAATGAATAAAGTAGGGGAAATAGGATAGGCCTTTGGAGGCCTGAAAGTATACTTCATTGATTAGAACAAAATATGATGCGTACGAGATACAGCTATAGATAAGCTTTGTCCAATCTTCAGAAAAACCCTAATTTTCTCAAAACTTTAATAAGAAAATTCCAATCGACCTGATCAAAGGCTTTATTCATATCAAGCTTGATTATCATGCCTACTTTCTTTCTATGATTGACTGAATGAATGGCTTCATGAGCTATGAGGATTCCATCCATAATTTGTTTGCCAATGAAGAACCCACTCTGCTCATCAGAGATGATGTTCTGGAGGTGTATCTTCATTCTTCTTGCGAGGACCTTTGTATTAATCTTGTATATGGTGTTACAGAGTGAGATTGGTCTGTAGGCATCAAAGTTTTCCATGTTCTCAGTTTTGGAATGAGGGTTAAGAAGGTGGAGTTCCATTCTTTCAGCACTGCTTTTTTCCTTTGACCCTCATCTATCATTGCCCATATGCCCTTGCCTACAATGTGCCAAATTATTTGGAAGAAGTCAGCCTGAAATCCATTCCGGGAGCCTTGTTTCCTCCAGTTGTCTTGACTTCCTGATGAACCTCTTCCATGGAGATTGACTTCATTAGTTCCAGATTATCATCTTCTATGATGATTCCTGGAATATTGGCCAAGAGCTCATTTTAAACCATGGAATGATCAATTCCTTCATCAGAGAGCAGGTCGTGGTAGAATTTGACACCTAGTTCCTTGCTTTCCTTCTTTTTAATTGTAATGCAAGAGGGTAGATTGAGTTTTTCAATTTTGTTGATAATCCTTTATATGATAGCAGAAAGGTGGTAGAACTTGGTGTTTTTATCTCCCTCTTTTAGCCAGTTTACCTTGGACTTATGTAAGTTTCCTCCATTTTCAGGATCTTCTGTAGTTGCATCAACAATTCTGTTTCCATAACCAAATCGTCTGTAGTAGCTCCTTTATCCATGATACTTTCTTTTGATTCTGCTGCTATTGATTCATTTCGAGTGAAAAATTCCCAAATTTCTCCTTATTCTCTTCTCACTTTTGCTTTTACATTTTTCAGTTTTTGTGCTAATGTGGATCTTTTACATCCTTTTTATTTTGTTACCCACCATATTTGAAGGTTTTTCTTGGAATCCGGATCTTGAAACCACATGAATTCCATTTCAAGTGGAGCCTTCTGGTTTAGAGTATGATTTAACTTCCCAAGAAACCGGCCAATGATCTCATCCAGCGAATATAAGGATATTTGAGTCTAATCTATAGTTATCAAATAGAAGGAATCGGTCCAATCTCTCCAAGATAGCCTGGTCTCCTTGTCTCCGGTTAGTTCATGTGAATACCCCTGATTTAGGTTCAATGCCCAGCAGGCCACAATTGACACAAAATCATTGAAGTCTAGAGTGCTGGGCGGAAGCATCGAGTTTCCTACCAATTTTCTTTGACTTGAAGTGTCGCCTTAAAATTGCCACCAGTCACCCATTTGTGGGTAGGGCGAGCCCAACTAAATCTTTCTCATTCTCTCTAGCATTCTTTCTTGCTATCGGTTTCTATTGGTCTGTAATCATTGGATAACTTGAAGTCCATATCTTCTTGATAAACTTTGAAAGACAGATTCAAGTAGGACGGGGATTGAGAGACAACCTTGCCTTTTAGCAATTTGGGGTGTTAGAGCATGGGCAGGCCTCCTGAAGTTCCTCTAGCTTCCTCTATTGCCCACTCACAATTCCTCCAAATAATCCAAACTGCTGATTCAAATGCAGCCTTATCTACTTTAGTTTCTTGAAGGAGAAGTTTATTTGGGTATTCCTCTTACAGGAGTTGCTTTAGTAAGCGATTCTTATCAAGGAGTTTAATCCTATGAAATTCCAACTTATGAGTTTCATGGCGCCTGGGTGGAGGGGTTTCCCCTTCCACCAATTCCAAAAGTCTCTAAGGTCCTTCGATTACCTTTCTGTACTATTATTTGAGCTTTTGACTGCAACTTTTGAGCCAAAGGCTTTCTACCTCTGGCAGAGAGCAGTTTTCAGAAGTGCAGTGGCTTGACCTTCTGTTGCAGAATCCAGGAGAAGAGCTCCTTGGTTAATTAACTCTTCCCCATCTTCTTTTTATGGGATTTATTTATTTTAGGAATCTAAGAGCTTTTGTTCATACTTTCCTGTGGGGCCTCTGGCCCAATGTTTTCTTTGTCATCATCACCTACCCTAGGGCAAAGGTCAGAGGTTGAATGGGCCTATTACAAGCCTAGAATTGCTTTAGCCCTTCCTCAAATTCCAACTTCACTGCTTCCTCAATTAGGGCCTGAATATTGTCTTCTGCTAAGTCTTTGGATATCTCATCCAAATGAGGAGTTCCATCTATTTTCTAGATTTATTGGGCTCTCGGAGGTTGCTTCCCCATTTTTCCCTGCTGCTTTTTTTGGAAAAATTTCCCATGATTGTGCCATCTAGAGTTTTTTTGAAGAGCCGGATCTATTTATTTTTGGCATCCATCTCTTGATTGTCTTGCCTTTATCCTCCATTGTGTCCATTTGTTAGGAATCTTTGTAAGAGCTGGGGTCTTGCTACAATAGCTTGCCTTGTGCCCAATTTTCTTGCATTGGTAACATCTAAAGGGTAGACATTTCATAATCTAGCTGCCGTTTCCATGTGCCCGAGGAAGAGCAAAGGCAGACTACTTGTAGTATGAGCTCTGTTAAATTGATATATACATAGATTCTGGCATAGGTCAAAATTTCCTGATCTTTTGTGGCTTTTCCCAGACAAATTGGATCCCCAATGCGTTTGGCTATCCTTTTCAAAGTCCCTTCTCCCCAAAGTTCAGGTGGAAGTTTGTAATGCGTAATCCATAAAGGCACTTTTAGATTAGTTCCTTTGAGGGATTGAACGGGGGAGACCAATATCTCATTTATAACGCAGTGTTTTTAAAAAAAACCATGGACCACTTGTAAAGATTCTCTCTGTTAAACGAGGATTGAAAAGTGAACTAAAAGAAACTTTTAGACAACCATTGTATCCCTGGCCTAGGGCAATCTTTCCTGTTTTTCCCAATCCAATACTTCAATTCCTCTTGAGCTGGCCGTGCCCTGACGAGTTTTCAGATTAGGGCCTTCTCAATCAGATTTGAATTAATGGTATTTAATTCAAAGTCTGAAACAGTGATATTCGGAATACCTGGCACAATCTTGATTCGAATTTCTTTATGTCAATCGCTGATTCTGTATTGTCTTGAATCTTATTGAGTCCTGCCTCCACCTTTGCCAGTGGCACAAGATTGTGGGGCCTTGTTGCACTAGTATCTAGAACGAAGGGTATCTTCCATAATCAATGATGCTCTCTTCCTACTTGTCGAAGCCGAGAGAGTCTGAAAAAAGAGTATGTCTGCTCACCCAAGCTAGATTGCTTGACGAGTGAAACAATATCACCCTCCTATTCAATCACTCCCTGCTTGCCTCGCTGCCCACTCCACTGCCCTTCTGCTGCTCGCGCCATAGTGTTCTGAATTAATTAGAAAAACTAATAACACAATATTAATAATTCATAGTTGGTTGGATTTATGAATTAGTGGGCCTGGTTCGTAATGAATTTTGGTGATGAATGAAAAATTGTGTATATTAAAGACTGCCACAACAGGTTTTTTGTTGGTCCTATTTCAATCCTCACCCTTAGGATTTAATAGGATTGGCTTTGTATATATACCCTCAGTGCTCGATTAGGATTGCATTGCATGCCAACCAATTGTGTGAATGTTTGTGTATCTTTCTTGTGACTCTTCACAATGTGTGTATATAGGTAGGGGAGGTGATCTATAATGTCTATATACCTCGTCACGAGAGACATCCTATACATGAGAAGAATAACATAAGTTTTGATGCCCAAAGATGAGGCCTATTGGGACTACTTAAGGAGAGTTCTAATTATGTATATCCATACATACCATTTGGTTCTCTTTATAAATATTTGCCATTGCTGCTTTTTCCTTAAGAAGATTGTGTTTAGATCATAGTTCAAAAAATCGTTATCGGCAATTAATCGGCAGGCCAAATTTTGACTTGGAAATCGGGAATTGGCAATTTATCGGCAACTTTATCGCTACTTTTAAAAACATTTAAATTCATAAAATAAACTTAAATTAAATGTAAAAACATTGTTAAATGATGCGAGAAGTGACTCTATAGAATAAATTATATAAAAAAAATCATTGTATTCACTATTAACAATGAATATATTTATTATTACCAATTTACTTTTATTGTCACGAATAGTTATACATTATATATTTATTATTACGGTTAGTATTACTAATTTACTATTACGTGTATAGTTATTATGAATATACTATTACTAATAAAGTAGAAGATTACTGTCACGAATAGTTATAGTTATTATTACTATTACTAATGTTCCAAGTAAAATATCATTTTTCTATGAATATATTTATTATTACTGTTACAGCTTACTATTACGTATAATTCTACCTTTTTTAAATTTTAATTTAATTACAATCTACTATTATACACTGTATAGTTAATAGATTCAACCATAGTTCAAAAAATCGTAATCGGCGATCAATCGTTAGGCCAAATTTTGACTCGGAAATCGGGAATCGGCATTAATCGGCAACTTTTAAAAACATTTAAATTCATAAAATAAACTTAAATTAAATGTAAGTACATTGTTAAATAATGCGAGAAGTGACTCTATAGACGATTTATCTTTATTATTACTATTATAAACGATTTATAGACAAAGTGTTAAACATTCTTAAACTTAAATTAACTATTATAAATGATTTATCTTTATTATTTTTTTATGCATATGTAATAGATGATTTATCTTTATTATTACTATTATAAACAACTTATAGACATTGTTAAACATTGTTAAACTTAAATTAACTATTATAAATGATTTATCTTTATTATTTTTGTATGCGTATGTAATTAATGTATAACGTATATAATATATACTATTATATATTAAATATCATCTATGGCATATAGTTTATTATAAACTAACTATATACTAAATAAACTATTATAAGCACTAACTATATACTAAATAAACTATTATAAACTAACTATCCACTAACTATATACTCAACAAACTATTATAAACTAATTATATACTAAATAAACTATTATAAACTAACTATACACTAAATAAAAACTCAAAACCTAGGGCCACGAATAGATTATCAAAAAACTATGAAAATAAATAAAAACCGAATTTTCAGGAGGCCACGAAAATGGTTGCAGGTGGCCACGAAAATGATTGCAGGTGGCCACGAAAATGGTTGCAGGAAGCCACGAAACCAAGCACGAAGCCACGAAATGCTCTAAAACAGACGCGGAAATGGTCGCAGGAGGAAAAACAAATCGTGCAGTAGAAAAATGGTTCACGTTTTTTCGATTTGGTCTTTTTTTGCTTTTACACCAAACCCAAGCGATTTTCCACAGATTTCCCGGCGATATTCCACGATTTTTTGAAGGTTTTCTCGCCAGAAATCGTCGATTTATCGGCAGTACAAAAATCGCGATTTTTGTAAAGATAAATCGTTTCGGATGCCCTAGCCGATAAATCACGATAAACATGTGGTAAATCACGAATTTTAATACTATGGATTCAACTATTAATAAATAAATATAAATCTAATTACGTGTATAGTGAATAGATTCAACTATTAATAAATAAATATAAATCTAAATATGTTCGACTATAGTATACTATCGAAGATAAAAAAAGGAAAAAAAGAATACTTTATAATACGAATATGCTGGCTAGGGCCACGAACTGGTGACGAGCTGGTTGGAATCCCATGAAACCGCCACAAATCCCACGAAACCAGACACGAATGGGCATGAATGGAGAAAATACGAGTTACAGCAGCAAAAACGAGTCGCGTAGGAGGAAATAGGAGAAAAAAACGAGTCGATTTGGGCTTTTTTGCATTTAAACCTAAGCCACGATTTTAGAAGCGATTTTCCATGATTTTAGCAGTGATTTTCCATGATTTTTGCAGGGTTTTTAGTGCCGGAAATCGCCGATTTATCGGCACCACACAAATCGCGATTTTCCAAAAGATTAATCTTTCTGCCTGCCCTAAACGATTAATCATGATTTTTAATACTATGGTTTAGATGAAAATTTCTTGATGTAAATTTGTCATATTTCTCATCTCCACATGCAATGGTGATTCCTCACTCTTTCCACCTACTTTCTATGGTACAATTAAGAGGTAAATTTTGATCGTATTCTTGCTGATTTATGTGATAGGTGTTCTTTAATTTGAGATGGATTGGTTTTATGAATGTGAATAAGGCATGTATAAGCATTTGAATGTAGGACCATAGGGTATACATAAGTCTTTGCTAGTCAGTCACTCTTATATATCGAATGAGTATGAAATAGTTCTGATCTTCTGAGGAAAAACCTCGAAGCATAGGAGTTTCGATCACCATGTTTAACCTAGAATTATACTAAATACCAATCTATTACAGTTGTGGGGACTGTAGGAGCTCCATAGTGGAGTCAAGGACTGATGTCTCTCCACAATATTGTGGTGGGCACGATGATTATGGCAGATTTGGTTGGAACCATGACTTGAGCCTTGTTCTCCATCGGCTCCTAACTCGACACACATTATAACTTTGTTCTCCATTGAGTTCTCTTCAATTTGTCGGAGGTTATTTTTGACAAAGGGCCTTTCTTTTGCAAGATTTGTTCTAATCATACAACTTTGTTATCTTGCCTTGTCTAGGGTTTACATGTGTGATTTATGCCTACTTTGCTTCTTTTTGAATTTTTAATTCTTAGATTTAGTGTTAGATGCTTTATTTTTGGTGATCCGAGTTCCTTCAATAGTCTTCTTTAGCTATTTTATATTACGATCTTGGCGTGCGCATTCACAAACGCCTTGATGTTTTGGTGTAACGGTTCGTTACATTTGGTATTAGAGCCTCCACCTTTGTTAGAGTCCCACTCGGTTGGTTACGCCATGCAGCCGGGCCCCGGGGCGCCTAAACGTTAGTGAAGCAGGGCTTGCAACGCATGGGAGTGCAAGCACAAACCTTATCCGAGGTTGGGCTCTGCGGAAGTGTGCTAGGATGTTATGATCTTGATGTGGGGATTCACTAACACCTCGAGGTTTTGGTGTAATGGTTCGTTACATTTTAACTTCCTATATTTTTGAGTCCCATTAATTAACTTTTGCTGTTTGTGGACATTAATATAATTTCTTTCTTTCTACAACATATGATTTCAAAATAGGACTCAATTCAACAAGATTAATTTCATCATTCATCATGAAGGATTTTATACAAATGATAGCTCCGTGAATATAGGAGTCTTTAACACACTGAGAGTATACTTATACAAGTTTTTCAAGCACAACTCATAACTATTCCAATTCTAGTGGGGTGAGTTGTTACTACAACTCACACACACACTCACTCTCACACAAATAGCTATGACTAAATAATTAATTTACCTATATAGTATTGACTATTTCCAACATTCCCCCTTAGTATGAACATAACGAAATGAAACATTACATATGGACTAGATTAAATAAACATTGATAGATAGGAACATATCAACCAATCCAACAAACAAATACCAACATATGGCTCGGACATCTCACCAATTTACTAGGAGTAGTGGGAATGGCCTCATTATGCTGCTTGTTGCACTACTATGATCAGAACACATCACAATCCATGATCTTACATCAAATGTGGATAGGAACATGACTATCCAATATCCCAAAATAAGAACAATGTCAAATGTTCACATCACAATCACCAAGAGTGTCACGGGCTTCCACTTTTCTTGTCAAATCTATTCCTTCGGTTGGCTGGGCCTCACCAAGAAGGTACAAATCAAGATAGTGGAACAACATCCTCACTATATTCTTAGTGTGTGCTGGCCACCTCATTGAACCTACGTTTACAACTAACAGATTGTAAGTGATCGTTGCTACTTGATCATAAACAACAAAATTGGTCTCCAAAGTGCCATTGGACACTATAGCCTTTGAGTTAGTGGTGAACTCAAGGTTGGCGATGGGCTTCCTCTGCTTCCTCCAACCTCCAGCAAAATGTTGCTCACTCAAAGAAGATGGATCCTGAAGCTTGTAATATCCCTTTTGGGGATAAAACTGAAAATTAAGGAAATTAGCTTAAACCCCAATACAAGCAAATCTGATTTTTCTATGTCAGCAATTAAATAAGGACCAAACAACACTCTCAAACCCTAGTGACTAGGAGAGAGAGAGAAAATCCACCGTAGAAACACTAAAAATTATGAGAAGTTATTCCTTGGATTGCCCTTGATTTTAGAAGCCAAAAAATGTGATCAAATCATTAAACTCAGAATTTTGGAATTTATTATGGCACAAAAACAACTGAAACTTGTAAATTCAATAACTCTTAGAAAACAAGGAATCTCCACACATATGAATGCTCAAAATGATCATAAAAATATCAGCAATCAAATGAGACCAATATCATAATTTTCCAACCATGGGAACCCTCTCAAAATTGATCCCGAAATCTCTAAATGAGTAGATAAAGCAACCCAATACCAATAAAAATCTGAATATGACATGTTCTCCTCAAATCTGCAATATTCTTCAATACCAATCAATGTTGAAGGGTTTTTGTCCTCCAACAAAACCACTAGAAGGGTTTTCGTCCTTCTAGGAAGCCACACAAGAGGGTTTTCGTCCTCAAGTGGAAGAACATGGAGCAACAAGCTCACAATGCCCAAATAGGAAAATGCGCCAAAATCTAGATGCTCCAAATGAGGTCCTAAGTCTCCTTTTATAATCTTCTTTTGGCGCCAAAGCTTAGAAAGATAAGGCCGACCCATAAAGATGTTATATTTCTTCATTAAGCTTCTTTTATTTGCCTTTAACCCAGCCGACTTGCTTCAAGAGGGAAAACACTAAAAAGAAAACATAAAAATTAGAAAAACAAATGTAAATGAAAGCTCAATGTTCTTCTCCAACTCCTCTACTTCTTTGCCATGGAGAAGGAATGGCAAGAAGTCCAAATTCTGATTCTTAAGTGGGAAAAAGGACATTACAAAGCTCAACGGTTTTGACATTGTGGATAGTTTCATATTCTTCCTTTCCCTCCCCGAACCCCCTCAATGTAAACTAGATATTATCTATGTTACACCAAGTTTCCTGGATGGGGACAACAGGGATGTGTTTCGGATGGATTTTTTGGAGGCCTTTTTTAGGGACAACAAGAAACAACCTATGTCACCGCATTCGGCGGATTTAATGAAAAAACCCCAAAATTCGCCGAATGTTTTCCGAGCATTTCAAATTCGTTGTTATTCGCCGAATTTAATAAATTGCTTCAAAACGCGAATCGTGAGGGCAAATATATTTAAAATTTTCGTTTAAATTCATTAGGGTTTCTGTTAAAAAAACTATAAAAAAGGGAGCCGCGAATGTAAATGCCAGTGCCATAATCGTGTAAGCCTTCATTGAATCATGCAAGCCTTCTGCGAGTCGTGTAAGTCTTCCACGAGCCTTCTGCGAGCTTTCACGAGCCTTCGGAGACTTCTGCGACCACTGTTGGACTCCACGTTTCCACAAAAGCTATAGTATTTTTTAGGTTTTGATTTTATTAAGTTTTAGTTTGTAATTTGATTTATAAATGTTTATAACTGTTTATTTTGTGTTTTAGGTTAATAAGTCAATAAGTTAATCAAGTATTCAAATTAATAAGTTAATAATTTTTTAACCTATAAACTAATAAGTTAATAAACTATTCACGTTAATAAGTTTTTAACCTATAAACTATTAATTTAAAAGTTAATAAGTTAATGGTTTATAGGTTAAATTTTTTAACATATTTATGTAAATAATTATTTTATTAAAACAACATTTGTAAAATTATAACTGGATTTCTATTAGCCGAATTTAATCACGAATTTTATCTCTATTTTTTTAGCAACGAATTTCTTACGAATTTTATACTCGGCGAATTCGAACACGAATTCGAATGCGGTGACTTAGGAAACAACTATTAAAAATAAGGGAAAATTTAAAAAATATAGGAAATTTCAAATATTAATATGATAACATTGATAAAGCATTCATCACACACATTATAGAACCTTAATACATAAAATTGGAGCTGAATTGAGATTTCACATAAGATTCAAGTTTCAATTACAATAATAATTACAATGAAATGCCCAAGGGCTGCAAGTTTCAACTACAAAATGTCTGAAACATAGAAAATGAAAATATATTGCTGCCCCTAATCAAAATCCGCTAAAATGGCATCAAAATCAGACCTTGAGTCTGAGTCATTGGAACTATGAGGGATTGCCTCATCCAATGGAACCCCAACCAATCCCACATGTGCCACCTCCTCATCAACTGCGTGAGGCATCTTCGGGATCAACATCCCAACGTGCAACTGGAGTCTGACGATACTTAGGAGTCTCATGCGATCTTGAAGTCGCAAGGCACTATGCACGGCTACTAACTTCTCTGCTCGTCGAGAGGTAAGCTTGTTCCTCTTAACTGAGTGGATGAGGCCGTATGTGGACCAATTCCTCTCTCAGCAGGGGAACTGACAACCTGTAGAATACTTCTCTCTTTTCTTCTTCTCAGTGTTGTTCTCTTTTCTTCTCTTAGTTGTTTTCTTTCTTTGTCTTCTCCTTCACACGATGGGAAATGACAGAAATGAACTTCGTTTTTGTTTTAGTTGTAAGAGAGGTTGTTTTAGGTTTAGGTTAGTTAGGAATGAGTGTGGGGGTCCTTATGGGCCCCTACATTCCTTTTTTTATTAACTTTGAGTTTTTAAAAAATAAATAAAGAATGCCTTTTTTGGGATGTAGGGGACGCCCAGACGTCCCGCTACAGTCGGTGGACTTGTAGAAGTCCCTTGGCCGTACCGGGGATGTCTGGGCCTCCCTTTCTGTCCTCCCCCTTTTTTTGGCATCCCGGGGATGTCCCCTATTTTTTGTGTGAATTGGGGACGGGTAGGGGACGTTTCCTACCCATCCCTACGTCCCCGAAACGTCCCCTATTGGGGACGAGCTTAAACATGCCGGGATGTGTCCTTGTGGAACATAGGATATTATGGATGTCAATTTTGACTGAAAATGCATCCATTTACACACAAGTTGTACAAATCAACTCTATCCACCAAAATGACATTTATTGATATAAAAACACGACGACTCAACTAATGACACACAAACAATGTTTTGCAATCTTTAGAGAATCTAAATGATACCATTAATTTTATTAGTCTAACAACGAAGAATAAACCACATTTTGATTTATCAAACTATAGACTTAAAAATGCCTTTTAAAGGCTTTATTTAATTAAAAATAACAAACTACATAACTAACATTAGACCTAAACAAAATTAAACAAATGAGACAAACTTATTAAAAAAACAAACAATATTAAAAACTAACCTAATTGTGCCTTAGCAACTACATGCTTAAGTACCAAAACTACAATAAACAAAATACTTAAAACCTTATAAACAACATTACTTAACCACTCTATAAAGGATACCAACAAAGTTAGTAATTTGTGCTATGCTTTCAATGCCATGCCACTCTCCCTTCACAAATGCACCTCACACTTCTTCTTCACAATACAGATGCAAAAATAAAAATTCACACAACCAACTTGCCAATTCTCCTTTGTCTTCTGCCAACAATCACATAATTGAAACAGCTTTGCATTATTGTGGCACATGGGTGCCATGTTTTGGCTGCTGTGCCACAAGCTTGAGTAAGCCATCAATTGCAATGTCTTTTATATTTGTAGGCGATTCTACTTCTGTTGGACTACAAATATGCTTATGGGCTGCGTTTTTGGGTAAAGGATGGTGCTTTGATTGAAGAGTGACTCCTTTTTGTGGTTGCCTCTTATTATAATCAATGTATCACTACAGTCAAACTGCATGTAGTCACTCCACGCCTTCAATCACACTTAAAATAAAATAAAAATAGGAAACTACACTTGACATAGAGAAACTTCTCAGCAAGTAGAAAATGTCCCAGCAAAGTGCTTTCCAGCTGGGCTGTGCTTCAGTTTATTTTCTATACAGATCTAATTAGCAAAAAGACACCTTTCTACTAACCTTCTCAAATCTAATCTCACAACATAAAAAATCATTCCACTCACGGGTATTTGATTTTAAGGCAGAGCTCTCATCAGTTGGGTATAGAAAACATCAGATATGCCCCTTAATATTCTATCCTGCCATTTTCACATGCTGTTGGTTCTGGCTCTCAAAGGCATGCCCTGCTCTGATAGTATATTCAAAATAGGACTTGACTCAACAAGACTAATTTCATTATTCATCATGGAGGATCTTATACAAATGATAACTCCTTTGATATAGGAGTCTATAACACACTAAGACTGTATTTGTATGAGTTATTCAAACAGCTCATAACTACTCCTATTCTAGTGACAACTCATGCACACACTCACTCTCACACAAATAGCTGCGACTAAATAATTAATTTACCTATGTAGTACTGACTAGGATTTCCAACATATGTTGCATCTGGCTCATTTTGCCTGGTGAAGTTGGCAATATCTTCTTTGATATGGTCAATGCACCTAATTTATATTTCTGGCATGCCAATTGTTTGGGATCATACCCATTCCTCTCCATATCTGTAACAAAGGGCTTTTCTTGATTCTCAGTACTGCTTTAATTTGGGATCTCATACTCGTCATCAACTTGTATCTTGCTCCAATTTACCTATTGTGAATTCTGTTTTTGCTTTGGTTGCTATGCTCTCTCTAATACTAATAAGATCTGTATTGATGGGTGTAGCTTTGGTTCTTCTCCCATCTATGTTTTGCAACAAATTGTGTTTGCTTGAAATATTAATTGGATAACATGAGCGCAAACACTATGTGTGTAATCAGATCTTATAGACGATTATTTTTATTCATTTTATAGATGGGTGTGAATATGCTACAATTCACAATATAGAGCAAATGCTAAATTAAGTTACGTTACTTAGAATTATTTTTAAAACTCAAGTCAGAAATAAACAAACAAAGAAAAAAATTATAATAATGTATACAACTGACCAAACTAGGCCATTGAGACTCAGAATGTTCACCGAGTTATAGTAGAGAATAACCAGGGTAAAGAGAGCCTACGTTATGAGAAGATACTAAACTCCATGCTTTAATGGAGTGCAAACTAAGCAAGAGGTGGAAACCAAAAGCACTAAAACCCAGAGTCACAAAACAAAGTACAAGTATATATAAATCTGTGAGGAAAGTACACTTGATCCAGATCCCAGGTTGTACACTCCAAACAAGGGTTAGATATGTTATGTGTATGTGGAAGCAATAATATTTAAAGAAATAGGGTATAGAAAATAATAGAAAGGAGCAAAAATTATATTAATCTGTGTGCTCTGCACATGGCATCCTCTCAAGGGAGATGTATGGCTGTCTACCTTCGAGTATCTACTATCAGCTTGCTAGCTAATGCTACAGATGTCTATACATATATTACTAAGCCTTGAAGGCGTAAAAAACTGTTATGGAAGTTGAAATGACCGAGCTTCCATGTTTGATTCTTTGCCTTCTACCGGTCGAGCTGATTGACGTCAAAAATTTAATGGCCAAAAAAATGCCATGGGCAGTTGCCTTGTAAAAAGGTGCTCCTACCCCTTGACCATGCAAGCACTATGCCCTTTACTCACTTTGGGGCTCTGCCCCTTCTGCAATGGAGTCTACAATGTTGTCAGCTCTTGCTGGTATTGTGAAGTGTAAGGTAGCCTTAGCGGTTGTGGCATGTAGGTGTATTTGACCCTGAGGAAACCACTGTTGATGATTGTATTAAGGTTTGGTGTACACATGGATGGTGCCATGTTCTATCTACCTAGATTGCATCATGCCACAAAAGAAGTGTGTTCAACATTTGGCAAAGATGGATTGGTGATCTTGGAGGTGCTGCGAACCTCTGGAGGTGGTTTTGGAGTATCACAGACCATTGAATAGGGTTTGCAATCAATGCAAGATGTGATAATCGGCTTGGCTGTATCATTGTTACCGTTTTTGGCAGATCCTCTAGGATTAGTCACCCCACCTTGAGAAGCAATAATGCTGATTGTGACGTGTTAATTCTAGGAAGCAAGCATGTAACCTTGACTTCTAGCTGTAATGTTGTGAACCATTTTCCTTGACAAGTACCACTTTGTGTACTGGCATAGAGCACTTTTGTATTTACATGGTTTCTAGAGCCTGATTTATCTTTAGTCGGTGGAGTCGTGCTTCTGTAGGAGGTGAAGTTCTGAATGTTGAATATGCATAGCTGTATGACACAATCTTCTTGGGAGTAGGTGCAGCATGGTCAAAGTGTGGATTCACTTCAAGAATCGGATATCTCTTACTGCCCATTGATACAATGACACTCCGAGGAGTGGCCATGTATACACATTGGCAACTGTGCATGTGTGAAACCCAAGGTTTACATCACAAACATTTATTAGTGCTGAATCACAAACTAGTTCTTCTTTGATGTGAAGTGACATTGATGAGTTATGCGTATACTTTTGGTATTGCAAGGCCTCAACCATTCCAATTTGTAAGGCTGCAAATGAGGCATGGTTGGCAAATTCAGCTGCTTGACAGCTGTTTTAAAACTATACTCTTCATGCTGCTGCCACTGATTAGAAAATCCAGTGGCTGCCGTAGCACTCACATCTGCAAATGGAATAGGCATTTTGCTTCAACATCTTATGCTATTGGTGTGGCTTGTGCAATGGCTATCACAACACTCGGATCATAGTCAGTGGTTCCATTAGTAAGTTCGACTTTAAAATCCTCTGTTTCTACCCTCGCAAGCAAGCGAGTTTGAAAATGGCACTCAGATTGAGTGGTTGTTGTTTTTATGCTTGTCACACCATTTATCTATCTTATATATTTGTGGCTTTTTGTCTAAAGGTGTTTTATTTGGAGTAGACAATGCGCCGCACTTACCCTTAATCTTAGACTCTTCATCAATGGCTTTCACATAGCGATAGGCTTCTCCCATCGTCTTGACCTTAGCTAACTTCAGTTTAGATCGAATCAATGGTCGAAGGTTGTTGTGGTACTTGAGAACTCTATGCTCATCTAACTCGAATGAGACTAGTCTTTGCATATAGGTCATGAAAGGCATCTGTATCGGTGTTTTAAAGTCATTTCGGTTCCAGTTCAGTTCGACTGGTTTGGCTGATTTATTAAATTTTTTTGCAAACTGTTAGCAAAACCGAACCAATGATTGATTTCGTATGGAACGGACCAATTCAGTACCAGTTCAATATTGAACCAGATTAATTGGCCGGTTCCGTACTAGACCGGTTTGAACTAGTTGAGGGCAAGTTTTGCCTTAAAACATTTTTTTCCCAATTTTAGCTTTTAAGTTACCTTTTTCCAACCCTAACCCTAAAATGATGTTATATAGACCTCGTTTGGAACAACAACGGTTAAATGATCTCGTCTTCGTGCAATACAACCTCCGGCTAAGGCACAACCAATTATTGAATAGGATACCTAATACAGATCCCATTGTCTTGGATGATATTGATCCAACCTCAGAATGGGTAGAGGAGAGTCACCTGGCAGAGTTTGATCCCGATGACTTGGGGTGGATGGCTTTGGATGATGAACCACTAGTAGCACTAGACATGGCAAACACTAGCCGTGCTACTACAACTACTGCAAATGTCCCTGAGGAGTCTAATGTGTTTGAGCCAAAGGAACATGATGACATTGATGAGGATGAGGATCCCATTCTTAGCAGTGGTGTTGAGTTTGATGATTGATATCAAACATGTAGTAGCTTGTAGCATATTGTTTTTTGGACTCTATAGGCCATTTAGAGCCTCATTGTTTATGTATTTTGTTTCGGATATGTAGTGCACTCGGTGCTGTTTTGCTATATTTACCCTTACATGGTATATACATGAGCAAACTTTGCATATTTTGTCTCTAATTGTTTGTAATCATGGTTTGGAATCTTTAAAATTTCTTGTTTTCATTAAAATTGTAATATTTTATGTATTTTTAGTAAACCGGTTCATAAGTTTTAAACCGGTCCGATTCCGGTTCAGTTCCGATCTGATCCTCGGACGGTTCCAATTTTTAAAACATTGGTCTGTATAAGCCTGGACTGACTGATCATGTCCTTGCCGTAATTGTGGCTTCTGAATGTAGCAGTCATCATGGACATCTTTAGGATAATATTTTTCCTTTAAGGCTTCCAATTCTTTTCTCAGGTTGGTTAGTATTCTTCTTATATCTGGTCTTTCTCCCACAAAGTAAGGGCTTGCCACCACTTCTTGATGGATGAAATAAATTTCAGGAGTACATTCTTGATCTTCTCCTTATTAGGAAAGTCATTCATAAAAAATATGACTCTAATTTATCTAACCAGTAGTTTATTAAATTTGCATTTATTTATCCTTCAAACCCAAAAACATCTAAATTTACTTGAAATCTAGGGTGGACTCGACCACCCAAAGCTTTGCCCTTTGTTATGACCTTGCTAGCAAAATATTTAATGGAAACAGAAATAACTGAATGCAAAGAACTTGAATGCCTAGTGAACTCTAATATAGTTTCGAACTTGCTTGTATTCAAATATTGTAGGTATCTTCGAGGGGGCAACCTCCTTTTAAGAAGAGCTTGTTTACAAAAGAATAATCTTCCCTCTTCCTTACAATATCAATATAGGCATTACAACCCTAACCCTAATGCTCAAGGGTCGGCCTTACAACACATAGGCACCCAAGCTTCATTACAAACTCTAAACCTACTACTCAAGGGACATTACAAGCATTATCCTAATGTTGAAGGGTTGGTCTTACAACTCATGTAGACACTCGAGCTTCATTACAAACTCAAACCCTAATGCTCAAGTTGCCCCCTCTACACACAATTACGTGCTCGAGCTAAAAGAAAACAAAGGCTTTTACAGTGCAAAAATAAAAATAGATGGTTAGGACATCGAAGTCCTAACACCCTTAGAGTGAGGCAATGAAATCACCCGTTTTAAGGAGTTTAAAGAATTGGTTGAACAAAAATGTCTTGTTCTTGAAGAGATTTTTCAATCTCATGCTTGATCATCATGTGGAATTTGTCTCGTGCTTTGTTGTCTCTTGCTATTTAAACTTTACTAAATTGACATGGTAGATAGTCTCGAGGAGTCTTGTAGTTTGACTCGTAGCTTCAAATACTCCAACCCCATTCGATGGGACATGCAAGATGAACTGCTATGATACCACTGATTCGGATCCCAGGGGGTCTGCGGGGACATCACTCCAAATGAGGGTTTAGATGTGTTAAATGTGTACGTGGAAGCAATAATATTTAGAGAAAATAATAGAAGTGGAACAAAAATTATATTAATTTGTGAGTTTTGTATATCGCATACTGTTGATGGAGATGTATGGTTGTCCACCTTCTACTATTTGCTTGCTATCTAGTACTATATAGATGTGATTGTGATATATATGTATATTACAAAACCGTGAATGTGTACAAAATTGTTATGAAAGTCAAAATGGTTGAGCTTCCATTTGTGACTCTTCACCATCTATTAGTCGAGCAAATCCATGTCATAATTTTAATAGTTGAAACATTTGCCACGGGCTGTTGCCCCATGAAAGGGTGCACTGCTCCTCAATCCCCACAAGGGTTGTGCCCTTGACTCACTCATGGGGGCTTAACCTCTAGTGGAATATAGATTGCAATGTTGTCAGCGCCTGGCAGTATTGTGAAGTGTGAGCTAGCCTTAGTGGTGTGGCATAGGTGTTTGGGACCCTGAGGAAGCCACCAGTGAAGACTGCATAAGGTTTTGTGCATGCATGGATGGCGCGTTGTTTGATCTGTCCAATATTGTGTTTGCGTGACAATGGAAGTATGTGGCATTTGGTGGAGATGGATTGATAATGTTGGAGGTACTGCAAACCTTTGTAGGTGGTTTTGGAGTATGATCGACTATTGAATAGAATTTGCAATTACTGTAAGTTGTGAGAATGGGCTTGGTGATGGCTCTGGAACCACTTTTGGAGGATTGTGTTCGACCAACCCCTTAAGTATGCACAGAGTTTATGAAGTTCAAATCGGGAGACCACAAAAAGAGATCGGCATCATCACATGTTTATGGCAAGGTTTGGGCTAGAAGAACCCACAACATCATTGCCTATCACAATGAAAGGGCCAATGCCGGATCAAAGAATCTTCATAGGGGGTATATCTAGGATTGAGGGGTGAGACTGGGCAATCCTTGGAAGAATCTGCACAGTCCCTTTAGAACCTCTCCTAACATCTAGAGCCAAGGAGGGAGTCATAGGAGGTCCCCGAGACTCGAATTTTCTAGCATGGGAGAAAGCTCAGAGAAGCACAGAGCTTTGTAGTCTTATGTGCACGTATTTCTAATAGGTATCCCCTCTTTTACTCAGCTGGAGCCTGGAGGCCATATTTATATTTGCATTTTTCAGGTACTCACCTATCAGGAAATGGATAGAAGCTTAGAAGATCTCAGTTAGTTACAATCCCTTGTTTTCTTTCTGCGTTGGTTATGAGGCTTTGTGCTTGGAAATGTCATCTTGTTTACCATCATTCTTTTCTCATAGCGTATCTGTCGTTTTTCCCGTGTGGGAATTTCATTGTTGTTGCTGTTTATGTATGCCACTGTCACAGGCATATGCTGTATGTTACAGTCTCTTTGGTACAGGCAACTGCACCAACTGTAGGAAAAAAATGTTCGTGATTATGGGTGTTTACAACTTTCCATCAGGCAAGAGTCCAACTGTCCATGTGATCTGCAAGGAATCTATGGAATTCACTTTCCATGTACACAATGCAATCTAACTTCATATATCATGTCAGGGAATTTCCTCTGACATATGATCAATGCATGTGCTGCAAAAATAAATGTTTGTTACATGTTTTATAACAGATTCAAAATATATACAGCCATATATTTCAGGCTTGAATCATATGATGTAGTCATACAAAAAGAGTAAAGGAGTAAGCATAGGCCGAGATGTTGCCAGTTTTAAAAAAGGCAAAAAGAGATTTGTAAATATATTGATTTTCACTGGAACTATTGGCTGATCCAAACTGCACTTATCAAACACACTACTAATTTTGAAGTCTAATTTGGTGGATAAGACTCGTGCAATCTCCTATGGTTGAGTGCTGGTTTTTGTATGCACATACCAAAATTTAATAAAATAAATACGAAATCAGCAAAATCACTCATCTAAATTAACTTTTGCTTTTCCAAACCAAACTGCCACTCAATAAGACTGAATGTTTGCTATAAATTCTTCATTATTGAAATGCAAATCATAGGATTAGAACAGTCAAAATCAGCATTCAGGGCATAAAAATGAAAGAAAATATTACCTAAACCCTAGAGAAAACTCAACAGGTTATTGGGTGTGCAGCCAAAAACTGGTGTTTGTACAATTACAACCAGATGTCATGATACTGCTATAGTAAATAATAGAGTGCTAACAACTAACAGCCCTGAGCCTGCATTTCATAGAGAAGAAATAATTTAAAAATAATCTGAGATGAAGCCACCACAATCGAGATAGAAATCATTTTTTGACACGAGGGCAGAACCTAAAGAGCCAAAAAGATGAGGTTCGAGAGAATATAATGGTATACTCTTAGTGTAAGTTGCTACCCTAGCATAATGGCATTTTATTCTTTAGGGCGCTGGTATTGCCCATAAATTATAATTGAACAATGGATGCTTATGGTCAAATGAAGGGAAAGAATTACCTTGAGCTCATTTTTGTCAATAAGCTATGAAGATATCAGCCCTTGTACACAGGTTAGGTTCCATTTCTTTTTGACCTCTTTTGGAATCCTTTTAACCAATTAAATGTTCTTTTTCACCGATGGATCTTAATCATAACAATGGAATCGCATCCATCACCATTTGAGAGACTTTTTCTGATAAGTGTGGCCGATTTCTTTAATATTCTAGCCCTCGTTAGGACATCACCACCCAATTATAGGTCTGTGAGCCTCATGAAATTGAATTACAGTCAACAATGAAGTAATATATATATATTAAATCTTGGTTATATTTTTTTACTTTATAATACCTGGATAGATTCCATATGCATAACTATTTCTAACCTTTTCTATCGATAATACACATCCCTGGGGTCTGCATCAGGTGCTCCGTACTTGCATCCATGCATTCTTTGCTCGTAAGCAATGTATGGACGAACACTTAAAAATATAGACACGTCTTACATAATCACGAGGCAATGTCTTGGGCCATAAGAGTTCAACATCTAAAGTGTAACTAATCAAAGGGAAGGGATAATATAAGCTTACATATTAAATTTTAGTACTATAATAGAAAGGAAATGCTTAAAATCATATAAATATTACGAGAAGACTTAGAATGGAAAGTTGTTTCCTAAATTTATCATCACATCCATCTCCAAAATATTTACAGGTAAGTTATCTCTGCAATATTTATGAATAAGTTGAATTTTGTTTTAGAATTCTTTTATATTGTCTCTGAAGATGAGGTTATTCTTCTTTAATTGACAATAAAAGGTAAAGGCTAGGCGCTGATCCATCCAGCACGTCTACTTAGCAGACAGGACACCCCTTGTGAGAACAAGGGCACTTTTTGAGTTTACCTATATATGTTTTCAGTTGTACCTGCTTAGATTTTAACCTTGTGTCAAATTTCGGGAACATACCAAGCCTTGCAAATCTACACATACCTCCACATTCAATACTAAGACAATGAAACAATCATGCCATGTTTACTAACATGCACATGTGTGACTGCAATATGTGTATAACTGGAAAGTTCCATGTGTCCTTTAAAGATGATAATTATTGTTGACGTTTTTGATAGTTTGCATACATGTTTGTTAGGACACAAATTTATCATGCTACCTGCCCCTCGGTAGAACTGTGTCTCAAATAATCGTGTAATGGGACACATCCACCCTGACAATTATTTGTCTAATCTTTTACAAATTTGATATAAGATCATGGGATGTTATTTTATTGATCAGTCAAAAGAGGTTGATAGGGGTCCCTCCCCTGTCACAATAATATCAAAAAACCACAAACGACGACTCTCAAAATTTCCATTTACTGGCTGCCATGTCTACTGAGATGAAGCATAACAAGACTAAGCTGGATAGATGCTTTGCAATTTGAGGCACAAAAAACCAGCCAACACATCTGCAGCAAACTGAACAGAAAAGTGGATTACAACCACCAGACTGACATTGGGCCAAAGACAACTGAACACACAAGGCTATCAACAACTGCTGTGTCCTTTTTCCTTGTGTGCAGCAAATTAGCCACTCACTCTGTTTTTCATGATTGTCCAGCTTCCATGCTCCTTTGTTGCATTCCTCTACCAGCTCCTATGACTCAAACCTGACTGCAAGCCTTTTGTGAAGTTTTACTGTCGTCACCCCTGATTCCCCCATTCGTGCATCCAACATGGGCACTGCGTTCTTGAACTGAAGCCAGAGATGCTATAAATTGAAAGGTGGAAGCCTATCTTCCCACCAGACATAATCAAAGGCAGATATAAATTCCTTCCACATAATCCACTAGCTGAAGAAAGTATCCTTCCAATTCTTTGCATGTAGCCATTGACACCATACCTCTGTTTGCCATTCCTGGAATTGGCTGCATCCTGGAAGGCAGAACATCATTGGTGTCCACTGTCCAGTATTGTTTCCAATTCCCTCTGAAATTTGTCCTGATGTAGTTACAGTTCATGGTTGTGATCACATTTTTGTCTGGGATATAAGCGAGTGAATTGCTCACAAACATTGAAGCCACTTCAGTATTCCCCTGTTTCTCATCTTTGCTTCCAAATAATCCGTGCCAATAATTGCCTTTATTTCCTGCATAGCCTTTTTAGACTGAATGGCGAATATTATCTTCAAGCAGTTCTCTGTGACTGGGGAGCGGAAGAACATTCCCTCTCCGAACAGCAGAGGAAGAAATGGCATTTCATTGAAAATACCAAGAGAAATGCTGAAACAAAGAGGAGGCAAGCAACATTGAGAATGGTATGGAAATGCAGACTGTTTCCTTAACATGCTATTATCTCCTCGGCTTGAGTATACACCTAGGCATGTATTTATTGATGTCATCCAGCTCAAACATCTGCTCAATGGATTCTGACTACGGTTTATGGCACACACAATATCACTATTATATTGAGTAGTGTGAGATGAAGGAAAGAATGACTTCCTCAGTATTGATTCTTCCCTTATGATTATGCTATGTATTTCGAGCCATCATCAATTTGAGGGGTAGTGCTAAAACAGAGAATTTTCATCAATCAAAAACATGGGGACTTCATCTGTTAGGTTCCTTTCCATTAAATCCCCATGGAGGTGTATTCAATAAGAACCTTAGTTAGGAAGTTTGATGCAGGTGGTCCTACATCCAACATTCCCATACACCAATTGAGTAGTGTGAGATGAATGAAGGAAAGAATGACTTCCTCAGTATTGATTCTTCCCTTATGATTATGCTATGCATTTTGAGCCATCATCAATTCAAGGGGTAGTGCTAAAACAGAGAATTTTCATCGATCAAAAACATGGGGACTTCATACGTTAGGTTCCTTTCCATTAAATCCCGTGGAGGTATTCAATAAGAACCTTAGTTAGGAAGTTTGATGGGGGTGGTCCTACATCCAACATTCCCATAGACCAATCCAAGACTCTATTGTCAATTATCAGAGAGTTCTGCTGATTGATGTCTCCATTTGCAAGATAGTCCGCCATTGAATTTGCTTCTACAAAACAGTGATAACCTCTACCATGAGTCCAATTTTGCTAGTAAGGGCCATGCCCTCAACAATATTGTTAAGGTTCCAACTTAACAAAACTTTATTGTTAGAGGCTGAGATGATCACCATGTAATTCCGGTTAATTTTCAAGTATCTGATGCCACATTGCTATACTATTTGAATGCCCAAAACTAGTTCTTGGGCCTTGGCCTCGTTGTTTGATCCGTCCACTAGCTTCACAGAAGCTGCTCTGATGAGAGATCCCATGCAGTCCCTAATTATGCAGCCCGGACCCGAGGCCCCTGAATTACCTCCAGAAGCTTCATTGATATTCTTTTTGAATGAACCAGGGTGAGGAGGGTTCCAGACAGAATTCACCCTTCTTTTCTTCCTTTTCAAGTCTACTCTTGACCCATTGATGGGGAATCATGGGATGTTCAGTATTGCAGGAACGGGTTCTGGAATTTGCTCTTTTTATGTCTTGATAATTTGTTACTAAAGCACTAGCAGTTAGGAACTTCTAAAGAAATTCTACACAAGTTTTTCCTTGTTCATTTGCGGTCTGGTTGTGATATAATTCAAAATATTATTCATGGTATGCAACTCAGCTATCAACCATTTAATATAGAAATCTATGAATACATACAATAGGTAAGTAATATGTTGTTGATTCTAATTTAGTGAGACCTGTTAGGCATACCAAGGAAGTTTTTGCTTTGAAGATGGCTCTTCCAAGTAGTTTGTCCTCTAGTGGGGAAGCTAGCTAAGAATATTACAAAGAAACAATTGGCTCCAACATGATTTCCAAGAGAGAGTCTAGGTGGGTATCAGCCTGCATGGCCTCAAGCCTGTAACTCATGGGGCTGAGTTTTTTTAACTATTCGAATAACCATGCAGTCTTCCATTAGTCATGATCTATGGACATGCTCATGGATTACCTATCCAAATCCTAAATTTACCAAATCTGCTATAACTTATTGTCAGCCCCAATAAACATCCTATGTCTGAAATACATATTTTCACGTAACTAGTCTTGCAAATTCTTGAGATGATACAAATGCGAGAATGAAATGTAGCCCGTTTGGGTTCCATTTTATAGAGACACATTCATCATGGATTTGAGTTGTTAGAAAGTGGTCTCACATGCAAGGTTTGTTAGGGAGACAAGGTAAGAGTCCTTCGATGACAGGTGGAATGGATTTCCATGCATCTCTTCTACCCCAGACTTTGTTCCTTTGTATTCAGCCTTAAGAAATAACAGTCGGATGGCTCTCGGAGACCTCATTACATACGATCCCACTTAATCCTCATGTTTGGAATAAGAACTCTGTCATCTCTTCGTAGACAAGTGTTTATCCTTGTAATAGAGTTGCAAAGTAGACAAACGTGACGATAATGTGTGGCACTTCAATATAAAATGCTAATAATCGCCCCCTTCCATTGTAGAGGGGCCCTATCTATATATGGGGATCACCCGAATATTCGACTGTGGCAATCTCGTTGTTGGCATATAGTTCGTCCGCTCATGCTAGCCTATTGGATGCCATCTCTTTGGACGTCTCATAGAAGAAGCTCTAGAATCTTAAATTTTGGTCAAAAATAAAAAGATTTATGTGGCTAGTGCCTCATGTGAAAGTTCTCTCTGCAAATAATATTGAAACAAGAGAATGGGTGGACCCATCTTGGTGTCCTACCCATCCCGGTGTCTTAATTATTAGTTAGCTAATGAAACCATTGAGTATATATGCAAGGAAAACCTGGTTTGTATTGGGTACATGTTTCTTATCTCATCAAATTTGAATCAAGTAGGCACCTTGCAAGATCTTACAATCCTCTAGATATCACGTCTTCCATTTTGGTATGTACTGCTTGGCATCAAAGTACATCCTCAACCTAGGTGGTCACCTTTCTCCTCTATATGCCAAACTCAACTTCAAAGGTCCCTCGGCAGGGAACATGGGTTTGGAGGGCATTGTGGTAATTATCCATAATTGGAAATGATGAAAATTCGGGCCTATCGCCAATTTGGTGGGGGTGAAAACCAATAATTTTTCCTAAGGGCGTGTTTTGTACATGGCTGCAGAATTTTCTGCATCTTTCAACGTCAACCACTTGAGCATTGGTGGGAATTCCAAAATATGTTTCCACAATCAAAAATTCCATGGGCTCCACAAAGTCCCAACTCCATCAACATCTCCAACTATCCCTCCCTAGTTTCACTAGACACTTCAGGATCTTGTTGAAGTACCATGACTCTTCTTGATAAGTCTGGAAACATTCAAGGCACAAATTTTAGAAGAAATTAAAATGGAGTTGCAGAACTATTAACCAAGTATGCCCTCAGTTCTGTTCCCGATGATTCCCTTTTTACAACTTAGAGGTGCAAAATCTCTATGCCCTTGTACTAGCAAGAATCCATTATAGGACCCACATAGTGATGCATAAGTCATGCCTTTCCTTGTCGAGTTCAATTACTCCCTAACCCCAACATTACTTTGTGGGACACCCACAATTCCACATCTTTTGTAGCCCATAGGCCCCCACTCGAATTGTTCCATCTGCATATTGCTCAATTACATTTAGAGCCCTCCTAATCTAAACTATTCCCCCTTAACAAGACATCTACACACACACACTTCTTACACTTCATATCATTTTAAATGTAATTGCAACTTATATCTTCCACATGACATAAACCTTGATTCTATTTTCTTTGAAATGTATGCAAACACTCAACTTCATGTTTACCATTCATTTTTCTTATGGAAATGGCTAGCCTTTAGTCAGAGCTACCTCCTCCATTTACTATGGTATTCAATGCAGGCACATGTGTGCTTGTTAAATTAGCTCATCACATGGACATTCAACAACCTCAATCCTAGCCCACCTTTGTGTATTACAAGCTTCAAAATTGTGTGTATGGCTAAGACTAAACCAACTCCTCTTGGGGTAAAATCATCTCAATCTGGATTGCTTCTTGACTAGTACGGCTTGTTTGTTATTCAGTTTTTCAAAAGATCCTATTGTAATATGAAATTTAGGTTTTAGGGCCTAAAGCTCGGCTACTAGTTGCATAAGATAATTGAGAATAGCAAGACAATAATGTTAACAAATCTGAATTATGTAAAGAGGTCATGCCAAAAGATATGCCATAGATTTATCAATGAAAGTACGGTTAGGGTATTATGGTTAGAAATATATAATTATGCTACCAGATGCCAAAAGTGTGACAATGTGCTGAAATTGGGTACAAAGGCTGGGCAGAGTGCCATCAAGCTGCCTGTAAAATATGGGGACTTGAAAGTGTGCAGTGGACAGGGTCATCTGTAGGAGGACATGTTCATGGCTGAACCTGTCTGAGACCTACGAATGTGTCCTCCGTAGTTCTGAGCTGAAATATGCTTTTGGGATTTGCTTCCCTTGTGTATTGGGATGTGGAATCTATTTTTGGATAAGTGTGATGACAGCGTTGTGACTGGATATGGCTTCTCCTTTGCTTGTTGACCTAAAAAGAGGTTAGCCATGATTTATGCTAGACTAACCTCACCACATCCCCGGTGACGTGATTAGTGTTGTACTATTTATCAATACTCCGAAGAGAGATCAAGCCACACAGTTCTCTCAATCTTCTAATGAGATGGAGAGTAATAAAGAATGTAAACAAGATGGAGCCCACGATTAGGCGCGCACACTTGGTAATTGAGACCTGGCTTAGTTGTAGTGCATAGGTTTGTGATCTAGGGCAATAATAGAGATGTATTCAGAATTTGAGTAGCTTTGCTGTAGTTTTGCTCTAAGGAAAAGGTGCTTCAGTGCTTTGGTCAGTGTCCTTAATAGAGTGTGCCTTTGATTCCTGGATGCCCTTAATATCTTAGGGTGGATGTGTTTATATAGGTGACCATTCAAATGTTTTCCTGCTCAATTGACCCAAAAGTAACACCTAGGCTGACCAAGCTAAGTTGTGCATTTGAAAAGATGATTGTTGCAAGTACAAGGGACATGTTCATGGTGTGTGGATAAGTTCATTGGCTAAACCTGTCTTGGGCCCACAAACCTATCCAGGATAAAGTTGGAATCAGTTCTGAGACAGGATTTTTTTTTTTTTAATATGAATTGTAGATGTGTGTTATGGAGAGTGTGTGGTGATTCCTGAAGTTCTAAGTTGGAGAAAAGCTATGATTTAGTGGACTTAGGGTAAAGGCTATAGCAGGATGCTATAAGTTTAGACTTTAGTCAATAAATATTGAACAGGGTAATGGAATAATGTCGGGATAAATGCCAAAACGATATTGCCAAGTGCACTGGGCCAAAGTTTGGGTACCACATCTATATGCTACCATGTGCTAGACTACTTTTGACCTATGCTACAAATTCATGGTGGTATTTGAGATAGGTCTTTGCTGAAGCCTGCACCTTAGAATTGCAGGGGCTGCATCTAAACTGTTTACCATTGTCTATCTATCACTTGTAGTTTTGCAAAGTTGAGTCAATAGACGAAGAGAAAATACCTACATATTTACAAACTTGCTGAGAACTAACGTACAACAGCTAAAATGATCTCTTCAGTCTTCTCTACTGTCCAAAACAGAATGGGAAGAGAGGCAAATCCATATTCCACTTGGCGATGGCTTTTAGATCTCCACACGCCCTCAACATGCTAGTTTTGTAGCCCACAATGCGGCTATTTGAAACAATATTTATGCATAGTTTAGAAACCCTTCTGCTTACCTCCTCCCTGAATTTTGTTTCCCACATAAGGTCTTTTAGTGATTTTTGCAACCAAGTCATCGCTTCTTGCAGCCATTCTCCCTCTGTATTTCACTATTTACTGCATTACCCAAACCCCAATATGGATGTTACTAGCCCAAATGATCCTCAAAATCCTTACTAAAATCTCGCCTCTGGTGCTATGCCTGATAATCAAACGGTAGTTCTTCCTGTTTTCTTTTCCCTTGGCACTCCGAAGAACGGCAAAAGGTTTCTCTAGACACTCTTTGCAGGAAAGTCCTCAAGCCTAAGATCTAGGTGTATGTGTGCGATCGTGCTTTCCATCATTCCCTCTTGGAAATATTCTCTTTTCAGCAAAACACTCTTTTACAGTGTTAGGAAGCAAGCATTGAAATTGTGGAGGGGATCACTGCTAAGGGCCTTGTATCTTGGAGTCAAGGCAAGCGTCCCTCCAACACATTAGGAAATTATTCAAGAGCTGTGCCTCCGGCCTTCAAAAGGCAAGTGATTCTGGTTGGCCGATTTGGTACCATTTCTAATATACTGGACATGATGTTGATGTCATCAGCTGAGCTTGCACTCAACAACAGACCAGCATGAGGACAGACAAAGTGAGCAGCTTTGATTTCACCCATTCTTTCACTCTGTATTTCATGGACTTCCACCTAGATATGGAATAGCTCCGTGCTGACTAGTCTGCGTGTTTTTTTTTTTGGTTTATAATGGATAAGTTATTGGTAGTCTGCTATTATGGATGTCACGTTCAAAACAATCGAAAAATATTTCTTCTTCATTGATGACATCTTATCAGCATGAATAGCCTCGATATATGTAATGGCTAAGTTGCTGGAAATGTGAAAACGAGTATGGTTTTCAAAAAGAAATGTGAAAACGAGTATGGTTTTCAAAAGAAATGTGAAAGTCCAGACCCCTCATGGAAAGACGGAATGGAAAATAACCAACTAAAACAAATACAGAAAAATTTAAAACTTTTATGCAGAAATGACCAAAGAAGATGACAAATGCATGAATATTGTTTTTAAATTTTAATCAGATATAGAATTACAGTGCTTTTTGTCACAATTTAGCCTTTATAGTATATACCATATGGATGGGGCTACATGCCATGGGATATAATCACAACTTAAGGTTCTCTTTAGGCCTTCAGCCTTCAGAGCATAAAATATGCAAAGTCAACCCCTAATCCATAACTGGGCTCTCACAGAAGCTTGCTGATGTATTAGATAGTATCATAGTATAGATTTTTGAAACTAATTATAAAGTCATTAAATGCATTCCACAATGGACACAAAACACTTAAGTAGCATGCAAATATGTTTTCAGTGGTTTATATCCGAAAATATAAAGTGGTCTTATATTAAAAAAAGATGAGTTTTTTTGAGTGCTACTTGCAGAAATCCAGAATAACACGATGCCGTTTGGGGTTGGCCTATTCACAAAATTGGGCACTGGGTCATGGCATGTGAACGCTACTATAAACTTGGCTAGAAATTGGATTTTATTCACTCAAACCTTGATGTCATACTTGGATCCTGGAGGTGAACTTGGTCCTTTCAAAGACTATTACTGTGGCTTTCTGAAGTCCTTTTCTGCCAACCTTACTACTCTTTACATAATTGTGATTGATGTAAATGCAAAAACAATGTAATTGTTTTTCTTAAAAAAATAAAATTTCAACGAAGGGCAGTTTGGGACACCCACAGCCCACAAAAAGCAGATGATTTTTTCTGGAAAGGGGCTGAAATGGCCAGAAGTGTGTAAGAAACGTTTCTTTTGGAGTTAGAGATTAGGAAATGCTGAGGGATAAGTTTCCTGCAATTCTGTACATGATTCTGGCACATTTCTGATTCAAACGCTTTTGCTTGAAACAATCTTCCCCTTGAGTTTCCTGCAAATTGGTGTGATGCTTTGGAGTTAAGGTGCTGGTTTGTTTTGGATATGGGTTTGGGTGCAGAGAATTTCTATTCTGCCCCAGGCACGGCCATACAAAAAAATGAAAACTAACAAATATATAAATTCTAGCCTAAAAATAGGAATTAACCACATGGTATGCATATTAAAAACAAAACAACCACAAAACACTACTGATAGTTTATAAATTCTAGCTAAAATGACAGGAATTAACCAACATTGTATGCATATAAAAAACAAAATAACCACAAAACACTACTGATAATTTATATAATGCTAACCAAATGCTATGATAAATATTAATGACATGTATGCAATGAGGTCAATTGTTTTGTTTTGTGTTGTTTTATGTTATATTTTTTATTTTTTAGGGTTTAGATTTTGTTGTTTAATTGGAAAAAAAATTGCTTTTACGCCCGAATTCGTCCTGGGTATCCCCAGATTCATCAGCAGAAGAATCCAGCCGTACCTGGTCTGTTCCGGCCGTACCTGGGATGAATCCACAGTTGAATTGGATTCATATCCAGACTGGGTACAGACCGAACTGAAATTGGGGGTGTGCAGGGGTTGGGGTAAATCTGTATCCTAGGTTTGGAGTCCCCTTTTTGTGTACTTTGTGCGGTGAATTAGACTTTTGTTGCAGTGCTATGATCTTAAGGATCAGAATTGTATCTGTTTGTAATTTTGCAGGTGGAAATTCTAATTCACCTGCTGTACTCCCAACAGCTGAGCCTCTGATTTTGATGTACTTCTCTTTTAATTAATATGGTATTACAGGGTAGTTAAATTTTGAATAAAACATGTGGATGAAATATTAATTCAGTTTCTCACTAGCCAATGTAACAGTGAAATTGCAAGTAATACAAGAATTTTTAATGTTTTTTTGCCTTTATCTTCCATGTGGTAGGGTATCATGTTCTTTATGATTAGCATGTGTGGCCGGGTGGTTTCTCTCATCAGGAATAACTTTCCATTCCAAGGCAAAATTAAGAGGGGTTGAGAAGTTCGATCTGAGACATTGGTAAAATAAGGAGGATTGAACTGAGTGATATCCGGATAATATTTGGAAAATGAAAAGTAAAACCTATAGAAATAATCGTAAAATCTAATTCTAGCTCAAATTGGATGCCAGAGGGTTGACCTCCCAAGGCAGATTCCAAATAGCAATTACATCAGTTCCAGATTAATTTTGATATTTATAATTGTTTATTTTTGTTTAGGTGCCACTGCTGATGATTGAAACAGTAACCCCACACACAGTGTTCTTGTGAATGTAAATGTGCATATCACCCACAGTGTTCTCATGAATGTAAATGTTTCTATTGGCCAATAACTCCCGCTTCATTCAATCATATAGTAATATAGTTTAGTCCTTGAAACTAAGATCAATTTTAGCTTATTTGTAACGGTGTTGCAATTTTTCACCTTGATCATCTGGCAAGCTGTATTTGTCATAAATGTATTTCATATTGGCTTCCATCATTATTATTGATCTTTCAGTATATTTGCATTTTACTTCCGAAGGACAATCACTATGACAAAGAAATTCTTGTGTTCTAACTTTGTATTTTATACTCTTCTGGGTCTTCCTGTGTTTGAAGTTTCCTCTGGTCTCACGAAGTGGACGAATTAGGAAGTTAGTAGCAGATCGCAGAGATTCAGATGTCTCGAAACTGGAGTTTCCTGGTTTACCTGGTGGAGCTGAGACATTTGAACTGACTGCAAAGTTTTGTTATGGCATCAATTTTGAAATCACCACAGCAAATGTGGCTCCTCTATTTTGCGCTGCGGAATACCTTGAAATGTCAGTAGAATATGCTGAAGAAAATCTGATTTCTCGAACTGAAGCATATATGGAAGAAGTCGTAAGCCAAAGTCTTGAAAAATCCTTGGAAGTCTTACAAAATTGTGAGAATCTGCTCCCTTTGGCCGAGGAGTTAAAAATTGTCAGCGTATGTATTGATGCAATTGCTTCAAAGGCTTGCAGGGAGCAAATGGCATCAAGTTTTTCACGGTTGGACTACAGCAGTTCGGGTCGGCTTCACAGTAATGGCCAGCCAAAAAATTCTGGGGATTGGTGGGTTGAAGATCTATCTGTTCTTCGTATTGACTTGTATCAGAGAGTTATAGATGCTATGAAATCAAGAGGTGTACGCCATGAGAGCATTGGGGCATCCCTTATGCATTATGCTCAGCATTCTCTGAAAGGATTATGTAAGAAACAAAGTGTGTGGGATGCGACTACAAGATCAAAGTTAAATGCTGCTACAGCCATGGAGCATGAACAACGAATACTAGTAGAGACTATTGTGAGCCTCTTACCTGCAGAGAAGAGTTCAATTCCGATAAGCTTTCTTTTTGGGTTGCTGCGGACTGCTATAATGCTTGATACAACCGTGGCTTGCAGGCTTGATCTGGAGAGAAGGATTGGCTTACAACTAGATTTTGCAACCCTGGATGATCTTCTCATTCCATCCTTCTTGCATACTGGGGATACACTTTTTGATGTGGACATAATTCATCGGATACTGGTAAACTTTTTGCAGCAAGATGACAATGAAGATCAGATGGACTCTCATTCTGCTTATGAATCTGATGGTCTGAGTTCCCCTTCACAGACTGCAATTATAAAAGTTGCAAAGCTAATCGATGGCTACCTTGCAGAGATAGCACCGGATTCTAATCTTAAGCTGTCAAAATTCATAGCCATTGCTGAAATTTTGCCGGATTATGCACGTGTGGTGGATGATGGCTTATATAGAGCCATTGATATTTACTTAAAGGTAATGTTTATGTTTCTTGTTTCAGTTGTGAACTTCTGTCTTTTGCTTTTCACTTTCTATATATATGAACCATTGTAAGTAATTCTCCTATCATCTAAACTGCAGTTTAGTATTGGTTTATATTTAAGTCAATGCAATTCTTGCAGTTATCTGCTTTTGTTTTATTGAATTGCAATCCCTCTTATACCTATATCCCAGGCACATCCGGGATTGTCAGATATGGAACGCAAGAGGCTTTGCAAAATTATTGATTGCCAAAAGCTTTCCCAAGAAGCATGTGCACATGCTGCACAGAATGAACGCCTTCCTGTCCAACTTGTAGTTCAAGTGCTTTACTTCGAACAGTTAAGGCTACGGAATGCATTAGCGGGCTCTAATGGAGATGGAGAGCCAACAATGATATATCAATCTCAAAGGATAAGCAGTGGTATTCTCAGTGCTGCTATGTCTCCTAGAGATAATTATGCATCTTTAAGACGTGAAAACAGGGAGCTCAAACTCGAGATAGCCCGAATGCGAATGAGATTGAATGACCTTGAGAAAGAACATGTTTGTATAAAGCAAGACATGGAAAAGTCTGGATCTAACAAGTTTATGAACTCATTCTCAAAGAAGTTGGGTAAAATACAGCTTTTTTCCCGCAGCAATTCAAAACATCAGAGTACACCTTCAAAGCAATCACAAATGCATGATACTTTTCATTCAAGGAGAAAACGCCATTCATTATCCTAATCTGTAAACATTTGGATTTTGTAAGATTTGATAGCATTCTGAAAGTCCTATTTAAGTATAGATCAACTTTGTTGGAGAATACTGCAAAGTCTAAACTTCAGAATTCCGTGACTTACATAGGTAACAGGACCAAGAAACAGCTATCTGCTTCTGTTGTCAAATCACATATTGATAACTTGTATATTATAACATTATATTCTGTGCAGGGTCATTTGTTTTGACCTACCAAAATAGATTGCTGGAATTTGCAGATTAGAATATTGCTTTCTAAGAGTGAATATGGAGTCACTGACGCAATGTATTTGGAGGTCAACACAGTGAATGTATATTTTCCTTGCCTTTTTCATGTTGTCAAAACTACAAAATTTGGTTTAATCTCTCTTGCCTCTCCCCTCATACTCCCTCTGCATAATGTGGACACAAATTGCAATTTATTTTCTTTTCCATTACAACTGGGAAGTGAAAGGATGGGGATTTTATAATTGACAGTTAGATCAAAAATATGGTCTATGCAAACATTATTGCAACACAATGACTATGGTGCATTGCTGACTCGAGTCAAATTATTATACACGGGACACAATCCTAGAACGGCAATGCTAGTGCATCTGCAACTTTTGAAAGAGTGTTTGCCAACATAAATGATGTTAGCGGTTTAAGATCATTGTTCCTTCTAGGGGCACTTGTTTCAATGCTTTAGCGAACCTGTTATTAATTAGAATCTTCCCTAGTGTCATAAATCCCTTGGTGTTTCAATGCAGAGCACACTAAAGCTGTTGGCATGCCAATGGAGTTCACCATGATAACCGCAGAATCCCAGTTGAAGTATTTTTTTATCACCTCAATATGCTATTTCTTGTTCGTATTTGGACTTGTTTAATTGTTTCTTATGTTGATTCCTATTTTGAGAGGATGGGGTGCATTAAGGGTCGACACATGCACCCATAAAATGCTTTTATATCATTATTAAATAAATTTGATGATGGGGTTTATGCCATGTTCCTGAATTTGATATTGGAGGATTATTTATGGTAAGCCACCTGCAGACTGTCTTTAAGCTGTGTAATACCATTGCGCATTGCATTGCACCAGGACACTTCTCTATCATGTATGGCACATTCTATTTCATCTTGAGTCTATTTCTAGTTTACAAGGGTGATGAATACTTCGTGTGCAAATAGCAAGTGAAAATGACATTAACTCACTATGTTAGCTTTGCGTTTCATTCAAACAAACATGAGCTTATAGCTATGAATGTTTGCTGTTAGATATGTCTGATGATATAACAGTCACGAAACTCAAACATGTCTTCACGCTCAGCAATTCAATTATAGAGAATAAAATATACATAAGCAATTTTTTATTTTGCTTTAGGTATCTAGGGTTTATGGACCCTAGACCCAGAAAAATTATTTGTTGAGATGCCAACTCCCAATTGGTGCTAACTAAGCAAACCGGAAAAATAAAAACGTGACATGAATTTCAAAATTCAAATTTAAGCTTGTGTTTTTCCACCTATAAGAAAATTTCTTTCTTCAGCTCCATGTAATTCCAACTGCGAGAAAATTAGAAAAAAGAAAAGCTGTCTCATCATCCATCCATCACATTCTTTTTTCTTTTTATCAGTCTATTTTCTTTGATTTCAAATATAAAAGATATCATTGAGTGCACATAGACTATTAGACAGTTTTCAATCCACATAAGTCTCCTTGTTCTGATTGCTAGAACATTAATCTTAAGTAGGATTTTATCTCTCTTAAGTGTTCTTAAGATTATAAACTTTAGTTTATAAATAAACAAATAAAAATATATAATATTTTTATTTATTTAATATAAATTGTAGTTTATAAGGTTTAATTAATTATTAAATAGTAGGGGTGCTTCACTAGAAGTCACATCCATTAAAACTATTTATATTTAATTTTTGAATTAGGTAGATTATTATTATTCAAATCTATCATTTATATGTGGTTTTTTAACAAATTTTTTCCATTGTCGTGGGGACACATATTAAATGAGAACCATTTTTACATAAAATTGGTTATATTTGAATTCAAATATTAACCAAACATATTTCCCCACATATATTAGATTAAATTCTAGCCGCCCTCACATATTTTTTTTTCCATTTACATAAAAAAATCTAAACGTACACGTGAATAGTTAGGCTTGGGCATGGTTTTTTAATTTTATATTTAAAAAAACCTCAAACTTAACATTTACCCCCTCTTAATCGCTTATGCGATGCATGGGTGTTTTTAAATATTCAACCGCCCCATACTTTAGCATTAGATTAGAGTTTTGTTAAATAAGTAACTTAAATATTCATTCAAACCTTATACACCCCCCGCCCCCCCCTGCCCTCTCTCTCCTAAAAACTCTTTTGGCACTTTGAAACTCATTAATATTAAATGGATCAATCAATGTCAATGTTTAATTGCTGATCTTTGAATGAATGAAAGATTTTAATGACATCCATGAGATTGAAGAGTCTATGGGACCAAAAGCTGAGACTTTAAGATGAGTTTAAATTCTTTTCAATATCAGATCTTCTACTGTGAATCTTGAGCACAAAACCCGCAATCTTTTCAAGTCTTGTTTCTTCGAATAACTCATTTAATTTGTCCACCTTCAAGTCATTTTCGTACTAGATACGAGTATCTTCATATCTTTGAACATTCCATGATGAAGTGCCATTCCGTCTCAACCACCCCTTTACTGCAGAAAAGACAAGTTCTCCTTTCCCAATCCTCCTTGGGTATAGTCCATCTACCGGTTTCACATTGAAGGTGATGCGATCCGGTCCTCATTTGAGTTAAAATCCTTGCTTTACCCTTGATAGCTGCCCCAAGATAAGCTTTTTCATCATGCTCCCAAGTGGGGTTAAATTCTTTGATGTAATAAGCTTTCTTACGACCAATTTGCCTTGTCCACATGACAGTCCTAAATTTTTCTATCACATAGTGTTTTATTTCCTTGTTGTTGTTAGGACACTCTTGAAAGTTGATGCCCCATTTGTTCATCCATTTGTTGTTTTGCTTCATCCAAGTTTTCTTTCTACGCTCTAATTTTTCCTCCACAACTATTTTGGGCCAACAATGATTATCCATGCTTTCAACCTTTTTTAGATAACTTAACAACCGAGTTATTGCTAAATTCTTTGACATGCTAAAATCTTAAAGCACTCCTCTCTTATCTTGCTCTATGCGCTACATCCTTGTTTTCAAAACAATCAATTACTTTGTTTAATTTAAATATCTCCACCTTAGCAAGTTTGCTCCATACTCTTGTTCCACGTTGACCAGTGGGAGAATAGGGTGTCACGTTGGGAGAATAGGGTGCAACATGTCCTCTGTTTTGGCTTCCATATAAATTAAACTTGAAACTAATTGCACTTGGAGATACAGATAACTTGTAAACCTTTATATTAATAAATATTTAAAAACATATGTATTAAGTTGTGTAGATCAATTGGTATATGTTTTTTTTAAATGAGGATTTTTTTATATATATAAGAAGTAAATGTTTATCTCCGAAATTTATTATTAAAAATATAACATGTAATAATTTGATTTAATTTTTTTTAATAATAAACAGTTAAATAATTATCGAATTATTTTCTTTCATAAGGATGTTACTTTCTCGTTATTTCTCCCTAATTTAAGAAGTATTGTAATTATTTAAAAATCAATAACTCTATTCAGATTCTTGTGAAATTAATTGTAAGTTGTCGTTCTCATGACTTAAGAAACAAGTGACAAGAAAATTACGGCACGAAAAAGACAAAAAACTCCAATTCGGCACATATTTCTGCATAGAAACGATAGTGAAATTGTTTCTAAATCTTTTGCAGTTTTTTGCCTCTGTAAAACTTAATTGTTTATTGAAAAGTGCAAAACAAGGATTTGAATATTCCAATTGTTGTAATAATCTTATTTTTTCCTCTTGATTCAATTTTAAATGCTTCAAAATGAGCTCTAATCACTTTAGTATTGATAAGACACATATGTTGAACGTGACTAACTACAACATTTGGAAGATCATATTGAAGGTGGAATTCATGACACACAAATTATGGACTATCGTTAACGCGTACATAGAAGGCACCGACAGTGAGAGACAAATGCCATCAAACAATGTATATGCATTTCAATAGAAAGTGTAGGAAGTGATGTCAATCATACTTGCAAAGCGTGTAAGGCAACTACCTGTTTCACATTGGAAATCAAGAAAGTCCAAGCGAAGCTTGGAAACTATTAGAATCAATGCACAAAGGTACACACCTTTCAAAAATTATAAAATTGATTCTTGAATGACAACTCTCATGAAGAGAGATGAAAAGAGTAGTTAATTTTTTTTAGCAAAAATTAAAAACATTAAATGTCAACTAAATTGATGTAACTATGATTTGATTCATGACAAACTATTGTATTTTATTATTCAAATGAACATTCATGAAAGGTTTAATAGCTTCATCTCCATTTAACTTTGATTCGGAGGAGAATGCCACTTAGACACTTATCGCACAAAAACCTACGAATAACTTTTTTAGCTTTAACAAGAATAAAAAATCGAACTTCAAACCTCCTAGTAAAGGTAAGAAATAAAAGAATAATAATTTATTATTCATTTTTGATGGGGAATGTCATAATTGTGGGAAATTTGTACACAAAAATGAAGACTGTAGGGTAAACAAAAATAAGTCAAATTTCAAGAATAAAAAAGGAACAAACCAAATTAGAACACAAAATTAAAAGAATAATAAAAAACCTAATGTAGTTGCTTTGTATGCTGCATTAGTCACTACCAAAGAAAATGAATGGATATTAGATAGTGGTGCATCTAGGCACATGACTTATAGATATGATATTCTAAATGATATCAAAGAATGTAATGATCAAATTTATCTAGGTGATCATTCCATTTTGATGTTCAAATTCAAGGTAAAACTAAATTTTTAATGGTTTTATAAATGATGTTTTGTGTGTTCCTAAATTGAAAATGAGTTTTTTTCTTATTCACAACCAATTCAAAATAATTATAGTGTAATCTTACTAAAACATAAATTGTTTATTAAAAATGAGTTAGATGTTACTATTACTAAAGGCATACAAAAGAATGATTTATATGTTTTTAAAGGTTTTGCATTTGTTTTATGTTTTTCTACTCAAAATAGGATTACTGTTTAGCTGTGGCATGAAAGATTATGTCATGCTAATTTTAGGAGCATGTATGACATGTCTCGGTTTAACCTTGTTATTGATCTGCCACCTATTTCTCACGCTCGTGAAACTTGTGAAGGGTGATTATGTAGTAAACAATTTGCGAACCCCTTCCATGGTCATCATGAAGTTAACTCCTCAGAACTTCTGGAACTTGTTCACAATGATGTTAGAGGACCATTAAAAGTTCCTTGCCTAAATAGTTTTTGTATGTTGTCACTTTTATTGATGATTATTCTTGCATGATTTGGTCATTCTTTATTAAAAATAAATCAGATGTTTTATCATTAGGAAATAATAATATCTAAAGCGAAATAATTCCTCAGAATCACAATAATAAAAAGTATGAATAGAATTACAGAAATGAAAAATGCACAACACGAAGACAATATTTAACGTGGTTCACCCAATGTGGGCTACATCCACCAAGAACACTTGCTCATATTTTATTACAAGCCAACAGTCTTCACAATTACAATAATCAGATCTTGTTTGGAGTTGCGCTCAACAAACCCTCCCGAATTCACACTTGAATTCGCACACACTATTCACCTTCTCAAAACACACTCATATCAATCCTATTGTATGTCCATCTATTTATAAGTACATCAATAGGTAGCCGAAGAGGCGGTTTTACAAAACAATGGGTACCGAAAAACCATGGGCCCAAAAATAGCCCATAATAGTTACCCATTACCCATGGGTTAATAAACCACCCATGAAAATTTGCTTGGGGCTTCGCCCCGAGCCCCAATCGGGGCTTCACCCCGAATCCCCTTGACCCACTCACCGGTGAGCGGGACCACCGTAAAAATATCCGAGTGTAACACATGGAAGGTGTACCAAACTCTAACATGAAAACAGGCTCCACAAACATAACATTATCTAAATTTAAAGAGTTTAAAACTCTAATAGAAAACAATTCTAGCCATAAAATCAAAAGACTTGGAACAAATAACAAAGGAGAATATATTAGTAAAACATTTGATTCATTTTGTATGGAAAGGAAAAACCACACCATTCTTGAAATGGCAAGAACCATGTTGCATTTAGCACAAGTCCTTAAATTTATATGGGATGAAGCTATGAATATTTTTGTTCATATTCTGAATAGAGTCCCTACTAAAGCCGAATTTCAATCCGCTCCCTTAGAAAAGTGGACTAATAAGAAACCTAGTGTATTGCATCTTAGAATTTTTGGAAGCCCTGCCTCTATTTTCATTCCTAAAGCTAAAAGAAAGAAGTTAGATCAAACCTCCTATCCTTGCATCTTTTTAGGCTATGGAGGTAAAATAAAAGGTCTAAGGATCTATGATCCTACAAAACATAAAGTTATTGAGAACAAAAGTATTAAAATCTTAGAAAAACCTTTTTGTAGTTCATCTTCTTTTGTTTCTTCTATTTATGATGAATCTAATGAATTAGAAAATAATGATAATGATGATTGTGATGAACAAATAGATTGTAATAATGATTCTATAGTTGAAAAAGTCTCTTCATGTATCCTCTATAATAAAAAGACCTAAATGGGCTCAATCTCTTCTTCAAAACTCTAATCTTGTTAACCTTAGTAAGATGACTAGAAACCACCATACTTATCATGCCTTAATGACTATGTATGAGCCGAAACCCCAATATTTTGAAAAGGCATTTCACGATGGAAGATGAGCGAAGCTATGAAAGTTTGAATATTCTCGCCTTAATAAAAATCAAAATTGAGATTTTGTCCCTCCTCCATAAAAGCGTATGATTATTGGCTTTAGATGGATTTATAAAATCAAATTAAGGCCAATGTCAATATTGTTAATTTCAAAGCCGTGTTAGTAGCTCGCGGGTTTACTCAAAAACTCACTATCAACTACGTAGAAACCTTTGCACTTGTTGCAAAAATGAGCATAATTAAAATTCTTATTGCCTTAAGCTCACTCAATATGGTTAGTAAATCCACCAAATGGATGTTAAGAATGTATTCCTAAATGATGATTCAAAAGAAGAAATTTACATGACTCAACCTAAAGGTTTTGAGGAACCTGGAAAAGAACTTTGTGTGTAAACTGAAAAATCTCTATATGGCTTAGAATAAGCTCTTAGAGCTTGATATGCAAAAATAAACAATTTTTTTAAAGATATTCATTTCACTAATTGCTCATCTAATAATGATCTTTTTGTTAAAATTGAAAATAATCGTATTATTCTTATTGTATTATATGTTGATTTTTTTATTACAAGTAATTCTAATATTTTAATTTTTTAAATTAAAGCCAAATTGCAACAATACTTTGAAATGACTGATTTAAGATTATTACATCATTTTTAGGCATGACAAATTTTCAAGATAAAAATTTTATTGTTATATCTCAGTCACAATATGCTACTAACTTGCTTAAAATATTTAATATGGTAGATTGTAAACCAATTGTTATTCCTATTGAAGTTGGTTGTAAACTTGATCCTAAACTTGCATGTGAAAAAACTAATCCTACTCTTGACATAAATTTTAGTTAGTTTAATTTATCTAAAAACTACTATATCTGACATTTCATATATTGTAGGTATTGCATCCAAATTCACACATGAACCATATTAGAATCATTATAAGTTAGCAAAAATGATAATTGAGATATATTAAAGGAACAATTAATTTTGTTTTACATTATACTTTTTCTGACAATGTATGTTTATATGGATATTGTGATTTTGACCATGCTGGTGATGTGATAGATAATAAATATGTAATTGGATTTATTCAAGTTTAGTACATGTGACATTACTTAGAATAACAAAAAATCATCCAACAGGTCTCCATCTCTTCTATTGAGGCAGAATATAGAAGTGCAATGGAAGCAACAAAAGAAGCCATGTGGCTAAAGCGATTATTGGAAGAAATTCACATGAAAGTTAAATGAAGTACTCCTCTTTTGTGTGATAGTTAGAGTTGTATTGCTCTAGCTAATAATCTAGTTCAACATCAAAGAACGAAGCATATAGAGATACATATGCATTTCATCCGAGAGAAGGTGCTCTGTAGTGATATAGATCTTTAGTTCTGCCCTACTGAAAGATCAAGTTGCAAATATATTTACGAAGCCATTGTGTGCCGCAAAGTTCTACAAGTTTCTTGTAATGCTTGGCCTTTCAAAGTTTCCATTGATGGGGAGTGTGCATAAAAATGTCACCTCATAACGACCAACTATGTGTTTTTCTTCTTAACCTCTATACTACCTCCAAATTAAAGCATTGTAAAAGATAATTTCTATGATCTTAGTAAACTTATCACTCTAAGTTTACTGTGTAATTCAGTAATGTAACATCATGTTGTAAATAAGGTCCTTACTTTATAAAAGGCTCCTAAAAATGTTGGTATAAATTTTACATGATAAACTGTGAGATGTAGTCTGACAAATCATGCTTAGTCTAAATCATCACTTCTGATTTATGGATTCTAAATCCTTTTGTACCAAAAGGTAAGTTTAACATGATGAAAGTGTATAAATATTTCAAATGTGATATGCTAGCCTAAACCCTCATCGTGATTTAAGGATTGTAAATCATGTTGTACAAACAAGTAATGTTGGCATATAAACCCCACTTAATATTAAGGTGGAGTATTTGAGCATTAATCTTAAGTACTATTTTACCCATCTTAAGTGTTTTTAAGATTATAAACTTTAGTCTATAATTAAATAAATAAAAATATATAATATTATTTATTTAATATAAACTATAGTTTATAAGGTTTAATTAATTATTAAATTAATCTATTAAATGGTAGGGGTGCTTCACGAGAAGTCACACCCATTAGAACCATTTATATTTGACCACGGGTCGGTGGATTATTATTATTCACATGAGACATTTGGAAAATGTAAAAGGGAGAGAAGTGGGTGAAGAAGTTATTGAATTGTAAATATGTTTCTCACCTAATAGAAATCTATCATTTATCCATGGTTTTTTACCCATTGGGGTTTTCCATGTTAAATCCTCATGTTTTATGTTATTTTTATTTATTATGTTTTGTATTATAGTTTAAATTACAATATTTAAATAATCTTGTAATATTTAATTAAATAATTGATTAATAGCTCATACCTCACATTGATAATGAGCTTTACAATTTTTAATGAAAATCAAGTTTTTCCACTTTGATGCACTTTTTTGATATTGGCTTTAATGCCACGAAGGAAAATGGTTATTACAAACAATCTTGCCTAACTTTTACAACCCCAAATCGCCACTAGATTTTCCTTTGTATTTCTTGTTTCCACTGATATGTTGAAATGAGCCCTGAATTTCTCAATTTCGATCTTCATTTCTCAAATGATATTATTTATTTCCCATTCATTGTACTTTGCTTCTTTTTGATTGATTCAATAAGTAGCATTGAGTCCCCTTCCACTTGAAGTTTCTGTCACAACTTTTCCCTATCAAGTCCCTATTCCTTCTAAAGCCATTAACTTCGTATTATTTGCTTTCAATTCTAAATGGATTGAAAACATTAACAAAGGTCCGTCATCATCTCAAAGATCCCTCTAGCTAATCCTGGATTTTCTTGTACAATTCCACAAAAATTTCGCTTAACCCAATCATTATAAGGTTTCATCCACAATCTTTAGACATTATCAACTTATTCCCACCAAATTCATTATAGGGTATATGCCTGAGTACATTTTGATTAAACACTAAATAACAGAATAGAACGTCAAGTGCTAGATTCAAGTACATGCTTTAAATATTTTTAAGTATAAAAACGTTCAAGATTTGTATGCAGTAGTCCAAATTCCATGGATAATGATATCCACATTTTCTTCAAATCTCCTTTTTCCTTTGCATCGATCTTAACTCTAATTGCAATATTCTTTGTCCGAGCTATCTAGTTTGATGATGGAAAAACCTCATTAGGCTTGCAAATAATTTTTATTTTGTAACCTTTTGTTTATATGCAAATTGGCTATGCTTTTGATGCGTATGTGCTCAAATGTATGCCACTTACATTTATTGCTGGCTCAAAATTCAAATGGTGCACTTTTGGATCTCTGAGAGATTTGGCATTAAAACCTCCCACCATGTACGTAATGCATATGCAATTGCATGTAACTAGTATCATACTATAAACTAAGAAAACAAATAAGGTCGTATTGTTGAAAACACAAATACTTTAATAATTAACAACTTGAATATGAATGTAAGCCTAAAATATTATGTAACATACGAATCGTCTAAAATATGAAAAGTGTATAAGGTTACTATAAATCCAACATAAACACAAATGTTGGTCCAAAATCTGTTTGGGGCTACATACTAAGATTTCACTAGGCTGTAAGTATGAACTATCTAATTTAAAGGTTGTAAAGATGCCTCTTAAGTAGTAAGTAAGAGCTACGGATAACAAAAATGTAAAATATAACAATTAAGAAACACTTTAAAAGTATAATAAAATATCTATTAAATATAGCACACATTTTGACTTAAGGCTCTATTTGAATGATAAAACAACTATAAACCATGTATTAAATGACACATTAAAAATTATAGCCTACAAACTATATGTTCAAATGAACGAACTATCTAAATTCTAACTTAATCACCCATATTATATACAATAAAAATTATTATATATGAAAAACTTTATTGACAACCTATACCAATAAAAACCTATATATTATAAACCTAAGATTGATTAAACATAAACCTTTTGATATTGATGTTATTATGACACAAAAGTAGCTTATGAATGGGGTGTTGGCGATTTTCACGAATGAAAAATTTGATTAGGTGCATGAATGGAGCTCAAATTGATGGGATTGGTATTGATATATACAAATATTGCATGATGATAGTATTGGAAGAATTTACTTGCACTACATCGAGATATAATTGAATAAGGAACTAATGATCAAACCCTATAAGGATTTGCATATGGGTTAGAATGCCACCGAAAAGATGAACCATTAACACATCCACACAAGGTTGACCGAATATATAAACCACATGAGATCATGGAAGATAAATGGTATTAGTACTTTCCGACTTTTTGTTAAAATAGAGCCATGCAAGAGTTAAAATTAATACGTAGACTTGACTTTGCACATGTGAATGTAGGATTGCTTGAACTACATGAGTTATCTTCAACACAAAAAATACCTTAATTTTGTAAATTTACCTTAAACAATATGAAAGTTTGTTAAACTTAGTAAGTCAATATAAAATTTTTCAAAAATATAATGGGACCCATTCTTAAGGACAAATCAATTTAGGTCCACCCCTTATCTTGTTATTCCTCCATTACAATCATATAACAATTAGTGTTATGTAGCATATGTAATTAACTTGATAATTCAATCTTATCCATAGATAAAGAGTTACATATAGATACTGATCCAATAATTTAGGAGCCCATACTTATCTTCCTCATTCTATTCTAGATACGTTGTTGTAGTAACTTTCGTACAACTCACTCACACCTAATAATTTGACTTAGTTATTAACATCACTTACTATGTGATGTTACTAACATAGGATTATATCCAACGAAACACGTATTTGTTAATATTTTTGGAGCACAATGGGTTGGGGGCGAATCAGGTCCTTGAAACCCTTAAAACAATTCAAAATTAACTTGCATACACCATTGACATTCAACCATTCATTAATGTGATCTTAAAAATATGTAACAACCATAAAAAAGAACACAACCATGAAAGAGTACACAATAACACAAGATATAAGTGGGAAACCCTCAAGGGGAAGAAAAATTAGTGAAACTCTTTTTAAATTACACAAAGTAAATAAAATTCGTGAAGCACCAACTTCACAAGGAGCACCAACCCCTAGTTTAGTAGAGCACCAACCCTCCAAGGAGCACCAACTCCTAATTTAGTGAAGCACCATCCCCACAAAGAGGCTACAACCACCTAATGTGATCAAGAACCAACTCAACCACAATTAGATGAATATATCTGATATATGTTTTCTGCCACAATTGATGGATATCACTAATTCAACTCACACACCTTTAAACCCTCTTCAAACACTCCTTCTAACTCGCTTAATATTGATATTTCATAGCTTGATTTGGATGAAAAATGTATGCACCCAAAATTGCTTGTGTTACATTGTCAGAAAATGGTTACAAAAGTCCCTAATGATGATTCATGTCCTTTCAGAATATGTTCGAGCTCTTAAACCCATAAGTAGTGTATATTTGTAGCCGAGACATACTTACTTAGCTTTTCACGCTTTTTCCAGATTCCCACTTCATTCTCATGCATGTTTTGGCCTTTAGTGCCAGGGATCGCCGCCCGCTGGGCGACAGGTTAAAACCATCACACGAGCAAGGCGCAATCTGAGTGATTTTTCCAGATTCCATCATGCATGTTTTTAACATACGACAATTCACTTAACTTCACTTTTAGGATGCGTTTGTGAACCGATTTGTCTAAAAATAGTTTTGATAGCTTGGTTCTCCTTCCCTCTTCTATTTTTGCATGTGCTTTAGTTAGTTGGAATTGCTTCTTCTTGCCTTGTGCATGAAGGCACATCCTAGCCCCAATTTTTATATATTCCATGTTTGTGTTCAAGAAAAAGGGCTGAAATTTTTGTGTATCTTGCATAGTATTGCTGCCACAATCCTGCTAGGAATTGCATAACCAAGCTCATATCTCTTGTGTTATCTCTCTTCTACTTGCATTATAACCAAACTTCCTTCAAGCTACCATTGCTCAAGTGTCTTCTTCTAGATGTTCTTGCATTCCCAATTCCTTGGACTCATATGAACACACAAAGAAAGAAAGGAAAAAATTGAGGGGACATACACAGATACAACCAGATTTTCCAAAGCTCTTCATTAGCAAGGTTGGAATTACTTGTTTGTTTGCCTCATTTTCCAAATTGTAAATTTTGAATCATTAGTTTCAATTGCATATCAAATAGAGTAGTAAAAATGTTCATTTCAATTGATTAGGCAATTAGAAGTAGATCAAATCATTAGAAAGTTTATCTCTTTGACATTACCAAGGAAGTTGTGGGGAACAATAGCTCTTTTAGGGTCATGATTTGTTCTTCACCTCTGAGGTAGGGTTTAAAGGGTTTTGATTAGATTAGGTTATTTGTTTTAGATTTAGATTCACATATTTGCACAAGTAACCAACTACATCTGGCTGATTACTTGTCTTTAGTTTGTTTATTATATTAGAACACATTGCTTAAAAACTAGAAAAGATAAAAAAATTTACTTTTTTAGATTAGTTTGCTTTCATTATTTTTCTCTGATATATTGTGAAAACACCAAAAACATAGATTAGATTTCCTTTGATAGTTAGTTTGTTTTTATCAAGATCATTTCAATACATTCTAATGACCATCAACGACCCACAATAAGAAAAGACGTACGGTTTTGATCCTTTGCTCCCACAATCCAATGGTTTAGAGATGATAACAAAAATTGATACAAGTTTATGTTTGATAGTCTTACGCACACCTGCTATATTCTTTGAGAAAATAGAAAAAATAAACACGCTAAAAATCACCACTAATCAAGCATATGATTATTGGACTACTCTTGCAATAGGGATTGATTACACACATGACCATAACAAGGCCACAATCTCCACAAGTTTTCGGTTGTGATCCTCAGGTCCCGTAACCCAATGGGCATGCTAACCAATTAGATATCAACACTGGTTTACGTGCATCAATATTTAGATCATCACCACTTCCACCCGATATCATTGCACAAATTTCATTATTGAATATAACAATCGATTAGGCTAAGAATTTCTGGACTAGACCAGAAAATCATCCATAGTCCCTATGGCTTCATTATGCCTATCATTCTTACTTCCATGAACTTGTCTGGAAATCTATACAAGGCACCCACATGTCACTTTCCACGTGTTCAACAAATAGTCAATAGAATCTCGACAGAGCTTAATATTGACTAGAGTCTCTGAGCTAGCTATCATATCAGATCGATCAATCATGCCACTTCAAGTTAGGAGAGCATTCTTTGCCTTAGATTCATAAATTCTCATTATTGCATGTCAAAGATATAAGGTTACCTCATTAGCTTATCCATCATCATCACACATACACATCCATTTCTATTCTACATCGCTATCTCAACATGACCTTGGGAAGTCGGGTGTGAAGAAGGTCACATGTTGATTTTCTTTCATACAAATTGTGAACCCAACGTGAAGAGCTAGTCTCTAAGCGTTTCCAATTTTCTTTGTCCATACTTTATTCTGTGAGTATTATTATACCCCACGAATATTTTGGGATACGATGAGTATGGTCAACCCATCCCGGGTTTTGACATGTACAACTATCAAACAGGTATACCACAACAATCACCTTTACTCTCAACATGGGCAGATAACCACTCAACTGCTCAAAAATCCTCTTCTTCAGGGAACCAATGTTGGTTCCTCTGTGCATATTGAGGAACTTGACCAAATCACACAGACATATCCTCACAAACAATCAAGTTCAAACAACATGAATTTCATTGGGGAAGTAATTTCATCTCCTCGGGTATTGTTTTGACAACCCATTAACATGTAATCAGACCAGCCCCCGCTTCTAGATGAGGAGTACTTATCATGATATGCCAGGAGTGAACAACACTTCCAGAATATGAACCGAGATTTCGATAGGTTGCAAGGAAAAAGTGATGTTCTGCTTCAAAACAATAACACTACCCCTCCACCAACCAAAAATATTGCCAATGAGGAATGACAACATAATGAACAATTTATAGTAGGATACCACACTCCTCAACAACCTCCAAAATTTCAACAACAAGAACCTAAACAAAACACCATCCCATTAATGGGGATGACATTTCGGTGTTAGTTGATAAAGTCAAAGAGTTAGAGCTTTCCCAAAATGCTCAAAGTTCATACGCAGGGAAAGCAAGAACTTCTCCCTATCCACAGAATTATGGACAAGTACCTACTATGCAAAACCCTCTAGTTTATATGGGCGCTCAAAGCCTAGAGATTTGCTAATTGGGATGGGAACCTTGGGTATGCCCCCTCATGCCACATATGGATATCTACAACAGGCACCAACCGGAAGTGCATTCTCAAACACCATACCAGCTAGAAATGCAATGTTCCCTAGCTTTGTGCCTTCAACTCCATATCAAAGTAATCAACCCCCCTACATACACATGTATTCTAAATCACCACAAGGGGATATGTACACTTACCCAGGTCCATATGGACAGCCACAGGGGATGCCATATGCCCCAACCAATGTTTATGTTGTGTCATTTCAGCAACTGATGCAACCTCCACCTCCCCAACAAGGATCTTCAATGGTTGAAACATACGCAATGGGGACCTATTCTAAATATATTAAGGAGCCTCTAGACTTCTCCATCTAGATAGTCATGCTCCCAAGACCCTTTCCTAATCTTCCAAATTTCAAAGGGAGGGCAATCCTAACACTCACATCAAATCTTATGCAATGACCATTCAGATGCTCCCCATGGGACACAGTAGTTGTTGTGAAGATTTTCCCTAAGACACTAGAAGGTATTTCTCTTGATTGGTACTATAGGATACCAGAGGCTTCAATACACTCCTTTAAACAACTCGTATCAGAATTTATTAAGGATTTTGATATGAACAAACTTTTAAGAACATGAATAAGAGAATTCCTTCATATCAAACAAGAGCACAATGATTCTACAACCCACTTCATTCAAAGGTGGCAAGTTCTCTACTCCTCTGCAAGCGCTCCAAATATGGATCAAACGAGCTTTGTGATTTGTTCCTCCATTCCCTCAATAGGGAGATAAAGGAAGAAGTTCAAAATTTCCCGCTAAGGAGCTATAAAGAGGTGCTAGAGGGTGCTCTTTGAATTGACCAAACAACCATTGACAATGGTCATAAGACTTATGGAGCAAATGGAAGGTTAGTCACTCCTAACCAAAATAACCCCGGTTACTCCAATAACACAAGCAATAATCAAGGACCGAAGGTCCTTAATAAGAATTGTGGGGTCATGATGGATGGTGTTATTGACCAACCCAAGAAGCCTAATGTTATTATCCTCCCAATAAAATACTACCAATAACAACAACAATGACAATAATCAGAGAAATAATAACTTCTCACCCTCATCAACACTATATTTTAATCATCCTCAAGAGCAACAACAATAATAAAAACAACAACAACAACAAAAACAACCTCAATAATCAAGACAAACATAGACCCAAGGCCCTAACCAATACCCAAGCGGTATATCCAACCAATTCCAAAACCAAGGGCAAGGGTTCCCAAATTTTAACTATAACAATCAACAATGAATAATAATCATAATTTCAGACCACAATAAGGTGAAAACCAAAGGCCTTGAGATTATGATCTTGATTTATATTGTGGTTTCATAGGGTTCACGGGCATGACACAAAAAACATGCCGCAATTGTAAAAAATTTCTACAACATTTTTCCAGAGGATCAAAGACAATTATTTGTTGACATGTTTTTGGCAAACCCAATAATGCCAACTCAGAACACTACATGGGACTAGTATCCCCACAAAACACACCACTCGGAATCTTTAACGATCCTCTCCCCACATGCCCAAAGGATGGTAGAATAGATCCCAATGGTTCAAACAAAGGTATTGTAATAGGGACCCATGATCATGAAGCCTCAACTTCATCAAACCCACAAGTGGCACCTCCTTTAGATGGTCACCAACAAAAAAAAATTGTGGGATTGGTGGAGTTGACATTGAACCTTAGATTAATGCTACCACTAGAACCAAAGATTATTCTTCGCAACCAATCTCGATCTACCCAACTATATCAAATGATATTCGTGATACGCTTAGGAAAGCTAGTAGGAGCTTATGACTTGATCAGTGATCTAACCAAGACCTTCTCTCACATTTCCTTCTTGGATCTATTAAAGAATTCCCTTGCTCATAGAGCCGCTCTATTAGAAGCACTAGGTCTTGGCCATTTGATTAACGTCACCCCTCCTCCAGAGGCATAGATAAACCACGTGAATTTGATGTCTATCCTCTAGGGCATCCTGAAAGAGATGTTGGATTCATATTTGACATCAACAAGATGCCCACAGATGCTGAAATAGCTCATAGAGGTGATCCACGTTGTTTTTACAAGTCTGGATTTACAACAACTATGTAAAGCATGTGATGATTGATGATGGGGAAATGATTAACATAGTCCCCTTCTCTTTCCTTCAAAAGTTAGGTTACGGAGAGACCAATTGCTCTTCAACATGAAATACACTGAGAGGCTATAAAACCTTAAGGAAACATTGATCAGAACTACAATGTTGTTAGTAACCACCTAGGGTCTAAGATAGTTCTAACTAAGTTTTATATTATAGATTGGGAAACCAACTATAATATGATCCTTTGCCATCCTTAGATTCATCGCATGAAGGTGATTCCCTCCACTTTGTTTCAGGAATTTAGGTTCCTACATTTAGGGAAGGTCTTTGTGGCACAGGTGATCCAAAACCCTTCGACATACATCTAGATAACTTGAAAAAGAGGCCAGGGGTCCACTCTGAGTTTGAGCTTCCTACAAATTAGTTAAATAAACCTACAAGCTCAATGCAAGGAAAATTTGGTTCCTACAACATAATTAGAAGTCATGGGTTTGATCAAGGCATTCTCGACAATCAAAGATGAAATCATCATCATAGAGACAATGTCATTAGGAACCACAACGAAATATTGTCGAGCTATTGGAGAAGGATTTACCTATTCTCCTTCCTTTCGATTCTATGGGTATGGACATACCCTAGGACTTGGTTCTCTTCCAACAGATGAAGTTTGTATGGTTGAAGTAACTAAGGTAAAAGAAGAGGATGCAAAGGATGATCCAACATCCATTTTTCCAAGTAACTATTGGAATCTCCATTTTTGATGGAGCCAAGTGTTGTTTTGGTGCAGGGCAGGTGTAATTCTTACCTCTCTTGAGGGAAGGATTTTTCCTTTTTCCTTCAAGTTAAACTTTGAATGTACAAATAATGGGGCTGAATACGAAGCCCTTCTACTTGGTCTCATTATAGCCAAAAGAATGGGTGCTCTTAATATTAGGTGTTGGGTGATTCACAACTTGTCAAAAAAAAAGATATCTAAGGTATATGAGACTAGAGCTGAGCATCTACAACTCTACAAAACAACAAATGCTAAATCTAACAAAGGGGTTTGACTTCATATCATTGAAGAAATTCCACAAGAGTAGAACCTCCTCGCAGAATCAATAATAGAACTTTTTCTTCTCACTTTACTCCAAGAAGTGAGTTGGAAGATACAAACTTCACGGTCTCGGTTCATGCTTGAACCTTTGGTTCGTAAAACACCGATAACTCCAATGTTGACATACATAGAAACTGAGAGTGAGTCTGTCATTTCAGATCACGTTGACATTGATAAAACAACTCTAGGATATTAAAATCTCTTGCAAAATTACATCTTACTCATCATGAGGTTGATCTTTCCCTAATTCCACACTCTTCTTCCTATTTTGGAAATCCCATGATAGAATCTTCCCCTCAGGAAGGAATCTCAAATTTATGAGGTAGGAGAAGAGGGGGATTTAGAGTTACCTCCAGCCCCACCTGAGTTTGAGGAAGGAAATGCCTCCTTAATCAAGGGAATGATCGATATAAACATCGGGATAGAGGAGGAACCAAAAATATTGAAATTGGGATCCTCTTTAACTCCTGAGGAAGTTGAAATACATACTCGTATCCTCAAGGAGCATCAAAAAGCTTTCACGTTTAGCTACAAGGAAATGACAGGAATTACACCACACATTGCAGTTCACAACCTCGTCACCAAGCCATATGCTAAGCCAATTAAGAAAAATTCAAGGCCCATGAAGCCAAAGGTGGCCCTCATGGTGAAGGAAGAAGTGATGAAACTCCTATAGGTAGGGTTCATCAAGCCAATTGACTACTCATAGTGGGTGTCTAATATCATCCCCATTCTCAAGAAGAATGGAAAGATCCATATTTACATAGAATTTTGAGATATCAACAAGGTTTGTCCCAAAGATGATTTCCATTACCATCCATCGATGTTATTGTTGACAACAACTGGTTTTGAGTTTTTATCTCTCATGGATGGGTTTTCTGGTACAATCAAATAAAATTCTCTGAGGAGGATCATGCCAAAACTATGTTCATAACTCCTTGGGGAACCTACTGTTATGTTGTCATGTCATTCGGGCTTAAGAATGCTAGTGCCATGTACCAACAATGGGTGATGACTTATATATTTCATGATCTTATACATAAGATTTTGGAATCCTACATGGATGACCTTTTGTTAAGGCCAAAAACACTTTGTGATCACCCAGAGGTGCTTCGTATCATCCTTTCTCACTTAATCGAATACGATGTCATGTTGAATCTAGAAAAATGCGTGTTTGGTGTAACGAGAGGAAATATTTTGGGATACATCATATCTTCATGAGGGATTGATGTAGACCTAGCCAAAATCTGAGCTATGTACTAGAAATGACTCCACCATTAGATGAGTCTGGACATCAAATATTTTCTTGGAAAACTCGGTGTAATCCAAAGGTTTATCCCTTATTTGACCTTTTTATTCACCCAATCAACAATTTTTTGAAAAAGGATTGTTGCATTAATTGGATAGAAGAATGCAATGAGGCATTTGAGTCGATTTAAATGGTTCTTGCTATCTCCTCCACACTCATGCCGCCTAGGTCAAATCACCCCTTGATCCTGTATTCACGAGCTACAGATGTCTCATTAGCCTGCATGTTGGCTCAAGAAGATGATGATAAAAGAGAACATGTAGTCTATTTCATTAGTCAGACATTTCTTGATTATGAGACATGTTATACACAAGCAGAGAAGGAATGCCTTGCTATAGTCTTCATGACAAAGTGCTTAAGACATTACATGCTAAACCAAGAAACAAGGGTTATTGTTAAATCAAATCACCTGTGGATGTTTCTCACGCAAGGATCCTTATCTAAGAAGGTTGGACGCTTCATAACTCTGATGGGTGAGTTTGAGTTAACATTTTTTAATCAAAAATCCATCAAAGGAAAAATCATTGTGATTGGTTGGTTGACAACCCATTGGATGGAGGCGATCTAGTAAATTTAGACTTTCCCGATGAGTGTGTGTATTTTGTTGAAACTAAGCCTCCCATTTCTACGTGTCCATGGTACATTGACATCATTAATTTCATAGTGGACCATACATATCCAAAGGGGAAACCTTGCAAAAAGAATACAATTGCATATAATAACCACCAAGTATGTCATCTTGGAACAAGTGCTCTATCATAGAGCCTTTGATGGAATGTTGCTAAGATGCATTGAAGAAGAATATGAAAAGATTCTTTATGAATCACATAGTGAAGTATGTGGAGGTCACTTCGGCAGCCATGCCATTGGTCGAAGATACATCGGATGGGCTATTTCTAGCCCACGCTAGAACATGACGTGGTAGAGTTTGTGCACAAATGCCATAAATGTCAAGAGTTCTCCCATGAGATCCACATACCGGCACAAGCTCTACAACCAATTGCAACACCATGGACCTTTTCCACATGGGGCTTGATTTGATAGGGAAATTATCTCCCTCATCAACAGATGGTCATAACTTCATAATCATGGCCATAGAGTACTTTACTAAGTGGGTAGAATCCATGCCTCTTACCACCGTGCTTGGATCAGTAATCGAAAAGTTCATTCTAAACCAAATTATTTGTAGGTATGGGTCCCACAAGTCATTATCTCGGATAATGGCACATCCTTCAAAAATGATGAAGTACATGAACTATGTGAAAAATTCAAAATAAGTCACCACATGGCTTCTCTCTATTATCCTTAGGCCAATGGATAGGCTGAGGCTACAAACAAGACATTGAAATCTATTCTCCTTAAGACCATCAAGGAGAATAAATGAGATTGGCATTTAAATATTTTTTCGGCCTTGTGGGCCTATCGACATCAGTAAGAATGCCGATAGGGGCAACCCCCTTTTCTTTGGTATTTGGTGCAGAAGTGGTTTTACCACTCAAAGTCGAGATACCTAGTCTCCATATATCATTGCAAGGAATTCTGGGAGAAGAAGGCTATCGAGAAGCGTGACTCTCTCAGCTAGAAAGTATTGATGAGGCTAGACTCAATGCTGAACAACGACATAACATTTACGCTGATTGGATGGCTCGAAATACAACAAGAAAGTCTATGAGCGTGAAATATATGAGGGAGATTTGGTTCTAAGACTTGACATCCGAATAGACAAAAAGACTAGTAAAGGAAGGAAATTCAGACCTAGGTGGTTGGGTCCATATCAAGTAATAGAAGACTAAAAAAATGGGGCATTTCACCTATGTACACTAGAGGGTGAGGAGTTTAACAAATATGTGAACTCTCTTCACCTGAAGAGGTATTACACATGATCCATTAGCATTTTCATATGTACATTACTACATCTGCATTGCATTTTCATCTACTAGTTCATTTTGTAAAATTTGTGATCAAGGGACTTATTCTTATAGCAATTCCTAAAAACTTCTAAAACATTGGCAAAACATTCAAATCATACCTCTACAAATCTCCACAGTGTCATCAATTTGTTTCAAATCATTGCATCAATTCAAACAAGATAAGACAAATCTTTGACAATAACCATACCAAGGCTTACATACTTGGTTCTTCTTATAGTTTCTTCTAGGTTAGGTGTCCTTGCTTATAGTCTATTCTAGAAGCTTCATGGTGTCACATCTATCCCATAAACATCTCTTTGGAAATAAGAACATTCTAGCCATTTTTCCTAGATAAATAAGTCAAATGCAAATCCACAAAAAAATTTTATTTTACACATTTCTCTGCCCTACCAACCTTCGGTGTTGAGCCCACATCTCTTACTAGTGATGTAGGTTGGGAAAGGAGAGAAATTCCCTTACTCATTTATGCCTTGTCCATGGTGATAAGCCCATACTTCCTACTGGTAGCATGGGGCAAGGTGTAGGGGTCTCTTTGACAAAATTGAAACTTAGAAACAGTTCATTCAAATATTGTGAAATCATAAGTCAAAAAAAAGTGAGTTAGATGTCCAAAATTCCAAGAAGAGCTTAAAACCTCAAAACTAGATTTTTCAACCAAGTGGCCATCTGCGGATCTAAGTCTAGATAAAATGGAAAGAAATTCACATTCTAAACTATGAAGCAAACTTGAGTAGAGTGAGGTTGTAGTGTCCTAATTTGGTTTTGTCAAAACCTTGTCTTTCTCTCATCATTACCATTCAACAAATTTCATAACTTGTGCCCTTTCTGGATCTTGGTGTTGAGCCCTCACATCTTACTGGTTGTGTGGGGTTAGGAGTGGGGAAAGTTCATTCACTTATCATATCATTGTATAACCAAGTTTTTCCAAAACAATACAAAGTACCAAAGGTTGTTTAAAGAAACTAAAGTTCAACATTACAATGTGTTTGCATTATCATATATCAGCATTATAAACAAAAAAAAAGAAATCATTTTGTTATCATTCACATCCACTACATACATTTTGAAAAGCATAGAAAAGTGGAAATTCTAAACATCTAGAGTACACATGTGAGATAATCCAAAAGGAAGTCAACTTAGATACAATAGATTACCGAACCAAAAGAAGAGTTTGTATATATAATAGTGATTCAAGTTTGTATACAATGCCATCACGCACTAGGCATGGTCAAAATGCTCTCAATGAGCCCAAAATATACAAAAATCATATAATACTCGACAAAATTGTAACAAAGCAATAAAAGGCCTAGTGGCTCATTAATCCCTCTCTGGATCCCTCGATGGTGTGTGGCCGTATCCAGGACTCCTACTGCAACTATGATGAGATGATGGGAATGAACCAAGTGGTGTGAGTGCTCATGGTGACGGCTTCTGAGTGTGGTCTCACCGTGCGAGAATGGCTCCACCTCATCAATCGCTCGAGTGTCTCATACCCAACCACCTAAGTATGAAGAGAGGTCACCACCTCCGCTATCCTCCATACAAGTGTGCAACACATCACATGTTTTCTCGATTGCTAGTGGCTGGCCTAATCAACAATCAACTCATCTCGGGTCTTCCCGAGGGAATCAATAGGTTGTCCATGCACACCCATCTAATCAACTCTCACCACTCATGTGTAGTCACTGCAAACAAGAAAATAAGAAGAAGAAACAACGAGTTAGAAAATTGAAAAAAAAAAAAAAAAATAAATACTAACAAACATTTCCAACTAACAAAGTCAAGGAAGAGTATTAACATACTCGGATCTCTCCTGATCTAGGAAGGGTTAGTGGTGGCTATTCCCAAAGCTAGAGGTGAGATGTCCCATGGTGGTTCATCATCCCTTCCATCTCGAGTGAGAGGTGAGACCAAGGTCTCTCCTCACAAATTCATTGTCTCCCCCTTCATCTTGAGGATGTGGTCCTGCCACCACTCAGGGATCACTCTCCTCCTCCTCCATGTGGGATCCCTCGCTAGTCTCACCACCTAACCCCTCTTCCCCCATCTCCTCTCCAACCAAATCCTCCTCGGTCTCATCTCCTGTGTACTCCTCAAATTCAGAGTCTACATCAATGGGCTCATCCTCCTCTCTGTTGTGAGTGGGAGTGGCCACAATCTAGAGTAAAGGTGCTCAAGGAGCACCAGCTTCCCATCAGGTGTGGACCACACACCTAACTATAATAGGACACACCTAAGGTAACCACTGTCCATCCAAGATATCCTCTAGGGCCCTTTCCGGGCCTCCTGAATAGTCTTGTATACTAGTACCACTAGAGGAAGCATGTCAACATAAGGGAGGCCAAACTACTGAGGAACCCGGTCGAATGGATGAATCTCAACTCTCCCTACCCTATGTCAACTAATTGTCTTGTGGTAGAGAAAGCTACCACTGTGGTCACCTTTACCCCCATAACCCTACCATATCTTGGTAGGGTGTAGAAACCATGTCTACCATATTCAAAGAGAGGAAACAGATGATGTGGCGTCCAAGAACTGACATCCCTATCCACCTCATGAGGCCTTGATGGCTCTTGGATCCAACACTGGTATTCCCCTTCCATAAGGGGTGATGCGCTCATAGACCCAACTCATAACTAGCGTGGGATGGCTTAGTGACTTCCCCTATAGTTTGACTACCTTATACAGGTCATGATAGGTAGTCCCTAGAATGTCTACTCCCCAGCGTATATACAACCATGCCCCTCAATCTGTGTAATAATAGGATCCCAACAGTAAAGGAGCGTGTCACCTCCCTTGTCCCCGATCAATCGAGAGGAAAAGATGCCCATGATGGCTCTGTGGATGATAGGAATAGGAGCAAGTGGTGATGGATCGGACCCTAATCCCATTCTTTAAACTAAAGAGAGACCGCATCCCCATGTATGTAGAATACTCGAAGTGATCTCGTATCTTGACCTTTCTGTCTTCAGGTTAATCTCCTCCCAAGTATCGGGAGTCCAAGAATGTGGTATACATCCTCTAGGGTGATGGTCCACTCACCCCCTGGCACTGAAAACCGAAAAGTGTTTCAGTCTACATCCCAATGAAGAAAGTCACATAATATGTGACTAGATAGGAGTGACATGGGGCACCCATGCAATCCTCCAAATACCCACCCTCTGTAGAGTGTCCATCTCACCTAAGTCAACTGATCCAAAATCCCTAGGAGCCAATCACACTCCCTCTCATGACTCCAACGGATGTACTCCTCCTCCTTCTACATCCACCAAAACATAGAAAAAGAGAAAGTTAGTAATATATAAAAAGGATAAGCTCACCAAAAACATGACAAAACATCAAAAATCCAAAAAAATCAAGTTAGCACACATTTTGGTCATTCTGTTTAGAATCGCCGCCCAGTGTAGGGTGGCGGTTCTAGGAGTGCCACCTTGTCATGGTGGTGGTCCAGTAACCGCCGCCCTACTTAGGGCAGCGGTCTTGACCGATTTCCCAAATACATCTTTAACCCTAGAAAATTCTCAAAAACACAAAAATGACCATTTTGAATGAAATAAAAGACTTCCCCATGGGCACCCCCTAGAGACTCATTTAAGACAATAAATTTTGAAAATAATCCCCCCTAGGTAAACCTTTTAACATTTTAACATTTTAGGTTTGAAAATGTAAAAGTAAAAAAACCAACCTTAGAATGCGTTGGTTGATCTCTCGCTCATGGAGGCATGATCATGATCTCGTAATGGTCGTTTTTTGTACTCTCATCAAAAATGGTCACCGTGGGTCTAGAGCTCCAAAATAACAAATTGAATAAGTGCAAATGAATTGGAAAATGAGTTTGTTTTGATATATATATATATATATATATATATTTTTTGACCTCATTTTGAGTGTATGTTTTCACAGGGTTGGAGCGTTGGCACAGGTATATCTCTATATCCCCAAAAATGGTAAGTCCTCTTGTCATTTTGATTTAGTGTTTATTTTTGATATTTTATCTATCTCGTACACTTGACTCTTATTTCCATCTTGTAGGTATCGGGAGCTTGATGATGCATTGTTATTTCAACACAGGCATGTCAGGTATAGCTTATAACTCCCATTTTTGGGAATGCCATACTCAAACTCTATGTTTTACGCCTTTTCATGGCTAAGATGCTTCTCCGAGGGGGAAATATGTATACACCCAAAATTACATGTGCTATATTGTCGAAAATAATTACAAAAGTCCCCAATGATGATTCATGTCCTTTCAGAAGATGTTTGAGCTCCTAAACCCATTTGCAGTGTATATTTGTAGCTTAGACGTCCTTACTTAGCTTTTCCACACTTTTTCTAGCTTCTCGCTTCATTCTATGCATGTTTTGGCCTTTAGTGTCAGGACCACCGTTTAAGCAAGGTGACGGTCTTGAGTGATTTTTCCAGATTCCATCATGCATGTTTTTAACATGTGACAATTCACTTAACTTCACTTTTAGGATGCGTTTGTGAACCGATTTGTCTAAAAATAGTTTTGATTGCTTGGTTCTTCTTGCCTCTTCTATTTTTGCATGTTCTTTATTTAGTTGGAATTGCTTCTTCTTTCCTTGTGCATGAAGGCACATCCAAACCCAATTATTATATATTCCATGCTTGTGTTCAAGAAAAAGGGCTGAATTTTTTGTGTATCTTGCATAGTATTGCTGCCACAATCCTGCTAGGAATTGCATAGCCAAGCTCATATCTCTTGTGTTATCTCTCTTCTACTTGCATTACAACCAAACTTCCTTCAAGCTACCATTTCTCAAGTGTCTTCTTCTGTTGTTGTTATTGCATTCCCAATTCCTTGGACTCATATGAACACACAAAGAAAGAAAGGAAAAATTGAGGGGACAGACATAGATACAACCAGATTTTCCAAAGCTCTTGCTTATCAAGGTTGGAATTACTTGTTTGTTTGCTTCATTTTCCAAATTGTCAATTTTGAATCATTAGTTTCAATTGCATATCAAATAGAGTAGTAAAATTGTTCATTTCAATTGATTAGGCAATTACAAGTAGATCAAATCATTAGAAAGTTTGCTCTTTGACATTACCAGGAAGTTGTGGGGAACAATAGCTCTTTCAGGGTCATGATTTGTTCTTCACCTCTAGGTAGGGTTTAAAGGGTTTTGATTAGATTAGGTTATTTGTTTTAGATTTAGATTCACATATTCGCACAAGTAACCAACTACATCCGGATGATTACTTGTCTTTAGTTTGTTTATTAGATTAGAACACATTGCTTAAAAACTAGAAAAGATCAAAAACATTTACTTTTGTTAGATTAGTTTGCTTTCATTATTTTTCTCTAGATATATTGTGAAAATGCCAAAAATATAGATTAGATTTCCTTTTATAGTTAGTTTGTTTTATCAAGATCATTTCAATACATTCTGCATGACCATCAATGACCCACAATAAGAAAAGACGTATGGTTGTGATCCTTTGGTCCCATAACCCAACGGGCCGAGAGTTGATAACAAACATTGATATAAGTTTATGTTTGATATTCTTACGCACACCTACTACATTCTCTGAGAAAATAGAAAAACTAAACATGCTAAACATCATAGCTAATCAAGCCTACGATTATTGGACTACTCCTGCAACAGGGTTTGATTACGCACATGACCATAATAGGGCCACAACCTCCACAAGTTTTTGGTTTTGATCCTCGTCCCCAGTAACCCAACAAGCATGTTAACCAATTAGATATCAACAATGGTTTACGTGCATTAGTATTTAGATCATCACCACTTCCACCCGATATCATTGCACATATTTAATTATTAAATATAGCAGAAGATCAGGCTAAGACTTTCTAGACTAGACCAGAAAATTGTCCATACTCCATGTGGATTTATTATGCATCTCGGTTTTACTTCCATGACCTTGTCTAGAAATCTATACAAGACACCTCCAGGTCACTTTTTGTGTGTTCAACAACCAATAAATAGAATCTTGGCCAAACTCGATACTTTCTAGAGTCTCTGAGCATCTATCATATCAGATCGATCAATCACACCACTTCAAGTTAGGAGAGTGTTCTTTGCCTTAGATTTGCAGATCCCGTTATTACATGTCAAGATATAAGGTTACCTCATTAGCTTATCCATCATCATCACACATACACATCCATTTCTATTCTATACCATTTTTCTTGACACGACCTCGAGAAGTCATGTACGAAGAAGGTCACGTGTTGATTTTCTTTCATAGAAATTGATGAACCCAATGTGAAGAGCTAATTTCTAAGTGTTTCCACTTTCTTCATCCATCCTTTATTCTATGGGTATTATTATACCCTCAACATATGTCAAGATACGATGAGTATGGTTGACCCATCCCGGGATTTGACTTGTACAACTATCAAACATGTATACCAAAACAATCACCTTCACTCTCAACATGGGCAGATAATCACTCAACTAGCTAAAATCCTCTTCTTCAGGGAACCAATGTTGGTTCCTCTATGTGTATTGAGGAAATTGACTAGATCACACAAACATATCCTCATGAACAATAAAGTTCAAACAACATGACTTTCATTGGGAAGCAAGTTCATCTCCTCGGGTATTGTTTTGACAACCCATTAACATGCAATTAGACTAGCTCCCACATCTAGATGAGGAGTACTTATCGAATATGTCAGGAGTGAACAATGCTTCTAGAATATAAATAAGGATTTCGATAGGTTGCAAGGCCAAAGTGATATTATGCTCCAAAACAAAAACACTTGCCCTCCACCAACCAAAAATATTGCCAATGAGGGGTGACAACATAGTGAACAATTCATAGCAAGTTACCACTCTCCTCAACAACCTCAAAAAATTCAACAAGCACCAAAATAAAACACCATATGGCATCCCATCAATGGGGGATGTCATTTCAGCATTAGTTGACAAAGTCAAAGAGGTAGATCTTTCCCAAAATGCTCAAAGTTCATACGCAGGGAAAACAAGAACTTCTCCCTATCCATAAAATTATGGACAAGTACCTACTACGTAGAACCCTCCAATTTATACGAGAGACGCTCCAAGCCCCCGTATATTTTCTAAATGGGATGGGAACCTTAGGTATGCCCCTCATGCCACATATGGATATCTATAGTAGTCACTAGCTAGAAGTGCATTCTTAAACACCATACCACTAGAAATGAAATGTTCTCTCGGCTTTAAGCCTTCACTCCATATCAAAGTAGTCAACCACCCTACGTACACTTATATTCTAAATCACCATAAGGGGATATGTACACTTACCCGGGTCTATATGGAAGCCACAAAGGATCCCATATTAAAAAACCAATGTTTACGCTATTCCATTTCATTATTCGATGAAACCTCCACCTCCCTAACAAGGATCTTCAATGGTTGAAACGTCACGCAATGGGGGACCTATTCTCGAATGTCTTAAGGAGTCTTTGGACTTATCCTTCTCGGACACCATGCTCCTAATACCCTTGCCGAATATTCTGAAGTTCAAAGGGGAGGATGATCCTAACACTCACATCAAAGCTTATGTAACGACCATTCGAGAGCTACTCCCATGGGAAAAAGTTGTTGCGAAGAGTTTTCTTATGAAGCTAGAAGGTATTTCTCTCGATTGGTACTATAGGATACCAGAGGCTTCAATACACCCTTTTAAGCAGCTCGTATCATAATTTATTAAGGCTTTTGATATGAACAAACTTTTGAGAACAAGAATCAAGATAATTCCTTCATATCAAACAAGAGCACAACGAGTCCGCATCCCACTTCATTCAAAGGTGGTGACAAGTTCTCTACTCCTCTGCAAGCGCTCCAAATATGGATCGACGGAGTCAGTATGATTTGTTCCTCCATTCCCTCTATAGGGAGACAAGGGAATAAGTTTAAAAGTTCCCGCTAAGGAGATATGAAGAGGTGTTAAAGGGTGCTCTTCAAATTGACCAAGAAGCCATTGATAGTGGTCATAAGACTTATGAAGAAAATGGAAGGCTAGTCACTCCTAACCAAAATAACCCCGGTTACTGTTAGTGCAAAATCACAGCACCCCTGGATGCAGATAAGGTTTCTAGGTTGATCACTTGGGCATCCGGTGTGATTTCATAACATTGAATCCTTTCTCCAAGTGTGGGACTAAAAAATAAATGATAAAGGATTCTCCAGAGAAGGTCTGGTTCCTATTCCTCTGTTTAGATGCACACGAAATATGCAGAGGGTTATCTCAAAACCTAATCTAATCGCCAAGGAGACAAGGTAAGAAGATGCATAAAATAAATCTCAGCTAACATAGGTGATGCACCGAGGAATGAAGAACACCTATTTTTCCAAAAAACATAGACCATTTGAATGTGATATAAGATCATGCACGATGACAAAACCTGCAAAGTGAAAGACCGAGGAGGATGTAAAAAGTGAACACAGAGAGAGGGCCGAGAATCATCCACGAGACATGCATTACTTGCTCCAAAGATTGATACAATACACTATAGAATGCCATGAGGCGTAATGCAGTATTACAGTTCAAATGAGAGGTTCGAACTCCACAAATTCACCTGAGGAGAAGAAGGGAGAGGCAAAACAGAAAAATGTTCGACCCTTGAAAAGAAGCTCCTCTTAACAATATATAGAAAGAATGAGAGAGGGAAGAGAGAGGGGAAAGCCAAATCTACCCCAACCACCTCCAGGTTGCATTCAATTTATCTCATTATGGCAGAAGCGGCAGATCCTGGCAAAACGGTGGGCTTTCTTACAGAAGCGGCGAATCGTCTGCATTAAAGTTGTTTGTTGAAGCATTACTTCTGCTTGTTATTTCATGCCAGAGGCGTTTCTTGATTTTCTCTCTCCAAACTGAACCAAAATGCAAGATTGACCCCGTAATCGTGTAGAGAATTTCACCAGCTTTCCATTGATATAAAGAACGTGAAAATCTGAGCTTTGGATCGAAAGTTATGGCGATCTGAAGATTTAGGGCAAAAACAGGCCAAAACGGGTCGGCGGGAAAATATTTGAACTTTTTCCGCGCTCTGCCACTTGGATGACACGTGGCAGGCTCTGATTCGCTGAGCAATTCTCTCTCCTCCACCTTTCGGTGGGCTTTCTTTTGAAATTTCCTTGTGGGCCCCTTAAACTTGGACACGTGGCACTACTTCATTAGTTCGGGTCAGTGCTTGAAACTTCGCCCTTTGACTTTTGAACCTTTTCTCCTTGTGACACGTGTCATGATGTGGTTGGTCAGCGGGTTTGCCGGCTCTTTCGCGTCCATTTGTCCCGGATGTCCCAAACTGTCTGGGACAAAAACTTCCGATCCGCCCGAAATGGGCTTCCTTGTCCCTTATCTGCCGATGACACGTGGCGCAATCTGGTTGGCTCTCGGCTTTTTCGCTATCCGCGTCCCACGCGTCCCTTTGTCCCATTTGTCCCACTTTTCCTTGTGCTGAAGTTTCTTGTTTCGGCCGAACCGGCCGGTTCGCGTCCATTTGTCCCAAATGTCCCAGTGCTTCGCGGACAAATTCTTCCGGTTCGCCCGATCCGGCCGATTCGCGTCCTTATGGCCCGAATGTCCCAAACTGTTTGGTGCAAAATTTCTCCTTTTCGGCTGATCTGGGCGGTTCGCGTCCTTCGCGTACTCTTGTCCCGAACTGTCCCACTCAGCAGTTAGTCATTTTTCCTCCTTCGGCCGAACCGGCTTTCCGCGTCCGCCGCGTCCTTTTGTCCCGGATGTCCCAGTTGCATCCGGACTGCCTAGCGGCAAATCGGCCGATCCGCGTCTTCCGCGTACATTCGTTCCAACTGTCCCAAAGGAAACCTTGAGAAAGACTTAGCCAATTTTCACGATTTTTCCTGTTTCAATCTACTTGCTTGGAACTGCAAAACTCTGATGCATGTTATCGAAATTTACCCTGGGGTGAAATTTTGACAACAGTTTTGACGACTCAGCTGGGGTCACCTGCCTGCTAGGTAGAAGATCAGTGGCCTTTTAGCGATCTATTGGGCATGGAGTCATAAGCAATAACCTGAAACGAGCCTGATATCTAATCCCGAGCCTGATACTGCAACTTCTTCTCCAACAACACTCTGAACTGTAGAAAACAACCTGAGAGCAGCAAAACCTGTGCCGAAGCACTTAGGAAAACTGAAACCTAACTACAACAGGACAATGTGCACAAGCACTTGGAGGAATGAAAATCTAATTAATATTTACAAGGTAGTGAACTTCCCTCTAGAGGCAACGCTTGAGATAGATTCCATTGACTAGAATCTGCAGTTCTTCACCATCCAATGAGGCCAATTAGAAAGCATTTCTGCTCTTGTGCTTCGTGACCATGTATGGGCCACTCCAAATGGCATCAAATTTGAAATGCCTTCCTGGTTTTGCCCGATCTGCATCCCATTTCAACACTAGATCTCCAACTTGAAAAGATCTATCCTTGGCCTTTCTGTCAAAGGTCTTCTTGATCAAAGCTTGATCCTTTTCCATTGCTTGGGATGCCTGATTTCTGATCTCTTGCAGCTCCATCAGCTCTGCATATCTCACCTCCATAGGCTCAAATTCAAGCAACTCCAGCTGCTTCATGAGTTCCAATGTTGGCAACTCAAGTGACATGGGCAAGATTGCCTCTCTTCCATAGACAAGCTTAAATGGAGAATTACCTGTGGATCTTTTGGGAGTGATCCTATCAGCCCATAAGGCTGATTTCAGTTTGGTATGCCAAGCCCTCTGATTCTCATCAAGAGTCCTCCTAATGATCCTCAACAAGTTCTTGTTTGTAGACTCGGCCTGGCCATTACCTTGAGGGTAATAGTTTGATGAAGTGCTTAGGTAGATCCCGTTCTTGACAGCCCACTCAGTCACCTTAGATCCAATGAATGCCAATGCATTATCAGAGATTATTGTAGCAGGTACACCAAATCTAGTAGTTATCCCCTCGTAAAAGTCCAAGATGCTAGACTCATTCACCTCTTTGAGTGCTACAGCTTCTGTCCATCTGGTGAAGTAGTCCGTGGCTGTCAAAATCCATTTGTGCCCTTGGCTTGAATTGGGATTGATGGCTCCAATGAAGTCTAAACCCCATTGCATGAATGGCTGGTCAACTGAGATTGGATGTAATGGAAGGGCAGCGAGTCTCTCTTTTCCTGTGAAGAATGCACAATTCTTACATCTCTTGATCCATGCATAGCAATCACTAAAGATTTTAGGCCAATAATAACCAGCCTTCATGATTTTTAGAGTTGTCACTCTTGGTGCAAAATGGCCACCAGCTGGTCCATCATGAAACTCTTTTAATACCCTTTGGATCTGACCTGTGTTAATGCATCTCAGCAGCACTCCATTCACATCCTTCTTGAACAAAACTCCATCAATGATGGTATATGGAACAGCCTGCAACCTGAAGTATCTCCTCTTTTCTTTGCTCATTTCTGGAGGGCATAGGCCTATTTGTAGGAAGTGCATAATGCCTTGGGTCCAGCAAGGAGTCGGGGCAACATTGTCTTCTTCTTGCCTACCACTCGGTTCATGGCTGTCTTGAATCACAAAATAGCCTCTTCTTTGTTGCATACTTCTTTTGCTTCCCCAAAACCAGCTGCTCACACAATCCTTTCCCTCTTACCAGCTTGGTGATCTTGATCTCAATGTCATACTCCATGACACGGGTGATCCAACCTGCCCTTTTCTCATTCAAATCCTTGTTGAGGAGGAAGTCCTTAACCCCAGCATGTGAGACCAGCAACTGGACCTTGTTGTTTGAGACTAAATGCTTGAATTTCTTCAAGCTTCTGATTACTGCAAGCACATGCTTTTCAATAAAAGAGTACCTCACTTCGCAGTCATCTAGGCTCTGGCTGAAGAAGGCAATCGGCTGTTCATCATTATCTTTGTTTTGCTGCACTAGAATGGCAGAAATAGTGTCATCACCTCCAAATGCATAGAGGATGAAATCCTTGGAAAAGTCTGGGTTGATGAGAGTGGGTGCTTGGGAGATGGCTTCTTTGATTGCTTCAAAACTCTCCTTGCCTTCTCGTCCCACTTGAAAGCCATGCTTTTCCTTAACATTTTGGTGATGGGCTTGACAAGGGCTGCAAAATCTGGGACAAACCTCCGAACAAAGTTTATCCTTCCCAGGAAACTCTGAAGGGCTTTCTTGTGGCTTGGCAATGGTAGTGCTCTTATGGCTTCAACCCTCTCTGGATCAATTGCTAATCCTTCCTTGGAGACAATATGGCCAAGGAGCTTCCCTTCATGTGCAAGAAAGATGCACTTCTTAGGATTTAAGGACACTCCGAACTTTCTACACCTCTGAAACACTTGCCTGAGGTGAAAGAAATGGTCTGCTGCATTCTTTGAGAAGACAGTAATATCATCTAGGTATACCAGCACTATCTTGTTGATCAAGCCTTTGAATGCCATATCCATAGCTCATTGGAATGTTGCTCCGTGTTCGATAGTCCAAATGGCATCTTCTTGTAAGCATATGTGCCCCATTTGGTTGTGAAGGCTGTCTTGAACTGGTCTTCCTCCTTTACCATAATCTGATTGAAGCCTGAGTAACCATCAAGTAGTGAAAACCTTTCTGAACCAGCTACAACCTGCAATATTTGCTCCATGGAAGGGAGTGGATAATGGTCCTTGAGAGAGGCTCTATTCAAATCTCTGAAGTCAACACACAGCTTGATCTCTCCACTCTTCTTTCTGACTGGAACTAAGTTGGCAACCCAACTAGAATGCTTGATTGGGAATATGATTCTTGACTCAATCAGCTTGTCCAATTCTTTCCTCATGAGAGGCTCCATGTGTGGATTGACTGGTCTCTGTTTCTGCCTGACAGGCTTAGTATTTGGATCCACCCGATGGTATCTTTGAGCTAAGTTGGGATTGAAACCTTTCAAGTCTTCATAGCTCCAAGCAAACACGTCAGGGAATTCTTGACATAGCTGTATGAACTCACACCTTTCTTGCTCAGTTGTCATCTTTCCAATTTGCAATGGCTTGTTCTCTTCTACCAAGATGGATACCGAATCTTCTCTCTTGACCTGAATGTTTGCTTTCTCCTTTCTAAACTGATCATTGGGGTTAAAAATGGACTCCAAAGTGATAAGTCCCTTGGGCAGCTTGTCAGTTCTCAGCTGTATCACTTGGTCACCATATTGCTGTTCCAACTTTTCTTGATTCTTAGCTGAGAACTCAGCTTCTTCTTGCAAGAAATGGATGATTTGCTGGTCATTCTCAAATACTTGCCAACTGACATCGTTATCCGGCACTGAAGGCCTCACAATCACGTGGATGTTTGGCTGTACCTTGTCTTGTTGAATGTTTTCTACAATGTCAAAGGCTGCCCCTACTGCTGCAAGCCTGTCAGCAGCTTGATTCTCTTTCCTAGGAATGGCTTTGATGCCAAAACCCTCAAAATCTTCCATGAGGTCCCACACCCTGTTCTTGTAGCATCTGAGTAGATCGTTCTTGGCAGCATGCCGTCCCTTGACCTGATTTACAATCAATTCACTGTCCCCAAAGACTTGCAAATTCTTTATTTTTCTCTTGATTGCCCAATGCATCCCTTGCACCAAGGCTTCATATTCAGCAGTGTTATTGGAGCATGCAAATTGAAATCTAAAAGCTGAATAGTACTTTATTCTTTGAGGTGAAACAAGCATGGCCCCACCTCCTGCACCTTGCCTACTTGATCCGTAAAAAAATAGCTGCCATACCTTGTTGTCATCATTATGGCCTAGCTTGGTGATGCTAGAACAGGTTGATTTTCTTCGTGTATACAATAGACTCCTAGCTCAGACTCTTCTACTTCTTGATAGGGATCAAAAGCATGTATCTTGTTTTCCCATTCATCAAGAGTTAGGTCTGGGATACTTCCAACCTTGGTGTCAGCCTCATCAGTGCTAGGGTGATCTTATTGATCAAATGCCGAGCAATTGGCATTAATCTGACTTGGGGTGCAAGGCTCAATATGGAAGTTTGCAATGGGTTCAGACCTGATTGTAGCCTTAGTTCCATACCTCGTTCTAAATAGCATGTGTGACCAATCCACCGAAAGATATCCTCCAATTTTAGCAGTGAAGTCTCTTGATAAGCACAATGCAAAGAGTGGTGGCAGGTCTATGACTGACACATCTTGTAACACTATTACGTTGGGACATGCGTGCAGTGTGAGGCTCAAACCTTTGATTACTCCAACCGTTGTCACTGCTATCCCGTCTAATTGTACTACACCCTTGGAGATGGTTTCATATTGGAGTCCTAGCTGATCAGCTATTTGCTTGGGCATTACTGAACTACTTGCCCCAGAGTCAATCATGCAATTATGTACCAACTTATCTCCTATGATCAATGAAACATAAAATGGAGGGGGCTTCAACATTTTACCTTGCTGTCCTCCATGATTTCCTTCAGGCTGGGCAGCATTTGTGAGTACCTTCTCTTGCATTTGGACTTGCTGATTCGAAGTTGGCCAATCCTTCATGGCAGCTTGCAGCAGATCTCTTTGGCCTGGGATGGATAGGGATTCCCACATAGATATATTGACGTTTGTCTTCTTCATCTGATCAATGATACTGAATGGTGATGAAGGATCTCTCTACTGTCCCTTGGTTTGCACATTTACTCCTTGTATGTGGGCAGCAACAGCTGGCATTTGAGTTGGCCTAGGGGCTGTTCTTGGCTGCCCTTGTGCATTTGAAACGGGACTTTGCTTGCCAATCATTTGTGGAGCCGTGGAAGGTTGTGGATTGGCTGGGGCTAATGGCTGTTCTTCACCCAAATTTCTCCTTTTTGACCTTGTGTTTGCTGCAACACCTTGAGAAACTGCCTGGTTCATGCCACAAAAATCCTCTACTTGCCAATTTACCAATGTGGTGTCATTTGGGGCTGATTGTTGTTGGAATGTTTCTTGTTGTTGGCTGTTTCCTTGACTGCCCTCGCCCTCCACACCAGTAGTTGTCACCATCAATGCTTGATTGAGAGCACCATTGAAGCACATGGATTGGTTATGAGGCTCGTTGCATGGAAAGCACCAATCATATTCCTGGGCAATGTTATTCTGTGTTGGCACTAATGCCTTGGAGGCAGATATGGCATTTGGATTATAGGGCTGGAATGGTCTATTGGCAGGAGGCCTTACTTGGCTTTGATTTTGATTCATATTTGCAGCTGGATTAGGTGGTCTTTGTGGTTGGTATGGCTGCCTATTAGGCTGAGCTTGGGGTTGATAGGAAGGTCTGAAACCTTGGGCTTGCTGCCTCTTGAGAGTAACCAGCTCATTGCCTAGGTTTTGCAACTGTTTCATGACCTCTTGGAGTTCATTTGAAGCACTAGGAGATGAAGTGGAAGCTTCATTTGAACTCTGATTTCTAGGAGTGGGAACAGGAGCCAAAGTGGGTGCTTGACTAGTGCTTGGATTTTCTAAGTTTGGATACAAGGGCATGGGAGGCCTAGGAGCCAGTTTACCAGCTTGAATAAGACAGTTTTCAGCCCTAATGGCAATGCTATAAGCCATAGGGATTGTTGTGCCTCCCATGGACTGAATTAACATAGAAATATCAGAATTCAAAGCTTTAAGGTAATATAGAAAAGCACCTCCTGCTGTTGGCCTGACTGCCACTGGAATCCTATCCCAAGACCTTTGAAATCTGAAGTTGAAGTCGGTCAGCTGCTCGTTGGGAGCCCTCTTGATGGTTGTCAACTGCTCCAAAAGAGACAAGTTGTCTCCCTTCTCTCTAAATTGCTCGTGAAGCGCAATGCACAATTGATTCTATTTTGTAATAGAACCAGCTCCAAGGCTCCTAAACCATTGCAATGCTTTACCCTTGAATGAGGATGCCAGTAACTTGACAGCCACTTGCATTTCATCGATTTCATGGATTGCACAAAGGTTAGCAATATCTTTAACATGATCACCTGGAGTAGTCTGATTTTCTCCAGTGAAGTAGGGAATGTTCTTCAAGGCTGCAATAGGAACTGGATGTTGTGCATTGAGAGCAAGTGGGCTGCTTGCTTGTGAAGTTGACATAGGGGTTGTTCTGAGCCATTCTGATTGGTCTTAAAACCCTTGTATATTGAAAGAAAGGCCTGTCAGGTGGAGGAGTTGAGAGAGTTCTGTTTGGTGGAGATGGAGACCTTTGAATCCTTCTTCCTCTTTGCCTTCTTCTCGGAGATAACTGCAGGTATTCAAATAGCACCTCTTCTTCTCTAGCTCTTGACCTTGTGGTGATTCTTCTCATGAGTTTTCAGGCCTGCACTGCTGAAACCAGTTGATTCTTCCCCTTGGAGTCGCCAGATATGCAAATAATAGCTCTTATAAGCAAGAAAACTGCAGCAGATGCATATCAACTTTGCTGCAATAAAAATGAGACCTCTAGTGTCCCACCGGCATGCCAAAACTGTTAGTGCAAAATCATAGCACCCCTGGATGCAGATCAAGTTTCTAGGTTGATCACTTGGGCATCCAGTGTGATTGCATAACATTGAATCCTTTCTCCAAGTGTGGGACTAAAAAAATGAGAAAGGATTCTCCAGAGAAGGATGGTTCCTATTCCTCTGTTCAGATGCACACGAAATATGCAGAGGGTTATCTCAAAACCTAATCTAATCTGCCAAGGAGACAAGGTAAGAAGATGCATAAAATAAATCTCAGCTAACATAGGTGATGCACCGAGGAATGAAGAACACCTATTTTTCCAGTAAACATAGACCATTTGAATGTGATATAAGATCATGCACAGATGACAAAACCTGCAGTGAAAGACCAGGAGGATGTAAAAATGAACACAGAGAGGGCTGAGAATCATCCACAGACATGCATTACTTTCTCCAAAGATTGATACAATACACTACAGAATGCCATGAGGCGAACAGTGTACATACAGATTCAAATGAGAGGTTCGAACTCCACAAATTCGCCTGAGGAGAAGAAGGGAGAGGCAAAACAGAAAAATGTTCGACCCTTGAAAAGAAGCTCCTCTTAACAATATATAGAAAGAATGAGAGAGGGAAGAGAGAGGGGAAAGCCAAATCTACCCCAACCACCTCCAGGTTGCATTCAATTCATCTCATTATGGCAGAAGCGGCGGATCCTGGCAAAACGGTGGGCTTTCTTACAGAAGCGGCGAACTGTCTGCTGCATTAAAGTTGTTTGTTGAAGCATTACTTCTGCTTGTTATTTCGCACCAGAGGTGTTTCTTGATTTTCTCTCCAAACTGAACCAAAATGCAAGATTGACCCCGGAATCGTGTAGAGAATTTCACCAGCTTTCCATTGATATAAAGAACGTGAAAATCTGAGCTTTGGATCGAAAGTTATGGCGATCTGAAGATTTAGGGCAAAAACAGGCCAAAACGGGTCGGCGGGAAAATATTTGAACTTTTCCGCACTCGCCACTGGATGACACGTGGCGTGCTCGATTCACCGAGCAGCTTCTCTCTCTCCTGCACCTTTCGGCGGCTTTCCTTCAAATTTCCTTGTGGGCCCCTTAACCTTGGACACGTGGCACTACTTCATTAGTTCGGCCGCAGCTTGAAACTTCACCCTTTGACTTTTGAACCTTTTCTCCTTGTGACACGTGTCATGATGTGGTTGGTCAGTGGGTCTGCCGGCTCTTTCACGTCCATTTGTCCCGGATGTCCCAAACTGTCTGGGACAAAAACTTCCGATCCACCCGAAATGGGCTTCCTTGTCCCTTATCTGCCAATGACACGTGGCGCAATCTGTCAGTTGGCTCTCGGCTTTTTTCGGCTATCCGCGTCCTGCGCGTCCCTTTGTCCCATTTGTCCCAGTTTTCCTTGTCAGGCTGAAGTTTCTTGTTTCGTCTGAACTGTCCAGCCAAGGCGTCCATTTGTCCCAAATGTCCCAGTGCTTCGCGGGACAAATTCTTTTGGTTCGCCCGATCCGGCGGTCGCATCATCCTTACGGCCCGAATGTCCCAAACTATTTGGTGCAAAAGTTCTTCTTTTCGGCCGATCTGGGTGGTTCGCGTCCTTCGCGTACTCTTGTCCCGAACAGTCCCACTCAGCAGTTAGTCGTTTTTCCTCCTTCGGCTGAACCGGCTTTCCGCGTCCGTCGCGTCCTTTTGTCCTGGATGTCCCAGTTGCATCCGGAATGCCTAGCGGAAAATCGGCTGATCCGCGTCTTCCACGTACATTCGTTCCAACTGTCCCAAAGGAAACCTTGAGAAATACTTAGCCAATTTTCACGATTTTTTCTGTTTCAATCTACTTGCTTGGAACTGCAAAACTCTGATGCATGTTATCGAAATTTACCTTGGGGGGGTGAAATTTTGACAACAGCTACTCTAACATCACAAGTAATGATCAAGGACTAAAGGTGCTTAATAAGAACCATGGGGTCACGATGGATGGTGTTATTGACCAGCCCAAGAATCCTAATGTTGTTATCCCTTCCAATACAAATAATACCAATAACAATAACAATGGCAATAATTAAATAAATAATAACTTCTCGCCCTCAGTCAAGGATGTAGATTTTAATCATTCTCAACAAAGAAAAGAACAACAACAACAACAACCTCAGTAATCAAGACAAACACATACCCAAGGCCCTAACCAATACCTGCAGACAATTATTTGAACCAATTCAAAACCAAGGGCAAGGGTTCCCAAATTTTAACTATAAAAATCAATAGATGAACAATAATCATAATTTCGAGACCACAACAAGGTGCAAACCAAAGGCCTTGAGATTATGATCCTAATTTATATTACGGTTTCCATACGTTCAAGGGCATGACGCAAGAACATACGGCGATCAGCAACAAGTTTCTATAGTGTTTTCTAGAGGATCAAAGACAATTATTTGTTGACATGTTTTTGGCAAACCCAACAACGCCAACTCGAACATATACATGGGACCGGTATCCCCACAGAACACACCACTCAAAATCTTTAATGATCCTCTCCCCACATGCCCAAAGGACTATAGAATAGATCCCAATGGTTCAAACAAAGGTGTTGTTATAGGGACACATGATCACAAAGGATCAAATTTGTTAAACCCACAAATGACACCTCCTTTGGATGGTCACCACCAAACAAATCTTGTGGGATTGGTGGAGTTGGAAAATGAACCTTAGATTAACACTGCCACTAGAAACAAAGATTAATATTTGCATCCAATCCCAATCTACCAAACTATATCAGATGACATTTCTGATATGCTAGGCAAGCTAGTAGGAGCTTATGACTTGATCAATGATCTAACTAAGACCTTCTCTCACATTTCCTTCTTGGATATGTTAAAGAATTCCCCTGCTCACATAGCCACTCTATTAGAAGCACTAGGTCTTGGCCATTTGATTAACGTCACCCCTCCTCTAGAGGTGTAAATAAACCACGTGGACTTTGATGTCTATCCTCTAGGGCAGCTTGAAAGAGACATTGGATTCATATTTTACATCAAAAAGATGCCCATAGATGCTGAAATAGCTCATAGAGGTGATCGATGTTGTTTTTACAAGTCCGGATTTACTACAACTATGTAAAGTGTATGATGATTGACGACGAGGAAATGGTTAACATAGTCACCTTCTCTTTCCTTCAAAAGTTAGGTTAAAGAGAGAGTAATTTCTCTTCAATGTGAAATACACCGAGAGGTTATGACAACCTCAAGGCAACGTCAATCGAACTATAATAGTTCTAACCGAGTTTTATATTATAGATTGGGAATCCAACTATAATATGATCCTTGCCATCCTTGGATTCATCACATGAAGGCAATTCCTCCACTTTGTTTCAGAAGTCGGGTTCTAGATTTAGGGAAGGTCTTTGTGACACAGGGTGATCCAAAACCCTTTGACATACATGTAGCTAACTTGAAAAAGAGGCTAGGGGTCCACTCAGAGTTTGAGCTTCCTACAAATAAGTTAAATAAACCCACAAGATCAATGCCAGAGGAAAATCTAGTTCCTACAATGGAATTAGAAGTCATGGGTTTGATCGAAAGAATTCCATAAGTAAAAAATGAAACCATCATTGTAGAGACAGTGTCATTAGAAACCACAACAAATATTGTCGAGCTATTGGAGAAGGATTTACCTATTCTCCTTCCTTTCAATTCTATGGGTATGGGACATACCATAAGAATCGTTTCTCTTCCAACATATGAAGTTTTAATGGTTGAAGTAACTGAGGTAAAAGAAGAGGATGTAAAGGATGATCCAACATCCATTTTTCCAAGTAACTGTTGGAATATCCATTTTGGTGGAGCCAAGTGTCGTTTTGGCACCGAGGTAGGTGTAACTCTTACCTCTCATGAGGGAATGATTTTTCCTTTTGCCTTCAAGTTAAATTTTGATTGTACAAATAATGGGGTTAAATACGAAGCCCTTCTACTTGGTCTCATTGTAGCCAAAAGAATGGGTGCTCTTAATATTAGGGTGTTGGGTGATTCACAACTTGTTACAAATAAGATATCTGAGGTATATGAGACTAGAGTTGAGCATTTACAACTCTACAAAACAACAATGCTAAATCTAACAAAGGGGTTTGAATTCATATAGATTAAAGAAATTCCATTCGAGCAAAACCTCCTTGCATACTCAATAGAAACTTCCGCTTCTCACTTGAATCCAAGCATTGAGTTGGAAGATACAAACTTCATGGTCTCTGTTCATGTTGAACCTTTTGTTGAGTTGTGGAGCTCAATTACTTTAGTTTATCATGCAATGGAAAGTTGCTGGAAAATACAGTAACCATTATCAGTTAAGGAGAACCGGCATTGGTCGGTATGACCGAGATATTGGTCAGGAAAGGGAGGAATCGACATCGGTTAGGGCTAACCAACATCGGTTACCTATGCGAGGATGTTTTAATTAACTCTTGGGAATTAGATCTATTTTTAGCATTAAAGTATATCTGTTCATTGTAATTGCATGGCTAAGTTCCCTAAGTCTATAAATGACTATATAAACATAAAGCTAGGGTTTAGAAGGGCAGGATTAACAAGAATTAGAAAGAACTTGCAAAATTTATTGAGAGATAGAATTCTTAGTAATGAAGTAAAATCTTGAAGAAAGAAAACACTTTGTACATCTGAGAGGTGTGGAAGATTGTAAATATTCATTGTATATCTTGTCAAAGATTTGGATAATAGATTGGATTGTTTCTTGGTGGATGTAGCCCACACTGGGTGAACCACGTTAAATATGGTATTGATTTATGTCTCTTGTTTTGTATATTTCTTTTGGTAGAATATCCGCTTTTATTTGCATGTATGCTTAGATATGATATATTGTCTATACAACCGATGTGCTAACCCCAACAACTAGTATCAAAGATTTGTTTGAGGGTTTTGTGTGTTGATGATTTACTCACGAGGGTTTTCTCTCGATTGAGTGAGAGATACAAAAATGGAAGAAGAAAACAAATACAAGGTAGAGAAATTTGACAGCCAAAATGATCAATTATGGAAGATGCAGATTAAGGATTATCTATATCAAAGAGATTTGAATTTACCGTTGGATGAGAAGTCTAGAACTACGAAGATGACTGATGAAGAATGGAAGATTATTGATAGAAAGGCTTTGGGATCTATAATATTGAGCCTAACAGCATCTGTGGCTTCCAATATTACAGAAGCAACTTCTACAGTAGAGTTAATGAAATCTCTTGCTAATTTATATGAAAAACCTAGTGCTTCAAATAAATTTTATTTGATGAAGAAACTATTTAGTTCTAAGATGCATGAAGGTGGATCTGCATCTAGTCATTTGAATGATTTCTGATCTATTGTAAATTAGTTAAAATCGGTTGTAATACTATTTGATGATGAAGTAAAAACTTTTACTCTTATGTTCTTTGCCTGATAGTTGGGATAACTTGGTAATGGATGTTAGTAATACAACATCTGCTAATAATATTTTTAAGTTTGATGATGTGGTTAGTATAATCTTGAATGAAGAAATTCACAGGAAGAGTACAAATGAATCATCATCTGGAAATGCTTTGAATGTAGAAAGCAAAGGGGCATACGAAAGGAGAGATCCAAGAGTAAGCTTAATGGGAAATGAAATTCAAGGGATAGTAGATCTAAATCCGTAAGTAAGGGAATTACTTGTTGGAAATGTGGAAAGAAAGGACATACAAAGAAAGATTGTTGGTCAAAATATAAAGAGAACCAACAACTTAAAAGGTAAATAAGTAAATCTTGCTACATCGTAGGTAATGTAATATGATATTATTATTTCTTTAGATAATATAATTGAATCATGGGTTTTAGATTCAGGAGTTTCTTTCCATGCAACCCCTAATAAGAGTTATTTTAGAAATTATGTCCAGGGTAATTTTGGGCATGTTTATTTGGGTGATGATGAACCTTGCAGTATTACTGATAAAGGGGAAGTTCATATAAAATTGTAGAATGGAAATACATGGGTATTGAAAGATGTGAGGCATGTGCCAAGCCTCAAGAGAAATCTTATTTCTGCAGGCAACTAGGTGAATTTGGTTGCATGGTTACTTTTACAAGAGACTCTTGGAAAGTCACCAAGGGTACTTTTGTTATGGCAAGAGGTAAGAAGGTAGGAACATTATATTTATCTACCTGTATTACTAATTCCTTTTCTGCATTATCTACTTCAGATTCGATGCATGCATGCATGTGGCATAACCGGTTGGGCCATATGAGTAAAAAAGGAATGCAAATCTTAAAGGCTAAGGGTAAGTTATCAGATTTGAAAGATTTAGATCTTGATTTATGTGAGCATTATATCTTTGGAAAGAAAAAGAGAGTGAGATTTATCAAAGTTGGGGAAACTAAGAAGGAGAAAAATTGGAGCTTGTACACTCAAATGTGTGGGGACCAGCTTAGGTAGCTTCTCATGGAGGATCCCAATATTATGTTACTTTCATTGATGATGCTACAAGAAAGGTATGGGTTTATTGTATTAAACATAAATTTGATGTTTTTGAGACTTTTAAAAGATAGAAATCCCTTGTTGAGAATGAATCAAATTCTAAGTTAAAGTGCCTTAGATCTGACAATGGTGCTGAATACTATAGCAAGGATTTTAATGATTATTGTTCAGTGAATGGAATACGCAGAGAAAGAATGGTTTCAAGAACACCACAGGAGAATGGTGTTACAAAAAGAATGAACAGGAAAATTATGGAACATGCTAGAAGTATGAGGATACATTCTGGATTGCCCTTAAAGTTTTTGACAGAAGTATTTTATACAATAGTTTATTTGATTAACCATGGACCTTGAAGTTCACTAGATGGAGGAATACCAGAGGAAGATTGGACCGAAAAAGAGGTAGATCTTTCTTTTCTTAAAGTTTTTGGTTCATAAGATTTGTGTATGTTGATAAGGAAAATAGAAAGAAGTTGGATGTAAAATCCAAGAGATGCACTTTCATTGGTTATGGATATGGTGGTTTTGGTTTTTATTTTTGGGATTTAGAGAATTCTAAAATTATTAGGAGTCATGATGCTGAATGGAATGAATAGAGAATGTACATGGATCAGATTTTGGTACCCAAGGATAAACTGGTTGAGAAGTTTGTAAATGAAAATGAACTCTCATATTTAAAATAATTACTGACAGGGTTACACAAGAATCGATGTCGGTGTCGGTTGAATCTTGACCGACATCGATCGATGAACCGGTATCGGTTACAAAAGATCCAAACTGCATCGGTTAATAGAACCAAAGTGTTGATTAGAGGTGAATAGTGGTGGTCATCACAAATTTGGATAGGAATGTCCAAGAGGTCCAAATTGAGCCTCAGTACCCCAAACTCCCGTGAGAAGGTCGAAAGGGTAAGTAAACCTCCGTATAGATTTACACCTCCTCTATCTTATTTATTATTGATTGATAATGGTGAACTAGAGAGCTTTGAAGAAGTAATGTAGTATAAGAACCACGTCCAATGGGAGCATGACATGGATGAGGAGATGGAATCCTTGGAATAGAACCAGACTTGGGATTTGGTTAAGTTGCTAGTCGGTAAGAGAACATTGCAGAACAAGTGGGTTTAAATGATTAAGGAAGAAGAGGGTGGACAAAAAAGGTACAAGGAAAGGCTTGTAGTAAAGGGATTTGCATTTAGAGAAACTAGATGTGAAGATGAATTTCCTTCATGGCGATTTGGATGAAGAGATTTATATGCAGCAGCTGCTTGGGTATGAAGTCAAGGGTAAGGAGAAATTAGTGTGTAGGTTGAAAAAGAGTCTATATGGGCTCAAGCAAGCTCCAAGGAAATGGTACATGAGGTTTGATAGTTTTATGCAAGAGCATGGTTATTTGAGATGTGAATATGACCATTTTGTTTATTTCAAAAGGCTTGAAAATGGGAGCTATATTATTTTGTTATTGTATGTGGATGATATGCTTATTGCAGGATCTAGTATGCAAGACATTGGTGAGCTTAAGAGAAAGCTAGCTCACACATTTGCTATGAAGGATTTAGGAGCTGCAAAAAGAATCCTTGGCATGCAAATACATAGAGACAAAAAAAATAAATTGTATTTGTTTCAGAGGATTATATCTACAAGGTGTTAGAAAGGTTCAACATGCAGAATGTAAAACCTTTGGTTTGGACACTTCAAACTTAGAAAATATCAGTTTCCATCATCACATGAGGAGGTAAAATACATGACACGAGTACCATTTGCTTTAACAACAGTTGGGAGTCTCATGTATGCTATGGTTTGTACTAGACCGACATTGTACAGAAATGGGAGTGGTGAGTAGATATATGACCAATCTAGGTAAAGAGCATTGGAAAGAAGTCCAATGGATACTCAGGTATTTGAAAGGGATATCTAGCATGCGGTTATGCTATAGAGGTTAAGATATTTAATTATGTGGCTATGTTGATTTGGATATGGTTGGAGATATGGATGGTAGAAGGAGCACTATTGGATATATTTTCATAGTAGGTGGAACGCAGCGCTTACTTGGATTTCATGATTGCGAAAGGTTGTGGCTTTGTCTACTATAGAGGAAAAGTATGTTGCAGCTACAGAGGCTAGCAAGGAGATGATATGGATGAGTAGGTTCATGGAAGAGTTGGGAAAGAAGCAAGATGATTGTAAACTATTCAGTGAAAGTCAAAGTGCAATTCATTTGGAAAATAACTCAACGTTTCATTCAAGAACAAAACACATTCAATTGAGGTATCACTTCATATGGAAAGTATTGGAGGATGGATAGTTGAATCTGGAAAATATTCATATGAGAAAGAACCCTACGGATATGCTAATGAAGCCATTAGTAAATGATAAGTTGGAGTGACACTCCACTTCTGTTGGTCTTCGAGTTTGAGACTTGAAGAGGAAGAAACAAAGCTAAGGAAGGATCCAAGAATGATGTTGTATAGGTATGGTTTAGTAATTAATCTCCAAGTGGGAGATTGTTGAGTTGTGGAGCTCAATTACTTCAGTTTAGCATGCAATGGAAACTTTCTAGAAAATACAGTAACGGTCATCGGTTAAGGAGAATTGGCATCGGTCAGGAAAGGTAGGAATAGGCATCGATTAGGGCTAACTGGCATTGGTTACTTGTGCGAGGATGTTTTAACTAACTCTCAGGAATTAGATCTATTTTTAGCATTAAAGTATATATATTGATTGTAATTGCATGGCTAAGTGCCCTCATTCTATAAATGACTATATAAGCATAAAGCTAGGGTTTAGAAGGGGGGATTAACAAGAATTAGAAAGAACTTGCAAAAGTTGGTGAGAGAGAGAATTCTTGGTGATGAAGAAAAAAATTGAAGAAAGAAAGTACTGTACATCTGAGAGGTGTGGAAGATTGTAAATCTTGTCAAAGCTTTGGATAATAAATTGGCTTGTTTCTTGGTGGACGTAGACCACACTGGGTGAACCATGTTAAATTTGGTGTTGATTTATGTCTCTTGTTTTGTATATTTCTTCCGTAGAATATCTACTTTTATTTTCATGTATGATTAGATATGATATATTGTCTCGTACAATCAGTGTCTTGACCCCAACACCTTTGGTTCGTAAAACAACGATAACTCCAATGTTGAGATACATAAAACCGAGAGCGAGTCTCGTAATTTTAGATCACATTGTCATTGATAAAACAACTCTATGATATTTAAACACTCTTACAGAATTGCATTTTACTAATCATGAGGTAGATATTTTTCTAATTCCATACTCTTATTCCTATTTTAGAAATCCCATGATAGAATCATCCCCGGGAAGGAACTTGAAATTTATGAGGTAGGATAAGAGGGGGATTTCGAGTTATTGTATGACAGAAAATCAACACGTGACCTTCTACACAACCGACTTCCCAAGGTTGTGCCGAGACAAATGTGTGGAATTTGAAATGGGAGTGAAAGTGATGGTGGTGACCAAGCTAATTGGGAAACCTTATGTCTTCAACATGCAATAATGGAATATGTGAATCTAATGCAAAGAATTCTCTCCTAACTTGAAGGGGTGTGATGGTAGGGTCTGATATAATAGCTACTCGGAGACTCCAATTGATGTCTAGCTCAACTGAGATTCTATTGGTGGGTTGTGGAATATGTGGAAAGTATCTTATAGGTGCCTTGTATGGGTTTCTAGACAAGGTCATGGAAATTGAGACAAGAGATGTATCGAGCTGCAAGAACTAAGGGTGATTCTCTAGTCTCGTCTAGAAAGTCTTAGCCTAGATTGGTTGCTATGTTCAAAAATGAAAGTCAGTGTGCTAATAGCAAAGAAGAAACAAAGTGAGGATATGAATACCTGTGTGTGTAGGCTAGTGTCGATATCTAATTGACTAGTAGGTCTGTTGGGTTGCAGGACTTGTGGGTCACAACCAAAGACTCATTGAGGCTGAGGCCCTGGAATGGTCATACATGCAGTCAAATCCTATTCCCAGGAGCAGTCCAAAAGTCGTAGGCCTTGTTAGCAGCTATGTTTAAAGTCTCTAACTATCTTATTTTCTCTGTGTATGTGGTGGGTGTGTGTAAGATTGTTAAGCATAGACTTGTGTCAATGTCAGTTACTAACTCTGGCCCGTTGGGTTGTGGGACCAGAGGATCACAACCGTAGGTATTTTCCTGTTGTGGACCATTGATGGTCATACAAAATGAATTTGATTCATTTTCGGTGAATAAAATATCTATCAAATGAAATCTAAACTATATTTTTGGTGTTTTCTCAATATATAAGAACAAAACAATAAAACAAGCTAATCTATGGAAATAAATATTTTTGTGCTTTTCTAACTTTTCAGACAATGCATCTAATCTAACAAACAATTTAAAGAAAACAAATAGCTGGCTAGATGTAGCTAGCTATCTGTGCATGATGTGTGAATCTAAATCTAAGATCTACTCTAATTCAAATAAAATCTCTCCAACTCTACCTCAAAAGTGAAGAATAAATCATGACTCTAACAAAGCTATCATTCACCCACTATTTCCCTGGCAATATTGAAGAAAAATTCTTATTGACTTGATCTACTTGTAACTATCTGATTAATTGAAATGAATTGTTTCTCTACTCTATTTGATATGTAATTTGACAAAACAAAGAAAACAAATACACAACTCCAACTTGGAAGAGCAAGAGCTTTGGAAAATCTGGAAGTATGAGTATCTGTCCCCTCAGTTCTTTCCTTTCTTTCTCTGAGCGTTCATGTGAGTCCAAGGATGGGAATGCAAAGAACAACAACAAGAGGATGGCACTTGAGTGATGGCAGCTTGGAAGCAATCTGGGCGTAATGCAGGTAGAAGAAAGATAGCACAAGAGATCTGAACTTGGCTATGCAATTCCTAGCAAGATTATTGCAGCACAACAATGCAAGATACACAAAATTCTCAGGCCCTTTGCTTGAATACAAGCATGGAATATATAGGAATGGAGGCTAGAAGGTTACTTCATGCACAAGGAATTGAAGAGGCAGTTCCACTCATTAAATCTATTTAAAAATAGAAGGAACTAGGAGAACCAAGCAAACGAAGCTATTTTTAGCAAATTTGACTCACGGATGTGTTCAAAAGATAAACTTAAGTGAATCGTTGCATGCAATTTATCATGTGAAGATTCTGGAAAATTGATCAGGACCGCTACCCTGTGTAGGGTGGGGGTTTCATGATTGCCGCCCTAGTCAGGGCGGCGGTTTGTGAACCGCCGCCTAGGTAGGGTGGCGGTCCTGGCACTGAAGGCCAAAACAAGCACATAATGAAAGGGGAAAAGGGAAAAATGTAAGGAAAAGATAAGTAAGGCTATCTAGGCCACAAATATATACTGCAAATGGGTTTTGGAGCTCGAACACCTTCTCGAAAGGATTTTGAATCATCACTAGGGACCTTTATAACCATTTTCCCGCCAATGTAGCACATGCAATTTTGGGTGCGTACATATTGCCCCCTTGGAGAAGCATCTTAGCCATGAAAGAGGCGTAAAACATAAAGTCTGAGTATGGCATTCCCAAAATGGGGAGTTAGAGGCTATACCTAACATGCCCATGTGTCAAAATCTCACCGTCTAAGCTCCCACTACCTGCAAGAGAAAAATAAGACTCAAGTGCAGATAGATAAAATATTGAAAATTAAACACTAATTTAAAATGACAAGAGGACTTACCATTTGTGTGGGGATGTAGAAATATACCTGCACCAATGCTCCAACCCTGTGAACACATATACTCAAGATGAGGTTAGAAATACCATATATATATATCAAAACAAATTCATTTTCTAATTCATTTGTGCATTGTTGATTTGGATTGTTTGATTGATTTGGAGCTCTAGATTTACGATGATCGTTTTTGATGAGAATACAGTCAATACGTTCGTGTCGAGATCGTGATCATGCCTCCACGTGTGGGAGATTGACCAACGTGCTCCTAGGTTAGTTATTTCCTTCTTTGTCTTTTTGTACCCTAAAAGTTTAAATGTTGAAAACTTCACCTAGGGGGAGATTTTCAAAATTTTTAATCTTGAATAAGTCTTTAGGGGGGGCCATAGGTCATGCTTTTGTTCTAGCAAAAATGGTCAATTTTATCATTTTTTGGTCTTCCTTAGGGTTCACGGTGTGTTTTGAAATTTGGTTTAGGACCGCCACCCAAAGCAGGGTGGCAGTCACAGACCACCACCCAACTCGGGGCGGCGGTTCGGGAATCACCGCCGTGCATTGGCGATGGTTCTAGACAGAACGTCAAAACATGCTCAAAACTTGACTTTTTTTGGATTTTTGAGAGTTTACTATGTTTTTGATGAGCTTATTGTGTGGTGTGCTTTACTAACTTGCTCTTTTCTCATGTTTTGGTGGATGTAGAAAAAGGTGGAGTACATATGTTGGAGCAGAGAGAGAGAGTGTGATTGGCTCCCTAGGATTTTAGATCAGCTGACCCAGGTTGAGATAGATCTTCTATAAAGCAGAGGCAGGCATCTGGTGGATAGCATGAGTGCCCCATGTTGCTCCTGCTAGTCATATTCTATGTGACTTATTTTCTTACTGGGATGCAGACCGGAACACTTTCTGGTTCCCAGGTGTCAGGGGGGAGTGGACCATCACTTTGGAGGATGTCTATCACATTCTTGGTCTCCCAATACTTGGTAGGAAATTGACATTGGAGACAATGGGGTCTAGAGCCGTGATGAGACAATAGGCTACATACATGGGAGATGCTATTGTCTCTTCTGGCTCGAAGAAGGGAATAAAGGTTTGGTCTATTGCTATTGCTCCCATTCCTACCCTCCGAAAATCCATCATGGGTATCCTATCCTCAAGACTAATCGGGACAAGGGGGAGATACACTTTTGTACTGCTGGGGCCCCATCATTGCATAGATCAAGGCTCATGGCCGTAGGTATGCCTAGGGAGCAGATATCCTAGGGACCACATACCATGATTTATAAAAAGTTGTGAGATTGCAGGGGCAGTCATTGAGCCACCCCACTGTGGTTATGAGTTGGGTCTACGAGTGTTTCATCCCATATGGTAGGGGGTGGAGGTGTCAAATCTAGGGGTTGTCTGAGAAGCTAGATGGATAGGCATGTCAGTGCTCTAAACTCCACATCAGTTGGTGGCCTCTCTAACTATGATCGACATGACCCCCACACCCTATCAGGATATGGAGTGAGGATACTGCGATGATGGTAGCTTGCTCTTCCATAAGCAAGATAGTTGACAGGGCCGAGAGACTAAAGATTAATCCCTTTGACTGGGTACCTCAGTATTTCGGTCTTCCATACCCTAGTCATGCTTCCTCTAGTGACACCTATTTACAAGACTATCCAGAGGCATGAAGAGGTCCTAGAGGGGATCTTGGCTGGACAGTTGTTACTCCTGGTGTGCCTATTGTAGTTAGGTGTGTAGTTTAGGCTCAGTGAGTAGCTGGTGCTTCTCAAGCACCTTTACTTTAGATTGGGGCGGCTCCTACTCACAGTGGGGAGGAGGATGAGCTAATTGACTTGGAATCTGATTCTGAGGAGGAGGTGGGAGATGACACGGAGGGGGATTCGGGTAGAGAGGAGGATGAGGGGGTAGGACCTTCGGAGGGAGATGACAGTGACCCTGAGTGGCATGACACCTAGGAGATCCTTAGAGAAGTGCATGAGGAGGTGAGCGTGCAGAGAGAGAGACTCTAGTCTCAGAGGAGACCCTTGGAGGAGATGATGAGTTTGTGATGGGACAACACCATGCCTTTGGATTCGGGAGGTACCACAGCCGCTAGTAGCACCTGCCGCAGCAGCTCTTGATCCCACATGGATGCTCGAGAGACCCGAGTATGTTCAATACTCCTCTCTCTATTTTTGCTTATTGATTTTTATAGGTTTAGTTTAGTATTCTCTTTTGACTTGTGTTTTGTGATTTTCTCTTTTCTCACTATCTCTTATTTTCCTTTTTGTAGAGTTTGCACATGAGTGGCGAGAGCTCATCCGGTGAATATGTGTGGACACCCTATTGATCCCCTCAGGAAAGACTCACTGAGTTAGCTATTGACTCAGGGAAGCCCTTAGCCACTGGCCGACATACCAATGTATTTTCTCATGTATGGAAGAATGCAGAGATGGTGACCTCCCTTCATTCCATAGTAGCCGGGTACGATACCACCAAGCACTTGATGAGATGAAGCCATTCTCATAGTGAGGCTACGGGTAGTGGGTGCCACCATGAGCACTCACACCATTCAGTCCATTCTCAGTGCCGTCGTAGTCACAATAGGAGCCCTAGGTGTGGCCGCGCACCATCTGAGGGATCCCACATGGATTGACAGCCGCTAAGCCTTTATTGCTTTGATACCATTTTTTGACATTATATGTTTTTTTGTGTGTTTCGGGCTTGTTGCGAGTGTTTTTGACCATGCCTGGCGCATGATGACATTATATACAAACTTGATCCATTATGATATACAAACTCTATTTTTGGTTTGGCATTCCATTGTATCCAAGTTGAATCTCTTTGGCTTATCTCTCATGTGTAATCTAGATGTTTAGAATTTTGCTTTCCTATGCTTTTTAGAATGTATGCAATGGATGTGAAATGATAACAAAATGATTTCTTTTTGTATTTCATGATGTTGATATATGATGATGCAAACACAATGTGATCTTAAAACTTAGTTTCTTTTGCAATTTTCGGTACTTCGTATTTGTCTTGACAAAACATGATGACATAATGATATGATGAATAGATATGCTTGCCCCACTCCTAACCCCACACAACTAGTAAGATGTGAGGGCTCAACACCGAGAGCTAGAAAGGGCACAAGCCATGAAATTTGTTGAATGGTAGTGGTGAGACAAAGACAGAGGTTTGACAGAGCCAAATTGGGACGCTACAACCTTACCCCACTAATGCTACCTCATAGTTTAGAATGTGAATTGCTCTACAGTTTATCTAGACTTGGATCCGTAGATGGCCACTTGGTTGAAAAAATATGGTTTTAAGGTTTTGAATTCTTCTTGGAATTTTGAACATCTAATCCACTTTGCTTTGACTTAAGATTTCCCAGTAATTGGTCTAATTGTTTATGACTTTCAGGTTTGTCAAAGAGACCCCTATACCTTGCCCCATGCTACCAAAAGAGGAAGCACAGATCATCACCATGGAAAAAGCATAGGTGAGTAAGGGAATTTCCTTCCTTTCCCAACCCTATGTCACTAGTAAGAGACGCAGGCTCAACACCGAAGGTTGGTAGGGCAAAGAAATGTGTAAAATAAAATTTTCTGTTGATTTGTACTTGACTTACTTATTTGGGAAAAATATTTAGAATGTTCTTATTTCCAAGGAGATGTATGTGGGATGGATGTGACACCATGAAGCTTCTAGAATAGACCATGAACAAAAGACACCTATCCTAAGAAGAAACCAAAAGTAGAACCAAGTATGCAAGCCTTGGTATGGTTACTGTCAAAACTTTGTCTTATCCTACTGGAACTGATGAAATGATGCAAAAATAGTTGATGATACAATGAAGATTTGAAGAGACATGATTTGAATGTTTTTCCAATATTTTCAGAAGTTCTTGGGGATTGCTATAAGGATAAGCTCCTTGATCACACTTTTACAAAATGAACAAACAAATGAAAATGTAATGCAGATGCAATAATGTACATATGAGAATGCTTTGATGGATCATGCGTAGTATCTCTTTAGGTGAAGGGAGTTCACGATTCACTAAAATCCTCACCTTCTAGAGTACACAAATGGAATGCACCATTTTTATAATCTTCCACCACTCGATATGGACCTATCCACCTAGGTCTAAACTTTCTTCCCTCACCAGTCTTCTTGTCAATTTGGCTATCGAGTCTTAATACCAAATCTCCTTCATAGATCTCGCGTTCATACACCTTTTTATTGTATTGCCAAGCCATGCGGTCAGCGTATACACTGTGCCATTGCTCAACATTCAATCTAACTTCATCAAGGATTTCTAATTGGGAGAGATGAGCTTCTCGATAACCCTCTTCTCCTAGGATCCCATGTAATGAAATGCGGAGGCTGGGTAGTTTGACCTCTAGTGGTAGAACTACCTCAGCATCAAACACTAAAGAAAAGGGAGTTGTTCTGTTGGTGTTCTAACCGAAGTTTGGTAGACCCATAAGGCCGGAAAAATCTTTAGATGCCAATCTCGTTTATTCTCCTTTAACAATTTTTAGAAGAATGGACTTTAAAGTCTTATTGGTAGCCTTGGCTTGTCCATTAGCCTGAGGGTAATAGAGAGAAGTCAGTGTGATGACTTATTTTGAACTTTGCACACAACTCACGCACCTCGTCATTTTTGAAAGACATGCCATTATCAGAAATAATGACCTGTGGCACCCCGTACCTACAAATGATCTGGTTCAAGATGAACTTAGTGATTATAGAGCCAGGGATAGTGGTAAGGGGCATGGCCTCTACCCACTTGGTAAAGTACTCCATGGCTGTAATTATGAAATTATGGCCATCCATTGATGAGGGAGAGAATTTCCCTATCAGATCTAGGCCCCACGTGGAGAAGGGCCATGGAGTTGCGATTGGTTGTAAAGCTTGTGCCGGTATGTGGATTTCATGGGAAAACTCTTGACACTTGTGGCATCTGCACACAAACTCTACTAGCATCATGTTTGAGGGTGGGCCAGAAATAGCCCATCTGATGTATCTTTTGGGTAGTAGTGTGGCCACCAAAGTGACCACCACATACCCCGCTATGTGACTCATAAAGAATCTTTTCGAGATAATGATTTATTAATTACCTTATAATTAATAAATCCACATCTCCAACCCCGCCACCTCATCTCGCCACCTCACCGTGACCTAGCCCTAACCCTAAACCAACCTAATTAAGACCTATGACTTGGTCCAGACCCACACCCATGACTCATTACCCCTCACCCGCACCAAAACGAGCCTAATAATGACTTGACCAAGCCCACAACTGATCCCTCGGGAGAAAAGGAGGGAAAGATGGCTATTTTACTAAAAATAGCCACTTTGACCTAACCGACATCGGTTCCTACTCGACCACCATCGGTTACGTAACCACCATCGGTTCCCTGTTAATGACCTCCCCCAACCAAAAAGAAAGGATCCGGAATTCATTTGGCAAGAAAAGAGAAGTGAAACAAGTAGAAGAGGTTGCAGAGAAGAGGATCGAGCCCAAGACTATAACTGAGCAACTGGATCACTGTCACACTCGTTCAAGCATTGGAAAAGACTGAGGATAGCTTCATCAGCTCACTTTCCAATACCGGATCATCCCAACTAAGCCTTACTGTCACCACCACATTCCTTGGACCTGTATCTTCATCAGGAACCAGTAAGTAGTATCTTGTAGTTCTTTGTTATCATTTTTCTTTAATTCATATTAAAAGGGGAACTGACCACCTTCGAAAGGAAGTCTCATATTTCCTGGGCCTAAGGTAGTTCCCTCACTTATTGTCTAACTAAGATCTGGTGGTCTTGTATTCTTACTTACAGGTAGTCCTTCCTAGACAAAAAGGAGTTCTTCACAATCGATCTGATCTCTCTACGGTACACACACCTTCCCAACACTCAACAGGTATTCCTCCTAGCCCTAACCCTTATCTGTTTCTCAAGAGAATGAAAGGATAGAAGCAACTCTATTCCGGAACCAAATTCTATGTGAAACATTTTGGCACGCCCGGTGGGACCCTTTTCGGGTTTCTTTCTTTCTTGCTTGCTTTCATATAGGGAGCACACTTGTTGTTTCTTTCTTCTAAATATTCACAAAATATTTTGTCATTTTGGTAAAAGAATTTGTTTTTCTTTCACATCTTTGCATTAGTGAAAGTCATCTTCTTTGCTTCATCGAATATCATTTTTGATTTGGGTTTAAAACACGTGCATCACATTCTTGCTTGTTGTTTTTAATTCTAGTGAACGTAGATTAAGTAACAGGTCATACACGTGGGGGTGATATCCATGGTATTGATGAGAAATTAATCTTACTCTCACTGCACAACACATACCAAATCACATCATAATCAACACAACAGCTCAAACATCCCCCCTTCCCGTGGTATTCCTCCGCCCGATTGAGGTAGCCTTATGAGCCAAAACAAACTTGACATCTCCCTTAGGTCTCTTGTTTAGGATTGACATCATCTGGCATCTAAGGCATAAGCCCAAAGTGATTAAAACTAATCCTAGGGTTAGTCTCTTGATTTGCTTGTGCATCTTGCTTGTTTTTTAGTTTTGTTTCTCTGTCATACACTGTTTCAGTGATCACTTCAAGACAGTTTGGTAGGTATATTAAGCATTGTTATCCCCAAACCAGTAGCTTCTTACATCCTCTCTTTGCTTTCACAGTGACCAACACCGGTCCTATACTACCGACATCGGTTAACTGACCAACGCCGGCTACATTCTGACCGACATCGGTTATCTGACCGATATCGGTTACTGTGTTTAACAGTTCTTGACAAACCAACAACCTATCAATTCCAACATTTTGTTGTTGTTTTTGTTCCATTGATTAAATCCCTGTTGTGTCCTCTTGTCCATGGTTGTTATCACCCAGAAACAAGCTGCAGCCATGGTTTCACATGCATGTTCCGTGCCTTTTCCTGAGTCACCCCCTTCACATCCTATGGGGAATCCTACGGATACCAGTAATTTTCCCACGATCCCTGTAGGAGATAAGGAATTTGCCAAATTTTTGGATGCTAATCCTAGTGCCGTACAATATTATTTGTCTCATACCCCTGACCGTACACCCGACGGTCAGCTCCTCATTGGTATGCCTATTAGTATCGCCACTCACTTAGCCCCTTCCCCACCTAATAACTCCGCTTCACCGTCTTCATCCTTAGCCCCGTCTCCCAGCTCAGTAGCTTCGGTGGTTCATACTACACCAATTGGCTTTCCTTTCATTAATCTGGGGCCCCACATGTCACTACCATCCACTGACCCTACCTCATCTCTCTCACAGACTGTCTCTTTTATAACTTGCTCTCTGCCACCTATACACACGAGCTTTCCCTCACAAGCTCCGCCCACCTTTTCATTTCCACAAATTCATCCGGTGGCCTCAACCTCTTATATAGGACACCCTTATTCGGCTGCCCCAACACATTCATCACCATTATCTTATCAACATTCAATCCCACCATTGTCTAGTAGCGGCTCTTGGACCAATCCTCCTCTGTTTACAACGACAACACCATCATCTAACCCAACCAATGATTTAATCAAATAGATGATGGACAAGATGCAAAATCTTGAGGCTTCTATTTCAGGAAGTCGTAACACCCTGACATACGAGCAAGTTTTTCGGGAGCCTATTCATCCTTCTGTCCCCCTTCATACATATCCTCCTCAATGGGAATTACCAAAATTTACTCGCTTTAATAGTAAGGAGGACCCTCAACAACACTTGCGATCATTCAGACATGCCTGCTATCTGATTGCTCATGACGATGCCTTACTACTCCATACCTTTCCCATGTCCTTATCAGGACCTGCCTTGGAGTGGTATAGTGCTTTAGCCCAACACTCAATCTTCTCCTTTAACTAGTTAGCCCAATCTTTCTTGGATCACTTCTCCATCAATATTGCCAAGAAAGTATCCATTACCGACCTCTATGCCATCCGACAATTTGAAGATGAGTCTATCATATTTTCGTTGGATGATGGCGGGGCCTCATCAACCAACTTACTTACACCTTACCTCAGGCCGAGCTCATCGAACTCTTTACGTGGGCCTGCGCTAAACACATTTCTCCCACCCTCCAAATTCAAACTTTCCGCACCTTTGATGAGGCCTTTACTATGGCTCGGAAACTAGAGATTCGAGCCTTAGAGGAGGAGAAATTGAGGTTACGCAACAAAAGCTCAAATTTCCGGACCCAAGACTCTACCACCAAACCCAACACCACCAACTCTCACGCATCGGCTGCTTCGAAATCAAAGGGTGCAGTACACGCAGTGATGGTCAAATCTCAAGCACTGTCTAATACCCAGCCAAAAGCCACCTATAAGTATAAAGCCGAGCCCATCAACTACACTCCCTTGGGAGAAACTTATGGTGTGATCTTAGACAAATTGCTTAAAGCAGGAGCTATCACCTTGCCTCCTGTTAAACCTCACTCCGGGTTTGATTCCACCCACGCTATACCTTCTTGGTATAAAGAAAATGACTTCTGTAACTTCCATCGCATGAAGGGACATAGTCACGAAAACTACAAGATGTTGAAAAACATAGTGCAGGAAATGGTTGATGCAGGGGATATAACTCTCGATAATCCTAATGCCCCCACTAATCAAAATTTAAAAATCTTCAACAAACCATTTCCAAACCATGCATCTAACAGTAACACAAACCAAGACACCTCAGCCGAGGAGAAGAGTGTGCATGAGATCCATGCGATTTTCAACTCCCAACCCAGGGCTTCCATTGAGGAAATTCTGAATCAAGCTTCTTCACCAACACAGGGATTCTCGCCCCCTTCTCCTTCATCAGGACAAGAGGACAGTCCCGCTATTCCTTTACCCATAAAGGAATTAACCACCCAGAGTTCTCTTCTCACAAATGAACCTTCTTACACCACATCCCTGCAAGATTGTGAGTGGATGTTATCTAACTTATCTATTTCCCAAACATCTCCTTCCACCACTCTTGCTGCACAACAGAAGAAGGCTTGCCACTTTTTCTGTCATCCTTAGAGGAGAAACCCCTTGAGCCTACATCACCAAACTCCTTAATCATGATGGATCCCCTCGAGCATGCCCTCCTACCTATTAGTTCTTCATCACCTAAATCTTTCCAGTGACCGGTTGACCTCTTAACACCCATTGATACAGCGCCTCATTTACCCCCTGTATCACACCCACAGTGGACCGGAATCACAACCCACCTCTCTTCCATACCAAAGTTCCTGTTCACACGTGAAGATTGTCATCCCTCAGAAGATAGATGAGTCTTATGGGAGCGTTTGAGTACACCATACTCTACTCAAATGCAGATGACTAATCCAGACACCTCTACCATATACCCGAGGTGTTTACAAAAGCTCAAAATGCCTATGTCCTCACCTTCACCCCCCTCATCTCTATCAAATCCCTCAGCCACCTCTATCAACCTAACCAAACCTTCCCTTATGCTTGGAACTTCACCAATTCCCAGCCTGACACACCCACCTAAACGGTTAGATTTATCCAAAAATAATGCCATCAATCCACCTAGGAGACAGACCCAATCTCCTCGAGTCCAATCTATGCCTCTTCCACAACTAAAACCCTCACCCCCGATCACACCGATACAATAGGCATGGCTTCAGCCTTCACCATCACACCTACCTTCTATATTAGGGCCTCACCCCTCCACCTTGCCTCAATACACCTTGCCTCCCACATCTTCTTTAACATGACCTATACCTTTTGCACCCCTACAGACACTCACGGGTGTCTCAACACCGTCCCCCAAGTATCTCCTACTACCTGACCTAAGCAAACTCGATCATCGAAGGACTTGTTTGCTGTCGCTCCTCTCTCCCCATGGTTGTTTCCTGCCACCACGTCAGTTGGGGCCTCATCATCTAACCAGCTAAACATAACTTCTACGCAGAAGAAACCACGCCTAGTTAAAACCAATCATCAAAGTCCCTTGCCTAAATCACCACCCATACAAACCACTCATACCCAACCATTACCAAAACAATAAAAATCTCACCTACTCAATCAACAACCTCATCTTCATCTGAATTTGACCCGCTCAAAGGATCTTACTCCAAGATCCTTGATATGTTGGTAGGGGATGTGACCATTTCCCTACCCCCTCAGATTCTATGATCCATCTAAGCCTCGACCTATAGGTTATGATGAATCTAAAATTTGTGCTTACCATCGCACACCAGGACACGATGTAGAAGGATGCAAAGCTTTGAAAGCCATCCTTCGCCAGTCACCTATCTCGGATAGACAACCTAAGAAAGATAATTTACGGAGAGAGAAGCCCTTAGCTTCGATCCCTTCTCCTATACCACCTGTCCCCACCTCACCAAAATCTATCATCATTGCAACCCCACCTCTCGAGAACAATGACTTATCCCCACCATCTTCCTCCTCTCATATTCACGAGATCAACATGATTAACATTGCTACTCGAGGTCAGAAAAACAATGGAAAAGCTAAAGAAAGCACACCTGCGGCCTCTCTTTCTCCTTCTGCCATCCCGATCACACCACCACCTAAAGTGGTCATTCGTGGACCTACCTATCCCGTCTCTGATGGAGTTTCCCACCACACCATGATCAAACAACTTCACCAATCTCCTGTCAAAATGACACTCTATGATCTCATTCAAACATCTGAATCACATCGACAAGCTTTAATTGAGATCCTTCAAGGGATAGAGGTCCTACCTAATGAAACCTTGCCCGTCACCTCCATTTTAACACCCAACCACGTCACTTCTCTCACCAAACAACCTACCTCCACAACCACTTCTGTCCCTGTACAGCAAGCCATTACTGTCAGTTTTTCTGAAGAAGAAATTGTCGTCTTTGGTGCAGAAGATCCTGATCCACTCTTTTCATCTCGGCTTACATCCGGGACATCCGGGTACGTCATGTTATGATCGATGGGGCACTAGCCTAAACATCGTCTCTTCCAAAGCCTTCCAACAGATGAATATCCCTCCTAGCTGCATGTGTGCCAACCCCACCATGTTGCGTTCATTCAACGATGCTATTACTTCTACCTTAGGCACCGTGATCCTTAACATTCGTGTAGGGCCACGTACCTTACCCGAACTCTTCTATGTCCTTGAGGGAGAATTCCAATACAACATATTGTTAGGCCGCCCTTGGATCCGGGCTATGGGATGCGTTCCCTCCACCTTACATAGATGCATCAAATTCGAGTATGAGGGGAAGTCTTACACCGTCAAAGCTGACGCTTCCCCTTTCAAAACCTGCAATATGTTATATCACCCTAATGATGTGCTTGTACCAGTCAAGGCACCCATTGATCCAGCCCAACCATCTACTTCAACCACGCCTCAACCATCCACCTTAACCACACTCGCACCTTCGACTAATGAATCCACCACCGCGAATACCACTTCCTTCCCCACGGACAACATCCCAACTTCAGATCCCTTGGTAGATGTTTTTCAACACCTTACGCTAGGGGAATACCACCTATACAACGTTAGCACCTTCCATACCCCACAGGAGTATGGACAGTTACATGCACATCCTACCTACGACCGTCGTGTGGGGGAGGTGATCTCCTACGGACCACCTAATTGCCGCACCAACCTAACATATGGGGGTGTCGACACATCCTCTGTCACCCCTAAACCTCCCCTTGGTGTGGTTCCCTTCCAATCTGATTTTTGATATCTAACCAACCGTCGTTTCACCCTCACCTTCCTGACGCACTGTGCTTGGAAGGGTTTTGGTTTCGGTCTTTATGAACAAGGCCGACATACGATCATTCCCGTAACTACCCGCAAACACAAAGATCGTCGTGGTCTTGGATTTTTTGAACCACCTACACCGAAGAAACCTCATGTCAATTGTATCCAGGAAAACAATGAAGTCACCCCTTCCAAACCATCATCGCCCATTTTTCCATCTTCACCCACAAATCGATAGACCCGGAATCTATCCCTCCTAACTTTTTTTTTTTTTGTGAATGCTATCTTCCTGGGTCCTCTCACTTATCAACGTGATAGTGAGGACCCATCTTCTCTCCCCCTTTTGTATCTAGATATGATCGAAGAAGATTCACCTTCAATTAATGTTGTGGAGTGCCAGGATGATGACTCCATCCTCACCTACCTTGGTGCGGATGACTCTTATATTCAACGTGCCTTACCATCTGACACCCAAACTATGTTGAATGAATCAACTATAGAAATCAACATCCACATGGAGGATGATCCTCACATTCTAAAGATCGGACAATCTCTCGATGCATTAGAACAAGCCACCTTCACTACCTTCCTCCATGCCCGTAATCAAGCTTTTGCTTGGTCCTACGCCGACATGCCAGGAATCGATCCTGACATTGCTGTCCATAACATCACTCTGAAACCAGACTCTAAACCAGTTAAATAGAAACTAAGAAAAATGCATCCACGCATTGCCCTCTTGGTGAAAGAAGAGCTTCAACACCTCCTTTCTGTTTCTTTCATCTTACCTATTGACTATCCGCAATGGATTTCTAATGTCGTACCTATCACTAAAGCGACGGGGGACTTCGGATATGCATGGATTTTTCGGGACCTTAACCTCACTTGCCCAAAGGATGACTTCCCCTACCTAGCATTGATCAACTTGTTGATCTCACTGTGGGCCATGAGATGCTTTCTCTCATGGATGGCTTCTCGGGATACAATCAAATTTTGGTAGCCCCGGCCGATCAACATAAAACCGCCTTCATTACCCCCCAGGGACCTTCTGCTATCGTGTCATGCCATTCGCCTTAAGAATGCTGGTGTGACATATCAGTGGGCTATGACTTATATTTTCATGACATTATGCACACTATCCTCGAGGATTATGTCGATGATCTTCTTGGAAAATCCAAACATCGCAGTGAACATCTCGATGTTTTAACCATTATTTTTGATCACCTGTTACAATACTGTGTTCATCTTCAACCAAAGAAATGTGTCTTTGGCATCCTTTCGGGAAAACTCCTTGGCTTTATCATCTCTTTGCGTGGCATTGAGGTCGACCCAGCTAAAGTCAAAGCTATCCTAGAAATGCCCCCACCCACTAACCTCAAACAATTGCGTAGTTTGCAAGGCAAACTCCAATCTATCCGGCGTTTCATTTCACAACTCTCGGATCGATGTCAACCTTTCCATCATCTCCTTAAAAAGGACATTGTCTTTCAATGGAGCGAGGAGTGCCACCAAGCCTTTGAGGCTCTTAAAGCTTATCTCTTGCAGCCACCCATGCTTGTCCCACCTCAGGACGATCGCCCTTTCTACCTTTACCTTTCTACCACCGACCATGTTGTAGGAGCCATGCTCGCACATCGTGACTCTGAGCATCGAGAACAAGCCGTTTATTACATAAGCCATACTCTTGTGGATTACGAGACTAGGTATACACACGTAGAAAAGTTGTGCCTAGCCCTATCATTTGTGGCCACCAAACTCTGACATTACCTCCTGAATCACAAAACTTTTGTCATCACCAACGCTGACCCCATACATTATATGTATGCCAAACCTCATCTAAACCAACACATCACCCGATGGCTTATGCTCCTCGCCGACCTCGACCTTGAGTTTGTACACCAGAAATCAGTCAAAGGACAAACTATCACAGACCAACTCGCGAAGCCCCTTTACCTGGGGAACAATTTACCAATTTTACTTTCCCTGATGAGCTCATCACAACTCTTTCACTCAGTGATGTGTCATATCCAATGACCCTCTTCTTCGATGGATCTAAATGCCAGCGTGGTGGAGGGGCAGGCATTGTTCTCATTCCTCTTGAAGGTGAACCTATGCCTCTTTCATTCAGGCTCGATTTCCCCTGCACTAACAACACAACGGAATACGAGGCCCTTGTTTTGGGTCTCCATGTTGCGTTACACTTAGGTGTGAAGTCTATTAATATTTTTGGTGACTCTCAGTTGGTAGTAAATCAAGTTACTGGCATCTACCAATGTAAAAATGAGGAACTTCAAAAGTACAAACATTACGTGGATTCACTTTTGACCTTATTTTCTCATTATTCTATCCAAACCATTCCCCGCTCAACTAATAAATTTGTAGATACTATGGCTTGCTTGGCCTCACAAATTCTGGCCTCACCAACTGACTCGGACATATTTGTCTTGGTCCAACAACTCTTTGCCCCATCTTACTTAGTTCCGGATGTTTGTATGGTAAATAATGTATCTGCTGATTCGCAGGATACCTGGTATCACCAATTTCACGACTACCTTACAACCTCTGTTCTACCACCTGACCTTACTAGTAATGGAAAACGTGCTTTTCTTAAAAGTGTTTCTTGTTATGTCATCATGGGGGGACTCCTCTATAAACATGGCTTTGATGGTATCCTCCTTTACGTTGTCTAACCGGCGCTGAAGTCACTCATACCACCCAACAAATCCATGATGGACTTTGTGGCGGGCACTTTAGTGGCCTCGCCATGGCCAAGCGGATCCTTCGCCTAGGATATTATTGGCCTACTATCAATAAAGACTGCTGTGAATATGTTAAGCGTTGTGTTATGTGTCAACAACATGCCAACCTTCAACATACTCCTAGCCACCCGTTACAGGTCACACGAGATCTTTGGCCTTTCTCACAATGGGGTTTAGACCTTATTGGCGAGATTCACCCACCTTCTTCACGCAGCATCACCATTGGATCATCACGGCAACCAAATATTACACTAAATGGGTGGAGGCCATTCCACTCATTTCAACCAAAAAAGAAAAAATCGTTGAGTTCATCAATCATCACATTATCTGTCATTTTGGTGTTCCTCATCACCTGATAACAGATAATGGAAAATCTTTCAAAAATAAGTTGTTACAAGACCTTTGTGACAACTTTGGTATCAAACTTAGCTTCTCATCACCCTACTATCCACAAGAAAATGGACAAGCCGAATCTTCTAACAAAACCTTAATCAAAATTCTCATGAAAGTCGTTAACAATTCTGGGAAAAACTGGCATGATCACATCCCCTTTGCCCTTTGGGCTTATCGTACCAGCATTCGTACTTCCACTAATGCCACACCATTCTCTCTAGTGTATGGTACCGAGGCTATCTTGCCTCTCGAAATACAAATCCCTTCTCTCAGAATATCTCTTCAGGATATTCTCACCAATGATGACTTCCGCCAAGAGCGGTTAGCCCAATTAGAGCTTCTTGACGAGCGTCGTCTTACAGCTCTTGACCACCTTCAAATTTATCAAAAGCACATTAAGCGTGCTTATGATAAGTGAATTCATGAGCGTACCTTTAAGATTGGTGATCTTGTCCTCAAAGAGAATCAACATGTAACCAAACTAGAAAAGAGCAAACGTGGAAAATTTGCTCCTAATTGGATTGGGCCTTACATTATCACTCACACCTATGGATCAGGTACTTATCGTTTAGCTTCGCTTAATGGTAAACCCGAGCCTAAACCCCTTAATGCCTTGCATCTCCAACCATTCTACTGTTGAATTTAGTGTTACATCACTTCTTATCTACCTTGCGCTCATCCCTTGAGCTCATTTACCACCTCATACACCTTGTTTCGTGCATCTCAAAATGGAATCAAGCTCACATGGTTTGATCATCACCTCCTCTTAAAGATGCCTTCCCCTTTTTAGTCTGGTCCATGACTTAAAAGTATCAAAATAACAAGTTCTCAATTATATGATTCTGGGATATTCTTGAGTCAAACTTCCTACAAAACTAGATGCTTCATGCCAAATGGACATCTAGACCGCTACGCTCTAAACTAGACTGCTCCCTCGAAGGATAGCTATGTGCAAAGCCGCATCTACTATTATACACTAGACTGCTCCCTCGAAGGACTATTATAGTCACTACTATTATACACTAGACTACTCCCTCGAAGGACAGCTATGTGCAAAGCTACATCATCATGCTACTATAAGTAGACTACTCCCTTGAAGGACAACTATACAAAGTCAGCCTCTATCAGAAGCTTCTCGCATTGATCAGCTTCGTGAAGACCTCAAGAAACAACAAAATGCATATCCCATATAGACTTCCCGCATCGATCAGTCTATATCCAGAAAAATAAAAGCAGTATTCAAAAGCACTTTTGAGTCATGGACTCATCTATTTAGGTTTGGATCTATTTCATCAGAATAATCACCTTATAACAAGTCCTCTACGCCCCAGCTATACCATCCACCTCACCTCACCATTCTTCACAACAACAAAACTCAAGGGACGTGACGTATATCCGATATATTGTGATTATACAACTCTTTTCACCTATCGACTTCTCACCTATGCAAGGTACCTAGGGATTCAAGCTCATCCTATGATAATACGTGGTTTGTTTAGCTCTTTCCAACTATGGGACATTTTTGCCTCTTTTACCCGAATCTGGGATTATGTGTTGACCTTAATCAGGACACGGTTCCCTAATGCTTGGGTAAGCTAACCCTCGCTTCACCTATACCTTACCACACCAACACCAACAACATTACCCTACCAATATCAAAATTTTACCAACCAACAAATTGCCTAACCACAACCAAATTGCCTAAATTCACCTCTCCCTGGTCCTAAGGGAGAACTACATCGGTCTGAGGCCCCTCCTTGCTTTGTGTAATGGGCTATGTAGGTAGCACTTAGGAGACATGGGGTCTCCCAAGGTTAGCTCGACCATCCCCTACCATAACCTATCATGTGTGGTGTTTTGCTTAAAAATATAAATGTTTTCGCATATTTATATTGATAACACTCACCTTTGTCCTTTATCAATCCAAACATTCAAAACACAAACATTTCTTATTATTATCATAACCTCAAAATCAACATACATATTCGTTTATTTATATGTTAAACAAATACATCTTCTCTATCATCGGCATAGGTAGTGGCATCCTTATTTATTCTCCTCTACCCCCGTGAAATTCCACATAAAACGCCTCATCCAACCATAGCTCAACAAATCATCAAATAACTCAACGTGTTTTTCTCAATCCAATCAAAATTTACCCTCCCGAATCGATGGTTCCTCCCATCCAATCCCAATCTCTCTCCTACCAACTCACGTGGAGGAATCTTGCCTCTAAACTCGATCACAAAACCTCAACAAAACAATTCAAAAAACACCACCTATGTTTGAAGCGCTGAACTAAACCCTCTCTGTTGGTCTCTCGCACATATGTAATCACAACTATTACTTATCCCTCTCACTGCACCCCATCCCAAACCATATCTATATCACTTTCTTTTTCATTACTCTACCCACTTACCTTCCCACATCCTATGAAAGGGTCATCGGCTTATCGAATGGCCCTTAAACAAACCAAAAATCATATACTTCTAGAGGAATCCGGCGTATCACTACTTTGGTGGAACCATTTCTTCCCCTCCTCTCTACCCCATGCCTGGATGTTTTTCCTAATTCCTACCCTTATCCACCAATTTCCATTTCTCATCACATCGCCTACCCCCGGCTTTGCTAAATAGCCTTATTTTGAATTCATGGGCCCAACCCAAGGCCGTAACCACTCAATTGGCCGCAACTAATCACTTGGCCCAAACCCTAGGCAAAAAATCAATCGGCATGACCCGAAGGCCGCACAAACCAATCGGCCCAACCTAAGGTTGACCTTTGCAAACCAATCACTTGGCCCGACCCAAGGCCGCAACAAACCAATCGGCCCGACCCAAGGCCACAACCAACCAATCGGCCTAACCTAAGGCCACAACAAACCAATCAGCCCGACCCAAGGCCGCAACAAACCAATCGGCCCGACCCAAGGCCGCAACAAACCAATCGGCAGCCCAACCCAAGGTCGCACACGACCAATCACTTGGCCCGACCCAAGGCCACAACCAACCAATCGGCCCGACCCACGGCCGCACCAATTAAGTACCTCAACCGAGGCCCACAAATCAAAAATTCTCTCCACCCATCATTTACCTGTTTGTTCAATCGAGCTCACCTGTTCGTGTTTTAGCATGACTAGGATACTTGACTTGTTCAGCCGACCAGCTTTGCCTAGACCAAGACCGTGACGTTTATTTCAACCAAACCAACCATTTGGTACTGCCGAACATGCCTAAATGTTCTGGTACCTTACCCGTTATATCCCCTGGAGCTACTTCCTATGCCTTGGATACCAGGATTATATCAACCTTGTTTGGATAAACTATCGACCTTTGCCTATGAATTGCTTGTTTTCTCTTCAAATCGTGTACCCTGGTCGCACTACTACATTTCAACGTGTGTCTGTTTCCTTGAACTTACCCCACCATCTTACCATCATCATTCACCCTTTATCAACCCTATCCCTGATTTCACGTCACCTCAATCTGTGATAGATTTGAGGGGGATTACCTATACCCTTAACTGGGGCAACCACTTTTTATTATTGTCAGTGCAGCTTTAAAATACAAGCCACATGACAACAAGGGGAAAATGTAGACACCAAATTTGGGTCTTACGACGCCCTGTACCCCGTATCTCATCCCGCAACCTAACCCTACCTCACCACCTAAACCTTACACACCTAATGATTTATTAATTACCTTATAATTAATAAATCCACATCTCCAACCCCACCACCTCATCTCGCCACCTCACCATGACCTAGCCCTAACCCTAAACCAACCTAATTAAGACCTATGACTTGGTCCAGACCCACACCCATGACTCATTACCCCTCACCCACACCAAAACGAGCCTAATAATGACTTGACCAAGCCCACAACTGATCCCTCGGGAGAAAAGGAGGGAAAGTTGGCTATTTTACTAAAAATAGCCACTTTGACCTAACCAACATCGGTTCCTACTCGACCACCATCGGTTACATAACCACCATCGGTTCCCTGTTAATGACCTCCCCCAACCAAAAAGAAAGGATCCAGAATTCATTTGGCAAGAAGAAAGAGAAGTGAAACAAGTAGAAGAGGTTGCAGAGAAGAGGATCGAGCCCAAGACTGTAACTGAGCAACTGGATCGCTGTCACACTCGTTCAAGCATTGGAAAAATTGAGGATAGCTTCATCAACTCACTTTCCAATACCGGATCATCCCAACTAAGCCTTACTGATCACCACCACATTCCTTGGACCTGTATCTTCATCAGGAACCAGTAAGTAGTATCTTGTAGTTCTTTGTTATCATTTTTTTAATTCATATTAAAAGGGGACCACCTTCGAAAGGAAGTCCACCTTCGAAAGGTAAGTCTAACTAAGATTTCTTGTATTCTTACTTATAGGTAGTCCTTCCTAAGGAGTTCTTCACAATGGATCTGATCTCTACGATTGTCTAACATATAAGCTATCGAAATGCCTATAGCCCACAAATATAAGATCAAAGGGTGATCTGACCTTGGTGGCATTAGCGTGGGAGGGGATAACAAAAATCACTTAACTACCTTGAAGGCCTCATCACATTCCTCCATCCAATCTAGGATATAATCTTTCTTTAAAAAATTGTTGATTGGATGAACGAAAAAGGTCAAGTCAAGGATGAACCTTCAGATTGCACCGAGTTTCCCAAGAAAATATCTAATACTAGACTCATCCGATGGCGGAACCATTTCTAACACAACCCAGATTTTGGTCGAGTCAACATCAATTCCTCATGAAGATATAATGTAACCTAGGAGCTTTCCACCTATTACACCGAATACACATTTCTTTGGATTCAATGTGACTCCATACTCAATCAAGCACGAGAGAATGATACAAAGCACCTCTGGGTGATCGCAGCGCTTCTTGGCCTTGGCCAACAGGTCATCCACGTAGGATTCCACAATATTATGAATAAGATCATGGAATATGTAGGTCATTTCTTGTTGGTATGTAGCACTAGCATTCTTAAGACCAAATGGCATGACGACATAACAATAAGTTCCCAAGGAGTTATAAATGTAGTTTTAGCTTGATCCTCAATAGAGATTTTGATTTGATTGTATCCTCGAAAACCCATCCATGAGGGACAACAACTCAAATCCAGCCATTGCATCGATGATAACATCAATGGATGGTAGCAGGAAATCATCCTTGGGACAAGCCTTGTTGATGTCCCGGAAGTCTATGCAAATATGAATCTTTCCATTTTTTTTTGAGAATGGGGACAATGTTAGATACCCATTGTGAATAATCAACTGGCTTGATAAATCCTACTTGGAGAAGCTTCGTTACTTCTTCTTTTACCATAAGGGCTACCTTTGGCTTCATAGGTCTTGATTTTTGCTTAATTGGTTTGGCATCCGACTTAGTAACAAGATTGTGAACTATGATGTGTGGTGCGATTCCCATCATTTCCTTATAACTAAATGTGAAGGCTTTCCGATGTTCCTTAAGGACTTGGGTATGAATTTCTACTTCCTCTGGAGTTAAAGAGGACCCTAGTTTTAAGATTTTTGGTTCCTCCTCCGTTCCAATGTTTATATCAATCATTCCCTCAATTAAGGAGGCATTACCCTCCTCAAACTTAGGTGGGGTTAGTGGCAACTCCAAGTCCCCTTCCTCTTCTACCTCGTAAATTTCAAGATCTCTTCCTGAGAGATGACTCAATCATTGGATTCCCAAAATAAGAGGAGGAACATGGAATTAAGGAAAAGTCTACCTCTTGACAAGTAAGATGCAATTCCACCAAAGCATTTAAATAAGCTAAAGTTGACTCATCCCCATCGACAGGGTCCGAAGAGTCAAACTAGCCCTCAGCTTCCATGTATGTCAACATTGACGCCACTGGCACTTTACAAATCAAGGATTCAGCACGGAGTGAAACCATGAAGTTGGTGTCCTCTAAATCATTACTTGGTGAAGCATGAGGCAAAAGTCACTATAGAGTCTGCCAGAAGGTTCTGTTCACATGGAACTACCTCGATTGATATGAAATCAAACCCCTTAGTTAGGTCCAACACGACAATTTTATAGAGTCAGTAAGTGTTTAGCCCTAGTCTCGTATACCTCGATACCTGATTTGCGACTAGCTATGAATCACCCAACACCCTAATATTGAGGATGCCCATTCTCTTGGCTATAATGAGACCTAATAGAAGAGCTTCATACTCAACCCCATTATTTTTGCATTCAAAATTCAATTTGAAAGAAAAAGGTAAAACCCTTCCTTTGGGTGAGGTAAGGATTGCACCTGCCTCAACACCGAAGCGACACTTGGCCCCATCAAAGTGGAGAGTCCAAAATTACTCGGAAAGACAGATGTTGAGTCATCCTTTGTAAGTTATTCTTTTATTTCAGTTACATCTACCATACAAACCTCATCTGCTGGAAGGGAACCAGTCCCAAAGCATGTCCCATACCCATGGAATCGAAGGGAAGAAGGATAGGCAAATCCTTTTCTAATAGTTCAATAATCTTTCTTTGTAGTTCCTAGCGAAACTGTCTCTATAACAATGCTTTCATCCTTGATGGCCTAATACCCTTGATCAAACCTGTAACCTCTAATTCCATCATGGGAACCAAATTTTCTTCTGGTAACATGCTTACCGATTTGTTTAACTGGTTGGTGGGAAGCTCGAATTCAGAGTGGACCCTGGCCTTTTCTTCAAGTTGGCCAGATGTATGTCAAAGGGCTTTGGATCACCCTGAGCAACAAATACTTTCCCTAAATGCATGAATCGACTTCACCGAATAGGGTGGATGGGATTTCTTTCATGTGGTGTATCTAAGGGCGACCAAGAATCATATTATAGTTAGTTTCCTGATCTATAATATAAAACTCAGTAAGCACCATCTTGGGTCCAAGAGTGACTGGTAATACTATGGTCCCGATTGAGGTCACCTTGAGACTATCATAGCCTCTTAATGTGTTTCACATTGAGGAGCAATTAGTCTCCCCATATCCTAACTTCTGAAGAAAAGAGAAGGGGACGATGTTAACTGCTGCCCCATCGTCAATCATCGCATGCTTCACATAGTTGTTGTAGATCCAAACTTGCAAAAACAGGGTTGGATTGCCTCTATGAGCTATTCCAAAGATCCGTAGGCATCTTGCTTATGTCAAATACAAACCCAATATCCTTTTGAGCTACCCTGGAGGGAAAACGTCAAAGTCTATATGGTTTATCTACACCTCTAGTGGTGGGGTAATGTTAGCCAAATGGCCGAGACCGAGTACTTCCAAGAGAGCAGCTCGATGAGTAGGAGAATTCTTCAGTAGATCTAAGAAGGAAATGTGTGAAAAGGTCTTGGTTAGATCACTGATCAAGTCATAAGCCCCTACTAGCTTGCTTAGCGTGTCATGAGCATTATTTGAGACAACTAGGTAAATCGGATTAGCTGCGATGAATAGTCTCTAGCTCTTGTTGCAGCGTTAATCTGGAGTTCAGTGTCCAACTCAACCAAACCTATGATCTTCATTTGTTGGCGACCATCCAAAGGAGGTGCCACCTGTGGGTTTGATGAAGTTGAGGCTTCATGATCATGAGTCCCTATTACAATGCCTTTATTCGAACCATTAGGATCCAGTCTTCCATCCTTTAGACGTGTGGGGAGAGGATCATTGAAGATTCCCAATGATGTGTTCTGTGGAGACACTGGTCCCATATAGGTGTTTTGATTAGGCGCAGTTGGGTTGGCTAGAAACATGTCAACAAACAACTATCTTTGGTCTTCTAGAAAATGTTGCAAAAACTTATTACAATCATGGCAAGTTCTTGTGTCATGCCCATAGACCCTATGGAAACCACAATACAAGTCAGGATCATAATCCTAAGGCCTTTGGTTTGTTCCTTGTTATGGTCCAAAACCACGGTTATTGTTTAGTTGTTGACTATTATAGTTAACACTTTGGAACCCTTGCCCTAGTTCTGGAATTGGTTGGGGTATTGACTAGGGCTTGGGGTCGACATTTGTCTTTATGGCTGAGGTTGTTGCTGTTGTTGGGGACAATTAAAATCCACAGCGTTTACTGAGGGTGAGAAATTGTTTCTCCTCTAATTGTTGCCATTGTTATTCCCATTGTTGTTGTTATTCATTGTACTGTACGGTGGGATTAACAACATTAGGATTTTTAGGCTAGTCAGTTACACCGATCGGTCGTGACTCCACGATTCTTGTTAAGGATCTTTGGTCCTTGATTGTTATTTGTATTGTTGGAGTAGCTAGGAGTGTTTTGAGAAGGGGTAACTAACTTCCCATTTGCTCCATAGGTCTTACGACCACTGTTGATGGCCGCTTGGTCAATCCAAAGAGCACCCTCTAGCACCTCTTCATAGCTCCTTAGTAGGAACTTTTGAACCTCTTCCTTCATCTCTCTGTTGAGGGAGTGGAGGAACAAATCACAAAGTTCTGTTTGGTCCATGTTTGGAGCACTTGCGGAAGAGTAGAGAACATGTTGCCACCTCTGAATGAAGTGAGCTGCAGACTCATTATGTTCTTGTTTGATATGAAGAAATTATCTGATTCCTATTCATAAAAGCTTGTTCATATCAAAGGCTTTGATAAAATCTGACACTAGTTTCTTGAACGAGTGTATCAAAGCCTCTAGTATCCTATAATACTAGTTGAGAGCAATACCTTCAAGTGTCTTAGGGAAAATATTTGCAATGACTGCATCCCATGGGAGCAGCTCTCGAATGGCTGTTGCATAAGCTTTGATGTGGGCATTTGGATCACCCTCCCCCTTGAACTTTGGGAGATTAGGCAAGGGTCTCGGGAGCATGACTACCCGAATGGAGAAATCTAGGGTTTCTTTGAGATATTCAAATAAGTACCCATTACAAATGTTTCCACCATTGAATACCCTTATTAAGGAGGTGGGGGCTGCGTTAGCTACTGAAATGGGACAACATAAATATTTAGAGGGCATATGAAATCCCTTGCGTTGTCCATATGGACCTAGGTAGGTGTACATGTCCCCCTGTGGAGATTTGGAATACATGTGTATATATGGGGGTTGACTTCCTTGATATGGAGCTAAAGGCACAAAGCCAGGGAACATCACATTTCCGACTGGTATAGCATTTGAGAACGCACTTCCGGGGTGCACATGTTGTAGATGACCATATGTGGCTTGAGGAGGCATACCCAAGGTACCCATCCCAGTTAACAAGTCTACATGGTTTAGAATATTCATGTAGACTGGCAGGTTCTAGGAAGTTGGTATTTTCCCATGGTTCTGTGGGTAGGAAGGAGCCCACACTTGCCCTACATATGAATTCTATGTATTCTGGGAAAGCTCTAACTCCTTGACCTTATCAACCAAAGTTGAAATGACATTGCCCGTTGATGGGGCGGTGTATTTATTAGATTCCTTTGGTTGAACCCTTGAAGGTTGTTGAGGAATATGGTGTCCCGCTATGAATTGTTCATGATGTTGCCACCCCTCATTGGTTGTATTTTCAGTTGGTGGTGGGGTAGCATTATTGTTTTCAAGCGGGACACTTGTTGTCGCCAAATCACTTGCACCCCGAATGGCCGGATGTGAATAGGATGTTCGGTGTGATTGGGACACATGGGATCACCTCTCAAGCTGTTGGACTTGGGCTCGAGGTGAACCTCCAGAGAAGGCTGGCTTCCTCTTCCTAAACTAAGTGCTGTACTACTCCTAGTGTAACAAAAATGATTATCTAGTCCTACGCTTACATTTTCATGGGGTTTTAGGGAAAGAGATTTACAGAAATGAAACTACACTAGGGATGGTGATGCACCAGATAAAGGATGTCTTCAGATTCAGGAAGGGTTAATTTGAAGAGGGTGTGTGCACCACAGGTCAACTTCACCTACTGCAACTTAGAGAAGGTACAGGATACCACAAACTAAGAGACACGTGTTCCCTTTGTTAAAATTTATCGACCGAGGAATATACCAGCTTTCCCAAAGAAGAAGATGAACTCAAGAAGGGTGAACAGACACCACAACTCAACCGCATGCAATACTCCACCACTCGATAAGTATAGAACTCCAAGAACCTCGTAATAGAAACCTAAACTTGCACAAAGGTACTGCAAGTATGAGAAAGAACACAAAGAAGCACAAAAGGATGAAAGGACCGAGATTAGTCACAAAACACACACTTTTATTGCTTCAATAACATGCACAATGCATCATACATTCGAAGAGGTAATAGTTTCCATTACGGTCTTAACGAGGAGGCTTGAAAGTTCTCTCAACACACAAGAACAACGTGCGTAAGAGAGAGGCCCCTTGAAAAGTATACACTCGCCTGAGATATCTAACTGTCCAACTTGTCTGAACTGTTGGAACCCTTTGAAATGAGCTTCCAACTTACATTTATAGAAGAATATGTGAGAAAGAAGAGGAAATGGTCATAATTACATTCCTAAAATGAAGGCCCATGATGTATTTATTGCAGTTAGTTGAACCACCTGAGAAGGTTCCATCATGGGTCATTAATTGCCTGATGACCTAGTCTTCTCAATTAATTAAAATAATATTTAAATAAAATATTTAAATAATAATAATAATAATAATTATTAAAATATTTAAATAAAAATATTAATTTAATTAACATAATGTCGGGACCCCCCCGTTGACCCGTTTGACTTGAAGAGGAGGGGGGTCCATGTGGATAGAGTCTGCACATAGCCAAACTCGATGAGCTTCGAATCCTCTAACTCGGTGTTGCAATCGATTTTGAACCCCACACTAACTCTTTCCTCATCTTGGCAATCAAGCTCTTTTGCATTGAGTCCTTCAAATGGTGAGCTATCAAACTTGATTCTTATCGTTTTGCTAAAATGCATGTAGATCCCGTGAACTCGGCCTCGACGCAAATTAAGACTCGCCTCACAAATGCCATCACTTGGCGGTCTTGCTTCAAACTCCAAATCGAGCCATTCTGAATTACCAAGCCACCTATATGCATTGTGAACATGAAGCTTTAAGCCCGAAATTGAAAGCCTCTACAAATACATTAAACTTCAACACCCGCGAGCTTATTCTTTATCTCGACTTGGTACCAATGTTTCCACAATATGAAAAGTTTGACTCTAAATCATACTTAGTGGATTTGATCCATAATACATTGGTTGTACCCACAGAGGTTAAAAAATTCAATGAATTTAAATTATTTCACTCCTGCATGTTGCGCCATTTAGAAATGATTTTCGAGCTATGAAAATTGTTAGGGATCACGTTACGTGGCCCTGTCAACACTAAATCGATTGATTTCTCTGTGATAGCTCTAGTCTTGATAGATAGAGTTATTTCTTCTTGTTTTGGACCACATATTCACATGCAGTCCACGTTCAAACTCCTTGAAACAACACCACGAGCTCTTCAACTGATTCGACCTGGATTTGTTTTGCATATCAACCCGAGCACCCGGTTGGCTCAAACTCACTTGAATGTCGTGCTTAACCCAACATTTCTAAAAAGAATGGTTTTACCACAATGTTCATGGTTCTTCCTTATCATATAACACTTGCAGTAAGAATGTTTTAGCTTGGCCATAATAAGCACAATTGTACCTTCCAAACGATGAGAAAATGCCATTATTAACAAAGACCTAATGCTGCCATGATGATGACCCAGGCTTATGCCCGTAACATGTCGATAGACACCCTTAAAACTGATTCTTGGACAAAGAGACCTTCGGTATTTTGGCAGTGCACTCTAAAATCTAGGATCCAACCAACAATTATGCCACTATTGGGGTCTTAGTATGGAATGGGTAGCTGTGAGCTACACCATATACTTATTTTTTTAGAAACTAAGAAGATCCTTCATGTTACAAGTTGCAACACATAAAAGGAGCCCTTCAAAAAATACGTTGAACAACTGGGGACAACCAAAAGGACCTTGGAAAATGTATAGGGAACAACCATATGAATTCTTCCTTAGTCGTGGATCAAGGCTAATAGAAATAAAGCTAGATAAAATTAGCTTGAAACTACAAAGATAATCATCCATTTGTTAAAACAAGTTTCTCTCGAACTCCGGTAAAAGAATACTATTCTCGTCTGATTGGATGTACATAATGGAAGGGTATAAATATTGCGTACTATCCACAAAGTTTTTCAAAGAGACCATTTACACTGACAAAGATGTGGCATACAAAACGACCGACTAGGTATTTCAGAGTTGACCTTCACATTCAATTCGTTTCTAGGAGAAAACATGCTGAGTAATATGAATCGTTTCATTCTGCACCATTTCAAACCTTCATCTCTTGGTTCGGGCAAATTTTATGAAGCCTTGAATGGCGTGACTCTAATACATTATATACGGCAATGAATATTTGTTTCATGTAGTTGTCATTCGATCTGAGTTCAGAATAAGGTTAGGCATGCATTTGACATTGAATGTATAACAATACAGCTTGGACAAACCGCTTGTTTAAACGCTGTTGAAAGGATTTTACTTGCATCGCACATGCCTCTTGACCGTAAGGCGTGGGAGCTTGTCTTGCGACCACCGAATGCTCAGAGAAGTATGCTGGCAAAGGTGAACTGAACGGGAGCTAGGAGAAGTATGTTGGCAAAGGTGAAATGATCAGGTCGGGCATCTGTTTGTTGCATTCTGGCAAAGGTGAACTGATCGGGAGGACACTGTCTGTTGCTTCGTGAGGAACAAGATTGCTTCATGAGGAAACCCGTGTCTTCTGTAACCTGCGATTATGGTATTCCATGAGAAGGCGTTTTATTTTTTGTGAGCCTAAAACTAGATACTATTTCCAACGTCGACCCATCTTCAACCATCTCACCATCATCCTCCCTTATCGATCGGAAGATTACTCAACACCCAATTTGCAACTGCCACTCTAATTCTCCCGTAACTCACAAAAAGACTCGACTACTCCAAATCTGCGTGGGGTTTTCATGATGGATTTCCATCTTAATATTTCCTTGCAATTGATCCGATTTCTCCCGCTTCGACCAAAACGCGAGATTTTCAGCTTGGCCTGCCATTCATAAAAATCCACTTGGAAATCAAGCGAAATATTTCCCATGCACGGAAGTTTGATCATGGCTTACCACGTTTATATTTCCACTTGGCAATGCGCACCTTATTTCCCACGTCTGAGATTAGAGTGCGGGGTTTCGTTATCATTTGGCCATATTTCATTTTGGACAGATGGCCACCGACTTCCACCTTTCCGCTCAGTGTGAGGAGACATCATTTTTTTCAGTGTAAACATTTCAGCTGTAGCTTGTAAGGTGTGATAATTCAGACAGAATCCTTTATGCCCGCCAATTTAGTGACTCGTTGAAGATGCTCATATAATTGCAAAGCAAATTACGCTCCATGAATATTCTGATATGAAATAGTTCCACCTCTATGAGATCCGCTTCCATGAGTTACACCGTAAAACCAGTAAGGTCTCGATAGAGAATCTTTGTAATAAATTTCATCAGGTCTCTCGGTAACACTCTTACTGTCACTTAATCGATTTTCATAAAAATATCTTGAAGGAAAATCCCGAATTTGAGGATGCATTCGATGCTGAATAGATAAAAACATCGTTAGACGACTTACTTGCTCAAACATGCTTCTACTATACTGCAACATGCCTGTGCATCGAATGCTTGGCCGCTTTGAGCGTAGAACTGAAATTTTCCTAGGAAAGTGCCGTGAGGAAGTAATTGGCTATATGTAGCAGCTACAGGGTAGAGAAGTAAACTTATCTCAGAAAATGAGTGGCCTCCAGAGAGAGTCGATGGCGATAGCTGCCGCAGGGTGATCCCAAGGAACCGTTGGTGTTGATCCTGATGATCTGGTTACATGCAACCACAGTCGTGATCAGTTGTTGTAAAATCTTGCCGCTGTAGTAAAAGAAGGAGATAAAGTTTTAGTTGATTTGTCTCGCCTTTTCATTTTGGAAACTCTCTTCCATGGAAGAAGCTCGACCAAATCTTGAGGCAGCTATTGTCTCCGTCGAGTCATTAAAACTGAATTCATATTCCAACAAGAAAGCATCAATATCTCCATGTTGAATTAAACCGGGTCAAACTCATCATTTCTCAGCCTCAGTGAGCCAACCATCGAAACATCCTCCGCTCCTATCGAGACTCTTTTTTGACAAGCCAAACTCGGTTACTGAACTTACATTTCCTACTCATGAACTCGTCTAAGGCTTGTGATCTGAGTTATGACCGAGTTAGGACAAGGCACGAACTCCTCTGATGACTCGTCTCTTTATTCTTGATTTGACATTGTTTTAGCTTGACCTAGCGAGATAAGCCTATCAAACTCCTCGATGGCTTACATTCTTGGAAAAAATGAGCGATCTTACTCGATGACTGAAGTGGGTCCTCGGACCAATGTCGTGATTTGATAGTAATAAGGCCTGTTTTCCAATTTTTCCATTGCGTAAAATTGGATAACATTTTTGGTGACCTCTCGGGATGATTGCCTGCTAAGCATGATTCTAGTAGCCTTAAGTCATCCATTGGGCATGGAGTCTGTGTTGGAATCCTAAAGTAGTAGGATTTTCTTTGACACATCCTAAATCTCCTTAACATTACCGATATCCTAGACCTCCCTGGAATGCTAAGCATGAAGTATATTGAATCATTGAATGCTTGATATCCATGGAACAACTGCAAAAAAATTTGAATGAAGCAAATTTTGAAATGTTATGGAGACCTTGAACCTTTCTCTCCTTGACACCTTCCAATGATGAAACAATGTGCGTAAAACACAAAACACAACAACAAGGAAAGAAAAACAACAACACACAACAATGTGCATAAGCACTTGGAGGAAAACACCTAATTTAATCATGACAGGGGTGGAATGCTTCTCAAAAGAAAGCTTTGAGATGTATCCCATTCACGTGAATGGGCGTTCTTCTCCATTAAGCCTAGATAGAAGAAATGAATTTTCCTCTTTACTGCAACTTGTGATGATATACGACCCACTCCAGAGAGTGTCAAACTTGACATGATTTCTGGTTTGGCCCTATCTTCATCCCATTTGAAAACTAAATCTCCCTCTTGAAAATTCCTGTTGGACACCTTCTTGTCAAAAGATTTCTTAACTTGAGCCCGAAAGAGATTGTTATCTACCAAAACATATGGGATAGATTGAAGACGGAAAGTTCATCTTTGGTTTTTATCCATGTTTGTCGGGTATGCTCCCGAGAAGATGAAATTCTTCATTTTGGATAACCTAACTCAAAGATCAACATCCTCATCGGTATTTAGGAGTGTCACGTCCTCATTACCTTTTGATTCCATGTCGGCAGAAGTTGCTTGACATAAACCCTTACCTCCGACAAGTTTAGTGACTTTGATATGCACGTCATACTCCATTACCTTCATGATCCATCCAAAGACGCTTTTCATTCATTTCTTTGTTTAGAAAAATTCCTTGACACTGGATCGGACACCATCGATGAATCTTGTTGTTCGACAAGATGTGCTTGAATTTCTTCAAAGCTCGAATAACCGCAAAGACTTGATTTTCAATGAATGAGTATTTGAACTCATAGTCTTTGAGGGATTGATCAAGAAAGCGATTGGTTGCTCCATCAAAGTTGTTGTTTTTGGGTGAGGATCCCTGAAATGCTCTCTTGACCTGTAAAAGCATAAAGGATAAAATCTTTGTCAAACCTAGGGTTCACCAGCATGGGAGCTTGAGAAATGGCTGTTTTGATGGCTTCAAAGCTTTCTCGTCCTTCCTTTGTCCATGAGAATGGCATGTTTTTCTTTAGCATGGTGTCAGTGGTTTAGCCAATGTCACGAATTGAGGGATGAATCTCCGCACGAAATTTATGGTTCCCAAAAAACTCTGGAGGCCCTTCTTGTGACTTGGGAGAGATAAGGACATAATCAAATGAATCCTGGCTAGATCGATTGATAATCCTTCTATTGAAACAACATGCCCCAACAATTTTCCCTCGTGCACTGCGAAAATACATTTCTTGGGGTTAAGTGAAACCCCAAATTCCCTACACCTTTGGAAAACTTTCCTTAGATGCGTGATGTGATCTTCTGCATGCTTAGAGTATACAGTTATATCATCAAGGTAAACCAAAATAATGTCGTTGATTAGTCCCTTAAATGCCATGTCCATGGCTCTTTGGAAAGTAGCCCCAGCATTGGACAATCCGAATGGCATTTTATTGTAGGCATACGTGCCCCACTTGGTAGTGAAAGCCGTTTTGAATTGATCGGATTCTTGGACTAGGATTTGATTGTAACTTGAATATCCATCGAGAAAAGAAAATATTTGAGCTCCTGCCACCGTTTGAAGGATCTGCTCCATCGATGGAAGTGGATAATGGTCTTTTAATGATGCACGATTCAAATCCCTGAAATCTACGCATAACCGGATCTCACCGTTCTTCTTCCTCACGGGCACCAAATTGGCTACCCATGAGGAATGCTTGATGGGGAAAATTATACAGCCTCGATGAGCTTGGTGAGCTCCTTTCTCATTAGTGGCTCAATTTTGGGATTAATTGGTCTCTTTTCGATGAACGGCTTAGCATTAGGATCCAGGCTTCGATGGTATGTTGTTGTAGACTTGGATCAAAACCACGTAGATCTTTATAGCTCCATGCAAAGATGTCATGATACTCTTGGCAAAGCTCGATGAAAGCTTCTTTCTCTTGAAGTACACACTTTTCCGATCTTAAGAAATTTTTCATTTGATACTTCAACTTCCTCAAAATATTCTTCTCTCCACCACCATGTTAGAGCTTTGTCTTGTGGCTTGGTCATCCCTTGAAAATGGATTCCAAAGTGACTAAACCTTTTGGTAAATTGTTGCTTTTCAATTGAATAATTTGCTCACCATATGAATCCTTTTGACTTATCTTGATTCTTTGTAGCAAACTCCGCCTCTTATTGTAGGAAGAGGACAATTTGTTTGTCACTATATCAAACACTTGAGAACTACTCACATTATCGAGCACTGCTTGGTCGAACCACCATTTTAACAATTTGCTGACCTTCTTTTATGATATCAATTGGTATGTTGTATTGTGAACCAAATGTAGAAGCCTATCTCGCATCTTGATTTTGATCTCTGGGATTGCATGGATTCCAAAAGCTTCAAATCTTCAATCAGGTCCCAGACTTTTCTTATATGATCTTAAAAGATCATTTTTGGATGCACTACGTGCTGAAACTTGATGAACAACTAACTCAAATTATCTCAAAAATAGTCGGGCCTTGATTCCCTTCCTTTGGGCTAGCTGAATTCTTTTGCACAAGAGCCTCGTATTCAACAACATTGTTAGTGCAAGAACTAAAACCGGAAAGATGAGAAGTACTTATCTCCTCTCGGAGAAATTAACATAACACCAAAGATAGCGGATCCATTCTTACTTCTTGAGCCATCGAAGAACAATTGCCACAGTCCTTTAGAATCACTTGGTGTTTTGACAAGTTGTGGTATGATCGTATCTTCTTCATGGATACAAGAGTAAGTACCTAATCTGCTTCTTCCAAAACCAACAAACCAGCTTTCTTCTTCGCCAATACATCAGTGTAGGGATCGTATTGATGATCTCTACTTACTTCATCCAAAGAAAGTATCGGAACTTCTTCAACAAGGGTGGTTGGTTCATGATCGGCATCTTCCTCTTCTGGATCACCGATGGTGTAATTTCCATTTATGGGACTAGCAAGTGTAGGGTTCTACATGATTATGGCAGATTGGTTCTTGCCCTTATAGTTACTTTGGTTCCATATCAAGTCCTGAGAATCATATGTGACCAATCGGTGATAGGTAACCACCCATCTTGGCAGTGAAATCCCGTGATAGGCAGATGGCAAAGAGGGGAGGGAGATCAATGACCGATATGTCTTGGGTGAATGACAAACTTGGGCATGCATGAATGGTAAGTTGAAGTCCTTTGATAACCCCAATAGTCTTAACAGTTGTGCCATCTAGCTTGAACAACCCCTCTTGTAACTGGCACATATTGTATGCCTAGTACATCTGTAATTTGTTTCGGCATGACAGAGCTACTGGCACCAGAATCGATCATGTAATTATGTACCAGGTGGTCACCAATGATCAGGGAAATGTAGAATGGCGGTGGTTTGTTTGCCGTAGGAATGATTTTCCCTTCCGGTTGACACAAATTTGTAGCATTTGTCACTCCATGGCTTGGTGATCCACTGGTTGTACTAAAACTGTTCAGAGCTTCTCGCAACAGGTTTCTTTGGGAAGGGATCGAGAGTGCGTCCCACATGGTAACGCTCAGATTAGTTTTCTTCATTTGTTCCACTATGCTGAAGGGAATTGCTCCAACTTTGATGACACTTTTTTGGGCATTCGGGTCCTCTTTTGGAAAATGTGTGTTGGGTACCGTGATGCCTGGAGAACCATCTTTCCTCATGGTGTGGTTAGCCATTGTGTTTCGGTGATTTCTTTCCCGCATTTTTATCAACCCCATTTGAAACCCAAGTTTAGAAGTGGATGCCAGATCAGCTTCGAGAGGTTGAGGCTCCATTGCTCTCTTTTTGGAACGAGTGTTTGCTGCCACTGATGAAGAATCTATATTTAATCCGCAAAAATCTTCTTCTTGCCAGTTTAGCAACGTGGATTCTTTAGGTTCCTACGGTTGATCTGCTGCTTCTTGCATAGATGAATTATTTGTTAAATCTGAAGGGGTAGATACACTTTGAACCATAAGGGCCTGGCTAAGAACCCCATTGGGACAAAGATTTTGATTGTGAGGTTGAGAGCAAGGATAACACCATTCGTAGTCTTGAACTAGATTATTTTGAATAGATACTATAGCTCTAGATGAGCTAGCTGCAAGAGGGTTCTGAAAGTTCAAGGGTCTTACATTTGTAACTTGACTTGTAGTTTGATTTTGAGGCTGATTGTTTCCTTGAAAAGGAGGACGGTTAGCTTGATACTGCTGATTTTGTGGCTGATACGGACGATTGTATTGAAATTGTTGCCTTTTGAGTGCAACGAGCTCATTTCCAAAATTTTGTAGTAGTGAATTGACTTCAAATAGGTCATTTGAAGAGGCAGAGGAAGATTGAGATGGTTTCCTGGAGTCTACTAGAATAGGAGCAATGATAGGCTGATGATTCGTAAGATCTGGAGAAAAGGGCATTGGTGGTCGTGGAGCTATCTTTCCAGCCTGAATCAAAGAATTCTCTGCACTTATGGCAACTTCGTAAGCATCAGGAAGTGTAGTCCCTCCCATGGACTGGATCATAACTGCTACATCGCTATTCAAGGCTCGCAAATAGTACAAGAATGCATTATGCGCAGAAGGCTTTACGAGCACCGGAATCCTATTCCAAGTTCTGTGGAATCGGAAGTTGAAATCACTCATGTATTCTTGGGAAGCTCTCTTTATGGTAGTAAGTTGTTCCAAAAGTGATAGGTGATCACTTTTGTCTTCAAATTGTTTACATAGCTTTTCTCCCAACTCGTCCCAAGTGGTTATAGTGCCAACACCTAACCCGCGAAACCATTGAAGTGCTTTTCCCTTGAAAGAGGTAGCAAGAAGTCTAACTGCAATGTTGTCTTCGGTGATATTATGTACTTGCACGATGCTGGCTACATCAAAGATATGCTCCACTAGAGTAACGTGAGTTTCCCCGTGTAGAAGGGTAAACTTTTGAGTGCCGCAATAGGTATCGGGTCACGTTGAGCCAACATGAGAGGACTGCTTGCATTGAAAGGGGGAAAACTTGTTCTCGCCATGGCGATGAAAAAGGTTGATTGTTCTTGGGTGGAGGAAATCTTCCGTAAGGAGGAGTTGAATGACCCCTACTAGGTAAATCTGCAACTGGGGATGTGGAAATGCCTCTTCTGCTTCTCTTTGGAGGAGACAAGGAAAGTTCGATATGTTGATACTTTCCTTTCTTTGAAGAAGCTCTTGTCTGAATTCTTCGCATAAGTTACTGCACTGAGATTTGGAATCCAGAGATATAGAGTCGCTAGGTACTTTGACTTGTGTAAGTGAGAAGAGAAGTACCAACTATCCCACCGGGCGTGCCAAAAACTGTTGTGTGTGGTCGCACGGTGGCTTAAGATTTCCTGTTTGATAATGAGACACCTTTGAAAGATGGAACTCTAACTTCTGTGATGTCCCACCGGGTGTGCCAAAAATTGTTGTGTGTTGTTGCACGGTGGCTTAAGATTTCCTGTTCAATAATGAGACACCTCTGAAAGATGGAACTCTAACTTCTGTGATGTCCCACCGGGCGTGCCAAAAACTGTTGTGTGTGGTCGCACGGTGGCTTAAGATTTCCTATTTGATAATGAGACACCTCTGAAAGATGGAACTCTAACTTCTGTGATGTCCCACCGGGCGTGCCAAAAACTGTTGTGTGTGGTCACACGGTGGCTTAAGATTTCTGTTTGATAATGACACACCTCTCGAAAGATGGAACTCTAACTTCACGTGATGTCCGTCAGGCGTGCAAAAACTATTTTCACCAAATCACCGCACCCCGAATGGCCGTGGATGTGAATAGGACGTTCGGTGTGATTGGGACACATGGGATCACCTCTCAAGCTGTGGGACTTGGGCTCGAGGTGAACCTCCGAGAAGGCCAGCTTCCTCTTCCTAAACTAAGTGTTGTACTACTCCTAGTGTAACAAAAATGATTATCTAGTCCTACGCTAACATTTTCATGGGGTTTTAGGGAAAGAGATTTACGTAAATGAAACTACACTAGGGATGGTGATGCACCAATAAAGGGTGTCTTCAGATTCAGGAAGGGTTAATTTGAAGAGGGTGTGTGCACCACAGGTCAACTTCACCTACTGCAACTTAGAGAGGGTACATGATACCACAAACTAAGAGACACGCGTTCCCTTTGTTAAACTTTATCAGACCGAGAAATATACCAGTTTCCCAGTGAAGAAGGATGAACTCAAGAAGGGTGAATAGACACCACAACTCAACTACATGCAATACTCCACCACTCGATAAGCACAGAACTCCAAGAACCTGCAATAGAAACCTAAACTTGCACAGTGTACCTGCAAGTATGAGAAAGGCACAAAGAAGCATAAAAGGATGAAAGGACCGAGATTAGTCACAAAACACACACTTTTATTGCTTCAATAACATGCACAATGCATCATACATTTAGAAGAGGCAATAGTTGCCATTACAGTCTTGAAGAGGAGGCTTGAAAGTTCTCTAAACACACAAGAAAAACTTGCAGAAGAGAGAGGACCCTTGAAAGGTATACACTCGCCTGAGATATCTGTCTAACTTGTCTGAACTGTTGGAACCCTTTGAAATGAGCTTCCAACTTACATTTATAGAAGAATATGTGAGAAAGAAGAGGAAATGGTCATAATTACATTCCTAAAATGAAGGCCCATGATGTATTTATTACAGTTAGTTGAACCACCTGAGAAGGTTCCATCATGGGTCATTAATTGCCTGATGACCTAGTCTTCTCAATTAATTAAAAGAATATTTAAATAAAATATTTAAATAATAATAATAAATATTATTATTAAAATATTTAAATAAAAATATTAATTTAATTAACATAATGTTGGGACCCCCCCGTTGACCCGTTTGACTTGAAGAGGAGGGGGGTCCATGTGGATAGAGTCTGCACATAGCCAAACTCGATGAGCTTCGAATCCTCTAACTCGGTGTTGCACTCGATTTTGAACCCCACACTAACTCTTTCCTCGTCTTGGCAATCGAGCTCTTTTGCATTGAGTCCTTCAAATGGTGAGCTATCAAACTTGATTCTTATCGTTTTGCTAAAATGCATGTAGATCCTGTGAACCTGGCCTGACGCAAATTAAGACTCGCCTCACGAATGCCACTGCTACGGTCTTGCTTCAAACTCCAAATCGAGCCATTCTGAATTACCAAGCCACCTATATGCATTGTGAACATGAAGCTTTAAGCCCGAAATTGAAAGCCTCTACAAATACATTAAACTTCAACACCCGCGAGCTTATTCTTTATCTCGACTTGGTACCAATGTTTCCACAATATGAAAAGTTTGACTCTAAATCATACTTAGTGGATTTGATCCATAATACATTGGTTGTACCCACAGAGGTTAAACAATTCAATGAATTTAAATTATTTCACTCCTGCATGTTGTGCCATTTAGAAATGATTTTCGAGCTATGAAAATTGTTAGGGATCACGTTACGTGGCCCTGTCAACACTGAATCGATTGATTTCTCTGTGATAGCTCTAGTCTTGACAGATAGAGTTATTTCTTCTTGTTTTGGACCACATATTCACATGCATTCCACGTTCAAACTCCATGAAACAACACCACGAGCTCTTCAACTGATTCGACCTGGCTTTGTTTTGCATATCAACCCGAGCACCTGGTTGGCTCAAACTCACTTGAATGTCGTGCTTAACCCAACATTTCTAAAAAGAATGGTTTTACCACAATGTTCACGGTTCTTCCTTATCATATAACACTTACAGTAAGAATGTTTCAGCTTGTCCATAATAAGCACATTTGTACCTTCCAAATGATGAGAAAATGCCATTACCAATAAAGACCTAATGCTGCCATGATGATGACCTAGGCTTATGCCCATAACATGTCGATAGACACCCTTAAAACTGATTCTTGGACAAAGAGACCTTCGGTATTTTGGCAGTGCACTCTTCAATCTAGGCTCCAAAAAACAATTATGCCACTATTGGGGTCTTAGTATGGAATGGGTAGCTGTGAGCTACACAATATACTCATTTTTCCGGAAACTAAGAAGATCCTTCATGTTACAATTTGCAACACATAAAAGGAGCCCTTCAAAAAATACGTTGAACAACTGGGGCAACCAAAAGGACCTTGGAAAAATGTACAGGGAACAACCATATGAATTCTTCCTTAGTCGTGGATCAAAGCTAATAGAAATAAGCTAGATAAAATTAGCTTGAAACTACAGTATAATCATCCATTTGTTAAAACAAGTTTCTCTGAACCTGGTAAAAGAATATTTTATTGTCTGATTGGACGTACATAATGGAAGGGTATAAATATTGTGTCTTCCCACGAGTTTTTCAAAGAGACCATTTACACCGAGTAGATGTGGCATACAAAACGGCCAACCAGGTTTTTTAGAGTTGACCTTCACATTCAATTTGTTTCTAGGAGAAAACATGCTGAGCAATATGAATCGTTTCATTCTGCACCGTTTCAAACCTTCATCTCCTGGTTCGGGAAATTTTATGAAGCCTTGAATGGCGTGACTCCAATCCATCGTATACGGTAGTGAATATTTGTTTCATGCAGCTGTCATTCGATCTGAGTTCAGAATAAGGATAGGCATGCATTCGACACTGAACAGATAACAATACAGTTGGACAACCTGCTTGTTTAAACGCGTTCAAAAGGATTTTCTTGTACTTACTCATGCTCATGCCGACCATGCATGGGAGCTTGTATTGCAACCAACGAATGCTCGAGAAAGTATGTCTTGGCAAAGGTGAATTAACGGAGCTAGGAGAAGTATGTTGGCAAGGGTGAAATGATCGTGTCGGGCATCTATTTGTTACATTCTGGCAAAGGAAAAATGATCGGGAGGACACTGTCTATTAGCTTCGTGAGGAACAGTATCAATGCTTCGTGAGGAAACCCGTGTCTTCTGTAACTGCAATTATGGTATTCCATGAGAAGGCGTTTTCTTTTTGTGAGCCTGAAACTGGATACTGTTTCCAACGTCGACCCATCTTCAACCATCTCGCCATCATCCTCCCTTATCGATCGGAAGGTTACTCAACGCCCAATTTGTAACTTTCTCCTGGTAACTCACAAAAAGACTCGGACTACTCCAAACTGCATGGGGTTTTCATGACGGATTGCCATCTTAATATTTCCCTTAGCAAGTTTGATCCGATTTCTCCCGATTCACGGAGTAAACAACATGGTTTTCAGCTTGGCCTGCCATTCATAAAAATCCGCTTGGAAATCAAGTGAAATATTTCCCATCCGCGGAAGTCTTATCATGGCTTACCACGGTTATATTTCCACTTGGTAATGCGTGCCTTATTTCCCACGTCCGGATTAGAGTGCGGGGTTTCGTTATCATTTGGCCATATTTCATTTTGGACAGATGGCCACCGATTTCCACCTTTTCTCGCTCAATTGATTTGAGGAGACATCATTTTCTTCAAAGGTGCAAACATTTCAGCCGTAGCTTGTAAGGTGTGATAATTTAGAAAGAATCCTTTATGCCCTCCAATTTAGTGACTCGTTGAAGATGCTCATATAATTGCAAAGCAAATTACGCTTCATGAATATTCTGATATGAAATAGTTCCACCTCTATGAGATCCGCTTCCATGAGTTACACCGTAAACCAAGTAAGGTCTCGATAGAGAATATTTGTAATAATTTTCATCAGTCTCCCAGAACACTCTCACTGTCACTTAATCAATTTTCATAAAAATATCTTGAAGGAAAATCCCAATTTGAGGATGCATTCGATGCTCGAATGATAAAAACATCGTTGGACGACTTACTTGCTCAAACAGAACTTCTACTATACTACAACATGCCTCGTGATCAATGCTCGGCCGCTTTGAGCGTAGAACTGAAATTCTCCTAGAAAGTGCCGTGAGGAAGTAATTGGCTATACGCAGCAGCTACGGGTGGGTAGAGAAGTAAACTTATCTCGAAAATGAGTGGCCTCCAGAGAGAGTCGATGGTGATAAATGCCGCAGGGTGATCCAAGGAACCGATTGGTGTTGATCCCGATGTTCTCGTTTGCATGCGACCACGCCATGATCAGATTGTTGTAAAATCTTGCTGCTGCTGTAGTAGAAGAACGAGATAAAGTTTTAGTTGATTTGTCTCACCTTTTCATTTTGGAAACTCTCTTCCATGGAAGAAGCTTGACCAAATCTTGAGGCAGCTATTGTCTCCGTCGAGTCATTAAAACTGAATTCATATTCCAACAAGGAGGCATCAATATCTCCATGTTGAATTAAACCAGGTCGAACTCATCATTTCTCTACCTCAATGAGCCAACCATCGAAACATCCTCCGCTCCTATCGAGATTCTTTATGACAAGCCAAACTCGGTTACTGAACTTACATTTCCTACTCATGAACTCGTCTAAGGCTTGTGATCTGAGTTATGACCGAGTTAGGACAAGGCACGAACTCCTCTGATGACTCGTCTCTTTATTCTTGATTCGACATTTTTTTAGCTTGACCGAGCGAGATAAGCCTATCGAACTCCTCGATGGCTCACATTCTTGGAAAAAAATGAGCGATCTTACCCGATGACCGAAGTGGGTCCATGGGACCAATGTCATGATTTGATAGTAATAAGGCCCTATTTTCCAATTTTTCCATGTGCGTAAAATTGGATAACATTTTTGGCGACCTCTCGGGGATGATTGCCTGCTAAGCATGATTCCAGTAGCCTTAAGTCATCCATTGGGCATGGAGTCTGTGTTGGAATCCTGAAAGTAGTATGATTTTCTTTGACACATCCCGGAATCTCCTTGAACATTACCGATATCCTAGACCTCCCTGGAATGCTAAGCATGAAGTATACTAAATCTGTTGAATGCTTGACATCCATGGAACACTGCAAAAAAATTGAATGAAGCAGATTTTGAACTGTTATGGAAACCTTGAACCTTTTTCTCCTTGACACCTTCCAATGATGAAACAATGTGCAGAACAACACAAAACACAACAACAAGGAAAGCAAAACAACAACACACAACAATGTGCATAAGCACTTGGAGGAAAACACCTAATTTAACATACAGGGGGGGCACGCTTCTCAAAAAAAGCTTTGAGATGTATCCCATTCACGTGAATGGGCAGCTTCTTCTCCATTAGCCTAGATAGATGGAATGAATTTTCCTCTTTGCAACTTGTGATGATGTATGGCCCACTCCGAGAGTGTCAAACTTGGCATGCCTTCCTGGTTTGTCCCTATCTTCATCCCATTTGAGAACTAAATCTCCCTCTTGAAAATTCCTGTTGACACCTTCTTGTCAAAAGATTTCTTAACTTGAGCCTGATGCTGCTCCAAAGTTTTCATAGCCTTGTCTCATACTTCCTCTAACTCCATGAGTTCAACAAACCTTATTGTCAGAGGATCACTCTCTATAACTTCAAGTTGATGAGCTAACTCCAAAGAAGGTAACTCCAATGAGAGTGGGAGTTTTGCCTCTCTTCCATATACAAGAATGAAAGGAGAATTTCCGATGGCCCTTTTAGGTGTGATCCGATCTGCCCATAAGGCAGTCTTAAGCTGTGTATGCCAAGTCCTCTTGTTAGTCTCCATTGTGCGCTTAATAATCCTTATGAGGTTTTTGTTGCTAGACTTAGCCAATCCGTTTCCTTGAGGATAGTAATTGGATGAAGTTTTGAGGTATACCCCATTTTTAACAGCCCATTCACTCAATTTCATACCAAGAAAAGCCAACGCATTGTCTGAAATGACTGTAAATGGAACACCAAACCTCGTCATTATACCCTCCAAAAAATCTAGAACTGCCTTTTCATTGCTCTCTTTTAATGCTACCACCTCTGTCCATCGAGTAAAATAGTCTGTTGCGGTAAGGACCCACTTATGTCCATCACTGGATGGAGGATTAATCATTCCGATGAAGTCCAACCCCCATTGAACAAAGGGTTGATCCACTTGAATTGGATGCAATGGAAGAGCTGCCAGCTTCTGCTTACCTGTGAAAAAGGCACATTCCTTACATTTCCTTACCTAGAGATGGGCATCCTTGAATAAATCCAGCCAATAGTAGCCAGCTCGCATGATCTTGGTAGCTGTTGTTTGTGCGGAATAATGTCCTCCAGATAGGCCATTATGAAATTCTTCTAGTATCTTACTTACTGTTCCTGGGTCCTATGCACCGAAGGAGAACGCCGTTCAAATATTTTTGAAAGAGAATGTTATCTACCAAAACATATGGGATAGATTGAAGACGGAAAGTTCATCTTTGGTTTTTATCCATGTTTGTCGGGTATGCTCCTGAGAAGATGAAATTCTTCATTTTGGATAACCAATCAACTTGATCAACATCCTCATCAGTATTTAGGAGTGTCACGTCCTCATTACCTTTTGATTCCATGTCTGCAGCAAGTTGCTGACATAAACCCTTACCTCTGACAAGTTTAGTGACTTTGATGTGCACGTCATACTCCATTACCTTCGTGATCCATCCAGCACACTTTTCATTCATTTCTTTGTTCAGCAAAAACTCCTTGACACCTGGATGAGACACCATCAGATGAATCTTGTTGTTGGACAACATGTGCTTGAATTTCTTCAAAGCTCGAATAACCGCAAAGACTTTCTTTTCAATGAATGAGTATTTGAACTCGTAGTCTTTGATGGATTGATCAAGAAAGCGATTGGTTGCTCCATCAAAGTTGTTGTTTTTTTGGGTGAGGATCCTCCGAAATGCTCTCTTTACTCGCAAAAGCATAAAGGATAAAATCTTTGTCAAACCCGATGTTCACAAGCATGGGAGCTTAAGAAATGGCTATTTTGATAGCTTCAAAGCTTTCTCGTCCTTCCTTTGTCCATGAGAATGGCATGTTTTTCTTTAGCATGCCTGTCAATGGTTTAGCCAATGTCGCGAATTGAGGGATGAATCTCCGCACGAAATTTATGGTTCCCGAGAAAACTCGGAGGCCCTTCTTGTGACTTGGGAGAGATAAGGACATAATCGAATGAATCCCGGCTGATCGATTGATAATCCTTCTACTTTGAAACAACATGCCCCAACAATTTTCCCTCGTGCACTACGAAAATATATTTCTTGGGGTTAAGTGAAACCCCAAATTCCCTACACCTTTGGAAAACTTTCCTTAGATGCGTGATGTGATCTTCGCATGCTTAGAGTATACAGATTATATCAGCAAGGTAAACTAAAATAATGTCGTTGATTAGTCCCTTAAATGCCATGTCCATGGCTCTTTGGAAAGTAGCCCCGGCATTGGACAATCCGAATGGCATTTTATTGTAGGCATACGTGCCCCACTTGGTAGTGAAAGCCGTTTTGAATTGATCAGATTCTTGGACTAGGATTTGATTGTAACCTGAATATCCATCGAGCAAAGAAAATATTTGAGCTCTTACCACCATTTGAAGGATCTGCTCCATCGATGGAAGAGGATAATGGTCTTTTAATGATGCACGATTCAAATCCCTGAAATCTACGCATAACCGGATCTCTCCGTTCTTCTTCCTCACGGGCACCAAATTGGCTACCCATGAGGAATGCTTGATGGGAAAAATTATACAGGCCTCGATGAGCTTGGTTAGCTCCTTTCTCATTAGTGGCTCAATTTTGGGATTAATTGGTCTCTGTTTTTGACAAACTGGCTTAGCATTAGGATCCAGTTTGATGGTATGTTGTGCTAGACCTGGATCAAAACCACGTAGATCTTTATAGCTCCATGCAAAGATGTCATGATACTCTTGACAAAGTTTGATGAAAGCTTCTTTCTCTTCAGAAGTACACACTTTTCCGATCTTAAGAAATTTTTCATTTGATACTTCAACTTCCTCAAAATATTCTTCTCTGACCACCATGTTAGGGCTTTGTCTTGTGGCTTGGTCATCTGAATTGAAAATGGATTCCAAAGTGACTAAAACTTTTGGTAACTTGTTGCTTTTCAATTGAATAATTTGCTCACCATATGACTCCTGCAACTTATCTTGATTCTTTATAGCAAAACTCCGCCTCTTCTTGTAGGAAGAGGACAATTTGTTTGTCACTATCAAACACTTGAGAACTACTCACATTATCGTGGTGTCGCTGGTCAAACCACCATTTTAACAATTTGCTGCACCACAGTCAACTTCACCTACCGCAACTTAGAGAAGGTACATGATACCACAAACTAAGAGACACGCGTTCCCTTTGTTAGACTTTATCGACCGAGAATATACCAGCTTCCCAAAGAAGAAGGATGAACTAAAGAAGAGTGAACAGACACCACAACTCAACCGCATGCAATACTCCACCACTCGATAAGCACGTAACTCCAAGAACTCCGCAATAGAAACCTAAACTCACTACTCCGCAAGTATGAGAAAGGCACAAAGAAGCACTTAGGATGAAAGGACCGAGATTAGTCACAAAACACACACTTTTATTGCTTCAATAACATGCACAATGCATCATACATTCAAGAGGCAATAGTTGCCATTACAGTCTTTAAAGAGGAGGCTTGAAAGTTCTCTCAACACACAAGAACAACTTCGTAAGAGAGAGGACCCTGAAAGGTATACACTCACCCGAGATATCTAACTCGTCCAACTTCTCCAACTGACTGGAACCCTTTGAAATGAGCTTCCAACTTAAATTTATAGAAGAATATGTGAGAAAGAAGAGGAAATGGTCATAATTACATTCCTAAATGTGAAGGCCCATGATGTATTTATTGCAGCTTAGTTGAACCACCGAGAAGGTTCCATCATGGGTCATTAATTGCCTCGATGACCTAGTCTTCTCAATTAATTAAAAGAATATTTAAATAATAATAATAAATATTATTATTAAAATATTTATATAAAAATATTAATTTAATTAACATAATGTTGGGACCCCCACTGACCCGCTTTGACTTGAAGAGGAGGGGGTCCATGTGATAGAGTCTCGCACATAGCCAAACTCGATGAGCTTCAATCCTCTAACTCGGTGTTGCAAAGGACCGATTTTGAACCCCACACTAACTCTTTCCTCGCCTTAGCAATCGAGCTCTTTTGCATTGAGTCCTTCAAATGGTGAGCTATCAAACTTGATTCTTATCGTTTTGCTAAAATGCATGTAGATCCCGTGAACTCCGCCTAACGCAAATTAAGACTCGCCTCACGAATGCCACTCACTACTTTATAGAAGGTCTTGCTTCAAAATCCAAATCGAGCCATTCTCAATTACCAAGCCTTAGTAGAAGTTATATGTGATATATGTATTGTGAACATGAAGCTTTAATCCCGAAATTGAAAGCCTCTACAAATACATTAAACTTCAACACCCGCAGTCTTATTCTTTATCTCGACTTGGTACCAATGTTTCCACAATATGAAAAGTTTGACTCTAAATCATACTTAGTGGATTTGATCCATAATACATCATAATGTTGTACCCAAAGAAGTTAAACAATTCAATGAATTTAAATTATTTCACTCTAACTCATGTTGCGCCATTTAGAAATGATTTTCGAGCCCCATGAAAATTGTTAGGATCACGTTATCGTGGCCTTATCAACACCTCGAATCGATTGATTTCTTTGTGATAGCTCTAGTCTTGACAAATAAAGTTATTTCTTCTTGTTTTGGACCACATATTCACATGCATTCCACGTTCAAACTCCATGAAACAACACCACGAGCTCTTCAACTGATTCGACCTGGCTTTGTTTTGCATATCAACCCGAGCACCCGGTTGGCTCAAACTCACTTGAATGTCGTGCTTAACCCAACATTTCTAAAAAGAATGGTTTTACCACAATGTTCACGGTTCTTCCTTATCATATAACACTTGCAGTAAGAATGTTTTAGCTTGGCCATAATAAGCACAATTGTACCTTCCAAACGATGAGAAAATGCCATTATCAACAAAGACCTAATGCTGCCATGATGATGACCCAGGCTTATGCCCGTAACATGTCGATAGACACCCTTGAGACTGATTTTTGGCCAAAGAGCCCTTCGGTATTTTGGCAATAGTGCACTCAAATTCTAGGCTCCAACCAACAATTATGCCACTATTGGGGTCTTAGTATGGAATGGGTAGTGTGACTAAACACATATACTCATTTTTTAGAAACTAAGAAGATCCTTCATGTTACAATTTGCAACACATAAAAGGAGCCCTTCAAAAAATACGTTGAACAACTGGGGCAACCAAAAGGACCTTGGAAAAATGTAAAGGGAACAACCATATGAATTCTTCCTTAGTCGTGGATAAAAGCTAAAAGAATTAAAGCTAGATAAAATTAGCTTGAAACTACAAAGATAATCATCCATTTGTTAAAACAAGTTTCTCTCAACTCGGTAAAAGAATACCGTTTATTGTCCGATTGATGTACATAATGGAAGGGTATAAATATTGCGTTCTTGTCCTAAGAGTTTTCAAAGAGACCATTTACACCGACAAAGATGTGGCATACAAAACGGCCTACTGTGGAGTTTTTAGTTTGACCTTCACATTCAATTTGTTTCTAGGAGAAAACATGCTTTCCAATATGAATCATTTCATTCTCGCACTGCTTTCAAACCTTCATCTCCCGGTTCGGAAAATTTTATGAAGCCTTGAATGGCATGACTCTAATCCATCGATACATACGGCAAAGAATATTTGTTTCATGCAGCTATCATTCGATCAGTTCGAAGTTCTTAAGGATAGGCATGCATTCGACAAAATGAGATAACAATACATTGGGACAACCTCGCTGTTTAAACGCATTCAAAAGGATTTTTACCGTAGATCGCGCATGCCTGCGATGACTTCATGCGTGGGAGCTTGTATTGCAACCACCGAATGCTCGTGAGAAAGTATGCTTCTTCAAAGGTGAACCGAACGGGAGCTAGGAGAAGTATGTTGGTTGGCAAGGGTGAAATGATTAGGTCGGGCATCTATTTGTTACATTCCAGTCGCAAAGGCAAAATGATCGGGAGGACACCCGTGCTGCATTCCCGTGAGGAACAATATCAATGCTTCGTGAGGAAACCAAAATTCTCGTAGATCTGCGATTATGGTATTCCATGAGAAGGTGTTTTCTTTTGTGAGCCTGAGCTAAACGATACTGTTTCCAACGTCGACCCATCTTTAACCATCTCGCCATCATCCTCCCTTATCGATCGAAGGTTACTTCAACGCCCAATTTGCAACGCCACTTTAATTCTCCCCGGTAACTCGCAGTAAAAGACTCCAACTACTCCAAATCATGGCCGTTTTCATGACGGATTGCCATCTTAATATTTCCTCGCGCAGTTTGATCCGATTTCTCCCATTCCACCAGCACGGGATTTTCAACATGGCCTGCCATTCATAAAAATCCACTTGGAAATCAAGTGAAATATTTCCCATGCGCTTGTTCCTCGATCTGGCTTACCACGGTTATATTTCCACTTGGTAATGCATGCCTTATTTCCCATGTCCGAGATTAGAGTGCGGGTTTCGTTATCATTTGGCCATATTTCATTTTGGACAGATGGCCACCGACTTCCACCTTTCCGCTCAGCTTGAGGAGACATCATTTTTTTCGGTGCAAACATTTCAGCTGTAGCTTGTAAGGTGTGATAATTTAGAAAGAATCCTTTATGCCCTCCAATTTAGTGACTTGTTGAAGATGCTCATATAATTGCAAAGCAAATTATGCTGCATGAATATTCTGATATGAAATAGTTCCACCTCTATGAGATCCGCTTCCATGAGTTACACCGTAAAACCAGTAAGGTATCGATAGAGAATCTTTGTAATAATTTTCATCAGGTCTCCCGGTAACACTCTTACTTTCACTTAATCAATTTTCATAAACATATCTTGAAGGAAAATCCTGAATTTGAGGATGCATTCGATGCTGAACAGATAAAAACATCGTTAGACGACTTACTTGCTCAAACAGGCTTCTACTATACTGCAACATGCCTGTGCATCGAATGCTCGGCCGCTTTGAGCGTAGAACTGAAATTCTCCTAGGAAAGTGCCGTGAGGAAGTAATTGGCTATACGCAGCAGCTACAGGGTAGAGAAGTAAACTTATCTCGTAAAATGAGTGGCCTCCGTAAAGAGTCGATGGCGATAAATACCACCGCAGGTGATCCCAAGGAACGGGTGGTGTTGATCCCGATGTTCGGTTGCATGTGACCACAATCATGATCAGTTGTTGTAAAATCTTGCCGCTGTAGTAGAAGAATGAGATAAAGTTTTAGTTGAGTTGTCTCACCTTTTCATTTTGGAAACTCTCTTCCATGGAAGAAGCTCGACCAAATCTTGAGGCAGCTATTGTCTCCGTCGAGTCATTAAAATCGAATTCATATTCCAACAAGGAGGCATCAATATCTCCATGTTGAATTAAACCGGTCGAACTCATCATTTCTCCGCCTCAATGAGCCAACCATCAAACATCCTCCGCTCCTATCGAGACTCTTTTATGACAAGCCAAACTCGGTTACTAAACTTACATTTCCTACTCATGAACTCGCCTAAGGCTTGTGATCTCGAGTTATGACCGAGTTAGGACAAGGCACGAACACCTCTCGATGACTCGTCTCTTTATTCTTGATTTGACATTGTTTTAGCTTGACCGAGCGAGATAAGCCTATCGAACTCCTCGATGGATCGCATTCTTGGAAAAAATGAGCGATCTTACCTGATGACCAAAAGTGGGTCCCTGGGACCAATTTCCTGATTTGATAGTAATAAGGCCCTGTTTTCCAATTTTTCCATGTGCGTAAAATTGGATAACATTTTTGGTGACCTCTCGGGGATGATTGCCTACTAAGCATGATTCCAGTAGCCTTAAGTCATCCATTGGGCATGGAGTCCGTGTTGGAATCCTGAAAGTAGTATGATTTTCTTTGACACATCCCAGAATCTCCTTGAACATTACCGATATCCTAGACCTCCCTGGAATGCTAAGCATGAAGTATACTGAATCTATTGAATGCTTAACATCCATGGAACACTGCAAAAAATTGAATGAAGCATATTTTGAAATGTTATGGAGACCTTGAACCTTTTTCTCCTTGACACCTTCCAATGATGAAACAATGTGCAGAAAAACACAAAACACAACAACAAGGAAAGAAAAACAACAACACACAACAATGTGCATAAGCACTTGGAGGAAAACACCTAATTTAACTGTACAGGGGGTGGAACGCTTCTCAAAAAAAGCTTTGAGATGTATCCCATTCACGTGAATGGGCGCTTCTTCTCCATTAAGCCTAGATAGATGAAATGAATTTTCCTCTTTATGCAACTTGTGATGATATACGACCCACTCCAGAGAGTTTCAAACTTGGCATGATTTCCTGTTTGGCCCTCGTTTCATCCCATTTGAGAACTAAATCTCCCTCTTGAAAATTCCTGTTGACGCCTTCTTGTCAAAAGATTTCTTAACTTGAGCCTCGATGCTGCTCCAAAGTTTTCATAGCCTCGTCTCTTACTTCCTCTAACTCCATGAGTTCAAAGAAACCTTACATCACGTCGAGGATCACTCTCTATAACTTCAAGTTGATGAGCTAACTCCAAAGAAGGTAACTCCAATGAGAGTGGGAGTTTTGCCTCTCTTCCATATACAAGAATGAAAGGAGAATTTCTGATGGCCCTTTTAGGTGTGATCCGATCTGCCCATAAGGCGCCTCTTAGCCGTGTATGCCAAGTCCTCTTGTTAGTCTCCATTGTGCGCTTAATAATCCTTATGAGGTTTTTGTTGCTAGACTTAGCCAATCCGTTTCCTTGAGGATAGTAATTGGATGAAGTTTTGAGGTATAGCCCATTTTTAACAGCCCATTCCCTCAATTTCATACCAAGAAAAGCCAGTGCATTGTCTGAAATGACTGTAAACGGAACACCAAACCTCGTCATTATACCCTCCAAAAAATCTAGAACTACCTTTGCATTGCTCTCTTTTAATGCTACCGCCTCTGTCCATTGAGTAAAATAGTCTGTTGCACTAAAGACCCACTTATGTCCATCACTGGATGGAGGATTAATCATTCCGATGAAGTCCAACCCCCATTGAACAAAGGGTTGATCCACTTGAATTGGATGCAGTGGAAGAGCTGCCAGCTTCTGCTTACCTGTGAAAAAGGCACATTCCTTACATTTCCTTACCCAGAGATGGGCATCCTTGAATAAATCCAGCCAATAGTAGCCGGCTCGCATGATCTTGGTAGCTGTTGTTTGTGCGGAATAATGTCCTCCAGATAGGCCATTATGAAATTCTTCTAGTATCTTACTTACCTGTTCCGGTCCTATGCACCAAAGGAGAACGCCGTTCAAATATTTTCGAAAGAGAATGTTATCTACCAAAACATATGGGATAGATTGAAGACGGAAAGTTCATCTTTGGTTTTTATCCATGTTTGTCGGGTATGCTCCTGAGAAGATGAAATTCTTCATTTTGGATAACCAGTCAGCTTGATCAACATCCTCATCAGTATTTAGGAGTGTCACGTCCTCATTACCTTTTGATTCCATGTCGGCAGCAAGTTGCTGACATAAACCCTTACCTCTGACAAGTTTAGTGACTTTGATATGCACGTCATACTCCATTACCTTCGTGATCCATCCAGCACGCTTTTCATTCATTTCTTTATTCAGCAAAAACTCCTCGACACCTGGATGAGACACCATCGATGAATCTTGTTGTTGGAAAACATGTGCTTGAATTTCTTCAAAGCTCAAATAACCGCAAAGACTTGCTTTTCAATGAATGAGTATTTGAACTTGTAGTCTTTGGACGGATTGATCAAGAAAGCGATTGGTTGCTCCACAAAGTCGTTTTTTTTTGGGTGAGGATCCCCGAAATGCTCTCTTACTCGCAAAAGCATAAAGGATAAAATATTTGTCAAACTTGGGGTTCACAAGCATGGGAGCTTGAGAAATGGCTGTTTTGATAGCTTTAAAGCTTTCTCGTCCTTCCTTTGTCCATGAGAATGGCATGTTTTTCTTTAGCATGGCTGATCAGTGGTTTAGCCAATGTCGCGAATTGAGGGATGAATCTCCGCACGAAATTTATGGTTCCCAGAAAACTCTGGAGGCCCTTCTTATGACTTGGGAGAGATAAGGACATAATCAAATGAATCTTGGCTGGATCGATTGATAATCCTTCTGCTGAAACAACATGCCCCAACAATTTTCCCTCGTGCACTACGAAAATACATTTCTTGGGGTTAAGTGAAACCCCAAATTCCCTACACCTTTGGAAAACTTTCCTTAGATGCGTGATGTGATCTTCTGCATGCTTAGAGTATACAATTATATCATCAAGGTAAACTAAAATAATGTCGTTGATTAGTCCCTTAAATTCCATGTCCATGGCTCTTTGGAAAGTAGCCCGGCATTGGACAATCCGAATGGCATTTTATTATAGGCATACGTGCCCCACTTGGTAGTGAAAGCCGCTTTGAATTGATCGGATTCATGGATTAGGATTTGATTGTAACTCGAATATCCATCGAGCAAAAAAATATTTGAGCTCCTGCCACCGCTTGAAGGATCTGCTCCATCGATGGAAGTGGATAATGGTCTTTTAATGATGCACGATTCAAATCCTCGAAATCTACGCATAACCGGATCTCTCCGTTTCTTCTTCCTCACGGCACCAAATTGGCTACCCATGAGGAATGCTTGATGGGAAAAATTATACAGGCCTCGATGAGCTTGGTTAGCTCCTTTCTCATTAGTGGCTCAATTTTGGGATTAATTGGTCTCTGTTTCTGACGAACTGGCTTAGCATTAGGATCCAGTTCGATGGTATGTTGTGCTAGACCTGGATCAAAACCACGTAGATCTTTATAGCTCCATGCAAAGATGTCATGATACTCTTGACAAAGTTTGATGAAAGATTCTTTCTCTTCAGAAGTACACACTTTTCCGATCTTAAGAAATTTTTCATTTGATACTTCAACTTCCTCAAAATATTCTTCTCTGACCACCATGTTAGGGCTTTGTCTTGTGGCTTGGTCATCTGAATTGAAAATGGATTCCAAAGTGACTAAACCTTTTGGTAACTTGTTGCTTTTCAATTGAATAATTTGCTCACCATATGACTCCTGCAACTTATCTTGATTCTTTGTAGCAAACTCCGCCTCTTCTTGTAGGAAGAGGACAATTTGTTTGTCACTATCAAACACTTGCAAACTACTCACATTATCGAGCACTTGCTGGTCGAACCACCATTTTAACAATTTTCTGCCCTTTTTTCATGATATCAACTGGTATGTTGTATTGCGAACCAATTGTAGCAAGCCTATCTGCATCTTGATTTTGATCTCTAGGGATTGCATGGATTCTAAAAGCTTCAAAATCTTCAATCAGGTCCCAGACTCGGTTCTTATATGATCTTAAAAGATCATTTTTGGATGCACTACGTGCTGAAACTTGATGAACAACTAACTCACTATCTCAAAAAATAGTCAGGGCCTTGATTCCCTTCCTTTGGGCTAGCTGAATTCCTTGCACAAGAGCCTCGTATTCAGCAACATTGTTAGTGTAACTGAACTGCAACTGGAAAGATGAGAAGTACTTATCTCCCTCTGGAGAAATTAACATAACACCAACATTGGATCCATTCTTACTTCTTGAGCCATCGAAGAACAATTGCCACAGTCCTTTAGAATCACTTGGTGTTTTGACAAGTTGTGGTATGATCGTATCTTCTTCATGGATACAGTAAGTACCTAATCTTGTTTCTTCCAAAACCAACAAACCAGCTTCTTCTTCTACCAATACATCAGCGTAGGGATCGTATTGATGATCTCTACTTACTTCATCCAGCAAAGTATCAGGAACTTCTTCAACAAGGGTGGTTGGTTCATGATCGGCATCTTCCTCTTCTGGATCACCGATGGTGTAATTTCCATTTATGGGACTAGTAGTGTAGGGTTCTACATGATTATGGCAGATTGGTTCTGCCCTTATAGTTACTTTGGTTTCGTATCAAGTCCTGAGAATCATATGTGACCAATCGGATGATAGGTAACCGCCCATCTTGGCAGTGAAATCCCGTGATAGGCAGATGGCAAAGAGGGGAGGGAGATCAATGACCGATATGTCTTGGGTGAATGACAAACTTGGGCATGCATGAATGGTAAGTTGAAGCCCTTTGATAACCCCAATAGTCTTAACAATTGAGCCATCCAGCTGAACAACCCCTCTTGTAACTGGCACATATTGTATGCCTAGTACATCTGTAATTTGTTTCGGCATGACAGAGCTACTGGCACCAGAATCGATCATGTAATTATGTACTGTGGTCGCCAATGATCGGAAATGTAGAATGGCGGTGGTTTGTTTTCTGTAGGAATGATTTTCCCTTCTGGTTGACACAAATTTGTAGCATTTGTCACTCCATGGCTTGGTGATCCACTGGTTGTACTAAAACTATTCAGAGCTTCTCGCAATGTTTCTTTGGGAAGGGATCGAGAGTGCATCCCACATGGTAACACTCAGATTAGTTTTCTTCATTTGTTCCACTATGCTGAAGGGAATTGCTCCAACTTTGATGACACTTTTTTGGGCATTGGGGTCCTCCTTTGGAAAATGTTTGTTGGGTACCGTGATGCCTCGGAGAACCATCTTTCCCTGCGGTGTGGTTAGCTGGTGTTTCTGGTGATTTCTTTCCCACATTTTTATCAACCGCCATTTGAAACCCGGGTTGAGAAGTGGATTCCATATCAGCTTCGAGAGGTTGAGGCTCCATTGCTCTCTTTTTGGAAGGAGTGTTTGCTTCCACCGATGAATAATCTATATTCAATCCGCAAAAAATCTTCTTCTTGCCAGCTTTAGCAACGTGATTCTTTAGGTTCCTACAGTTGATATGTCTTTGCTTCTTGCATAGATGAATTATTTGTTAAATCAAGGGGTAGATACACTTTGAACCATAAGGGCCTGGCTAAGAACCCCATTGGGACAAAGATTTTGATTGTGAGGTTGAGAGCAAGGATAACACCATTCGTAGTCTTGAACTAGATTATTTTGAAGAGGGTGTGTGCACCACAGTCAACTTCACCTACCGCAACTTAGAGAAGGTACATGATACCACAAACTAAGAGACACGCGTTCCCTTTGTTAGACTTTATCGACCGAGGAATATACCAGTTTCCCAAAGAAGAAGGATGAACTAAAGAAGGGTGAACAGACACCACAACTCAACCGCATGCAATACTCCACCACTCGATAAGCACGAACTCCAAGAACTCCGCAATAGAAACCTAAACTTGCACAAAGTGTACCCGCAAGTATGAGAAAGGCACAAAGAAGCACGAAGGATGAAAGGACCGAGATTAGTCACAAAACACACACTTTTATTGCTTCAATAACATGCACAATGCATCATACATTCAGAAGAGGCAATAGTTGCCATTACAGTCTTAAAGAGGAGGCTTGAAAGTTCTCTCAACACACAAGAACAACTTGCGAGAAGAGAGAGGACCCTTGAAAGGTATACACTTTGCCCGAGATATCTAAGCGTCCAACTTATGCAAATGCTTGGAACCCTTTGAAATGAGCTTCCAACTTAAATTTATAGAAGAATATGTGAGAAAGAAGAGGAAATGGTCATAATTACATTCCTAAAATGAAGGCCCATGATGTATTTATTGCGATTAGTTGAACCACCCGAGAAGGTTCCATCATGGGTCATTAATTGCACGATGACCTAGTCTTCTCAATTAATTAAAAGAATATTTAAATAAAATATTTAAATAATAATAATAAATATTATTATTAAAATATTTAAATAAAAATATTAATTTAATTAACATAATGTTGGACCCCCGTTGACCCGTTTGACTTGAAGAGGAGGGGGTCCATGGATAGAGTCTCGCACATAGCCAAACTCGATGAGCTTCGAATCCTCTAACTCGGTGTTGCAATCGATTTTGAACCCCACACTAACTCTTTCCTCGTCTTGGCAATCGAGCTCTTTTGCATTGAGTCCTTCAAATGGTGAGCTATCAAACTTGATTCTTATCGTTTTGCTAAAATGCATGTAGATCCTGTGAACCTGGCCTGACGCAAATTAAGACTCGCCTCACGAATGCCAATGCCACCGCTACGGTCTTGCTTCAAACTCCAAATCGAGCCATTCTGAATTACCAAGCCACCTATATGCATTGTGAACATGAAGCTTTAAGCCCGAAATTGAAAGCCTCTACAAATACATTAAACTTCAACACCCGCGAGCTTATTCTTTATCTCGACTTGGTACCAATGTTTCCACAATATGAAAAGTTTGACTCTAAATCATACTTAGTGGATTTGATCCATAATACATTGGTTGTACCCACAGAGGTTAAACAATTCAATGAATTTAAATTATTTCACTCCTGCATGTTGCGCCATTTAGAAATGATTTTCGAGCTATGAAAATTGTTAGGGATCACGTTACGTGGCCCAGTCAACACTGAATCGATTGATTTCTCTGTGATAGCTCTAGTCTTGACAGATAGAGTTATTTCTTCTTGTTTTGGACCACATATTCACATGCATTCCATGTTCAAACTCCATGAAACAACACCACGAGCTCTTCAACTGATTCGACCTGGCTTTGTTTTTCATATCAACCCGAGCACCCGGTTGGCTCAAACTCACTTGAATGTCTTGCTTAACCCAACATTTCTAAAAGAATGGTTTTACCACAATGTTCACGGTTCTTCCTTATCATATAACACTTGTAGTAAGAATGTTTTAGCTTGGCCATAATAAGCACAATTGTACCTTCCAAACGATGAGAAAATGCCATTATCAACAAAGACCTAATGCTGCCATGATGATGACCCAGGCTTATGCCCGTAACATGTCGATAGACACCCTTAAAACTGATTCTTGGACAAAGAGACCTTCGGTATTTTGGCAGTGCACTCTGCAATCTAGGCTCCAACCAACAATTATGCCACTATTGGGGTCTTAGTATGGAATGGGTAGCTGTCGGCTACACCATATACTCATTTTTTAGAAACTAAGAAGATCCTTCATGTTACAATTTGCAACACATAAAAGGAGCCCTTCAAAAAATACGTTGAACAACCTGGGCAACCAAAATGACCTTGGAAAAATGTAAAGGGAACAAGCTGTTTCACTCGGAATGTTTCGTTCCTTTTAGAAACAGATAAGGGTTGGGGCTAGGAGGAATACCTGTAGAATGTCGAGATGATGTGCGCGTACCGTAGAGAAAGATCAGGCTGACTGTGAAGAACTCCTTTTTGTCTTGGAAGGACTACCTGCAAATAAGAACACAAGACCACAAGATTTTAATTAGACAATAAATGAGGAAACTGCCTTGGGCCCAGGAAATATAAAACTTCCTTTCGAAGGTGGTCAGTTCCCCTGCTAATATGAATTAACACAAAAGACTATAAGATATCAATTAAATTGCTTTGTTGAACTGGGTAGGGGAAAGGCTGGTTATTGGTTATAGTCAGTATAACCGATGCCGGTTACTGATAACCGATGGCGGTTACTGATGACCGATATCGGTAGAGTCTAGGATCTGAAGGTTAGTTGTTTTGTGGGGTGGTGGTGTTATTTGGTAGTTGTGTTATTTGTAGGGCTGTATATAGGTGATATTAGGAAATAGGGTGATGAGAGGTAGATGAATGACAGTTAGATGTAATGACACGTTGGGTAGTGGATCCAAGAATGGATTTGTGGGGACTTATGATTCAAAAAGTTGAAGAAATGTTATTAAAGAGGACATGCAAGATGTAACTTACTGATTATTCATGGAGATGCAGGTCCAAGAGCTCTGATGGCAAAGGCAGAACTGAGGTAGGATGGTCTGGCACACAGCAGATCAAATCAGCTGAGTATCACAGGGCTCTGGTATCCAGTTGCAGTCCTTGGCTTATTCTCCTTGTCTCTTCACTTGTCTCTGCTCAGTCAAGTAAAGATCCGGGTTCTCTTGATCGCTCCTGATGCTCTTCTTTTTGATTCAAAGAATCCTTTCCTCTGATCCAAAAATGAAATTCCGGTTTCTTGTTTTTGGTTTGGGGAGGCCATTTACAGGGAACCGATGGCGGTTACGTAACCGACGGTGGTCGAGTAGGAACCGGCATCGGTAAGGAAAAAGTAGGCTATTTTTAGTAAAATAGCCCACCTTCCCTACTTTTCTCCCGAGAGATTAGTTGCGGGCTTGGTCAAGTGACTAGAAGGTCGGTTTTGGGTGCGAGAAAGGGGTCATTAGTCATGGGTGTAGGTATAGACCAAGTTTTAGGTCTTAATTAGGTTAGTTTAGGATTAGGGCTAGGTCATGATGAGGTGGAAAAATGAGGTGGTAGGTGAGGTGATGGGGATTTATCAATTACAAGGTAATTAATAAATAATTGTGTAAGGTTTAGGTAATGAGGTTAGGTTGCGAAATGGGATGCGGGTCACAAGGGGTCGTAAGACACGAATTTGGTGTCTACATTAGCCCCTTATTGTCGTGTAGCTTGTGTTGTAAAGCTGCGCGGACAATAATATGAAGTGGTTTCTCCTGTTAAGGATATAGGTAATCCCCCTCAAATCTAGCACAGATTGAGCGAATGGGAAATCAGGGATAGGGTTGATAAAGGGTAAATGTTGTAGAGAGGATGGTAAGGTGGTGGGGTAGGTCCAAGGAAGCATATGCATGTTGAAATGCAATCGTACGACTAGGGTACATGATTTGACTAGCAAACCAGCAATGTATAGGCAAAGGTCGATAGTTTATCCAAACAAGGGTGATATAATCCTGGTATCCAAGGCATAGGAAGTAGCTCCAGGGTATATAACAGGTAAGGTACAGGAACGTTTAGGCATGTTTGGCGTGCGAAATGGTTGGTTTGGTTGAGATAAACGCGTCTCGGTCTAGGTCTAGGAAAAGTTGGTCGACAGATCAAGTCAAGGACCCTAATCAGGCTAAAACACGAACAAGTGAGCTCGATTGAACAAAAGGTACATGATGGATAGATAAAATAAAACATTGATTGTGGGTATGGTATTGAAGGGATACGGCCGTGGGTCGGGCCAAGTTGTTGGGTTACGGCCTTGGGTCGGGCCGGATGGTTAGGGTGAGGCCTTGGGGCGGGCCAAATGGGTAGAGCGAGGCCTTGGGTCGGGCCAAATGGGTAGGCCTTGAGGCCTTGGGTCGGGCCAAATGGGTAGGGAGGCCTTGTGAGGCCTTGGGTCGGGCCAAATGGGTAGGGTGAGGCCTTGGGTCGGGCAAATGGGTGGGCCGGGCCATGGGTCGGGCCAAATGGCCTTGGGTCGGGCCAAATGGGTAGGGTGAGGCCTTGGGTCGGGCCGAATAGGTAGGTTGAGGCCTTGGGTCGGGCCGAATAGGTAGGTTGAGGCCTTGGGTCGGGCCGAATAGGTAAACAAATGGTGTTCAGCAAAGGTGGATATAGGCGATATGTGGTTAAAAAGGGGCAAATGGTAAATAAGGGCAAAAAAATTGGGGAAAGTTGGAAGAAAAACCGATGTCGATTCTACATGACCGATATCGGTTAAGGGACCGATACCGGTTCATTAGGGCAAAATGAAACCGATATCGGTTAAGGGTGAAAAACCTATAAAAAGAAAAATACGGCTTGTCATTGTCACTTGTGTTATTTGAAAACCAAATTGATTTGTCTGACGTGGAGAGTTGAGATTGGAGGTTTTATTGAGTGAGGTGGAGCTATTTTGCTAGAGGAGTGAGTTGTTTGCGGGCCCGAGTGAGGAGGAGGCAGCAGTTGATTGGCCGGGGACCCAGCAGATCAGAATTGGAGCTATGGCACAGGCAGGAGGAGCAGGAGGGGCTGGACCAGCTGGACCACCACCACCCATCCCACCACGACGACGTGTCGTCGTTCGGGTAGGTTCGGAACTCTTTATTTTGTGCATTTGAATGGTATTAAGCTAAATTGGGGGTTTGGGTAGGAATTTACATGTTTTAGGAAATAATGAGTAAATGGACGTAATTTGAAAAATGAAGAGGATAGATGGGTAAAATAGGGCAAGGCGGCTGGGTGGGTAGGTTTTTAGGGTGTTTGGGTGGGTAGATAAGTAGAAAAATGCAAAAATGTGGGTGGGGGGGCCGCGCGGGGGTTCGGCTCCGGTAAAATACAGCGACCGATGTCGGTTGCTAAGCGACCGGCATCGGTCGCAAATTGTGTGGACAGGGTGCGTTGGGATGGACCGGCGTCGGTCGTATATCGGCCGGCGTCGGGTTGGGTTTGTGTGGGTTTGTTTTGTTTTGGGGTTGGGTGGGTTTGGGTTTGGGTTGGGCTTGTTTTGTGTTGGTGTGTTTTGGGGTGTGGGTGGGGTTTGTTTTGGGTGGGGTGGGTTTGGTTTTGGGTTGGTTTGTTTTGGGGGGGTGTGGGTTGGGTTTGTTTTGGGTGGGGTGGGTTTGGTTTTGGGTTGGGTGGGTTTGTATGGGTATGGGATTTGTATGGGTTGGGGTTGGGTTGGGTTTTGGGTAGATTTTGGGCTTTGGGTCGGGTAGGGGTTTGGGTGGGTTGAGTTGTGGGTAGATATGGGATTTGTATGGGTTGGGGTTGGGTGGGTTTTGGGTTGGGTGGTTGAAGGTAGGTTGCTAGAGGGGGGTGGTATAGAGTTGGGGTGTGGTCGGGGGGATAAAAGGGGGTTTAGAGGGTAAAGTAGATGTTGTGATAAAGAGTAGGTCTAAGGATGTGGGTTGGTTTTGCAGGCACGTCAGCAGTTGACGATGCGGGATAGGATGCCCCCGCTGTTGGTGCGGATGCGGCCACACGTATCTGCGGCTCATTGGGTGATCATGCGCGAGGTGGGACTCGGCGGAGTCCAGCGATACAGAGCTATTGATAGAGATCACAGCCTGATGGTCGCCCTCATCGAGAGATGGGATCCGGCGACCAATGTGTTCCATCTCCCGACTGGGGAGATGACTATCACATTGGAGGATGTGTATCGCATCCTTCGACTACCGATCGAGGAGAGCCAGTGTTCCAGTAGATTCGGAGACGGCGATGGACAGCATCCTGCGGGTTTTTGGAGATGCAGCCGCTGCTACTTACCTATCACAGCGCGAGTATCGGGTATGGTGACATGTACCATGCGCACCGACACGAGACACGACCCAGCCATGCTTGATGATGATTGGGATCACACCTTCACCCTCCCGGACTCGAGAGGAGGCCGTTTTCCACGGGCATTGATGGGGGTGCTTTGCTTGAGATGGTGGAGGAGCACACTTGTGCGCTGGGCACCGGTGTATACAGTGCGATTATCTGAGGAGCTATGGGGCTATCACCGGATGAGGTGATTTGGGATTTGCTCTACCTTTTTACTTCACTGTTGGGCATATGAGCACATCATATGCATCGACCCGATAGAGGCTACCCCAGCAGCCAGGGCCGCAGGTCATATACAGATACGACTTTCAGAGGTGGTTGGGGGTCGTGGGGCAGCCACGAGCAGTGCTTGCGGGAGAGGCGTTGCTTATTATAGACATTTATTAGAGGGCTTGACAGCGTGGTAGATATTGTATGGAGACCTTACGAGAGGTCATCACCCACACGGAGGAGCCGAGTACTTACGCTGATTCTGCGTCGATCCAAAGACACCTTCGGATAGTAGCGGGACGGAGGCCGGGAGAGTACGAGAGGATACCCCTAGAGAGGTGCAGCAGCGAGATGGGGCTGCGACAGACGAGCCACCTCCCTTCCCTCGATCAGGAGGGATGATGTAGAGCCCCACTGCTGCACCCACAGCCCTTGGATCTAGATTGGGCTTTGAAGAGGCCGGAAGATGATGATGGTGTAGATGATGCTAGGTGTACGGGGGCATTCATGGTTTGGTGGGCTGGTGGTCGAGAGCGGCGAGGATAGCCACGCCATTGCCACAGGCCCGAACTTGGCAGTGTAGTGATAAGCAGAGCGAGATCAGCTCGGGGGGTCAGTGCAGCTCTTACAGGGGATAGTTGGCTGCTGCTGAGAGCACGAATAGGTGTCTACGAGGCAGGCTAGCTCCAGTGCGAGTACGAGCACGAGAACGCACACACCACCACCACCACAGCAGGCAGCAGTGCCTGGCAGTTGAGCACAGTAGTACGATACCACCGTACAGCGGCACTGCATAGGTGCAGTATAGGTATAAGCAGAGTACACAGCCAGCAAGATAGTACCGAGTACCACCACCCACAGAGCACAGCGGTGCACGCCAAGATGCAAACTCGAGGGCATTAGTATTAGGTGCCGAGACCACCAGCCCCAGCTCCTTCAGTGGCTCGAGAGCGCTATATGGAGGTTAGAGCGGAGGCCCGATACTATCAGGATATTCTTGATGGTACCGGAGTTGAGTATCAGCCTTATGCAGCTCATAGAGCAGAGACCTCTCACAGCCAGAGATCTCAGGGAGGTGCAGCCACAGCCGCGTGTGTGTCCGTGATAGGCAGGAGGCGAGAGGCACCACGAGACCACGGGGGGAGAGGTGCCGAGGGCGGTGGGGAGAGCTGAGGGAGCCCGACATGGTTTTTGTATTTGTATATTGGATATGGGCACCGGTCTGCGAACCGGTTATGTTTATAGAGGCCTGCGTGCCTACATATTACTCATTTATTCATTCATTCATTTATTGTATACCAGCCTGCGAGCCGAGTACGGGTTGTACAGTTGGTACCGGCCTGCGAGCCGAGTATATTTTTGATATGAGGGACCGGCCTGCGAGCCGAGTCGAGATTATTGATAGTTATTGCGGCCTGCGTGCCGGCTTTGTTGGATTATGAGATCACAGAGGCCCCGATGCAGGGCACAATGTATATTTGAAAACTTGTATATATATATAGAGATGATGTTTTGATCCACATGTTGTGTTCAAAATGTTTTTAAGTATTTTGTCGATGGTTTATGATATAGAATGTATGATGAGTTTAATTGACATGTTGATATATGGATGATGTGTTATATGATGAAATGTTGCATGTTTTGGTGTTGGTTTTGGGACATTGTTATATATGTATCTGATGAGTTGGATCCAAATGATGTATAGATAGATAGTTTTTTGTTTTGTTTTGGTATCCTTAGTTGATGACTTGTTTGTTTTTGTAAAATAGATGATGTTAATGAAATTGTAATGATATGTGTGGTGGATGGAAAAATATGGATAATGGTGATGAGATGCAGGAAAAGAGGCGGGCGCGACAAAAATTAGGTAAAAAACGAAGAAAAGAACCATGTTTCAAAAAGGCAGGTGTATAACCGATATCGGTTAGATAACCGACGGCGGTAGTTAGTAGACCGATATCGGTTACATAACCGATACCGGTTATTTAGGTATGAGCTTTTCTAAAAATAAAAAAGCTAGGGTGGCAACTTAAGTTCTAATTTTGAGAGCCATGCAAGAAGTTAAATACGCGAACGCGACGCTTTTTGACGACTGAGACAGGTAATTGCATGAGAAATTTGAGTGATAAGGAGAAAAGAGACAGGGAAAGTGAATGTGTTCTGAGATTCAGAAGGCAGAAAGGTGAATTTGAAAAGGGTGGTGATCATGGCAGAACGAGGAGAAGCATCCAGCAGGCAGGGACGAGAGGGAAGACAAGGGCCACCTCAAGCTGCTGCAACTCCAGAGGTAAACGTTTTGGTTGTGATTTGATTTCTGCATGTTTTGTGAATAAGATGGGGGAGAGTATGTGGGTAGATATGAGAAAGAAAAGATGATAACAAGGGTTATAAATGAGGTGAGTGTTACGTGGTAGGTAATCAAGGGTTTCGGGTATGTCTGTGTATACAGAGAGGAATAAACGAGCAATTTATTGTCGTAGGTGGTTGTTTTAGGCAAGGTGTATGAAAGTAACAGGGACCGATATCGGTTAGGGATAACCGGTATCGGTTACTCAACCGGTACCGGTTAGCTGTAAACGATACCGGTTGCTGTAGGAATTTCCAGAATTTGAGAAAAAACCCGGGGATTTGAGGAATTGAATGGTTGTTTGTTATTTGGATGTATGCAGGCAGAGGCAGGGTTGAGGATGAATGATAGTGTACCAGCGCTGTTGTCACGAATCCGAGCGGATGTAACGCCAGCTGAATGGACATTGATAAATCGTTTGGGGTTAAGTGGAATCCACTATTATTCACGAATCGCACGTAACCATGCTATGTTACAGGCGTTGATTGAGAGATGGAATCCTGAGACAAATACCTTCTATCTAGCCCAGGGGAGATGAGCAGGTAACATTGGAAGATGTGTTCCGTATTTTGAGACTCCCTATTATAGGAAAACCAGTATATCAGGCATTACCTAGCGCGGCGCGGGGAGCGATAACAGCAGTATTTGGTCCATACGCATGAGATTTAACACAACGAGGTTTGTCATTCACATATGGGATAATGTATGCAGCACACCCTGAGGAGACAAGGTTAGTAGTGATATTAATGATAGCGGTAGGGTATTATGCATTACCGAGGGCAGAAGGGGGAAGATTTCCAAAGGCATTGATGTGTGTTATTTGGGAGATGATAGAAAGGAATGTGACTTTTGCATGGGCACCTGCATATTTGGCGGAGCTATACAAGGGTCTATGGGCTTGTAGGTGAAATCACGGGGCAGACCTTTGGATTGTTCATACTTATTACACTTGTTGGGCTATGAGCACATTGTTTGTGTGTGACCAATAGGCCGACCCATCCAATCGGGAGAGGCCGAGTACGAGGGTTGGGATTCGAGACGATGGGTCCAGAGAGAAGAGAAGAGGCAAGATCCCGGGCGTGACGGATGACATTGAGTATTACGAGCGGTATGGGAGAGGGTGACGATTGCGGATATCTGTTGGAGGCCTTACGGGAATTATATGGTAGCAGAGAACATAGGCGAGGAGTTGAGGGTGTAGAGCGATTAAGATGGATCGCGGGGCACGGAGCCGAGTGAATATGAGAGGATTCCTCTAGATCGCGTGCGGTGACAATTTGGATTGTGCAAGACATACCGCAGAGCTTATAGACCATATATGAGGATCGATGCCGAGAGGCGGCATTCTCACCTCCCGGCCAACACCTCCGAAGGGCCGAGAGAGATAGCGCCCGATCGCGAGGTAATGGATGCGAGAACGATAGAGGCCTATAGATTATGGTGGGTAGCGAGCTACGAGGTGTACGTGATCGTCCACGACATAGCGGTGAATGAGAGAGATCGTCTGCACGAGTTTAGTTCGCAGCTCCAAATGCGGGTGAATGAGGCAAGAAGATTGTTAGTGGTTGCGAGTCACGAGCACAAGGACTAGAGATGAGAGATCTCCATGCGAGGGAGCGTATTCATATGTTACGAGAGAGATTGGCGAGATCGGTGGCGGTACCAATAGCCGTGGTACCTTTGAGACGAGAGGCTTGGCGAAAGGCGTCGGCAATCACGATCATCACCTAGTTCGGGATGAGCGTGAGGGTCTAAATAAATGTTAGCAAGGTATAAGAATAAATAAAGTACCGACCTGCGTGTCGATGATAGAAAGATGTATTTGTTTAACATCTAAATAAAACGAGATATGTATGTTGATTTGAGTTATAATAATAAGAATGTTTTCGTTTTGACTTTCGGTGTTTTGAAAAAGGATAAAGAGGAATGTGATTAAATAGAAATACACAAAAATATTTATATTTACCACACATGATAGGTTATGGTAGGGGATGGTCGAGCTAACCTTGGGAGACCCCATGTCTCCTAAGTCTTTGCCTACATAGCCCATTGCACAAAGCAAGGAGGGGCCTCAGACCGATGTAGTTCTCCCTTAGGACCAGGGAGAGGTGAATTCAGGCAATTTAGGTATGGTTAGGCGATTGGTTGGTTGGTAAAGGTATTGATAGTAATATTGGTAAGGTAAGGTTGATGGTGTTGGTAATGAATTGGTGATGTTGTAAAAGGTACAAGAGAAGCGAAAGTTAGCCTACCCGAGTGGTAGGGAACCATGTCCTGATTAAGATCAACACACAATCCTAGATGCGAGGCAAAAAAGGAAAGATTGCTCCGTAGGTGAAAAGAGCAAAACAAACCACACAACATAGAATGCACTTGAAGCCCTAGGTACCGGTGCATAGACGAGAAGTCAATAGGTGAAAAGAGTTGTATGATCACAACCTATCAGGTGTACGACACGTCCCTTGAGTTGAATAAATAATGAGGTGAGGTGAATGGTATAGTTGAGGTACGGAGAACTCATTACAAAGTGAGTGTTCTGACGAAAGAGAACCTACCCTAAATAGACAAGTCCATGACTCAAAAGTTCTTTTGAATGAGGCTTTTATTTGGAATATAGGCGATCGATGCGGGGAGTCTACAAGAGGATATTGATTGTACTATTCTTGAGGTCTTCACGAAGCTGATCAATGCGAGAAGCTTCGATAAAGGTGGCCCATGTATAGCTGTCCTTCGAGGAAGCGATCTATTTATAGTAGCAGATATGATTTTAATGCATAGCTGTCCTTCGGGGGAGCAGTCTATATATAATAGCAGCAATAGTTTGGCATATAGCTGTCCTTCGAGGGAGCAGTCTATATTAAATTTAGATGACTAGATGTTCTTTTGGCGTGAAGCATCTAGTTTGGTAGGAAGTTTGACTCAAGAAAATCCCATAAGAATACGGCTTATTTTAATACTTTGAAGTCATGGACTAGACTAAAAAGGGGAAGGCATCGTTTAGGTGAGGTGAGAATCAAACTATGTGAGCTTGATTTTTATTATGAGGTGTAGGAAACAAAGTGTATGTAGCGGTAAATGAGCTCAAGGGACGAGCGGCGTAGATAGATAAGTGATATAACACTAAATTCAACAGTAGAATGGTCGAAGATGCAAGGCATTAAGGGGTTCAGGCTCAGGTTTACCATTAAGCGAAGCTAAACGATAAGTGCCTGATCCATAAGTGTGAGTGATTATATAAGGCCCAATCCAATTAGGAGAAAATTTTCCACGTTTGCTCTTTTCTAGTTTGGTTACATGTTGATTCTCTTTGAGGACAAGATCACCAACCTTAAAGGTGCGCTCATGAAGTCACTTATCATAAGCACGCTTGATGCGTTTTTGATAGATTTGAAGGTGATCAAGAGCTGTAAGACGACGTTCGTCAAGAAGCTCCAATTGGGCTAACCGCTCTTGGCGGAAATCATCGTTGGTGAGAATATCCTGAAGAGATATTCTAAGGGAGGGTATTTGTACTTCGAGAGGCAGGACAGCCTCGGTACCATATACCAAAGAAAAAGGTGTGGCATTAGTGGAGGTACGAATGCTAGTACGATAAGCCCAAAGGGCAAAGGGAATGTGATCGTGCCAATTTCTTCCGGATTCATTGACAACTTTCATGAGGATTTTGGTTAGGGTTTTATTAGAAGATTCAGCCTGACCATTGGCCTGCGGATAATAAGGCGATGAGAAACTAAGTTTGATACCAAAGTTGTCACAAAGGTCTTGTAACAACTTGTTTTTAAAAGATTTACCATTATCTGTTATTAGGCGATGAGGAATACCAAAATGACAGATAATGTGATGGTTAATGAATTCGACAATTTTTTCCTTTTTGATCGAAATGAGTGGAATGGCCTCCACCCATTTTGTGTAATATTCGGTGGCTGTGATTATCCATCGGTGACGTTGTGAAGAGGACGGGTGAATCTCACCAATAAGGTCTAAACCCCATTGTGAGAAAGGCCAAAGATCTCGTGCGACCTGCAGCGGATGGCTAGGAGTATGTTGAAGGTTAGCATGTTGTTGACACATAACACAACGCTTAACATATTCGTAGCAGTCGTTATTGAGAGTAGGCCAATAATAACCTAGGCGAAGGATTCGTTTAGCCACGGCAAGGCCACTAAAATGTCCACCACAAATCCCATCATGGACTTGTTGGATGGTATAGGTGACCTCCGCGCCGGTTAGACAGTGAAGGAGGATACCATCAAAGCCACGTTTATAGAGGAGTCCCCCCATGACAACATAACGTGAAACACTTTTAAGAAAAGCACGTTTGCCGTTACTAGTAAGGTCAGGTGGGAGAATAGAGATTGTAAGATAGTCGTGAAATTGGTGGTACCAAGTATCCTGCGAATTAGTAGACACAGTATTTATCATACAAACTACCGGGGTTGAGTAGGATGGGGCAAAAAGTTGTTGGACCACGACGAATAATTCAGAGTCAGTTGATGAAGCTGGAATTTGTGAGGCTAAGCAAGCCATAGTATCCACAAATTTGTTAGTGGAGCGGGGAATGGTTTGGATAGAATAGTGAGTAAATAAGGCTAGAAGTGAGTCCACGTAGTATTTGTACTTTTGAAGTTCCTCATTTTTACATTGGTAGATGCCCATAACTTGATTGACTACCAATTGAGAGTCGCCAAAAATATTGATAGATTTGATACCTAAGTGTATCGCAACTTGGAGACCCAGAACAAGGGCCTCGTATTCCATTGTATTATTAGTGCGGGGAAATCAAGCGGAATGAAAGAGGCATAGGTTCAGCGTCGAGAGGAATGAGAACAACGTCGGCTCCTCCGCCACGCTGGCATTTAGATCCATCGAAGAAGAGGGTCATTTGATACGACTCTTCCCAGTGAAAGAGTGGCGATGAGTTCGTCGGGGAATGTAAAATTGGTAAATTGTTCCCCAGGTAAAGGGGCTTCCACAAGTTGGTCTGCGATGGTTTGTCCTTTGATTGATTTCTGGTGGACAAACTCAAGGTCGAGGTCGGCGAGGAGCATGAGCCATCGGGCGATGCGTTGGTTTAGATGAGGTTTGGCATACATGTAATGGATGGGGTCCGTGTTGGTGATGACGAAAGTTTTGTGATTCAGAAGGTAGTGTCGGAGTTTGGTAGCCACGAATGATAGGGCTAGGCACAATTTTCTACATGTGTATACCTAGTCTCATAATCCACCAGTATGACTTATATATAATAAATGGCTTGTTCTCGATTCTCGAGTCACGATGTGCGAGCATGGCCCCTACTAGCGTGGTCGGTGGCGGAAAGGTAAAGGTAGAAAGGGCGGTCGTCTTGAGGTGGGATAAGCACGGGTGGCTGCAGAGATAAGTTTTGAGAGCTTGAAGGCTTGGTGGCACTCTTCACTCCATTGAAAATCAATGTCCTTTTAAGGAGGTGATGGAAAGGTTGACATCGATCCGAGAGTTGGGAGATGAAACGTCGGATGGATTGAAGTTTACCTTGTAAACTACGCAATTGTTTGAGGTTTTAGGTGGGGGCATTTCTAGGATAGCTTTTACTTTAGATGGATCGACCTCAATGCCACGCAAAGAGATGATAAAGCCAAGAAGTTTTTCCCGAAAGAACACGAAAGACACATTTCTTTGGTTGAAGGCGAAACAGAATATTGCAACGAGCGATCAAAATAATGGTTAAAACATCGAGATGTTCAACTGCGATGTTTAGATTTGCCCGAAAAGATCATCGACGTAATCTTCGAGGATAGTGTGCATAATGTCATGAAAAATGTAGGTCATAGCCGTGATAGGTTGCACCAGCATTCTTAAGGCCAAATGGCATGACACGATAACGAAAGGTTCCCGAGGAGTTATGAAGGCGAGTTTTGTGTTGATCGGCGAGAGCGACCAAAATTTGGTTGTATCTGAAAAGCCATCCATGAGAAAAGCATTTCATGACCCGCGGTGAGATCAACAAGTTGATCAATACTTGGGAGGAAGTCATCCTTAGGGCAAGCGAGGTTAAGGTCTCGAAAATCCGTGCATATCCGAAGTCCCCCGTCGCTTTAGTGGCGAGTGCGATGTTAGAAATCCATTGAGGATAGTCAATAGGCAAGATGAAGGAAGCAGAAAGAAGTCGTTGGAGCTCTTCTTTGACCAAGAGGGCAATGCGTGGATGCATTTTCTCAATTTTGTTTAATTGGTTTGGAATCGGGGTTTAGAGTGATGTTATGGACAGCAATGGTAGGATCAATTCTGGCATGTCGGCGTAGGACAAGCGAAAGCTTGGTTGCGAGCACGGAGAAAGTAGTAAAGGTGACTTGTTCTGATGTGTTAAGGGATTGTCCGATCTTCACAATGTGAGATCCTCCTCCGTGTGGATGTTGATTTCTATAGTAGACTTCGTTCGGCATGGTTTGGGTTTTAGATGGTAAGGCTCGTTGAATATAAGAGTCATCCGCCCCAAGTAAGTGAGGATGGAGTCATCATCCGGCACTCAACAACGTTAATCAAAGGAGTCCTCTTGATCATGTCTGGATATAGAAGGGGAAGAGAAGATGGGTCCTCATTATCGCGTTGATAAGTGAGAGGACCTATGAAGATAGCATTTATGAAAAAAAAAAGTTAGGAGGGATAGATTCAGGGTCTATAGATTCTGTGGGTGATGATGGCAAAGTGGGTGATGATGGTTTGGTAGGGGTGACGTCGTCTTCTTCCAGAAGACAACTGACACGAGGTGTCTCCTGTGTAGGTGTTTCAGGAAAACCGAGACCACTGCGATCATTATGTTTGCGGGTAGTCACGGGAATGAGTGTATGTCGGCCTTGTTCGTAAAGACCAAAACCAAAGCCTTTCCAAGCACAGCGAGTCAAGAAGGTGAGGGCGAAAGCGACGATTTGTCAGGTACTGAAAATCAGATTGGAAGGAACCACACCAAGAGGAGGTTCAGGGGTAATGGAGGATGCGTCAACACCCCCATATGTTAGGTTGGTGCGGCGATGGGGTGGTCGTAGAGAGATTACTTCCCCCACGCGACGGTCGTAGGTGGGATGTGCATGTAATTGTCCGTACTCCTGCGGGGTAGGGAAAGAACTAACGTTATATAGGCGGTACTCCCCCAGCGTAAGGCGTTGAAAAACATCTACTAAGGGGTCGGAGGTTGGGATGTTAGCTGCGGGAAGGGAAGTGGTTTTTGCGACGGTGGTTTCATCAGTTGAAGGCGTAGGTGCAGTTGAGGTGGATGGTTGAGGTACATTTGAAGAGGATGGTTGGGTTGAATGTATGGGTGTCTTGATTGGTATAAGCACATCGTTAGGGCGGTATAACATATTGCAGGTTTTAAAGGGAGGAGGATCAGCTTTTACGGTGTAGGACTTCCCCTCGTACTCAAATTTTATGCATCTATGTAATGTTGAGGAACACATCCCATGGCCGGATCGAGGACGACCTAATGATATATTATATTGGAACTCTCCCTCGAGGACATAGAAGAGTTCGGGTAAAGTATGTGGTCCTACCCGAATGTTGAGGATCACGGTGCCTAAGGTAGAGGTAATAGCGTCATTGAATGACCGACATGATGGGGTTGGCACACATGTAGCTAGAAGGATATTCATTTGTTGAAAAGCTTTTGAAGAGATGATGTTTAGGCTAGCACCCCCGTCAATCATAACACGACGTACACGAATGTCCCGGACGTAAGCTGAGATGAAAAGGCGAGGTCGGGATCTTGTACAAAATCGACAATTTCATCTTGAGCCAAACCGCTGCAACGGACTTGTGGTACGAGAGGCGAAAGTGGTTGGGGCGGTGGGTTGTTTGGTGAGAGAGGCAACGTGATTGGGTGTTAGAATGGAGGCAACGGGTAGGGTTTCATTAGGTAAGACCTCGATCCCTTGAAGAATTTCAATGAGAGCTTGTCGATGAGATTGAAGTCTGAATGAGATCATATAGTGTCATTTTTACGGGTGATTGGTGAAGCTGTTTAATCATGGCTCGATGGGCAGCTCCATTAGAGACAGGGTAAGCGGGTCCACGAATAACCACTTTGGGTGGTGGTGCAATCGGGATGTTGGACGGAGAAGGAGAGGGCCTTGCAGTGTGCTTTCTTTCGCTTTCTCATTGTTTTTACTGCACTCGAGTAGCAACACTAATCATATTAATTTCGTAGACTGAGATGAGGAAGATGATTGGGATAAATCATGGTCTTGAGGTGGGGTGTAATAATGAAAGATCTTGGTGAGGCGGGGACGAGATGGTATAGGAGAGGAATGGAAACTAAAGGTCTCTCCCTTCGTAAGTTGTCTTTCTTAACCTTTCTATCTCGGGAGAGGTGGCCCGACGAAGGATGGTTTTTAAAGCTTTGCATCCCTCCACATCATGTCCTGGTGTGCGGTGATAAGCGCAGATCTTAGACTCATCATAACCTATAGGTCGAGGTTTAGACGGGTCATAAGGTCTAAGTGGGGGTAGGGAAATGGTCGCATTCTCTACTAACATAGCAAGGATTTTGGCGTAAGATCCTTTGAGTGGGTCAAAATCAGAAGAGGATGAGGGTATTGATTGTCTGGATTTCGATAATGTTTGGGTATGGTTGGTTCGTGCGGGTGGTGGTTTAGCCAAGGGGTGTTGACACGCGGTTTTCACTAAATGTGGTTTCTTTGGCGCAGAAGCTACATTCAGCTGGTTAGATGATAAAGCTACAGATGATGTGGTAGTGGGACACAGCCACGGAGAAAGGAGAGCGGTAGAAAATAAATCCTTTGATGATGGAGTTTGTTTAGGGTTGATTGGTGGACCGGATGCGTGGGGTGATAATGTTGATATACCCTTTGATCCCTGTATGGGTGCAGAAGGCGTAGGTCGTTTTGAAGAAAACACAGGAGGTATGATATATTGGTGCAAGGTGGAAGGATGAGGTCCCAATATGGAAGGTAGGTATGACGATGATGGTTTTGATTGTGATAGAGGCACGGGTTGAGTGTGTCTCCTAGGTGGCGGGGCGGCTTTATTCTTGGACAAATCTAGTCGCTTAGGCGGGTGTGTTAGACTGGGTATTGGCGAGGTCCCAAGTGTAGGGGAAGATTTGGTTAGGTTGATAGAGGTGGATGGGATATTGAGTATAGATACGGGGGGTGAGAGTGAGGACATAGGCATTTTGAGTTTCTGTAAACACTTCGGGTATATGGTAGAGGTATCGGGATCGGTCATCTGCATTTGAGTAGAATAGGGAGTACTCAAACGTTCCCATAGGATTCGTCTATCTTCTGGAGAATGACAGTCTTCAGGTTTGAATTGTAAATTTTGTACGGAAGAAAGGTGGGTTGTGATTCCGGTCCACTGTGGGTGTGATACAGGGGGTAAATGAGGCACTGTATCAATAGATGTCAAGAGGTCAACCGGTCGTTGAAAAGATTTAGGCGATGAAGAACTAATAGGTAAGAGGGCATGTTCGAGAGGATCCGTCATGGTTAAAGAATTTGGTGATGTCGGTGCAAGAGATTCCTCGTCTAAGGATGTCAAAAGGAGTGGCGTACCTTCCTCTTGTGCAGCAAGAGGGGTAGAAGGGGAAATCTGGGAAATAGATAGGTTAGATAACATCCGTTCACAATCTTGTAGGGATGTGGTATAAGAAGACTCATCGATGGGAAGAGAAGTGCAGGCGATTAACTCCTTTATGGGGAAAGGAATGATTTCACTTTGGCTTGATGGTGGTAAAGGAGGTTCGGGCTCTGTGTTAGTGAAGAGGCTTGATTCAAAATTTTCTCGATAGAGGCTTTGGGTGGGTATCGAAGGCTGCATGGATCTCATGAACACTCTCCTCGGCTAAGATATCTGGTTTACGTTCTTTGTTGGAAGAGTGATTCGGAATGGTTTGTTGAAGATTTTCAAATTTCGGTTGGCGGGGGCATTAGGATTATCGAGGTTATATCCCTGCGTCGACCATTTCCTGCACTATGTTTTTCAACATCTTGCAGTTCTCATGACTGTGTCCCTTCACGCGGTGGAAGTTACAGAAGTCATTTTCTTTGTACCAGGAAGGTATGGCGCGAGTGGAATCAAACCCGGAATGAGGTTTAACAGGAGGTAATGTAATGGCTCCTGCTTTGAGCAATTTTTCCAATATCACACCATATGTTTCTCCCAAGGGAGTGTAGTTGATGGGCTCGGCTTTGTACTTATAGGTGGTTTTTGGTGGAGTATTGGACGGTGCTTGAGATTTGACCATCACCGCGTGGACAGCTCCTTTTGATTTAGAAGAAGTGGACGCGTGAGGAGTGGTGGTATTTGGTTTATTGGTAGAATCAGGAGTTCGGAAATTGGGGTTTTGTTCTGTGACATGCAATTTCTCTTCCTCTAAGGCTCGAATCTCTAGTTTTGAGCCATAGTAAAGGCTTCATCGAATGTACGGAAAGTTTGAATTTGGAGGTAGGGAGATGTGCTTAGCACATGCCAGCGTGAAAAGTTCGATAAGTTCGGTTTGAGGCAAGGCATATGTAAGTTGGTTGATAAGGCCGCGCCATCGTCATCAGCGAAATCTGCGATAGATTCGTCTTGGTTGTCGAATGGCATAAAGGTCGGTGATGGATACTTTCTTAGCAATGTTAATGGAGAAGTGATCCAAGAAAGATTGGGCTAGTTGGTTAAAAGAAGATTGAGTCTTTGGGTTAAAGCATTGTACCACTCAGGCGGGTCTGATAAGGACATGGGAAATGTGCGAATAACAGGCATCATCATGGGCAATCAAATAACAAGCATGTCTAAATGATCGCAAGTGTTGTTGAGGATCCTCTTTACTTATTAAAACGAGTAAATTTCGGTAACTCCCATTGAGGAGGATATGAATGAAGGGGACGAGAAGGGTGAATGGGCTCCCGACAAACTTGCTCGTATGTCAGGCGCTACGACTTCTGAAACTTGCGAAGCCTCCGGGTTTTGCATTTTGTCCATCATTTGTTTAATTAGATCGGTAGTTGGATGAGATGATGGTGTGGTTGTGGTAAACGGAGGCAAATTGGGCCAGGACCACCGCTAGACCACTGGTGGGGTTAAGTGTTGATAAGGTGTGGAGGATGAATATGTTGAGGCAACCGGCCAGAATAGGGATGTCCCATATAGGATGTTGAGGTCACTTTGGATACGTGTATGGGAATGAAAAGGTAGGCGGAGCTTGAGAAGGAAAGCTCGTGTGGATAGGTGGCGAGAGAGCAAGTCATGAATGGAGTAGATGCTGCAAGAGAGATGAGGTAGGGGCGATCGGTGGTAATGATATGTGGGGTCAGGTTAACCAACGGAAAGCCAATCTGAGTCGTATGAACCTCTGAAGCCGTCGGATTGGGAGACGGGGCTAGAGATGCGGGAAGCGGCGGTATTATCGGGCGGAGTGGGAGCTAAATGAGCAGCTATATACTAATAGGCATGCCAACAAGAGCTGACCATCGGGCGTACGGTCAGGGGCATGAGACAAATAGTATTGTACAGTGCTAGGATTAGCATCCAGAAACTTGGCAAAGTCCTTATCTCCCACAGGAATTTTAGGAACCTCGCTGGTATCCGTAGGATTCCCCACAGAATGTGAAGGGGGTGATTCGAGAAAGAAACAGAAGCAAGCATGTGAAACCATGGCGGCGGCTTGCTTTGAGTGATAACAACCATGGACGGGAGTTCACGGTAGGGTTTGATCAATCTATCGGGAATAGAAACAAACTCGGTTGTAAAATTGGTAGGTTCTTTGGTTTGTCGAGGTTGGAAAAACGATGGCCGATATCGGTCTAATAACCGATGTCGGTTATACTATAGCCGACGTCGGTCAAGTAACCGATGTCGGTGTAAAAGAAATCAGGCTAACAAGATATAAAAAGGCTGCTAATTTGATTTTTAACAACGTTTAGTATACTTGTCCAATTATTGATCACAGAAGATAGAGTATGAGAAAGAAAACAGAACTAAAAACAAGCAAGATGCACACGCAAATCCAGAGATTAACCCTAGGGTTAATTTTAATTATCGTGGGCTTATGCCTTTAGACGTAGAATGATGTCAGAATCCTAAACAAGAGACTTAGGGGAAATGTCAAGTTGTTTTGGCTTATAAGGTTACCTCAATCGGGCGGAGGAATACCGCGGAAAAAGGGGGATGTTTGAGCTGTTGTGTTAATTGTGAAGTGATTCGGTATGTGTTGTGCAGTGAATGTAAGATTAATTTCCTGTCAATACCGTGGATATCACCCCCACGTGTACGACCTATTACTTAATCTACGTTCACTAGAATTGAAAAACAACAAGCAGGAATGCAATGCACGTGTTTTAAACCCAAATCAAAAATTATGTTCGATGAAGCAAGAGAGATGACTTTCACTAATGCGAAACTAGGAAAGCAAGACAAATTCTTTACAAAATATATAACAAAAGCAGCAACAACAAGTATGCTTCCTAAAATGAAAATAAGCAAGAGAAACAGAAACCCAAAATGGGTCCCACCGGGCGTGCCAAAATGTTTCACTCGGAATGTTTCGTTCCTTTTAGAAACAGATAAGGGTTGGGGCTAGGAGGAATACCTGTAGAATGTCGAGATGATGTGCGCGTACCGTAGAGAAAGATCAGGCTGACTGCGAAGAACTCCTTTTTGTCTTGGAAGGACTACTGGCAAATAAGAACACAAGACCACAAGATTTTAATTAGACAATAAATGAGAAGCTGCCTTGGGCCCGGGAAATATAAAACTTCCTTTCGAAGGTGGTGAGTTCCCTGCTAATATGAATTAACACAAAAGACTATAAGATATCAATTAAATTGCTTTGTTGAAGCTAGGTAGGGGAAAAAGTTTGGTTATTGGTTATAGTCAGTATAACCGATGCGGTTATTGATAACCGATGGCGGTTATTGATGACCGATATCGGTAGAGTCTAGGATCTGAAGGTTAGTTGTTTTGTGGGGTGGTGGTGTTATTTGGTAGTTGTGTTATTTGTAGGGCTGTATATAGGTGATATTAGGAAATAGGGTGATGAGAGGTAGATGAATGACAGGTTAGATGCAATGACATGTTGGGTAGTGGATCGAGAATGGATTTGTGAGGACTTATGATTCAAAAATCGAAGAAATGTTATTAAAGAGGACATGCAAGATGTAACTTACTTGATTATTCATGGAGATGCGAGGTCAAGAGCTCGATGGCAAAGGTAAGAAACTGAGTAGGATGGTGCAGCACACAACGATCAAATCAGGATCTATCACGGGAGCTCTGTATCGATTGCGATTGCTCTCCCTTGGCTTATTCTCCTTGTCTCTTCACTTGTCTCTGCTCAGTCAAGTAAAGATCCGGGTTCTCTTGATCGCTCCTGATGCTCTTCTTTTTGATTCAAAGAATCCTTTCCTCTGATCCAAAAATGAAATTCCGATCCTTTGTTTTTGGTTTGGGGAGGCCATTTACAGGGAACCGATGGCGGTTACGTAACCGACGGCGGTCGAGTAGGAACCGGCATCGGTAAGGAAAAAGTAGGCTATTTTTAGTAAAATAGCCCACCTTCCCTGCTTTTCTCCCGAGAGATTAGTTGCGGGCTTGGTCAAGTGACTAGAAGGTCGGTTTTGGGTGCGAGAAAGGGGTCATTAGTCATGGGTGTAGGTGTAGACCAAGTTTTAGGTCTTAATTAGGTTAGTTTAGGATTAGGGCTAGGTCATGATGAGGTGGCAAAATGAGGTGGTAGGTGAGGTGATGGGGATTTATCAATTACAAGGTGGTTCGGGCAAATTTTATGAAGCCTTGAATGTTGTGACTCCAATCCATTGATACGGCAAGGTGAATATTTGTTTCATGTAGCTGTCATTCGATCTCGAGTTGAGAATAAGGATAGGCATGCATTCGACACTCAATGTATAACAAATACGATTGGACAACTCGCTTGTTTAAACGCGTTCAAAAGGATTTTACTGTACTGTGCATGCCTGCTGACTGTGCGTGGGAGCTTGTCTTGCGACCACCGAATGCTCAGAGAAGTATGCTGGCAAAGGTGAACTGAACGGGAGCTAGGAGAAGTATGTTGGCAAAGGCGAAATGATCAGGTCGGGCATCTGTTTGTTGCATTCTGGCAAAGGTAAACTGATCGGGAGGACACCTGTCTGTTGCTTCGTGAGGAACAATATCAATGCTTCGTGAGGAAACCCGTGTCTTCTGTAACCTGCGATTATGGTATTCCATGAGAAGGCGTTTTCTTTTTTGTGAGCCTGAAACTGGATACTGTTTCCAACGTCGACCCATCTTCAACCATCTCGCCATCATCCTCCCTTATCGATCGGAAGGTTACTCAACGCCCAATTTGCAACTGCCACTTTAATTCTCCTGGTAACTCGCAAAAAGACTCGGACTACTCCAAACTGCGTGGGGTTTTCATGACGGATTGCCATCTTAATATTTCCCTTGGCAGTTTGATCCGATTTCTCCCCAGTTCCGACCAGCGCGCGGGATTTTCAGCTCATGAACTCATGAACTCATCTAAGGCTTGTGATCTGAGTTATGACCGAGTTAGGACAAGGCACGAACTCCTCTGATGACTTGTCTCTTTATTCTCGATTTGACACTGTTTTAGCTCGATCGAGCGAGATAAGCTTATCGAACTCCTCGATGGCTCGCATTCTTGGAAAAAATGAGCGATCTTACCGATGACTGCAGAATGGGTCCCCGGGACCAATGTTGTGATTTGATAGTAATAAGGCCCTATTTTCCAATTTTTCCATGTGCGTAAAATTGGATAACAACACTACCTTGCCCTTGCAACCTATCAAAAGATTGGTTCATTTGTTGGAATTACTGCTGACTCCTAGAAAATTGTGTTGGATACTCCTCATCAAGATGGGGGAGTGGATTGGATTTCACGGTGATGGGATGTTGAAACAATAATTGAGGAGATGAACTAGCTTCTCTAGTAAATGTTATGTTATTCGAACTTAATTGTTTAAGGGGGTAAGTTTGTGTGATTTGATCCAGTTCTTCGATGATAGAAGAATCAACATTAGTTCCTTGAAGTAGAGGGTTTTGAGTAGATGAGTGGTTGTCTACCCACGTTGAAAGCGAAGGTGACTGTTGTGGTATGTTTGAGTGGTGCTGGTACAAGTAGGAACTCAGGATGGGTCGACCGTACTCATCATATCCCGACATATTCAGGGGGTATAAGAATAGGTCGGGATATGAAGAGGTAGAAAAAAATTAGTAGAAGTGAGAGATGCCCCTTGAGTGTCGATGGGGTGATGAAAGAAGACAATTGAAGATAGAAAAAGGTGAGAGATAGATAGAAGAATGGGAAGAGGCAAGATGCCCTGGTAAGATGGAAAAATAGGGGTGAGAGGAAAGCGATGCAAAAGGAATATGGAGGACGGAGAGAAGATCTTAACCTCTAGCATTACTGTGTATTGAACAATTTTGGTGTCATCATATTTCCATAAGAGCTACGTCATTGGTCCTTATGAAAAATATAAGCATACGACAAAGGTAGAATGACATGAAAATCCATACTACGAACGATTGTCCATTGTTGAAAACACCAACTCCATGCAACATACAAAATGCAATGCAATAAGAGAAAGTGAAAGATGCCTAACTCCATGCAACATACAAAATGTAATGCAATACGAGAAAGTAAACAAGCTAAACTAACAAAGAAACATAATATAATGTTTTTATTATTGAGCTTCAGTTACGACTTGTGTAAATTAATGACAAGGGTTGATGATGGTGCCCCAAGCAAGGATACATGCGAGGGGAATAATGGAGGACACTTGGGTCTAATGGAAAAGAAATGTGCACTATGAAACAAGATGCAGACAACTCATTGTTCCCCACAATACGGAGAAAGTAAGTAACCTAGCTTTTGTTTATGGAGGTAGATCAAGATGATCCGCAAGTCACACACATGAACAAGTGAGAACTAAAGAGTGACATTTTGTAGGATGATTTTCAATTTTTAGAAGTTTTCTGAAACATATTTGAATGTTTTTGATGATTTTTCTAACATATTTGAATGTTTTAGTTGATTTTGAAAGTTTTATGAAACTATGTACAGGAATACAAGTAAGCGTGGATGCCCCTAGCGATAGATGGGATGTACAAGGGCATAAGGCCACATGCATACCAAAAAGGTGAAGATGAAAAAATTTCCCAATGATTAGGTGGGAGTATTCAAAGGTAAACTCTTCACAGGTAGAAGTAGGACCAAAGGCCATTATGGATAGGTTCAACATGACGATGAACATAAACTAATGAAATGCTGGGAAGAAGCAAGGATGCCTCCAATGTAAGTTGGCCTAAAATCACATGATAGAAAGGAAGGAGAAGATTGTTTTTGTGAAAGGGGACAAAGTTGTCTGAAAACATGGCAAAAAGGCAATCTTATACACATGGATGTTCTAAATGAAGTAGAAAAATGATGTGAATGATATGAATGTAGCTTAGAATCCTCACGATGAAGAAGTGATTAGCCAAAGGCACGATCGTGAGACGAGATACGGACTAGAGTAAGAGTCTCGAACAAGGTCTAAAAAGACACTTGGTAACATACTAATCTTGTTTACTCATAGAGAACCAGCTTTGCGTACGTGGAGTTTATTACCTCTTGAAGGGAAGATTTAATAGACAACAAGTGAATACACCCTAGCCAATGTGTAGGGATGATTAATTGTGAAAGACAATTTTGTGAATGGATGGTGAAAGGATAGCCATACATTACTCTGCTGCTAGCAGTGTCCATAGCCTTGACAGAGATGTATTTGATTCTAATCATAAAATTGCTCTACCGCCAATTAAACGTCCATAGCTCCAATAGAGATTATTGGAAATACCCCAAGAGAGAGTAATATATCAATTTGCTTTTGCTTTGTAGCTTTTAGCTTTTGATTTTTGATTGATTTTGATTCTTTTGCTTTCTGAAAACTTATTTCAGCTCTCTTGTTTGACAAGGGGTTAAGAACCACTGATGGCTTGATGGAAGGAGGTGGAAATGCTTATGATGACAACATTGGCTAGTGTTAACAAATATGTCCAAAATTTCTTCGCAACAAGTTTATTAGATGTTGAATGTGATAGGATCTCTAAGAGGTCAGTCATTCTTTAATTTACCAAGGTGATAAAAGACCAGGGTCAAACAGATACCATAGAGATAAATGTCACAAAATGCATGTGAATAAGCTAACCAAAATATCACCAAAGGGATGAAAATGGCAGGAAGACTTGCAAAAGAATAGCAAGGAAGGGAAGAAAGAAATATCCATGTGTACGCAACACCTAATTGCAATGTTTGATCTTTGTACCTTTGATTTTTGTTGTGTTTTCTCAATGTTTTTTTTTTGTATTTTTGAATTTTTTTTTTTTTTTAGATTTTTGACAGTTTTAAGAGGTTAGGACTAACAAAGTCACTATGTGTGGTAAGATCCAACAACAATGTTTGCGACTTCCTTGATAAGGGAGACTAGGCATGTTTGTTTATCAAGAGTCATGTTTTCCCCGATCTCAATGATTGTGGTGAGTTCACACTCAACAAAGGACTGCGATTTATCCTGAAACATGGATTTTGTATGTGGGAGCTTAAGTTCCTTATCCAGAGGTTTATGCAATTTACGCCATACTTGATGGTTACGTTGATGTGCATTCTTGAATCGCACTTGATTTACAACTTTGATATTTTTCAAGTTGTTGGGGGATTTTGAGCTCTTGGAAGTTTTGTCTTCAGCTTGATAATGAACCTATTTGGGTTTCTTATAAGCTAACTTGTGAATTTTCTAATCCTGAGAAGAAGAAGAAAGTGAACATGGACGTTTAGAAATGATGCAAGAAATGACCACGGGCTTGCCACCATCTTTGGTAGAAGAATAATGTGATTGATGAAAAGGATACGATCTAAGGATTGAAGAAGATGGGCTACTGGGAGGTGAGCCATAAATAGAAGATGAAGGGCTACTAGGATGTGGCCCAAGAATAGAAGAAGAAGGGCTACTAGGATGTGACCCATAGATGTAAGATGATGGACTACTAGGATATGGCCCAAGAATAGAAGATGATGGACTACCCGGGGTGATCCATACCTAGAAGACAAGGGGATAGTTGGACGTGCCCCAAGAATAGAAGATAGTGGACTACTCAAAAATGTCCCACAAATAGTAGAGGGAGGGCTACTAGAAGGTGACCCACACCTAGATGAAGATGAAGGGCTACTTGGCGTTGACCCCATAAGAGATTGTGATTGAGGAATTTTGATAGACAAAGTGTTATTAGGTGATGAGAAGATAGGCCATGGATCAATGCAATACTACGGAGTTTCATCACATAATGAAGAATAGGACAATGGAATATTAAGAGGAGGATCAAGTTACATGATCTGAGGCTCTTCCTCCATTTCTTGATAAAAGGAATCAACCTTTTCCTCATAATATGCAGACGCATCAAAATCTAAAGAGAATCCTTTCTCGTAATCTGCTAAAGGAATATCTTCATATGCCCCTATAAATGCCCTGATTGTTTCTTCATTCTGAAAGAGATCAATTGGTATGAGTTTTGATCAACCACCAGGGGTTGATTGGAAGAAAGAGATCCAATTGGTGTGGGAGACTTAGAAGATGCTTGATGATGATTGATAGAAGAAGATGCTGTGGGGGACGAAGAAGATGTGTAGCTATATGTCTCAGGAGTAGAAGAAGGTGGTGTGGACCTACCTATACAATGGTATGTCATATGTAAAATAGTAGGATTAATTCCAAAGTCTATAGATTGCGACGCATGGGTCGATTCAGATGTTTTTCTTGAAGGACTTTGAGTCACACGAATCTTCAAAGGAGGAAGACTTATTAGGGGTGATTGATGAAGAAGGTCCTGCGAAGAAGGGGAGGACCATGATTCAAGAATTGCATTGGATGAATAATAACAAGGGTCCTGCAAAGAAAGGGAGGACTGCGATTCAAGAATTGTATTAGATTTTTGATTGGATGGATTTGGAGTCGCACGTATCTTCAAAGGAAGAAGACGTCATTGAGGCGACTGATAAAAGGGGTCCTGCGAAGAGAGGGAGGACCATGACATAGGAGTCACATTAGATTACTTAGGAGTTGAATTAGATGAATATGAATAGTAGTTTAGATCTGAATAGTAGTTTGGATCTGAATCATCAGAAGATTAAGAGGAAATATTTGGATTTGAATCCTCAGAAGAAGAGGAAATGTTTGGATTGGAATCCTCAGAAGAAGAGGAAATGTTTGGATTAGAATTAGAAGAAGAGTGGGGAACCCGAATAATAATTTGGATCAGATTTGTCCAAATCATACCACTGACTATGAGATGGTGGGGGGAACGAGTTACCTATGTGGGATCTCTAGCACGAAGAACCAAACGAGGTTTAGTTGTAATGGGCATCTTTTGATTTATACACTGAAACTTTGATTCCTTATTGTCGTTTGTATAAGGAACCTTGCGATAATCAGTCATTTTTGGCACTGTTTTAAGCACAAATGTCTAGATCTAGATAATGTGATGGAACTCCATTAAAGGGAAGGAAGTGACATGTCAATTTGGGTAGCATAAGGAAAACCAGCTAGACATTGTGTAAGTATGGAGATGCGTGCATGATTTTCTGAAGTAGGTCTAAGGAAAATAGACATCGTGACGATGCAATCTAGATGAGATCAAGATGGATTGTCCTAGAAAATAATTTTTTTGAATGAATAATCACAAGGAACAATCATGTAAGTGTGAACACAAATCCAATCAACAAGGAAATACACCATATGAAAATGCGATGCAAAGATGATCAACACGATGTAAATCTTTACGTCAAGCTTGAAATGAACAAGGCGTAAATATTAACAAAGAGTAGATGTGAATCCCAATCAAAGGATACCATGACAATTTTAACAACCAACAATGCCTAAATGTTAAATGGTGAGGTTTACAAATGTAAGCTACGTAACCACACCAATTGGACACGTTTATCGAGCTTCATGGAGAAGTGAGATATTAGTGTCAAAGTGGTATCGAAATGACACAAACAAAGTAAGTGACACCCTTCAAGATTTGGGACAATGTTTGAAATCAAACTAAGTCAAAGTATACTAAGGATGTGTTAAAACATGGGTAGCGTAACGCCACAATACGGACACTTAGATCATGTTTACGAGAAACGTGACATAAGTATCTTAATTATGTCGAGACAATACAAACGAGGTAACATGTCAAAGGGAGATAAAATGATGAATCATTCCTAACTATGATGATGATCCTGACATGGGTATCAAGATCACAAAGGCTACCAATGATATAAATACGTCTCCACACACTTTAGATGTTTAACTAACCCAACCACAAACATGGATGGGTGTAAACAGACAAAAAAGTGGCAGAAATAATTGATTGGTAACACAGAGGTAGTCACCCTTCTTTTGATCAACAAAGTGTCAAAATAATGTGAAGGAAGTAAATCAAAAATGGGATGAAAAATGCTGGCTTCACTTCGGTAGAGTTTTACCTCGCCCTAAGGCAAGTAAAAACTAGGTGAAAGTAACACGTCACACATTTCTCAATGAAAATATGGTTCACAACTCAACACTGTTTTAGAATGGTCAAACTAGGCTCTTGGCTAAAGTATGTCTTCCTAGGTGGTTCTCTCATCCTAGGTGCAACAAATATTATCTACGAGCAAGATAATTTACCCAAAAAGTCGTAATGACTAGTTTGGGAGTATCTCGACTTTTACCTCTTGGCATAGTGGGCAATAAATACGTCTAAATGTGTACTTAAAAGGGTTGCATAGGGATAACTTGTAACTTTATCTCAAAAAGGATTTACTAGTCGAGATAGGCGGTGTGGAGCACTTCCCATTTCATCCACAAGGTTTCCTCTTGCGTGGACTACTTTGGGGTTCCTGGAACCAACCCCATTGTTGTAGCTTAAGACGTTATGCCAAAGGGGTTATGTTCTAGTTGAGCGGAGAGGGACTTACCCTTTTCCGAAACCTGCAATACAATGTTTTGAATATGTCGTTCTTTTTATCTTATTTAATTAGGTGTGGTTTGCTTGAACACCTTTTGGAAACCTGTATAACAACTGTATTATTAGTTTTTGATTTCATTTTGATTCCTCCTTTCTTTGAAAAGCGTTTTTAGGTCTTGTATTCAAGCGTTAATATTTCTCCAAGAAAATCACATTATTTAAAAGAGGATTAAGAGTTGCTTTTGATTCTCAAGATCATCTAAGGATGCAAGAGAAGAGAATACACAACAAATAATCCAACTAAAAAGTAAAGAAAATCTTTTCAATCAATGAACCATACAAAATTCTTGATAAATGTTCATTCCCCTAAACCAAAAGTGAAAGATGAAGTTTCCAATTTACCAAATGTTATAAAATGAAGACTAAAGTTGCTTTTGATTCTCAAGATCACCCTAATGTGCAAGATAAGAGCATACACAAACTTTATCCCAACTATATAGAAATGGAAAACTTCAAATCAAAGGACCATTGAAAAATGCTTTGTAAAAGGTTCATTCCCTTAAGCAAAATGAATAATCAAATTTCCAAGTTTAATCCCAATGTTAAAAAGATAGAGATCAAAGTTGTTTTTGATTCTCAAGATCACCAAAAGGTGCAAGAGAAGAGCATACACACGCTTTGGTCTAAATCGAGTAAGCATGGAAATACAACATTCATCAAAACATTAGACATGTTAGAAAATGACCAGTTTTAAACTAATAGAAAAATCTACAATTTTTGTAAGTATAAATCCTGAATTTATGTTTTCATTGCATAGTTAACTTCAATACATTTCCAACACAAAAAAATGGAGTCATTTCGAGTTCGGGAGCAAAAGTTATGGCCTTCGGAAGATGGGTTACGCATATGCTCTTATGCTCACGGTATGCACTTGACATGCACTCAAAAAATGTCAAAAAAATGTCCCTTAATCTATAAAATGGGAAAATTTTTCCAACCAAGATTCAATTTTGACAACAAATCATCACATTAATATATTAATAGAATACTTAACGCTATCAAACATTAACATACATGCTCAAAAATTTAAAATTTTCAAGAAATTGACAAAACTAGCATGTAGAATGATGAAAAAGTAAGCTCTAAAAATGAAAAAATGATGAAATCTTGAAATTTTATCACCAAGATTAAATTTTGATAGAAACCCACCACATTAATATGTAAATAGAAGACTTAGCACTATCAAACACTAACCTACATGCTCACGAATTTAAAATTTTCAAGAAATTGAAAAAACTAGCATGTAGAATGTTGAAAAAGTAAGCTCTAAAAATGAAAACATGGAGAAATCTTGAAATTTTCCCATCAATTCCAATTTTGACAGCACTTCACCTCCTTTATACCTACAAGGATGGCTCAACACATGCAAACTCAACAAAACAAGTTAAGAAAAACAAGTTAGATTAACATGCGTAAAAGAGGGTTAGTAACCAAAAATGAAACTTAACTACAAAAACTTGAAATTAAGTGCAAAGGAAAATGGAGTAAGTCCCACCGGACGTGTCAAATGTGTGCATGTATACTTTTCTTAATGTTAAATCAAATAAAACAAGAACTACCACTTAAAATAGTTCTACAATTTAGCTAAAACAAAGCATAAACACCATCAAGATAGAGAACTAAGCAAGATCTAAACTAACATTATAACTTTGAAAACATGAGATCAAAACTATGCATGCTATTTTAACATCTCTACTCTCCTAGATTACCAAAAAAATGCATGGACCTATTTAGCTCCAATGGAAATCAACAATTGCTTTGTTTGATCCTTAAAGAATGCAAGAATAGGAAGCTTTAGCTCTTAACAATGGTGACCTCTCAAGAAAACAAAATGCAAGCTCTTAGTCTCTTTGCTATATGCTTTGCATTTGCTCTCTTAAGAAGTTTAGGTGTAGGTATAAAGGTAGAAGGAGGGCTCCTTATATAGCCTAATGGATAAAGGAAACACTTCATCCCTTTGCATGTGGGATAAAGGTAAAACATGATTAGGAATGGATAAGGTTGCTTTATTAAAGGTAACCTTACTTTAGAAGGGTTTAATTTATGCTTAGCAAGTCATGGGAGTTGGGGAGTGTTTTAATTAATCAAAGGTGATAAACTAATAGGTAGACGTAAGCTTATAGAAGCTAATTAGAGGAATATTAGTATGATTTAGACATTAGAAGGGGATTAAATCAATTAAATATTGATTTATTGGTTAAATGGAAGGAAAACTAATTAATTAATTATAATTAATTAGTCTAGGTAGAAGGGTGATTTATTAAAGGAAGGTCATTAATTAGGGTATTTGTTGGATAGGCAACTTAATTAATTAGCTTAGTGTAATTAATTAATGATGATATGGGGGAAAATGAGCGCTTTTGATGATAAGTCATCAATTTGCAAGAAAGGGGATTATTAAAGAAATTTAAGTATTTACATTGCTTAGGTGTAATTATAGGTGTCTACGGAAGAAGCCCATGCTTGCCCTACGTATGAATTCTATGTATTCTAGGAAAGCTCTAACTCCTTGACCTTATCAACCAAAGCTGAAATGACATCACCCGTTGATGGGGCGGTGCCCTGCTTAGATTCCTTTGGTTGAACCCTTGAAGGTTGTTGAGGAATATGGTGTCCTACTATGAATTGTTCATGATGTTGCCACCCCTCATTGGTTGTATTGTCAATTGGTGGTGGGGTAGCATTATTGTTTTGAAGCAGGACACTACCTTGCCCTTACAACCTATCAAAAGATTGGTTCATTTGTTGGAATTTCTACTCACTCCTAGCATATCATGCTAGATACTCCTCATCAAGATGGGGGAGTGGATTGGATTGCACGGTGATGGGCTATTGAAACAATACCCGAGGAGATGAACTAGCTTCTCTAGTAAATGTCATGTTATTTGAACTTGATTGTTCAAGGGGGTAAGTCTGAGTGATCTGATCTAGTTCTTCGATGCACACAAAAGAACCAACATTGGTTCCCTGAAGCAGAGGGTTTTGAGTGGATGAGTGGTTGTCTTCCCACATTGAAAGTGAAGGTGACTGTTGTGGTATGTTTGAGTGGTGCTTTGGTACAAGTAGAAACCTAGAACGGGTCGATCGCACTCGTCATATCCTGACATATTTGTTTGGTATAAGAATACTCGTAGAATAAAGGATGGATGAAAGTGAAAATTTTTAGAGACTAGATCTTCATGTCGGGTTCACTAATTTGTATGATAGAAAATCAACACGTGACCTTCTGTACGCAACCGACTTCCCGAGGTCGTGCTGAGACAACCGGTGTGGAATTTGAAATGGGAGTGAAAGTGATGGTGGTGACTAAGCTAATTAGGCAACCTTATGTCTTCGACACACAATAATGGAATCTGTAAATCTAATGCAAAGAATGCTCTCCTAACTTGAAGGGGTGTGATGGTAGGGTCTGATATAATAGCTACTTGGAGACTCCAATCGATGTCTAGCTCAATCAAGATTCTATTGGTGGGTTTTGGAATACGTGGAAAGTATCCTATAGGTGCCTCATATGGGTTTCCAGACAAGGTCATGGAAATTGAGATAAGAGATGTAGTGGAGCTACAGGAACTAAGGGTGATTCTCTGGTCTCATCCAGAAAGTCTTAGCCTGATTAGATGCTATGTTCAACAATGAAAGTTATGTGATAATATTAGGTGGAAGCGGTGAGGATATGAATACCTACGTGTGTAGGCTAGTGTTGATATCTAACTGACTAGTAGGTCCGTTGGGTTGTGGGACCTATGGGTCACAACCAAAGACTCGTTGAGGCTGAGGCCTTGGAATGGTCATACATGCAGTCAAATCCTATTCCCAAGAGTAGTCCAAAATTTGTAGGCCTTGTTAGCAGCTATGTTTAAAGTCTCTAACTGTCTTATTTTCTCTATGTATGTGGCGGAGTCTGTGTAAGATTGGTAGCGAAGACTTGTGTCAATGTCAGTTACTAACTCTAGCCCGTTGGGTTGTGGGACCAGAGGATCACAACCGTAGGTCTTTTCCTGTTGTGGACCATTGATGGTCATATAAAATGAATTTGATTCATTTTCAGTGAATAAACTATCTATCAAATGAAATCTAAACTATATTTTTGGTGTTTTCTCAATATATAAGAACAAAACAATAAAACAAGCTAATATATGGAAATAAATATTTTTGTGCTTTTCTAACTTTTCAGACAATGCATCTAATCTAACAAACAATTTAAAGAAAACAAATAGCTGGCCGGATGTAGCTAGCTATCTATGCAGATGTGTGAATATAAATCTAAGATCTACTCTAATTCAAATAAAATCTCTCCAACTCTACCTCAAAAGTGAAGAATAAATCATGACTCTAACAGAGCTATCATTCACCCACTATTTCCCTGGCAATATTGAAGAGAAAACTTCCTATTGACTTGATCTACTTGTAACTATCTGATTTATTGAAATGAATTGTTTCTCTACTCTATTTGATATGTAATTTGAAAAAATAAAGCAAACAAATACACAACTCCAACTGGAAGAGCAAGAGCTTTGGAAAATCCTGGAAGTATGAGTATCTGACCCCTCAATTATTTCCTTTCTTTCTCTGAGCATTCATGTGAGTCCAAGGATGGGAATGCAAAGAAAAAAAACAAGAGGATGGCACTTGAGCGATGAAAGCTTGGAATCAATCTAAGCATAATGTAGGTAGAAGAAAGATAACACAAGAGATCTGAACTTGGCTATGCAATTCCTAGCAAGATTATTGCAGCACAATAATGCAAGATACACAAAATTCTCAGGGCCTTTGCTTGAATACAAGCATGGAATATATAGGAATGGAGGCTAGAAGGTTACTTCATGCACAAGGAATTGAAGAGGTAGTTCCACTCATTAAATCTATTTAAAAATAGAAGGAACTAGGAGAACCAAGAAAACAAAGCTATTTTTAGCAAATTCGACTCACGGACATGTTCAAAAGATAAAATTAAGTGAATCGTCACATGTAATTTCTCACATGAAGATTCTGGAAAAATCGATTAGGACCACCACCTATGTAGGGCGGTGGTTTCGAGGATCGCTGCCCTATTCGGGGTGGCGGTTTGTGAATCACTTTGCCCGAGCAAGGTGGCGGTCCTAGCAACTGAAGGCCAAAACAAGCACATAATGAAAGGGGAAAAGGGAAAAATGTAAGGAAAAGATAAGTAAGGCTATCTAGGCCAAAAATATATACTGCAAATGGGTTTTTGGAGCTCGAACACCTTCTCGAAAGGATTTTGAATCATCACTGGGGACCTTTATAACCGTTTTCCCACCAATGTAGCACATGTAATTTTGGGTGCGTCTGATTACCTCCACCTCACTTGAGTTTAAGGATAAAAATTCCTCCTTAATCGAGGGAATGATTGATATAAACATTGGGACGGATGAGGAACCAAAAATCTTAAAACTGGGATCCTCTTTAACTCCCGAGGAAGATGAAATACATACCCGTATCCTCAAGGAGCATAAAAAATATTCCGCGTTTAGCTACTGAGGAAATGATGGGAATTACACCACACATTGGAGTTCACAACCTTGTCACCAAGCTAGATGCTAATCCAATTAAGCATAAGTCAAATCCCATGAAGCCAAAGGTGACCCTCATGGTGAAGGAAGAAGTGATGAAACTCTTATAGGTAGGGTTCATCAAGCTAGTTGACTACTCATAGTGGGTGTCTAATAACGTCCCCATTATCAAGAAGAATGGAAAGATCCACATTTTCATATACTTTTGGGGTATCAAAAAGGATTGTCCCAAATATTATTTTCCATTACCATCCATCGATGTTATTGTTGACACAACAATTGGTTTTGAGTTGTTTCTCATGGATGGGTTTTCTGGGTACAATCAAATCGAGAATCTCGAGGAGGATCGAGGCAAGACTACGTTCATAACTCCTTGGGGAACCTACTATTATGCTGTTCTAAGAAGGCTTGACGTTCATTACTCCTTGGGGAACCTAGACATTTCTCATGTAAGGATCCTTATCTAAGAAGGTTTGACACTTCATAATTTTGATGGGCAAGTTTGAGTTAACAGTTGTTAATCAAAAATCTGTCAAAGGAAAAATCATTGTGGACTGGTTGGCTGACAACCCATTAGATGGAGGAGATCTAGTAAATTTACAATTTCGACAAGTGTGTGTATTTTGTTGAAACTAAGCCTCCCATTTCAACGTGTCCATGGTACACTGACATCATTAATTTCATAGTGGACCATACATATCCAGAAGGGGAAACCTCACAATAAAGAATACGGTTGCATATAATAACCGCCAAGTATGTCATCTTGGAACAAGTGCTCTATCGTAGAGCCTTTGATGGAATGTTGCTAAGATGCATTGACAAAGAAGAATATGAAAAGATTCTTTATGAATCACATAGCGAAGCATGTGTAGGTCACTTTGGCACCACGTCATTTGTCGAAAGATACATCGGATGGGCTATTTCTGTCCCACGCTAGAACATGACGTAATAGAGTTTGTGCGGAAATGCCATAAATGTCAAGAGTTCTTCCATGAATTCCACATACGAGGCACATGCTCTTGACCAATTGCAACACCATGGAATGTTTCCACACGGGCTGAATTTGATAGGGAAATTCTCTCGGTATCAACGAGAGGTCATAAATTCATAATCATGGCCATAGAGTAATTTACTAAGTGGGTAGAATCCATGCCTCTTACCACCATACTTGGATCAGTAATTGCAAAGTTCATTCTGAACCAAATTATTTGTAGGTATGGGGTCCCACAAGTCATTATCTCGGATAATGACACATCCTTCAAAAATGATGAAGTACGTGAACTATGTGAAAAATTCAAAATAAGTCACCACACGATTCTCTCTATTATGCTTAGGCCAATGGACAGGATGAGGCTAAAAACAAGACATTGAAATCTATTCTCCTCAAAATCATCAATGAGAATAAATGAGATTGGAATTTAAATATTTTTTTGGCCTTATGGGCCTATCGGACATCAATAAGAACGCCGACAAGGGCAACCCCCTTTTCTTTGGTATTTGGTGCAAAAGCAATTTTACCACTCGAAGTCGAGATACCTAGTCTCCATATATCGTTGTAAGGAATTCTGGGAGAATAAGGCTATCGAGAAGCATGACTCTCTCAACTAGAAAGTTTTGATGAGGATAGAATCAATGATGATCAATGTCATAGCGTTTATCTTTTTGGATGGATCGATAATACAACAAGAAGTATACGAGCATAAAATATATGAGGGAGATTTGGTTCTAAGACTTGACATCCGAATAGACAAAAAGACCAGCGAAGGAAGGAAATTTAGACCAAGGTGATTTAGTCCATATTGAGTAATAGAAGACTACAAAATGGGTAATTTTTCCTGTGTACACTATAGGGTGAGGAGTTTAACGAATCTTTGAATTCTCTTCACTTGAAGAGGTATTACGTATGATCCATTAGCATTTTCATATGTAGATTACTATATCTGCATTGCATTTTCATCTGCGAGTTCATTTTGTAAAATTTGTGATCAAGGGACTTATTCTTATAGACATTCCTAAGAACTTCTAAAACATTGGCAAAACATTCAAATCATACCTCTAAAAATCTCCACAATGTCATCAATTGTGTCCGAATCATTGCATCAATTCAAACAAGATAAGACAAAGCTTTGACAATAACCATACCAAGGCATGTATACTTGGTTTTTCTTATAGTTTCTTCTAGGTTAGGTGTCCTTGCCTACATTACATTCTAGAAGCTTTATGGTGTTGCATCTATCCTATAAACATCTCTTTGTAAATAAGAACATTCCATCCATTTTGACTAGATAAATAAGTCAAATGAAAATCCATAGAAATTTTATTTTACACATTTCTCTACCCTACCAACCTTCGGTGTTGAGCATGCATCTCTTACTAGTTATGTAGGGTTAGGAAAGGAGAGAAATTCCCTTACTTGCCTATGCCTTTTCCATGGTGATAAGCCCATACTTCCTCTCTTTGGTAGCATGGGGCAAGGTGTAGGGGTATCTTTGGAAAACTTGAAACTTAGAAACAATTCATTCAAATATTGTGAAATCATAAGTCAAAACAAAGTGAGTTAGATGTCCGAAATTCCAAGAAGAGCTTAAAACCTCAAAACTAGATTTTGTCAACCAAGTGGCCATCTGCGGATATAAGTCTAGATAAATTTAAAAGCAATTCAAATTCTAAACTATGAAGAGAACTTTATTAGAGTGAGGTTGTAGTGTCCCAATTTGGTTTTGTCAAAACCTTATCTTTCTCTCATCATTACCATTCAACAAATTTCATAACTTGTGACCTTTCTGGCTCTTGGTGTTGAGCCCCCACATCTTAATGGTTGTGTGGGGTTAAGAGTGGGGCAAGTTCATTCAATTATCATATCACTATATAACCAAGTTTTTCCAAAAAATATGAAGTAGCAAAGGTTGTTTAAAGAAACTAAAGTTCAACATTACATTGTGTTTGCATTATCATATATCAACATTATAAAATACAAAAAGAATAAATCATTTTGTTATCATTCACATCCACTGCATACATTCTAAAAAGAATAGAAAAGTGGAAATTCTAAACATCTAGAGTACACATGTGAGATAAGCCAAAAGGAATTCAACTCGGATACAACGGATAACCGAACCAAAAATAAGAGTTTGTACATATCATGGTGAGTCAAGATTATATATAATGCCATCACACACTAGACATGGTCAATACACTCACAATGAGCCCGTAATATATAAAAAATTTGTATAATGCTCGACAAAATTGTAACAAAGCAATAAAAGTCCCATGGCGGTAATCCCTTTGGGATCCCTCGGATGGTGCGCGGTCATGTCTAAGACTCATGCTGAAGCTATGGCGATGATGGGAATGAACCGAGTGGTGTGAGTGCTCGTGGTGATGACTGATAGCCATGGTCTCACTGGGATAATGGCTCCGCCTCATCAGTCACTCAACTATCTCATACCTAGCCACCTGAGTATGAAGAAAGGTCACCACGTCCACTATCATCTAGACAGTGCAAAGACATCGGTGTGTCTTTAGTTGCTTGTGGCTGGCACTGAATCAATAGTCAACTTGTCTTAGGTCTTCCCAGAGGGAATCGGTAGGGTTTCCATGCACACTCATTGAATCAGCTCTCGCCACTCTGTGTGGTCTCTCGTAAACAAGAAAAAAATAAGAAACAACAAGTTATAAAATTAGAAAAACAATACAAAAAGAAATACTAGCTAACATTTCCAACTAACGAAGTCAAGGGAAGGGTATCAACATACTCGAGATCTTTGGGCATCTAGGAAGGGCCAGTTGATGATGTTGCTATTGGTGGTGGATGGGGATCCCCCTTCATCCAGTGCTTCTTTAAATAGTATCGTCAATAAATTTAACCTCCCATTGAACCTATGCATCATGAAACTTCTACAAAAATAATTTTAATAATCAAAGCATATACCTTTTTGTAACATCAACAATATTTATTTTGAAGCAATATTTGTTTGAGACCAGGTTTCACTTTTTACATGACATACTCATATCAGCTAGTCATCAAATACCTTTCAAATGCTTATAACTTCAAAGTAGACCTTACTCTTGCACTGAAATACATCTTTGTCAAACTAGGAGCTCTGTGACATCTTGCAACACTAATTGAATGAATTCTTCAATACTATCCCGATGAGTTCAAGCTGTAGATACTTTAGAGGAACAACTTGTATTGGTCGATAATTTCCATCTACATTTTAAAACCTTACACTTCTTGGAATCAAGATTTCTTCATAGATATTTACCAATTTTGATCAACTTGAGACAAATAATGTAAATTGTTACATACTCCTTTGCTTGTAAAAAATAGACATTGGCATAACAATTCTTCATAATTGAAAACCTTTTCTTTACTTGAAATCATGACATGACATACCTTCCTAATGCTTCGAGACACATTTATGATGATTACTTCAATATAGGGCACCACCGAGAGCATTTTGATGGACCAACATGACTTCATACTTATACTAAGACACTTGTCTTTGCATAAACTACTCAAGACATGGAAAAATACTAGAGCACCAACATTCCTTTAAAGAAACAACAAAATTAGGCATAGTCATACCTTTTATATCCTTCGACTAGCTCATAAGACATACTTCTAACTTGAGACAACAAACTTTACAACTTCAGATACCTTTTAAGCTGTAGCACACACATTTTATATTCTTTAATAATCACATAGGATCATAAGATATACCTTGAATTCATGACAAGGCTTCTACAACATCATACTTCAAACAATTAGCTACCCCTTCATGCGAATGCTTCATATGGATGGTTATGTCTCTAGGAAGCCTAGTAGAGACATAACACTTCAAAATGAAAATAAAAGAATGATTTGAAGAGGTCCCAATCCATCTTAAACACCTAATACTCACCTTTTCCATCTTTCTTCTGAGATGTACCCTGAGAATCTCTTTGATTAACATTCATATATGCTCTAGGTGTAACACTATTTTTCATTCTAGGCCCCCAGACTTGTTTTTCCTCCTTTCTTGCATCCCAGGACCTTGAAATCTATTGATTTTCCTTGAATAACCATAATGACATTCTCTAGCAACATGACCAAATTCATTACAACTGAAACACACAACTTCACTTCTTCCCTTATAACCTTCATTACCCAAATTCTAGCTTGAAGGTTCATCTAAACAGATACCTAATAATATGTCCTTTCTCATGACAATTGTAGCAAACTACACTCCTTGTTTTCTCATCTATGCTATACCTCCATGTATGCTCATCCTTGACATCCGTTATACACTCTTTTTCCCTATGAACAAAGCCATTACAAGATAAACAATAATCATTAAAGATCTTTCATACCTTGAAGAATTAGTCTCACTTAATTGATTTTTCCTTCACATTGTGTTTGACACTTCTCTCCTTTTTCTCCTCGTCGATGCTTGGTTCTCCAATATCCTTGTTGGAACTAGTGTTTTATTGCATCATATCCTTTCCTTGGAGGTCACCTTTAAACCCCAAATGTGTCTTTTCATCTAAAAATTTATGATTTCTTAAGATGCCATCAAGAGTCTTAGTGATTTTCTCAAAATTTTAAATTTATTTAGCCTTGTTGATAGCATCGAGACAAATCTCATTTGAGAAATATCAACTCTTCTTATTTGGATTGCAAACCTAAAGTCATGGAACTCGTTTGAATCTCTAGCTTCTTGACTATCTCCTCTAGCTTCTTAGTCACAACCCAATGTTTCTCTTCAAGGTCATGGATTTTCCTTCATAATATTTGACCTGTGTCTTTAGCTTCTTGAAATTATTCTCATCATGCATCAACTTAATATGAACACACATCAATTCAGTCTCATAGTCACCACCTTCTTCTTCATCCCTAGATTGTATGGAGTCATGAAAAAGTATAGGACCATTACTCATAGATCTAGCAACATCCTTGGTCATGAATAATACCTCATCTCCAACATCTTCATGCTTTGATTCAGATTCAAAATCTGAAACACCATCACAACTACTTGCTTCAGATGAACAAGCCTCTTCCTTTGTGTAAAAAATCTTCTTGCCCTTCTTCTTGCAATAATTTTTTTGAAGTTCTTCTTGCCTTTACTATACTTTTGATTCTTCTTGTCATGATCATCTTCATGGTCTTCATCATCTTATTTTTCATGCCTATGAGGACACTTAGCAACAAAGTGACCTACTTCACCACAATTGAAACATTTAAATGGAATCTTACCTTTGTAATTTCCAGAACCAACCTTCAATCTCCTAGCAACCATTGCAAAGAGTTATTCATCATCAATCTCAAGAGTATCATCATCATCCTTCACTTTCTTTCCCTTGGTCTTCATCTCAAATTTGAAGGAAATCTCCTTCTTGGCTGGTTTAGAATTAGCAACCCTCATCTCATAAGTAGTCAAAGTTTCATGCAATTCATCCATTGTCAAGAGATTCAAATCCTTGGCTTCTTCAATGGTAGACACTTTGGAATCAAATCTAGGAGTAAGAGACCTCAATACATTCTGTACCACAACCTCTTCCTTCACTTATTCACCTAATCCTTTCATGGTGTTGATAACCTTGTCAACTCTAAGCAAGTATGCACTAATAGACTCGTCATCACTCATTTTTAGCCCTTCAAACTGATTTATGAAGGTTTGAAGCTTAAATATTCTTACCTTGGAATATCATTCATAAAGGAAATGAAATTTCTCCCACATTTATTTTTCTGATTTACAATGCATGACCTTCAAAATTTTAGGTTCAACTAGTCCACACATGATTACATTCATATCCCTTGAATTGTCACTACACAACTCCTTGTCTGTAGTACTTGTTGGAGGAGTAACAGGATTTGTATAACTATCCAACACATATTTCCAAATATAAATCCCTAAATACATGACGTGATTCCTCATCCTTAGAATCCAAAAATCATAGTTAACTCCATCAAACAATGGTGCCTTTCTAGAATAAGAGCCAATCTACTAACTCACCATTTTTGTGCTTTAAAGGATATCATTTCTAGTGATCAAACTTATACAAAAGGACCTGATATGATACAAATTATTGGAAACATAATGGAATGAGTGGGGGTTGGGTGAATCAGTCCTTTAAACCCTTAAAACAATTTCAAATTAACTTGCATACACCATTAACATTCAACCATTCATTAATGTGATCTTAACAATATGCAACAACCATCCACAAGAGAAAAACCATGAAATAGTACACAATAACACAATATATAAGTGGGAAAACCTAAAGGGTAATAAAACCCATTGAAACTCTACTTATATTACATAAAGAAAATAAATTTAGTGAAGCACCAACTTCACAAGGAGCACCAACCCCTAGTTTAGTAGAGCACTAACCCTACAAGGAGCACCAACCCCTAATTTAGTGAAGAATCAACTCCACAAGGAGGATAAAACCCCTAATATGATAAATCACAAAATAAAACACCTTTAGATGAATATATTTTATGTATTTTTTCTTCCAAAACTGATGGAGATAACTAATTCAGCTCACACACCTTCAAACCCTCTTCAAACACCCCTTCTAACTCACTTAATCTTGATATTTCATTGTATGATTTGGATGAAAAACCTTGCATAAAATATATTCAACATACTTTATACTTTCAAACCCTATCTTATCTCTTATTTTTTCCCCTTAATACTCTTTCACTCTCTCACCTAGCTCACACTTTTCCCTTTATTTCAACTAGTTCAAATTTGAACCAAACATTCACTTTTATATGACTCTCAACTAAAAAACATAACATAGGTCAGTAATAAACCAAAATATCAACATAAAAATATAGCATTAAATTCATATAAATTCATAACATGGACCGATGTAGGTCGGCCAAGCACCGAGCGACAAGATAAGCCCCCAAAAGGGCTAAAACCCCATCACCAAGCTCGTCAAAGACCTCCAAACACATAACTATGATTAGTCAAGCATTAAAGTACCTAAAACATGTAAAAAACATAATAAAACCATCATGAATTCTCACACCATGATTTTTACCAATCTTTTTGTTCATAACACTACAAAGTAGGACCATTGCCTACTCAAAATAACTACTTCTAGGAACCAATATTCAACTATGAAGCTCAATATCACACCAAAACAAATAAACTATACCATGTATCCAATAATTGGAAGTATAATAACCCATAGAACAAATCCATACTTTCTCTACCTCATTAAAGATATAACAAATCAAACCAAACCTATTTTCCTCTTTAGAAAACTGAACTACCCAGAAAGTAGTTTTGGAAACTCAACTGGTTTGCAATCTTGTATTCACTTTAAAGACATAAAAATTCATCAAAGATGAAAAATATTGATCGTTATTCACTCTCCAATGGATGGAAAGCATAATCTAATCCAAATCATGAGTCTTCTACATCCATCTTCTAGCCAAAGAAGTCTTGTCTGAAACAGGTCAAACTAGGTCATCTTGTGAGCTCAACCATGGAAACTCAGTATGATTTCAGAGCTTCAAAAAAACATTAAACATGTCACATTGTATGTGTAAAATTCCTCCAAGGCTATAATACTCATTCAAAAATCCCAAAAGTGCTCAATAACTTCCATTTTCCAAGACTTCTAAGCTGCCCTTTTTGGCTCAAAAACCAATCTTCAAAGATAGGGCACACTTTTCCCTCTAAGACCTCAACCATGACCTAAAAATATTATGGAAATATATTAAAACTTAAAATATTCCATAAATGGTGATTTAGTTAATAGGTTCAATGGAATGTTTTTTTGCAAACTAAAAATATTCAAAAATAATACTTTTTGAGTGGGGCCCACATACTTCCACAATCTCTATCATACCTATTTGGAAATCTAGAGGAGTCCTCTACAACATAAAATAATCACATTAGAAAAAAACAATCCATTCTAGTCATCTACCAAGAAGATTGTCTCCATCGCTCTCAACTTAGGGTTTCAAATCCATAAATATTTTCTTACCTTCTTAATGATCGTTCATAAATGTTTGGGCCTCATTTAACCTCATTCAAACTTTGATATTATCTGAAATAAATTCACCAATATACCTAAAAGGTTCAATTTTACATGAAAACCTTACATGTTCCAACCATGAGCATTTCTCTCACTTCGAGCTAGAAAATGCATTCTTAAAACCCTATTTTGGTCTAACCTTCATAAATTGCAAAATTATCATCATGGAAACTTTAAATTTTTCCTACATCATTAAAACACCCTCTTCTAACATATCCAATATTCATATTTTATTAAATAGGTCTTAATATTCTCAAACTCTAGGACTTACATGACTAGGTCTTAGTGTTTTGCATGATTTAGGCCAAATCAAAGTAGAAGAACCTCATACCTCAAAATGAAACCTATCTAAAAGGCCTTGAAAAACTTGAGACATCATGTATAACTAACCTACATGATTTTATGAGATCATATGTATCTATACCTCACTCTCATGCTCCATTTGCCATCTAAGAACCTAGACTAGGTCTAGATGAACACATGTAATTGAGTCTTCCACCAGTTACCAAAGACTATGAACCCTCTTTTTCATTAATGATATTTTACATCAATGAAAACACATAAAATCACACATGTCAATAATCTATACTATGTAATACATGAATCATGGAACAATCATGAATCAATTAAAGTATGAAAGAAAAAAGTTTGGGGATAGGGATGCTTAGCTTTGGTTGAATTTTTGGTCCATTAACCCCCTTGGGTTTTTGTACTTTGTGAGTGTTCTTCATAGGTAAAGTCAAGATGGATTAAGTAGACCAAAGTTGGGGATTTGAAAGACTAAAGTAAACCTTCTTGGTACTACTCTCATTCTTGATATTTTGAAGGTATTTATGACAAATTTTATTATTTAGTGTAATATCCTCTTAGCCTTAATGACCTTATCTCCTTCTTAAGGTGGATTTTCTAGTGGAGATATAGTCAACTAATTATTCTTGTTATTTGAAATGACAAAGGGGGCCCCTCTTAAATCCAATCCAAATCCTAAAAGTAAAACTCATTCTTAGCCATTGTTATTGGCCTAATTGATGACATACTGAAGAAATTTAGAAAAATGTATGTTATTGACCAAAACATGGGGTCTTCAAGATGTCATTGGTTTAGTTGATGACATTGGACATGTGCTTCAAAATAGAAAAAGGAGGTTATAAAGGAAACAATAACTTAGGAGTTAAAATATGTAGAAGGTGTGATGATTTGAAGGTGGTTGTACGAAGGATAGTGCATGATAAATATATTACACGGTGTTATGTCCTAGTCTACCCCGATCATGATGTACTCCTTAGGACACACCGATACACACCAAGAGGCCCAAAATGTTACATGGAGGATAAACCCTATGCTTAGAGATAAGTCGTTAAGGTTAAAAGATTTTGCACCAACTAACTTGCATAAGTAACTAAAACACACATTCAATAAGCGTAATTGTGATTTATAGGAAATGAAAATACTATTCAAGTATAAAAGAATACGTAAAAATTATAGATGTGTATAATGTTGCAATAAAGCTAAGAACACAAGTTTTTGTGATCAAAACGAGAAGCACTTCATATTATTTTCCTAGTTTGAACACGCAAATGGAAATGCATATGAGTATTGGATATTGTTATCCATAAATACCCCCTGAGGTTATTTTGGCATTAACATGTATAAAAATGGAATTAACCATTTAGAGGGACACATGAGATTCAAAAAGATCACAATTTTACACCGTCGTTGCAATTTAAAAATACCCACCAGCAATCTATAGGTTAACTTTTGAAAATGTCATAAACATCCATTTGGTCATCAAATTCCATGCCGAGACACAAGTAGGGGCATGTGTCATCATTCCAAGCCTCTAATTGATTTTGGGCTCTAGCGGACTCCAAGACGTGAAATGAGCCATAATTTATAGCACGTCAAGTCCAGCGGTGGCAAAGCGGGGTTGAAGGGTCAGTGAATCGGGACACATGGTGAGCATAGAGGATGAAAACATGATAGAGGATAAACAAATGAGAGAAGACACACGTCGTGTTTCAAAATCTTTCAACACGATGTGCCTCCATAGACATAAAGTCCCTAGGATAAACCAAGGAAGATACAAGTGTTCGATCGAGAACGGGAGAATGTAGGTCAAAGGTGAGTCAAAGACACATGATAGAGAAAAAATGGACAAATGGAAAATATCAAAGAGGGTGAAGAAGGATGCGTTGCACAATTATGTGAAAACTAAGTACAAATACATCGATGGACATGAGACCTAGGAAATAAATGGAGTTTGATGAAGCTTTGGGTTTGCATGGGTAAAAATATTTAAGTAGTAGATATGCTTAATGCAAATGGATCCCCACCCCCTAAAACCAACCAACAACCAACATGCAACCAAAGGGAAAAGTAATACATACATGGAAGATGAAATCTTGATGACCAACCGAGAAGCTTCCATGTGTCATTTTCATGTTTCACAAGACTCCCAAAACATCAAATCACCATAAATTCTTCCACAAAGGTGCTATGAATTTAACGAATTTAGTCTTGTTGGAAAGATCTCCTTGAGCCCTTAATTTTGATAAAATCAGATTTGGGATTTGATTTTGTTTGGTAAGTGAAAAATAGGAAAAATATTTAGGGCATTAAAACTAGTTCTAAATGGCTAAACCACCCAAATTTATTAAGGATGGACTCTTTTTTTTCTCATGGAAGAAAATTATTGTATGGAAATGGTATTGCAAGGACTCTATGCTTTTAAAAGATGATTTAATGTTGATTATTTGTGGTTGGAAAAGAAAACCCATTCCTTCTCTATTTTCCCACTCTTTTCTCTTCTTCCTATATATTGTAAAAACTGATCATTTTTAAAGGATGGACATTCTAATTTTTAAAGGCACCATGTCAAAATGGTTGTAGGAGAAAATATGAGTTACATGCCTTAGATTTGGACCTATGAAAGTGTTTCGTGCCTTGTTCCTTTATTGTAATGGGCTATGTATTCATTTGAAGCAATAAATTCATGTTTTGTGGCTTTTCTCTACCCTAGCTCATGTTTTATTGCAATTTCTTTCCTTTTCATTCATGATAGGTGTTTTGTGCTTGTTTCTTCACTTTTCAAGGTTTATTTTTTATTTTTCTTTGTGTGAAAATGGAAGTTTAAATGTTTTTGGACAATGGCACTGATGTCTTCCTTCCCCTCCTTCATTTTATCTCATTTTCACTCATTTCGAGTGTTTCATCCCCTTATTTATGGTGCTATCACCTATTTAGCTTAGGATTTTCCACTTCGCAACTTCTAACCCTTCCTCTTCTAACCACGGTCCCTTATATTTTTAGATTCAGATTAGTTATATTTGCTTTCAATTTTAATAGTAGTTCAACATTAGAAATACGTAGAGGAATCGACCTTCTCCGCAGGTTTGTCTCATAGTGAAAGTCCCACAATTTAGGGACTGTCCCATATTACCTCAAAATCTTAGGTTTTCTACGACTCAAGCCGAGGTACAATTTTTATCTCCATCAATTTTTGCACACCTCGTGAGACTAGTTTTAAGATCTTTACGTCTTCATACCAACAAGGTTGATGTGTTCTTGGTGGTATTAAGCCTTTGGAGGCATTTCTTAACACATATGTCGATTCCACTGATTCAAACATACTCATTTTCTCAGGTTTAAGACCTTTTCCTCCATTAGTACATTCATTTCAATGCCCCCATTTTCTCATGGCTCTCCAAAGAGATCTTCCATTCTCACATTTCAATTTTAGTCCCCTTCATTTGTAGTAGTGGGATGATATACCCAAAACCGCCCTAAAAAAATACATCTCTTCCATGAAAATGGAGATCAATCTCCCATTGATCACATTCAAGGTGATGCAAACCACTGTTCCATTCATAACATTAGAGAAAAACCATTTTCCTTAGACTTTTTGTTTCATATTTCAGAGGCATGGAAAAATATTGGTACATTAGTTTGGCTCTAGAATAGATTTCCACATGGGATCATCTGGGAGAACAATTGGACAAATGGTTTAAGGAGAATGTAGATGTTATTTATCTCATGGAACACATCAAAAAAAAAAAACGGATCTAATGGAGTTTATCTCTAATTTCAAGATTAGATTTACAAGGACTCGACAAGACATTCCTCAAGAATTTAGAAACTCATAAGGTATGGCATTATTGTATTATTTAAGGTATTTTTATGTTGATTTAGCTTGTGTTAATTAAATCCCTAAGAGGAAGCAATATTCCGTAATATTTTTCCATTGCATCATAAGCTAAGAAGATGCCCATTCGGATGGATGAAGGAGACCCATCCTCGTTGCTCCTATTCTTCCCTCACCATCTCAAATTCTTCCTTCCTATTTTGTAAGCAATGGAAAATACATTGTTCCTTTCCAAAGGTAGGAAGACCCTTTAATTTTATTTCATTATATGCTCCATAATTTTATCATGCCCAAAGCACTCCTTATACTTTACAAAACTCCCTCCCATCTCCACCCAAGGCATTACCCAAATTTCTCAAACCTTGCAATAATGTTTTTAGAAGTTTTGGTATCTCAAATACTTCCCCCATGCTCTACCCAACACTCACTAAACCAAATTATCCTATAAGTTAGTAGAACATGAATATTTCTATTTTTCATGGAGAGAAGGAGAAGCCCACACAACACTCCCAACAACAAGTTTTAATACAAAATCATGTAGTTGTTTTGGAGAGGATGTTGTCCAAATTTCTCATTCGTAATGAAGTTAATACACTAGCTACTAAAGAAACTAGAAACTCAAGAATGATGGAGGGTTTATGTTACCTCAGATGTGGTATAAACACTAGTTGACGATTCTCGCTACTACAGTAGACACCTAAATTGCAATTTTACAATCTTATTGCTAAATGCACATAAATCACTCTCATTCTTACCATTTCCATTATAATTAGTGATTTCCGCTAATTAACTAACATTTCTTACCATTTTGGTCAATTCACAACAGTTTGTTGATTACTTATCCTATTTTGCATTCAGGATGCCACTTATGACAAATCGTAAGTCAAAATCCTCTTCCAAACAAATAATTAGCGATTATTAGCTAATTAAGCCTAATTTACCCTTGTTTAGGTGAATATACCCTATTATTGGCTCAAATACCTCTTCCAACCACTCAAAATCACCCCATTTCCCTCCACAACATCTCAACAAGCTTCAAAATCTTATCCTAGCCTCCTAATTGACCCTAATTGGTTGATTAAGGCTCATTACATCTTAATCACCTACTAATTCACTAATTGTGATTAGAAAATATTTAATCGGGATTAGCAATCCTTAATCTAATTTTTCTTTTAGTTCCACATGCACCAAGATGCAAGTTTTCCTTAAATAGAAAATTATAAAAAGGACTCACTACATACCTTTAAATTTTACACCATGCTTTGAATTGCATATCATATAAGAAATATGATTAATAGCCAAGCTCAATCCTTGCCTCAAGTCTTCAATGGGGTTAGTAGATGGGTATCCAATATGATCTTGTAGTCATTGTTGGAGAGACCATATCACCTTCCTTGGAGTAGAAAAAACTCCCAATTTGATTGCTCCTAGATCTATTTAGGTCTATGTTAGTTAATTGAATATTAAGTAGGCATGCTCTAGCTAAGATATATTGATATATCATGTTAGTTCTTTCAAGCATTCCATTAATATTTAATCATTGATGTAACTATTGCTAGATTCAATAAGCATTTGTTAATTAAACTATGTGGTGTTAGTCTTGTTAGTTTATATTTTCTTGGAACTTTTAGTAGTCTTCATTTGGCACACCCGGTGGGAGCATACCCCATTGCATTCATTTTTAAAGCTTTTTAACTTAGTTTCAAAGTTTTTAATTTTAAGATTTCTAGATTAGTTTCAAGTTTTCTAGATTACTTTCAAGCTTTTTAGATTAGTTTCTCAAGCTTTTAGATTACTTTCAAGTTTTTAGAGTAATTTTCAAAGTTTTGTAGATCAATTTTCAATTTTAATAGTTGTTTGAACTAGATTAGTAGTAGATGTTGCATTTTCATGTTCTTTTCAGGATATAAGGAGGTGAAGTGCTATTGAAATTCCCTCAAAAGGCCAAAGATTTGATCTTTTCAGATTTTTCTTGTCAAAAGTCATGTTTTGATCACCTACAAGAAGTTCTGCACCTACACTCAAAAGGGTGTGCCCATGCTTCAAAGTCCATGTCTCATGCTCTATCTATTGAAGCACCTACACCTTACTAGATGCACTGTGCATCATTGGATTTTTGACCTTTATGTGTGACTTACGCTGGTGCTTCAAAGTGTGTGCCCACACCTCTCTAGCCGCACATGTACAACTGGACTATGTGATTTTGATAGAGGCATGCTTGTGCATAACTGTATGTGCTGCTACTTCAAGGGATGTGATTATGCTCTATAGACGTGCTATCTTTTGTACTAGGAGGTGCGCCAACACACTCGTGTAAAATTAATTAGAAGTTAAAAATTTCAACTTCTGGTTTTTAGTGTTTTTGTCATTTTCTAGGGATTTTTAGTGGCTATTACTTTCAATTTTCTGATTTAGAGAAGGATTTCTAACAAAATTGGCTTAAGGTTTGAGAAGTGATTTTTGTTAAAATTGACTTAGGGTTTGATGAGTGATTTTGTTTTCATGTTTTTATGAGTTTGAAATAGGGTTTTGTATGCTTATCTCTTGCACTTTGTGTGATCTTGAGAATCAAAATCACCTCTAAACCTTCTTTTTGCTAATTTAGAATAAGTAGGAAGAACAATCATTCATTGTTATGCTTAAGGGAATAAACCATAATTTTTTCATGTATATGATCTTTTAGTTTAAGATATTTTCATTTGATAAATAACCAAGGCTAAAGTTTGTGTATGCTCTTCCCTTGCACCTAGTGTGATCTTGGGAACCAAAAGTAACTTTAGTTTTTCATTAAAAAGCACTTGGATTAATTGGGAATAAACCTTGATTTACAAATTTTTATGGTGGTTATTTGATTTACAAGCTTTTCATTGCTATCTAGTTGGGTTACTTGTTGTGTATGCTCTTCTCTTGCATCCTTGGACGATCTTGAGAACCAAAAACAACATTTAATCCTCTTTCTATGATATTGTAGATCTTTTTGAACTACTAACCATTTATGTGAAGGACCTAACACTAGCCAAAGAAAGGAGAACTCTCTTCAAACCAAATTCTAACATACATGTGTGATGTAGGTTGCCAAATGGTGGTCTAAACCAAATTTCTTAATCTAAAAGATAAGAAAATACACCACTTTGCAAAACATTGTATGTGCAAGTTTGGTTAAGAGCTAAATCTCATCCACTTAACTAGGAGAAACTTCCTTTGGCATAAGCCTTAAGATAACAAGAGGAATGCTCCTAGGAACCCCAAAGTAGTTCACGTAAGAGGGAACCTTGTGAATGAAATGGGAAAGTGCTCCACACTACCCAATTGATTAGTACGCCTTGAAATATTAGAGTCAAAGTTACCTCCATTGCGACCCTAGTGAAAATACAAATGAATGAAATTCAGTTCTCATTGTATTAAAGGGGATAAATTAAAGACGAGATACTCAAAGATTAGTCAGTGTAAATTTCTTGGTAAATTGGGCTCACAGAGGTAGTTTGTGACAACCTAGGTGAGATAACTAATAGGAATCTTCCCGGCTTGGAGCCAATTTTGTCTTAGTATGATCTTGAGAATCAAAATCACCTCTAAACCTTATTTTTGCTAATTTAGAATAAGTAGGAAAAAGAATCATTCATTGTTATGCTTAAGGGAATAAACCTTAATTTTTTCATGTATATGATCTTTTAGTTTAAGATATTTTCATTTGATAAATAACCAAGGCTAAAGTTTGTGTATGCTCTTCCCTTGCACCTAGTGTGATCTTGGGAACCAAAAGCAACTTTAGTTTTTCATTAAAAATCACTTGGATTAATTGGGAATAAACCTTGATTTACAAATTTTTATGGTGGTTATTTGATTTACAAGATTTTCATTGCTATCTAGTTGGGTTACTTGTTGTGTATGCTCTTCTCTCACGTCCTTGGACGATCTTGAGAACCAAAAACAACATTTAATCCTCTTTCTATGATATTGTAGATATTTTTGAACTACTAATCATTTGTGTGAAGGACCTAACGCTAGCCAAAGAAAGGAGAACTCTCTTCAAACCAAATTCTAACATACATGTGTGATGTAGGTTGCCAAATGGTGGTCTAAACCAAATTTCTTAATCCAAAAGATAAGAAAATACACCACTTTATAAAACATTGTATGTGCAGGTTTGGTTAAGAGCTAAAGCTCGTCCACTTAACTAGGAGAAACTTCCTTTGGAATAAGCCTTAAGATAACAAGAGGAATGCTCATAGGAACCCAAAAGTAGTTCATGCAAGAGGGAACCTTGTGAATGAAATAAGAAAGTGCTCCACACTACCCAATTGATTAGTATGCCTTGAAATATTAGAGTCAAAGTTACCTCCATTGTGACCCCAATGAAAATACAATTGAATGCAATTCATTGCTCATTGTATTGAAGGGGGTAAAGTAAAGCTGAGATACTCCAAGATTAGTCAGTGTGAATTTCTTGGTAAATTGAGCTCACAGAGGTAGTTTGTGACAACCTAGGTGAGAGAACTAATAGGAATCTTGCCGCTTGGAGCCAATTTTGTCTTAGTTATTATACTTGAGAGCTCTCAAAAAGTGAATTTTTTTGGATTCAAACTCTTATTTTTTGAACAAAGGAAATAATCTCTTAAAGTTGAAACCATGTGACATTTCATCACAAAATCTATTTAGTGTTACTTTGTCTTAGTTTCTCGCTTGTCCTAAGACAAGGCAAAACTCTACCAAAGTTACACCATGTATTTTTCATCACCACTTGGTCTACTCCTTTATTTTCTTGTTTCTCATTTTGAGACAAAAGAAGAACAAAAATACATGGATACCACTAGAAATAATCATGTCCACCACTTTTGTAGTCTACTTGCATGACTAGGTTACAATGTTGAAATGCAAGTGTTGAAAGTGTGAATGATACATCATCAAGTTCTAGTAGGCCCTTTGTCTCAAACCCACATTGAGACTTATTATCATTATATTTAGGTTGTCTTATCACTAAATTTTTGTAATTTGTTATGCTTCCCACATTATTGCCATACAATTGTGATATTTATGTCTGGTTTCCATTATGAAACTTGGTCTAAATCTCAAGATTGTATTGTCATGCCGCTAACTCATATGCATAGTAATTCCTTGATATACTTAGGCATAGTTTTTACATCCTATACTTGTCTTGAGTTTTGTGAGTGTTGAGGTTACTTTGTTAGCATCGCTATAAAACCATTTTGATACTAAAATATTACTTTCTTGTAAAGTTTGATTAACATGTCCAAATAATGTTGTTACACTACTCACATTTGTATCTTCCATTTTACAATACTTAGACTTTGTTAGTGTCTAGAAATTGGTTTTTAGTATACCTTGTTAGAGGATTACATCAACACTCTCTTAGCATTTAGGTCTTGTTTGTTTCAAACTTGGCCTAATTGGTGATATTGTGTTGTCACTATTTGTTTTAAACCAATCTCAAAAACCATAGGGATTATATTTTTTTGTGATGGATTTAAGTTTTGTACATTATTATATTCTCCTAGGTATCTCTTGTCATACGTTACCTTAGGGTAAGTCATTCTTTATTATTTGGTGTCCTTAAGTTCATATTTATCCCTCAAATTCATGACCATTTATTGTTTGGTATCCTTTGTAATGATTTGACGTCGTTACACCACTTGGTTTGTCTTAGGGTCCATGTTTGCCAAATGTCTAGCTGGTTTCCATTGTGCTACCCAAATCGACACATGAATTCCTTCTAATTGAAGGAGTTAAATTGTACTTTCTTGGTCTACACATTTGTATCCCACAAACACCAACAATGACCAACTATTGCGAGGTTCCTTATATGTACGACACTAAGGAATTAAAGTTTTGACATTCCCATCAAAGGATTCCCATCATGGCTAGAACTTGTTTGGTTCTACACATTAGAGAACCCACTCGGTACCCTATTCCCCACCTTCATCTCATAGTCGGTGGTATGGTTTGGATGCTCCTGATCCAAATTATTATTTGGGTTCCCCCACTCTTCTTCTAATTCCAATCCAAACTATTATTCTGATTCTTTGGATTCACCTTGACCTTCTGAAAATTCTCATAAGATCTATTCACTTCATTTGACTCTTAAGTTGCAGTTATCCCTTTCTTTGTAGGACTCCCCTTATCAATCACCTAAATGAAATCTTCCTCCTTTGAAGATTTGTGCGGCTCCAAGATCCATCAATCAAACATCTAATTTGGTTCTTGAGTTATGGTCCTCCCTTGCTTTGTAGGACCTCCCTTATTCACCACCTCGACAACCTCTTCCTCTGTTGAAGATCTAGGTGAATCCAAATCCTTCTAAGTCAACTACCATTTCATAATCATCTTTCAAGTCAACTCCCATGTCACAATCATCAAATTCAAAACCTATGTTGCAATCTTCGAAGTAGAATTCCATGTCACAATCATCTAAGTCAACACATACATCGCAAACACCTCAAACGACTCCTATGTCATAATCATATGCTGATTTTCTATGCAATCCTCATTTTTTCCCGAAATATGTTGTCTTCTAGGAAATCCAATACCAATTATTTCTAAATCTACATCTTCTTCTACTCACGAGACATATAGATCCAAATATAATTCATCTCTTGAGTCATCATCTTCTCAAACTTCCACACTAGTTGGACCCGTTTCTTCTAGTTAACCTCCCATGTTCAAAGAACAACTACTCATACTGATCGATTTATTTCAAAACAAATAAGTGATCATAGAAATCAGGGGTCACACAACGACATTCCCCTAGAGGATCACACACAAGAATTCTCTTTATACCTCAATATATTCACATATTATGGGAAATATGTTGATTCCATTTGTCAGATCATAAAGGAAGATCCTAGGATCATAAAAATTGATCCTCCTCTTATTATTCTACCTTCACATTCTTCATTGTGTGATGAAATTCCTAGGTCTAGAATTGATCCATGACCTATCTTCTCATTACCCAATCATTCTTTTCTCAAATGACTTGCGGATCATTGTGATCTACCTCCATTAACAAAGTCAAGCTTGCTTGCTTGCTTTGTATGTACTCCCGTGCAACAAATGTGATGAGTTTCTAGAGAGCGTGTCATATTGCACGCATGATTTTCATGGGACCACTTGTGTCCTTTGTTATTCCCCTCAGATGTATCCTTGCTTGGGGCACCATTTTAAACCCTTGTCGTTATAACACAAACATTTGGGAATTGAAGCTTGATAACAAAAAAATTGGTGTAACTATCTTGAACGTTGTTTGTTTGAGTATGTGTGATTGTACTTGTTTCTCTGTTAGGTTGGTTGGTTTAATTTCTCATATTGCATTGCATTATGTATGTTGCATGGAGTTAAGCATCGTTTTACTTTCTTGTATTGCATTACATTATGTATGTTGCATGGAGTTATGTATTTTTAGCAATGAAAAAATGTTAGTAATATAGATTTTCATGTTATTTTACACTTTTTTTTATTTTAATAAAGGCCGATGATGTAGATCATAGGGGCAACATGATGAAATAAAAGTTTCTTATTGAAGATTAGATGCAAAGAGCTATTCATATTCTCCACTTTCATGTCTTATCACTATTAATTTTTCTTCCAAATCACCTGGGGCAATAAATAATCATGTTTATTCCTATCCTTATTTCCTCTATCCGTTTCGATCATATTTTCAATCATCGATTGACTACTTCTATTACCCCATAGACACTCAAGGGGGAATCCTTCATTCTACTAATTTTTCTTCTAAAATTTACATGCTTATACTTGTCTACTATATTTGAAGTGAAGTTACTTACTTCACCTCAAATAGGGGAAAATGTAGACACCTAAATTCCACTTTTGCAATCTTATTGCTAAAAGCACACAAATCACTCTCATTCTTACCATTTCTATTATAATTAGTGATTTCCACTAATTAACTAATGTTTCTTACCATTTTGGTCAATTAACAATGCTTTGTTGATTACCTATCCTCTTTCACATTTAGGATGCCACTTTATGACAAATCGTAAGTCAAAATCCTCTTCCAAACAAACAATTAGTGATTATTAGCTAATTAAGCCTATTTTACCCTTGTTTTGGTCAATATACCCTATTATTGGCTCAAACCCCTCTTCCAACCACTCAAAATCACCCCATTTCCTTCCACAACATCTCAACAAGCTTCAAAAGCTTATCCTAGCCTCCTAATTGACCCTAAGTGGTTGATTAAGGCTCCTCACATCTTAATCACTTGTTAATTCACTAATTGTGATTAGTAAATCCTTAATCATGATTAACAATCCTTAATATAATTTTTGCTTTTAGTCCCACATGCACCAAGATGAAAGTTTTCCCCAAATGGAAAACTATAAAAAGGACTCACCACATACCTTTAAACTTTACACCATGCTTTGAATTGCATATCATATAAGAAATATGATTAATAACCAAGCTCAATCCTTGCCTCAAGTCTTCAATGGGGTTAGTAGATGGGTATCCAATATGATATTGTATTCATTTTTGGAGACGCCATCTCACCTTCCTTGAGTAGCAAAACTCCCAATTTGATTGCTCCTAGATCTATTTAGGTCTATGTTAGTTAATTGAATATTAAGTAGACATGCTCTAGCTAAGATAGATTGATATATCATGTTAGTTATTTCAAGAATTCATTAAGATTTAATCATTGATGTAACTATTGTTAGATTCAATAATCATTTGTTAATTATACTATGTGGTGTTAGTCTTGTTAGTTTAGCTTTGCTTGGAACTTATAGTAGTCTTCAACTATAACTTGATATACTTGCAAACAAGACTAAAATTGATTTTGATTAGATAGACAGATACGGGGTTTCTGACTAAGTGGACCCAATAATCTTTTGACTTACTTGGTGGATGTCAACCCCGTTTGTTTAGATAAAGTGAAATAAAACAAAAATGACATGCATAAAAAATAATATTGAATCAAAAAATGACTGAAATTGATTTAAATCTAATTATACGGAAATAAATGTAAATTTACTGTTACATGGCCCAGGTGGACAATGACTCGGGATTGTGTAGAGGTAGGTCGACGATGACCCGAGAGAATGGATATGAACTTGTAGATGAAATATGCAGACCTACAAGGTCTGAGAGTGATCTGAAGGCGATAAGGGCCTCAGAATCTGCTTGTAAAAGGATCTATAGAAGAGAAATAGAGGAAGGGAAGTAAGATAAAAGATGGAAAGAAAACAACTAGAATAGGTTAATGGATAAACAGGGCCTGTTCAATGGTGACCAGGATGGTCAACGATGACCGTAGTAGAAAATTGCAAAGTTGAGGATGAGAAGATAAAAATGGAAACATGTAAGCAAAAGGAGCATTGTTGAGAAGGTTTTTATGTGTTTCTAAAGCTGATTTGTACCAAGCAAGACGTTAAAAGCAAATAACATAAGAAAATATGATAAAGATATGAAAAGGGATATGATAATGATAAGAAGATCTCACGAACGATGATCGTGAGTGATGCAAGCATCTTTGGAGGGATGTCCAAGAGGTCTGTGGATGTCTCATAATTGCTAAGGTACAAGGAATGATGCTCGTGCTCAAAGAAAGCTTGAGAATGACATGTGCATCTGATTTTATGATACAAAATAGAAGGAAAGAAGCTAGTTTTATAGGGGTCGATGATGACTAGGCTGGGTCGCCGGTGACTACGGGGAAAGTTTCCCCAATGGGCATGATTTTCTTCTTTTGACGAGATTTTGGTGTTTTTAAGGATTGGCTGAATTATTTAAAGCATGTAGGTGGGATTGGGTTTCTTGGGGATGAATTTAAGTTAGTTAGGGCATAAAAATAGATAGGATAAAAGCTAGAAAAGAAAGGTTATGAATTTAGGATAAAACTAATAGAAATAGAAGGTTGTTTAGGGAAATGGATGAGAATTACTTAATTAAAATGAATGAATTAATTAATGGGCATAAAGATTAATGTGGATGGGATAATTAGGCATGTAAGATTTTAAAATTATCAATTAATTAATTAATAAAGATTAGATGGGAATTTAATTAAATAAGGGAGATGATTAAATAAAGTATGCGAACATGGGTTATGAGGGTATAGATACCAAATTTAGGCATCTACATTTTGCCCCTTTTTGTTGAGTGGTTTAAGATAACAAGCCACGAGACAAAAACAAGAAGGGTTGGATGAGGATAAAGGATTGATGATAAGCACCCCCTCAAACAGAGGATTGATAACGTCAAGGGAAATTGATGATGTGTTTGAAAAAGGTAAATGATGAAGGGAAGGTGGGTGAAGAAAGGATGGGTAAAATGATTACCAAGGAAAGATGCCCCAGGCAAAAAGGATCACAATAATGATGGAAAACTATGGTGGTGACTCCAATATCACATTGGTAGGGGACAATTACAGTCTTAACGGAGATGGAAAACAACATTCTATGAACCAGTGAGTGGGTAAAGATCATTGCAATATGGATGTAGGATGGGATGACCAATGGGTCATGGGAAAGTCATCAAAGTATGCACAACTATATGCAAAAATATGTGAAATCCTTCGTACATGAGGAATCAAGTGAATAGGTATGCATCCACAAGGGATGAGGATGAATGATATGGTGCCCAATGGACACAAAAAATGGCCAAGAAGGAAAAATGAAAAAGTGAATGATGAAGTAATATGCCCCAAAGGGGGAAGGTATGGCCACAAAGGCAAAAAAAAAAGGAAAAAGGAAAATTCAAATATGCCCCAAGTGGGGAAAAGTATGGCTACAAAGGTGGAATTTGATGAAAAATAATGGTTCCCTAATGATGGGCATGAATATGGTCACAACAATGGACTTGATATAATGAATGTAATGCCCAAATGAGAATATGAGTATGGCCTCAAAGGAGGACTTCATGCAAAAATTGAATAGGATTATAAAGTAAAATTACCAAAAGAGGAGTGATTATGGTGAAGGGGTGTGGAATTAGAGAATAGATATAATTAACATTCCCAAAGGAAAAGGAGATGACCAAAAATGTGGACTTGAAGAGTTACATATGCCCAAAGGAAGATTGATTATGGCCACGGGTGTGGACTTAGAGAATATGCATGCCTGGAGGAAGAGATAGTTGAAAATGTTATATGAAAAATGCTTGAAGGAAAAAAATATGATGACAAGTGCAAACTTAATGGTCAACAATAAATGATGCCCTAGAAAGGGATGTAAGGAAGAGGGGAGAAATCCCAAAATGGTTACAACCAAGGCCGGCCAATGGTGATCGAGGCCAATCGACAACGACCCAAGGGGGTTGACGATGACTAGGTTTTGTGGGCTTTATAAGCCCAGGGGGTCGACGAAAAATGCTAATTTTCATGCATGAAGTTGACGAGAGAGAGAAAAAGTGAGAGAAGAGAAATTGAGAGAATGGAGGCCATAAGAGTTGTGAGGAAACACCAAAGGGTGCAGAGGATGGTGAGTAAAAAAATCACATTGGTTTTTGATTTAAATTTTTTTGATTTTTTTTACATTTTTTATAAAAATTGGATGACACTAGGGGTGGTTGATAGTGATCCAGGGTGGTGACATCGACCCAACCCTAAGGCACATCGATTGACCTTAAAATGCATCGACCCGACGTGGGTCGGTGTCGACTAGGGTTAGATTGGCTAAAAATGGATTTAGATGGACTTTAATGCATTTTGGATGGATTTTTGGATTAGAGGTCTAATGTATGCATGCTTTTCTTGTGATTACGTGCTAGAGAGACCCTATATTTGAGAGATTGGGTACCAGCTCTATATGAGAATATTAGAGGGGATGTGACAGATGTTGAGTGGGAGAATCTTGTCTATAGTTGGATTAAGAGGATTTAGACATTATCAGAGGATCCCACAGGATGTGGGGCTTATGATTGCTTTGGTTGAGAGGTGGGATAGGAAGACATGTACATTTTGGTTCAGGATAGGGAGATGACTATCACCATGGAGGATGTGTATCGGATCCTTAGGTTACTGATACATGTTAGGTTGTGGAGCTAAATAGATTCATTGGAGCATGCATTATAAAGTGATTGGGTTACACAAAGGACCAACATTAGTCGAAGTGACCGACATTGGTTAGGAACTGATCGACATCCATTAGTTATCAACTAACATGGGTCGAAAAAGTGACCAACATCTATCGAAGTGATCGAAATCGGTCGAGAAGTAACCGACATCGGTTACCTGTGTAGGAGTGTTTTATTTATAAGTCACGGATTTAATATAGCTTTTGTTTTAAAGAAAATCTATATGATGTAATTGCATGGATATTGTGCCTAAGTTTTTATAGGCTTATATAAGTTAGAAACCTAGGGTTAGAGGTAAAAATAAGTGAAGAAGAGCATAATCCTTGGTTGAAAGGACGAAGAAGAAGAAGAAGAAGAAGAAAAACAAGAAAAATAAGATTGCATGAAGACATGAGCTTTCATAGAGAGAAGATGAACAGAAGGAAAGTATAGGTACACTATTGGTGAGAAGATGGTATTATCTTCTATTGTATTTCCTTTGTATTATTTAGTCTCATGTAATGGCTTGCATAGTATGCAAAACACTTAGTGTTTCTTCTTGTTAGATCCACAGTTGTTGTGAGATCTTGTTATTGCTCATTCTTGTAGATCCACATGTTTTGAGATATTGTATTACAGATCCATGAGATCATGATGTATTGTTGATCCATAGGAATATATTATTGTAGAGGAATTTCTCTTCATGTTTGCACAGGTTGATGTAGTGATGATGGAGATACTTATTTCTTGGTGCATGGTTATCAAGCACATTGGTAGACCCTTCTAGAGGTCTTGTTTGTAGATTCACAAACCTGATAATGAGAGCTTGGTTGCATAGTGGCAGATGCAGGGTAGCTTCAGGTATGTGAGATTTGGTGGTGTTTCAAAGGCACGGTTGTAGTGCACTCAGGTAGATCTGGTTATAGATCTAGAGGAGAAACATGTGGTGGTATAGAGGCATGGTTTAATGTACTCGAGACATATATGGTTGGATATATGGGAGGAAGATATACTCTTATAGAGATACATGTATTATTGTGTAGAAGAGTTGGTTTGTAGTCTCTTTTTATATTATATATATGATATCTCCATCTTTGGCGGACATAGACCACATTGGGTGAACCACGGTACATGTTGTGTTATGTGTGTTTAATTTTGTGTGATTTGGATTATTATTGCTTATACTTCCATTTGTTGTAGATTTTTGGGGATTTTTAGATTCGTATTTGCATGTTTTGGATTTGATATTCCTCAGAGTTGCAAATGTTTCCAAATAGACCCATCCCCAACAATACATGGGGAGCAGATAGTTCCCATTACTAGTGATGATAGATTGGCAGTTTTGACATAGCTATTCGGAGCTGATGCGCCCCATATCAGATTTTCTTTAGGGATTTTTCCTATGAGAAGAGATATGAGGCTGGTGTGGAATACAACTATTTGATTTATATGGTGATGATGACAGTGTCTTGCTATGCTTTTCCAAACTCAATAGGAGATCAATCTCCATGGGTGTTGAATGGTGTAGTGGATGATGTTATTGATCACCAGACTATCTTTTCATTTAGAACCACCTTGTTAGCTCATGTTTACAATGAGCTATTTGGATACAGGGTGAGTAGGAGGTTAGGGTTGGATATAGGCTTCTTGCTACACTACCAGGCCTACAACCAAATTGTTGTGATTAGACCATTGGGGATTTCATGGGTCATCAAAGACCATATTTAGTTAGAGGTGGGATTTCTGAGATGGAGGGATGATCAGGCCTTCAAAGATAAGGGCGAGAGAGGGCATGGATTGGTACTTAGGCTTGCAAAGCTGTATGTTGATCAGGTTAGGTGGCAACCATATTAGGATTTCCTTTCCTGGCTTGGTGTAGATGTGGAGCTAGTGGGGATGAGGAGGATGAGATGGGTGCAGGGGAGACAACTAGAGATGATAGAGGCCATTCAGTTTGACAGGGTGAGACGATAGTTTGGAGTTGTTCCATAAATGCCCCATAATCCAATTTTGTATGCGGGAGGGAGGAATTGGATAGAGAGCCACAAATTCCTACTATGGAAGACCTATTGGAGGAGGATGTTGCACCATGGGATGATGACAATGATGTGGGAGTAGGAGCATGATACTTTGATTGGAACACATCAGCATGGGTAGCTCGGGGGGCCGAGGAGGGAGGAGAGGAGGAGATAGAGGAGATGGAGGTTGAGATTGAGGCAGCTCCAAGAGGCATTGGAGACAAAGCAAGAGAGGTTGCAAAGGTGGTATGCTTGTATTCCAAGTTAGATCAAATGATAGTTGAGAGGGATAAAGCCTTTCCATAGTGGGATGGGGTCACTTAGGAGAGAGATCGAGATATTCAGGAGAGAGACCACTATCGTAGGAAGAGGGAGGCCTACATGGTTTTTTTTGGAGATTTAGCTACTATTGTAGCAATAGAGTCAACTATCGGTGTTCAAGAAGCACCAAAAGGATCAAGACAGATGACACCCCTAGCATGATTTCTATGGATAGATATAGGGAACTAGCCACAAAGGATATATATTACAAGGGTATTTTATTTGATAATTTTCCGAAGACCCTACACTATTGGGAGCATCTTCCAAGGATAGTGACCAAAGTAGTTGGGCCATCTAGGACTATAGATAGTATGACACAACCACAATGAGTAGAGGGAGGCCATGAGGGTGGTGGAGATGTGTAGGGATTAGGTGTTGTGCCTGCCCTAGGAGATGAGGACTTGAGAGCCTTAGATATTCACTTTACAAATTTTGATAGCATTTCTACTTTGAGGGATCCCCTTAGAGGGCCGTGATGTATTGATATACATTTTGATATATGATATATGGTTTTTTCGTGGATTATTATGTGTTCATTATGTGATGTGATGGATTTAATTTTATATGATGATGATTTTATATTATATGTCATGATGATGGATTTTAGATTAGATGTGATGGTGATTTTAGATTGTATGTTTGTTTTATATTTGATGATGATGGTGAAATAGATGTATGATTAGATGGTTATCTTTAGATGTGCATGTGTATGGATGATGATATAAATGTGTGATGTGGTAATATGTTTTATGTTTAAATTTTATTATGATGATTAGAATGTATATGGGTAAGATGTGATGGAAACAAATTAAGAATGAATGTGATTAATGATGGATGTAAGTTTGGATAAATGTGTTGTAAGATAGATAGATAACATATAGGTGATTGAGATGAAGAAAGATGTGTTAGAAGAAAAATGCAATGGGATTAGGATAAATTATGCCTTGTAATAATGGTGAACTATAGGTGTGAAAAAATACATTATAGTGAGGAACATATGAGGAAAATACGCTTCCAACCACATTAGAGGTAAACAAAAAGGGGATCCAGGTAATGCAAGGCACATACGACCAAAACTAATGCTAACAAATAACCAATGATAGTTAATCATTTCATAGATCAAAAGGAAGAAACAAATGAGATGATCTCATAAACCTAACGTTGTCGTGAAAAAGGGGTTTGAGATGTAACGTATACGGGGAAAGAGGGTCCTGAAAAGTGGTGTTCCCTAAACTGTGGTCCAACTCTAGGAAGGGGAAAGAGAAAGTTGATCAATGCGGGAAGATTTCTTAGGATGTTGATAAAATGGAAGGCTGATCAATGTAGGAAGCCTTCAAATTCCATAAGGAGTAGCCATCCTTCGAGGGTATGGTCTACTTTATACAATATATAGATGATAAGAATAAATTATAGTCATCCTTCGAGGGATCGGTCTATTTATTTTTATTTTTATCTTGATCTCATGCATTTGATTGATTTTCTTTACATGAATAACTATCCTTCAAGGATACATCTTATTTTGATAGTTTTTATTTCTTAATTGAAGTATCCATGAATTTTGTTTTTATAAGGGGGAGATCGAGGACTAGCTAAGTAGGCCACTTAGGTGGGGATAATGATGTACAAGAGACACCCCTGGACCCTTTGTATGGTTCCAATAGGTTGACAAAATGACAATAGATGTAATGATCATGGAGTTATCACCAAAGGGGAGAACCTGTCCATAAGGAATATGCTACAGGTAGAGCTGTGGTGCCTATATTTAAGGTCACATCTAGGAAGTGATGAAATACCACATAATTCCAAATCATCATGATGAGATATGGAAGGGGATGAGATGGAGGAATGATTTGAAGACATGACTAAGGGAACATTGGTAAATGTGCTAACAATAGAATGGTCACAAGTGCAATGTGTTAAGTGGTTCCACTTCCGGTTTATTGTCAAGGGAGGCTAAATGATAGGATCCTAACCCATACTTGTGCATAATAATGTATGGTCCAATATAGCCAGGGGAAAATTTCGTGTTGGCTTCTTTTCGAGAGTAATGACATTTTGATAAAGTTACAAAGCTTCCAACATTAGCGTTGTGTTAGGAATATGGGACGAGATGAACAAGTGAAAATAAGAGCAAGCGTTGCCTATTAAGGAAGCGAATGGTATGCGTTTAAGATGAATAAATGGTCCCCCTAGAGGGAAAAGATAAATTAGGATCAGATGAGATGAGTTAAATAAATATTATGAAATAGGCGCCACAATGGCGGGTTTAAAACCATGGTGCTTTCAAAGGGAAACATAGATATGGCCACAAAGGTGGTTGTAGGAAGAGGGGATGAAAACAAGAGTAGATAAACCAAAATAGATGAGATAGGATGATGCAAAACATGGAAAGGAACTAAGCTATGAATAGAAAAGTCCTATAAAGAAGTCCCCTAGCATAGGAGGACGAATCGATGAAAATGAGAAGAAAGATACTAAAGGATCAATAACAAGGGGGAAAGATGTTCCCCTAGTGAAAGGGATGTGAATAAGATAATGGATGTAAAAGGATATGGATGTCAAGAAGATGGTGTATCAAGGTGAATAATATTAATGAACAAGGGAGGACCCTCGTCAAGAGGAGTGATAAGAGATGATGTAAATGGGTGAAGAGACCCGGGAGGTTGATTAGATGCGAATGTCGTAAAAGGGATTAGATGTGTTCAAACCTAGGGATGGGTGTGTCATAAAGCTATATGCAACAAGAAAAATCTTAGTGAACTAGTAATTGATTGTAGATATTTATTATTTTTATTTTTTGGGGGGTTTTAAAGTGTCTTTAAGATTTCTTGCCAAAGCCTTATTAAAGCTAAACTATAAGAAACTTTCTTGAAATAAACACACATTGCTTGAAATGAACAAATCTTGTAGAATTGAACACACTTTGCTAGAAATAAACACACTTTGCAAAATTAAACACACTACTGGAAATAAACACACTTTGTAGAATGAAACACACTGCTGGAAATAAACACACTTTGTACATTTGAAAATAAACACACTTTGAGAAATGTTGTTTAAAATGATTTTGAGGAAATAAAAACATACACTAAAACACCTACAGGGACGATAAATAACTTATGTAACAGATTTTAATTTAAGAATCAAAAGTACTTACAGAACTACTAAATAACAGATTTATACAAATTGCTTGAAGATATAAATACCAATAAAATAAAGGATCATGTTTCTTGGAGGAGTGGGCCCTTGCTCCACCTTGAATCAGGAGTTAACAAAATATGATACTCTCAAAATTAAATGGCTATCTTATTATTGAATTGTTTTATCTTACAAAACTTAACTGTGTATATGTCTATATATCTATATCATCCTCTTTTATCTATCTTCAGTTCTCTATATATATTTCTCCATCCGAAGATGCATTTACAATCATGAGTGTTCAATAGTTGTCTATCCACCTATAGGTTCTAGTGAAACCAAATAGTGCCCAAAGTAGATATGAAATTTAGAAAACTAGTTGGACATACAATTTGTTGGTCTTACATAAGTATTTTTGGAGTGTGAAGAACCAAAAATTGTTGATTTGTTCCTGATTGGAGGGCCCATTAATTTCTCCATAACTAAATTTTGATAGAATAAAAATATTCCCATTGATTCTAGAACTTTGGAGAAGTTTCGAACCAAAGGAAACCTTCTGAACTAATCTGAAAAGTTACAGAGCTAAGTGTTAGAGTTAAGTGTTGGAGTTCCAGAACTAAGTGATAGGTTCTAGAGCTAAGTGATAGAGTTCCGAGCTAAGTGATGGAGTTCCAGAGCTAAGTGATGGAGTTCTGGAACTAAGCCACATTTAGCCAATTCCTCAAAAAGGTGTTGGTTGCTTCACACTTCACTTATCTGACCAAATATGACGTTTATTCCAAAAATTGAATTTCCACACATTTTGTTAGGAATTATAGAGTTTTTAGACATTTGAACTAAATCAAACAAAATATGGACAATTACATCCTAACTTATACTAGATCAAACAAAAGCCACAAAATGCAGTCAAACTTGATTAAAAGGAGAGTAAAATGAGATCATTCATTGCACATTGATGAGGCATATTTTGGCCTTATCATCTCCCCCACACTTACTTGTTTGTAAGTCCTCTTACAAACTCTATTCTTCAAAACTGGGATTGTGAATTCTACATTCCAACTAACTACTAAGGTCAAATGGTTGAAACTAAATGTCCTAATGCTTCTGTTCAGAAGTGTTGTATCCTGATCCTTCCTCTATCTTTTTCTGTCCAATCCTCAAAGTGAGTGGGATCTGAGGTTCTCTATTCTTCCATGGAGACATGGGTGTAAGAAGGAGAGGAGGCCTTGTTCTCATACCCATCCACATACCCCTACATGTTTTTCACAAAATTTGAGGAATGAGTGTACACAAAGTTCTGGCCCTTTCCAGACTCCATATTAAATTTGTGGGAGATATCACTTCTCTTCTTCTTAATGCTACAGTGAGGAATTCCCATCTCTTTAGGCATCCATCATAAATGTCCTCAAAGTTTTTCTCTTCATAAGAGGTGAAGGCATCAATACTTTTCTGCAGGTTGGTAATATAATGTTCCTTAAATCGGTTGTCAAAGGCATGGGACTGAAATGTATAACAAATGCAGATGGTTTTCCATAATGAGCTCTCATACATAGGCCAGATGAACTAGCCTTTATTAAGTGTTCAATATCCCTTTCTTTCCAAGCTATCTGATTCTGGAGTACAAAAAAAAATGCATTAAGTTGGCTTTCCCCACATATAGATTAATCATGAAGCCTGTGTTCTTTTCTAACATAAAGTTACAGAGATAAAATTTGTAAAAGAAGATTTTTTTCTCTGCACTGGCTGAGGAATATGTTGTCATGAATTTTGCTTCATCCTTCACTTCATGTGGAAGGCCACATGAAATCCTTGATAGTTTCCAATGGATAAATTGCTCTTCTAGAAAGACATTGTATGTAGGAGAAGGTCTTCTACATGTGAGTAATTTTTCACTCATTATACAGACCATCTATATTTTTTCCAAACATTTAAATTTTTCTTCCTCCATTTTATAGAATTTTTCTTCCCACTCTTTCCTTGCCTTCTTCTCTTCTTCCATCTGGCTTCTTAGTTCTTGATTTGATATTTTGAACTCATTAATTTTCTGCAGGTATCATCCCATAATTTGCTTGAGTGGCCAGTAAGTTAGCTCTGTTTGTACAATTTGATCCACTAAATATATTTTTTCATAGCACTCTTGTTCACTAGCCAATTGAATTCTTTTTCTTTTTCCACCATTTGTTTTTTACTAATGTCAATTCTTCATTCTTATCTGTGAGCTGAGTTTTTAGTTGTTCAATGAGCATTTCTCTATGCTCCAATTTGTGTTTGAGGAAGTTTAATTCCTCATCTTTCTCCCTAATGATAAGTTCTTCTCTAGACAAGAACAAAGCCTACCTAAATTGTTGTTTTTCTTCTTTTTCTAGGAGTTCCTTAGGGAACAAGCATTGTTCTTCCACCAAAGGGATTTCCCTTTTAGTTTCCAAGATGCCAATTCTTCTTCCTCATGTGACAGTATTGTTGAGTCATCCATCTCTGAAAAGCCTTCTCTTCCAATATTTCATCTTCTTTCTCCAACTCCTCAGTTTGACTTGGTAGAGGAGGAGACATTGCCATGCTTGCCCAAAATATCAACAACTTCTTTCTCTAAACCCTCATGTACTTCAATATCCCTGAGTTTCCCTAGACTTCTTATGAATTCTTTTCCTTTTAGGAGCTTCAACATTTTTTAAAGTGGACTTTCCTCCTTGAACTTCTTCTATTTTTACTTCACGGTCCAGCTTGGGTGAACTATCATTATCAGACATGTATTAGTTCTTCTGTATTATTATAGGGGAAGGAGTTTCTTTTAAAGAAATGGTAGATTTTGCATCTTTGATCATCCTTTCAGACCTCCTCCTCTTTGGTATTTTAACCCCACTTATTTCCTTCTTTTTCTCATCGGGGGATTAATTTCTAAGTTACTTTTAGGAGAGAAAGGGGTTGGTATTCCCCTTATGATAATATCAGGGGTTTTGTCTAAACTTATTGAGGAATTTTTCCCATGCTTCTTCTCCATTTTTCTTAGAGAGAAAATGATGTTGACAGACTAGATGGATTAATCCATGGTGCCTAATTGTCCCTACACCCCAAGAATATCTCTGAGCCATTGTTTGGATGGAATCAAAGAGGAAACCAGGAAGGTTTACTATATACTCTATTTTTTTGCCCCATACCTAAGATATATCAACATTTTAAGGACCTCCCTTCCAACAGTCCCATATTGGCCATCGCATGTTAGGTACTTTACTACCCAAGAATGCTACTCTGTCGAAGGGTTTGGGTAGGCTAGCTCTTCTTGACCCCCTTGATGATCTTCTTAGTATTATAAATGTATTGGGGTTCAGATTCACCCTCTTGCCTTAAGGTTTCTACTAATTCTTTTAGGGTTCCCTTTACAGAGTTTGGAACATGTACAATTGGTACCCCAGATACATTGCTCATTGTATTAACTAGTAAAGGGAATTACAATGCTTTTAACCTTAGTTCTGGACTACTCTAAATTTACAACAAATTCTCTTACCAGTTCATCATTGTATTTTGAGAATTTCTTCAAAACTCCAAACCAACCTTTTCAAAAAAAATGTTGTTACTTCTCCATCTGCAAGGATTTGTGTATCATCTTCTGCTCTAACTTCTTTTTGATACCCATGGAAAAGAGGATGATTTGAATTATTTCTTCTTTCAAATCCTTTCTCTTCTAGGAGATAGTTGTGGAACTAGTGGATTTGGTTGTGGAACTACTAGATTTGGCTAGTGGAAACTACTAGATTTAGTTGCAGAAACTCCAAATATGACTTCATTTTTTCCTCCTTGAACTTCTCTACAACTATTCCCAATTTTCTTTTATTCCACCTAAATGACCATTCATTATTAATATGCCACCACTTCCATTTATTTAGTCGACATCACCTTCATGATTATTCCCTTTAATCATGATGTGCAATAAATGACTCATTATACTTGCTAACTTAAATCAAGTCTAATCACACATGCAAACTTTTAATTTAACCTTTAATAAGATCAAGACATAATTACCATCCTTGCTGATGTAATCCATCCACCTTGATGACTCATCATTCCTAAAAAAAAAAAGAAAAAGAAAAATGGTTAGAAAAGACAAGTTGGAATTCCAAAGAAGTTCCTTTTATTTGAATTAGCCACTTATTGATGAGACCAACCACCATTTCTAGTTTTCAATTGGCCTTTTGAGAGAATTTTTTTTTGGGAAAGAGAATGCCATTTACTGGTTTTCATTCCCTTCCCTTTTTTTTTTTTTTATTTTTTTTTTTTTTTTTTTTTTTTTTGAAGAGAATGCCATTTGTTGGTTTTCATTCCCTTCCCTTTATTTTAGATCCTTGCATCTGATTACTTGATCATTTTGGAAGAACTAGGTTCTTCCATATGATCAAATTCCTTGTCTGCTTCAATTTTCTTCAAGAATTCATCCTTGGTAGGAGGCTTCCTATAGAGTTTTAGCTTGTGTCCATTGACCAAAAGTGTCCTTCTACTGCCATCAATGGGAAGTAGCTGAATAGAGCCATTGTCATATATCTTCTCAATCTTGATAAGGTCCTAACCACCTGGTTCTCAACTTGCCTTTGAATTGTTGTACTTGGAATCAAACAATAATGCCCAATCTCCTATCTTGAATTTCCTTTCCTTGATATGTGTATCATGCCACTACTTCCTTTGGTCTTGGATTATCTCTGTCTGTTGAAGTGCTTCCAATCTCATCTCATCCAATTCATTGAGTTGTAGAATTCTTTCCTTTTGTGTTGTATCCAATTCAATACCCAATTTAGTTGTTGTCCTCAATGTTTGTAGTTCAAATTCAATGGGTAACAAGGGCTTCTTCCCATAGACTAACTCATATGGTGAGAACCTTGTTGTAGTCTTCCAAGTTGTGTTATAAGCCCAGACAACCTCAGGTAGCCTTTTCACCCAATCTCTTCTACTTGCTTCAACTATTTTGGTGAGAATGTTTTCCAATTCCTGTTTGTCACTTCTTCTTCTTGTCCATTTGATTGTGGGTGATAGGGAGATGACTTCCTATGATTGATCTGATAGTACATTGTGAAGGCCTGGATCATATTGGACATGAACTATGGGCCTTGGTCTGAAACTATACTTCTTGGTGCACCAAACTTCATCATAATTTTGTGCCAAAGGAAATCAACAACTGCATCTTCATTAGCATTTGTTAAAGCTTGCACCTCTTGCCCACTTTGTTACATAATCAGTACATACAAGAATGTGCTCTTTTCCTTGTGAAGGAGGACTAAAAGGGCCAACAAAATCCAGCCCCCACCTTTCAAATGGTTCAATCACCACTTGAGGTTGCAGAGGCATTTCACTAGTGAAAGTTGGTTGTCCCATCCTTTGATAGGGATCACACTTGCTTGATGTATTTCTTCACATCTTTATACAGAGATGGCCAATAATAGCTAGTGCCAAGTATTTTGTGGGTTGTTCTTTTCACTTTGAAAAGTTCCTCCACTTGGTTCATCATGACATGCCCTAAGTATGTCAAAGATTTCATCTTCTCTCACACACTGCGTAAAACCAAATCAAGGACCACATTTAAATAACATTCCATTTAACCATTTAAATTGTGCACTGGTTTTGATTAACCTTTTCATTTGTTTCTTAGTAAAAGGAGGAGGAAACTTCCTTGTTGCAAGATAATTTTCCATATCAGCAAACCATGGTGTATCAACTGAAATAGCAAATAATTGTTCATCTGGAAAGTTGTCCTTAACTGGATCTTGCTCCCCTGTAGTGGTTAATCTTGACAAGAAATCAGCTACCACATTAGATTTTCTAGATTATCCACAATGGTAATATCAAATTCTTGTAAAAGTAATAACCATCTAATTATCCTACCTCCAACCACTAGTTTTTGTTCATTAAGTATCTAATTGTTGAGTGATCTGTATGTACAAATATTTTGTACCTTGTAATATAATGTCTGAACTTATTAATTGAATAGATCACAACAAGAAATTATTTTTCAGTGGTGGTGTAATTTCTTTCAATGGGAGTAAGATTTTTACTAAGGTAGTAAATAGCATACATTTTCCCTTCTTCATCTTTTTGTCCCAAAACTACACCAATTGAGTTATTTGAGGCATCTGTTTGGATGTGAAAAGGTTTCTCCCAATTAGGTCCTCTTAATATTGGGGCAATGATTAATTTTTCTTTAATCTCTTCAAAAGCATGTTGACATTTTCATCCCAACAAAATTCACAATCCTTGGTAAGAAAACCAAACATGGGGGCAACAATTTTACTAAAATATTTGATAAAACACCTATAGTACCCAACATGTCCTAAGAATGACTTGATATCCATGGGGGTTTGAGGAACATGTAAGTCTAAAATAATCTTGATTTTGTCTTGGTCAACTTGAATTCCTCTTTTTGAAATGTGGTGTCCCAATAATTCCCTCATCAACCATCATCAAACATTTCTCATGACTAAGAGACAAATGGTGTTGCTCACATCTTGTTAATATTCTTGTCCAAATTTTTCAAGGCATCATCAAATGTTTCTCCATGCACGTAAAAAATCATCCATGTATACCTCCACACAATCATTAGTTAGATCTGCAAAAAATTGCTAGTACAACCCTTTGGAAGGTTGTTGGAGCATTACATAGTCCAAATGGAAATACCTGTAGGAAAAGGTACCCCATGGACAAGTAAAGGTAGTTTTTCTTGATCCTCAATAACCACCCTAATTTGATTATATCCACTAAAGCCATCCAGGAAGGAAAAGTATTGTTTACCTAAAAGGTTGTCTAAAACTTGATCTATGAATGGTAAGGGAAAATAATCTCTAAGTGTAGCTTTGTTCAATTCCCTATAATCAACACAAATTCTCCATTTTCCATTCTTTTTAGGCACAATTACAAGAGGAGACACCCACTTGACTATCTAAGATGGGGTAGATAAAGCCTACTTGTAATAGCTTTTCAATTTCTTACTTGACTATGTCCCTCAAGGTGGGTTGATCCTTCTCTGAGGTTTTAATTTGATGGATTCCTTTCATGCTTTAACTCAACGTTTCATCATTTTAGAGAGATGATTTTCAATATTTTTTCCTTTAATATTCTTGAAATTTCCTTAACTTTTGAATCCTTTATTTTTTGGGTTGAATGGGTTGAATTTAAATGTTGGTTTAACATTTTTAGTATAAATGTGATGGGTACAAATACTTGGATGGATTCCTTTCATGTCTTTATAGTCCCAAAAAAATCTCTAGTATGACCTTTCAAGACATCAAACAATTTAGCTTCTTGATCATTTTCCAACCAACTTGTTAATGTTCAAAATTTTACCTAGTTGAATCTCAATTTGTTTGGTTCCAGTGTGTGATGAACTAATTTGTTGAAAAGGTTCCATTAGGGTGTTTAGTGGACATGAATGTGGTAACAACATATGATATGCGTAATGTCTCTAAAGTTCCCTTGAGAAAGAATATTGGATAAAGGACAATAGGCAGAGTTATGATACTTATCTTGTCATTGGTCAAACTCCTCATCACTGATGTTTTCCAAAATTCCTTATTGTTCCTTGATATCTTTGAGACTAAAGCTACTGATTTCATAGCTATTTCTACCCCTCTCAAGAGAAATCACGTTCCTCAGAGAAATTATTTACATCTGCATGGAATTGTTGTGGTTAGAGATAAGTATGAATGTTCCGAACTAAGTCTGAAGGTTCTAAACTAAGTCCAAGGTTCCAAACTAAGTCCAAAGGTTTCGAAACTAAGTCCGAAGGTTCCAACTATCCCCTGATTGTTCCAAAGACAATTGGTGATCATTCAATGGATGATTAATCATATTCTCTACCTCCCATACATGATCCTGCAATGTTATCATAGCCAAAGAAGACAAATTTTTTTATTAGTATCAGGATCATCAACCCATAATTGTTCTTGATTATCAATAAAAGGTCATGCAAAAGGATATAGGGAAATTTTTTCTTAGAATTCTTACCATTGGAGATAGTCATATCACCTGATCTGTAATCAATTAAGGCAGCAATTGTAGCTAACCATGGTCTGCCCAAAATAATGGGATAACCAAGTGTTTTACCTTTTGGTCATAATATAAGGAAGTCCACTGGATACTCCCATGACTCCACCATGACTCCACCATGACTACCACATCTTCAATGATCCCTTCTAGTTTTGCTACCACTGATTGATCCATCTCTACAATATGGTGCTAGTAGGTTGTATACCTATCAATGGTAATGTTTTCAAAGTGTCTATTGTCATCACATTTATAGTTGCTCCCAAATCAACCAAAACATTATGTATATGTTTATTTCCTATAGAGATAGAAATAACAGGGCTTCCAGATCCCCATATTTGGGAAGTAAGAGTTTTCCTGCTAATAAATCAACAAGTTTCCCATCTACCTTAATAGTCCTAGGGTACTGCTTCTTCCTTCCAGGTCTTTTCAAGCATAACATTTTGATTAATTTGTTTAATTCAGAATGTCCTTGATTGCTTTACAATAATGGTATTTCAATATTTAATTTCCTTAATTCCTACACTAGTTCAGATTCCTTGGTCTCAATAACTTCCTTAAGTCTTTCTAGAAATGGAGTTTTATAGAGAATTGTTATCTGGTTGCTTCTCTTTTTCTTTTTCATCAACCTTAGGAATAAATGAACTAGGGGTTTCAGTTTCATCTAACATCTCAGTAATTATAACAGGTGGACTATTAATTATTTTTCCAGATCTGGTTTGAATATCCTTACAGTCCATGGCATTAAGATCAACTAGTTTTTCTTGCTTTGTTCCATAGACATGGGGGTTGTTTGTTTGTTTTTGGGATTAGCCACTTGGTTGTGTTGGTATTTGTGTTTGAACCACATTTTCAGTTTGTGAACCTTGTGTTGGGAACCCATTATGGCTTGTTGATGTTGGTTGGGATATGTTTTCCCTTGAGCATAGTTATTAGGGTTCCACCTAGGTTGTGACCAAGCATAAGGGTTACCTTGACCAGACCATGGTTGTTGGTGTCCTTGAGCATACCAAGCTTGTCTACCCAATCCTTGGGGATTCCATGTTGGTTGAGGGGTCCAAGGTGGTTGTCCCCAATTTTTGGTATTATCTGAGCCACCCATGGCATCATCCAGGGATTAGGAACAATCTTGGTATGAACTTCCCTTGACTAGGTTGTCTCTGGAAAAGTTTACTTCTTCTGTAGTGGATGAAGTGTTGGTTTGTTTAAGATGATTTTTATGAATGGAAGAAGAGAACAAGCATTAACTTCATGTTCCCTAGATTCACAAATAAGACATATTTTTGTTTTATCTAGAGGAAAATCTCTTATTGCATGCTTCTTTCTGCATCTAGGACAATACATAGCTAATGGTTCAGTATTAGCATTTTCTTTGGCTTGCAATCCATCCATGGTGGAAGTTAATTGAACTAGGATATCTGTTTTAAAGTTTTCTAGTTCATCCATAAGTTTGTTCATGTCTGGATTTGTACCTTTCATAGTTTTTCCTTTCCTAGGTCCACCCCTTGTTCTTGAATAACTTCTACAAAGGTCTTTAATATCATTCATTCTCAATTGATTGATGTTTCCACCTCCCATTAAATTAAGGGCTTCCCTAGATTCATCATCCAGACCTTTAAGAAAAATGGTTTTTCTTAGCTCTTCTTGAAGTACAAATCCACACCTTTTACTTACAAAGAGGAATCTATCTAAATAATCTTCCATATTTTCATCCTCTTCTTGTTTGATCCTAAAAAATTCTTCCTTCTTGTTTCTCCCTCTACAGTAGTCTTGATATTTTCTAGGAAGGTAGTTTCCATTTTCCCCCAAGTGGTAATGGAATTGGATGTTAATCCCATAAACCACCTCATTGTTGCATCTTTCAGAGTAGATGGGAACAACTTGAGTTTTTGATTTTCTATTTTGTAGTCATAGGTCTGACACAATACTTTAAATTCAAACAAAAATTGGTCAGGGTCCTCAGATGACATCCCTCTAAATGTGGGCAAGTGTGTAGGTGAAATATTCTTCATAGGTGTATCATCATCCTCCAACTGAATTGGATAAGTAAAGTCCTATCAGGTTCTCTTTCAACTTCTCGTGCCATATCTATAGTATCTTCTAGATCTTTTTCCCAATCAATGTGGTATGTGATCCACTTTGGTGAAGGTGAGAAGTCAGGAGTAGGAGGTTGACTACTCAATTGAGAATCAAAACTTTCTCTAAGTGGGTCTTGGGATATAATCCTTCTCCTAAAAGTTCCACTTCCTTCTGGTGATTGATCCAAAAATTCCAAAGGTGGAAGTTTTGCTTCTTGTCTAACAGGGACAATGGTGCTTCTAATTCCTTCTCAACTTCCTTATTTGAACTAGAGGATGCTTGATATAATTCTTGTTGAGATATTTTTGGGAGAAATATACCCTTTGAGTCTCTTGGTCTACTCATAAATTTTATGATAACGTAGGGAAGATTTTTCAATTACTAGATGTATGATTGTTTTTCCTTGTTGACACCTAATTAGACAATTCTAACTAGTGGTCCCCAAAAAATGGCAAAAAATGATGGGTGTCATTATTCCCTTCATTTAATCAACTCATGGTTGATGTCATATTCAAACCAGGGGTGTGTCTAAAGCTATATGCAACAAAAAATCTTAGTGAACTAGTAATTGATTGTAGATATTTATTATTTTTTTTTTCTAGGGGGTTTTAAAGTGTCTTTAAGATTTCTTGGCCAAAGCCTTATTAAAGCTAAACTATAAGAAACTTGCTGAAATAACCACACATTGCTGAAATGAACAAATCTTGCAGAATTGAACACACTTTGAAAATAAACACACTTTGTAAAATTAAACACACTACTAGAAATAAACACACTTTGTAGAATGAAACACACTGTTGAAATAAACACACTTTGTAGAATGAAACACACTACTGAAATAAACACACTTTGGAAATGTTGTTTAAAATGATTTTGAGGAAATAAAAACGTACACTAAAACACTGTAGGGGATGATAAATAACTTATGTAACAAATTTTAATTTAAGAATCAAAAGTACTTACAAAACTACTAAATAATAGATTTATACAAATTGCTTGAAGATATAAATACCAATAAAATAAAGGATCTTGTTTCTTGGAGGAGTGGGCCCTTGCTCCACCTTGAATCAGGAGTTAACATAGTATGATGCTCTCAAAATTAAATGGCTATCTTATTATTGAATTGTTCTGTCTTACAAAACTTAATTATGTATATGTATGTATATCTATATCATCCTCTCTTTTTTATCTATCTTCAGTTCTCTATATATATTTCTCCATCTCGAAGATGCATTTACAATCATGAGTGTTCAATAGTTGTCTATCCACCTATAGGTTCTAGTGAAACCAAATAGTGCCCAAAGTAGATATGAAATTTAGAAAACTAGTTGGACATACAACTTTGTTGGTCTTACATAAGTATTTATGGAGTGTGAAGAACCAGAAAATTTGTTGATCTTTCTGATTGGAGGGCCCATTAATTTCTCCATAACTGAATTTTTAGAATAAAAAGATTCCCATTGATTCCAAAACTTTGGAGAAGTTCCGAAACCAAAGGGAAACCTTCCGAGAAAAAAGCTGTGAAAGTTCTGAGCTAAGTGTTAGAGTTCTAGAACTAAGTGATAGAGTTCTGAGCTAAGTGATAGAGTTCTAGAACTAAGTGATAGAGTTCCGAGCTAAGTGATGGAGTTCCGAGCTAAGTGATGGAGTTTGAGCTAAGCCACATTTTATCCAATTTCCTCAAAAAAGGTGTTGGTTGCTTCACACTTTGCTTATCTGACCAAATATGACCTATTTTATTCCAAAAACTGAATTTCCACACATTTTGTTAGGAATTATAGAGTTTTAGACATTTGAACTAAATCAAACAAAAGATGGACAATTACATCCTAACTTATACTAGATCAAACAAAAGCCACAAAATGCAGTCAAACTTGATTAAGGAGTTCCCCTAGTAAGGATGTCAATGATTTCGACATGTAGATCAAAAGATGGGGCTATGGATAATGGAGGAAGTAATTTTTGCATGATTTGTTCCAGAGAGGATGGGAATTGGTTCGATGTGGGAATGTCTAGTCATGTGGATGAGACGGGAGGATTGTAGCTGCAAGTTGAAGTGCTCTCCAATATTTCTCAAATGATGTAGGTGGTGTAGAAGAAGAAGGAGATAATGGGGATGTGGTCATGATAGTCGATGTGGTAGGTGTGGGAAGAAGCACAGAAAGAGGAACCAATATGGAATCTAAGGATGATATGATAGGAAAAGGTGGAAGAGATGTGGATGGGGGAACATGGTCCAATGCAGTGGATTGAGTAGATTCAGTGTGGGATCGATAGTAGGAATAGATGTGGATATGGAAATAGAAAGGGGTGTTTGGATCATGTGGTTAATAATGTCTATGTGAGATGGCATAGATGGTGGATGGGTTTGGGTAGAGATGGAAGAGGGATGAGTGTCAACTATGTTTATTTTGGGTGTCTCAAGAGGCACATAGGTGGATTGAGGAGATGTGACGGGTGTGATAATAGATGTGGATGTGGGAATGGTAGATGTTGGAGGAATGTATGATGTAGGCATGGGTAGGGAAATATGTGATAGTGATTTCAAGGTATATTGGGGTGGATTTGTGATGTGGAAGAAATAATCATGGTGATAGGTGTGTGTGGGAGAGATGTAGATAATGGTCTAGGCATGATAGGTGTGGATAGAGAGATGGGTGCAGTCAAGGCTAGTGTGGATGTGGTAAGAGTAGGACTAGTTATAGATGAAAGAGAAGTAGTGGAGGTTAAGGTGGTAGGTAGTGGGATTGTGGATATAGTGGATGTGAGGATAGCCCTTGAAGGGGTGGTTGGAACAATATCTAAGATAGGGGTAGATGATGAAGATGGTAAAATAGATGTGGGAGAAGATGTCTGATGTATGGTTTTGATTGAGAATGGGTTAAATTGATGTGATGTAGAAGATGAAGATGAGATCACTGGTGGGGGATTAGGAAATGGCTATATGAGAATGTCATGTGGTGAATATGGGATTACTTGGGGATATAGGACCATGGTGATAAGTAGGATCACGGGGATGGGGAAAGAGCATGAAGTTATGATATAGAAGGATCATAAGGGATGTCCCTAGGTGAGACATATATGTCGGATAAATGTGAGACATCATAAAGTGAAATGGGATGTGCTAATTGATACCTATAGAGGAGGAAGTCACGGATGGGGTTCTCGTGGGAATATCCATAAGTGAAGTGGGTATGGTGATGTCGGATGACCCAAGAAGGGTATGAGGTAATGGAGACAAAGATGGTGGGGTAGAAACATGAATGGTGTAAGGTGATGGGGATAAAGGTGATGGAGGTAAAACAAGGGCTATTGGTTGATGTGGTCAAGAAGCAGAGGGCCTATGGCAGAGATAATCATAGATAGGATTGGAAGAAGGTATGGAAGAAACCAAGGGTTTGGATGGGGTCATGGTGGACTACTGAGAATTGCTTGAGGATTTTTTTCCATTATTAAACAGACAAGTCAAGAAAATAATTAATTTTATGTTTTGATTAAGAATGTGAAAAATAAAAGGGAGATGGATAACAAAGTACATAAAAAAGGTGATCTATATTTTTTTCAAGTAAGTTGTGGTTGGGAAATGTTTGAGGTGAATTTATGTTGGGTGATCAAATCCTAATCATTCTAATAGGAAAAGGAAGTGTTTTGATGTGTTAATTGATTTGTGAGGTTTAGGATGTGTGTGATAAATGTGAGATGAAAAATATTAAAACCCTACTTAGACTATATGAGAAAGTAGGATGTAGAAAAGAAGGGTTCTTTTTAAGCCAAAATGAAGTGTTATTTTTGATGAGAACACAAACAAGAAGGGAAAGTACAATGAAAAAGGAGAAAATAGGGAAAAGAGGAATACCTAGATAACACTTTTCTTATTTATCTAATTCTTTTTAGCAATGAGGGATCCAAGCCATGAACAAGCAATAAAGTGAAGCATCATGCTATAGTGTTAGTAGGAAAAAGTAGAATATAGAAAATAAAGAGACCACCTAAAGGGTGTCCCACAGGTGTTCTAAGAATGTTGTCCAAATTTCTCATTCGTAATGAAGTTAATGCACTAGCTACTAAAGAAACTAGAAACTCAGAAATGATGGAGGGTTTATGTTACCTCGGATGTGATACGGGTGCTAGATATGTAATTATCCCTACTGCAACTTGATATACTTGCAAATAAGATTGAAAATGATTTTGATTAGATAGAAAGATGTGGGGGTTTCTGAATAAGTGGACCCAAGAATATTTTGACTTCCTTGGTGGATGTCAACCCCCATTTGTTTAGATAAAGTGAAATAAAACAACAAGAGCATGCAAAAATAGAAATAGTACTAAATCTGAAAAATGACAGAAATTGATCTAAATTTGATTAGATGACAATAAATGTGAATTTAATGTTACTCCACCTGGTCGACGATGACCCATACTGCGAGGCGGTTAACGATGACCCGGGAGAATGGATTTGAACCTGTAGATGAAATATGCAGACCTACAAGGTATGAGAGTGATTTGGAAGCTGATCAAGGCCTGTAACTATTGTAAACGATCTATAGAAGAGAACCAAAGGTAGGGAAGTAGGATAAAGGATGGAAAGGAGCCATTGGGATAGGTTAATGGATAAGCAAGGTCCTAGTTGACGGTGACCAAGGAGGGTTGACAGTGACTAGGGAGAGTCGAAGATGACCAGGAGGGTCGATGATGACCAAGGAGGGTCAACGATGACTATAGCAAAAAAGTGTAAAGTAGAGGATGAGAAGATAAGAATGGAAACCTATAAGAAAAAGGACCAGTAGGATAAGGTTTCTAAGTGTTTCCAAAGCTTCTCTTTACCTGCAAGATGTTAAAATTAAAACATATGCCAAAATATGATAAATATATGGAAAGGGATATGATAATGATAAGAAGATCTCACGAATGATGATTATGAGCGATGCAAGCACACTGGAGGGATGTCCAAGAGGTATGTGGATGTCTTAGAACTACTCAAGCATAAGAAGGATGCTCAAGCTTAGAGAAATATTGAGAATGACATGCATCTGATTTTATGATACCGAATAGAAGGAAAGAAGCTAGTTTTATAAGGGTCGATGGTGACTTGGTTGGGTCACCTTCAACTACGGGGAAAGTTTTCCCAATGGGCATGATTTTATGCTTTTGAAAATAATTTGGTGTTTTTAAGGATTTTCCAAATGCTTTAAAGCATGTAGGTAGGATTGGGTTGCTTGGGGATGAATTTAAGTTCATTCGGGCATAGAAATAGATAGGATAAAAGTTAGAAAAGCAAGGTGATGAATTTAGGATAAAAGGAATAGAAATAACAGGTTGGTTAGGGTAATGGATGAGGATTAATTAATTAACAAATGGGCATAAATATTAATGTGGATGGGATAATTGGGCATGTAAGATATTAAAATGATCAATTAATTAATGTCACTTAATTAATTAATAAGGATTAGATGGGCATTTAATTAAATAAGGGAGATGATTAAATAAATATGCGCACGTAGGTGATGAGGGTATAGATACTGAATTTAGGTGTCTACAAAGGGAAGATCAACATAGTAGGGAACATGTTTTGGAGGATATTTTGGCTTCTCCAATTGATTAAATTAGATATCTTGAGCACCAAACATCTCTTCCCAAGCATAAAATAAATTAGCAACCCCTTGTTTATAATTCTTCTCCTACCAATTCTATCAAGGATGAAAATTGCACATCAATGGATGATTGGTATGATTCTAATTAGGAGGATGAAAATGTGAAAAACATGAAAAAAGGGAGATGAACATCTAAACAGAAAGTAAGATGTAAAGGAAAATCATATTAGAAGTAGAGGGGAGGAGAAAATGTTTTTGAACACTAGTGCCATCCAAGAAAAAGAGGAAGAAGGGTTTCCAAGTGAGAAATATGTTATAACTAAATGCAATGATCCTTATTGCTCTATATGTTTATAACTTCTTACACGTTTGGAAGGTTATAAAGCGTACACCAAGAGCATAATTATTCATTGAAATGAACTAATAAGGGCCTAATTTTTTTAAGGATGATGAGTTTGAGCTCTCTAGATTCTTGTTTTAGGAAGTAGAGGATGAGAATAAATGGGTGGAAACATGAATGTTTATGCAAGAGAAAACAACATCAATCCAAAATAAGCTTACATACATCCACCATTAAGACGAAAGAAAAGAAGATGGGAAAAAAAAAGGATTAGTCCCTTCCTAATCAAGTATTTGGCTAGTTTAGAGCCACATAAGGAGTTGCAACTAGTCATGCTCATTTCAGAGCATGAGAAAGAGCCAAAAAGAACCAAAGGTCAGCTACAACGCCTCACAAACAAAAATACGAACAACTAAATGAGGTATTATTTTTATTTTTTTGATACTTTGCAGAATGAGGTGGGAAATCAGTTTCAAAATAGTTTTCCACTCTCATTAAAGACCATATTCACTACCAAACTAACTACATGGTCTAATTTTGTGAGGAAAGGGATATATTTTTCCCATCCAATTGCTGGTTTTGTGCAGCTTTCCTTTGACTTTGGTTAGTGTAGGGTAGTATAGGATTATTTATTGTAAAACAAGTGCATTGTGCATACTCTACATGCTTTACACTATACATGTATGTTTTTTTAGATTTTTACATAGTTTTTAGCCTTTTACTATTGCACATTCCATTTTAGAGTAGATTTCATTGTGGAAGAAAGTATTTTGGGTTTAAATTAGGTTTGATGAGGTAATTCAGATTTGGAATTATTTTTCATTCGTCCCAATAGAGAAATTTAGCCCAGAACTGTTAAATACTTCATCTTGGCTAAGAAATCATGCTTTGGTCTAGCTGTAATAATTTTTCACTCTCATTAAGGATCAAAGCTTCAATATCTCCTTCCTTAGAAAAATCAAATCATGGGGTTAGTTTTAAAGTGTAATTTTTGGCCCCAAGAGATTTGTTGCAAAATATAGGTTCTCATGCTCCTTCCTTGGTAAAAATTTAGTTTTTGGAACAACTAGAAATTTTAATCAAAAACTTCCTAAATCAGCTTCAATAACATGCCAAGGTCACTCCGGATCAGTTTGAGAAGGTTTAATGGTGAGGTCGAGATAGTTGAGGAGATTCCACAAATCATTTAAATCTCATTTAAATATACACAGATCATTGTATGTCCATTCATGCTTCATACGGATCGGGGTAAGAAAAATCAAGTTTTAGACTAGTTTCAAGTTTTTTCTGGGATCGACTCCATGCCCATCAATCACATAATACCCCGAGGTCAAATCTATCAGAAGATTATATCTAAAAGTTTCCAAATTGTTATCCTAAAATACCCTGTGGTTGTTTTGGCATTAACATGTATAAAAATGGACTTATCCATTTAGAGAGGTGCATGACGTTGAAAATGACCATCAATTTTACACTATCATTGCATAGCTTTAAAAAACCCAAATGGTTTATGACTTAGATTTTGAAAATTCCACGTACTTCCATTTGGCCATAAAATTCCACACCAGCACAATCAGGGCCATGTGTCATCATTCAGGAATCCTTATTAATTTTGGGCTTTGACAAACTCCTCTCGCAGAATGAGCCATAATTTATAGCACATTAGGTTTGGGTAACGGAAAAGTAGGGTTGAATGGTCGGTGAGTCATAATTCACAATAGGCATGGAGACAAGAAACATGGAATATGATAAAAAAACCAAGAGTAGAAATGTTTCACATTTCGTAAGTCATCAATGTGATGGGCCTCTACATACATCAATTATCTAGGATAAACCAGGGAAGATAAGAGTGTCGTGGCCATGGCGGGAAAACACATGTAGAAGGTGAGTTAGGGTACACGTAATAGAGAAAATTATTGATAGATGGAAAATATCAAAGGGGTAAAATAAGGATGTGTAAAATGATTCCATGAAAACCAAATGTAGATGTATCCGATGGACACAAGGCCCCAAATAAAAAAAAAGTTTAATGAAGCTTACGGTCCGTGTAGGTAAAAATCATTTAAGCAACACCGCTTAATGTAAATGGATCTATACCCAACATAACCAACCGAGGAAAAACATGTCGGGAAAGGGAAAATCAATGCATACATGGAAGATGCAATCTCGGTGACCAACCGAAAGCTTCCATGTGTCACAATTCTATTTCATACGACCCACAAAAATTTAAATTGCCATAACTTCTTCCATAGAGCTCAATTAATTTTTTTATCTTGTTAGAAATATCTCCTTGAGCCCTTAATTATGATAAAACCGGATCAAGAATTTGATCACGTATGGAATGTGAAAAAGAGGAAAAACAATTAGATCATTCAAAAATGGTTCTAAAAGCTCAACCATCCGAATTTATAAAGGATGGGCTCTTTTCCTTTTCCTATAAGTAAAGTAACGTATTGAAATGGTATTATAAGGATTCTATACTTTTTAAAGAGGATTTAATGTTGATTGTTGGTCGTTAGAAAATAAAACCCATGCCTTCTCTATTTTCCCTCTCTTTTCTCTTCCTCTTGTATATTGTAAAATCATATCATTTTCAAAGGATGGACATTCTAATTTATAAAGGCACCATGCCAAAATGGTTGCAGGAGAAAATATGAGTTATATGCCTTAGATTTGGACCCTTGTAAGTGTTTTGTGCCTTTTTCGTCATTTTGATGGGTTATGCATTGATTTGAATCAATAAAATTCATGTTTTTGGCTGTTCTCTACCCTAGCTTTTGTTTTATTTCAATTTATTGCCTCTTCATTCATGACAGGTGTGTTGTGCATGTTAAAATGCATGAGAAATTTGTACACAACAATCATTGTATATTATTCCACACTTCTTTGAATATTATTACCCACATATATAGGATTGAATAATCCTAAATATAAGGAGATGTAAAACAAAGTTTGTTTAACAACACTCCTAAAATTTCCTATCTATGTGAGTTTGGTTTAACAAACAAACAACTCAATTACAAATTATAATGGAGCACTAATAATTTTCCAACATTCCCCCTTAGTGCGAACATGGGGAAAACCTATCTTTGTACTTGCACTTGCTTTCATGATTAGGTGATTTTCACAGGACAATCACAAACCTGACGGATGGTTTTACAATGGTTGACCACAAACCGATATTGGTGGTTTTCAAGTGGTTTACCACAAACCACATCATGATGTGCCAAGTACTATTTTTATCCCTCATCAATATCTCATTGTAGGGAATAACATAGGAAACAAAACTCACCAAACTAAACAATAGAACACATACTAGAAATATTTCACATTACCACCTCTAAGAATCACAATGTTCTTAATTACAACCATTGTTTTCAATTGCTTCCACTCGATCTCGAACAAAAGAGGAAATTTCCACTGCCACTAGAAATTACCCTTGACTTTAGTCATTTTAGGCTCAGAATGGAAATGGAACATTGGTGTCATGTTCCCCCCTCAATGTGAAATTTCCACACGTGAACACTAAGAAGAAAACTGTATCGAAGTACATACTACGAATGGATCTTGCTAGTTAGATCTTACTACACATGGCCACCATTATAAGTGAACGTATTCACAAGCTGATAATCTTCCAACAAAGTATGACATTTAGAGGATCACGTCGATCCGAGGATCATTGATAGTCATTTGTGCTCCAACACAACTCTTTTCCAGTATCCACCAAACACCACACAAAGCAACAGAACACAACAAATTGAAGTACACTAAAAAAATTGAAAACCACACTAAAAATCATATGCTTACACACACACCGTATATATATATATATATATATATATATATATCCATCACATCTGTTTATGCGGCCTTGTTATTGGTGGATGATGAGAGGAAACGATTGTCCTCCATCCTCCAATATACGTCCTACTAACTCAGCAAGATGCGAACATGAAGCACATTTGTTTCCACATTGAGATTTATTATTTTATTTTCTCCCGCAATGTGAAACATTTTATTTTCTGGACATCGGGTAACACTAAAAATGCATTCAAAAGGTTATTTTTATTTTTACAAAGCTTGAAAAATTACAAAAGAACTTATGGTTTAACTAACCATGTGACACAAGATAACTATGATAATATGACAGAAATTTTGATAACTTGACTATTATTTACAAAGACCCCAAGACTCAAACAATTTGTTTGTTTTAGATTTGACAAACAATACCATTATTTAATCTAACTTTAGATTAAATGACACTTATATTGAACAACTATTGACACATGATTAATAAATTTTTATGGACTATCTTTTAAAAAAGACACTTGACTCAACATATAATAACTTTTTATTTATTGACATGACAATAGTTTTAACAAAAAAGTCCTATTTGACCACAAAACTAATAAATAATAAAATTATTATCTATTGTATACTAAGGATTCTCAAGACAAATAAATCTGAAATTGCAATACTACGAATTCAAAAGACCGTGGTTTTGAAATTTATTCTCTAACGTATAAAAATGCATGTAGTCGATTTAAGAGAACTTATCACCAAAGTGAACAAGGTAAAATGAAGCACGGTTGTAGTTGAAGACTTATTCCGATGGTGGATGGAAAATGAGATGCCAAGTATGATCTCAACGCTAGAGCACAATCTGAGTTGGAAAGATATGAATGCATGCAATGAAAAAATGTATGTAGGTGCCTACCAAAAGCCGAAACAGATCCAATACAGGTTTCAATGTGAATCTTGATGATTTCGTATTGAACGGTGAATCGATCCAAGATTCAGAACCTTCAATCTTGAAAGTAAAAATATTTTGAAACCCCTTCTTACTTCTTCCAACACTTTTGTTATGGCTGTCACGATCAAGTTTGTAGTTGTGAATCATGAACCATGCAAAACAACAAGTGATGAAACTACAGATGGTTTTTTTCGTTGTAGATTAACTAGATGTGCTCAAGACAGGATCAGATCTCAAGCCTTCAATAATATAATACTAAATTATCGAATGATATCCTTCATAACATGATAGAGATGTGACTCGTCTATGCCACGTTGATTCAAAATATGATACGTATCAGAATGCTACATAGTGATAGAAAATATTGAAAAACTACAAAGCACTCCTAATCCACAAAATATACACTCATATCAAATTTGAAAAAATATTACATATGCGGGGCAATGAAAAAAAGGATGTTGCTACCCCTTGACCAGTTTCAAAACTCCACGGCCTTCACACGACATGCTCTAGTACCAAATAAAAGGCACGATAAATTTGTACACAATAATCTTTGTATATTATTCCACACTTCTTCAAACATTATTTCCCATATGTATAAGATTGAATAATCATAAATATAAGGAGATGTAAAATTGAATTTATTTAACAAAACTCCTAAAATTTTTATATACGTGATTTTGGTTTAACAAATAAACAACTCACTTACAAATTATAACAGAGCACTAATAATTTCCCAACACATGTTTCTTCACTTTTCAGGGTTTATTTTTGTTGTGCTTTGAGTGAAAATGGAAGTTTGAATGTTATTTTGGATAGTGGTACTAATGTCTTCCCTCTCCTCCTTCAATTTCTCCTATTTCAAAGTGTTTCATCCCGTTCTTTATGGTGTTATCACCTTTTAGCTTAGGATTTTCCACTTCGCAACTTCTAACCCTTCTCCTTCTAACCATGGTCCCTTGGATGTTTAAATTAGGATTAGTTAGATTTTCTTTCAGATGTAGGAGTAGTTTACCATTAAAAATAGGTAAAAGAATCGACCTTTTCTAGAGGTATGTCTCATAGTGCAAGTCCCACAACTTGGAGATATCCCATGTTGCTTCAAAATCTTGGGTTGTCCATGGCTTAGGTAGGGTGAAATTTTGAGCTCTAATAAATACTTAGGGCATGCCAACAATCATTTCTAATTGGTTTGACTCTAAAGGTCATCAATGCTTTTCCCATTATACTATGTGATTATATAACAAATACACAAAGGTAGTTATAACTAGGATGAATACAAGTCATTTAATCTTTCAATCAAATGATTTTTAAAATTCTTCCGAGAGTGGTGGTTAAACTTCCCATTGTGTGATTATTGTGGAGGTTGCTTGAAATGTCGTAGAACTATAAAATGACACTTGTAAAGACATGCAAAAGCAAGTAATTATCATGTGGATGTTGTGATAAGACACAATTTTCAATGTGGTTTCTATACACGGCTTAGTTGCAATATAATATATTGCTCTAAGGATGCACATGTTGGAGCAAGGTACATTTGAGGGCATGGAAGAATAGCAGAATGAGCGCATGCCAGAACACTTTTAATTTAGGACTTAGCCATTTTGTGGATAAGGGATATTTTGAGAGATAGCGCGTAGAGCACACAAAGACATGAAGACTTGCGGTCCACGTAATGGTATTTTGGGAACAAATGACAACTGAGTGCCATGCATAGTTTGAGCTAATAATAGGATTTCTACTTAGAGTTAACTATAGGAAGTCTATTGTTAGAGCACTTGCATGTGTGCATCTTATTGTAAAGACATGCGGCTATTATTAGCATGTGGCCTATTTTGAGAAGCACATGGGTGGTGAAGGGAAATTCCCCACCCCTATATATATGTATTGATTTGCATGGGTTAGTGAGTGTGAAAACTATGGTAGAGTTATGTTGTTGGTTTTGTCATGCGCATGACTCATGAAGATACTTATGTAATGTAATAAGATTTTGTGTTTTACAATGATTCAATACAATGAATAATATTGGTGGATAATGGTATTGCACATGACTAAATATGGTTCTTGCATGAAAAATCTTGTTATAGTCATTGTTTAGTTCATTATATATCTATTCTAAGAACTAGACCTGGTTTATGCATTGTGTGTTGTTTACTATTGATAATGAATATGGATATCTATATGCACCAACATGCTAACATTCTATACAAGAAACTCTAAAGAGGGACCTGGTGCCTTTTCATGCTTTGGGTGAGCACTTAGCTATGGTTGAGTGATGTGTCAAAGATGCTCCGAGTCATTTATTGTAAATTCTAGGCTGCATCATTGGTTCCGTTGTCGGGATCTCTTTTTCAGCTATTTTTAGGATGTTGTGTGATGAATATGTACCAATTGACCTTGGAAAGTGTTGAGGAGTGGATAATAGATATGGAAGAAGAGTACGCTTAAAGATTCAACACTATATCTGGGTTTGATGCACACATGTTGGTGGAGTAAAATCTATATGACTCGCTTAAATAAGATCTTCTTTGTTATCTTCGCAATAGAGCTATATGAGTGGCTGGTTGCTTACATGTCTAACATGAATTAGAGGTTTCACACACTTGTCTAGACATAAGAAGAATTTTAGGCCCTCTACGATGCTGATATGATTCATATGCACGCCGTGTGTGCACTTGGTTCTATGGTGTTTTGAATAGCTATATTTTGGAGTACTCAATTTCCACTTATTCTTTCCCGGAGGTAGTTGAGTTTCAGTTTTTACGTTATCCTAGGGGAGCCTATCTGCAAGGCATTCCATTGGCGATCAAGATCTTGTTGGTAACCTTGAATTTAGAAGAGAAGCCAATGGCTAGCTAAATCCCACCACGCATGGGGGCAGGAGCAAGTTTGGTGAAGGATGGAGGACCTAGCAATAGAGAGGCAAAGAGAAGAAAGGCATAATAAGTACAATGAGGTACATGAGAGGGACTTAGGGAAAAAATGTGAGATTGTAGAACAGATGGCATTGAGGAGAGAGATGGATCATGAAGGATTTGAAGCTCACGTAGAGGATGTGGAGCCAGAGCATCTAGTAATTCCCCATTTGGGAAAACATGACAGGGAACCCTCATTGACCTCTTATGAGAGCGCGTGGATAGAGACAACTTGGGCTGCGGTGTACATCCGAATCTTCTAGGTAACCTAGCCCTTGCACTTGGTTTTCCAGTTTCTAGTATAACCAGTAGTCAACAAGCTAATTTGGGAAGTAGAGTAGCAAGAGGTAGAGTTAACTTATCAACAAGTTCAGGAGTGAATCATATAACAAGTGCATTTATGGTTGGGTAGAAATCTTACCTATGATTTGGAGAATCGGTTGGAGGAACCTTTTTAGACATGTCATCGGCATAGAACACAGGTGCACAAAAATTTGGACTCACATCGGGAACAACACAACTATGCAGACTCTAGGAGTTTAGTTTAGCACCACTATTAGAACATAGGGCAGTGCATCCTCTGGTCTAATTCCTACTACAAGTGGAGGATAAGGTGGAACATGTAACTCGGAATCTGGTGGATCTGGAGGATTTGGAGGTGAAGGTAACACAAGAGGTTTTGGATCTGGTGGGCATGGTCCTCACTAGCCCCATAATATTTACATGGAGATGTCACTTCATCTCCCAGAGTATAGGGGAATAGAAGATGTTGCTAAGCATGTGCATATGTGTGAGATACTATGGCACACGAAAGGAATAATATCTTTGGAGCGCAAGGCCAGTTAGTTTGTAATTACGTTGTAGGGATGCGCGCATAGTTGGTACAAAATTTTTGAACCTAATCAGACTTGTGTGGATTATACAACATTACAGGATGCTTTCATTAAGGAATTTTATATACCTGAGTTCAAGCAGAAAAGTATAAGCACACTCAAGGATATCAAGTAGGGCACTAATAAGAGTGTCCAGGAGTATGATACTCATTTCAAAACACTCTTATCTAAACTATCATATGATATCCATGCAAGTCAACATGCACAATGGTTCATCAAAGGCCTAATTACACCTTTTAGGAGGGTGCTCTCACATAAGACTTATATAGACCTGAGCGAAGTACTTGAAGTAGCTCTACACATTGAGGTAGTTGGGAGCATAGAAATTGGAGTGAACCCATTCATGGAAGCTCAGATAAAAGTAATGGTAGAGTAGTTGGAGAAACTATCAGCCAATACAATACATGAGACACGCAGTGGAATTTGGTGCATAGATTTTGAAGTAGAGGGGCATACTAAGGATAGTTATCCTGGTAGATTCGTGCACTCTGTGTTACTAGAATGTAAGATATGTCATTTAGACCATGATTTGAGCTGATGCCCATTATTGCAACATGCAAAGAAGAAATAACATGTCTTGCTATTGTAAAAATTTCAGTCCACGACTCACAAAATAGAAGATTGCATGTTGATTAATTAGATCCATGATGCCATTGATATTGGTGTGCAATAGATTGGGGTTTCAATAACTCTAAGGATAAATGTGAGCGACACGATCATGAAAAAACTCAAGGGTGATTTTATTAAAATGAAGGGAAATTTAAGGGAGGCCATGGTAGAGTTTAAGGATACCATGGTGGATTTAGAGGCTGAGACCGTGGTTGTGAACGAGGTGAGTTCCCTTATGGAACATGTTATACGTGCAGATCCCCCGACCATTACATGAATGAATGTCCTTAGAATATTACTTTTTTTTGTAAAAAGAATCATAACTATGAAGAGCGTCCGTAATTATATGAACACATGAGTAAGAAGAAAAACATGAGAACAAGGGTGCATGGATGGTTAGGATACATTACACCATAGAAAACCAATGGATGCTGGGTTAGCACCCGATCCCGAGGTAGTATGTGTGAAGATTAATACATGTGTTGAGGCTACGCATGCTAGAGAAGCACCTACAACCGAATGCTACCATCACTAAGGAGGATGTTTTACATGAAAAATACCTAGAACCTACACATCAGAAGGAGGTTTATCAAGAAACTATAGAGGTACTCAGAAATTTGTAGGATGAAATACAATGTTTAAAGGAAGAGTCGTGGAAGTTGGAGTAGAAGAAGTTAGTTGAGACTTTCTCGTCAGATGTTGATGATCTGAAGGAAGTATGCAAGATGCTACATCAGGAGAACATTATTCCATTACTAGGGATTTGGTTGAAAGGAAACACTCTATGCGCTAGTAGTGAGACTGAACGGAAGATTTTTCATGCTAATCTTCCTTATAGCTTAGATTATGACAAAGAGATAACTTTGAATGCTATTGTAGATGGATGGCTTTTAAGAAATATTTTGATTGACACAGCGCGAAGTGAATGTGCTTACCTTAGATGCATGGGTTTAGATGGGTAGACCTCCATTACAGCCATCTTCCAATGTATTATATATGGAAAATCGACTAAGGCCACACCAATTGGAGTATTGAAGGATGTATCTATTACTATACAGGGGATAAGTTCACTGGGGAATTTGAGGTATTAGCGCTTGTAGAAGAAAACAACTTCCCATCTCTACTTGGGTGCCCTTAGTGTTATGCAAATAATGCTATCTATGGTTCAATAAGGGATATATCAATTTTAAGAACAAGGAAGAATGAGCTATTATCCCTTTGACAGATAGAAAATATATACCTTATGTTGATCCCTTAAGTGAAGAAGACTTGGAAAAATTTATGTGCGGACCATTCAAGATCCGTAAGCACTTGAGCCATCTAAGGAAGGAGTTCTCAAGTGGGATAATGCACATTTTTTCAATGATATTACAAGTATCACCTTGAAAATTGGGCACATGACATTTATGAGATGGTTGGGCATGGAGTAAAAAGTGCAACTATGTGTGTAAGTAGATCACACTATGTTATGAGGTTAAGAAACAACCCTATACCCTATTACATTGGCGAAGGAAACTATACACACCCAAAATTACATGTGCTACATTATCAGAAAATGGTTACAAAAGTACCCAATGATGATTCACGTCCTTTCAAAAGATGTTTGAGCTCCTAAAGCCCATATGTAGTGTATATTTTTAGCCTATATGTCCTTATTTAGCTTTCCCATGCTTTCTTCTAGCTTCTTGCTTCTTTCTCAGTGCATGTTCTAGCCTTTAGTTCTAGGTCTCATGCCCTACCCGGCGGTGGTTTTGAAACCGCCCTGTGCAGGCAGTAGTAGAAGATCTGACTAATTTTTTTAAATTCTTTCATGCGTGTTTTTAACATGTGATGATTCACTTAACTTCACTTTTAGCATGAGTCCATGACCTAATTATCTAAAAATAGTTTTGATTGCTTGGTTCTCCTTCCCTCATCTATTTTTACATGTGCTTTAGTTAATGGAACTACCTCTTCTTGCCTTGTGCATGACGGCACATCCTAGTCTCAATTCTTATATATTCCATGCTTGTGTTCAAGCAAAAGGGCCTGAGAATTTTTGTGTATCTTAAATAGTATTGCCACCACAATCCCGCAAGGAATTACATAGCCAAGCTTAGATCTTTTTTTCTATCTCTCTTCTACTTGCATTGCAACTAGACTTCCTTCAAGTTGCCACTTCTCAAGCGTCTTCTTTTACCATTGTTCTTACATTTCAAATTATTTGGACTCATATGAACACACATAGAAAGAAAGGAAAAAATGAGGTGAACAACTACTACAAATCTGGATTTACCTCAGTTATGTGAATTCTAGATTGGATTTGTTGTTTGATTTCCTTCATTCCCACAATTTATCATTGTTATATAATATCAAATAGAGTAGAAATTAATTTCCTTTCATTTTCAAGTAATTAGTTAATTTCCAAGAGGGTTTAAATCATTAATAACAGATCCCCATGACGGATCCTCTTCTTCCCATCCTTTTGGATCCGAAGGAGAGAATATTTATAGGAGGTTGTCTACATATCATAGATCATTTGGAAAAGTTATTTTTTTAAGTTAGTTTAGTTTCAATACACTCAACATAGGTGAATAACCACACCAGGTTATCTCGCTTGTTTAGTTTTAGTGTAGAAATATTTTAATTATTTAGAATAGAAGCAAATTGTTGTTTGTGATTGTAATATTTCAGTTTTGTGATTTGTTTAGATTAGTTTTCCTTTTAGCAGTAGCATAGATTGTTAATTTCATTCAGTTTACATGGACACTTCAAACTAGATCAACACTTAGATCCAAGTTAGGAAAACAAACCATAGGGAATTTACACTACCCATTCATAGCCTCTAAATCTCCCCTTTGTAACTTAGCTATCAAGAGACCACACTACCAAAGATTAGTCACCGATCATCCTATAGCCATCCATCCACACATGCAACATTGATTGCTCCGCACAACCTTGGGGGTCAAGTGTGGTTAAAGGTTGCATGTCAATTTTCATCCATACAAATTGGTGAAACTGATGTGAAAGATTAATTCTTTCTTGTTTCCTTTTATTTCATTGCTATTTCCTCACCTCTCCATTTCTTCCCCTATCTTGGTAGGTATTTTATACTTTCTAAAATATATCTGGAAGAGAGTTTGGTGGACCATTTGGCTTTGATAGATATTACACCAACGTGAAACCATAATAATCCCCTTCTCTTTCAAGGTGGGGTGACAATTACACAAGCAACGTCCAAACATCCCCTAGTTACACTTCAAACCCCATTAGTTATGTAAGGATGGAGGAGGTTGAACAACTGTTAAAAATGTAATACCATCAACCTAATGGAAACCACCTTACTATCATAGACAGAACAAGTTCTTACCATAGAGTCTTGTCCAGACCTCACATTTCCATGCAATCAACAAAAGATGATATATTCACATGAATATCAAATCCTCTTCGTTAGATAGATGAGTCTTTGGATATAATGAAGGACACAACCTTTGAGATTTTGAATTCCTATCCTATGATTATTACTTCTGAGAAAGACCAAAATTATAACACTGAACAATTCATGACAGGGTATTATAAACCCGCTCAATCAAACCCTACGCCACAAGAACCCCAACAAGGGAATCAATCCTCTCCCAACGATCACATTTCTACTTTAGTAGGGAGGATTAGAGAACTAGGAAGTTCCTAGACTTCACAATCAACACATATAGTAGGGCATAACATGGGGTATCTAGTTAACAAAAAAGGATACATCCCTCCCAATGAAAAACAAACACAATATCATGTACAATAAGGTTATTGGGTTCATTCAAATCTAGGTGCTCTTCTCACAAGATTAGACACACTAGGGATGGGTCCTCATCCTTCTCAAACTTTTCCTATGTAAGGGCTGGCTGGAAGTGCATTCTCAAATGCCACTACAACAAGCAATGTGACCTTCCCTGGTTTTATGCCCGCTAGTCCATATCCCGGTACTATCCCACCTTACATGTAGATGTATTCAAAAACTCCCCAAATGCACCCATATACCATTTCTACTCCCTACATGCCATATTAAGGGACCCCATACGTTCCCCTCAATGCTTATAATGCAACTTATCCAACTCATCCTCCTCTACCTCCTCATCAAGTATCTTCAATAGTGGAATCTTATGCAATGGGTACATATGTCAAGTACTTATAGAAGCCTCTTGACTTAACCATATGTGGTGTCATGTTTCCATGCCCATTTTTGAATCTTCCAAAATATAAGGGAGAAGGAGACCCGAATGCTTATATCAAGGCCTACGCTACTGCTATTAGGGAATTGCTTCCTTGGGATGTTGTAGTGGCTAAGATATTTCCAAAAAATATCGAAGGAATCAAACCGGATTGGTATTACCATATTTCAAAAGCTTCTATACATTCCTTCAAACAACTTGTTTCTAAGTTCATCAAAGTATTTTCCATGAACAAGTTGTGTACATGGATTAGAGAGTTCCTGCATATTAGACAAGAGAAAAATGAATCTATTGCCCATTTCATCCAGAGATGGTGCAAAGTTCTCTATTCCTCTACAAGTGCACCCAACATGGACCAGATGGAACTTTGTGATCTTTTCCTTCACTCACTCAATTGAGAGACTAAGGAAGAGGTCCAAAAGTTTCCTTTCTATAGTTATGAGGAAGTTTTGGAAGGTGCGCTTTGAATTGACCAAGACACTATTGATAGTGGCGTAAGATCTATGGTCCCAATGGGAAATTGGTATCCCCAAATCAAAATAATGTAAATTATCAAAACAATGGTGCCAACAACCAAGGACCTAAGGGTGTGAATCACAATCATGGTGCTACCATTTCCAAACAATGGGAACAATACCAATAACAAAAATCCAAGCAATCAAAGAGGCCCTAACACTATGTCTTTTGTCAACACGGTCGATGTAAATTATCCACCGCAAAAATAAAATCAAACCCAAGGCCCAAACTAATATCAAAACTCAATCTAAGGGATAATGAATCATGGTTATAACAACCAATTTCAAAACTACAACCAAGGTTATAATCAACAATAGCAAGATGTGTATCAAAGATCAAGAGATTACGAACCTAACCTATACTGTGGTTTCCATAAAGTTTAAGGTCATGATGATAGGACTTTCTGTGATTGTAACAAGTTTCTATAAAGAATTCCTGAAAACCAAAGGCATCTCTTTGTAGACATGTTCCTAGTAAATCATGAAACAAATCCACAACCTAGTCATACTGGACATGTCACACCTCAAAATGCAAACCCTAAATATCCTGGGGATTCCCAAGTGAATCCTCAAAATATAAACAAGGGAATCCTTATAGGGAACAACTATCATGAAGCCTCAACTTCTAACAATTTTCGGGTTGCTTCTAACCTTGGTTCAAATGATAATACAAAAATCTTGGGGTTAATCGAGCTAGAATTTGAACCACAAATTAATGCAACAACTAGGATGAAGGAGTATGTTTCGCAACCCCTACATTATCTTTCCTTCCCATAGGATGATGTTCCTACAATTGCAAAAACAATAGTAGCATATGATTTAATATCAAATTTGAACAAGACCTTTTCTCACATTTCATTTCTAGATTTGCTAAAGAATTCACCTGTGCATCATTCTGCGTTGCTCAATGCACTAGGTCTTGGTCATCTAATCCATGTTATGCCACCTCCTAATACTCAAATAAATCATATTGAATTTGACATACATCCTCTAGGATAGAATGATAGGGATACTGGGTTTGTTTTTGATATAGAAAAGATGCCATATGATGCTGAAATTTCCCGAAGAGGTGATCTTGCCTTATTTTTACAAGTCTAGGTTTATAACAATTGCATTAAGAGAGCCATGATTGATGATGGGGCTGTTGTAAATGTGGTTCCCTTATCTTTCTTATAGAAGTTGGGATATGGAGAGACAAATTTTTCCTCTACAAGAAACACGTTACGAGGGTATGATAGTCTTAAAGAGACCTCGATTGTAACCACGCTCTTCCAGCTACACTTAGTCCAAAACCATCTTGACGGAGTTTCACATTATCGATAGGGAAACATGTTATAACATGATATTTGGGAGACTCAAGATTCATTGAATGAAAGCTATCCCTTCTACCCTATTCTAGGATATTATATTCCTCCATTTGGGGAAGGTCTTCATCACCGAAGGGGATCCTAATTCGTTTGATATACACTTATAAAACCTCAAGAAGAAGAAATGAATACATACAAAGTGTGAAATTCTTGTGAATCAATTGAACAAACCACATCCCTTAAAGGATTTATCTCCGATCACCCCGGTGTTCCGAAGGCTGAAGTTGTTGACCTAATAACATTTGAGGTGGTAAGGACAGATAAAGGTAAATCAATATCTATGGAATAAATATCTACTAAAACCACAATTGGAATTATGAAACTCTTATAGAATGAAGATCCGATCTTCCTCCCATTTGAACCACACAGGATAGATAGTCTTCTCGGTTTAGAATCTCTTCCTTCTAATGACCTAGGTATAGGTGTAAACATGATAAAATTAAGAAACAAAAGAAGAAAAATTTGATGTTGAAATGATTCCCATCAAAACCATCTCTAAGGGTTGTTCTATTCTAAGCCCTGGTTTTGACCCATGTGCATATGTAACTAAACTTTTCATATGCATGGGGCAAGGCCTCATCATTCAGTAAGTGTCACAAGTAAACACAATGATCTACATAGGAGATAAGGCTAAGCAACATAGTCATGCTCACCCACACACCATGTCTCAAGAATGTGACAAATAGGTGCACAAACTTCTCTTTTAAAAAATGATTTTAATGATTGGACATATACACTTCTGAGAAAGGGTTGTAAGTTTAAACCTAGAATGGTAGGCCCTTGTCAAGAGAACAAATTTTTTTAGGAGAATGGTTCTCCGTTGTGTACTTTTAGGGGTGAAGAATTTGATATTCGTCAACTTTCTTCACTTAGGCATCATGACATGTAGTTTCACCCGCACATCCATATGTGCATTACCGCATCCACATTAAATTTTCATTTTCCAGTTCATTTCATAAATTTATGATCAAAGGACTTGTTCTTATATAAATTCCTAAAAACTTCTTAAACTATTGGGAAAACATTCAAATCATGTCTCTTAAAACCTTCATGGTATCATCAATCCTAACAAAATAAGACAAAGTTTTGACCATAACCATACCAAGGCATGCATACTTGGTTATGCTTTTGTCATCTTTCTATATTAGGTGTCTTCTCCTATAGTTTATTCTAGAAGCTTCATGGTGTCACATCTATCCCATATACATCTATTTGGAAATAAGAACATTCTAAACATTTTTCCTAAATAAGTAAGTCAAATGAAAATCCATAGAAAATTTTATTTTACACATTTCTTTTCCCTACCAACCTTCGATGTTGAGCCAACATCTCTTATTGGTGATGTAGGGTTGGGAAAGGAGATAAACGCCCTTACTCACCTATGCCTTGTCCATGATGATGAGCCCATGCTTCCTACTGGTAGCATGGGGAAAGGTGTAGGGGGTCTCTTTGATAAACTTGAAAGTTAGAAGTAGTTCATTCAAATGCTATGAAATCATAAATCAAAACAAAGTGAGTTAAATGTCCAAAATTCCAAAATATTTTAAAACCTCAAAACTAGATTTCTTCAAACAATTCACCATCTATGGATCTAAGTCTAGATAAACTGGAAAGTAATTCACATTTTAAACCATGAAGAAAACTTGAGTAGAGTGAGGTTGTAATGTCTCAATTTAGTCTTGCCAAATACTTTTCTTTCTCTCATCATTACCATTTGAAAAATTTCTATAACTTGTGCCCCTTCTGATCTTGGTTTTGAGCCCTCACATCTTACTGGTTGCATAGAGTTAGGAGCGGGGAAAGTTCATTCACTTATCATATCACTCTTTCACCACGTTTTTCCAAAACAATATGAAGTACCAAAATTTTCTTAAAGAAACTAAAGTTAAACATCACAATGTGATTGCATTATCATATATCAACATTACAAAGAAAAAAAGAAATCATTTTGTTAGTATTTTGAAAAGCATAGAAAATCAGAAATTCTAAACATCTAAGAGTACACATGTGAATTAAATCATCAATGTAAGAAAGTTCTATGCAAGGAATAACTGAGCCAAAAATATATATATGTACATATCATGATGTGTCATAGTTTTTTATGATGGCATCGCACACTAGGTGTGGTCAAAATGATCGCAATGAGCACGAAATATCAAAACATCATATATGTCTCACAAAATGGAGACTAAACAATAAAGGCACTTTGCCTATCCACCTCTTTGAGGCCCCTTATGACCACTCTAGTTATGAATTTCTTAGGAGTTCTTCTCAAAATCATTCAAACAACAAAGGGACAAGCCTAACATAAAATACCATTCCTAAATCCATTCCAATTCAACCATACTAAAAACGAAAATGGTCAACGTGGGCCCGAGCTCAAAATCACCAAGTCAATATGCACAAATGAATTTGGAAACAAGTTTGTTTATATATATATATATATATGTTGTTATAAATTTGTTTTGAGTGCATATGTTCACGAGCTAGAGCATTGGCGAAGGTATATTTATGCATCTCTACATAGATGGTAAGTCCTCTTATCATTTTAATTTAGTGTTTATTTTTTTATATTTATCTATCTACACTTGAGTCTTCTTTTCGTCTTGCAGGTAAATGGGAGTTTGGACAATGACAATTCGACACATAAGCATGTCAAGTATAGCATATTTTACATATTTGTGTTCAAGTAAAAGGGCCTGATAATTACATATTTGTGTTCAAGTAAAAGGGCCTGATAATTTTATGTATCTTGCATAGTATTGCTACCATAATCCTGCTAGGAATTACATAGCCGAGATCAGATCTCTTGCTATCTCTCTTCTACTTACATCGCAAACTGAATGCCTTCAAGTTGCCACTATTCAATCATCTTCTTATGCCATTGTTCTTGCATTCCCAATTCCTTGGGCTCATATAAACACATAGAGAAAGAAAGGAAAAACTAAGGGGAAAAACTACTACAAAACTGGATTTACCTCTGTTATGTGAATTCCAGGTTAGATTTGTTGTTTTTTTCCTTCATTCCCAAAATTTATCATTGTTATATCATATCAAATAGAGTAGAAATAAATTTCCTTTCATTTTCAAGTAATTAGTTAATTTCAAGAGGGTTTAAATCATTAATAGCAGCTCCTGCCGACAGATCCTCTTCTTCCCATCCCCGTGGATCTCGAAGGAAAGAATATCTGTACGAGGTTTTCTACATATCATTGACCATTTGGAAAAGTTATTGTTTTAAGTTAGTTTAGGTTTAATACACTCAAGATAGGTGAATAACCACACCGGGTTATCTTGCTTGTTTAGTTTTAGTGTAGGAATATTTTAATTATTTAGAATAGAAGAAAATTGTTGTTTGTGATTGTAACATTTCAGTTTTTGATTTTTTTTTAGATTAGGTTTCCTTTCAGCAGAGTAGCATATATTGTTAATTTTATTTAGTTTACATGGAAACTTCAAACTAGATCAACACTTAGAACGAAGTTAGGAAAACAAACCATTAGGAGTTCACGTTACCCATTCATAGCCTCTAAATCTCCCCTTTTCCAACTTAGCTATTAGGAGACCACACTACCATATCTTAGTCACTGATCCTCCTATAGCCAACCATCCACACATTCAACATCGGTTGCTCTAGCATGACCTCGGGGGGTTGAGTGCGGTTGAAGGTTGCATGCCAATTTTCATCCGTACAGAAACCCTAAGGTATTTGTGGATGCCATGGAAGGACAATGGAAGGATCAAGTGGACAAAAGAAATATGTTAGTTTATACCCTACATGGGACAACAATGCACTGGTAGATGGTTCATAGGGATAATATCATAGAATGGAGAGAAGTGAGAATCACTCTATCATCCCGAATTTTCAGGAGTAATGTACCTACTCAAATATGTGAATATCATGGTAATAATCCTATTTAGCACCACATTCAACAGTGTGAGAGACTCTAGATAGAGGGGTAGGAAGCTTTAGCACCTTCATTGTGGGTGCACAAAATTTATTTCAACTTTCGAGGTTATGCACACACTTGGTATCTTTATGCAGAGCTGCACATGGATACTGGAAATTGGATAGAATTAACTATAGGAATGATCTATACTTTTGACTACTTCTACACTAAACCTCCGGTGAAAGAGACATTACAAGTTATGAAGTGATTGACAATGGGAGATAGTGCAAAGGCTAAATAACTCATTCAGGAGTTATTTGGTGAGTCAAATCTAGAAGTGTGTTTTGAAAAAGTAGATGAGACAGATGCATAACTACTTGAGTGCACTTTCCTAGAGAAGGAGAAAGGAAAGATGGTCTATATGATGGATGATGAAGAAGTGGAAAATTTGGACATAGATCATTTAGAGGGTACATGTGAGGTCTTAGATAGTGTGGATGAGAAGGCACAGCCTACCATGAACCTATGAAGAAAATGAAAGTGAACATTAACATGGATGTTGAACCTAAGGAGGCCATAATTTTAGATTATTGGTCTGACTTTGAAGTGGCTAAGATAATTGAGTTACTCTGTGATTTCTAGGACACGTTTCCTAGGGGCTACCATGAGTTAAAAGGGGTGCATGAATCTTTGGGAGATATGAAAATTAAGTTAAAGGAAGGTGCACACATGGTTAGTAAGAGGGCTTATAGGATGAACTCTAACTCGCACTTAAAATTGAAAGATGAAATAGATAAAATGTTAGAATCGACATTATTGAGCCCATAGAGGAATCAGAGTGGGTTAGCCCTATGGTAATCAAAATAAATAAATATGGAAGAGTCAATATTTTTATGGAATACATGGATTTGAATGTTGCGCATGTGTGATTGATCCTTTCCCTACACCATTCACTAAGGAAATATTGGAAGGCATTGCAGGCGTAAAATTTACTCTTTTACAGATGGATTCTCTGGGTATCATCAAGTAAGAATTTCTAAGGAGGATCAAGAGAAGAAAAATTTCACCATTGAATGGGGAATTTTTGCATACATAATGATGCTCTTTGATTGAAGAATGCACCTATAGTATTTTTGTGCATTGTGGTTCAAGCATTCCAGGAGTTTATTCACAAATTATTGTAGGTTTACTTGGATGATTGGACCATGTATGGGCTTATCAAAGATCATTGTGACAGTTTGTGGTTAATGTTTGAGAGGTGTAGAAAATTAAACATATCTTTAAATATCAATAATTTTATATTTGTTACACCTTTTGGAACTCTGTTAGGGTATATCATCTGCAAGGAGGGCTTGTTAGTAGATTCAAATAAGGTTGTAGTCATTTTAGGCTTTGAGGAACCCACCAGTTAGAGTGAGGTGTGTGGATTCTTGGGCCACACAGTATTATAGAAAATTTATCAAGGGATATGCTAAGATTGTCGTGCCCTTGGAGGAGTTATTAAAAGGTAAAGGAAAGTTCTATTAGGGGAACCGCAGAAGGATGCATTCGAATCATGAAGGAGAGGCTTACTACGACGCCTATTTTACATTTTCCTTCCTAGAATCTCCCCTTTCATGTACATGTGGATGCCTCTGGCATGGCCATTGGTGTAGTTCTATCTCATCCTAGAGAAGGTATTATAGATCATCCTATATGTTTTGCTAGTAGAAATTTGACTCCTGTAGAACAAAATTATACAACTATGAAGCGCGAAGATTTTTCAATGATCTACGCGTTGCATAAGTTCAGACAATACTTGTTGAAACACCTTTTGTGTTCTATATAGATCACATGGCATTGAAATACTTGGTAAATAAGCCTATTTTACAGGGGCACATATGCCGATGGGTTATATTATTCCAAGAGTTTGAATTTATAGTTGTGGTAAATCTAGGTAAAAGTAATTCTGGCCTAGACCACTTATCAAGGATTCAATCAGAGAGGACGTGTAGAGTATTGAAGATATAATGTCGGATGCACGTTATATAGGTTAAACTACGTGCCCTTAGAATTAGAGGATATTGTTATCTTTTTATGCATAGGTATGGCACTAGAAGGAATGAAAGCCTTGGAAAAGAAACAACTTAAAATCATGCCACACCTTTCATGTTAATCAAGTGGTGACTTATACAAACTAGGCCAAGATGAAGTATTGTGTCGGTGTGTACTAGGACATGAGTGCATGAAAATCATGGAGGAGGCTCATGGTGGTATTGTATGTGGACACTATGTAGGTGACGCCACCACATGCAAGATTCTACTTGTTGGTTTATGGTGGGAAACCTTATACAAGGATTGCAAGGAGTATTGTAAGGCATGTGATCACTGTTAGTGCCTTGGAAAACCTTGGAAGAGAGATGAAATGCCTTTGAGGACCATTACTAGTGCAGATCCTTTTGAAAAATGGGAAATAATTTGTGGTTCCTATTTCCTAGCTGCACACACTGAATCGGATCCCGCTACATCATCACTTGTATAAATTATCTTACAAGGTGGGTGGAAGTAGCACCTACAAAGGATTGTATAATGAACACAAAAACAAGGTTCTCATGAGAAAATATTCTTACCAGGTATGGATGTCCTTTGAGTTTGAAAAGTGATAGTGGAACTCATTTATTGAATGTGATAATCGTGATATTATTGGATGAATTTATGGTTACACACCAAAAGACAAAACCATATCACCCTCAATAAAATGAGAATGTTAAGTCTTTCAACAAGATATTGAGCCAAAATTTGATAAATATTTGTGATGTTGGAAGGGTAGAATGGGATGATAAAGTTTATTTTGTACTTTGGGCATATAGAAAAACCTATAAATGATTGAATAAGGTAGCACTATTTCAGTTGGTGTATGGCACAAAAATAGTTCTTCCCACGGAATTCATGTTACCATATTTTTGTATTGTGTACATGGGAGGTCTAGTTGATGAGAAAGAATTAGAAGAAATAATTGATAAGTTGTTATAGTTAGATGAGAAGTGCACCATAACACGTTTGAGTCGAAGCAAGAAAAATTCAGGCAGAAGGCATGGCATGACAAACGCATCAAGGACAAGAAGATTGAGTTTGGGCATATGGTACTCCTTTATGATTCATTTTTTTTGCATCACACAGGCAAGCGTAAGGTGCATTGGTTGGGACCGTATGTTATCACTCATATACTTTAGCTAGGTGCTTACTAGTTAGAGGTGCTTGATGGAACACGCTTACTTGATTTCTTCGGGGGAGTAGGTCAAAGCCCTACTATAAATAATCCTTCTTGGTGTTTGTAATAAGGAAATATTTCCATTTATATTAGATTTCCCTTATTGTATTTCCTTTAATATGTTTCCTTCTTCATTGCTATGCTTTTCCAATTTAGATCCATGTTTTGTGTAATAAGCACGCTTGCGTCCTAGAAGTTGATTACAATTTGAAGTGTTTTTATGTGCAATGAACTGCACATACCCTTAGTGTGGGGTGGTTGTCATTCAAATATGGGTATGCATAAGGAAATACTAGTGCAGGTGGTTTCTCTTGTTGGAAAGTGCAGATGGTATGGAAAGGTGTTGCTAGAAAGAAAATTGCTCCTAAAAGAAGATCATAGTTAAAAAAAAAAATGCCTAGTATAATGTGAGGTAAGTTGCGGCCATGGAAACTACTTAAGGGAAGGAAAATTATGAGGTACTTCGGTGTATGGAAGTGGGTGAAAGGAGATATGTGGCTAAAAGGTAGAAAGGCATGCTGAAAAGTTATGGTCATGGTGCACAGGTGTATCATGTGGAAATGTGGTAAAATATTTAATTAATGAGAGGATCGGTGGTAGGTGGAGGAGAAATAAATGTAATTAATTTTTCAAAGTATATATAAGAACGTGATGCGGTTCATTTTTACCTTTGCGATTATAAGTTTTTGAGTGAGTTGTTTGTGACCAAGCTGTGTGAGACACATTAAGATGCAAAGATATTTAAAACTAGGTGAGGAGAGTGGATTTGTGCATGAATTTGGCTTGTGTCCCCATTGGATAAGGGTTTGAGTGAAGTAGAGGCATGCAGAGAGGAGGAATAGGGTGTTAAGGTTTGAGAAGAAGCTAGGGCACATGATTTCAAGTTAGGGCACGTAGTTTCAAGCTAGGGCACAGGAGTTTTCTTGACAAAGGTAAAAGGTGCAACCTTATTTTACCATGGCACCAAGGAAAGCACCTAGAGTAGGAAAAAGGGGAAGAAGAAGGTAGAAACCAAGGTGGAGATCGAGGATGCCCCGAAAATAGGTTCTCAGAAATGCAGTACCCAGAGGATGTAATCGTGGGATGTGACTGGGATTCTCATGTTTGCAGGAGTAAGGTAAGCAATTACAATCATCGCACGTCTGACAACAAGGAAGTGTTGGATGTGTTGTTAAGTATAAATATAAACAAGTGTACAATCAATGACATGCCTGTTTATGATGATTTTGGAGAGAAACTGTTGAAAAAGGTAGAGATTTTATAGCTATATGAACATCCTTACTTTGGAAAACCAAAGAAACTATACCAATGGCTTGTGATCGAGTCCATGAGGACTTATTTTATTTTACTGGGTGGCGTATGAGGATCACCACACCCTTAATTACAAGCTTGATAGGTTTTAAGGGAACAAGGACAAATATTACTGGTGACTTATCTGACAAAGAAGCTATTTTGGCCACCCGCAAGGGGCTGGTTACTCAAAGGGTCTATGTAGAATGTATATTTACAAGTTAAGGAAGTACCCTATGGTATAGGTGGCCACGTACTTACTCACCAAGTTAAATGATCAAGAGAGATGGTCATAAGTGAACACCATGTGACTACACATTTCTAAGAAGATATCACAGGGGGAAGTTTACAACTTGGTGGGTTACATAGAAGATACCATCCTTAAGAAGCGCAAAAAGGTGAGAAGATAATATTTGGCACCATTTTGCTATCTCTTGTTTTTATTGAAATTGGAGTGCCTGATGGGCCAAAGAACACGATTTGGGAATATCCCATAGAGAATAAGTCTCTAGTAGAGAGGTTTGATAGGTATTTACATGAGGGATCTATGAGTAGACCATTTAGGAAAAGGAAATAGATTTGGTATGAAAAAATTTATGTGGCTTTCGAAGAGGAGTGGAAAATTGCTAAGGAGATGCCATCAGTAGTTGGGAAGATAGTATGATTTGCTATGTACCAACACTTTTACATTGTGTGGTTTGCAATGAAGGATAGGACATGAAGTTCTTGGTTTAAACTGTCTTATGCCTTTATAATGTGGTTCTTCCAAGTGACAGCTTCATAGGTTTTCCGATGTGCACAAGTTAATCTACAATGCAGACAAGGTAGAATGTGACTACCATACCTTGAGGAAGACTTACACATACCCAGTAAGTCTGATTATATTGAGAGGTTCATATCAGATGATATAACCATGAGGCCTGTCAGTTTGGCCATTGGTGACAATGGGGCTATACTAATTTATATCTAGCTTAAGCCTAGGCTAGAAAATGGTAAGTATGTCGAAAATGAATGTATGCTACCAGGCCCGCCAAAGGGGAAACATGCAGTTGGGATCCTAGTGGCTGAAAAGCCCAGGTTCACCAAAGAGAGAGAAGAAGAAGATGAAAAAGAGGAAAATGGTAGTTTAGTGCATAGGGGATGGAGACATCCCTCGGAAACTAAGGAAAGTAAGTGTGAGGTTACTCCTCCTAGGAAACAACAAGAGGAGGAAGACTTAGAAATAAACACGCTAGCCTTAGATGCATACCCAATAAATGAGGAAAACTAATTTAAAAGGGTGTTCAGAAGGACAAGGACTTAGAGTGTGGGGGCCATCAAAACCTCCATGTAGATCACCTCAGTTATCCCCTAAGAAAGAAGTTCCTGAGAAGAATAGGAGGAGAAAGTTAAATATCAGAGAGGATGAAGAGGATGAGTCTGGTGAAAGCACGCTAGGAATCCTAGTGCAGCCTGAAAATACAGAGGAGCTTTATGACGAGGAGATGAAAGATGATGAAGAGGGGTTCAAGGAGACATAAGAGGAGATGGGTGAGTCATTTGGCGCACCTCACTCCACATAGGAAGGTGAAGGACCCAATACATATTCTAGTGTCCAGGTTCCTAAGGGAAAGAAGGCAAAGAAAGGAAAAACAGGTGAGGACTATGTGAATCCAGCTATGGGGTACATAAAGGACACCAATAAGATCATTCACACTAGGTTCTAGAGTATGGTAGGGCCAAAGAATTTATATGACTGGGATTAAATGGACCCAGAAAAGGGCAATGCGTGGACTAGAAAAAAGTTTTCTGGTCCATGCACACACACATGAATGAACTAAATTTTGATGTGTGCAAGGATTCATGTGTCTCGCACTAGGTAAAGAATTAACCAAAGATTAGGCACATGATTTTCAAGCCTCTAGTAATGTTTGATGAGCAAGTAAACAATGCCTTGGTAAAGGTATCTGACTGAAGTGGCATGGAGAAACATTGGTAAGGCCACCATCATTCAAGTGCTACTTGAAGATGCCAAGGATAATACTACAGAAATAAGATGCTTAAAAGAAGAGAAGGAATGAGAAGAGGAAAATAATGAGGCCTTTGTTAGTATGGCTAAGGAAATTGGTGATCATATTCTTAAGGTAAGGCCTCATTTGGAGTCTAAAGTTCCTCAGAAATTTCCTTCTGTAATGCATTATTTGCGCACTCTGGTGGGTCTGGTTTTGAATGAAGTGCTCATTGTTATGGCTGCACCAAAAGATCCCACGGAAGAAACAATAAGAGCAAGGGATACCATTGTTAGGAAAATTTCAAGTTTTGAGGCCTTGCTCCTAAACATTGAAAGATGAGCTGAAGAAAGTGGATCAAGCTTTGAACATGTGTGCGCTCCGGATGCCATAATAATAATCAAGACTATAACATAGGATAATAAAGTGTTGAAAGCAATTAAGTAAGAAAAACTTGGGCACGTAGAGAGGTTAGCCCTGGTAAAAAAAAATACGTGAGGCCGTTCTGACAGCCCAAGATCCACACAAAGATAGGATCGATGAACTTGGGAAACTTATAGCACAAAAAAAGAACTCCATGGGGGAATGATCTCAAGTATGACACATGTTGTCCAAGTACTAGTAAAATTAGAAGGAAAGTATCACTCAAGATGAAATGGATGCCATCATAACAGATATCCCAGAGAAGACAGAAAACATGGTAAGTGACTGAAAGACCTTGGAGGATGAACTCAAAAATGAATATCCAGAGTTAGTCCGGCCTAAGGAAGAGGTTACTACAAAGTAAACTTCATTCTTTTGTACAATGCTTCATCCATTCTTTCATTCCTTATTATTTATTGTTGGAGACCTAAGAAGGAATTCCCATTTCCAGGGGTGACAATGTACTTTAGTGTGGGGTAATTTTGAGAAGATAATATATTACTTTAAGGATGCGAGCATTGGAGCAAGGCACATTTGAGGGTGCAAAATAATAGTAGAATGAGCACGTGCCAGAACACTTTGAATTTAGGACTTAGACATTTTGTGGATAAGGGATATTTTGGGAGATAACACGAGGAGCACACAAAAACATGAAGACTTACAGTCCAAACAATGGTATTTTGGGAACAAGCAATAGATGAGTGCCATACATAGTTTGAGCTAATAATAGGATTTCTACTCAAAGTTAACTATAGGAAGTCTATTGTTAGAGAACTTGCATGTGTGCATCTTATTGTAAAGGCGTGTGGCTATTATTAGCATGTGACCTATTTTGAGAAGTGCATGGGTGGTGAAGGGAAAGTCCCCACCCCTATATATATGTATTGATTTTCATGGGTTAGTGAGTGTGAAAACTATGGTAGAGTTATGTTGCTGGTTTTTTCATGTGCATGACTCATGAAGATACTTATGTAATGTAAGAAGATTTTGTGTTTTACAATATTCAATATAATGGATAATATTGGTTGGATAATGGTATTGAACATGACTGAATCTAGTTCTTGCATGGTAAATCTTGTTATAGTCATTGTTTAGTTTATTCTATAGATATTCTAAGAACTAGATCTAGTTTATGTATTGTGTGTTGTTTACTATTGATAATGAATATGGATATCTATATTCACTAACATGCTAACATTCTGTACAATAAAATTAAAGAGGGACTGGTGCATTTGTGTGCTTTGGGTGAGTGCTCAGCTGCTGGTTGAGTGATGTGCCAAAGACGCCTAGGTCATTTACTGGAAATTCTAGGTTACATCATAGAACTATAAAATGCCACTTGTAAATAAATCCAAAAGTAAGTAATTATCTTGTGGATGTTGTGATAAGCCAAAATGTGCAATGTGGTTTCTATAGATGGGTCAGTTGCAAGAGTGAGAAATTTTTGGTGAGAAAGGAAATATCTACATGGGGTGGAAGATGCCACATAGTCCTGTGAGGATAAGAGAGATTTACACAAAATAATATTTTTGCATGATGTTGTTATGATGGTGCATAGAGATACCATGAGATGTGTGTGTGCACTCACGTGTGTGTGTGTGTGTGTGTGTGTGTGTGTGTGTGTGTGTGTGTGTGTGTGTGTGTGTGTGTGTGTGCATATCGAGGTCTCGTGGCTCAAAGTAACTCCAAATTTGTGAGAGGTGCATGAGTTATATAGATGCACAAAGGAGAAGTGAGTGCAAATGTGGCAGCACATGATCATTCACCATTCTTTAATATCAATGGTCTCCATTGTGTCCTAGTGTAGCTAAGGGAACAAAAATTGAAGTTTTTAAAGGTTGTCCCACTTATCTTGATCAAGAAACCACCCAAACTTAACCATTTAGAACAATTGTTGTGTGCCATGGCAGGTGATTTTTTTGTCACTTTGATGATCTAACCCATATTTGTAAGACACAAGTGTTTAATATGTAAATTGGCTCATTTATAGCTTAAGAAGTGGAGGGAAGTAAGGTTTAATGATCTCCATATTGAATATTGGGTGGATTCCCAAGTACAGAGGCCGATCAAGAACAAATGCATTCTTACCTATGTAGAGAATGGTGTAAGGACCATAACATAGATGTTTGATCTTTTGTGTGGACCACAAAGTTTTCATTTTGAAGATGTAATTATACTTTATTGTTAATTCAAAATACATAAGGTTGTGCATCGTGGAATTCTTTGTACTTATATTGTGAGTGCCAAACATTATGATGAACATGTTGTATGTGCTGCAATTTTTTGTGTTTTTTCTACTTCTCTTTCTTGTTTTCCCCTCTTAGTGTTGGGTGGTATGTGGTTTGAGATGTCTAGAGGTGTCAATGGTTAGAACCCAAAACATTCCTAAAATGGAATTTACCCCATAAAACTATTAATAGATATATTGTAGGAGTTTTGAATGTAAAAAAAGTTACCATCCTAAGTGCAATTATGCACATAATTACAAATACACATAAGATGAACTAGAGTGCAATTGAAAACATATGTTTGTCGATATGTTTGAGGATGAAATTTCTTTGAGTGATCTAAATGTGTACCCATCAATTCCCATAGTGGTTTCTAGAAATGACCAATAAAATGAGTATTTCGGTAAGATATAATGGATGTAGGGAGTTCAATGTGAACCCCAACGTGAATGAAGAGGTAAAATGCAATACTAATGTGTTGATGTTTTATTTTGCAATAAACCATGTTATCTATCTTTTAAAAACCTATCCACTACAACAAAAACTGCATTGTCTTGGAGTTTTTTCATAGGAAACATAGTCATGTAATTCATGCTAATGGATTCCTATAGTCTAGATGGAACCTCAACCATTTCTTGTTAATGGGTTTTTGATGCAACAAGGAATGAAAAACTTGATGTGGCACTCCATGTATGTGCACATACAATAATTGAAATTTGGTTGTAATGTGGTTATAGTCTTATAATGTTGAACTGGCTTGATGTCTTGGTGTAGTGAGAAAGTCTTTAGTGACATGTGTCATTATGTACACAAAGATGCCCAAATTGTAAAGAAGATGGTCAAATAACTAGAAATGGTGGCCTTGTCTACCTTATGTGAGGTTGTTGTAGGTATCTGCATGAAGTCATTTTCAGCTAAGAAGTGGGATACACAGTCTAAAATTGTGGTTACATGTGTCTAGCAATGTGATGAGCGCATGAACTATAAACTGACTAAGGAAACCTATTTCCTTGTTATCCTTTCCTTTCTTGTTTTTTATCACAAGATGGAAATTCTATAGTTAAGTCATCTATTTCATGTGGTTCACTTTCTATAGTTTACTCGCATTGTAAGAACTCAAGTGTCTTATGATCATTATGGATGATTTTATTTAAGTGGTACATGACTATATTTCCATGTTGCATGATTATTGTGCTAAGTACATAATTAGATGTATTGATGTGAGGTTTGAAGGAGTGCACAATGTCATACACTACAAGAACAGGTTTTGTGTAAAGAAATTTCTTGAGAACCTCAAAACTGCATTATTATACATAATTCAAATCAAAATTGGCCTTGATAGGTGTTATCTGGATAAAAGGACATGATATGTGTGAGAAACCAAAAATAAACATGCCATATAAATTTGCAAGTCTAAGAAAACTTTTCAATTTTGTGAGATCGTATGGAGTTCACCAACCTTGGATCACTTTGATATTATTTGGATCTCAATGAATTCATATGTAGTTAATGATGTATACCAAGTATTAGACATGCACAAAAACTGTTCTCATCAATTTGAACTTAAACATCAACTTGTGGATATGACCAAAGATATGTATGTTTATGTTACACTCTTAACAAGTTTATAGAGGTATAGGGCTGCCTCATCTTGATTTTTACATCAAACATCTTGTTCTTTCTACTAAATTATTTGGTGTAGGTAGAACAATTTACATTTCTTATCCTTCTGTTACACTCATGTGTTTACATAGATAAAAATGAGCTATGATATGATGCAATTATTTGCACTATGAGGCCTAAAACATTTTTTAGGGGAAATACTTGTGATTAGAGATAAGTTTCTAAGGTTATAGAGAGTGCACATTAGTTAACTCGTATAAGTAAACCAAAACACACATTCAATAAAAATGTTTGGATTGTAGAAAATGCAACTACTATTCAATATGAAAAAATATGGAAAAAATACATGTGTATAATGTACAAGGTTAGTGTTGTCCAACCACCCCCTTGGGATATTTTCAAAACTTACAATTTCATTCATGTTCTTGGGAAACATTATCATGGTATAAGTGGGTCAAATAAGGAAAAATTTGGCACAAAATTGATCAACACAGGGAAAAATCATATTTATAGGGAAGGTTCTAATGGTTGAGGGCCTTACTTTCTACCTTATAAAGCTCCTAGGTAAAGGACTTATCCATTTAGCAAGAAAATGGGGAAAATTGGGGGAAAAGTCAAGAAAATCATCCTTTAACAGAACAGAGGGAACAATTCCATTATTCCCTCCATTCCCTGCATATCCAACCAATCCGAGGACACAACACAATGTGGTTAAGGAAGGCCCACGTGACACATGTGGAACATTTCCATAGTTCCAACCATTCTCTTCTGACCTGATTTATCTACATAAGAAAAGTTGATAAGGAAAATGTGCCCCAAAAATCACAAAAATACATTTACTTGGTTCCTCAGCTCCTATGATTGGCCGATTGTCTACGCAGGGAACAAAACGTTAAAGCGACTTTGAAGGCACATATGGAACACCTTCGGTTCCTTCCATGCACCATGGATCCACCCTACCATATATTATTCCTCAGTAACTATAAATTTGATAAACTTAGGCTCGTTTGAAAAGTCTCATCATGAAATTTAGTTTGACATTGAAAAATGAAGAAATTGGTGGAGTTTAGGGTGTAAAAAGGGTAAAAGACATGTAAAAATAAAGTGCAGTTCTAGGTAGCTCAACTACCAGAGTTAATGGTGATTTTTGCTCTTACCTTCTCTAACAAGAAAGTTGACATAGGGGAATGGTTTTTACAAGGCTCCCATGCCTATTTTTAGTGATTTAATGCATGTTTTTGTAGTTAAACTCAAAAAATGTGAGTTTCCCTCTCTTCCCCCTCTTTCTCTCTCTCTCCCATTTTCTATATATTGGAAAGTTTTACACATTTGTAAAGGTTGGACCCTCTTAGGATGCAAGTGCACAATGTCAAAGTGATTGCAAAAATATTTGTGAGATGCAAGCCTTAGATTTCGGATCTACAAGGTGCTTTGTACCTTATTCCACTCCATTGTAACAGCATAGTGAATGTTTTTTTTTTTTTTTGGTTTTGTGGTTATTTCTCTACCGTGGCTTGTTTTTTATTTGAACACTCACCTCTCTATTTCTGCCATGGTCTATTGTGCATGCTTTTTCTCCTTTGCATGCTCCATATTTTTTGTACATTGTGTGGAAAGGGAAGGTTACATTTTATTTTGGTTTGTGGCATAGTTGTTTCCCTCTCCTCCGTCATTTTCTTCCCATTTTACCTAATTGAGAGTGTATTTTACCCTTTTCTTGGTGTCATCACCTTTGTTTAGCTTAGGATTTAAATTTTATGCACCTCCCTCTCTCCATGGTCCCTATGAATGCTTAGATTAGGATTAGATAGTTATAAATCCATCTGTATGAGTAATTTAGCATTAGGAATAAGTAGAGGAAAATAACCTTCTTTGGAGGTTTGTCTCAAGCAACAAGGTCCCACACTTGGATACATTCCCATATTTCCTCAAAATATGAGTCTTCATGATTTAAAGTAGGGTGTAATTTTGAGCTCCAAATTTTTGGCATGCTTGATGGAACATTAATGAATACAACATTATTACTCGAGATTGGTGTGTGTCTCAATAGATTTCTTTCCTTTGGAGGAATCCTTAAACACATCTAGTGACTCCCAAGTTCAAATATACTGATTAATAAGTCTAGTGCCCACTTTCATGAGAAGACTACAAACAAGACCAAGTGCAACAAGTAGTGGACCATTTGAATATTTATAGTTATCACTAAGGAGAAGAAGAGACAGAACAACTCATAGATCACCATCTCCTCCAAATAGAACTCTTTCTATTCCTCCTCTTGTAGGCCCTTCTTTCTATCTTATAGGGTTTTAAGACCCATTCCATTCATGGCACAACAAAGAAATTTTCCCTTTTTCAACTTCAATGGTGGTAGTCCCTTAACTCTAAATGCCCAACATGATATACCAGTGTCTACCCTAAAAATTATTCCTTTCTTCACTAGTGAAAACCTCACTACCCCAGCTGATCATATTCAATATATTGCTAATGTATGTTTAGTTCATCTAGTTACAGAAGATGATGTTGCAGTTAGACTTCTTTCTTCTTCACTTAAAGGTAAATAACTTCAATGGTACAAAATTTTAAGACCTTCTTCCATTCACAATTGGGATGAGATTGACACAACTCTTTTTCAATAATTTGAGGAGAAAGCAGGAAACATATACTTGTTGGAGAAGTTAATAACTATCAAGAGGGGCCCCAATGAGATTTTGACTAAAATCAATTTCAAATTCTAGAAGACATGGGATAAACTTATATTTCTCTTGAGACCAACTCCACAAGGTGCTTTCCTCTACTTCTGGAGAGATATTAAATCTGATATTTCTAATATGGTTCAATCTATGGGTGTCATCTAATTAGTTTATTTTTATCCAATAGCCATTAGGGATAAGAATTGTTTGATACAAGATGGAAAAATAGCCCCTAGATTACCTATGCCCTTGTTTCCTGAATTGCCTCAAGCTTCACAACCTTCCATTTCTCCCATTCTTGAGAAAAACTCCCAATCTGCTGCCTCCACATCCTATTCTTCCCAAAAACAAAAGGATGGTGATGAAATGAAGGCCTTGATCATAAATTTACCAAATTAAGGTATATCCCTAGAAAATAACAAGCCCAATCTTATAGAAATTACCTAGGTCCTAACCAAGGACAATTTTCAAACCAAGGATTTAATCAAGGTTATAAGCCTTATAGAAACCAATATCTAAATCAAAGATATGGGAAAATCAGCAGAATGATAGATTGCAAGGTCAAAATCCACATCTTCCTCTTCAAAATTTGTCTCCTACCAAACCACTTCCTATTGTTAGTTCAAGTAAGGTAATTGTTCGTAAAAATAATGTGATATAAGAAACAAAGGAGTGCTATCCATATAATCAACCACAAAATATATATGATTGTGCAAATGGATTACGAGTTCAACCTCATATGGTTCAATTATTCCAATTAGAAGGAACCATTGATAGAAACAACCAAATCTAATTTGGAAGGAGCTCAGGAGGTCAATGTCAAGACTAATCTCAAGTTTTTGGAGGTGATGAGTTTTTATAATCAATCAAGTTGTGGGAAATTATAATATACCTCATACTCATGTTTTTGATAATATAACATCTAAGAAGAGAGTGTTGGATACTCAACCTTCATATTCTTCTAATCAAGCTAGTTTTCTTCATGATGAGAAGGAAGTTAGGGCTGATTTAAGTAAATATAGGTCTCTTGAGGTTCCTAGCACACCTATCCGAGTAAAGGAGGTTGTTCCACAGCTAAAGGTACATATCCCACTATTGGAACAATCAACAAAAGAGAAAATTACATCTCTAATACACAAATATACTGTAATTCCTTTTAACATTGTTGAGAAGATGAAGAAGAAAAATGTGAATGTGATAGTGTGGTATGCCCTAGCTATCTATTCTCGAGAGAGATCTCCTACATGAAGCTCACAAATAAATTCCTCAATGTGATCCATATATTAAAAAAGAACATAGTGCAACTAACTTATGCCAAGTAAAGGAAGAAAAATTAAGAAAAGTTAAAAATACCCCACCCTTTTATATGTATTTAATTTTAGGTGAACACTTGGTTCATAATTTCATGATTGACTCACGTGCTTTAGTACCTCTATAATGCCTAAGAAAATTTCTGATATCGTAGGTCTTGAGTACAATCTAGTTTCTAAATGTGTTTTACAATTTGATGGTTCAACTGTCAACATCTTAGGAGTGATAAAATATCTTGAGTTAACCCTACATGCTTGTCCAAGTCTAACTATAACTCAAGATGTCTCAGTCATTAACTTTCCTCCTTTATTTTCCATTTTCTTATCAAGATATTTCACTGCCAAGGTGGGTGGTTAATTATCCTGGATTGGTCTCACATGCTTCTAAGAACTAGATATGGTACTAGATTTACCATCCAAGCTGAGATAATATTTTTTTATCATGTTGAGTCTTATGAACTTACTCCTCTCCAATCTAATTATCTTATACATGAAGACCAATAACATGAGTTAGTTTAGATATAACAACCTACCCCTCCTTTTTAAATTCCTGATCTCATATTAGATGAATGGGCCAAGGAACATTATGAATTTGACCCTTATGATACAATTGTGGAAACTAGACTTAGAACTTATTACATTCATAAAGAAGAATTCATCACCCCCCACCACTTAAACAAGAATATTATGCTTTTAGATTATGGAAAATATTCTTTGATGGTTCTAGAAGTAGAAATGGAATCGAGTAGGTGTTTTATATTTTCCCAATGAATGAGAAATTATTATTTTCTCATAGGTTATAGTTTGCATGTTCTAACAATGCAACAATATATGAGGCGTTGTTTCATGACTCGTGTGATGCCTGTTAAAACAACCCACCCGATACCTAAGAAACAACCTAGGATTAGTTAGAAAATTTTGGAATAAATATTTTTGATTAGAAGTGTCCACAACCAAGTTGCAGAAGACAAAATTTGACCCAATTAGGTTCTAGAACAATTCTAAAATTACTAGATCATATTTTTCCTTCATTAACAAATATCAAGTTCACATGGTTCAAATTTTAGGGTTAAAAGTCTCGATTAGGTTCAGGAGTAATTTTCCCAAACAAATCTCAAAGGAAAAAAGGTCATGCTGGTTCCACCCCCTTCGCTAACACGCCATATCGCTGCATGTGGCACCTCGTGACAGTCAATTGTCGGTGAGGCAAAAGGTAAAATTTTCCATAATTTTAAAAAGGTCCTAAGGACAAAATAATGCTGCACCTCTTCCGCTACCCTTGAGGACACATGGCACCCTCGATTGGTCATGGGCTAGTGGAGGAAAAGATGAAAAATTTTCAAAAATTTATTTAAGGATTTTAATGGGAAAATTTTCTACCAGTCACCCACCAAGCAAAATTTTCTTGCCAAGGTAGAATAACTTCAAAATGTCATAATTTTTTCTAGAAATATCTATTTAGGGAAATAAGGACTTTATGGAAATATATCGATGCCCTCTTTGCATAGGAAACATAAATTTTTCTTTTTGGTAAAGTTTAAGAGGTCAATTTTGCAAAAATGATCTGCAGTTATTAAAAAGCCAACTGGTAATTTCTAACTTCTAATTTGATTAAATTGGATTTTCTGCTTCACTCAACATGTCAAAAATACATGGAGAATTGTTCTATGAAGAATTTAGAATGTTTTAGGGAAGTAAATTTGTTCGATTTCTTCAAGTTTGAATTTTGTCCAACCATTGACACAAAACGGCTGAGGAAAGGATTGGCTCGATTTTGAAATGTTCTAAATAGTTTTCTTAAGTTTTATTTTTCAATTTGAGTTCATTTATGATACAACATACTAAATTTTAACATCTCCAAGTTGATTAATGTGTGCAGGTCCGAATTGTACAATTTGATTGAATTTATTTGCCAGTATTAATTTTACAACAGAGATCTATTTCTTTTAAATCTGTATATTAATTTTTATCATTCAAGTGAGGCATTTCATTTCTAAACTAACCCAATACATTTAGTTGTTTATAAAAATCATTTCAAAGCTAAATTACCAATTCTGATTTCCAATTTTAATATATTTCCAAGGATACAAAACAATATACTTCCTTCATACGTATTTCTTTCCTTTACAATTAAATAGAGATCCCAATCACAATTTGATAATTCAACTCAACACAACAATGCAAATGAGAGATGAACTTGAAATTATTTATTAACTCCAAAGAGAATACATCTTTACATATTCCATTCCTTGAATGTAATTAACAGAGTTCTATTTCTTTCCAATAACAATACAGAATGTACATGTCTTTCACAATTCCAATATCTAACTTCATAATCAAATTACATACATATTTCTTCACAAAATACATGTTACAATTTCATCCACAACAAGTGGGAAAGGATTACAAATAAATATGTTTTCACAAGGGACTGTCAAACTACATTTTTCCTTTGCTCTAGGACAACAACATGCACATTTTCTCTTTCTCCAAGTTGATCACAACAAAAGAGGGGGAAAGGCAATGCTCTCCACCCAACCAAGACATCCAATGAAAGGAGAATACTTCCTTCATCATTGGCCCCCAAGCCCCAACCAAAATACAATAATAGGTGCAATTCAACCCATGGCAACAATTGGATTCCACAACACACAACATTCTTTCAAACATGCACATTGCAATATAAAACATAGTTCAACACAAAACAACAGTTCACAACTGCAATTGAAAACATTCCAATCAAAACTCAGGCTTGATCATGCAAGACAAAGGAGCAAGGTCTATGGGGGAAGCTACTTATGCCTCCCAATTGGGAATTGGGCATCCACCAAACAAACCGCCAATAAATTTCACCACACATATCCTTATGCCCCCACAAATCCCTCCTTATGCCCCCACAAAGTAAGAAATGCAAGCTATTTCTTTTCCATGGTGGATCCCAAACCCAAACTCCCTCCAAAAATTCTGATGCCAATGGCATTCCTTATGCCCCCCCACATGGATTCCCCATAGCCTTCTCCTACACCATCCCTAAGGCAGTCTACCCAACCAGCCAACAAATAAATCAAAGCATGCACCATTCACACAACACAATCAAGAAAATGACAGCATAAAAGGAGAGTTAAATTCCTACCTCTCCATGGTTACTTTTGTTTCCAACAACAAGCTTCAAATTCCAAGAACATAGTTCAAAACAACAATGCCAAGTATGAAGTTATCTCCAAATTCCTCCACAATCCACAAGAGCTCCAAACAACAAAAATGCGCCCCCAAGGAAGAATGCAAAAAGGTTCAACAACCCCAAAACAAGCAAGGAGTTTGAATTATATAGAAGAGGGAGAGAAGAGGATGATGTGGATCCATGTAGGATGCCACATCACACATCCTCAAATTCAAACACAAAAGACAAAATCCATTCTCCCAAGCACAATAAAGAGGTGGGTGAAAATATGACAAGTTACTTGCACACTCCAAAAATCCCACACCTCAAGGGACAACAAAATAAATAAAATGTAAGAAAGTGCAATTAAAAACATGCAACATGACTTAATAAAATGCATTATAAAAGTCACAAATCACTTCTCCAACCATAAGTATGGTTGGTAAATTAAATTTAGAGGCATGGGACAAGTTTTACTTGTCCCACAAGCCTCCAAAAACAGCCCCCAAGGACAAATTCGAATTTTTCATGGAGGTGGAGTATTTCATACTCCAAAACTAACTTACACAACTTACACATTCCTTACAAATTTAATACAAACAGCCAACAACTCTTATAATTACTTTCCCATATCCCAATTTAATTTAAATTTTAACATATGATTCCTCACATTAATCTACCACATTTAATTAATTAAAATAAGGGAACACATTACTAATAAAATACATGCAACAATAATAAAAGAAACACATTAATAAAATACACAAACCCATGGTCACATATAAAGGAATCCCCCCCCCCCCCATGGGAATCCCTAACAAAATACAACATACACACACAAAACAAGTTGCCATGGTGACCTTGTCGAATTCACCTAGAATTCCATTGTGGTTGGTCTCTAATCCCCTGATGTTTTGTTGTGATATTTTTAACCTGTAAAATACAAATACCTCCTTCGGCCTTGTGGCCATATCAGAACATCCAATATGATATAAATAAAATCACAAAATCATCTAAGTAAGTGAATCACAACAACATCGAAGTAACAACTACATCATTTGCATTTTTAATCAACAACCATATCATCATCAATATAATATCCATTTTCTAGATCAACTCATAATATCCAAATCACATGTCTGAACAACATCCATAAAAATCCATGTCAAATAATATATCATCATCCACATATAAGGTGTCTCTAATAATCATCATGCATCACAATCAAATCAAGATCAATAATAATCCATGATCAATGTCTAATAACATACTAAATCAAAACATAATAATGTCCATAATGTGATCAACAGTCTTAGCATAGGTATCAAAAAGGTGTCAAAGGGAAGTGGGCACTACAACATGCTCATTGGGGATAAGAGACAAATCAAAGCATTGTATATTTTTGGGGATACATAATTGGTCATACACCAAGTGAGAGGGAATTTTTCTACTAAGAACAAGCTTATGAAATATTATAAGCATAGATTTTGGGATTTTGTGGAAAGATTTGATGTTTTGTCCTGCAAGTAGTGCTAAGGAAATTGAATAAAGAAATAGACAAAATGGAATCCCTTGGATAAAAATTTTCACCAATTGAGGACCTTATCCAAGGTGATGAGAACATGTTAAAATGATTGTTATGCCATCAATTATGGATAATAAAGTCAGCTGGTAGATATTTGCTAATGATGAATAAACTATTTAGTGTATCCAATATGAAGTTGATTTTTCCTAAAAATGCAATCCGATTTGCATGATAGCTATGGTGATAAAATTATTCAACTAAATAAAAATAAATTACCCAAAGGATAGGTCACCCTTGAACATATTTTCATTTTTGATGATGAATTCAAGGGAGAAGATAAGAACATAACAACAAGGCAAGAGGAGTGAAAATCAATCAATATTGCCTAAGGAAAAGATCTATTTCTTAGAAAGGTATGCGATAAATATAAAAAGTAAGATTTTATATCCTTATGTCAAATATATAATGATGTATTCTCATGGAACTATGAAGATCATAGGGGTTTTGATCCCGACATTGCTCAACATTCCATAGATCTTGATCCTTCCACCAAGCCAATTAGAAAAAGCAAACGCTTGTCAATCTCAAGATATATCCCCTCATGAGGAAAGAATCATCCAAACTCATTGATTTAATAATAATATTTCCTATCAAATAACCTTCTTGGGTCAAAAATCTAGTCCTAGTGAGGAAGAAGAATGGAGAAATTAGACTTTGTGTGGACTTCAGGGATTTGAACAAATATTCCCGAAAGATCATTATCCTTTACCTTCCATGAAACAAATTTTACAAACCGTAGCATGAAATGAGATATTTTCCATGCTAGATGGATACTCGAGTTTCAATCTACTGCACACACAAAATCATGCACTCTAGCCATTATTTAGTCTCGATCTTATACTACTATTCTTATGGTTTTTAAGTGAAGAAAGTATTAATTAACTCCCCTATCTTGGTCATTTTTATTTACTTTTATTGTAATTCCTAACCTTCACCGCACATATGCCCAAATGCTTTTGAAACTTTCTGTCATTTTAACCTTGATGGGGCACCTAGGCTAGTACTAGGGCATCCATCGACACCTTGGTCCTAGTTGGGGTGCCCCGACGCTTTTACACTTTCCCACAACTTTTTGGCACTTTCTAGCTGTTTGAGATTCTTATCTATTTGGTGGTTGGTCTTTTTCAGGTTAATTATGAAATCAGAACAAGAGAACCATATAAATATAAAGTTATGAGACCATAATAAGGGATAAATAATTAGGAACTACTATCATCATCTAAGGTTACATCCATCTAGAGCTCATTTTACATCCATCTAGCTCCATCACAAAGGCACAAGGTCAGGTTCATCCGCATCACACCGTATAAGAGGGAAGTTTATTATATATTCCATCCACCATTCTATTATATTTTATACACAATTATTTCTCATTACTTTCACAAAATTATATTGACGCAAGAGAATCCTAGGGCATGATCACACACACTCACATAGAACTACATCAGGTTTGAGATGTAGTGCAATGCTCAGTTAGTAAGTCCACTATTGTGGCCGCTGAGGATAATCCAACCCCTTTATTTACATTTTTATTTTTTGGGGATTGATGTTTATTTTAGGATCTTGTAGGTATTTATTTCATCACCGATCATTTACGACATCTTACACAGAGAAACGAGTTACACGTGACATGAAGTGAAGGATTCAGATCATATTTTGACCCTATAGAGCTAGTTTTTAGACCTCTTGCATAGATCAAGGTGTCCGCAAGCACCTTGATACTCTCTCGGTTGCTCCACCCCTTCGATAACTCAGATCCATCCTTCTTAGGACCTCTATGTGTTCTCTCCTACATCCGTAATATTCAGCTTGATTTTACGACACGGTCCGATCAACCTCTCGAATCAACTAAGCTCCTTCTAACCCTACTTGTCAATTAGGGTTTCACATTTTCATTAGTTTAGTTTTTGGGTCACTTTCTATATTTATTCACTATTATTTACTATTATTCCTAGTTAGATTAACTACCCTTATTCAGAGTCTCTTACCGCCACTCTAGGAGAGTGTTCTTTTTGAGACCTCTCCTTCATTTGACAAAAAATTTCACAAGCTTAATCTTCATGAAACTAAACTTTTATCCATTATAAAGGTTAAGTATCAAGAGAAAGCTTCCTCCTCCTCTCGTTTTCAAAACAAGGCACCATGTTAACCTTCTATAACTAAAACAACCGACGCCAAAGTTATTGTCAATGCATGCACTACTCCTAAAGAGGCTCACTCACCACCACCACCTAGGCATTTGTTTACTAATTTTCCTATGGCCCCACATCTCATATTACAACAACTTCTTGAGAGCAATCTTATCACACTCCCTCCACCACTCAAACTAGATCCATCATGACCAAAAGGTAGGAATTACAATGAAATCTTCTGATGTGATTATTATAGATGTGTATGGCATTCTAGAAATCGATGTTTCAAGCTCTACATAATCATTCAAGATTTCACTGATAATAACAAGCTTGAATTTCCTAACTAGTAGAATATGCACCTATCAATGAAAAGGGTAAAATCAAATTGTTTAACAATCAATCTCAACAATGTGACAAGAAAGCATCTAACTCTTCTGCTAATCATACATATCATGTAGTTCCTTTTCCCGCATTAAGGGCTCTTGATTTATTAGTTACACATAATAACGCTTCGCCACCAGTCATCTCTTTCTCTAGTTATGATTATCATGTGAATTTAAACTCTAATCACTTACACATTAATGCATCTATCAGTTTGGTTTCCATTAATAATACTAAGGTTGAACCTTCGTGGCCCATTAGTGTATGCTCCATTTCACTTCTTAAGGCTATCAGCTACCCTCAATCAAAATTGAATAGCCTTTTAAAAAACCATTTGGTGTAGTCAAATTACATGTTATAGTTGGTCCTCTTAATATGTTTGTGCCTTTCCTCATTGGAAACGTAGTTGACAGTGTGATATGCTTTTCGGTCTCAATTAGATTTTTTGATCTCAATATATCATATTTATGAATCAAGTTATCTATATTGATGGTGTCCCTCCATTTAATCCATGGTCACCATCTCCTTGCACATTCATTAGCACATCACACTCTATATTACTCAAAGAATAATCTACTACTAGTTCACCTACTCACACATTATCTACACAAACTCACCACTCGCTAGTCCTATACATAGGTATAGTCCCATTCCTAAGATAGTTACTACATTTTTACATAGATCACCATCCCAACTTATTCCATGTGGGTTTCCATCACCTTCACAATCAACATCACGTAGATCTCCATCACTAACTCATCTATCACATGAGCATAGGATACTCATCTATCACATGAGCATAGGATTCATTCACCAACATAACATTTTTCTACCATACCACCATTATTAGACCACATTCATACACTTTCATTATCACATGCATCGAATGAAGGACCTACATCCTTCACTATCATTGTATAGTTCATTCATATGTACACCCCTAGGGGCATAACATCTAACACCCCCCATCATATTAGCATAAGTGCATATCTCATATCTACATTTTCATACATCAATCTTATAACATAGGGATACTCATCATACATTTTAGCATCATCATTACCTGATGACACACTCTTGTGCTTTGATTCACACTTGACCGCTTGAGGGCATACCAAACATGAACTCCACACACTACACAATAGTTACTACACATTGTGTTTATTCACACCTCGCAAACCTTACATCACAGATTATGTAGTTTACATCATTTTGACATTTACACATTTACACATCATACATCATACTAGTCCTCAACATACATGTGACACACTTGCATCTAGCATTGTATACTACTCATCATACACATCACAAGCACTCATTTCACACCATTAGTCTATCTATACATTTTTTCATTTCATGATATACATTGTATATCGACACCCTACATATCACATGGTCGTCTATTATCATCATGCATATTACATTGTCTTCTATGCGATACACTCACTACCATATGAGGTAATTTAGTTCCTCATTCCATACTCGATTGTTAAGGGTTTACAAATCAAATGGACCTTATACTTACACGTTCATCATTCAACCTTTCATCATGCAACATTCCTAGGTTAGTGACATATGCCATAGGCTAAATGGTCACCTACTCTATCATCTTGTAGTGGTATACGCTTTAGGCTACATCACCACTCCCTTTTTCATCACGTAGTGGTATACACTCTTAAGATACATCATCACTCCTATGTTCATCTTGTCGTGATATACGCTTTGGCTATAAGGGTTCACACACACATCATTTCTAGGTCGCATCTCATCAATACACATACACATTCATCACAACATGTTAGAAACAACACACACTTTGACCATTTCTCGATGACACACTCTCGTTTATGGTTCATTCTTGACTGTTGAGGGGGAAAACCAAATGAACCTCATTGCATACATTTCCATTCACGTGGGGAGAATGCAACTCCTATCATTCCATTCCATCCATCCATGACATATCACATATCATGGTTATTTTTACTCTTGCTTGCATTTGTTTGTTCATGGTTACTTTATTACATATGCTAGATAGATCTATTGTATGCCATTTATTTATACCATAAACACATGCATATTCGTGCCTTTGTCTAGTTGTGATCAAAGATACAAGTATCTTACATGTAGCACGGATGCTTACCTTCTACCCTTCCTACACTAGTTGTTGGGGACATCCACATTTGACTCTCATAGGTGGTATTGTTTCATTTTGTTCTTACCACTTTACATTACTTGGTTATACATGCTTTGACATACTAGTTATCTTTCTAACAAGATAACGGGTGCTTCATGTAAAGAATTTGTTATGCATGGATATTTTCTTCCATACTTATTTGTTACATTATCTTTTATTGCTTATTTTTGTATGTTCACTTTGCCCTATGATTGTTGTGCACAATTGTTTGTTGTATGTGGCCATGATGGCTTTGTGTGTCATTGCGACATCACGCGTGATGTCCCATGTTTTCATCTTGCTTTGTATAGATTTTTTTACTTCTTGCATGTTTACATTACTACTTTACTTGGTAGCTTTTACACTATTTGTGTAGATTACACATTGTCTTATACATGTATGCTTGTTAGTACTAACACTTGTCTTTGGCTAGCCTTCTTGTTTGTGCACACCTTGGTTTCTACCAAGTACATTCACTTCCCCCTGCAAGGAAGAGTTTCAAAGTATATGCGGTTGATCCTCTTTTAGGGCCGCATTCTCCCATTAGTGACATCACATGTTCCCCCAAAGAGGGGGAATTGTTTGGGGTCTTTACATTCTACATAGCGCTTCTACACCACTTTGGTTCAGTGCACTTTTTTTTTCCCTTGGAATTATGGGTTATATATACAGTGAGTGAGTTCATACCACTACAAACCCCATATAAAGCATATTTTATAGGACATGGTTGTCCTTAGCATTTTAGGGAGCAGTTAAAGGTTAGAGGATACATCGGAATTCCTCTCTATACTACTTCGTCCAAAGGGCATCGGATCACCTAAAAACTACGCAAAGACATAGATATCTTCACAAACATTTAGGGAAGTAGTTACAAGTTTGAGGATATAGCGAATTGCTCCCAACACTTCTTCGTCCTATGACATCAAATCACCCAAAAAAACCTAGGACAAGATATCCTCTTTCTATAATCTTTCTCTCAACATAGATCAAGTGCACATGTTCCATTTTTCATTTACATACTTTAAATTTACATGATTTCAGCTACATATACATGTGTATTTGACTACTTGATAATTTTATCCTTTTCAGTCCGTTTGTATGAGAAATAAGTAGTCAAAACCACTACAACAAAATGGGGAAACAACAACAACATCTTTTGGAAAACACACACCATAATAACCATGGAGGTACATTACACATATCGGTAACCAAAACATGTTTCTACCCTAGGTTCACTCTCATCACTTTTTATGTGCTTTTTGCATCTTTAATTTCCATGCTTCATCATATTTTTTTCATTCCATGCTTTCTCTAGTCCTTGAACTCATTTCTACATCACTCTACATGGATTATCAGTACCCATATCTATGTACTTTATATTACCGAGATTTCCAATCACCAACATAAAGTGGGGAAAATGTAGACATAACATATTGTATTTTAGACATTATTTAGTCTCGGTCTTATACTACTATTCATATGGTTTTTGAGTGAAGAAAGTACTAATTAACCGTCGTCTCTTGGTCATTTTTATTTACTTTCTATCGTAATTCCCAACCTTCACCGCATAAATTCCTAGTCTATTTTTGACACTTTCCATCATTTTAGCCTTGACTAGGGCATCCGAGCTAGTACTTAGGACTCCCTAGTCCGGCACCTCGATCCTTTTTACACTTTCTAGCCATTTGAGCTTCTTATCATTTTGGTGGTCAGCCTTTTCAGGGTTAATTATGAAATTAGAACAAAAGAACCATATAAATATAAAGTTATCGAGACCATAATGAGGTACTAAGCACTAGGCACTACTATCACCTTCTAAGGTTGCATCCATCTAGATCCATCACAAAGGCACAAGGTGGATTCATCTGCATCACATTGCATAAGAGGGAAGTTTATTCTATTTCATCCACCATTCTATTAAATTTTCTACACATGATTATTGCTTGCTACTTTCATAAAGTATGACTAGTACAAGAGCAACCTAGGGCATGATCACACACACTCACATATAACTACATTAGGTCTAGATGTAGTGTACAACACTTAGTAAGTCCACCATTGTGGCTACTCGAGACATCCCGACCCTTCATTTGAATTTTTATTTTTTAGGGTTTGATGATTATTTTGGGGTATTACATGTCTTTCTTTCATCACTTATCAATGATAACATCCTCGACACGAGCAATGAGTTACACGTGATAGGGAGAAAAGGATTTATATCATCTTCCGACCCTCCCAAGATGGTTTTTGGACCTCTTACACAGACTAGGGTGCCCAAAATCAAAACTAAGGCACCCACGGGTTCCCTAATCCTCTCCTAGTACCCCATTCCCTTTAGAAAACTCAGATCCATCCTTTTTGGGACCTCTATATATTCACTCTTGCCTTCGTAATATTTAGTTGATTTTACGACATAGTCCAGATCAGCCTCCGAATTAGCTAAGCTCCTTCCAACCCTATTTTTTAATTAGGGTTTCACATTTTCATTAGTTTAGTTGCTTGGGTCACTTTCTATATTTATTTACAACTATTCAAATTATTTACTATCATTCGTAGTTAGATTAACTACCCTTATTCCAAATTTTAGTTAATCATAATCAGATTAAGGTTATAAAAGAGGACCACCCTTTAAAAATACATTTACAACCAAGTGGGGAACACACACATATCGAAGATGCCCATTGTTTTGTCAAATACAGGTGTCACATTCTAAAGAGAAATGGACATTTCTTTTAAAGGGTATATTAATGATTTCATCCTCTTCACTTGGATGATATCACCATTTTATCAAAAGAGAGTAAAGACCATATCAATCATCTTGAGAAAGTATTTGAGAGATGTAGGGAATTTTGGGTATCTCTTAACCCAAAGAAGTGTAATTTTACGGTTCATCATTAAAGGCAAGATTTTGGGGCATATTATTTCAAAAATGGCATTGTCATTGATCTAGAAAGAATTTCAGCCATCTTGTCTCTCTCTCTTGCTAATTCACAAAAATTCTCTACAGTCATTCATTGGAAAGATAAAATTTGTTAGGAAGTTTATTCCTAAATTTGTAGGATTGGTTAGGCCTATCGAAGATGATGCTTAAGAAATATTCAATCTTTAAATGGACAACATAAGGAAATGAAAACTTTTTCAAGATCAAAAAAGAAAATTTTCAAGCTCCTACAATTATCAACCTTGACTACTCTAAAGATTTTATCCTATGCACATGGAGTTGAATCAAGTATTGTTACTATTTTAACACAACAAAATGATCAAGGTTTAGAACAACCACTGAATTATTCAATCAAACATTGAATGATTATAAATTAAAATACAAACACATATAGAAACAGGTCTTTTCCATCATGAGAGATCTCAATAACTTCAAGAGTATGCTTGTCACCAAACACATTAAAATTATAGTCTCGCACTCCAAGGTGAGAGAATTCATTATAAGAGAAAAAATTAGTAATGTGAGAAAAGAGTTGGATGGGTGACCAAGATTATGGAATATGACATGACTATTAAAGCCACAAAATTTTTAAGAGGAATAACACTTTGTGAGAAGCTAGATTTGACTGATCTGAAAAATATCTACTTTGGAATCATTCATATAATCACAATTAAATGTTGTTGTTCTACTTTCGATTAGAAAATTACAGAGATAGCTAGTGAATTAATTTTCTACTTAGAATAAAAAAATCGCAGGAAAGGAAAGAATGTAAACTCATGAACACTAATAATTTTAATCCTGAAACCTCCGGAGGAGGAAAACCATTCGGGAAGGGAAAAAATCTTTCTTCCCACTTTTTATTGGCCAATTCAAATAATAAGTATAGAATTTACAATAAGTATGAAAGAGAAGTAGATAATATCTCACACTTCCTCCCAATTACTTGTTTTCTCTACCTCAAAACTCCTTTCTTCTACAAACACAATTATAGCACTAAGAATTCTTGGCTCACTTGCTTTCATGCTTCGATGATCAAAAATCTCCTTCCTACATGTATTTATAGCACTTCTCATGTCCTCCTATGCACTGGAGGATGGGAAAAGTCTTAAAGGAGAATAGACATGAACAACCTTTCCGATTTTGGGACTGTTCATTTTGAATTTTTATTTTTCTATCTAAAAGTGTTAGGACCGCCACCCAATGCATCGATGGTCATAAGATCACCACTTTGCATAGAGTGGTGGTTTTGTTAACATAAAGACAAAACCTCTGTTTCTTTTTCCCTCTTTGTTGTTGGATGATCCGATGAAGTAGAGTCAATTTGGATACCTATAGATCACACCTCCTCTTGCTTAGGAGGCTTTTGGTCCCACAAAATCTTAGTGGGGGAGTATATGAGGGAATAACTCCCACTTGCTCCTTTAAGTACCACTGGCCTACCTTGGTGTCTTTCCTTTCACCAATCTACCAAGACTCCTGGGACCTCTCCTAGTCTCTCTGACCTTCTACTACAGCACTACATCCTCCTCTAATTCACCTTGTGAGTCCAAGATGAAATCCTCAATGGAAGGTAGCAATTGTAGTCCTTCATCTTCATCTAACATGGATGGATCATATAGGTGTAGCTTATAACGCTTTATTATAGAGTACATCCTCATAAATGACAAAAAATCAAGTCAAAAGGCATTTTCTCCAACTTGCTCCAATATTGTGAATGGTCCATATCATAGTGGTTTGAGCTTCCGTGTTTGACCTTATAGTCTCTCTTTTCTCAAGTAAAGAAAACTATATCTCCAACATGAAGCTTATGTTCTCTCTTATGCTGATCGTGCCTAGCCTTATACTTGGCTTGAGATTTCTCTAACTGTTCTTTGACTTTGAAATGGATTTTCTGGATCCTCTCAATGAATTTGTTTGCTCTAGTCACCTCTGTGTCTCGTGTCTCCTCCTCATATTTCTTCCTAACTACTATGTCTAGTGGATTTTTAGGTAGATATCCCAAGCATGTTTCAAATGGTGACTTCATAGTGGATGTGTGTACTGTCCAGTTATAGGAATGTTAGATGTAGGCTAAGGAATCATCCCAAGTCCTTGGGTATTTTCTATTATACCCTCTGATCAACTGTACCAAATTCCTGTTCACCACCTCTATCTGTCCATCTATCTGTGGATGGAAATCCATGCTCCACTGTAACATGGTATCCATTTTGTCCTACAAATTAGTCCAAAACTTCCCCAAGAACTTGAAATCCCTATCAGAAACAATAGACTTTGGCAAACCAAAATGCACCCATACATTAGCAAAGAAAAGATATGCTGCCTCATGTGATTTTATAATCTTTTTACATGCCAAAAGAATACACATCTTATCAATCTATCAACAAAACATACAGATAGTCATGGCCATGTTTATACATAGGTAATCCTCATATAAAATCCATAGAAATGTCCTCCCATAGATGAGTGGGTACTAGCAAAGGCATATATAAACCTCCTTCCTAGTCTTAGGCTTATTGGTACAACAAATTTTATATCCACGTATAAATTTTGATAATTCTTCTTTCATATTTGGCCAATACATATACCTTTGCAAATGGGCTAGGGTCTTACCAACACTGGAAATGTCCTCACTAATTTCAAGGTATGTGATTCCCTCATTAATAGAAGTCTTTCTTCTTTAGCCACATAAAGCTTCCCCAATCGGTAAAGTAGTCTTTCCTTAAGATAACAATCTTCAATCCCCATCCTTTCAGTCCCTTGGGACCGCAACTTTTGAAATATCACCCCAAATTCTCTATCATGGGCATATGCCATTTTATAATATTCCTTCGTGAAGGGCTCAATCTGAGAGATAGTGGCAAAGAAGGATAACTTATCCTATGTGAGAGGCCTAGACAACATGTCTTCCACCAAGTTTGTACTACCCTTCTTGTATTTGATCACCGGATGGAACCAAGAAGTAACCCCATCCATTTGTAGTGCCTTGCCTGCTGCAATTTAGAGTATGTTTGCAAATACTAGAGAGGTTTTGGTCAGCAGTGTGCACAATAGTTTCTTTACCCAAAAAATAAAGTTTCCATTTTTAATTGCTGAACTAATGCATAGATTTCCTTATCATATATTGAATATCCTTTAACTACTGAAGTAAAATTTTTAGAATGATAGCATTTAGGTTTACCTCCTTGAAGAAACACTGCACCCATATCATAATCACTAACATCTGTCTCTACTTCAAAGGGATGCTACAAATTAAGAAGAGCAAGTACTCTTGAGAATGACTAATCTTGTATTTCAATAACTCAAAGGATTTGTCTTGTTCCTTATCCTTGTCAAAATCCTTACTCTTTGTGGCCACTATGTGTAGAGGTGCTGCAATCATAGAGAATCCCAAAGTGAACTTCCGCATGTACCGTATCGCTCTCCAAAAACTCATAGTATTTTGGCTCCTCTTGGTGTTGGCCAACTTAGTGATGGATTCCACCTTCTTTGGATCCACTCATAGCTCTCCTCCTCTAACCAGGTTCCCAAGATAGACAAGTGAGTATTTGGAAAATTCATGTTTCTTCATATTACAAAGCAAACTTGTTTCTCCCAAAGAACTTGCAAGACTTGTTGCAAATGAGTTAGATGTTCTCCCATGTGGCACTAAAAATCATGATATCATTTAGAAAAAAATGACACATGAATCTATGAAATACTACAATATATCATTCATCAATATCATAAATGTAGTAGGTACATTGCATAAACCAAATGGAAGTACTAACCACTTATACAAACCATGTTTTGTCTTGAAAGGAAGTCTTCCATATATCCTCCTCCTTCATTCTACTTGGTGATAGCCTAAATTGAAATCCAACCTTGTGAAGAAATTGGCATACTAAAGTTGGTCCAAGAGATCATCTATGTGTGGAAGTGGATATCTATTCTTTATGGTGATCTTGTTCAAAGTACAACAATCGATGCACATTCTCCAAGAACCATGCTTCTTCGGCACCATCACAATAGGAAAACTACATGGTGAGGTGCTCGGACATATCACACCCTAGTGTAGTATTTCCTAGATTTTTTTTCTTTACTTTAGTACTCTTTAGCAAGGATTTCCTATATAACCTGATGTTTGGTAGAGGGACTCTAAAGCAATAGTGGAATATCATGTTCTACTTCCCATTTTGGTGGTAACCCAAAGGGAGCCTAAAAATATTCTTGAAAAGACTGAATAATAATATCCAAATCTTGCTTTCCTTTATTAGAAATATCTAAAATTCTACCCCATCTTGTTTATCCTTTAATAAAAGTAAACAAAATTGATTATGATTTTCCGAATAAGTCATTTTTATTCGTTATTACTCACCATAGTAACTTGTGTTTTACATTGGTGTTCTCGATGTTGTAGTTAATCCCATCCTTAACCCATCTATATTGATTTTCCCTTCTCATAAATATAACATCCCTAATATACAAGTAAGGACTCCCAAAACAACATCAAAATCATCAAGTGGAATAACATCAACTTCCAATACATCAATATACTTGAGAATTTATCCCAAACTTGACCTTACGTCTTTTTGTTATCTGAATTTCAACACCCTTCTTCACCCAACCTAAAGGATAAGGGTGTGGATGCTCATAAGTCTCAAGACCATGCTTATTTACAACTTCTTCGTAAATCAAGTTAGATTGAGAATTGATATCAATCAATCTCTCTGATTTGGATTTTGATCTGGAATAGTCTACTCATCTCCTCTTCCTAGTTGTCCATGTTGGTGGCCATCCATCCAAGCCTCTCGTCTACATCATAGTCATCTTTGATTTCCACCTCCCCTTCTATCTTTACAAATTTCATGGAATTCTTTGAGTCCTTGGTTCGCTTCTTCGGATGTAACTCTAGATGAAAATTCCAACATGTAGCATTAATATGACCATTGATATCATAGTTCTTGTAAAAATCTTGGGATCTTTACAAGTATTTAAAGTAGTGGTAGTTTGTTTACCTTTCCCTTTCTACTTACCTTTGTTACTTGTTTTCCCATGTTCTTTCTTCTGCTGATTTTTTGTCTACTTTTCCCTTGGATTTGCTTCTCCTTCCTTCTTCTTTTCATCATCTATGTAGTATTCCTACACACACGCCTCATTGAGATATTTGGGCTTCATACTTTTCTTTGAAGATGAGTGTGAAGTCCTCCCAAGTACTTAGTCAAATACCCTATCCTCCAAGTCCATATTCAAGCAACATGGCATGCCTCCAAAAATCCATGGTATATTCCTACACACTTTAACCACTTCCTTGTCTAAAATACTACCATTTAATTATTTGGTTAGTCTTGTGGCCAATAGGATAGAAGTTAATTCTCGTAATTCTTTAAATTCTTGCCAAGATTTCACAATAGGACGTTTCTTCTTTTCACAAGTGGCCAGATGGGTTTCCCACCAAACCAGAGCATGTCCCTCCATTTTGAGATGTCAAAGGTGATCCTTTGTGCCTCAATGATATTATGGATGCTAAAGTAGACTTCTAATTGTTTTAACCATTTATCAAGCAACTATGCATCTACTTGTCCTTCAAATCTTTTAATTTCAACTTTCATCTCAACTTTAAAAGGATCATGATCAAATTTTACCTTCTCTCTTGCATTTAAAGTCTCTTCTTCATGCTCTTCCCCATATTCTTCCTCATGGTGTCTCCTCCCTATGCAAATTTTTTTGGCTAAGCCTCAAACCACTGAGTCCATGGAGTCTTGCTTAACAGAGGCCATCTTCTGCAAATCTACAATTTCTTCTTGTCTTCTAAACATCCTATCCATCATGGTCTCCATCATCTTGATTCTATGGACCAATTTTTCTTCCTCCACTTTTCCCTAAATTATATGTTTCCACTTCCTTGTAGAAATATCTCGATCTTAAGGTAAATCCTATTCACCTTGAGATCTTGTCATTGTCATACAAATCCAAGAATGAATACCACAGTCATTCTTGAATACTTGTTAGCTTTGATACCAAAATGATATGTAAATTCTGTACTTTGGAATCGTTCACAAAAGTACAATGAAACACGTTGTTGTTCTAATTTTGATTAGAAAATAACAGAGATATTTAGTGAATGAATTTTCTTATGCTTAGAATCAAAAATTGAGGAAAGGAAAGAATGTAAACTCATGAACACCAACAATGTTTATCCTAGAAACCTCCAAAGGAAGAAAACCATTTAGACAGGGTTCATTTTAAGAGACCTCCTTTTAATCGGCCAATGGAGAATACTGCGAATATCCTCGAATCGGTTTCACGGGAAGGCAAATTTTTCATGTATGAAAAAAATTCACTTGATTATCAAGCTACGACAAAAGGTTTTCTTCTACAAAACGCATTTCCAAGACGGAGATTTTTCTCACTTTCGCATGCTTCGAAAAAATGCTTGATGTGCGGCAAAAAATCTCCCCTGTCTTATAACCTTTCTCACCTCTCCTTTCTCATAAAAGAATCTCCGAAAGGTTATGCATCAAAAACTCTTTGTCGTTTCATCTTCTTGCGTAAATATCTATTATACCTCCTTGTCGTGCTTCAAAAATGTAGTGACGCGCACGTCAATGTACCTTGGTCTCAGATCACCGCTGCGCATCAGCGGACCTTAGTGACGCCACGTCTACTACATAACCGTCCTATTACGCCGCTACAAAACCTCGCTGACGCATTATTTTCCTTCATTTTTTTGCGCGATTTGATGAAGTAAAAATATCCCGTCGGCCCTCATCAACCTCTGATGCCTGAAGATTCTTGCTCATTGAAAAAACTCCATGTCACTGTCAAATCAATCAAAATATTTGTCATGCATCTACTGATGCGTCAAAATATCTACAATATCTCCTTGTCTACAAACCCTCCTTGTCGCACAAATCAATAACTTAACCCCTTGTCGCGTGTCTATAATAAAGGGATATATCATATTGTTGAAAAATGTGGAAGTAGAAGTGTTCTACATGTGAATAATCTAGGTTTATATAGGGATATTTTTCAAGGGTAGGTGAAGCCACCCTTAAAAAAGTAAAGTGTAATTTTTAGGTGAATCAGTAGCACCACACCCTGCAAAAATTCACCTTTTCAAAATTTTCAAAAATGGAATATTCGCCATATTACGAATATTCGCCACTAAAATTTTCCCCACGCATTCGGGAAGGGAAAATGCTCTTTAATCCCACTTTTTATTGGCCAATTCAAATAAGAAGTATAAAAATTACAATAAGTAGGAAAGCGAAGTAGATAATATCTCACACTTCATCCCAATTAATTACTTACTCTACCTCAAAACTCCTTTCTTCTACAAACACAATTCCAAATAAGAATTCTTGGCTCACTTGCTTTCATGCTTCGATGATAAAAATATCCTTCCTACATGTATTTATAGTCCTTATCATGTCCTCCCATTCACCGAGGCATGGGAAAGGTCATGGAGGAGAAGAGGCAAGGATTCAACAAACTTTATACATTCTTGGGACTGCTTCATTTCAAAGTCTGAAAGTGTTAGGGACCATTGCCTAATGTAAACCGGTGATCACAGGACCACCACCTTGTTTGGGTGGTAGTTACAAGACCAAAGCTCCTAGGTTGGGCGGTGTTAGATATAACATAAAGACAAAAAACTTCATTTCTTCATTTTCCCTATTTGTTGCTAGTTGATCCGATGAAGTAGAGTCATTTTGGATCTCTATGGATCAAACACTCAAGATGATCAAGAAACCTCTTTCTTCATGGATGAGGGACTTCCACACAATGCTGAAATTCTGCAAGATAAAGGAAATTCACTCACTACCCACATTCTTATCCACTAGTGCATATAATCCTAGCCTAAGCGAAGAAAAAGAAGGCATTTGAGATTGTAATAAATTCCCTATGCATTGATTGGTGGGATTATTTTTAAAAGGAACATTGATGGAGTGTTGTTAAGATGTATTGAAGGTGATCAGGTGAACAAGGTATTGGTAGAATTCCATGATGGTTTTTCTAGTGGAAACTTATTTGCCAAGGCCACTACTATGAAAATTATAAAGGAAAGATACTTCTAGCCCACACTAGTTGTAGATTCTCATCAATGGGTCAAAAATGTAAATAATGTGCTTTCTTCACTGGTGATAAGAGGTTGATACCCTTCCACTTCACCCAATCCAATAAGATCAACCATTCTCCCAATTGGGTATTGACTTCATTGGCATGATTAATCCCCCACTAATACTTAATAAATGGGTTTTAACAAAAACTGATTATTTTACCAGATGGGTAGAAGTTGTGGCACTTTGATCCATAGGGATCCATAAAAACACACCACTTCATCAGTTTCATCAGCACCAAGAAGGAGAAACAAGAAAAGTGAGAAAAATGAGGTAAACAGAGGTTCTGGAAGGAACCGCTGCTCTGTGTAGAGCAACAGTTTCAGAACCGTCACCACCTAAGGTGATGGTCCTAAAAGCACCACCTAGCCATGAAAGTGGTCCTAAGACTACCAGTTTGCTCAGGGTGGTGGTTCTAATAATTTTGAATAGAAAAGAAGAATGGAACATGAATGGATGTGAATTTGAAGTGCCTAGCCATTTCTCTTCCTTCCATGTCCTTTCACATTCTCTAGTGCACGGGAGGACATGTGAAGGCCTATAAATGCATGAAAGGAACAAGAGAATAGGAATTCAAAGATCTAGAGAGATCGAGAAGCAAAGTTTAATGAGAGCAATGAGCAAGATCTTCAGTGCTAGAATGGAATTCTAGAAGCAAGGTGTAGAAACAAAGCAAGCAAGTAATTGGAGAGAAGGTATACACTATTTCTTCTTTTCATACTTATTGTAATCTGTAATTATCTATGTTAGACCAATACAAGTGGGAAGAAAGAGAAGTTTCCCTTCCCGACTAGTTTTCCTCCTTGGAGGTTTCTAGGATAAAATTGTTGGTGTTGAAGTTTGAATTATTTCCCTATCTACAATTTCCTTTATATAGCACTAGATAATCAGTCACAAAGCTCTAATTTTTTAGAATTCTATGTCATTTTCCAAAGTTGAAAGTAGAATAAAATAGTTGTGTGATTCGTAGAGTTCTAAAGTAGAAGTTTACGGATCATTTTGGTATCAGAGCTAATTATATATCCAGGACTATGGTATTCAAATATTTCTTGTGATTTTGTATGATAGTGAAAAGCTCCAAAGGTGAAGAAGTTTTACCTTGAGCCAGATATTTCTACAAAGAAGTGGAAACAGAGAATTCAATCTCAAATGGAGGAAGAGAACTTGGTCTCGTAGAGTCGAGATGCTAGAGACCATGATGGATAGATTGTATAGAAAACAAGAAGATCTTTCATCTACAAAAGATGGCTTTCGATTAAACAAGATTCCATGGACTCGGTGGTTCAAGCACTAGCCAAAAATTCAGCTATCGGAAAGATCCATGAAGAGGAAGTTGGGAAGAGCATGAAGAGAAGCCAATTGTAATCGAGAAGGTAAAATCTGCACATACACCTTTTAAAGTTGAAATAAAAGTGGAAATAAAGAATTTTCAAGGAAAATTAGATGCATAATTACTAGATAAATGGGTAAAATATTTGGAATTATACTTTAGTGTGCATAATGTCATTGAGGCACAAAGGGTCACCTTTGCACATCTCAAAATGGAAGGTCATGCTTTGGTTTGGTGGGAAACCCATCTAGCCACTTGTGAGAAGAAGAAACGTCTTATTGTCAGTACTTGGAAAGATTTTAAAGAATTGATAAGAGCTAACTTCTATCCTATTGGTCATAAGACTGACATGATGATTAAGTGGTAGTACTTTAGACAGGGAAACGGTCAAAGCATGCAAGACTACACTACAAAGTTTTGGAGACAAGCCATGTTGCTTGATATGGACTTGGAGGATGAGGACATTCTAACCAAGTATTTGGGAGGAATTCACACTCACCTTCGGAGGAAGGTACTATCCACGAATCCCAAGGATCTCAATGAAGCTTGTGTACAAGCATACTACATTGATGATGAGAAGAATCAAGGAGAAATAGAGCCAAAGGGAGACCATTCAAAAACAGAACAACAGGATAAAGAACAAGGGAAGACAAGTAGCAGAGGTAAATGGAAAGGTAAACATACTACTAATTCTTTGCATACTTGTAAAGATCCTAAGAATTTCTGTAAGAATTGTGATATAAATGGACATACTAAAGCCACATGTTGGAAGTTGCACCTAGAATTGCACCCAAAGCACCGAACCAAGGATTCTAAGAAATCCATGGCCACTTGTGAAGATAGAAAGAGAGGTGGAGATTAAGGATGATTAAAATGTAGACAAAAGGTCTGGGATGCATGGCCACTAACATGTACGGGGAGCAGAAGAAGAATAGATGAGCAAGCTATTTCAAATCAGAATCCAAATCAAGAAGACTAAGGTAAACACTTTAGTAGATTCTAGTTCTCAGTCAAATTTGATTTCTAATGTGGTTGTAAAACAACTTGGTCTATAGACTTACACACATCCACATCCATGCCCACTGGGATGGGTGAAGAAGGGTGTAGAAATACAAGTTACAAGGAAGTGTAAGTTTCAGTTTGGGATAAATACCTAATACATAGATGTATTAGAGGCTGATATTATTCCACTTGATGCATTTGACGTTGTCTTTGAAAGTCCTTACTTATATGCTAGGGATGTTGTGTTCACAAGGAGGGAGAACTAGTTAAAATAGGTCAAGGATGGAATCATTTTTACATCCAGCACACTCAATCAAATCAAAGAAAGCTATGGTAAGTGCCAACCAAGCACCAAGACTTATTCAGGAAAATCATCAGTTTTGTTTCTTTCATTGGAAGAAAAACAAAATGGACGTGAGAGCGGATATTTCTGACCAAAGGATGGATAATTTGGATAGAACTTGTCAGTTTTTGTAGAAGAAGCCACCACAGGAACTGCTCATTCAAGGAGAAAAACAAACTTCTGCTATGCAGTCACCATATCTACCTATGGATTCACTGGACTGACCGTGGGGCAACAAGAAGAAGAGGAGATACAAGGAATGGTGGTGACTAAAGCAACAACACACTTGGAGAGGATTCAGCCAATCCATCTCAAGAAACAAAGATAGAAAGGACTAAACCACTATAGTATGGGACCTTCGCCATACTTGAGTAGGTTGGAGAAGAAACCTTCAGGCCATACTTCATGCAGATGCACATGATAGTAAGTTGTAAGAGCTCGCATCCACTAACACCATCTATGCATGACAAAGAAGGAAAGATACATAAGTTACCTTCCAAATAGGATTGTACTCGAGGTAACTCAAAGGAGGATGTAGAACTGGAAATAAACCGAGAGATCCACAGAAATCTTGGTAGGTTAGACGAGAGAAGACACCAAGGTAGACCCAGTGGTACTCGAATGAGCATGAGAGGGAGTTGATTCCTCTACCACTCCCCCACTAAGATTTTGTGGGACCAAAAGCCTCCTAAGTAGGGGAGGTATGATCCATAAGGATCTAGAAAAACACACCACTTCATTAGTTCCATCAGCACCAAGAAGGAGAAATAATAAAAGTGAGAAAAATGAGGTAAACGGAGGTTCTGAAGGAACCGCCACTCTATGCAGAGCGGCGGTTTCAAATTGTTTCCTTGCAGGGCAGCTGAGTCCCAAATAGCCACCTCCCAGCAGAGAAGTATCCTTGAGACCACCGGTCTACTTAGGGTGGTGGTCCTGATACTTTCAAATAGAAAAGAAGAATGGAACATGAATGGACACAAATTTGAAGCACTGCAGTCCATGTATCTTCCTTCCATGCCCTTTCACATTCTCCAGTGCATGGGAGGAAATGTGAAGGCCTATAAATGCATGAAAGGAACAAGAGAATATGAATTCAAAGATCCAAAGAGATCAAGAAGTAGATTTTAATGAGAGAAGTGAGAAATACCTTCAGTGTTGGAATGGAATTGTAGGAGCAAGGTGTAGAAACAGAGCAAGCAAGTAATTGGAGAGCAGGTTTACACTTGTTGCTTCTTTTCATACTTATTGTAATTTGTAATTGTCTATGTTAGACCAATAAAAGTGGGAAGAAAGATCAGTTTCCCTTCCCGACTAGTTTTCCTCCTTAGCAGTTTCCAGGATAAAATTGTTGGTGTTAAAGTTTGAATTATTTCCTTCTCTATAATTTCCTTTCTATAGCACTAGATAATCAGTCACGAAGCTCTAATTTTTTTAGCAATTCTATCATTTTCCAAAGTTAAAAGTAGAACAACATAGTTGTGTGATTCGTAGAGTTCCAAAGTAGAAGTTTACGGATCACACTCAAGAAGCTACCAAGTCGGATATCCGTGACTTTCTTGAAGATATTGTGACAAGGTTTTGGGTTCATTAAACTATATTTATATAATACAAAAGACTTTCTAGGATATTAAATTTTGGATTGGGCTCTTCAATTGGGATTTATTTGAAGATCTCTTTGAATTACCATCCTCATGATAATAGTTTGACAGAGTCTACCAATAAGAACTTGATCATAATTATGAAGCGAACAATGGATGTCAACAAGAGGTAGTGGAATATAAAGGTAATAAATGCTCTTTGGGCTGACATAATCACAATAAAGAAAGCAATTGGCAGTCCCCCTTTCAAACTTCTCTATGGTAGAGACATCAGGCTTCCTTTGTATTTGGAGTTGCCTTCATTAGAGATGGCCCAAAAATTGGAATTGGAGGGTATAGATCAAAGAGAAATCATAATGATAGAACTGGTTGAACTTGAGTAATTGAGGGAGTCTACCATGATTAGATTAGAACAACATCAGAGATAAACCAAACAATGGTTTTTTCAAGAAAGATAAGGCTCTTACCTTCAAAGTAGGAGATCTAGTCTTGAAATGGGATGCAGATAGAGCTAAACCAAGGAGACTCTAAATTCGATGCACTATAGAGTGGGCCATACATCATCATTTATTGTAAAGAGGTAAAATATTTTGATTTTTCCAACCTTGATGGAAATGAATTAGAGATCCTAAGTCAATGGTATTTACCTTAAGCATTCCCATTAAGTTGATTGTTTCACCTTGTACATATTGGATTAATTTTAAATTCCTCCAAATTCTCTTTATCACATTATCTTTTTGGTAGTATATTTTTCTTTCCCTAAGTGCTTTGCATAATGTTCTTGTTACTTCTAGGTGGAATTTGTTATTTTAGAGTGGTTCATAGAGGACTCAAGAAGATATTTTCAAGTAGAATTGGAAGGAAAATGTGATGGAAATTCAGTTTCAAGATAATTTTCCACTCTTATTAAAATTCAATTTAGAAAAAGTCTCATGATGGAAATGATTAGTTCAGGTAGAATAGGTCAATGTTAAGTCCAAATAGTTCCTTACATAGATACATGGGTAAGAATTGCAAGTTTTAGATCAGCTTTAAAGTTTTTAAAGATGAATCCATGCCCAATTGATGCTTTAAAGTCATTGATATTTTATCTAGTAGGCACATAGCCCCATTAAGTCACCAAAATGTTGTTCAAAACCTAGGCTATTTTGACAACTTACAATTTCCTTCATGTTCTTGGGAAACATTGTCATGGTGCAAACATGTCAAACAAGGATTTTTTTGTATAAAGTTTATCAACACAGGGAAAATCATATTTATGGGGTAGGTTCCAATGGTTAAGGGCCTTACTATCTACCTTACTAAGATCTTAGGTCAGGGACATAGCTATTTTATAAGAAATAGGGATAATTGGGGGCAAAGTCGGTCAAATCATTCTTTCACAAGATAGATGGAACATTTAATTGTTACCTTCGTTCTCTGCATATACAACTAGGATGAGGACACAAAAATGCGGTTAAGATGGGCCCATGTGACACATGTGGAACTATTTCATAGTTCCAACCATTCTTCGCTCACCTAATTTATTCACCTAGATAAAGAAAATGTGGAAAAAATGACCCCAACAAGCACAAATAGAACAATTCCTTAGTTACTTAGTTCCTCTAATAGACGATTGTCCACCCAAGGGAACAAAATGTTACAATGGAATTTAAAGTTCCGTATGAAACAACTCCAGCCCTCTCATGTGCCATGGATCTGCTTTGTCATAACTTCTTCCATGTAACTCCAAATTTGACAAACTTAGGCTTGTTGGAAAGGTCTCATCATGAAATTTAGTTTGGTATTAAAAATGAAGAAATTGGTGGAGTTTAGGGGGTGAAAAGGGTAAAATATAGGTACATAAATAATAAAGTGTAGTTTGAGGTAGCTCAACTACTAGAGTTAATGGTGATTTGTGCTCTTACCTTCTCCAAAAGTAAAGTGACATGGGAATGGTTTTGACATGGTTCCTATGCCTATTTTTAGTGATTTATCTGCATGTTTTTGGTGGTTAAACTCAAAAAATCTAAGTTTCCCCCTCTCTCTCTCTCCCTCTCTCTCCCATTTTCTCTATATTAGCAAGTTCTACAAATTTATAAAGGTTGGACCCTCTCATGATACATGTGCACCATGCCAAAGTGATTGCAAAAGTATTTTTGAGTTGTAGGCCTTAGATTTGGGATCTACAAGGTGCTTTGTTCCTTCTTCCACTCCATTGTAATGGTTTGTACATGCTTCAAGAAATAAAATGTGGTTTTGTGGCTATTTCTCTACAATGACTTGTTTTTTATTTGCAATCTCGCCTCTCTATTATTGGTGTGGTCTATTGTGCATGTCTTTTCTCCTTTTTAGGTTCTAAATTTGTTGTGCATTTTGTGAAAAGTAAAGGTTAAAAGTTGTTTTGGTCTATGACATAGATGTTTCCCTCTCCTTCTTCATTTTATTCCCATTTTCCCTCATTGAGAGTGTCTTTTACCATTTTATTGGTGTAATCACCTCTGTTTAACTTATAATTTCAATTTTATGTACCTCCCTCTCTCCTTGGCCTTTGCAAATGTTTAGATTATGATTAGATAGTTGCATTTCCAGTGTAGGAGTAAATTAACATTAGGAATAGGTAGATGAAACTATCCTTCTCTCGATTTTTTTCTCAAGAATCAAGGTCTAAAACTTGGAGACATTTCCATGTTGCCTTAAAATTATGAGTCTTCGTGATTAAGAGTAGGGTGCGATTCAGATCTCAAACAGATCTAGAGATCAAGTTATTTTGATAAGGGGAAACTCTTCCTCTGATTTTCCTATAGTGAACAAGTGAATGTAGATGCATATGATAAATATTGGATGCTCAAGGCATGTCAACATCACTACTATATGGTTTGGATCTAAAGTTTATCAACCCATGGCCCATTTGGAATGTTACAAATTTATACAACAAATATTAGAAGGTAGTTACAACTAGTGACAATTACAAAAAAAAATTTACAAGTCCTTTAATTTTCTAACCGAGTGATAGTTGAATTTATTTTGAGCATGGTGGTTGAAATTTCCATCATGTAGTTATCCAAGAGATTCCATAACATGTCACAAAATTGAAAAGTGCCACTTGGAAAACTACGTAGAAGTAAGAAGTTACCACATGGTTGAAGTGAGAAGTCGTTGTGTGAAATGTATTTTTTTGTAAGGGAAATATGTGGTTGGTGATAAAGGAAATATTTTTGCTAGATGTGAGGTTCCATAAGGTCCTATGAGGATCAAAAGGATACATGAAAAAGAAGGGATTTTTGTGTTATGATGCCATGTCTTGCAAATATATCATGAGACAGCAGTGCATCCGTAGTGAGATTCTATGTCACTGAAGGACTCCAAGTCAGTGAGAGGTGCACAAATGTATGAAGGGGAAGTGTGTGTGGATGTGCACATATCACATACACTTAGGGAGTTTTTTACATCACCAATTCTTTGAATATATTTAAGTGAACTAAAATAAGGTGTATACATATGCCACACTCAAAGATCATTAAATACCACAATAATGTTACACGTGGTGGTGCCTTGGGAAAATAACGTAGTACCAAAATAATAGTAAATTCTTGTAACAAAATAATTAAGATATAAAATATGAAATACAAACACCTTATTATACCTTAGTATTGATTGTGGTGGGAAAAAATAATGCTTATTTTTTCCTTTATAGCTTCATATGTTAACCCCAATGATACAATACTACATGGAGTAATGTGATGCTATCCTACACAAATAATTCAAAGATACAAGTTAATGCAATGTGGTATTTCTCAAAGAGGATGAGTCTAGATAGCCATAAGGTGCAGGTTAGATTAGGTTTGGAAGACATAAGGAGATGATAAGATGATGGGATGTGTCCAAATAGCCACAAGGTAAAGGAAATGTTAGGTTTGGAAGACACAAATGGGTGGTAATTAAGGTGATAAGAAGGGTCTAAATAACAAAAATAGAAGAGAAAAAATTTAGGTTCAAAATACCCAAAGAGATGATATGTAGAAAGCTAAGGATCCAAAACATAACTAAGAGGAATTCTCAATGTATAAAATAATGGTCGAGAGAGTCATCTTGAAAACCAAAGATGTAATTAATATTCAAGTAGGTATTGTTCAAATGGAAATCCTAATTGATTCATTAGGTATTAAAAATTAATCCCTTAAAAACCTAATGCTATGGTGATGTAGGATGTCTAAAAGAGGTGAAAATATGATGCAAAAAAATATGGGGAAGACATGGAAAAAGTTATCGGTCAATGGAGATAATGAAGGGAGAGAAAAGAAGATAGACCATGGTTAATATTAATCATTATAAGAGACAAGATACTCTAATATTTTTGGAAATATTATAAGTTTGTAACACCAAAAGGTATAGGAACATTATTTTGTAAGATTTTGGTTTGGGATAACTAGTGATATATCAGTTGTGTCCCATAAAGAATATGATATACATGAAAATGTAAAGTATCCTACCTTCCCACGAGGCATTCCCCATCACTTAAGGCATGTTAGAGACACTAACCACTATGAATATTATGTACTTTCATGAAAAGGAAGATGACATGAATGGTATATAAGAGGCCTCCACAGTTTATTAGCCTACCAAAATCCTACACCTCATGATCTATTGTGAGACCAACTATGGAGTTTGATATTTCAAGTAGAGCATGGGGTGTGCCAATGATTTGGATCAAATCATTTTATATTTTCCTTTTAATCTTGTTATTTTGGCTTTTGATTATTTTCTTCTAGTGATTATTTATTTCTATTGTCCTTCTCTATATGGATTCATAATTCCAATAATAGGTTCATAAGATGACATCACTATAAAGCTTTCCCTAGGCCACTATAGAGGAGACCCTAAAAATTTAGATGCTTAGATATTCCTATAATTTCACCTTATCAAAATTCTGATCTTGAATTCAACCTTAGTGTGCAAAGAGGAGATGAGATAAAAGTGGGGACATGATGATGACCAGGTTTCCCCAATCATCATAAATATAAGATATTATTATGATGAACATACTTGAGGCTATAAAAAGAAAGGGTAAATGTAGATGAGACATATAGTAGTTGTCTTTGGAAGGAAAATAAGTTACCGTTGATGCATATAAGTGTTCACTTGAATTTTTCGAACTTTAAACAAAAATGGGAACTTAAATGAATGTGGAACAATGAATGTAGAACAACCTCCCGATAATATTGAATCCTTTATACTCTAATGCATAAAATAAAATCTTTCTAGGAGAAAAGGAAATGATAAATGAACTAAAATGCCGTGATGAACCAAAATAGATTGAACTTTTCCTCAATTTTAAAATAACACAAATAAAATGAAATAATGTAACATGAATATGGAAATGGAGGTAGAGAAGAAAATGAGCTTAAGCCACAATCACCTTTATAATTTGAAGAAAATATACACAATTGCTATTTTTTTGTAGAAAGGTGGTGCTTACAATCTTTACATAAAACACAAGATGGAGTTGTAATACCACATAAAATAAAATAGGGATCAAGCATATTAAAGAAAGAAGTTTTGTAGCAAGATTTGATTACATATATAGAGAAGAGGAAGAAGAGAAAATTAAACATTCATAGCTGCTGTATCGAATCAAAAGATAATTAAATACAAAAACTTCTATTTTATCCTTTATTTTATCATTATGCTCATGCTATTTTGTTTGATGTGATGAATTCAAATTTAATTTAATTTATATTTAAAATAATAATCTAAAAGGAACCATAAACAAATCGTTCTAAGCCACAAAGAACCAAGATGCTAATTAAACACCACACTCAATAAGATGAAAGAAATTCGCCAAAATAACTTTACAAAAACCTTTGAAAAAAATGCGTAACAATATCATAAATTATTATGGAACTCTATGAAGTATAATGAGAAGGGGCCTTGCTTATATAGGCAAGGAAGATCAATATAGGAACCAGTCAAGGCCATAGATCAAGCCATAAATTAAGGAAATAACTAATCATCAAAGAACTAGTCAAGACCATATATTTAGGAAAGAACTAGTCATCAAAAAATAGTCAAGACCATATATTAAGGAACGAATTGTACCTAACAACTAGATAATATCATCTTAATATCTAAATAAGATAAAATAAATATCCACACATAAGTGAGTGAGTGAAAGGAATGATAACCGGATCGTCATGAAGCTAAGAACACAGATGCTAATCAAACACCACGATCAATAAGATGAACGTAATTCACCGAGAATAACTTTACATAAAACCTTTGCAACAAATGAGAAACAATATCATATATTATTATGGAACTCAATGCAATACATTGAGAATGGGCCTTGCTTAAATAGGAAAGGAATAAAAATCTAAGAACCAGTCAATGTCGTAGATCAAACCATAAATCAAGGAAATAACTAGTCATCAAAGAACTAGTCAAGACCATAGATTTAGGAGAGAACTAGACATCAAGGATCTAGTCAATACCATAGATTAAGGAAAGAACTATACCTAACAACTAGATAATATCTTCTAATATCTAAATAAGATAAAAGAAATATCCACACACATAAGTGGGTGAGGATAAATACAATAAAGGTAAATAAAGTACCTAGGTGAACATGAGCTAAGGTAAATACCTACTCTAACAGTGAGGATAAATAAAAAGAAGGTAAATAAAGTACTTAGGTGAACATGAGCTTAGGTAAATACCTACTCCAACACTCCCTTTTAAGTGAATATAGGGGCCCAAAATAAGTGTGGCATATCCATAATATGAGTCCCATTAACTAGGCTTGATCAAGTACTCTGTCTGATATATATCTATGAAGAAATATCAAACCAAAAGTAGGAAATAATATTTCTAGATGGAAAGATAAAGAAGAAGAAGAAGAAATGTATTCTCATAAACACCCCCTCGAGAACAAATTCCAAAACCCAAGCATTCCACATAACTTAAGGTAGTAAGGTGATGCAAACGGTTTTGTAAAGATGTCGGCGACCTCTTTGCTAAGATGGAATGTACTCCAAACAAAGAACTCCATCCCGAATGTGCTTTGACAAATGAAGTGTATGTGAATCTCAATATGTTTGGTCTATTGGTGTTCAACAAGATTATGATAAATGTAATCTCAATTCATGAAAAAGATGATCTCATACACTCCCTCCAGAAAAAAATTTCCAATTTGCAGCATCACCCTCATATTGTGGACTATCATATCCTTGATAGTTTTCCACTTGCAATTACTACTCCTGCACCCACTGAACATGATTTTTCATTTTCTGAGTCTTCTCCTGCTCTTGATGCTCACAACCCTATTAGGCTTGTTAGTGTATGTTCTTCCACATCTGTGCCTATTGTAGTAACACATTCTGTGTATCCTACTTCTTCTCATATACATGGATTTTTTGAGAAACATACCGGTGCATTCGGTTCTTACATGCTTTATTCTATGGGTTTCACTGGCGGAGGTATTGGCCAACATTCATAGGGTATTGCTTCACCTATACATTTTATTAAGTGGAATTCTTGCCATGATATTGGTTTTTGTGTAGGTTCACATTTGGGATCACACATTGACAAAGATCCTATTTTTTTTGGTTGAATCTTTCCGAGGAGCATGAGCTACACATGAGTTCTACACCTTCACTCAGCTTGAGAAACCTGAAATTTTAGCTTTCAAACATGATTGACTTGACACATATTCTGATGTTCCTTTGCATGACCCCATTATACATTTCACACCAAATCATATGAAAACATCTTCTTCATCCATCCGTTTTGATTTGGAGTGGATATCTAATCCATCGTGCCAAAAATGTAGGAATTTGTTGAGATGAATCTATAGGTGTGGCTCCTCCACCATTTGACCTCATGTTCCATTTTCTATACCACATGTATTGTAATGTTCCTTGTTTTGAGAATTTTTATTTAGCACATGTGCTATATCCCTCTTGTCTATTGAGAGATTTTGTATATGTGTTTTCGACATTTTTAGGCATGTTGATAGTCTCTCTTGTGTGGGAACTATTATGGTGAAGCCTAGTGTTAATTTATTAATATTTAAGTAGTTGTTTTGACAATTCATACAAATTTGTAGTGTCACTCCACTCATTCAACTAAATGAGAGGGTGTGGTGTTGATCTTGCTTCTTCGAGTTTTTGTCCTTGCTTTATTACCTTGGATTTTCTTGGATTGTGACACTCCTATTTATTTGGATCTTGTGTCTTTTCCTTGTTTCCTTGGTTATTTTTCTCGGATCATGGCACACCTATTTGTAACAATTGGTCAAATTATGTTTTGTGTTCTTTACACTTTTGACATCACCCCATTGACAGTATCCTTGTATGGAGATCATCTGGTGAATCCCAATGTCAATTATTTTTTAATTTTGTGATAGAGCAATGTATTCAAATCATAGTGCACACCAAAATTCTTCAGCATTGTATTTGTTTTTGAGCCGAGCTTATTTGGATTCCTTGCGGTAGGTTTTGCAATCTCTACTTTGTTATTACTAGTTTTGGTTACCTTGTGATGTCCCTTTTTCTCAGTTATTGTACATGGGTACCTCATCAAGCCTTGTTGTGAATAGGTAAAGTGACACTACAAATTTATATGAGTTGTCAAAACAACTACTCGATCACTAAAAAACTAACAATAAGCTTCACCATAATAGCTCCCCACAAGAGAGACTATCAACATGCCTAAAAGTGTCAAAAATCTCTCAACAAATAAGAGAGATATAAATATTGGCACTTATAATTGAGTGTATGTTATAGTAATGACATTTTATAATTTTAGTTTTTTTCTCAAAATAAATAGTTCCAATGGAACAAACATAAAAAAAAAGCACTTTTAAAAAATGACACTCGATTTCGAGTTGCCTATCAAAAGTTACAAGGTTTTTACTTTGTGCTTTAATATTTATTTTAAAAAACATAAAATGTCTTTTTCCTTCACTCTTCCTTAATTTACCTTTTATGGAGAAAAATTTATAGAAGAAGAAAAAAACTAGTGCGAACGTGAAAAACCCAGAAACTATTTTTATGAATTTTATGTCTTGTCGGCATGATTTTTCAAGATTCTCAAAGGTATCACGATCTACAAGATCTCCAAATTCTTGCCAAACATGAAATATACAAAGAATAAAAAAATTCTAGTATCGAATGTGCAAAAATGAAAAAACCCAAAAATGATTTTTCTTGCCCTTTTGCTTTACTACCACAAATTTCTAAGACTTTGGCAAGATCTTCGGATCCTCTCCAAATAGGAACTCGAAAAGCGGAAGAAAAAACCCAATCTTGAATGTGAAAACCCCAAACAAATTTGTACTTTTTGTTTACGGACACACATTTCTTCCCCTTACATAGATTTCCAAGTGGATATGTACATATTTGTGTCTGCGTCTACAAAACTAAAAAAAACTTAAAAATAAACTCTCTTTCGGTGGCCAATTTTACAATTGTTCATAGGATTTTTCCGTCTTTCGAATCCAACGGAGCCCTTTGTTTTAAGTAATAATGGATGTTGCAAAAAAGTTTTACAAAATTCTAAAATATATAAAAATAAGTAAACCCTCACTTGCAAAAAAAGCTTACATATGGATGTCTACATCATCTACCACTTTGATACCATAAACGAAACGATAAAAAAATCGTTTCAAGCCACAAATAACTCAAATGCTAATTAAACACCACACTCGATAAATTGAAAGCAATTAAGCTCGAATAACTTTACAAAAATATTTGCAAACAAATGAGCAACAATATCATATATTATTATGGAACTCTATGAAAAAAATGAGAAGGAGCCTAACTTATAGGTAAGGAAGATTAATCGAGAACTAGTCATGGCCATAGATCAAACCATAAATCAAGGAAAGAACTAGTCATCTAAGAACTAGTCAAGACCATAGATTTAGGAAAGAACTAGTCATCAAAGAACTACTCATGACCATAGATCAAGGAAATAACTATACCTAACAACTAGATAATATCTTCCTAATATCTAAATAAGATTAAAAATATATCCACACATAAGTGGGTGAGGATAAATAAAAAGAATGTAATTAAAGTACCTAGGTGAACATGAGCTAAGGTAAATACCTACTTGGAATATTTAAATAAAATATTGGCGGGACTTATTCTTAAAGGTAATTTGTGAATTCTACATTTAAACTAATTTTTTTTTATTCATGTATGCATATAACTTATATTTTAGGTTCTCATTTTATACATAAGTTGTTTATTTAAATTGGTTGGGTAAGTCAAAGGCTATGTGGTCCACTTATAAAGTTGTTTGGCTCATATAGAGTCCAACAAGGATCACTTGTTGAATACAAAGGCCCCCAATATCCCCGTTTCATGGCATTCACTAAAAAAGTGGGATAAACCCATAAATTAAAAAAATTATTAACTCTAGAAAATTACATAAATGTTAGGAAAACTAAGTTAGTGCTCCACGTGTGTGTATGGATAAATAATAATTACATGAGTAATTATTATCATGTAAATGTAATAATTAGTTTATGATTTGTTAGTAAGTGAGTTAGGTTGTTAAAACCACTCACATAGATAGTTTGTGGGAGGAGAAGTTGTAGTAACATCTTAAATGATAAGAAATCCATTTCCTATATATATGTAAGTTTGTAATGTTGAAAATAATGAAATTAATGAAGATTGATCCATAATATATATTTTATATTATCAGCAAACCTAATTCGTGCTCTATATTTGGTATCAAAGTTGCTTAATCCTCGATTGCTAATATGGAGTGTTAAATTGTGAAGGGCGGTTCTCTAGTATATTGACCCAAATGATGGCCATTTTATTTTGTAAAGAATAGTTTTCAAATTCTTGTTACCAACACATTGTCTCCCTCTAAGGCGTGTGCTCTCATTTAAATTAATTTGGATATAACTTGCTTCACTTCCACTATTTTGGACTTGTCTCCCTCTTACACTGCTTGTTTGAGATTGGCCTTATGAAGACAAGTGTCACCACTAGGATGTGTGATCTAATAAAACTAGACAACAATAAATACAAAGTTTTCATTCACGAAAATATCTAAAGAATATTATTCACCATCAGAAAATTCTCATCATGTGCATTAATATCTTTTGTATTGAATGATGTTTGAAAAAACATTGCCTTTTATGAGCTCATATTTTTCCAACGTCAACGACTTTAACTGTAAAGTCTCCATTGGGGTAAATTCTATTGATTTTATTATGTGGCGGTTGAACTACAACAACTAGCAATCCATAAGATACATCAAGAGACACATGGATTAGTCTAATCAGTAGTGAAATATTAAAATATTAGATTTGAAATCAATTTTTGTGTAAAACAATTTTTTAATGTTGTAAATAAGGAAAAATTTCTTGGCTTTATAGGTTCCATCACTCTACCTCACCCTATACCGTGACAAGGAGAACACCCGGGTGCTACCACGAGACCCTATAAGGGCTTTTCCCTTGACCCCATTAGGGGTTATCGTCTAGAAACCCCCACTTTGGAATTTTAGAGTTAAAGCAAAAGTTAGTGGGGGCCGCATTGTGAGAAGATGGTGTAATTTTGAGCTTCATGATCACATCCGACTAAAATAACATCATGAAATTAGAGGATGGAAGCACGGGAGGTTGGAGGTCAATTAATTACATCTCATTAGTCGTTATCAATGAGGCCCCATAAAGGTTTGGTGACATGTGTGTTTGTAGTTTGATTTCAGTTTTGCGGTGTGATTTCTACTATATTTATAGTGATCTTGTGTGGTGTAAATAAGGGAAATTTCACATTAAGGGGGAATACCAATGTTCCATTTCCATATTTTTGTATAAGTAAATTTCCTATGTTATTCCCGAGGTAAGATGTGATGAGAGATGATGAATTAAGCGCACAACATGATGTGGTTGTTGGTAACCCACTTGAAAAACCAACATTTGTGGTTTGTGGTAAACCACTTATAAAACCACCTATTTTGATTTTTGGTAAACCATATGCAAAACCATCTTCTGGTTTATGACAAAAACCACATTTTTGGTATTTGGTAAGCCCTATGTAAAACCACCATTTAGGTTTGTGGTTTTCTCTTAAAACCACAGTGCACAAGATTGATGCTTTCCCATCATTTTCCCCATGTTCGCACTAGGGGGAATGTTAGGAATACTAAGCTAGTGCTCCACATGTGTATATGGGTAAATAATAATTACATGAATAATTATTATCATGTAAATGTAATAGTTAGTTTATGAGTTGTCAGTAAGTGAGTTAGGTCATTTTTTTATTATTATTGGTAAATAGTTTTAAAGGGACTATACCCTATTACAAAAAGAGCTCACCATCCTGATATAACTATGAAGATTAAAAAAAGGATCAAAATCTAGGTAGAACAATATTTCAAAAAGTAACCAAGAGTTAGTTACAACTAGAAGAAAAAAAATGACACAGATTGAAACAAAACCGCAAAAAAGCAACAAAGTCACAACAAAAAGATTGCAAAAGAACAACATCTTCAATGAATCCCAACAGCCCAAGTGAGTCTATTTCTTGAATGCTCTTTCAATTATGGACTGGATTGTTTGTAGTGATTTAGGTCGTTAAAACCAATCATGTAGATAGTTTTGGGAGATATTTGTGGGATCGAAGTTAAAGCAACATCTAAATTATAGGAAAGCCATTTCCTATATATATATAAGTTTGTAATTTTGAAAATAATGAAACGAATGAATATTGATTTGTAATATTTATTTTTATATTGTCTATAAATATGATCGGTGCTCATTATGTGGTCTATTAATAAAGTTATTTGGCTCATATAAAGTCCAACAGGGGATCATTTGCTGAATGTAAAGGCCACCAATATCCCCACTTCATGGCATTCACTAAAAAAATTGGGATAAATCCACAAATTAAATAACCTTTTAGCTCTAGAAAATTACAGAAATCCTTTATAGTTTGATCAAAGTGTAATACCCTCAAATTAAAACATTCAAATTAACTTTTGTATTAACAATAAAATTATGGATTTTTTTGAAAGGATTAATGAGAACAAGTGTTAGATATTACATGATCTAGTTCACTTTGTTGGTTTGTTAAATGGAGCCAATGGCTTGTGCTACTATGACTTCTTGTATGGTGTGATTTTCGGTTGAATTGACAAAGTCAATAACCATGCAAATGATTAAATATTAAAATAATTTTTAGTTTAAAAGATCACAAATAAAAAGACACGTCTTTAGTCTCTGGTGAGAACATTGGTGCGCGAAAGAGAGGGAGATGGAGTGGCGATGATCGATTTCCTTGAAATAGGATTCTCCATATTGGTTTAACCATTAAATTATGTTAATTTCAATTCGAGATAATTATTTAATAAATGTTTCTTAAGTTGCATTTAATTTCTTATAGGTTTGAACCATATAATTTTGGGATAGGGAAAAATATTTATAATCGACTTATAAAACTTGTAATTTGATAGAAATAGTTTCTTATAAAATAACTTTAGCCATTCAATTATATTATGACAAGACAAATATTAATGGCTATAGGTATCATTTGCTCAAATGGCTGCTTGAGATGAGAATCTACAATTTTTGGGTCCCCATGCTCTAATATGAGCATGAATGTTGACTTCTTTACACTAGATTATAAGAGAGCTTAGAATATAATGGGAATCTCTCTTTCAAGGGACAACTCATTTGTCCCTCCCAAAAATAAAGTTTCCCTTCATTGAACCAGAGCTTGAGACCTCTCCATCATCCTCCTTGAGGTATTCTTCTAGCTATTGTTCTGATCAAAGAGAAAACAAAAATTTCCATAGGAAGCGATAAATTTCTCATCATTTTTAGAAGAATTTTTTTCCTTTGCTTCCAAGGATCCTTCAAGTATTATTTTCCATGCCAATTCTTCGAGGGAAGATGATTCTCCATCTTGACTTCACTCCCTATTATGACCAAAAATGTGCATGATCATTTATCGGTACCTCCAATTCCAACTCTATTTTCTATTCTTGTTGGAGAAAACACTCATTTATCCATTCATTCCCTAAGGAATATGCCGATTTATACCATGTGCATTTTTGGACTTACTAGACTTGGGAGACCTGAATTAATATAAATTAAAGCCTCTTTTGTTTTTAGAGGCATGTAGGAGGAGGTTCCTATAGTGATTGAGCATGTATCTTCCGATTATTGACATGATGGGACCTTAGAATTTATTGGATGGTTAGGCTTTGGTCTTTTAAAAGCAAGAAATCATTGAAAATTTTACAATATTTGGATGATAATATTAGGGAACTTGTAGGATATTAAAGGTTGGGAAAGTAGTGATCTTGAAATTATTGGAGAAATTTCACCAACTTGTATGAGGCTTCTTCCATCTATAATCAACAATTCATAAGCTTGAGGAATTTTCCTCCATCCTAATGTTTATACCATGATAGAAAGATTTGAGTCAAAATATTTTTAATAGTAGAAATAGGCCATCCACAGTATTGTATGAGCTTCAAGTAGTATCATATTTCTCTCTTTTGTTGGAAATATGCATGTTAACGTGTATAATTTCCACCGTAGCTTTTAGGAAAGAAAAAGTCAACTTTAGTTTAGCATTTGTCCAAATTTAGTTGAGTTTATTTGGATTCCTATTTTTAGGAAATAGATTTAATTAAATAAAACAAAAAGAAATCTACTTTATTTCATGCACAACATGTGTGCTAATTAAAAAAAAATTAATTTTAGAGTGCTCTGTTTTTAGAGTTGTAGGTGGTTATTTAATTAGCAGCAATTGTTATTGTTTTGCAAGAAAGTGTGTTGCACACACAACTTGAATGTAATGAGCCAAAGCTATGAGTATGAAGATTTTATTAATGGAGAATGCACAACAGTGTTGGATTGAGTATTAATATGTTATTTTCATGTTATTTTATTGTTCTGTTTATTTTCTTTATGTTGTTTGTTGTATAAGACTGTAGATATTTTCTACAAATTGGTATTAGAGTAGGTTATTCTAGTAGTTTATTAAATTGTAGGAAGCTATGGCTTCTACATCGATAGGAAAACAATGTAGTTTAATGGAAAGAATTATGAGTACTAGTCATTGACCATGAAAGTGTTATTCAGATCTTAGGATGTATGGGAGATCATTGAGAATAGGTACATAGAGTCCGTAGATTCAACACCGTATATTGCACTTTCACAAGCTAAGAAAGATACTTCAAAGGAGTTACATAATAAAGACGAAAAAACTCTTTTCTTCATTCATCATGAAATGCATGAAAGCATCCTTCCTAGAGTGGCAACAACCATTTAAGCATAGACCATATGTGACACACTTAAAGTTGCATATCAAGGTAAGGAGAAAGTAAAACCACCAAGCTACAGTTACTTCATAGAGATTTTGAGAATGTTTTAATGAAAGATTGATATTAGTAGATTCATTCTTTACTTATGTAGTTGGTTTGGTCAATCAAATAAAATCCCATGGTGAGACTCTTGAAGACGGAGGATTATTAAAAATTTGATCGGGAGTTTTCCTATGAAATTTGATCCTTTAGTTGTTGTTATTGAAGAAACTAAGGATCCAAGTCAATTTTCTATTGATGAGTTACATGTATCACTAATCAATCATGATAGATCACATGCGAAGTGTAGATCATGGTTTTGCATCTCGACAACATGTATTCGTGGAAAAGAAGAGGTAATTTCAGCCCAAGAGGAAGAAGAAGTAGTCCATCTAGAGGACATGACATTGATTCATCAAAATCGGGCGGAAGAGGACAGAATCAAGAACAAATTTATGGTCAGAGATAAGATAATTCTCATGTTCATTGCCATTACTTTTGCAAGAAGTATGGGCACTATGTATATGATTTAAAGAAAAAGCAATATGAACAGGAGAGGCAAAATCAAAATCAGGTTAGAAGTTCTATTTCTAAACCTATGTTTATTGCATGCACAAGGATTGCCAAAGCAATACATTATTTATCCCACATTGAATGTAATTTTTAAAAAGAGATTCCATGTGATTTATGGTATTTGGATTCATGTTGTAGTAATCACATGAAAGGTAATCTAGATTTGTTTTCTAGTTTGGATGATTCAATTAAGAGTGATGTAACTCTTGGAAATAACAATATTATGTCTATAAAAGGAAAAGGCATGGTTAGTACTCTAACAAGACAGGGGGAAAACAAGTATGCAAGATGTTTATTATGTTACAAGTTTAAAACATAACCTTATGAGTATTGGATAACTAGTACAAAAAGGATACGAGTCTATATGGAAGACAATGAGTGTGTGATTGTGGACAAAGCTTCTAACACTCAGTTGATTGGAAAAGTGAAGATGAGAAACAATAGGATGTTTCCATTGATTGTAAAACTAGGAAAAAGAATAAATCAGATTTGTTTGTAGTAAAAACAAAAGCTCGGTTCATGAACCAAGTCCTATGCTAAGTCAAATTAGCCTTCTATTGAGTCATGTGCTCAAGCATATGAGTCCTACACTAAGGTAATAGAGTCTTGCATTGAGGTAACAGAGTCCTACGCCAATGCAAATTAGGCATGTGTTACAACAAGCGAGTCTTGCGCTAATACAGTTGATTCCTACCTTAAAGGAACACAATCAACTTTTCATTCAGTCATGAAAGATGAATCGTGGCTTTGACATCTAAGGTATGGACATTTGAATTTTGGAGGTTTGAATTTACTTCATAGAAATAATATAGAAAAAGGTTTGTCATTGATTCAGAAACTAGAAAGGGTATGTAAAGGTTTTATTTTGGGGGAGCAACACTGAGATTCTTTCCTAGTTGGCAAAACAACAAGAGCAAGTGCATCGCTTGAAATTGTGCACTTATATTTATGTGGACCCATGAAAAAAACTTATATTGGAGGTTGTTTATATTTTATTACATTCATTTATGACTACATAAGGAAGACATGGGTATATTTTTTGAGACATAAATAAGATACTATGATACATTTCAGCAGTTCAACGCATTAGTGGAGAAGCAAAGTGGATACTACATCAAAGTTCTCAGGATGGATAGAGGAGGTGAGTATGTTTCTAATGAATTTATGATTTTTACAAATATCATGGTATAAACAAGTAGTTTACTACCAGGTATACACCACAACATAATGGTGTGTCAAAGAGGAAGAATAGAACCATTATGAAAATGACAAGAAGTATGTTGAAGGCAAAGAACCTTCCAAAGGACTATTAGGAAGAAGTAGTAGAAACTTCTATTTACATTCTAAATAGGTTTCCAAAAAAATGTTTTAGGAACATGGTTCCTCAACAAACATGGACTAATAGGAAACACAATGTTTCACATTTTAGATTTTTGGTTGTGTAGCATATGCACATGTAACTGATGAGCTAAGGAAGAAGTTAGACAACAAAGGAGAAAATTTTATCTTTGTTGGGTATTCAAAGAATAAAAAAGCATATAAGTTGTACAATCCAGTCCTTTGAAAAGGTTGTGATCAATAGGGATGTTCAATTCATCAAGAATGAAGCATGGGATGGAAGTATAGAGAAACCCGTAAGTATAGTAGTAGCTATTTCGCATGATGATATGGAATATGAAAATTTATAGTAGCAAAGTACCGTATCTACAAATATTAGACATGCACCACAAGTTGTAGCACAAGCTACACCTCCATCTACGATTCATATTTCTCCAATATTTCAACCATCTTCAGCCATGCAAGAGACACCAAAGAGAACACTAGGAGCAATTCCATCACCACAAAGTAGTCCTACATCAAATAGTCCCGTGTAGTAGAAAACAAGGAGTCTTAGTGAGATTTATAATGTTTATACAAGTAATTCATTTTCAGTTTTTGCATTGTTTTTTGAAGTTATAGATCTAGTATATTTTGAAGAGGCTATAAAAATAAAGTTTGGGAAAAAGCCATGGATGATGAGATCGATGCTATAGATAAGAATTAGACATGGGAATTGGTGGATCTTGCAAAAGGAAAGGACATGATAGGAGTCAAGTGGGTTTGTAAGAAACATAAAGCAAGGCTGGTAGTAAGAGGTTTTATGCAGCAATATGGAGTGGATTACAATGAAATGTTTGCACCAATAACACATTTGGATATGGTAAGAATAGTTTTGGCAATTGCGGCTAAAAAAATGGCCTAATTATCATATGGATGCAAAATCATCATTCTTGAATGGTTTCCTTGAAGAGGAAGTTTATGTGAATCAGCCAGAAGGTTATGGGATTGAAGTTCATGAAGGAAAAGTATAAAGGTTTAAGAAAGTGCTCTATGGTCTCAAGGAAGCACCTAGAGCTTGGTACAATAGAATTGATTCTTATTTGTCACAGAATGGTTTCAATAGGAGAAAAGTGAGCCTACCTTATACACCAAGATAAATGAGCAAGGTAAGATTCTAATTTTTTGTTTATACATAGATTATTTGATCATTACTAGAAATCTATCTACAGAGTCATTCAAATCATCCATGAAGAATGAATTTGAGATGACAGATCTCTGTCTTATGCATTAATTTTTGGGTATTGAAGTCCAACAATCAGAAGGTGAATTTTTATCTCACAAGCAAAGTATGAAAATGATGTTTTGAAAAGGTTTAACATGTTGAATTGTAAGCCAATGCCAACACCAGTTGTAGTAGGTTTGAGGTTGAGCAAAGAGGATAGTGGATCGTTTGTGGATCCAACATTATTCAAAAAGTTGGTTGGAAGTCTTATGTATTTGACGGCCACAAGGCTTGACATTATGTATGGTGTGAGCCTCATATCAAGGTTCATGGAATATATAAAATATTCACATTGACAAGCTAAAAAATAATTTTGAGGTATGTGAGTGGAACAAGGAATCATGGAATTCTATATTCAAGTTCAGATGAGTTCAAACTCATTGGGTATATAGATAGTGACAGTGTTGGAAGTATAGATGAAAATAAAATCACATCTAGTTATACTTTTTAGTTTGGAATAGGAGTGGCTTCATGGGAATCAAAGAAACAACCCATTATCACGTTATCTTCAACAAAAGCGAGTATGTAGAATCAGCAGGGAGAAACATGTCAAGTTATTTGGATGAGAAGAGTGTTGATATATTTACAACCAAATAAGAGGGCGCTTCGCAATTTGTTTGTGACAATAACTCAGCCATAGCGTTGTCCAAAAATCATGTTTTTCATAAGAGGAAAAAACATATTGATACAAGGTATCATTTCATCAAGGAGCTTGTAAACAACAAATACATTTGTCTTGAATTTTGTAGATCCAAAGATCAGTTCACGAGACATTTTAACAAAGGCTTTGGCAAAGGAAGTTTTTGAATATTTGAGAGATTGTTTGGGATTTTTTGATCCTACACATGGAAGATCTAGAAATACAAACACAACTCTAGAATAGTGAAAGCTACAGGTTTGAAATTAAGGGGGAGTGTTGGAAATATGCATGTGTTGCATGTATAATTTCCACTGTAGCTTTTAGGAAAGCAAAATTCAGCTTTAGTTTAGCATGCGTCCAAATTTAGTTGAGTTTAGTTGGATTCCTATTTTTAGGAAATAGATTTAAATTAAATAAAACAACAATAAATCTACTTTATTTCATGCATAACATGTTGATTTAAAGCAACAGTGAATTTTAGAGTGCTCTTTTTTTAGAACTATAGGTGGTTATTTAATCAGCAACAATTGTTATTGTTTTGCAAGAAAGTGTGTTGCATGTACAACTTGAATGTAATGAGCTGAAGCTATGAGTATGAATATTTTATTAATGGAGAATGCAAAAAAATGCTAGATTGAGTATTAATCTATTATTTGCATGTTAATTTATTGTTCTATTTATTTTCTTTATTTTTTTCGTTGTATAAGACTGCAGAGATTTTCTACATCTTTTTTTAAATTTTAGATTGAAGTGGCATGTGGTCTATGGTATCTCTTTTGATTGTGCTGAGATGAAAAATGTGAGACAACATGTTTACACTCTTTTTGAATTGGGTATTCTTTTTACTTAGTTTATTCCATGTTGTAATAGAATGTTAATCCCATCCCATGCCAATCTAAGGTCTTCCTTTGAATAAGAAGAAAATAACATGGGGCTACATCTAGCTTTATGATATGATGCATTATATGGATCCTCTTGATGTGATCTATTGGGATTAAAAAACCATCTCCACTTAATGTTAGAAGTAATCTTAAAGCATGTTTTAGGATGTCATTCCATTGGTGCGATGTAGTGGACCACCATAATCCCATGACCCGTAGAGTCTCTAGGTGATAGGGTTTTCTTAAAAACAAAAAAATGAGATTATCACCACAACCTCAAAAGGATATTTGTTTGAGGAATCAATAAATCCTTGTCCCATCAGCCATGCTGGAACTTGTTGATGTGCGAAGTGTCGATTGAAATGTTGTTTGTACTTCATGAACAACACTAAAATTTCTATAGTTTAGGTTTGTGAATGTATAAAAAGTCTCGAGAAGACTGAATCCTCTATATTGTAATGCATAAAATAAAATCTTTCCACAAAAAATGGAAAGGTAAATTAAAATATATCTGCGATGTGTACACATAGATTGAAATTTTCCACTATCCAAATATAAAACATGAAGAAAAAAGTATAGGTCAAAGCAACAATATTAACAAATTATTTAAGTTAAAAAGAATAAAAATAACACACACCAAGATTACGTAGTACATGATATTTTACTTGAAAAATTAGTCTCGAGTTAAAAATCACTATCTGATAACTTTATTCTTTATTGTATTAATCATTTACAATATAATAATGTGTTCAAAGTTTTCCTTTACCCTAAACATGTGCTAGTATATGTAGTCATATTAAAAGGAAACTCTCGAAATGGTTTTACAATATAATGGGTACCAAAACCATGGGCCAAAAATATAACCCATAATGATTATCCATATAACGAATTATTTAACCACTCATATAATAACATAACTTAAACCACCTATTTAAGCCTAAAAATACATATAGGGACTCCAAATTTTTTCCTCAAGAACTAATCTTCGATAAGAGGCCTATTGATCACCAAAAATCCTAACCAAGGAAATTCCCTAGACCCCACAAAAACTTGTTGCAATATATGCATTTTCAACTATTCAATATATAAATAGGGAAAGTCATACAAAATATACAATGTATTCTAACAAGACATAACAAATGAAATATGTCCACTGAAATACATAAGAACTTGATACATCAAAATAAAAAATCTAAGTTCTAACTCAAATATGTGATGCCATGTTAAAACAACCCACTTGAGACCCAAGAAACAACCTAGGGTTAGGAAAATTATGGAATAATTTTTTTCTTGAAAATGTGATGTCCACAATTAGGTTGCAGACAATAGTTGACACTATCGGTTCCGGAACAAGTCTAAAATTACTAGAACATAATTTTCATTTATTAACAATTTCCGAAGTCACAAGGTCTGATTCTAGGTTAAAATTTTCGATTAGGTTCGGGGTTAAAAATATCACCATACCCACTCTCTAATAGGCTCAGAGTTTCAACTTGATTTTTTTCTCACACTTAATGCATTCAAAATTTCCCTAAATCATTCCCATTAGATAGGAAATTTTCTCACCTTTCCAACGATATAAAGAAGTCCTCCTAACTCCTTGTAAAACTCTAGTTATGGACCAACAGACCTTAGGGGTCAAATTTTCCCCAAGGGGACACATGTCGAGTGGGGAAGAAGACCCTTTATCAAGTTGGCGGGTCGCGGGGCAGTGTTTGAAATTTTTCTTACATAAAATAAAATTCTCATTTGTGCCCGTGCCTCCGTTGTGCCACCAAGGACATGTGTTGGGCTCCAAGCCATCGCCGAGAGAACAAAGGGAAGGGTAGGGTGGTGGAGGTGTTGTGGAAAATTCAGGAGGGAGAAATTCCGATACGCGCTCGCGTGCCCACAAGTCCTCCGGGGACATGTGGTGGCCAATCAAACAACATGGGGGAGAAGACGTGGAAGACACGGGGTGGTAGGGGTTGAGTGTAATTTTCACCAACGGAGGGGAAGCGTTAAGTTTGGCGTGCGGTGTCTGCACGTCCATGAAAGGGTCTCCAAAGGGCGAGAGCGGGTGCGGGGCCGAGGGGTTTTAAGAGAAATTTTACAAAAATAAAAGGTTCTCCCCCACGCTGTCACCCCAAGGTGTCATGTGGCAGCCTCTGGGTTGGCTATGGGCCGAGAGGGGGAAAATTCAAAAAATTTCCACAATAATTTTAAAAAAAAAAAAAGTTCTACGGAATTTTAATGGGAATTTTTCAGTGCATGGGCTGCCAAGAAAAATTTTCCCTTGAAAGTAGGAAAACTTTAGAGGGCCTTAAATTTTGCTAGAAATATTGGTTTTGGGAAAACGAGGACTTTCTGGAAATCTCTCGATGCCCTCTTTACATAAGAATCATAAATTTTACATTTTGATAAGGTTTAAGGGGTAAATTTTGTGAAAATGGCCTACGATTTTAAACAACCAACTGGTAAATTTTAACTTATAAATTTTATTCAATTTGGTCTCCTCCTTCACTCAACATGCCAAAAAGACATGGAGGATTACTCTAGGAAGGATTTAAAGTGTTTTAGGGAGGTAATTTCACTTGTTTGATTTCCAATTTACATTTTTCCAACAATTGATAGAAAACGACTGTGAAAGGGATTGGGCTCAATTTTGCAATGTTTAAATTGTTTTCTTAAGTGTTATTTGTCAATTTGAGTTCATTGATGTCATAGCATGCTAAATTATATCATTTCCAAGTTGATTATTATGTGCAGGCCCGAACTATACATTTTGATTAAATTTATTTGCCAATTTTAAAAAATTTACAAAGAGATCAAATTAAAAGAGGTCCATCTAACTTTTCATCATGCAAGTATGGAATTTCATTTCCAATCTAATCTAATACATTCAGTTTTTTTAAACAAACCATTCTAAATCAAAATGAAATACTAAATTCCATTTTACACATTTCCAAAGATACAAAATCTTTGCATTATTTCCACGTGCATTTCTTCTTTTCAAAATAGAGATCTAACTATCCCTTTTGCCATACAATGAAACATTGAATTCAATCCAAAAATGCATATGAGAGAAGATCTTGCAATTCTTTATTGACTTCAATTATAAAACTTTACATCTTTCCATGTTTGAATGCAAATAACAGAATTCTATTTCTTTCCAATAAACAAAACAAAATATAATTATCCTTCACATTCGAATGTACAACTTTCACAATCAGTTACAACATCTTTTCTTCACAAATATATATTACAATTTCATCCACTTCAAGTGGGAAAGGTTACAAATGAAGTATATTTCACAAGGGGATGGCAAAACTATCTTCTTCTGCTCCAGAACAACAACATGCAAGTTTTCCTTTTCTTCCAAATTGATCACAACAAAAGTGGGGGAAAGGAAACACTCTCCACCTAACCAATACATCCAATGAAAGGAGAAGCCATCCTTCATCATTGGCCCCCGAGCCCCAACAATAATACAATAAGAGGTGTGATTCAACCCATGGAAACAACTGGCTTCCACAACACACAACATTCTTTCAACATGCATAATTAAATTAAAACATAGTCCAACACAAGACAATAGTTTGTAACTTCATTTGAAAACAATCAAACATAACTTAGGCTTAATCATGCAAGCCAAAGGCAAGGACTATGGGGGAAGCTACTTATGCCTCCCAATAGAAATTGGGCATCCACCAGAACAAACCACTAATAAATTTCACCACACATATCCTTATCCCCCACAATCCCTCCTTATGCCCCCACAAAGTAAGAAATGCAAGCTATTTCTTTTCCATGGTGGATCCCAAACCCAAACTCCCTCCAAAAATATGATGCCACTGGCATTCCCTTATGCCCCCACATGAATTCCCCATAGCCTTCTCCTACACCATCCCTATGGTAGTCTACCCAACCAGCCAACAATTACATAAAACATTCACCATTCACACAACACAACAAGAAAATAACAACATAATATAAGAGTTAAACTCCTACCTCTCCATGGTAGCTTTTGTTTCCAACAGCAAGCTTTCAATGCCAAAAATATAGTCCCAAAATAGCAATGCCAAGTATGAAATTATCTCCAATCTCCTCCACAATCCACAAGAGCTCCAAACAGCAAAAATGTGCCCCCAAAGAAGTTTGCAAAATGATTCAACAACCCAAAACAAGCAAAGAGTTTGAATTTTATAGAAGAGGATGATGTGGATCCATGTAGGATGCCACCTCACACATCCTCAACTCCAACACAAAAGAAAAAATTTCATTCTCCCAAGCACAATAAAGAGGTGGGTGAAAATATGACAATTTACTTGCACACTCCAAAAATCCCACACCCCAAAGGACTACAAATTAAATAAAATGTAAGAGAGTGCAATCAAAACATGTAACATGATTAATAAAATACATTATAAAATTCTAAAATCAACCCTCCAACCATAAGTATGGTTGATTAAATTGAGAGGTATGGGACAATTTTTACTTGTCTCACAAGACTTTAAAAACAGCCCCAAGGAAAAATTTGAATTTCCAAGGAGGTGGAGTGTTTCATACTCCAAAATCTGACTTACACAACTCTTACACAAACTTACACATCCCTTACATATTTAATACAAAGAACTAACAACTTCCATTATTACTTTCTCATATCCCAATTTGATTTATTTAAATTTTAACCATATGATTTCTCACATTAATCTACCACAATTTTAATTAAATAAAAGAAAGGAACACATCACTAATAAAATACATACAACAATAATAAAAAAATTAACCACATTAATAATTACACAAAACCCATGGTCACATATAAAGGTGATCCCCATGGGAATCCCTAACAACAACAAACAAAACACAATAAAACAAGTTGCCATGGTGACCTTGTCAAATTCACCTAGAATTCCATTGTGGTTGGTCTCCAATCCCCCAATGTTTGTTGTGATATTAACCTACAAAACACAAATACCTCCTTCGGCCTCACGTCCATATCAGAACATCCAAAATGAATATAAATATAGTCACAAAATCATCTAAATATGTGAATCACAACAACATCAAGGTAATTTAACATTATCACATGCAATTTATATCAACAACTATATCATCATCATATTGTTATCCAAAATTCACCCCTAGGGTAATTTTGATAACATGCATCAGATTATTCAGCCCCGAGAAAGTAAGATTGATTCGAGGCCCAAAATCATGTTTTTTGGGGTCCCCTCGGCCTTTTTCTAACTCCCCCACCCAAGAAGAAATCCCAACGGGTTGAGATTATGGAAGAAATGCAAAAATAAGGTTACGGGACTCATTAAGGAATTTTAGGTCTAAAGGGCTTGGATCATACTAAGGTTCGTTGTACCAAGCTTGGGGCCGAAAAAATGAAGAAAATCAGCTAAGTCCTAGTCCAGGCGATGCAATGGGGCGGTTGGGACGTCGGGACACGTGGGGCGAAAAAAAGCCAAATCGGCCGAAAGAGGAAAAAATTTCCTAAGTCTTTTATTTCGTGCGGGACATGGATCAGCCATTTTTCCGCAAGAAGGTCCATTTCAGGCGGTTCGGAGATATTTTTCCCGAGCAGTCCGGGAAAGTTGGGACAAAGGTATGCGTGGGGCGCGAATCGGCCGGTTTGCCGCAAGAAGGTCCATTTCGGGCGGTTCAGAGGTTTTTAAATGGGAGGATAGCCAAGACAAAGAGTACACACGGATGCAAAAAGGTGAAATGGCTGAAAAGAGACAAGGAGGCCCGTGGATGAATCAGAATGTGCCACGTGTCAGAAGGTTGAAAAGTTGCTAAGTGTTTGGCGCAAGGGTAAAATGTGCCCCTCGGGCCCGAACCAATAAAATAGTGCCACGTGTCCACGAGTTTAAGGGCCTGAAAGGAATTTTTAGAGGATGAACCCATTGATGAATTAGAGCTCATGTGTCATCCAAGTGGTAGAGCATGGGAAAAAATTCAAATTTTTTTTTGTACGCCGATCCGTTTTGGGCCTGTTTTTCCCTAAATCTTCAAATGGCCATAACTTTCGATCCAGAGCTCGATTTTTGAGTTCTTTATATCAATGGAAAGCTGGTGAAATTATCTACATGATTCCAGGGTCAATCTTACATTTTGGTTCAGTTTGGAGAGATAAAATTGAAAAACACCTCTGGCACGTGGTAATGGCCAGAAATGACGTTTCAACAACCAGCTTTAATGCAAAATATAGTTCACCGCTTTTAAACCTACCACCATAATGAGATGAATTAAATGCAACCTAGAAGTGGTTGGGGTAGATTTGGATTTCCTCTCTCTTCCCTCTCTCATTCTTCCTATAAATTGTAAGGAGGGGCTTCTTTCTAAAGGTTGGACATTCTTGTTTTTCCCCTCCCTCCTTCTCTTCGGTAGGTGAATTTGTGGAGTTTGAACCTCCCATTTAAAACTGTAATGCAAATTTTCCTCTTGGCATTTTTCAGTGTATTGTATCAATCTTTGGATCAAGTAATGCATGTATGTGGATGATTCTCAACCCTCTCTATGTTCATTTGCATCCTCCTGATCTTTCACTGTAAATTTTGTTATTTGTGCATGATCTTGCATCACATTTTAATGGTTTGTGTTTATTGGCAAGATAGGTGTTCTTCATTCCTCGGTGCATCACCTCTGTTAGCTTAGGTTTATTTTTATGCATCTTCTTACCCTGTCTCCTTGGCAAGTTAGATTAGATTTTGAGTAAACTCTCTACATTTTTCGTGTGCATCTGAACAGAGGAATAGGAACTAGCCTTCTCTGGAGATTCCTTTCTCATTTTGCAAGTCCCACACTTGGAGAAAGGATTCAATGTTGTGCAATCACACTAGATGCTAGTATGATCAACCTAGAAATATGATCAACATTAATGGGTCTTTGCCGATTTGCACTAACAATTTTGGCAAGCCCGGTGGGACCTTAGAGGTCTTCATCTTTATTGCAACAAGATCGATGTGCACTTGTTGTAAGTTTCAGCTTTGAAAGAGCTTAAAATCACACATTTGGCGACTCGAAAGAAGCATAATCCACTAGTTTCAGCAGTCCAAGCCTTGCAAATTTATGAGAAGAATACGAGACCATGTCAAGAACTAGGGAGGAAGGATTATTTGTTCATCTACACCTATCTCCGAGAACAAAGAGAAGAGGGAGAAGAGCTCAAAATCTCCATCTCCACCTAATAGAACCTTGTCAACACCTCCACCTGGTAGGCCTTTCATCTAATCAACAAGGGTTCTCAGGCCAATCAGAATGGCGCAACCACCGAATCCGTATGTCAATTTCATGCCCATTTGCTCTCAATGCACAACATCAAATCCCGGTTGCAGCATTGAAGAACATTCCATACTTCATTTGGAGAGAACCGAGAATACTCCTACGGTGATCATGTTAAAGACATTGCCAACCTTTGTGCAATTCATGAAATCAATGAGATGTAGGTTATTGTCAAATTGTTAGCATCCTCATTCAAGGGGAAAACTTTACAATGGTTCGAAGCCTTGCCTCGAGTTTTATCCAAAATTGGAAACAACTATGTATATCCCTCCATGAGTAGTTTGGAGAGAAGGAGATAACTTGTCCCTTTTGGAACAGTGACAACCATCAAGAGAGCTCCCAATGAGCGGTGGTGACTTTAACTTCAGATTTCAAAGGAATTGGGAGAGGATTCTAGTGGCGGTAAGGCCAGCGGTAGAAGGTGCTTTCTATATTACCTTAAAGCTTTAAATTCGATATTTCTATGTTGATTGATCCATGGGAGGCACAACTATCCTGTTGCTTATAGCATTGCCATTAGAGCTAAAAATTGTTTAATTCAAGCTGGAAAGCTAGCTCCTAGGCCTCCAATGCCATTATATCCAAGTTTAGAGAGCCCAAGTACTAGCCAAGTGCCTAATTTAGCTTCTATTCCCACTCCTAGAAATCAGAGTTCAAATGAAGCTTCTACTTCATCTCCAAGTGCCTCAAACGAGCTTCAAGAAGTCATGAAGTAATTGCAAAATTTAGGCAATGAGCTGGTTACTCTCAAGAGGCAACAAGCCCAAAGTTTTAGACCTTCCTTCCAGCCTCAAGCTCAGCCTAACAGGCAGCCATATCAGCCTCAAAGACCACCCAATCTAGCTACAAATCTGAATCAAGCAAGGCCTCCTGCCAATAGACCATTTTAGCCCTATAATCCAAATGCTATATCTGCCTCTAAGGCATTGGTGCCAACACAAAACAATGTTTCTCAGGAGTATGATTGGTGTTTTCCATGCAATGAACCTCACAACCAATCTATGTGCTTCAACGGTGCCTTAAATCAAGCATTTATGGTGACAACTACTGGTGTGGAGGATGAGGGCAGTCAAGGAAACAACCAACAACAAGAAACATTCCAGCAGCAATCAGCTCCAAATGACACCACACTTGTGAACTGGCAGGCAGAGGATTTCTGTGGTATGAATCAAGTACCCTCTCAAAGTGTTGTAGCCAACACAAGGTCAAAAAGGAGAAATTTGGGTGAAGGACAGCCATTGGATCCAAGTAATCCACAACCTTCTACCACTCCACAAGCTTTTGGCAAACCAAATGTAGTCCCAAACATGCAAGGAGCACCCAAACCAGCTCCTAAACCAACTCAAATACCAGTTGTTGCTGCCCACATGCAAGGGATGAATATGCAAACCAAGGGACAGCAAAGAGATCCTTCATCACCATTTAGTATCATTGATCAGATGAAGAAGACAAACGTAAATATATAGATGTGGGAATCCCTATCTATCCCAGGCCAGAGAGATTTGCTACAAGCTACCATGAAGGACTGGCCAACTTCGAATCAGCAAGTCCAAATGTAAGAGAAGGTGCTCACAAATGCTGCCCAGCTTGAAGGGAATCATGAAGGACAACAAGGTAAAATGTTGAAGCCCCCTCCTTTTTATGTCTCATTGATCATTGGAAACCAATTGGTGCACAATTGCATGATTGATTCCGGGGCAAGTAGCTCAGTGATGCCCAAGCAAATAGTTGATCAGCTAGGACTTCAATATGAAACCATATCCAAAGGGGTAGTGCAGTTGGATGGGACAATAGTAACAACAGTTGGGGTGATTAGAAACTTGAGTCTTACCTTGCATGCGTGTCCAAATGTTGTTGTTTTACAAGATGTATCAGTTATAGACCTTCCACCACTCTTTGCCCTATGTTTGTCAAGAGATTTTATAGCCAAGATTGGAGGATATTTGTTTGCTGATTGGTCACACATGCTATTCAGAATGAGGTATGGAACCAAAGCTACAATCAGGTATGAACCTATTACAAACTTCCACATTGAGCCCTACACTCCAAGTCAGATCAATGCCAACTGTTTGGAATTTGATCAAGAAGATCACCCAAGCATTGATGAAGCTGACACCAAGGTTGGAAGCATCCCGGATCTAACTCTTGATGAATGGGAAAACAAGGTGCATGATTTTTATCCTTATCAAGAAGTAGAAGAATCTGAGCTAGGAGTCTATTGCATACATGAAGAATATCAGCCCATTCCTAGCATCACCAAGCCGGACCACAAGGATGACAATGAGGTATGGCGGTTGTTTTTGATGGATCAAGGAGTAGACAAGGTGCATGAGGGGGAGCCATGCTTTGGTTTCACCTCGAGGAGTTAAGTATTATTCAGCTTTTAGATTTCAATTTGCATGCTCTAACAACAATGCTTGAATATGAAGCCTTGGTACAAGGATGCATTGGGCAATCAAGAGAGGGATAAAGAACTTGCAAGTCTTTGGTGACAGTGAATTGATTGTAAATCAGGTCAAAAGGCAGCATCTTTGCCAAGAATGATCTACTCAAGTGTTACAAGAACAGGTGTGGGGCCTCATTGAAGATTTTGAGGGCTTTGGCATCAAATCAGTCCCTAGGAAAGAAAACCAAGCTGTTGACAGGCTTGCAGTAGTTGGGGAAGCCTTTGATGTTGTGGAGAGCATTCAAAAAGACAAGGTACAGCCAAACATCCATGTGATTGTGAGGCCTTCAGTGCCGAATAACAATGTAAGTTAAGTGTTTTAGAATTACCAGAAAATCATCCATTTCTTGCAAGAAGAATCTGAGTTCTCAGCTAAAAATTAGGAAAAATTGGAAAAACAATATGGTGACCAAGTGATACAGCTGAGAACTAATAAGCTACCCAAGGGACTTATCACTTTGGAGTCCATTTTCAATCCCAATGATCAGTTTAGGAAAGAGAAAGCAAACATTCAGGTCAAGAGAGAAGATTTAGTATCCATCTTGGTAGAAGAGAACAAACCATTGCAAATTGGAAAGATGACAACTGAACAAGAAAGGTATGAGTTCATACAGCTGTGTCAAGAGTTCCCTGACATGTTTGCTTGGAGCTACAAATAATTGAAAGGTTTCAATCCCACGTTAGCTCAAAGGCACACATTGAATTGGATCCAATACTAAGCCCATCGAGAGGCGAAAACAAAGGCGGTCAATCCACATGGAACCTCTCATGAGGAAGGAATTGAACAAGTTGATTGAGTCAAGAATCATATTCCTAATCAAACATTCTAGTTAGGTTGCCAACTTAGTTCCAATCGAGAAAGAAGAGTGGAGAGATCAGATTGTGTGTCGACTTGAGACTTGAATAGAGTATCTCTCGAGGACCATTACCCACTCCCTTCTATGGAGCAAATTTTACAGGTGGTGGCTGGCTCTGAGAGGTTTTCACTACTTGATGGCTACTCGGGCTACAATCAGATTATGGTGAAGGAAGAAGATAAGTTCAAGACAGCCTTCACAACCAAATGGGGAACTTATGCATACAGGAAAATGTCATTTGGGTTGTCCAACGCTGGAGCTACCTTCCAAAGAGCAATGGACATGGCGTTTAAAGGTTTGATCAACAACGTGGTGCTGATATACCTTGATGATATCACTATTTTTTCAAAGAATGCAGCAGACCACCTCTCTCATTTGAGACAAGTCTTCCAAAGGTGCAGGAGATTTGGAGTGTCTTTGAATCCTAAGAAGTGTATCTTCCTAGCACATGAAGGAAAGCTCCTTGGCCATATTATCTCCAAAGAAGGATTAACAATTGATCCGAGAGAGGTTGAAGCCATAAGAGAACTACCATTTCCAAGCCACAAGAAGGCCCTTGAGTTTCTTGGGGAGAATAAACTTTGTTCGAGAGGTTTGTCCCGATTTTGCAGCCATTGTCAAACCTATCACCAAAATGTTGAAGAAAAGCATGGCTTTCAAGTGGATAGCAGAAGGCAAGGAGGGCTTTGAAGCAATCAAAGGAGCCATCTCCCAAGCACCAATTCTCATCAACCCGGATTTCTTCAAGGATTTCATCCTCTATGCATTTGGAGGTAATGATACTATTTCTGCCATTTTGGTGCAGCGAAACAAGGACAATGATGAGCAGCCAATTTCTTTCTTGACCAAATCTGGAGGACTTGAGGTGAGATATTATTTTATTGAGAAGCATGTTCTTGCGAATCGAAGCTTGAAGAAATTCAAGCATTTAGTCTCAAACAACAAGGTCCAGTTGTTGGTTTCTCATGCGGGAGTTAAAGACTTCCTCCTCAACAAGGATTTGAATGAGAAAAGAGCAGGTTGGATCACTCGTGTCATGGAGTATGACATTGAGATCAAGGTCACCAATCTGGTAAGAGGAAAAGGATTGTGTGAGAAGCTAGTTCAGGAAAGCAAAAGGGAGTATGCAATGAAGAAGAGGTTGTTTTGATAGTTCAAGACAGCCATGTGCAAGGTAGCACTCAAGAAGAGGATAATGTTGTCCCCACTCCTTGCTGGACCCAAGGTATAATGCACTTCCTAAGCACGGGCCTATGCCCTCCAGAGATGAAAAAAACCCAAAGAAGACACTTCAGATTGCAGGCTATCCCATATGCCATAGTAGACGGTGTTTTGTTCAAGAAAGATGTGAATGGAGTGTTGCTGAGATGCATTAACACAAATCAGATTCATAGGGTGTTGGAAGAGTTCCATGGTGGACCAGCTGGTGGTCATTTTACACCAAGAGTGATAGCCCTAAAGATCATGAGGGCTGGCTATTATTGGCCCAAGATTTTCAATGATTGTTATGCATGGATCAAGAGGTGCAAGAATTGTGCATTCTTCACAGGTAAAGAGAGGCTTGCTGCCCTCCCATTGCATCCAATTTCAGTTGACCAGCAATTCATGCAATGGGGTTTAGATTTAATTGGAGTCATTAATCCTAATTGAAGCCAAGGGCATAAGTGGATTTTGACAGCCACAGACTACTTCACCAAATGGACCGAAGCAGTAGCACTCAAGGAAGCAAATGAGTCTAGCATCTTAGACTTCTATGAGGGGATAGCAACCAGATTTGGCATACCTTTACTGATAATCTCGAGATAATGCATTAGCATTCATTGGATCCAAGGTGACCGAGTGGGCTGTCAAGAATGGGATATACCTAAGTACTTCATCAAATCACTACCCTCAGGGTAATGGCCGAGCTGAATCGACAAACAAGAACTTGTTGAGGATCATTAGGAGGACTCTCGATGAGAATCAAAGGTCTTGGCATACCAAACTAAAATCAGCCTTATGGGCTGATAGGATAACTCCCAAGAGATCCACGGGTAATTATCCATTCAAGCTTGTTTATGGAAGAGAGGCAATCTTGCCCATGTCACTCAAGTTGCCAACATTGGAACTCATGAAGCAATTAGAGTTGCTAGAGTTTGGGCCCATGGAGGTGAGATATGCAGAGTTGATGGAGCTCCAAGAGATCAGAGATTAGGCATCCCAAGCAATGGAAAAGGATCAAGCTTTGATCAAGAAGACCTTTGATAGGAAGGCCAAGAGTAGATCTTTCCAAGTTGGAGATCTAGTATTAAAATGGGATGTAGATAGAGCAAAACCGGGAAGGCATTCAAAATTTGATGCCATTTGGAGTGGCCCATACATGGTCACAAAGTGTAAGGACAACAATGCCTTCCAATTATCTTCATTGGATGGCGAAGAACTACAGATTCCAGTCAATGGAATCTATCTAAAGCATTGCTACTAAAGGGAAATTCTCCACCTTGTAAATATTAGTTTAGGTTTTCATCCCTCCAAGTGCTTGTGCACATTGTTTTGTTGTAGGTTGTTTTGTTTTCCCTAAGTGCTTTGGCACAGGCTTGCTGTCCCTGGAGATGTTTTGTGGCCCTTTCTTCCATCGGGGATTTTCCATCTTCCTCCTTGCAACGTTCTAGTCAGTTGGGGTATTAAACAGAGAATCAAGTGACTCCATACCCAATGGATGCTTCAGGAAACTAGTAACTTCATCTAGCAGGTAGATGACCCCGCTGAGTCACCAAATTGTTATCCAAAATTCACCCCAGGGTAATTTTGATAACATGCATTAGATTATTCAGTCCCGAGCAAGTAAGATTGATTCGAGGCCCAAAATCATGTTTTTCGGGGTCCCCTCGGCCTTTTTCTAACTCCGCCACCAAGAAGAAATCCCAACAGTTGAGATTATGGAAGAAATGTAAAAATAAGGTTACGGGATGTGTTAAGGCATTTTAGATCGAAGGGTTCGGGTTGTGCTGAGGTTTATTGTACCAAGCTTGGGGCTGAAAAAATGAAGAAAATCGGCTAAGTCCTAGTCCAGGTGTCCTGCGGGATAGTTGGGACGTTGAGACACGTGGGACGCGAAAAGCCAAATCAGCCGAAAGAGGAAAAAATTGCCTAAGTCTTTTGTTTCACGCGGTCCAGGACAGTTGGGACAAAGGTACGCGGGGCGCAAATCGACCGGTTTTCATGAAGAAGGTCCATTTCAGGTGGTTTAGAAATATTTGTCCTGGGCGATCAGGGGACAATTGGGAAAAAGGTACACGAGGTATGCGTGGGGCGCGAATCGGCCAGTTTGCACTTGCAAAAGGTTCATTTCGGGCGGTTCGGAGGTTTTCGTCCCGGGACAGCCGGAAAAAGAGTATGCACAGGGATGTGCGGGATGTGAAAAGGTGAAATGGCCGAAAAGAGACAAGGAGGCCCCGGACAAATCGAAACGTGCCACGTGTCGAAGGTTGAAAAGTTCTTTAAGTGTTTGGCGCTTGAGGTAAATGTGCCCCTCGGACCCAAACCAATAAAATAGTGCCACGTGTCCGAGTTTAAGGGCCTAAAAGGAATTTTCGGAGGATGAACCCCTGGATGAATCGAGAGCACAAAACATGTCATCCAAGTGGCGAGCGTGGGAAAAAATCAAATTTTTTTCCCGCCGATCCGTTTTGGGCCTATTTTGCCCTAAATCTTCAAATGGCGATAACTTTCGATCCAGAGCTCAGATTTTCATGTTCTTTATATCAATGGAAAGCTGGTGAAATTCTCTACATGATTCCAGGGTCAATCTTGCATTTTGGTTCAGTTTAGAGAGAGAAAATTGAAAAATGCCTCTGGCACGTGGTAATGGCCAGAAATGACTTTTCAACAACCAACTTTAATGCAAAATACAGTTCGCCGCTTTTAAACCTACCGCCATAATGAGATGAATTAAATGCAACCTAGAAGTGGTTGGGGTAGATTTGGATTTCCTCTCTCTTTTCCCTCTCTCATTCTTCCTATAAATTGTAAGGAGGGGCTTCTTTCTAAAGGTCAAACATTCTTGTTTTGCCCCTCCCTCCTTCTCTTCGGCAGGTGAATTTGTGGAGTTCGAACCTCCCATTTAAAACTGTAATGCAACTTTGCCTCTTGGCATTTTGCAGTGTATTGTATCAATCTTTGGATCAAGTAATGCATGTCTGTGGATGATTCTCAACCCTCTCTGTGTTCATTTGCATCCTCCTGATCTTTCACTACAAATTTTGTTATCTGTGCATGATCTTGCATCACATTTTAATGGTTTGTGTTTATTGGCAAGATAGGTGTTCTTCATTCCTCGGTGCATCACCTCTGTTAGCTTAGGTTTATTTTTATGCATCTTCTTACCTGTCTCCTTGGCAAGTTAGATTAGATTTTGAGTAAAACCTCTGCATTTTTCGTGTGCATTTGAGCAGGAGGAATAGGAACCAGCCTTCTCTGGAGATTCCTTTCTCATTTTTGCAAGTCCCACACTTGGAGAAAGGATTCAATGTTGTGCAATCACACTAGATGCTAATATGATCAACCTAGAAATCGATCAACATCCGAGGTGCTGCCGATTTTCACTAACACACATAATAACCATTTTCTAGATCTACTCATAATATCTAAAATCACATATCCGAACAACATCCATAAAACATTCACGTCAAATAGTATACCATCATCCACATAGGAGTGTCTCCAATAATCAACATGCATCATAACCAAATCAAGATCAACAATAATCCATGATCAAATGTTTAACATCATACTAAATCAGAACTATAATAGTGTCCATAACGTAAACAATAGTATCAAAATAAGCATCAAAAGGTGTCAAAGGGAAGTGGGCACTACGAATATAAAAATAAAACTAATAAAATAAGAAGATTTTTTCGAGTCACAATCAATTTTATTAATTAGAAAATAAATTACACAATTTCTTACAAAAACACCACAAGAAAAATTAAATATTCCCAACTTCCAAATAGTAAGAAGGAAAATAATTTTATACAAAACTTCCATCAAGTCTTTATTCCCATTCTTATAGAATTTATGGCTCTAATTATTTTTCTAATCATTATTTGTGTATTCCTTTAAAATATTTTATTAAAGCTATAAATTATGTCTTCTCCTTTTTAAATTACGAGAATGCGATAAAGTTTTAGTTTTAAAAATTACATAAATCTTTTATATGTTTTGAGAAATATTTTTGGCTTCAAAGATAAAGTTGAGAAATAATTGGAGTTTGGTGTGAGGTTTTCCACTAATTATTTTTGGAAGAAAAATTACAATATCAACAATTACTTATTTTTTAAATATAAGAATCACTTTGTTATGATTGAGAATGTAAGATAAAACACAAATAGTATATATGAGGTTCTTTCTTGTTATATCAAAGGCATTACATAGTGAGGTTTAACTCGCTCATTTTGACATTCGTCGAAATCGGATGGCCGAGATTAGTGGAGAAAATATGTTGAAATCAAATGCTCTCACTTTCCTCGAAAATAGTATTGCCAAGGTTCAATGCACATGGTGCGGTGTGCAAGTACACGTGGTTGTCAATCTCTATTTGAATGCCTTCATGGGATTTAAGGTTGGTGAGTACATGCGGTTGGTTTTCATGTTCAAATGGATTTGGATGCCTGAAAAACATGGTTTCGTGAAATTGACATCGATGTGGACTGGGTATTTCGAGTGGTATGGTTGAATGTTGTGAGCATAACAGACCTAGGCATCACATATTTTTGTTTAGGTTGGGGAAGGTTTTAATTTGCTGCTGTCCAAAATTCATTTCCGTTATAAAATTTATATTTACATTTCTTTTAGGTTTTATATTTTCCCGAGTAAATTTTTCTAAACTTTCCAACAATGGAAACATTTCCTCTATTGGATACATTCATGAGGATTCCTTGAAGCTTATCATGCTACAAACACATGCATGTGACCTCTTCTGCATGGTTGCCAGTGGGATTCCAACTCAGCAATTTGCTTCTACAATTGATGATAGGATATTTTGTAAGTTTGATTTTTGAGTGTGCATTTCATTGATCCGCATATAGACATGATTTGCATATGTAAATAAAGAGAAAAAAATATTACATATACTTAGATTATTGTTGCAGGTGTACATTAGAGACAATACATTTCATTTTTTTCCATTACATAAATTTTGATAAAATTTACATTCCTCTTACAAGTATAAATAGTTGTGATTCTCTTGTTTTAAAATCACTATGCCATTTTGGTTTCTCTTTGTATGTCTCCAAATAACTCAAGGGAATGTTTGTTATACCCATTTTGTGCATATCGTGAAATAATTACATTCCATGACATAACATCTCATTCAAACATTTTGAAAAATAACTCGTTGAAATGCCCCATAATTTTACCACTCAAAAATTACTAGCAATTTTTTTGTTTCTAAGAGATACATCGATACGTCATAAAGGCATTTCCCTATGGGTTACCTCCTATTGATTTTGACATTCATCAAAAATTAGACACCCAAGGTTAGTTGAGAGAATACGATGAAATCAAACGCTCCTTCTTTCCTCAAAAAATGTGCTACAAAGGTTATAATGCACGTGGTGTAGGTTCTCGAAGAAGAAGCTGGAAAAATCAATACAACTAGATATTGAACCCACTTCCTAATCCTTAATCTTCTACGAGTACTTGGCCGTCTCATCTGGTGGGAACAACTTGGTGTGATGTCACTTCTACGTGACTATAAATTAAACCATCAAATTGTAGGCATCTCCAAACCAACTAAACCTCATCTTCAAATCCATGAGCTCTCGGTTCGAACCATGTCGAACTACCCTTTTTCACCCCGTCTCTAAAAAAATGATTGTTTTTGTGATTTCCCATTCACCTTCAAATACTCATCCAAAAATTCCTTAGACATGTCTCCCAACTCAATGGCGGTGAGTACTTTCCTCTCGCATACCATTGAACCCGCTCCAGAATCTGATACGAGATCCACTTCAATCAATTTTTATATAATAAGACCAGGAGATATTAGGGTTCTGATTTATCTCTGTTTGTAGATCTTATTTAACCCGTAATGGTTCTAATTTTAGGGTGGCTATTAGCGAGATCTTCATTTAGCACAATTCAATTTTGAAAGGTGGTGGCGGCTACCAGATAGGTGATTTGACACTGGATGTTTTCCAAATATTTATAGTTTAATGGAGGCTACATGAATTAACAGTACATTACTCCCGGGTTCTTAAAATAAGTGATGGTGGACATATCAAGTCAAGGCTCCTGATGACCATGGTTAACTTGCACTCCACTTTCAAATCACATTACATTATTTATAAAAAACCACATCATTTCAGAATTATTATTATTGTTGTTAGGATGGTATAGATTTCACAACGAGAAGGACAAGAAGAAAATCACATTGGTGTTTCACTGGCTGGATTGTAATCATTTTAAAACTTAAGCTACAAATTTTATCCCCATGCCTCACTCTCCACCACTATGTATATTTCATCCTTCTCTATATGTTTTTAGGGCCCTTTGATTCCTTATAACATGCTCAGAGGTTTCTAGGGATTTCTCAGATTAGAGGATCACTTTCCCAAATCGTTGAAATTTGGGAAGGTCCCAATTGTAAATTTCAGCCTACAAAAGTATTAACAAGTAATGATAGGATAACTCGAGGATAAAAATTCTAGAATACGAAGAAATAAAGTGTTGGTATATAGTTAAAACCCGCTTATCTTCTAGCATTAATTCCACCCTGCAAGCATCCCCTTTTTATAGGTACCCTTTTCTTGATCCATCAAGAGAAGTTTGGCTTTGTAGGATTGTGTTCAACTATTATGATTATGATAATTTATGTAGAAATGGGTAGAGTACGATGCTATGAAAAAGCCAACATGGAGAAAGGACCATGTTCTTCTAAAGAATATGCTAAACTTAAGTCTTATATAGAAATTTGCAACATCTTTTCTATTCGGTCGATCAATAGGTGATGACTTAGAACATTGCATGAACCAACATGCACTAAAGAAATCGGGCATTTTTATTATTTATTTTCTTGCGACTCATTCACTACATTGTTATGAATTACCTCTAACAATCTCTTTGGAAACCTTGAGCTCACCCAATTATGCATGTTCAAGCCTTCAACAAATATGCCATCACTAGGCCTTTTTCTTGTCAACATTTACAAGAAAAGAATGCCACTACTTTACACATATCCTTGTGTGTAAGCTCTCTTCCCTACTCTATGCTCTCTGATCATGTAAACAATTATGACAATATAAATCCATTCCACGTCATTTAAATGTCTCATTTTCTATAAACTGTGATTTCTCATCAAACCCGATTTCACAAATTCCTCTTTGAGGTGCTCCAACAACTTTGCAATATCTTTCATATTCGGTCGATCAGTAGGCGAGGACTAGGAACATTGCAAACCAACACACACTAAAGAAACCAGACATTTGTATACTTTATTTTCTTCCAACTCTTCATCTTCAAGCACTTTTAACTCATTTAGTACACAGTTATGAATTACCTCTAACAATCTATTTGGAAACCTTGAGCTCACCCAATTATGCAAGTTCAAGCCTTCAACAAACATGCCATCACTAGGCCTTTTTATTGTCAACATTTCTAAGAGTATAATCCCATAACTAGCTCTCTTCCCTACTCTATACTTTGCAATCATGTAAATAATTATGACAATAGAAATCCATTGCGCATCATATAAATGTATCATTTTCTATAAATTATGATTTCTCATCAAACTTGAGTTCACAAATTCCTCTTTGAGGTGCTCCAACAACTTTTCAACATATTTCATATTCGTTTGATCAGTAGGTTAGGAATTGGAACATCATAAACCATCATGCACTAAAGAAACTAGGCACTTGTATACTTTATTTTCTTCTAACTCTTCATCTTCAAGAACTTACAGATCATTTAGTACACCGTTATGAATTACCTCTAACAATATATTTGCAAACCTTGAGCACACCAAGTTATGCAAGTTCAAGCCTTCAACAAACATGCAATCACTAGGCATTTTTCTTGTCAACATTTCCAAGAGTATAATCCCACTACTCTACACATATTCTGGTGTGGAAGCCCTCTGCCCTACTCTATACTCTAAAGTCATGTAGACAATTATGACAATAGAAATCCATTGTACATCATATAAATATCTCATTTTCTATAAACTGTGATTTCTCATCAAACTTGAGTTCACAAATTCCTCTTTGAGGTGCTCCAACAACTTTGCAACATCTTTCATATTCAGTCAATCTACAAGTGAGGACTTGGAACATTGCAAACCAACATGCACTAAAGAAACTAGACATTTGTATACTTTATTTTCTTCCAACTCTTCATCTTCAAGCACTTGCAACTCATTCAGTACACTATTATGAATTACCTCTAACAATCTATTTGGAAACCTTGAGCTCACCCAATTATGCAAGTTCAAGCCTTCAACAAACATGCCATCACTAGGCCTTTTTCTTGTCAACATTTCCAAGAGCAGAATGCCATAATTGTACACATCTCCTTGTGTGGAAGCCCTCTACCCTACTCCATACTCTGTAGTCATGTAAATAATTATGAGAATATAACTCCATTGCACATCATGTGACCGTATCATTTTCTATAAACTACGATTACTCATTATAACATGAGTTGTTCCATGATACCTTTACGACACCTTTATTTAATTGCAAAACATAATAACTCTCTAATTATTTCCATTTCTTAGTAATTTTTGTGGGTTGATGTAGCCTAGAATTTACTAGTAAAAGCCTGTGGTGCGCTGGCACATCACTCAACCTAGGCCGAGCACTCACCGAAGCATGCAAAGGTACTGGACCCCTCTTTAGGGTTGTGTTAGTGTAGAATCACAACACCCCTAAATGCATGCAACCATATGGGTTGAGAATCTTAGTGTGATTGCATAACATGGAGCATCTCTCAAAGTGTGGGACCTTGTGAGTTGAGAGAGATCTCCGAATTAAGGTCAGTTCCTATTCCTCTGTTCAGGTGCATACAAATAAATTGTAGAGGATCTATTCTAAATCTACTCTATTTTACCAAGGAGACAGGGTTGAGAAGATGCAAGAAAATAAACCTAAGCTAATGAGGTGATGCACTAAAGGAATGTTAGACACCCATTCTATAACTTAACAAAGACCACAAGAATGTAATACGAAACCTCGCACAGATAACCAAAATGCAATGAAAGATCAGAAAGACAAAAAACACATGAGAGGGTCGAGAATCACCACAAACATATATTATTGCTCCAGGAATTGACATATAATATTACACAATGATAAGGGCCAAGAAAAAAACTTGTATTACAACTTTGAATGGGAGGTTTTAAAGCTCCATAAATCCACTTGCAAACAAAATAAGAAGGGAGGGCACAAAATAAAATGTCAAACCTTTACAATGAGCCCCGACCCTTCCTTTATAGATTTAACATAGAGAGAAGAAGGAGAGAGAGGTAAAAACTATTTCAAAGCTCTACCACCATTAATGCTCCTCCTAAAAATCTACCCCAAATCTATCATGTCTGCATTGATTACTTGTTCGGTGCATTGAAGGAGGAAGAACGATGGATCAGATCAAATCTGATTTGGTTGTTGAGCAAATAGATCTTGTATTAATGGCATGAAGACATTTTTTCATTTTTCACCCACTTAGCTTCTTCAAAATTAAAGTTTCAGATCTCCATGGCATGGATGAGGTTGAGATCTTTCCAACAGTGCCAAATTTGTCAGATTTTGAGCACTGAATCAAAAGATATGCCCATTTGAAAATTTGAATCGGGCCCATACAAAATGGTGGGAACCAATTATCAAAATGGGTCTTTTGGAAACTAGACACGTGGAGGGCTGGTGCATGTTTGGGAACCACTTTTGGATTTTTCTTTTAAAGTTACACTCAGGCTGACACATGGCATCTTCTGTGGCTTTCTCAGTTTCCTCATGTTTTGGCTAATTCCTTTTTCTTGGTGGGGCCATACATCTGACCAGGGACACGTGGAAGGTTTGGGGCTTGTTTGGAAACCTCCCCAAATTTTACTCTTGAACTAGCATCGTGCGACACTTAGCTCCCTCCGCAGGCCTATCTTTTCTTTGAATATTCAACCATGACCCTGTCCCTTTTTCGACTTGGGACATGTGGAAGGTCCGTGCTCATTTGGAAACCCACTCAGGATTTTACCTTTGAAGGAGCGTCGGGTTGACACGTGGAAGCCTCCACATGATCTTGGACTTTTCAACAACCACTATTACTTTTAGGGGCCCTAAACACGTGGCGAGCTCTGGCATCATTTGGGAATCACCTTTTGGGCAGCATCTTTAAAATTGTGTTGATGTAACACATGACATCGTCTCACCTTAATTTGGTTTTCTATACTTAGTCGATGTTAGGCCCGCCCTATTTTCCTTTTGACTTTTAAATGTTTACTTTTCCCCCTTAGGACCTAGGACACGTGGAGGCCTGACACTTGTTGAGTCTTCCCTTTTAGATTCAATCTTTGGAGATGCGCCATTTGGACACTTGGCAACTTCCGCTGACTCTCTATACTTAGCCAATTTTGGGGCTCGTTCTGAGTCATTTGTAGAGCTTGAAGACTTTGATTTTTCTCTTTTTTTTTTTCCTTTGAGCCTCTAATTTCTTCCTTCCCTGACCATACTCCTCCATTTTAGAACCTACATGTAACCTGCTCATTAGATTTGAAGTGTGGGTTCGTTTGATGGAACCATTTCTTGAATTTCTTCTACACGGGTCGTGTTTGATCAATTTTTGTCGGGGGACAAAATAGAGATAAAAATTTGGTGACTCGTAGGGGGATTTGCTTGCTAGATGAAGAGATCAGTTGCCTTGTTATATCCATTGGGCATGGAGTCATGATTGGTGACCCAAAGTTGATACTGTTCTTCTGAAAATGAACCCTTTGGAGCCCGATTTTAGTTGCTCTGTATTTGTTCTATTAGAAAATGAGCAACTGTCATGGAAACTATGGGTCACCTTGCTATAAATGCTGAAGGGAATAACATGTTCACTTGGAGGCACGTTGAACTACGTGACAACACAAACCTGGAGTAGAAAAACCTATGTGCCACAACACTTAGGGAAACAAAACCTACGCTACAAAAAAACAATGTGCATACGCACTTAGAGAAATTAAAACTCTATGCTAATATTTACGAGGATGAAACCTTCCCTTTAGTAGCAGTTTTTGAGATGGATCCCATTTACTAGGATGTGCAATTCTTCACCATCCAATTTAGCTAGCTGGAAGGCATTACTACTCTTGCACCTTGTGATCATGTAAGGGCCACTCCAAATGGCATCAAATTTGGAATGCTTTCCTGGATTTTCCCGATCTGCATCCCACTTTAGAACTAAGTCCCCTTCTTGAAAGGTCCTCATTCTTGCCTTCTTGTCAAAACTCTTCTTGATCAATGCTTGATCCTTTTCCATGCTCTACATTACATGCTCTCTTGCTTCTCCTACCTCCATCAACTCTACATACCTGATTGTCCATGGGTTCAAACTCGGCTAGCTCTAACTATTTCATGAGCTCCAGAGGGAAACTCTAATGATATGGGAAATACTACCTCTTTTCCATATACAAGCTTGTATGGGGAGTTACCCGTGATCTTTTGATGTGATCCTATCAGCCCATAGAGCTGATTTGAGCTTTGTATGCCAAGTCCTCTGATTTTCATCAAGATTCCTTCTGATAATCCTTAATAGGTTCTTATTTGTGGACTCTTCTTGGCCATTACCTTGAGGGTAATAATTTGATGAGGTGTTGAGATACACACCATTCTTAACTACCCATTCAGTGATCCTTATACCAAGGAATGCCAATGCATTATCTGATATAATAGTGGCAGGGACTCCAAACTTGGTGGCTATTCCTTCATAAAAATCCAAGATGTTGGATTCATTTTCTTCTTTTAGTGCCACTGCTTTAGTCCACTTGGTGAAATAGTCTATTGCAGTAGTATCCACTTGTGGCCTTGGCTTGAATTTGGGTTAATCACCCCAATGAAGTCTAGTCCCCATTGCATGAATGGTTGATCCACTGAAATGGGATGAAGGGGAAGGGCTGCTAGCTTCTCCTTTCCTATGAAGAATGCACATTTTTACACTTCTTGATCCATGAATAGCAGTCCCTGAACACTGTAGGCCAATAATAACCAACTTTCATGATCTTGAGAGCTATTACTCAAGGGGAAAAGTGACCTCCTGCTTCTCCATCATGGAACTCATGCAACACTTTCTCAATTTGGCTTGTCCCAATGCACCTCAATAGAACACTATTGATATCCTTTTAAACAAGACACCACCAACAAGCACATATGGGATGGCTTGTAGTTTGAAGTATCTCCTTTTTGCTTTGTTCCATTCTGGAGGGCACAAACCTATTTGAAGGTAATGCACCAAGGCTTGGGTCCAACATGGAGTAGGTGCATCATTAATTGGTTGTTCTTGATCATTTTGTAGTAATAGGACAACCTCTTCTTCATCCACTGACTCAGCTTGTTGTTTGGAAGCTAGTTGCTCACACAAACCCTTTCCATGAACTAGTTTGGTTACCTTGATCTCAATGTCATATTCCATTACTTAAGTGATCCAACTTGATCTCTTCTCATTCAAGTCCTTGTTGAGGAGAAAATATTTGAAACTACATGAGAAATTAGCAGTTAAATCCTATTGTTTGAGACCAAGTGTTTTAACTTTTCAAGCTCCTAATAATAAAAAGGGCTTTTCAATGCAAGAGTATTCTACCTCATAGTCTCCAAGCTTTGCTAAAGAAGGCTATGGGCTATTATGAAACCTCCTTGTTGGGCTGGACCAAGATGGCTGAGATGGTGTCTAACCCTCCAAAAGCATACAACATGAAGTCTTTTTAGAAGTCTAGGTTAATGAGAGTTGGGGCTTGTGATATTGTGAGCTTGATGGCCTCAAAACTCTCTTTTCCTTATGTTGTCCATTTAAATGCAAGAATCTTCTTTAACATCATTTTAAAGGCTTCATAAGAGTGGAAAAATCAGGTAAAAACCTGTGAACAAAGTTTATCCTCCCCAAGAAACTTTAGAGAGACTTTTTGTGTTGTGGCAATGGAAGTGTCCAGATGGCTTCAACTCTTTCAGGATCAATTGCTAACCCTTCTCTAGAGACAATGTGGCCCAACAATTTACCCTCATGTGCCAAGAATACACATTTCTTTGGGTTTAAGGACACTTTGAACCTTCTACATCTCTGGAATACCTATCTAAGGTGGAAGAGATGGTCTACAACATTTTTTGAGAAAACAATGATATCATCCAGATACACCAGAACTATATTGTTGATCAAGCCTTTGAATGCCATGTCCATAGCTCTCTAAATGTTGATCTGGAATTTAATAGTCCAAATGGCATTTTCTTATAAGCATATGTACCCCATTTGGTGGTGAAGGCTATCTTGAATTGATCTTCCTCTTTTACCATTATCTGTTATAGCCTGAATACCCATCTAACAATGAAAACCTCTCAGAACTAGCTACAACTTGTAAGATTTGTTCCATTGATGGAAGTGGGTAGTGATCCTTAAGTGATGCTCTGTTCAGATCACAAAAGTCCACACATAGCCTGATTTCTCCATTTTTCTTCCTCATAGGCACCAAGTTTTCAACCCAACTTGAGTGCTTGATAGGAAAGATGATGCTAGCCTCAATAGCTTATTCAACTATTTTCTCATAACAGGCTCTATGTGAGGGTTCACTGGACTTTGCTTCTATCTGAAAGGATTGCCTCCTAGATCTAGCTTGATTGTGTGTTGTGTGAATTTCGGGTTGAAACCTCTTAAATATTTATAAGTCTAGGCAAATACATCTAGGAATTCTTGACAAATTTGAATGAATTCAGATTTTTCTTGTTGAATGCTTACATTTCCAATTTGAAACATTTTTCCTTCTTCTATAAAAATGGGCTCTGAATCTTCACCCTTTACCTAAATATTCACCTTCTCCTTTCAAAATTGGTCATTTGGGTTGAAGATTGATTCCAAAGTGACAAGACCCTTTGGTAGTTTGTTAGTCCTCGCCACACTACTTGATCACCATACTATTGCTCCTATTTATCTTGATTCTTGGAGGAGAACTTAGCTTCTTCTTATAGGAAGTTGACAATTTTTGATCATTTTCAAAGAATTTCCAACTTGCGTTGTTGTTTGGGACAGTTGGCCTCACAACTAACTTGATATGTGGCTGAGACTTATCACTCTTAATACTCTCCACAACGTCAAAGGCTGCCCCAATTGTTGCCAATCTATCTACCACTTCATTCTTCTTCCTTGGGATGGAGTTGATGTTGAATGCCTCAAAATCCTCAATGAGGTCCCATACCTGGTTCTTATAACTCTTTAACAGTCGTTCTTGGTAGCATTTTGTCCTTGGACCTAATTAGCAACTAGTTCATTGTCACCAAACACTTGTAAGTTCTTGATTCCTTATTTCCTTGCCCAATGTAGTCCATGAACCAAAGCCTCATACTCTATTGTGTTGTTTGAACAAGAAAATTAGAAATGAAAGGCTGAGTAGTATTTCATACCTTTAGGTGAGAAAAAGCATAGCTCCTCCTCCAACTCCTTGCCTACTTCTTGAGCCATCAAAGAATAACTACCATACCTCATTATCATCTTTGTGGTCGGGCTTAATGATGTCAGAAGAGGCTGATTTTCCTCATGCAAATAGTAGACTCCTAGCTCAGATTCCTCCATCTCTTTATAGGGGTCAAAATCATGTCTCTTGTTCACCCATTCATCGAGAGTCAAGTCGGGATACACCCCACCTTGGTATCTATCTCACAAGTGCTTGGGAGGTCCTCCTAATCAAAGGCTGAATAATTGGCATTGATTAGGTTGGGTACATAAGACTCAATATGGTAATCTGTAATGGGCTCAGACCTGATTGTGGCCTTAGCTCCATACCTTGTTCTAAAAAGCATGTGTGACCAATCAGCAGACAAATAGCCTCCAATCTTAGCAGTGAAGTCTCTCGACAAACATAATGCAAAATGTGGTGGCAAGTCTATGACTGATATGTTTTGCAATACAATCACATTGGGGCAGGCATGCAGTGTGAGGCTCAAATATTTGATGAATCCAATAGTTGTCACTGTTGTCCCATCCAATTACACTACCCTCTGGAGATGACTTCATATTGAAGGCCCAACTAATCAGCTATTTGCTTTGGCATTACAGAGCTACTTTCCCCAAATCAATCATGCAATTATGTACCAATTTGTCCCCAATGATCAATGAAACATAGAATGGAGGAGGCTTCAGATTCTTACCTTGTTGTCCTCCATGATTTCCCCCAGTCTGAGTTGTATTGGTAAACACTCTCTCTTGTTGGTTAGGGGCTGATTTGAGCTTGTCTAATTGGCTATAATAGTCTGCAACAAATCTCTCTATCCTGAAATGGCCAATGACTCCCACATTGAAATGTTCACATTTTCTTCTTCATTTGTTTAATGATATTAAATGAGCTATCCTTTTGTTTCCCCTTTCCTAGTACATTTTTCTCTTGCACATGGGTCATTACAACCGGTGCTTGAGTGGGTTTGGAAGGTGGCTTGGGCTGACTCTACATATTGGGAGTTGCATTCTGAGTGCCAATACCTTATGGAGTAATGGAGGGTTGAGGATTACCTAAGTTTGGTGATTTTCCCTCTCCAATATTCCTTTTCTTAGATCATGCATTGACAGATACACTTTAAGAAGGTGTTTGATTCATCCCACAGAAGTATTCAACCTACCAATTAACAAGCATAGTCTCACTTGGAGATGTTTCTTGTTGAGCTCCTTACTACTAATTTTCTTCTTGGCTAGACTCTTATGACACACCAATGGTCTGTACCATCAAGGCCTAGTTTAGTGCACCATTGAAACACATTGATTGGTTGTGAGGTTGATTGCATGGGAAACACCAATCATATTCTTGAGCCATGTTGTTTTGTGTTATAACCAAGGCCCTTGATATTAAAGCTGTGTTTAGATCATATGACCAGAAAGGCCTAACAACTTGAGGTTTTCCTTGGCTTTGGTTTTGATTTGCATCCTGAGCTGGTTTCCTATTTTGCTAATATGGGGGTCTAGCCTGATATTGAGCTTGAGGTTGATATGGCCTAGAACTCTGAGATTGCTTTCCTTTTGATAGTTACTAACTCATTCCCTAGGTTTTGTAACTATTTCATAACTTCTTGAAGCTCTTTTGAGGTGTCAAAGGATGAGGTAGAGGCTTTAGCTGAACTTTGATTCCTAGGAGTAGGTATAGGAGCTCATGTGGGTTTCGACTAGTGTTTGAGGCTGAAAGTTCTAGGTATAAAGGCATGGGTGGCCTAGGAGCAAGTTTTCCAACCTAAATTAAACAACTTTATGCTCTTATAGAGATGATATATGCTATAGGTAAGGTGATGTCTCTCATTGATTGAATCATTAAAGCAATATCAGAATTTAGAGCTCTAAGAAAGTATAAGAAAGCACCTTCATCTGTGGGCCTTATAGCCACTGGAATCCTATCCCATGTCCTTTGAAATCTGAGGTTGAAATCATCAACTTGCTTGTTAGGAGCCCTCTTAATTGTTGTCAGTTGCTCCAACAAGGATAGATTATTTCCCTTTTCTCCAAATTGGTTATGAAGAGCTCTGCATAGATGGTCCCAAGTTTGAATAGAGCCTTTTTAGACTCCTGAACCATTGTGAAGCTTTACCCTTGAGTGAAGAGGCTAGTAACTTAACTGTAATGTCCATCTCAATGATCTCATGGATTGCACAGACATTTGCAATGTCTTGAATGTGGTCACTAGGAGAAGTATGGTTCTCTCCAATGAAATATGGGATGCTCTTTAATGCTACAACTGGGACTGATTTTTGCATTAAGGGTGAGTGGGCTACTGCTAGTGAAATTGACATAAGGATCTGGTTGTGCCATCCTTATTGCCCTGAGAACCCTTATTGATTGAATGAATGGCCTACTAGGAGGAGGTGTTGACAAGGTTTTGTTTGGTGGAGATGGAGACCTCTGGGATCTTCTCTCTCTTCCCCCTCTGTCTAGGGGGACAAGTGTAGATAGACAAATAGTCACTCCTCTCTGGTTCTTGACCTTGATTTTATTCTTCTCATGAACTTGACAAGCTTGGACTGTTGAAACCAGTAGATTCTGATTCTTTTGGAGTTACCAGATGTGTAATATTTATAGTTTCTTAAAAGCTAAAACTTGTAACAAGTGCACATCAATCTTGCTGCAATAAAAATGAAGACCTCTTGGTCCCACCGGCATGCCAAAACTGTTAGTGTAGAATCACAGCACCCCTGAATTCCTGCAACCATATGGGTTGAGACTCTCAGTGTGATTGCACAACATGGAGCATCTCTCAAAGTGTGGGACCTTGTGAGTTGAGAGAGATCTTCGTATTAAGGCCGCTTATTATTCCTCTTGTTTACATATAAATAAATTACAGAGGATCTATTCTAAATCTACTCTATTTTATCAAGGAGACATGGTTAAGAATATGTAAGAAAATAAACTAAGCTAATGAGGTGATGCACCAAAGGAATGTTAGACACCCATTCTATAACTTAACATAGACCACAAGAATGCAATACAAAACCATGCACATGTAACCAAAATGCAATGAAAGATCATAAAGACAAAAAACACATGAAAGGGTTGGAAATCACCCACAGACATATATTATTGCTCTAGAATTGACACAATACATTACAAAGTGGATAAGGGGTGAGGAACTTTGTATTACATTTTGAATGGGAGGTTTTAAAGCTCCACAAATCCACTTGCAAACAAAAGAAGAAGGGAGGGCACAAAATAGAAATGTCCAACCTTTTACAATGAGCCCCGACCCTTCCTTTATAGATTCAACACGAGAGAAGAAGGAGAGAGATGTGGTAAAAACTAATTTGAAGCTTAGCTACCAGCCAATAATGCTCCTGTAAATCCACCCCAAAACTATCAATTTTACTAGGGGACAAAATAGAGATAACATGTTACTATTGTAGGATGTTAGCATGATAAAGACTTAATGCATTCAGATCCATAACTAATACATCATTCTATAGTGCATGTTCAGATCTAGATCTAAAGAATAACATATTTAAACAATATCCATAATGAAACCAACCAAACAAGAACCAATTATACTCAGAATTAACACTCTAATTTGGCCAATACACTCCATTATATTAATAATGATAAATACACAGAAGCTCATTACAATAGATAATACCATAGCGTATGTGCACATTAGATCTAGAAGCATAACTTCACAAAATTATGATCTCACACACACTCTATAATATGCAAATCATTCCATATTTATAAGGGTGGGGACTTTCCCTTCACCGCTTGCATAAATCCAAAAGTAGGTCACATGCTGAAACAAAGCAGTCATGCACCTTTACAATCACAACCACACATGCAAGTGTGCTAACAATAGACCTCTTCTTGTTTTCTCGAGAGTAGAAAATATATTCTTATCTCCCACCCATATAAAGCACTTAGTAGCCATCACTCCTCCAAAATAGCTAACACGTGTTGCATAAGTCTTTACCCGGTTTGTGTGCTCGGCATCGCTATCTCCAAAAATAGCTCATACACGTGAAAATGGCTAAGTCCCAAATTCACCCTTATATTCTCGCATGCGTGTTCTCCCCTATCCTTCTGCGCCTTTGACTATGCCCTGTTATCTCATGTGAACCTTCATGTGCCTTCTGCTAAGTATTCCACTTTCATCCACTCAACATTACCCCACACTAAACTGCATTGCCACCCCGACAATGGCTACTCCTCGAACAATAAAGAATAAAGTAATGGAAATAATAGAAAAGAATCTCTATAAAAAGAATAAGGATTTACCTTGCATCATCCTCAACTTCAACTAGAAGAATGAGTTCTGGATATTCTTCTTTTATTGCTGCCTCTAATATCTTCCACTCACTCAGTGTGGCCTCTACCTTTTTTGGAATATTCACTCCAATGGACTCTAATTCATCTTGTACAATTTCTCCCTTCTCATTTTGTAATACTAACATTATGTTAGCCATTGTAGATATTCTCCCTTCTAGCAGATCCTTCTTTTACACTATAAGTTTTACCAATTCATCCAACCTCGTTCTTGTGGGGTTCTTAGGCTAGTGGCCTCGCACTTTTGCTTCACCACCGTCGGTCTCTCCACACAACCCCAAATTTTCATCCTTCATTACTTGTTAGGAATTCATTGTATTCTACCATTTTCCTTATTCTCGATGATTACCTCAAGATATACAAATATTCAATGCTTGATCTCGCTTTCTTCAACTCCTCCTAAAGAGTTTGAAGCAATTCCTCGTATGGTGAAATTTTTCACACTAATGCATCATTTTCCCTATTTTCTTCTTACTTAGGGTCTTTTCACGTTGGCATCCTAACTCGGTCCTCTTAAAGCACCAAATCGACTAATGTGCGCACATAGTGCATAAATCAAGGGAGATTTTTGGGTACCTTGGGCTCTAAGTGTGGTCTTGCTTGGAGGACATGATCGCTGATCTGTTATGCCATGCTAATAAGAACTGCATTATTTTTCTTCTATTATGCCTTCGGTATTGCATTTTTGAAAAAATTCTATCGGGAGTAATTTTGACCTCCGCTTCCATCTTCTTCTTCCTTTTTCTCCTACGGCAGGTGCTTTCTTTGGTGTCATTTATAAATTGCAACTCTCTATCCTTAAACACTCGCCTTTTAACTTCTACAACGTGTAAAATCAAACCCTAGCTCAAATCCACATGCCCTAGTCAAAATTGTGTGCCCTATCTCTTTCAAACTCTCTTCTTCACTCAAACCCTTCACCAATGGGGATGTAAGCTTCTCCTATGCACAAATCTGCTCCTCATGTCTGGTTTCACACTCTTCACACCTCAATACTCTTTTCTTAACTCGGTCACACTTAGATATTTCAATTTTTGTGATTTACAATGGTAATAATGAACTCATATCCCTTCCTTAGATAGATTTTCAAAAAATTGGTGCATTTATTGCTCCTTCACCTACCAAAATTCCTCATTAATTGACCCTTTTACTAATTTTCTATGTGATAAATCTTCGCGCCTCAGCTATAACCTTTTATCATGCCTTACTACCTTATGGCTGAAAGATTCTCTTCAAGCACTTCCATGTGCCCGAGTACCCCATCCATGCACCTTCTCCCGGTAGTCTCCACGGCCACTGCTTACCTCGCATTATATTGTTCCTTCATTTATCTCCATCCATGGTCCTCATTTTGAAGCAATATTTTGTTCACCAACTCTTCAAGATTTGAATAGCACTTGTAGTAGGTTGTTCCTTTGCGTGTACTAATTTCTCAATAACCACCCCACATAAATGGTATGTGCAAATCTCTGCATGCATAAAAATATTGTAAATGGTAATTAGCTTCACACGCAAAATGTGCTTATTTCACAAAACAACAACTAAATAGACAAAGCATAGCAACAAAGAAGGAAATGCATAATTGAAAACAAAATCTAAATGGCAATATTGACTTATTACAAACACCAAGAAGACTTATTTATAGTAGGGCTTCAGCCTACTCCCGTTGAAGTAACCAGTAACCATATTCCATCAAGTTTTTCTAACTAACAAGCTCTTGTTTCAAGTATGTGAGTGATAACATATGGTCCTAACCAATGTAATTTGAGTTTTCTTGGATGGCACAGAAACTTAGAATAATAAAGGAGCACCATTTTCCTATCTCAAGATTTTTGTCCCTAATGTGCCTATCATGCCATGCTTTCTGCCTGGATTTTTCTTGCTTTTGACTCCAACGTGCTATTTCTCATCACTCATCCAAATTAATCAACTTTTCAATTCATTATTCTTATGATTTCTCATCAACTAGACCTCTAGTACGTGCAATACACAAATAAGGTAACATGAATTCCCGAGGAAGAACTGCTTCTATGCTAAACACCAATTGAAAAGGTGTGGCCTTGTTTATCCACTTGTATGTTGTTCTATACTACATAAAATTTATCATCCTAATCCTTTCTTCCAAAATCACAAATTTTTGTCAATGTATAACTCAAAATATTGTTGAAAGCCTCAACATTCCCATTTTCTGAGGATGATATGGTGTAGTCTTATGGTGTGCAATCATGAATTCATCTAATAAAATTCTAATTGTCTCATTCAAAAAATGTGTTCCCCTATCACTGATCAAACTCAAAGGACATCCATACCTTGTAATAATATTTTCCCATAGAAACCTGGTTGTTGTAGTTCTTGTATAATCCTTTGTAGGTGCTACTTTTTCCCAACTTGCCAAATAGTTTGTGCAAAGTAATGATATAACGACGATCAAGTCCTATGCACGGCTGGTGAAATGGGACCCAAAAAATATATTGCCCATTTTTCAAATGGTTATGCACTCGTAATAGGTCTTAGAGGCATTTCATGTCTTTGACCTAGTTTCCCAAGGCATTGACAGTGATCACAAGCCTTGCAATATGCCTTACAATCTTTATACAAGGTCTCCAACTATAATCCAGCAAGTAGAATCTTACATGCAGCGGCGTCACCTACATAGTGGCCACCTGCAATACCACCATGAGCTTCTTCCATGATATATGTGTGCTCATGTTCCAAAGATACATAGTGGCACAATACTTCATCCTATCCCAACTTGTACAGTCACCGTTAATCAACATAAATGGTGTCACATGAATAGTGAGTTGTTTCTTCTCTAAGGATTTCATTCCTTCTGGCACCATACCTGTTCGTAGAAAGACAACAATATCCTCTAATTCTCATGGTGTGTTTTGTAACCTATATAATTTTGTATCAGGAATGGTATCTTCAATTACCTATTCTTCTTCTCCTGACTGTATTCTAGATAAATGGTCACCCAGAATTACTTTTCCCTAGTTTTACCATAACTGTGAAATCAAATTCTTGGAATAAGAGTACCCATCTACATATGTGCCCTTGTAAAATGGGCTTGTTTACCAAATAATTTAATGCCATGTGATCTGTATAAAATATAAATGGTGTTGCTAACAAGTACTATCTAAGTTTATGTATAGTATAGATCATTGAAAAAGCTTCACGCTCTATAGTTGTGTAATTCTTCTCTGCATGAGTCAACTTTCTACTAGCAAAATAGATAGGATGATCTATAATACCTTCTCTAGACTAAGCCAACACCACACCAATGGTCATGCTAGAGGCATCCACATGTACATGAAATGGTTGGTCCCATGAAGGAAAGCACAGAATATGCATGGTAGTAAGTTTCTCCTTCAATGTCTCGAATGCACGTTGTTGTGGTTCTCCCTAGTAGAACATCCCTTTTCCTTTTATTAACTCCTCCAAAGGTGCGGAAACATTAGCATACCCCTTTATGAATTTCCTATAATACCCAGTGTGACCCAAGAATCTGCACACCTCACTTTAACTAGTAGGCTCTTTCAGGCCGATAATGACTACAACCTTAGCTGGATCAACCAACAAACCTTCCTTGCAGATGATGTGTCCTAACAATATTCCAAATGGCGTAAAAATACACATTTCTTGATGTTCAAGGAAATACTCAACTATCTACATCTTTCAAACATTAAGCGTAGATTGTCACAATGATCCTTAACAATTCCATACACCATCCAATCATCTAAATAAACCTACAAGAAGTTGTGAATAAAATCTTTGAACGCTTGAACAACTATGCACAAAAATATAAAGTAGGCACATTTTTCAGACCAAAAGGCATCATAGTATAGGCAAAGCTGCCCCATCTAGTAGTAAAAGTAGTCTTTTCCTGATCCTCCTGGGAAATCCTAACTGATTATACCTGGAGAATCCATCTATAAACAAATAGATTATGTACCTGTAACGCCTTCTAGTATTTCCTCGGTGAATGGTGTAGGAAAGGGATCAGTCACACATGCAACATTCAACTCCTTGTAGTCCACACAGATTCTAATATGAAAATCCTTCTTGATACTGATCACCATTGGACTAACCCATTCTGACTCATCTAAGGGCTTGATTATTCTAGACTTTAACATTTTTTCAATCTCTTCTTTGACCTTTTCACACAAGTTGGGGTTCATCCTATAGGGTCTCTTTCTAATCGGGCGCACCTTCCTTAAGCTTTATCTTCATCTCTCCTAATGATTCATGCACGCCTTTAAGTTCATGGTACCACCAAGGAAATAATTCCTAATAATCCTGCAATAAATCAATGATTTTTTCCACTTAAGATTCAGACCAATAGTCTCCAATTATTACCTTCTTAGGCTCAGCATCTGATCCAATATTCACTTTATTTGTCTTCATAGGTTCATGATAGGTGCGCGTGGTATTATCTCGCATTGTCCCAAACTCATGCCTATGTGTTCAATGTTATACATCCATATTTTCTACTTCTTCATCATCCACTAAGTAGACCATTTTTCCTTTTTCTTTCTCAAGGAAAGCATGCTTAAGTAGTGTGGCATCTGTCTCTGTTTCTCCAGCAAAACACGCTCTTGAGTCTCCTTCATCAAATAACTCCTGAATGATTTCTTCCACCTTGGCACTATCCCCCATAGTTAAGCACTTTATAACCTTTAATGCCTCTTCTACCGTGAGGTTTAGTAGAGAAGAATTCAAATGTCTGGGTCATTCCTATAATTAAATCCTACCAATTTCCAGTCTCTCTATGGATTTTTGCATATACATACCAAGCACATGTGCAACCTTGTAAAGTGGAATAAAATTTGTGCACCCAGAGCGAAGGTGGTAAAGATTCCTACCCCTCTATCCAGAGTCTCTCACACTACTGAACGTGGTGCTAAATAGGTTGATTACCATGATAAGTGCATATTTGAGTAGGTGCATTGCTCCTGAAGAACCTAGTAGCAAGAGCAATCCTAATTTCATTCCATCCTACAAGATTATCCTTGTGAACCACCCACTAGTGTGTTGTTGTCCCACGTAGGGTATATGCTAGCATATTCCATCTCTCCAACTGGTCTATCCATTATTCCTCCATGGTGCACAAAAATACCGTAGGATCTCCTTCTCTAGTGTAACGAGGTACCGAGTTATTACCTATTCTCCGATACAATGATGTTTGTTGTCCCACACAAATGTGCATTTTACTTCTACTGCACCTACCAAATCATACATAGTATGATCCCAATTATAACAAGAAACACACGTAATATCGCTAATAGATTGTGCATCCTCTCCACTGGAGGATTCCTTCCTTAGATGGCTCAAGTGCCTCTAGGTCCCAGATGATGAGTACATAAATCCTATTAAGGTATTCCTCACTCAAAGGCTCAACATAGGGTGTAGATTTTCCATATGTTAAAGGGATAATAACTCTTTCCTCCTTGTTTTCAAAGTTGATATAACCCTTGTTGAACCAAATATCAACATTATTTACATAGCACCAAGGATGCCCCAGTAGAGCTGGGAAGCTATCTACCTCTTCTAGTGCTAAAACCTCAAAATCTCCAATGAACGTGGCTCCCTATATGGTAATGGATGCATAATTTAAAACTATGATGGAAGTGTCATTATTCTAGTTAGCCATGAACAATACATTCAAAGATGACTGCAATGGGGTCTCCCCATTTGTACTCATGCATATAAAGTAAGAACATTGACTTCCGCACCTGTATCAATCAATATATTCCTCAAAAGCCACCCATCCACAATAAAGATTCGAGTGATTTCCTTGTTATAATTTAAGCTATGAGGGGGAAGATTTACATGCATGGATCTCGCCATCCAGTCTCAATAATTTTGCATGGAGTGTTTCCTTTAACCAATTCCCTAATAGTGGAATGATATTCTCCTTGCAAAACATCTTGCAAACTTCTTTCAAGTCATTCATATCAGATTGGACCATTTTTGATGATTTATTTTGCTCCATCTTCCATGATTTCTCCTTTAAATATTTTATTTCACCCTAAAGATTTCTGAGTACCTCCATGGTTTCCTAGTAAACCTCCTTTTGATGGACATGATCTAGGTACCATGCATGTAGAACCTCCTCCTTAGTGATGGTAGGCTTTGGGCATGTAATGTTTCTTTGGCACACGCCGCTTTAGTGCGGGTAGTGATTCTTACCTGTAATGCTTGAGATTCTTGTTCCAACTTGGCCATCTACTGATTTTCCACAACATGTTGTATCCAAACCATCCATGCACCTTTGTTTTCTTGTTTATGCTACTTAGTAAGATGCTCATACAAGTTCTGGATATTCCTCATAACTATGATTTTTCCACAGAAAGAACATGTAATATTCTAAGGACATTCGCACCTGTAGTGGTCAGGAGATCCACATGTATAACATGTTACACAAGGGAACTCACCTTGTCCACCACCACAGCCCCATCCTCCAAATCTACCATGGTATCCTCAACCTCTTCCATGACCTCCTTTAAAACACCCTTCATTCCGATCATAACACGCTTGATTGTGATCCCGATCCTAATGCTTGTTATTGCATTTAGAGTTATCTGATACTCTTGTCTATCATACACTAATATCTATAGCATCATGGATATGACTAATCAGCCAATAGTCTTCCATGTCATGAGTCATGGACCTAAAAATTTTATAATAACAAGATATGTTCTTCCTTATTACGCATTGTAATAATGGGCAACGGATAACATCATGGTTTAAATGACATATCTCACAGTCCAAAAGCAATGAGCATACTGATCTATGGGGAAAAATATCCTTTGTGTGACCTTCCACTTCACAATATGTGCACCAAATCCTCACTTGCGCATCTCATGTACTGAATTTTCTGATAGCTTATCCAACTGTTTCATCATAGCTGTGATATGTGCTTCTAAAAATGGGCTCACCCCAATGTCTATACTTCTACTACCTCAAATCAGCGTAAAGTTACTTCAAGAGCTTCATGGGGTTAGTGTATGTCTTATGTGATATCTCCCTTCTAAAAGGTGTAATCATACCTCCAATGAACCATTGCGCATGCTTGGCTTACATGAATATCATAAGAAATCTTAGATAACAACATTTTGAAGTGAGCATCATACTCTTTGACACTCTTAGTAGTGCCTTGCTTAATATCCTTGAGCGTGCTTATACTCTTCTACTCAAACTCAGGGATGTGAAACTCTTTAAGGAAAGCATCTTTTAAAGCTACATAGTCTATGTAAGTCTGATCAGGGTCAAACTTTTTGTACCAGCTATGTGCGCGTCCTTGTAACGTATTGGCGGATTGAATTTCCTTATGCTCAGAAGCCATGATTCCTTTTTGTGCCCACAATATTTCACACATGTCCACATGTTCAACAACATATTCTATTCCCCTATAATCTGAAGATGAAGAGGCTTCTCTAAGTAAATATTTTGGGGTTGGTGCACCCTACCCACCGATCCAAACCTCCTATATTTCCCATGCCTTTAGAACCACCAGATCCACCAGAACTAGAACCACCTATACCTCCTAATCCTAAACCTGTAGATGGATTCGGACCAAAAGATGTACTTCCTTGTGTCCCAATAGTAGTATTGAACTATACCCCTATAGTCTGTGAAGTGTTACTACTCCTAAAAGAGAGTCCAAAATTTACGCGTGCCTAAATTATGTGCAGAATATACACCTGAAAAGGTACCCCCAAACAAAAATGAAGACATCGATGTTCTTATTATATGACTTACTCATAATCTCCCACTACCTAAATTAGCTTGCTAACTATTTTTCATACTAGATACTTGGAAGACTAAGCGTAAGAGAAAGTTTCTAGGTACACTCGAATGCGCGTCCATGGCCCAGTTGTCTCTCCTGGCACACTTCCACATGAGGCCGAGGAGGGTTCCCTATCATGATTTACCAAATGGGAAAGTTCCTGATGGTCTAGCTCCATGCCTTCTGTGTGAGCTCCAAATCCTTTGTGAGCCATCTCTCTCCTCAACATCATTCACTCTAACATCCCACTTCTTCTCTATCTCCCTCTCACATGCCTCATTATACTTAAGCTTCCTTTCTTCTCTCTCCTTTCTACTACTAGGTCTACCATCTTTCACCAAACCTTCTCCGACCCCATGCGCATGGTGGGGTTTAGTTAGCCATCGGTTTTCTCTCCAAGTTCAGGGTTACCATCAAGATTTTGATCACCAGTGGAATGCCTTGTAGGTAAGTTCCCCTGGGATATCATAAAAATTGGAATTCTACTACCTCTAGGCAAGAATAAGTGGAAATTGAGTACTCTAGAATATAGATGTTCGTAACACAAAAAAATCAAGTATCCACAAATGTATCCAAATCGAGATCAACATCATAGAGGGCTTCTTCCTACGCTCTAAACAAGTGTGTGATACCTCTAATTCCTTTTAGATGCATAAGCAATAAGCCACTCATACAACTCTACTGGAAAAATGGTGAAGAATCTCTCATATAAACTATCATATAGATTTTGTTCCACCCATGTGTGTGCATTAAACTCAGATTTGGTGTTGAAAATCCTTGCGTATTATTCTTCTAGATCATGTATCCACTCTTCAAAACTTGCTAGGGTCAACTGGTAGGTCTTCATCACAAACCATCCTGAAGACATCTGAAAAGAGGTCCCGGCAATGGAACCAATGATGCAGCCTAGAATTTACCAGTAAAATCCCAAGCACGTTGACACATCACTCAGCCTAGACTAAGCACTCACCCAAGCATGCAAAGGTACTAGGCCCCTCTTTAGGGTTGTTGTTACAGGATGTTAGCATGATGAAGACTTAATGCATTCAGATCCATAATTAATACATCATTCTACAGTGCATGTTCAGATCTAGATCTAAATAATAACATATTTAAACAATATCCATAACAAAACCAACCATACAAGAACCAATTATAATCATAATTAACACTCGATTTATTCAAATACACTCCATTATATTAATCATGATAAATAAAAAGAAGCTCATTACAATAGATAATACCATAGCTTATGCGTGCATCGATCGACATCATAACTTCACAGTAATTTTGTTCTCACAAACACTCTATACTACATAGATCATTACATATTTATAAGGGTGGGGACTTTCCCTTCACCACTTTCATAACTCCAAAAATAGATCACATCCTGAAATAGCCATGCACCTTTACAATCATAGCCACACATGCAAGTGCGCTAACAATAGACATCTTCTAGTTAACTGGTAGTAGAAAATATATTCTTAGCTCGCACCCATACAAAGCACTTAGTATCCACTCCTCCAAAAATAATGGATGTGTGTCACATAATTATTTACTTGGTTTGTCTCTCACAAAGACACTATCTCCAAAAATAGCCCGTACACGTGAAAATGGCTAAGTCCCAAATTTTCCTTATATTTCACATGTGTGTTCTCTCTTATCTTTTCACGCCTTTGACGCGCCTGTTCTCTCTCATGTGAACCTTCCATGTGCCTTCTGCTAAGTATTCCAATTTCATCCGCTCAACACGGGTCTTTTGAACCTTCTCGATATAATCCAATGAGTGCATAATAACTAGATAACATGAACTACATACTCATTGCTTTTCACTGTGTACCACATAGATTTTCCACACTACGAATATTTGAGGTAGATATAGAAAGGAATGGAAATAATATGAAAATTACATATGAAATTTTGTAATGTCAAACACACCTTTTTCCCATAAGGCATATCACCTAAGTCATATTTGCACATAAAATTATGTGCAGTGTCATCTCAAGATTGCTAAGGACCTATACAAATCAATACAAAATTGACCAATCTTTAAATAAAAAAATTTACATGGCATATAACTATTTCACACAAAATTTCTTTCCAGAATAGAGTTGCTTCTATCCTTTCATTCTCTTGAGAAACAGAGATAAGGGTTAGGGCTAGGAGGAATACCCATTGAATGTTGAGAAGGTGTGCGCGTCTGTAGAGAGATCAGATTGATTGTGAAGAACTCATTTTTATCTGGGAAGGACTACCTGTAAGTAAGAATACAAGACCACCAGATCTTAGTTAGACAATAGGTGAGGGAACTACCTTAGGCCTAGGAAATATTAGACTTCCTTTCAAAGGTGGTCAGTTCCCCATTTAATATGAATTAAAGCAAAATGATAACAAAGAACTACAAGATAATACTTACTGGTTCCTGATGAAGATACAGGTCCAAGGAATGTGGTGGCGACAGTAAGGCTTAGTTGGGATGATCCGGTATTGGAAAGTGAGCTGATGAAGCTATCCTTAGTCTTTTCCAATGCTTGAACGAGGGTGATAGCGATCCAGTTGCTCAGTTGCAGTCTTCGGCTCGATGCTCTTCTCTGCAACCTCTTCTGCTTGTTTCACTTCTCTTTCTCCTGCCCCAAAATGAATTTCGGATCTTTTTCTTTTTGGTTGGGGGAGGTCATTAACAAGGAACCAATGGCAGTTACGTAACCGATGGCAGTCGAGTAGGAACCGATGTCGGTTAGGTCAAAATGGCTATTTTTAGTAAAATAGTCATCTTTCCCTCCTTTTCTCTCGAGGATTAGTTGTGGGCTTGGTCAAGTCATTATTAGGCTTGTTTTGGTGCGGGTGAGGGGTGATGAGTCATGGGTGTGGGTCTAGACCAAGTCATAGGTCTTAATTAGGTTAGTTTAGGGTTAGGGCTAGGTCATGGTGAGGTGGCAAGATGAGGTGGCGGGTTTGGAGATGTGGATTTATTAATTATAAGGTAATTAATAAATCATTAGGTGTGTAAGGTTTTAGGTGGTGAGGTAGGGTTAGGTTGCGGGACGAGATACGGGGTAAAGGGCATCGTAAGACCCAAATTTGGTGTCTACATTTTCCCCTTGTTGTCGTGTAGCTTGTATTTTAAAGCTGCACTGACAAAAATAAAAAGTGGTTGCCCCAGTTAAGGGTATAGGTAATCCCCCTCAAATCTATCACAGATTGAGGCGACGTGAAATCAGGGATAGGGTTGATAAAGGGTGAATTATGATGAGATGATGGTAAGATGGTGGGGTAAGTTCAAGGAGGTAGACGCACGTTGAAATACAGTAGTGTGACCAGGGTACACGAATTGAAGAGAAAAAAAGCAATTCATAGGAAAAGGTCGATAGTTTATCCAAACAAGGTTGATATAATCCTGGTATCCAAGGCATAGGAAGTAGCTCCAGGGGATATAACGGGTAAGGTACCGGAACGTTTAGGCATGTTCAACAGTACCAAATGGTTGGTTTGGTTGAGATAAACGTCACGGTCTCGATCTAGCAGCAAAGTTGGTTAGCTGATCAATTCAAGTATCCTAGTCATGCTAAATCACGAACAGGTGAGCTCGATTGAACAAACAACTACATTATGGGTGGATAGAATCATAATTTGTGGGCTTCGGTCGAGGTACTTAATTGGTGCAGCCATGGGTTAGGTTGATTGGTTGGTTGTGGCCTTGGGTCGGGCCAAGTGATTAGGTGCGGCCTTGGGTCGGGCCGATTAGTTTATTGCGGCCTTAGGTCGGGCCAAGTGATTGTGTGCGCAGCCGGGTCAAGCCGGTTGGTTTGTTGCAGCGTTAGGTCAGGTTGGTTGGTTTGTTGCGGCCTTGGGTTGGGCCGATTGGTTTGTTGCGCCTTGGGTTGGGCCAAGTGATTGGTTGTGGCCTTGGGTCGGCCAATTGAGTGGTTACGGCCTTGGGTTGGGCCCATGAATTCAAAATAAGGCTATTTAGCAAAGCCGGGGGTAGGTGATGTGATGAGAAATGGAAATTGGTGGATAAGGGCAGGAATTAGGAAAAACTAGGCATGTAACCGATATCGGTTAGTTATGACCGGTATCGGTTAGAAGACCGATATCGGTGTTTTAGGGCGCGCTCTAACCGATATCGGTTATAGGTCAAAACCTATAAAAAGAAAAATATGGCATGTCATTTTCACATTGTCAATTTGAGTGCCAACCTTTTGCTTGTCTGAGTTTTGAATTGATTTTGTTGAGTTTGTGGGCTGAGTTGGCACTAGTTGAGTGGAGGAGGGAGTTATTGGTAGGCCCCAGCGATCAGGAGGCAGAGTTTGATTGGTTGAGGACCCTGCTGAGGAGATTTGGAGCTATGGCACAGCCTGGAGGAGCAGGAGGTGCTGGAGGAGCTGGACCACCACCACCTATCCCACCACGATGACGACGTGTAGTCGTACCGGTAGGTTCTAAATCCCTATTTGTGTGAAGTTGATGAATTTAGCTAGGATGTGGGTTTTGGGGTAGGAATCTAAAATGTGATAAAATAATGAATAAATGAAGGTAAATCATAAAATGGAGTGGGTAGATATGTTAGGTAAGTCAACACGGCAGGGTGGGTAAGTTTTTAGGCAATTGGGCTGGGTAGATAGGTTAAAAATAGAAAAAAGGGGATTTGGGGGCCGTTTTCGATCCGGCCCCGAAATCCCACAGTGACCGATGTCGGTCACTAAGCGACCGGCATCAGTCACAACGCAAGCTGTTTAGATTTTGGGGTTCAGAGACCGGCGTTGGTCATGGGTCGACCGACGTCGGTGCAAAAAAAAAAACAGGGTATAGATAAGGGGTGGGGGACCGATGGCGGTCGAGGGTGACCAGTACTGGCTATCATGTGTAGGAGGAAAGGGTGTGAAATTTATTGTGTTGGTTTGTTGTAGGCGAGTAGGATAGATTTTTGGGGTGAAAGGGGAAAAGGTAGAGTTGGTAGGAAAGGTTATTGGGGTGGGGGTAGTCGGATGGTGTATGAGTGGGGTAGGTGGTAGGTAAAGGGGATATTGAGGTGTTTGGTTGGGTGGGGTTAGGGATATTGGGGTTATTGGGTAGTTGTTTTGGAAAGAGTAGGCCTGATGGAGTGGGTTGTTTTACAGCACGCCAAAGAATCGATGATGTTGGATCGGATGCCACCTCTACTAGGGCGGATGCGGCCACATGTGACTGCAACAGCTGAGTGGTCAGTCATGCGGGAGGTTGGACTTGGTGGAGTCCAGAGATATAGGGCTGTGGATAGGGACCACAGCCTGATGGTTTCCCTCATCGAGAGATGGGATCCGCAACCAATGTCTTCCATCTCCCTACTGGAGAGATGACGGTCACACTAGAGGATGTGTATCGCATCCTGAGACTACCGATCATAGGCGAGGCGGTGTTCCAGGTGGATGCTGAGACAATGATGGATAGCATCCTGCAGGTATTCGGGGATGCAACCCCATTGATTACATATCATAGCGTGAGCATCTGCTACGGTGATATGTATCGTGCACATCGACAAGAGACACGGCTTGTCGTGCTGATGATGATTGGTATCACCTGCTTCGCCCTCCCGGACTCAGAGGGAGGTCGCTTCCCATGGGCACTGATGGGAGTATTACATGAGATGGTGGAGGAGCACACCTACTATGCATGGGCACCGGTGTATTTGGTGCAGCTATACAGAGAGCTCTGGGGCTATCACCGTATGAGGTGATTCGGGATATGCTCGACATTCTTGCTACACTGCTGGGCCTACGAGCACATTGTGTGTTTACGACCGGTAGGGCTACCCCAGCAGCCAAGGCTACAGGTAGTGTATAGGTATGGGTTCTAGAGGTGGTTGGGGGTCGTGGGCCAGCCACGAGTGGTTATTACAGGCGAGATGTCACGTACTACCGGCATATGTTAGAGGGCCTGACCACACTAGATATTATATGGAGGCCATACAGAGGCCATCAGCCCCGAGGAGGAGCCCGAGCACAACTACGATGGATCCAGTATATCTTTTGGATAGCTGGACGAGAGACCCGGGAGCATGAGCGGATTCCCCTAGAGAGGGTATGCCGACAATTGGGTCTACGACAAGACAAGCCACCTCCCTTCCCACAGTATCAGAGGGAGGATGTAGAGGCACCACTGCCTCTTCCATAGCCATTGGACCCAGTCTGGGTCACGGAGAGACCGGCGGATGATACGGTGGATGACGCCGGTGTTACAGGTGCATTTTTGGTTTGGTGGGTAGGGTAGAGGGTAGCCATGAGAGCACAGCCTGCACAGCATAGCCCAGATTTGGCGGCTGTTATAGCGGAGAGGGACCGTCTCTTGGGCTAGGTGCAGTTATTACAGGGGTAGCTTGCTGCTGCACGACGCACGATCAGTGCTATAGGGTAGTTGGCCTGAGCACGAGGATAGGCACAGTGCATGTGCACATGTTCATGCACAGCACACCGTAAGGGCCGCCGATCCTTGTTCAAGCACAGGCACAGTCCCTGTTCAGGCTCCGATGGCAGCTCCACCGCCACCATAGGTACAGGTGCAGGGTCAGGGTGTACAGGCAGGACAGGGCCCACTTATATTAGGAGTCGGGGACCAGCCCCACTAGCCATGGTAGCACGGGCCCGCTACATGGAGGTGAGAGAGTGGAGGCCGATATTATCAGGATGTACTAGATGGTACCGGGTTGGACTATCGCCATATGCGAACTCACGAGCCGAGACATCCCAGTCATAGGTCATAGGGGGCCACAAATGACCATAGCCGATGGGTCGGTGACGGGGTAGGAGGTGAGATCGGCACACACGGCCACCGAGAGATGAGTCGAGGAGGGACAGAGAGCTGAGTCACCCCAGGAGTAGAGCTGGGTTTTTCTGATTTGATAGAGACACCGGTCTGTGAACCGAGTGTGTATATAGAGGCCTGCGTGCCCTCATTTGATGTATTCATGTTTGTTATATATACTGCCTCTGCGAGTGAGTACATGTTATATAGATGATACCAGCCAAGTGAGTATATTTTTGACATGAGAGGCTGGCCTGCGAGCCGAGTCGAGATTTTGACAGAGACAACGGCCTGCATGCCGACTTTGTATTTTTGGTTTGTATGATAGAGGCCCCATGCAGGGCAATTTGTATATTGTAACATTGTTTTGATGATATATATATAGATGATGAGGTTGATCCATATGGTGTGTGTAATTGTGGATTTGGTGCATATATTATAATGCTTTATGTTTTTGTGTTGATGGTATTGGAATGTTTGTGATGTATATATAAATGATGCATATGTTTTGAAATATTGATGTTTAGTATGATGATGGATGTTGATAGTGATGTCATTATGCAGGGAAAAGAGGCGGGCGCCACCAAAATTTTAAAAACAAATAGAAGGCCTGGATATAATCAAAATAGGTATAGGTTGACCGATATCGGTTAGATAACCGATGCCGGTTACGTTTGACCGATGTCGGTTACAGAACTGACATCGGTTATGTTAAAACAAGCTTTTCTAAAAATAGAAAAGCTGGGGAGGTAATTTTAGATTCTTATTTTTAGAGTCATGCAACATGTTAAATAGGAAGATGCGAGGTTGTTGTCATCCATACAGGGTAGTTGCATGGGAGAATTGAGTGATAAGGAGGAAAGAGACAGGTAAAGTGATCATGAGCTTGGAGTAAGAAGGCGTAAAGGCAAGTAATAGTGAAGAGGGTGGTGAACATGGTTGAACAAGGAGAAGCATCCAGTGGGCAGAGAGGAGAGGGAAGACAGGTTCCACCTCAAACTGCTGCATCCCAGGAGGTATATATGATTTTTGGTTGGAGTTAATTTTTTTTTTTTTTTTTTTTTTGCATGCATGTGAATAGGATGTGGGAAGGTAAGTGGGTAGAGATAAAAAAGAAAGGTGATAGGCAAAAGGTTTGGGATGGGGTGAGTGTTGTAGGGTAAGTAATCAGGTGTTGGAGATATGTGCGTAGGTACAGAGAGGGGAAAACGAGCGCAGAAGTTATCATAGGTGGTGTTTTTGAGCGGGGTGATTGGAATTGACAGTGACCGATATCGTTTAGGAATAACGATATCGGTTAGGTAACCGGTATCGATTGTCTATAACTGATATCGGTTACTGTGTAAATTTTCAGATTGTGATAAAAAACATGTTGGAAGCTATTTGTTGATTTGTTGTTTGTTGGTTTAATGTGTGCAGGCACAGGCAGGGTTGAGGATGAATGATAGGGTGTTAGCTTTGTTGTCACGGGTCCGAGTGGATGTAACACCAACTGAGTGGGCATTAATAAACCATGTGGGGTTAAGTGGAATCCGCTATTATTCACGGATCGCACGCAATCATGCTATGTTGCAGGCGCTGATTGAGAGATGGAATCCTGAAAAGAATACCTTTTATCTGCCAACAGGGGAGATGACAGTGACGTTAGAAGATGTGTTCCAAATTTTGAGACTCCCAATTATAGGAAGACCAGTGTATCAGGTAGGGCCTAACACGGCGCGGGCAGCGATAATGGCAGTATTTGGTCTAGCCGCACGAGATTTGACACAGTGAGGTTTGACATTCACTTATGGTATAATGTTTATGGCACACCCTGAGGCAACAAGGTTGGCAGTGGTATTAATGATAGCGGTGGGGTATTATGCATTACCTAGAGTGGACGGGGAAGATTTCTGAAATCATTGATGTGTATTATTCGTGAGATGATAGAAGGTAGCGTTACTTTCGCATGGGCACCTGCATATCTTACGGAGCTATACAGGGGTTTATGGGCATGCAGGTGAAATCATAGGACTACACTGGATTGTGCATACTTATTACATTGTTGGGCCTATGAGCACATTGTGTGTGTGTGACCAATAGGCCGACCAATCCAGGGAGAAGAGATAGGAATGCAGAGGTTGGGATTCAGACGATGGGTCTAGACAGAGCAAGAGGCAAGAGCCGAAACCATGATAGATGATGCCGAGTATTATAGGCAGATGTGGGAGATGGTGACTATTACAGATATTCATTGGAGACCGTACAGGAACTACATGGTGACGGTGAAAATAGCCTAGGATTTGAGGGGTGTAGAGTGATTAAGGTGGATTGCGGGACACAAGCCAGGTGAGTACGAGAGGATTCCTCTAGATCACGTGTGGTGATAATTTGGATTTGTTTAAGATATACCCATGGCTCATAGACCATACAGGAGGATCGACGCCGAGGCACCCTCTCATTGCCACGGCCACCGACACTTCCGGAAGGGACCAAAGGAGGCGATAGTCGACCGCAGGGTAATGGATGCAGGAGTGACAGAGTTTTATAGATTATGGTGGGTAGCAGAGCTGTGAGGTACACGTGAGAGGGTTGATCATCCTGACATAGCTCTTATTACAGTGGAGAGAGACCACCTGCAGGGTTTAGTTCACCAGATTCAAACACATTTGAATGAGACAATGGGATTGTTAGAGGTTTTGCAGTCACAAGTGGAGAGACTAGAGGCAAGATTCCTCCACGCGAGAGGGTGTATTCGTATGTTATAGGAGAGATTGGTGGATCAGTGGGAGGATCCAATAGTAGTGGCCCCTTTGAGGGTGGAGAGGCCAGGTGAGCAGCATCGACGATCACCATCACTACCTAGTTCGGGATGAGGCGCGGGGGCCGACGTGAATTTTATAGGGGTAGAAGAATAAATGAGGAAATTGACCTGCGCGTCGATGATAGAGAAGATGTATTTGTTTAACATCTAAATAAAACTGAATATGTATGTTGATTTTGAGTTGATGATAATAATAAGAAATGGTTGTGTTTTGAATGTTTGGATTAATAAAGGACAAAAAGTGAGTGTTATCAATATAAATATGTGAAAACATTTATATTTTTAAGCAAAACACAACACATGATAGGTTATGGTAGGGGATGGTCGAGCTAACCTTGGGAGACCCCCTGTCTCCTAAGTGCTACCTACATAGCCCATTGCATAAAGCAAGGAGGGGCCTCAGACCGATGTAGTTCTCCCTTAGGACCAGGGAGAGGTGAATTCAGGCAATTTGGTTGTGGTTAGGCAATTTGTTGGTTGGTAAAAGTTTGATGTTGGTAGAGTAATGTTGTTGGTGTTGATGTGGTTATAGGTGAAGTGAGGGTTAGCTTACCCAAGCATTAGGGAACCATGTCCTAATTAAGGTCAACATATAATCCCAGATTCGGGTAAAAGAGGCAAAAATGTCCCATAGTTGGAAAGAGCTAAACAAATCACGTATTATCATAGGATGAGCTTGAATCTCTAGGTACCTTGCATAGGCGAGAAGTCGATAGGTGAAAAGAGTTGTATAATCACAATATATCGGATATACGTCACGTCCCTCAAGTTTTGTTATTTGTGAAGAATGGTGAGGTGAGGTGGATGGTATAACTGGGTTGTAGAGGACTTGTTATAAGGTGATTATTCTAACGAAATAGATCCAAACCTAAATAGATGAGTCCATGACTCAAAAGTGTTGTTGAATACTGCTTTTATTTTTCTGGATATAGACTGATTGATGCGGGAATTCTATATGGGATATGCATTTTGTTGTTTCTTGAGGTCTTAACGAAGTTGATCAATGCGAGAAGCTTCTAATAGAGGCTGACTTTGTATAGATGTCCTTCAAGGGAGCAGTCTACTTATAGTAGCATGATGCGGCTTTGCACATAGTTGTCCTTCGAGGGAGCAGTCTAGTGTATAATAACAGATGCGGCTTTGCACATAGCTATCCTTCGAGGGAGCAGTCTAGTTTAGAGCGTAGCGGTGTAGATGTCCATATGAAGCATCGAGTTTTGTAGGAAGTTTGACTCAAGAATATCCCCGAATCATATAATTGAGAACTTGTTATTTTGATACTTTTAAGTCATGGACTAGACTAAAAGGGGAAGGAATCTTTAAGAAGAGGTGATGATAAGACCATGTGAGCTTGATTCCATTTTGAGATGCACGAAACAAGGTGTATGAGGTGGTAAATGAGCTCAAGGGACGAGCGCAAGTTAGATAAGAAGTGATGTAACACTAAATTCAACAGTAGAATGGTTGGAGATGCAAGGCATTAAGGGGTTCAGGCTCGGGTTTATCATTAAGCGAAGCTAAATGATAAGTACCTGATCCATAGGTGTGAGTGATAATGTAATGCCCAATCCAATTAGGAGAAAATTTTCCATGTTTGCTCTTTTCTAGTTTGGTTACATGTTGATTCTCTTTGAGGACAAGATCGCCAATCTAAAAGGTATGCTCATGAATTCACTTATCATAAGCATGCTTAATGCGCTTTTGATAAATTTGCAGGTGGTCAAGAGCTGTAAGACGACGCTCGTCAAGAAGCTCTAATTGGGCTAACCACTCTTGGCGGAAGTCATCATTGGCGAGAATATCCTGAAGAGATATTCTGAGAGAAGGGATTTGTATTTCGAGAGGCAAGACAGCCTCGGTACCATACACTAGAGAGAATGGTGTGGCATTAGTAGAAGTACAAATGCTTTGGTATGTGTTATCCAATTTTGCACACTTGGCAAGATTGGACAAGAGGGTCCTATCATGTTCAAAATGAAATAGTAGTCCCAGGAACCCATCTCCGGTTATTATCAAGATACAAAAAAATTAAAAATAATTCTTAAATTGCATATGAGAGATCACCTAGCATTGAAAGGCACCCAGTTTATCTCAACTCAGTGAAGAGTTTGGGGTCGAGTTGATAGAGAATCTGTCAAATTGATAGTCATCTTGGAAATCATCTCAGCAGAGACTCTCAGTTGTAAGAGCTCGACGATGGTCTTGTTAATGCAAAATATAGCTCGTTGAAAATTGACGAATGAAAAGAACTCTACAAGGATCTCGGTGGAGATCGATGCAAAAAGATCTGAAGGCCAAGTTAGGGAGAGTCAAAGTTAACATGATGCCAAGTTTAATCCATTAAGACAGTGCTCGACCAACCACTTGGGAGAATTATCTTGTTTGTCAGAAATGATATGAAATTATGCAAATATGGGAGGTTCAACATCATTGAATCTCGGGTTTGTAATTACATAATGGAAGGACTTCTATCGACCCAGGAAGATAGTATAAGCACCATAGAATACCAATGTAAAATTGAGTCAAACCGACATTTAAAAAAAAAAGAGCATGAATTATAATGGTGTTCGAGACCTTCCTCGGCCGAGTGTTCGGTGCACGTGCGATTGACATGTTGCATAAAGTATAGCGAAGTTCTTTTGAGCACTTCCAGCAAGCACGTCGTCCAACTATGTTTTTATTTGTTTAGCATCGAATGCATCCTCAAATTCAGGATTTTCCTTCAAGATATTTTTATGAAAATCGATTAAGTGACAGTGAGAGTGTTACTGGAGACTGATTAAATTTATTACAAAGATTCTCTATTGAGACCTTACTTGGTTTTACGATGTAATTCATGGAAGCGGATCTCATAGAGGTGGAACTATTTCATATCAGAATATTCATGAGGCACAATTTTCTTTGCAATTATATGAGCATCTTCAACGAGTCACTAAGTTGGCAGGCATAAAGGTTTCTGTTGAAATTATCACACCTTACAAGCTACAACTGAAATGTTTGCACTGAGAGTTTAATGTTATCCTCAAATCTGTTGAAGGAAAACTCGGCAGGAGAAAAATCATGGGAATCCAAGAAGCCTAATGCCAAGTGGGTTTTTGTGGATGGCAAGCCAAAGAAGAAGTTCCACATGGGGAGTTTTGGGGCGGTATGACCAAGTCAAGAAGCGGAAATTGGGAACCGACTTGCCAAGGCAATGTATGGCGAATGGATTCATAAGTCTGAGATCCCCACACATATCCTGCGGACTTCCTTGATACAAATGCCATGCCAATTTGACTTGGAAAAAGGAGGATTGGGCATGGAACGGGGAGATTCAGGCAAACACTGCCAAGCGTGGAAATATTGGTTTGGCAAACCATGACCAAACTTCCGTGAATGGGAGAAATCGGGTCAAATTGCCAAGTGAAGGCACGATCATGGCAAGAGAACGATATTTCCGCGCATGGGAAATATTTCACTTGATTTCCAAGTGGATTTTTATGAATGGCAGGCCAAGCTGAAAATCCCGCGCTGGTGGGAATTGGGGAGAAATCAGATCAAACTGCCAAGTGAAGACAATATGATGGCTATCCGTCATGAAAACCCCGCGCAGCTTGGAGTGGTCCGAGTCTTTTTGCGAGTTACCAGGAGAATTAAAGTGGTAGTTGCAAATTGGGCGTTGAGTAATCTTCCGATCGATAAGGGAGGATGATGGCGAGATGGTTGAAGATGGGTCGACGTTGGAAACAGTATCCAGTTTCAGGCTCACAAAAAGAAAATGCCTTCTCATGGAATACCGTAATTACAGCTTACAGAAGACACAGGTTTCCTTACAGCAACAGACAGATGCCCAACCTGATCAGTTCACCTTTGCCAGCATACTTCTCCCAACTCTGATTCGGGCTCTGATCATTCAGGATGCGAGGAAAAATCCCACGCACAGGCACAGGCATGTTGCAGTATAGTAGAAGCCGTTTTAACGCTTGCAGAGATAATGCAAGAAGTAAATATTTACTTCTTTGTGTATGATGGATTGGAGTCATGATATTTGAGGCTTTATAAAATTTCCCTGAACCAGGAGATGAAGGTTTATTATGGTGCAGAATGAAACGATTCATATTGCTCAGCATTTCTTCTCCTAAAATGAATTGAATGTGAAGGTCAACTCTGAAATACCTGGTCGGCCGTTTTGCATGCTACATCCTTGTCACTTGTAAATGGTCTCTTTGAGAAACTCTGAGGGCAGAAGCAATATTTATACCCTTCCATTATGTACGTCCAATCAGACAATAAAAGTGTTCTTTTACCAGGTTCAGAGAAGCTTGTTTTAACAATGGACGATTATACTGTAATTTCAAGCTGATTTTATCTAGCTTATTTCTATCAGCTTTGATCCACGACTAAGGAAGAATTCATATGGTTGTTACCTGTACATTTTTCCAAGGTCCTTTTGGTTGCCCTAGTTGTTCAACGTATTTTTTTTTGAAGGGCTTATTTTATGTGTTGCAAATTGTAACATAAAGGATCTTTTAGTTTCTGGAAAAATGAGTATATGGTGTAGCTCACAGCTACCTATGCCATACTAAGATCCCAATAGTGGCATAATTTTTGATTGGAGCCGAGATTGCCGAGTGCACTACCAAAATACCAAAGGGCTCTTTGGCCAAAAATCAGTCTTAAGGGTGTCTATCGACATGTTATGGGCATGAGCCTGGGTCATCATCATGGCAGCATTAGGTCTTTATTGGTAATGGCATTTTCTCATCGTTTGGAAGGTACAATTGTGCTTATTATGGCCAAGCTAAAACATTCTTACTGCAAGTGTTATATGATAAGGAAGAACCATGAGCATTATGGTAAAATCATTATTTTTAGAAATATTGGGTTAAGCTCAGTATTCAAGTGAGTTTGAGCCCAGGAAAGGTAAGATCGTTTGCTGGATGAAGAACTCGGTGACTTCGCAAGGAGCTCGTGGTGATGTTTCATGAAGTTTGAACATGGAATGCATAAATGGCCTTGAGTTAACAGAGGAAAATGATAGGAATCGAGTTTGATAGCTTGCCATTCAAGGACTCAATGCAAAAGAGCCCGATTACCAAAGCAAGGAAAGAGATAGTGTGGGGTTCAAAATCAATTGCAACACCGAGTTAGAGGATTCGAAACTCACCGAGTTGAGATTTGTGTAGACTCTATCCACATGGACCCCCCTCCTCTTCAAGTCAAACGGGTCAACGGGGGTCCCAACATTATGTTAATTAAATTAATATTTTTATTTAAATATTTTAATAATAATATTTATTTTTATTATTTAAATATTTTATTTAAATATTCTTTTAATTAAATGAGAAGACTAGGTCATCAGAAATTAATGATCCATGATGGAACCTTCTCAAGTGGTTCAACTAATGCAATAAACACATCATGGGCCTTCATTTTAGGAATGTAATTATGACCATTTCCTCTTCTTTCTCATATTCTTCTATAAATGTAAGTTGGAAGCTCATTTCAAAGGGTTCCAATAGTTCGCATAAGTTGACAGCTTAGATATCTCGGGCAAGTGTATACTTTTCAGAATCCTCTCTCTCTTACGCAAGTTGTTCTTGTGTGTTGAGAGAACTTTCAAGCCTTCTTTTCAAGACTCTAATGGCAACTATTGCCTCTTCTAAATGTATAATGCATAGTGCATGTTATTGAAGTAATAAAAGTGTGTGTTTTGTGACTAATCTCGGTCCTTTCATCCTTTCATGCTTCTTTGTGCCTTTCTGCGTTCTTGCAGTACACTTTGTGCAAGTTTAAGTTTCTATTGTAGGTTCTTAGAGTTACATTTCTTATCGAGTGGTGGAGTATTGCATGCGCTTGAGTTGTGGTGTGTGTTCAACCTTCTTGATTTCATCCTTCTTCACTGGGAAACCGGTATATTTCTCGGTCGATAAATTTTAACAAAGGGAATGTGTGTCTCTTAGTTTGTGGTATCCTGTACCCTCTAAGTCAGCAGTAGGTGAAGTTGACTGTGTGCACACACCTCTTAAAATCAACCCTTCCCGAGTCCGAAGACACCCTTTATCCGGTGCATCACCATCCCTAGTATAGTTTCATTTTTGTAAATCTCTTTCCCTAAAACCCCATGAAAATGTTAGCATAGGACTAGATAATCATTTTTGTTACACTAGGAGTAGTCAACACTTAATTTAGGAAGAGGAAGTCGGCCTTCTCCGAGGTTCACCTCGAGCCCAAGTCCCACAACTTGAGAGATGATCCCATGTGTCCCAATCACATAAAACATCCTATTCACATCCTGGCCATTCGGAGGGTGCAGTGATTTGGCGACAACAGCTTTTGGCACGCCAAAGTGGGACATCACGTTTAGAGTTCCATCTTTCGAGGTGTCTCATTATCAAACAGAAATCTTAAGCCACCGTGTGACCACACACAATAGTTTTTAGCACGCCCTGGTGGGACGAGTTGGTACTTCTCTTCTCACTTACACAAGTCAAAGTACCCGCGACTCTATATCTCCGGATTCCAAATCTCAAAGGTCAAGAACTTATGCAAAGAATTCGACAAGAGCTTCTTCAAAGAAAGGAAAGTATCAAAGATATCAAACTTTCCTTGTCTCCTCCAAAGAGAATAAGAAGAGGCATTTCCACATCCCCAGTTGCAGATTTACCTAGTAGCGGTCATTCAACTCCTCCTTACGGAAGATTTCCTCCACCCAGGAACAATCAACCTTTCGTTCTGCTATGGCGAGGAACCAAGTTTTTCCCCATTTTAATGCAAGCAGTCCTCTAATGTTGGCTCAACATGATCCGATACCTGTTGCGGCACTCAAAATTTTTCCCTTTTACACCGAGGAAACTCATGTTACTCCAAAGGAGCATATCTTTGATGTAGCTAGCATCTGTGCAGTACATAATATCACCGAAGACAACGTTGCAGTTAGAATTCTTACTACCTCTTTCAAGGGAAAAGCACTTCAATGGTTTCGCATGGGTTAGGTGTTGGCACTATAACCACTTGGGATGAGTTGGGAGAAAAGCTATGTAAACAATTTGAAGACAAAAGTGATCACCTATCACTTTTGGAACAACTTACTACCATAAAGAGAGCTTCCCAAGAATACATGAGTGATTTCAACTTCCGATTCCACAGGACTTGGAATAGGATTCCAACACTTGTAAAGCCTTCTGCACATAATGCATTCTTGTACTATTTGTGAGCCTTGAATAGTGATGTAGCAGTTATGATCTAGTCCATGGGAGGGACTACACTTCCTGATGCTTACGAAGTTGCCATAAGTGCAGAGAATTCTTTGATTCAGGCTAGAAAGATAGCTCCACGACCACCAATGCCCTTTTCTCCAGATCTTACAAATCATCAGCCTATCATTGCTCCTATTCCAGTAGACTCCAAGCAACCATCTCAATCTTCCCCTGCCTCTTCAAATGACCTATTTGAAGTCAAGTCACTACTACAAAACTTTGGAAATGAGCTCGTTGCACTCAAAAGGCAACAATTTCAATACAATCGTCCGTATCAACCACAAAATCAGCAGTATCAAGCTAACCGTTCTCCTTTTCAAGGGAACAATTAGCCTCGAAATCAAACTACAAGTCAAGTTGCAAATGTCAGGCCCTTGAACTTTCAAAACCCTCTTGCAGCTAGCTCATCTAGAGCTATAGTACCTGTTCAAAATAATCTAGTTCAAGACTACGAATGGTGTTATCCTTGCTCTCAACCTCACAATCAAAATATTTTTCCCAATGGGGTTCTTAGCCAGACCTTATGGTTCAAAGTGTATCTACCCCTTCAGAGTTAACAAACAATTCATCTACGCAAGAAGCAGCAGATCAACCGCAGGCACCTGAAGAATCCGCTTTGCTAAACTGGCAAGAAGAAGATTTTTGTGGATTAAATATAGATTCTTCATCAGTGACAGCAAAAACTCGTTCCAAAAAGAGAGCAATGGAGCCTCAACCTCTCGAAGCTGATCTAGAATCCACTTCTCAACCTGGGTTTCAAATGGCAATTGATAAAAATGTAGGAAAGAAATCACCAGAAACACCAGCTAGCCATGCCATAGGGAAGGATGGTTCTCCAGGCATCACGGTACCCAACAAACATTTTCCAAAGGAGGACCCCAATGCCCAAAAAAGTGTCATCAAATTTGGAACAATTCCCTTCAGCATAGTAGAACAAATGAAGAAAACCAATCTGAGTGTTACCATGTGGGATGCACTCTCGATCCCTTCCCAAAGAAACCTGTTGCGAGAAGCTCTGAATAGTTTTAGTACAACCAGCGGATCACCAAGCCATGGAGTGAAAAATGCTACAAGTTTGTGTCAACCGAAGGAAAATCATTCCTACGGCAAACAAACCACTTTGCCATTCTACATTTCCCTGATCATTGGTGACCACCTGGTACATAATTGCATGATCGATTCGTGTCGTGAGCTCTGTCATGCCGAAACAAATTACAGATGTACTAGGCATACAATATGTGCTAGTTACAAGAGGGGTTGTTTAGCTGGATGGCACAACTTGTTAAGACTATTGGGGTTATCAAAGGACTTCAACTTACCATTCATGCATGCCCAAGTTTGTCATTCACCCAAGACATATCGGTCATCGATCTCCCTCCTCTCTTTGCCATCTACCTATCACGGGATTTCACTGCCAAGATGGGCGGTTACCTATCAGCCGATTGGTCGCATATGATTCTCAGGACTCGATACGGAACCAAAGTAACTATAAGGGCAGAACCAATCTACCATAATCATGTAGAACCCTACACTGCTAGTCCCATAAATGGAAATTACACCATCGGTGATCCAGAAGAGGAAGATGCCGATCATGAACCAACCACCCTTGTTGAAGAAGTTCCTGATACTTTTCTAGATGAAGTAAGTAGAGATCATCAATACGATCCCTACGCTGATGTATTGGCAGAAGAAGAAGCTAGTTTGCTGGTCTTGGAAGAAACAGGATTAGGTACTTACTGTATCCATGAAGAAGATACGATCATACCACAACTTGTCAAAACACCAAGTGATTCTAAAGGACTGTGGCAATTGTTCTTCGATGGCTTAAGAAGTAAGAATGGATCCAATGCCGGTGTTATGTTAATTTCTCCAGAGGGAGATAAGTACTTCTCATCTTTTGATTGCAGTTCAGTTACACTACACTAACAATGTTGCTGAATACGAGGCTCTTGTGCAAGGAATTCAGCTAGCCCAAAGGAAGGGAATCAAGGCCCTGACTGTTTTTGGAGATAGTGAGTTAGTTGTTCATCAAGTTTCGGCACGTAGTGCATCCAAAAATGATCTTTTAAGATCATACAAGAACCAAATCTGGGACCTGATTGAAGATTTCGAAGCTTTTGGAATCCATGCAATCCCTAGAGATCAAAATCAAGATGTAGATAGGCTTGATACAATTGGTTCACAATACAACATACCAGTTGATATCATGAAAGAAGGGCAGCAATTTTTTAAAATGGTGGTTCAACCAGCAGTCCCTGATAATGTGAGTAGTTGGCAAGTGTTTGATAGTGACAACAAATTGTCCTCTTCCTACAAGAAGAGGCGAAGTTTGCTACAAAGAATCGAGTATAAGTTGCAGGGAGTCATATGGTGAGAAAATTATTCAATTGAAAAGCAACAAGTTACCAAAAGGTTTAGTTACCAAAAGGTTTAGGCACGGAGGAAGGTAGTGAAGGCGGCTTGTTCTAATGCGTCAAGAGATTGTCCAATCTTTACAATGTGAGGATCATCCTCCATGTGGATGTTGATTTCTATAGTCGATTCATTCAACATAGTTTGGGTGTCAGATGGTAAGGCACGTTGAATATAAGAGTCGTCCGCACCAAGGTAGGTGAGGATGGAGTCATCATCCTGGCACTCCACAACATTAATTGAAGGTGAATCTTCTTCAATCATATCTGGATACAAAAGGGGGAGAGAAGATGGGTCTTCACTATCGCGTTGATAAGTGAGAGGACCCAGGAAGATAGCATTCACGAAAAAAAAAGTTAGGAGGGATAGATTCCGGGTCTATCGACTCTGTGGGTGAAGATGGAAAAATGGGCGATGATGGTTCGGAAGGGGTGACTTCATTGTTTTCCTAGATACAATTAACATGAGGTTTCTTCGGTGTAGGTGGTTCAAAAAATCCAAGACCATGATGATCTTTGTGTTTGCGGGTAGTTACGGGAATGATCGTGTGTCGGCCTTGTTCATAAAGACCAAAACCAAAACCCTTCCAAGCACAACACGTCAGGAAGGTGAGGGAAAACAATGGTTGGTTAGATATCGAAAATCAGATTGGAAGGGAACCACACCAAGGGGAGGTTCAGGGGTGACAGAGGATGTGTCAACACCCCCATATGTTAGGTTGGTGCGGCAATTAGGTGGTCCGTAGGAGATCACCTCCCCCACACGATGGTCATAGGTAGGATGTGCATGTAACTGTCCGTACTCCTGTGGGGTATGAAAGGTGCTAACGTTGTATAGGCGGTATTCCCCTAGTGTAAGGCGTTGAAAAACATCTACCAAGGGGTCTGAAGTTGGGATGTTGTCCGCGGGGAAGGAAGTGGTATTCGCGGCAGTGGGTTCATTGGTTGAAGGTGTGAGTGTGGTTAAGGTGGATGGTGGAGGCGTGGTTGAAGTAGATGGTTGGGCTGGATCAATGGGTGCCTTGATTGGTACAAGCACATCATTAGGGTGATATAACATATTGCAGGTTTTGAAGGGGGAAGCGTCAGCTTTGACGGTGTATGACTTCCCCTCATACTTGAATTTGATGCATCTATGTAAGGTGGAGGGAACACATCCCATAGCCCGGATCCAAGGGTGGCCTAACAATATGTTGTATTGGAATTCTCCCTCAAGGACATAGAAGATTTTGGGTAAGGTACGTGGCCCTACACGAATGTTAAGGATCACGGTGCCTAAGGTAGAAGTAATAGCATCATTGAATGAACGCAACATGGTGGGGTTGGCACACATGCAGCTAGGAGGGATATTCATCTGTTGGAAGGCTTTGGAAGAGACGATGTTTAGGCTAGCACCCCCATCGATCATAACACGACATACCCGGATGTCCCGGACGTAAGCCGAGATGAAAAGAGCGGGATCAGGATCTTCTGCACCAAAGACGACAATTTCTTCTTCGAAAAAACTGACAGCAGCGGCTTGCTGTACAGGGACAGAAGTGGTTGTGGAGGTAGGTTGTTTGGTGAGAGAAGTGACGTGGTTGGGTGTTAAAATGGAAGCGACGGGCAAGGTTTCGTTAGGTAGGACCTCTATCCCTTGAAGGATCTCAATTAAAGCTTGTCGATGCGATTCAGATGTTTGAATGAGATCATAGAGTGTCATTTTGACAGGAGATTGGTGAAGTTGTTTGATCATGGTGCGGTGGGAAACTCCATCAGAGACAGGATAGGCAGGGCCACGAATGACCACTTTTGGTGGTGGTGCGATCGGGATGGCAGAAGGAGAAAGAGAGGCCGCAGGTGTGCTTTCTTTAGCTTTTCCATTGTTTTTCTGACCTCGAGTAGCAATGTTAATCATGTTGATCTCATGAATACGAGAGGAGGAGGATGGTGGGGATAAGTCATTGTTCTCAAGAGGTGGGGTTGCAATGATGATAGATTTTGGCGAGGTGGGGACAAGTGGTATAGGAGAAGGAATCGAAGCTAAGGGCTTCTCTCTCTGTAAATTGTCTTTCTTAGGCTGTCTATCCGAGATAGGTGACTGGTGAAGGATGGATTTTAAAGCTTTGCATCCTTCTACATCATGTCCTGGTGTGTGATGGTAAGCACAAATTTCAGATTCATCATAACCTATAGGTCGATGTTTAGAAGGATCATAGAGTCTGAGTGGGGGTAGGGAAATGGTCACATCCCCTACCAACATATCAAGGATCTTGGAGTAAGATCCTTTGAGTGGGTCAAATTCAGATGAGGATGAGGTTGTTGATTGAGTGGGTGAGATTTTTGATTGTTTTGGTAAGGGTTGGGTGCGAGTGGTTCGTACAGGTGGTGATTTAGGCAAGGGATTTTGATGAGTGGTTTTAACTAGGCATGGTTTCTTCTGCACAGAAGTTATGTTTAGCTGGTTAGATGATGAGGCCCCAGCTGACGTGGTGGTAGGAAACAACCACGGGGAAAGAGGAGCGACAGCAAACAAGTCCTTCGATGATCGAGTTTGCTTAGGGTTGGTAGGTAGGCGAGATACTTGGGGCGACGGTGTTGATATGCCCATGAGTGTCTATAGGGGTGTAAAAGGTATAGGTCGTTTTAAAGAAGATGTGGGAGGCAAGGTGTATTGTGGCAAGGTGGAGGGGTGAGGCCCTAATATAGAAGGTAGGTGTGATGGTGAAGGTGAAGCCGAGCTGTTGTATCGCAGTGATCCGGGGTGAGAGTTTTAGTTGTGGAAGAGGTATAGATTGGACTCGAAGAGATTGGGTCCATCTCTAGGAGGATTGATGGCGATATTTTGGATAAATCTAAATGTTTAGGTGGGTGTGTCAAGTCGAATTGGTGAAGTCCCAAGCGTAAGGGAAGGCTTGGCTAGGTTGACAGAGATGGTTGAGGGATTTGATAGAGATGAGGGGGGTGAAGGTGAGGACATAGGCATTTTGAGCTTTTGTAAACACCTCGGGTATATGGTAGAGGTGTCTGGATTAGTCATCTACATTTGAGTAGAGCAGGGTGTACTCAAGCACTCCCATAAGGCTCGTCTATCTTCTGAGGGATGACACTCTTCACATGTGAACATGAACTTTGGTATGGAAGAGAGATGGGTTGTGATTCCGGTCCACTGTGGGTGTGATACAGGGGGTAAATGAGGCGCCGTATCAATGGGTACTAAGAGGTCAACCGGTCACTGGAAAGATTTAGGTGATGAAGAACTAATAGGTAGGAGGGCATGTTCGAGGGGATCCATTATGATTGAGGAGTTTGGTGATGTAGGCTCAAGGGGTTTCTCCTCTAAGGGTGACAGAAAAAGTGGCAAGCCTTCTTCTGTTGCAGCAAGAGTGGTGGAAGGAGATGTTTGGGAAATAGATAAGTTAGATAACATCACTCACAATCTTGCAGGGATGTGGTGTAAGAAGGTTCATTTGTGAGAAGAGAACTCTGGTGGTTAATTCCTTTATAGGTAAAGGAATAGTGGGACTATCCTCTTATCCTAATGAAGGAGAAGGGGGTGAAAATCCCTGCGTTGGTGAAGAAGCTTGATTCAGAATTTCCTCAATGGAAGCCCTAGGTTGGGAGTTGAAAATCGCATGGATCTCATGCACACTCTTCTCCTCGGCTGAGGTGTCTTGATTTGTGTTACTGTTAGATGCATGGTTTGGAAATGGTTTTTTGAATATTTTTAAATTTCGATTAGTGGGGGCATTAGGATTATCGAGAGTTATATCCCCTGCATCAACCATTTCCTGCACTATGTTTTTCAACATCTTGCGCTTTTAAATGATCGTGTCCCTTCATGCGATGGAAGTTACAGAAGTCATTTTCTTTATACCAAGAAGGAATAGCACGGGTGGAATCAAACCCGGAGTGAGGTTTAATAGGAGGCAAGGTGATAGCTCCTACTTTAAGCAATTTGTCTAAGATCACACCATAAGTTTCTCCCAAGGGAGTATAGTTGATGGGCTTGGCTTTATACTTATAGGTGGCTTTCGGCTGGGTATTATACAGTGCTTGAGATTTGACCATCACAGTGTGTACGGAACCCTTTGATTTCAAAGCAGCCAATGTGTGAGAATTGGTGGTGTTGGGTTTGGTGGTAGAGTCTTGGGTCCAGAAATTTGAGCTTTTGTTTCCAAGCCAAAATTCTCTTCCTCTAAGGCTCGAATCTCTAGTTTCCAAGCCATAGTAAAGGCCTCATCAAAGGTGTGGAAAGTTTGAATTTGGAGGGTGGGATAAATTTGTTTAGCACAGACAGCCCGTGTAAAGAATTCGATGAGCTCGGCCCGAGGTAAGGCGTAAGTAAGTTAGTTGATGAGGCCCCGCCATTGTCCAACGAAATCTGCAATAGACTCGTCTTCAAATTGTCGATGGGCATAGAGGTCGGTAATGGATACTTTCTTGGAAATATTGATGGAGAAGTGATCCAAGAAAGATTGGGCTAACTGGTTAAAGGAGAAGATTGAATGCTGGGTTAAAGCACTATACCACTCCAAGGAAGGTCTTGATAAGGACATGGGAAAGGTACGGAGTAGTAAGGCATCGTCATGAGCAATCAGATAGCAGGCATGCCTGAACGATCGCAAGTGTTGTTGAGGGTCCTCCTTACTATTAAAGTGAGTAAATTTCAGTAATTCCCATTGAGGAGGATATGTATGAAGGGGGACAGAAGGATGAATAGGCTCCCGACAAACTTGCTCGTATGTCAGGGTGTTACGACTTCCTGAAATAGAAGCCTCAAGATTTTGCATCTTGTCCATCATCTGTTTGATTAAATCATTGGTTGGGTTAGATGATGGTGCTGTCAGAGAAGGATTGGTCCAAGAGCTGCTACTAGACAATGGTGGGATTGAATGTTGATAAGATAATGGTCATGAATGTGTTGGGGCTGTCAAATAAGGGTGTCCTATATAAGAGGTTGAGGCCACCAGATGAATTTGTGGAAATGAAAAGGTGGGCGGAACTTGTGAGGGAAAGCTCGTGTGTATAGGTGGCAGAGAGCAAGTGATGAAAGAGGCAACCTGCGAGAGAGATGAGGTAGGGGCAGTGGATGGTAGTGATATGTGGGGTCCCAGATTAACCAGAGGAAAACCAATCGGTGTAGTATGAACCACCGAAGCTACTGAGCTGGGAGACGGGGCTAAGGATGAAGATGGTAAGGCGAGTTATTAGGTGGGGAAGGGGCTAAGTGAGTGGTGATACTAATAGGCATACCAACAAGAACTGACCGTCAGTGCATGGTCAGGGGTATGAGACAAATAATATTGTACGGCGCTAGGATTAGCATCCAAAAATTTGGCAAATTCCTTATCTCCTACTGGGATCTTGGGAAAATTGCTGGTATCCGTAGGATTCCCCATAGGATGTGAAGGGGGTGACTCAGGCAAAGGCACGGAACAGGCATGTGAAACCATGGTTGTTGCTTGTTTCTAGGTGATAACAACCATGGAAAAGAGGACACAACAGGGATTTAATCAATCCGGAACAAAAACAACAACAAAATGTTGGAATTGATAGGTTGCTGGTGTGTCAAGAACTGTTAAACACAGTAACCGATATCGGTCAGATAACCGATGTCGGTCAGAATGTAACCGGCGTCGGTCAGTTAACCGATGTCGGTAGTATGGGACCGGTGTCGGTCACTATGAAAGCAAAGAGAGGATGTAAGAAGCTGCTGGTTTGGGGATAACAATGCTTAATATACCTACCAAACTATCTTGAAGTGATCACTGAAACAGTGTATGATAGAGAAATAGAACTAAAAACAAGCAAGATGCACAAGCAAATCAATAGACTAACCCTAGGATTAGTTTTAATCACTTTGGGCTTATGCCTTAGACACCAGATGATGTCAATCCTAAACAAGAGACCTAAGGGAGATGTCAAGTTTGTTTTGGCTCATAAGGCTACCTCAATCGGGCGGAGGAATACCATGGGAAGGGGGATGTTTGAGTTGTTGTGTTGATTATGATGTGATTTGGTATGTGTTGTGCAGTGAGAGTAAGATTAATTTCTCGTCAATACCGTGGATATCACCCCCACGTGTACGACCTGTTACTTAATCTACGTTCACTAGAATTAAAAACAACAAGCAAGAATGTGATGTACGTGTTTTAAACCCAAATCGAAAATGATATTCGATGAAGCAAAGAAGATGACTTTCACTAATGCAAAGATGCTAAAGAAAGACAAATTCTTTTACCAAAATGACAAAATATTTTGTGAATATTTAGAAGAAAGAAACAGCAAGTATGCTCCCTATATGAAAGCAAGCAAGAAAGAAAGAAACCCGAAATGGGTCCCACCGGGCGTGCCAAAATGTTTCACACAGAATTTCTTTCTGGAATAGAGTTGCTTCTATCCTTTCATTCTCTTGAGAAACAGATAAGGGTTAGGGCTAGGAGGAATACCTGTTGAATGTTGGGAAGGTGTGCGCATACCGTAGAGAGATCAGATCGATTGTGAAGAACTCCTTTTTGTCTGGGAAGGACTACCTGTAAGTAAGAATACAAGACCACCAGATCTTAGTTAGACAATAGGTGAGGGAACTACCTTAGGCCCAAGAAATATTAGACTTCCTTTCGAAGGTGGTCAGTTCCCCATTTAATATGAATTAAAGAAAATGATAACAAAGAACTACAAGATAATACTTACTGGTTCCTGATGAAGATACAGGTCCAAGGAATGTGGTGGCGATAGTAAGGCTTAGTTGGGATGATCTCGGTATTGGAAAGCGAGCTGATGAAGCTATCCTCAGTCTTTTCCAATGCTTGAATGAGGGTGACAGTGATCCAGTTGCTCAGTTGCAGTCTTCGACTCGATGCTCTTCTCTGCAACCTCTTCTGCTTGTTTCACTTCTCTTTCTCCTGCCCCAAAATGAATTCTGGATCTTTCTTTTTGGTTGGGGGAGGTCATTAACAGGGAACCGATGGCGGTTACGTAACCGACAACGGTCAAGTAGGAACCGATGTCGGTTAGGTCAAAGTGGCTATTTTTAGTAAAACAACCATCTTTCCCTCCTTTTCTCCCGAGGGATCAGTTGTGGGCTTGGTCAAGTCATTATTAGGCTTGTTTTGGTGCGGGTGAGGGGTGATGAGTCATGGGTGTGGGTCTGGACCAAGTCATAGGTCTTAATTAGGTTGGTTTAGGGTTAGGGCTAGGTCATGGTGAGGTGGCAAGATGAGGTGGCGGGTTTGGAGATGTGGATTTATTAATTATAAGGTAATTGATAAATCATTAGATGTGTAAGGTTTTAGGTGGTGAGGTAGGGTTAGGTTGTGGGACGAGATATGGGGTAAAGGGCGTCATAAGACCGAAATTTGGTGTTTGATACAATAACAACCTAATATTATGGCCATTGAAAACTCGACCATTACCAAGTGGATTTTATAATTATATTATACTTTTAAGTTTAAAGCATAAATACAACAAAACTAAAACTCCCAGAGAAAAACAAATATATAAGAGCTTATTACAACTTGTGAAAATTTAGTTCAGAGTGGTCAGTTAATGGAGAAGTACAATATCATTTCAGTAACATAAAATTATCACATAATTACCATTCAATCAAATTTTCTTAGAGTATGCTATTATAAATGAAAGAAATGTGCTCATAAGAAAAACAATTTTTGAATATGTTTGTATTATAGCTAAGGAGATAATTACGCCCTCACTAACATGCATATTGTATGTCAACAATGGAACAACAAAACAGACAATGTTGTCAATCCTCCACCAAACCCCTTCTTCATCATCCGTCATCCTCTCCCTCTTTTTCACTTCCTCAATTTTTAAATCTTCGCCCCATCCCCTTTGGCGTTTCCATCGTCCACTCCATGTACAATTTTTGTTAAGAAAATCCCTTTTATTCCATATGGTCTTATAAGTAAAGCTCATAATCTTAAAGGCTAAGTGTGTGTTAAATTAATAAAAGGAGGTAGCGAGGGAGTCAAGACGCTATTGATATAAAGGATCAAAAAAGCTAATGAGACTATGGTAATAAGGATCGAAGAGACTAAGAGTATGAGAAGATAAGAAGAATATTAAGGGGAGGGATTGGAGAGAGAGATTCATAAGAGATTGTTAAAAATTCTTAAAGTACTACTATAGTGTTTCTAGATAAAGTAATTCAAGATAAAAATTCGATGTTTTCCAACATGGAAGTAATTACATTGATATTATCACATAAATAGTTCTATCATTGAATGCAAACTATGTTACATAACTAGCAAAATGTAATAAATGGAAAATGAAAAATTTACTTTAGACACATTCATTTTTTAGAAATTGAGAATTAATTCAATCTTTGAAAAAGTGTGTCTATGTTGGTTTGTTGTCACCAAGTACTTGGTCCAAGTATGTTACAAAATTTTTGGTTACTACTTTTTGGATATGAGGTGATGATGAAGGTTACGCATCATAAGATATTCCAAGTTTGAAGTTGGATGGGATAATGAGGCTTTGGAATAATATTTTTACTATGTTGGAGGGTGATATATTGCTTATAGATTTACCTACATGAACGAACAAAAATATTATTAGAAGCATAGGTTTGGTATGGAAGTGCCCTTAGGTATCTCAAGGCATGTCATTGGGTTAATTCTATAAGCGACATTGGTGAGCTTTGTTTCCTTTAGGCATTGATTCATTCTCTAGAATGAATTGGATGACATGTTTTTGTTAGGAATGTTCACAGAAAAATTTATTAATTTCCCTTAGTTTTTTTGTGAAAGGTTCTAATTTGGGGAATTTTTGTTAGTTTTGGCATGCCAATTTCTAAGTTATCTCTGTAATATCCGTCACTCGCATCAAGAGTTTTTATTTGGTTTTTGGAGGGGGTATTATATTTTTTAATGATTTTAATCAGTGCCATATTTTACACATATGTTGTTGGGATGGTTTGATTTTGTTTGGACATTATTGGCTTGGCCAATAATGTTGAATGGTTATGATGTTTCTAGAATTCCATCAATCCAATTGATGATGTTGATATTATATTTATTTTTATAAATATCATTGGCTTGAGCTAACCATTTTAGAAATTTATAATGTTTTTGCTAATATTTCAAATATTTTTCTTTGTGAGTTAAGTTTGATGTAATATGAGATTTGTTGAATGATCTACACCGGGTTTTCAAAGGGAGGATTTTAAGGAGGTTTATAAAGTGTTATGCCATTTCATCATAACTATAATTAAGATTTCCAAAGTTTTTTTTTATTTTATTAGATAAGGTAATAAAACAAGGATTATGGCTCCCAGAAGCCTTACAAAATCGATACATCGTGAGAGACACAAAGGAGAAAAAGATATAGCATTGAGGAATAGAAGAAATGACCTCTACCAATGGTCAAAAGAGAAGAAACCCAAGAAAATGTAAGTATTACCTAAGGGCGAGTCAAGGAGACTTGGCCCAACCCAAAGATAAAAAAAAGACATTAAGGCTCACCACCAAAAGTATCCCTAGAGTGACTTTGTGTCACATAATGTTTCTTGTGATGGACCATCACCCATCCATCTTCATCAAGTCGGGATGATGAAGATCCTAACATATTGGCATTACTGGATCCAAGGATCAATTCAAGTTTACCATTTAATTAAATGATCCTTCCATCAAATGTGGGGATATTTCCATCCACACGGTGCCCAACCACCTCCAAATGAGGCACATTAACTACTCGACCTATCTCGCCGTAGGGAAATTTTCAAATTTCTGATTCTCCTACCCACTCAACTGGTCCTCCCTATCACCTTTATAGACCAAGCCCTTATCCTCTAATGATCCTCCATCCACCCTAGTTTGAATCTCCGCTAGTAGCTCCAAATCTACAAAGAAGCTAGGAATCGATTGAGCAAGAAAATCCTTGTCCTTTGGCTCATCTCCACTCCTCCCTCCACTAGCATCATCCTCTATCCCCTCCCCTACATGAGAAACCATCACAGTCTGTCACGCTCCCTGAACAAACACTCCAAAAGAGGAATCAAAAGGGTGGGATTTAGACTTACTTCCCGATCTGTCACCTTTGAATTATTGGTTTCCTACTCCTCCGATAAGACATCATCCATTTGGGTGATCACGGACTCCATGGAGGATCCTCAACATAACAACATGTCTTTTGTTCATACCTTACCTATCTACAATTGCTACAAAAAATTAATGAACATTTCACATCAATCAGTTGTTCCCATCTACCCTCTAGGGAGTTTAGAAAAAATCTTTTTGGTATTTTAGAACCCACCGGGACATTAATACATAACCTAGCACCGACCAATGGCGTAAGAATTAGTTATAGGATCAAAAGCTATCAACACTCCCATAGATCTAGCTATCCCTAGAAAAATTTTAGGCTCCCATAACTCCAAGGGTAGAGCAGGGAGATGAATCCAGATAGAAATGGCCTAAAAGTAAAATCATGAGGCATTCCTGGCTCCCATTGGTGGAGGCTAAGAGCATCATTTCCATAAAATCAAGGAGCCCCCAAAATTTATTTTTACATCTCCAAGTCATCTTAGAAGCAAAAAAGGAAAACCTTCTCCTACAAGTTCCCGACTTCAAGCCCGCAGAGACCCATTTCCTTCTACACTAATCTCTCATGAAATCAATGTTTGGTCTCAAGTCTACAAACCTTCCAATAAGCGTAAATATAAATCTTACTTTATCCTTATCAATGATTGATCCTAGGATTTCCAACTACAGCTCCACCTCTTTCTAAGATGGATAGAGCTTAATTGGTTTCATATGTGCTTCTCCAAAAAATTCACACCAGTCACAACTCCCATTCTTCCCATTCTCAAATTCTTTATTTTTAGAGTTGTATGAGATGTGGAAAATTTTATATTTGAAACTAAAAGCATGCATTTGTGCAAGTTAATTTTGGTAATGAAGTACATCTAGGTGATGCGTTTGATCTTAGGAAACAATTTATTATCTTCATAATACATATGTGGTTAGGGTGATCAATGAAGATCTGCCTTAAACTAAATAACCCTCAAACCCACACACAAAAAACAAACAAACATGCATGCAATAACATAGAATTTGAATTCAATTATAGAAAAATATATCAACAAGATTTATTTATATCTATAGAAGAATAACACACATAGACCGATCGTAATAGCATATAATCATTCTCTTTTCAAATACAAATTACTCCGAGCATTAAACTCACATCCACTCTCAACTTGAATCTCTAAGGAAACTAGGATTTGTTTATATATAAACCCTTGATGACACAAATTAACCCATAACATTATTATGAAATTTTGGTCCAAAGGACCCAATACAAACACAATCGGCATTTTGGAGCTTTGTGGATTTAATTGATACCCTTTTAATGTGTTTTGGATTTAAAACAAATTTTTAATGCTTTGCAACCCTAAACAATACTTCGTGGGCTTAAAAATCAAATGTGTAGTACTGCGCAGCTTTCATGTAGGCTCACACATATCCTTTAGTGCTCTATAAATATTGATAGGTTTTCACAACTTCATGTAAGCTTACATATCTCCTTTAGTTCTCTATGGTTCTTGATATACTTGTATGTATTCCTTAGTGTCCTGCGGTAGTCGCTAATCAACCAATGCTTGTAAGAAAAACCTAAAACTACTTGCATGGGTTATGTAAAGACTTAATATACTTGTGTTGACTACATAACAAACTAGAAACCATGCAATGAGATTGCACACAATGTTTACATTGCATTATAGGCTTATGCACTACTCCAACAATGCGAGACATGTAACACTAGTACTCCATGCTCCACCAACAACAACCTTCTTCACAAGGAAACCACCTACAACAAAAAAATGTAAAATAGAATGTGAATAACCAACTTATTGATACATGATTTCCTATGAACCCATATGCTCTTGCATCATACACCTCAAGTAATTTTGAAAAATTGAGCTCTTTCTCAAGGGATATGAATGTCATGTTTCACAACATCCTTAACACTCACACAAGTTGTATCTTTAATCTCCTCCCCTTTCCGCTTGAAAAATACCCCTTATACTCCTTCATGTATGTTTTCTTTATCTTGGTTTCAATTAATCCTTTTTCCTTTAGCACACCCTTTATAGCATATGCTATCTCTAATCCACATCGACACCTTCTAAATTTAAACCTTCCACACATCCCAATTTGTGTGATATAGATACATATCCACCACATTAATAATATTTTTGATATCAATGCCTTATGGAAACCCAATCTCATAGTAATTTCATAAAATTCATCAACACTTTGTAAACAAAAATAATCCAAATTTCAAAAATTAGAAAGGAAACAAACCAAATCAAAATCAAAACAAAAAAAAAAAGAATAATAAAAAACCTAATGTGGTTGTTTTATATGTTGCATTAGTTATTGCCAAAGAAAATGAATGGATATTAGATAGTAGTGTGTTTAGGCACATGACTTATAGATATGATATTCTGAATGATATCAAATAATGTAATGATTAAATCTATCTTAGTGATCATTCCATTCTCGATGTTCAAAGTCAAGGAAAATATAAAATTTTCAATGGTTTTATAAATGATGTTTTGTGTGTTCCTAAACTAAAAATGAATTTGCTTTCATGTTCACAGCTAACTCAAAACAATTATAGTGTAATTTTACTAAAAGATAAATGGTTTATTAAAAATGAGTTAGATGTTATTATTACTAAAGGCATATAAAATAATGGTTTATATATATTTAAAGGTTTTGCATCTACTTCATGTCTTTCTACTCAAAATAGGAATGATTTACAGTTGTTGCGTGAAAGATTATGTCATGTTAATTTTTGGAGTGTGTATGAAATGTCTCGGGTTAACCTTGTTATTGGTTTGCCAGATATCTCTCATGTTCATGAAACTTGTGAAGGGTTCTTACGTGGTAAGAAATAAGAAAACCCCTTCCACATTCATCATGAAGAAAACTCCCCAGAACCTCTTGAACTTGTCCACACTAATGTTAAAGGACCTTTAGAAGTTCCTTACCTAATATGGTCTTTGTATGTTGTTACTTTCATTGATTATTAACCTCGTATGATTTTTCCATTCTTGATTAAAAACAAATAATATGTGAACTATATATATTGAAAGCCTTAGTTTAAAATAGGTCTTATTAAAAATTATAAGTTTTAAAGCATATAATGAATATATATATGTTAATAAAACATTTTCGAGCTAGATAAACTCTAAATTTGTATGTGATTACTAAAAATAGTATTATATGCACATAAAATGACACTTGGGGATGCCTTTGTGTCTGTATTGGAGATGTCCAATACTGATTGCATCTAATATTTGTAACATATTTAGGATACTATCCTACTATATTATCCTTGACATAAACTATTTTTTCAAGATTGAAATGTTGAAGTTTTTTTTTCAAAAATTCAATATATTGGTAATATGACATGGTTGATTATAAACATATTGTCATTAAATTTGGTATACAAATTGATTTTAAACCTATTAATGTAGGATTCATATATGGCTAAAAGTGAAATCAATAATGATTTATATTGTGCTTATTATGATAATGTTGTTTTATATGGATATTGTGATTCTGACCATGTTGGTGATGTGATAGATAGAAAATATACAACTAGATATGTGTTCAAGTTTGGTAAATGTGCCATTTCTTGGAGTAGCAAGAAGTAACTAATAGTATCCATATCTTCTACTAAGTAAGAATATATATGTGCAATGGAAGAAATGAAAGGATCCATGTGGCTAAAAGGTTGTTGTAAAAAATTCACATGGGAGTTAAAGGAAGTAATCGTATTTTATGTGATAGTCAAAGTTGTATTTATCTTTCTAATAACCCAGATTCAAAATCAGAGAACAAACCATATAGAGATATATATGCATTTCATCTAAGAGAAGGTACCCTATGGTGATCTATAGATCTCCAGCTTATGTCCTACCAAGATCAAGTTGCAGATATATTTACAAAGCCATTGTGTGTCGTGAAGTCCTAAAAATTTCATGCAATGCTTGGAATTTTAGAGTTACCATTGAGGGGGAGAATGCATCAAAATTGCACCTCCTAACAGTAGGACATGTGTTTTCTTCTTCACTTCTATACTTCTGCTCCAAATTAAATAATTGTAATTTTTTTAATGATCTTAGTAAACTTATCACTCTAAGTTTACTATGTAGTCTAGTAATGAAGCATCATGTTGTAAAGGAGGTCCTTACTTTATCTTAGATATGCTAATATATATTTTTCATGAGAAAATGTGAGATGTAGTCTCATAAATCATGCTTATCCTAAATCATCACTTCTGATTTATGGATTCCAAATCATTTTGTACCAAAAGAAAATTTTAACATGATGGTGGTGTATAAATCCTTCAAATGTGGTATGCTAGCCTAAACCCTCATTGTGGTTTAAGGATTGTAAATCTTGTTGTATAAATATGTAATGTTGGCATATAAACCTCATTTAATATTAAGGGGGAGTGTTAGAACATTAATATTAAGTAGAGATTACCTCCTCTTAAGTGTTCTTAAGTTATAAACTTTAGTTTATAATTAAATACATAAAAATATATAATATTTTTATTTATTTAATATAAAATTTAGGTTATAAGGTTTAATTGATTATTTAAATCAATTTATAAATTGATGGGGTGCTTCACGAGAAGACACGTTCATACAAATTATTTATATAGGACTCTTGAGGCCCAAAGAATTATTTGGATCAATTGTATTCGAAAATGTGAAATGGAGAGAAGTGGCAAAGGAGAGTGTTATTTCTAGAATGTAAAAATGTGTTTCTCACTATGATGGAAATCTATTATGACTTTATTTTTACCTCTATGAGGTTTTCCACGTTAAATTGGTGTTCTCTATATAATGTCCATTTATTATGTTTATTATTTTTTTATTTGTAATATTCTTGATAACATTGTAATATTTTCATAGCGATGTCTAGCCCTACGTAAAAAAAAACTAGCGATGGTGTAGGTAAGATGGGAGGAAATGGAAATAATTCTATATATGTCTACAAAAAAATTCCCCAATAGGAGTATTGGAAGGGTGGAAACCCTTGGTGCTCTCTTTGCTAGAAATCTCTATAGAAATAGGTCATCAACATTGTGTCCTAACCCCGCCCAAAGGGAGATGATAGAGATAAAAATGGTGGCCATGATCGGGGATCCTCTGGCACTAGTCCTTTTGGATCGAATCATTGGTTTCCTAAGGGAGACGACTAGGGAGAAAAAGTTTCTAGAAGATCCGTAGGGGATTGTTGTGGATGTTCTACTTGGTTTGGGTGAGCATTCTCGAACAACGTGAAAAGAGGAGACCATGTCCCTCACCTCGAAACACTAGGAGGCCCCCGTATCTTTCACAAAAGTTGTAAAAGGGTCAATAATGAGTAGAAAAAGGGTGAGGAAGCCCATGAACCCTACCCCTAAAACCCCATCCTCAAGTTTAAATAAGACCTTCTTTAACAGGTGGTGATCCATGAAGAGGACTATGGAAATCATGGTCTCATTTTTTCACTTAAAAGATCTATGTCAAAAGCTTTCCAAAAATTTTGAATGGATCAAAGAGAAGTGGGGACCCATTATCAAGGGTAAGGTTGAGATTTACCCATACTCTAAAGCTTACTTTATTGTTATTTTTGAATCTTATGAAAATTGAGATGTTGTTCATAATCTGTATTGGTGCTTAGGGAGATCATGGTATCATGACAATATTATGGTATCCATCATTTGACCCTTTAACTAATTCTTTTGATTCGATGCTAATATGGGTCAGAATTCTAGGTCTACCTTTGCAACTTTGGTATGATCCTTGCTTTGAAGCCATTGGAAATATATTATGGAAATTTATTAAATTTGATGCTTGCACTAAAAATTTCTGCATATTTCTTATGTTCATATTTTAGCGGACATGGATGTATCTCTTTATCTCCCCAACAAGATTAATTTTCCGATTGGGGAAATGGTTTGGATGCAAAGACCAAACTATGAAAAATTGGATTTTCGGTGTCATAGGTGCTATGAAATTGGTCACTTGATCAAGGATTGTGGGCGCTCCAAGCTTAGAAGTGGGGCTAAGATGGGTTGGTGGAAGGGTTCTCTTCCTTCGCACTACATAGTTGAAGCTCCATTAGTTTATGTTGATTCTTCTGAAAAGTGTCCCTCAAGGGTCAAATCTACTCCTATTTCAGATGAGAAACCTCTTCAGACTCCTCGCCCGAACCACCGAGCCAATCCTCTATGACGCCTAATAGGTTGGATGATGAAAAATATCTCATGTCTGATTTTTTTATTCCTATTTCCTCCATTGATGTTATTATTCCATGTGGGCCAGATTCTGACAATGATCTCAACAAGGAGGAGTGGACAATTGTCCAAAATAAGAAAATAATTTCCTCAACACGTAACTTAGTACCAATGCATATGAAGCCAAGATCTCATTCTTTGGACTGAGATTTGTCTCTTTGATTATGACTTGAGTCAAGTTTATTTGATTTTTTGTTTTTGTTTCTTTTTCTCTTGTGAGCTTTATTGATATATCTTTCTTGTAATGGTCTTTGGAGCCTTTCCAAAAATTATCAATAAAAAAATAACTTTGTAGTATTTTATTAATGTTTGGTTATTTGGTTGCACTCGACATTACATGACCTAATAAAGGTTATACTAAATTTTAGTTTCAAACTTGTAATTTCCTTTTCTATGTAACAATATCAACTTTACACACACACACACACACACACACACACACACACACACACACACACACACACACACACACACACACACACACACACACACATTAAATCAAAAGTTTATTCTTTCAAAAATTGTAAACATTATCTTTCCTTCCATTATTCAATATAATCATGATATTATATTACAATCATGCTAACACCTTTTTCCTTTCCATGTATATATATAGTTCATTTAGGGAGCATATTTTATTCATTAAATAATATTATTCAACCTATTTTATAAATACCCTCCCATTACCATTTACTCACAACATGAAAAGTAGTTCTCACTTGAATTAATACAAAAATGATGTTTTCATTGATCACTACCCAAACAAGGTCCCAAATTTCCATAACAATTATATACATTTTAAGATATACATGTTACTACAACACAACTTCACTAGTAAACCCTTAATCCTTTCAATCAACACAAGTATCCTACAACACGCTTATGCATTCATTTCAAAATGTACAAATAAATATTAAAATAATACATTTTAGTAAAATAACCATGTTAGAAAACCATATACATCTTTAACACTCAATTTTATCAATCATTTTATACCGTTGAGCTACCTACAACTTTTACAACTATGTAATCACAAGTCGTGAAAATTTTGGTATGGAATCACCCCTCTTATCTAAAAATTATCAAAAATCACAAATTCAATTTAGAGTATTACAAAATTTTACTTTCCATACTTTTCAAACCAAGACATCTTTTTAGGATTTAGAGAGAGAAAACACCCATTTTATTTTACACAAGTAAACCATTCCATTTTCATGATTAGAGAGGCTGAGAAATATATAAATAAAATTTGATTTATAACATTCATATTCCAAAATTATTTTCGGAGTATTACAAAATTTTATGATCTCTAAATACAAATCTTGTTCCTATTATCGCTACTGAGCTCTAGGTAAATGTGCCACATCACGTGATTCTAAATTTTCCTTGACCGTATTACTCAAGTATATCGGACAATGTATTTAACATCATCATATATGATTCTAAGTATCACTCTAATATTTACCCATTGAACAAACTTGGAGAGTCAAGATGGATCCATGGGTCCTTATTGCGTTATTGCGCAAAATAACCCAAGAAACCACGAATGGGCTTGCAAAAAGAGAATGAAACCAATAAATATGATCTTATTATTACTAACATACTTTGTGTTGAGACAACTAACATGGATGTTACCTCATCATCCCTCCATTATTGTTGTGGGACCTTTTTTTTGATTTCGTCTTGAGACAAACTTGATCTCGGATCTGGAAGAGAATAGGAACCGTCTCTCAAGTTCCTCTCTCTATTCTATTTCTATTTCTCTTACTACTACTCCTAATGCTAAAAGGGAAAACTAAGCTAACAATGCCAAGGGACCAGGGATAGAAGGATAAAAAAAAGGAAAACTAATCTAAGGAAGGTGATAGCACCAAAAAAGAGGGATGAACACCATCTGTTTTGAGTGAAAATGAAAGGAAAGGCATGAAAGAAGGCTAGGCACGTGTAGCACAACTAAAATGCATTTACCATATCAGTTTCATGGAACACAACTAAAAATGGAGTTACAAGGGATGTAGAATGACACAAAAAAAATACACAATGTAAAAGAAAGGCAAGAAGAAAGAATAAAAACATGCTTAGGATAAAGAATAGTCACAAAATGATGCTTCCATTACTTCCAAAAATGCACAAAACTATTATAATGGTGAAAGAGGTGATATCCACATGCACAAGCTAGATATAGAGGTATGTGACTCATAATATAAAATATGAAGTCCTTAGAAAAATGCGTAAGGATCCAAAGTGTCCAACATTAACAATGAGCCCAACTCTTACATTTATAGATGAATTCATGGAAGAAGAAGAGAAGAGAAAGGGAAAACCCAAATTTGAAATAACCACCAACAAGAAGCATTCAATGCCTGTAAATCCACCTATAAATCTATCAAATGTTTTCCCCAAGTCTTGTTTGGCATGTTGGAGAAGGAAGGAAGGTGGATCAGATCAAATCAAGTGGTTGAGCAATCAAATCTACTCATTAATGCCCAAAAATACATTTTCCCATTTCTCACCTACCAGATCCACCAAGAATTTGAATTTGAATATCTAACACTATAGCCTACATCAACAACTATCGATTGAGACTAGGCATGCATGCGATCGAGATCTTGTAGAAAATATATGGCTATTAAAAAATTTTAGAGTCATCATGGCACGCATACAAGACATGTGGCACATGCATGGATTGGCTGAAAGGATGGCCAACTGTGTAAATGTTTTGTTTTTTTTCCCACATGTCACTCATTGATTTGTTGTAAGGATTCGCACCCCTATTGTTGGCATGCTTTGATAGTTGCATGTGTGCACACTCAAGCATGTCGAGAGAAAGACATGGGCATGGAAATGGCATGAGGAGGAGGGCAAAAGTATGCATGTGCATGGAAGAATGAGGCATGAGAGAAGATATAGAAGGAAGGCACACAATCATTGCGCATGCGGAAGGAAATGGGGAAAACTAGTGAGTGGGAAAAAGTATGGTCAAGGCACAACTATTACAAAGTAATGTGTGGGGTGCATGAGAGGGCTAGGACTTAGCTGATTGAAGCAAGTGCAAGGCATGCGTGCATGGGATGAATAGCTTCTAGGAAGAAGGTGAATGCACAAAAGATGCATGCAAGGTAAGAGTGGAACAAAGAGGAAAAGGAAAATGGAAAGGGAAAGGGAAAGGAAGCGTAGGGGGCGCGAGGAAAATGACCAAGTGAATGTGCCAAGGAGACAACTGAGGTGTGCCACTTTACAATGAAGATCTCTGAGCCAGAATATGTATGTAAGTTGTCCAAATAACTAGGAGAGTTATTTGGATAACAATTTTGGTGACTTTTGGGCCATCTTCCTGCTAGATGAAGGAGATCAATAGCCTAGAGCATCCATTGGGCATGGAGTCTACTATGTAATCATGAAATTATGATCTTTAGCTTTGAAGAACTTCCCCTAAAGTCACTTGAAGGATCATTTCTTCACTCTATTCTTGAATCTTGCAAAAACTGAAAAAACTTTGAAAGAAGATCGACACCTGAAAGCAAAAGAAGAGTGTGCACAAGAAGCACACGAGAAGAAATAACTATGTACAAAAAAAATGTGTGCAGTACACTTGGAGGAATTTAAACTACTCTAATATATACAAAATGATGTAGCAAAAACTTAATGGAAGGGTTTGAGATAGATCCCATTTACTAGGATTTATAGTGTGCCTCCATCAAGATGAGTTAACTCAAAAGAGTTAGCCTCCTTGCATGAACTGATGATGTATGGGCCACTCCAAAGTGCATCAAACTTTGAATGGTGCCTATGGTTTAGCTCTGTCAACATCCCATTTCAAGACCAAGTCCCCAAATTTAAATTTTGAGGCCTAGCCTTTTCTATCAAACCATTTCTTTGTTTCTTGTTGATGTTGTTCTAGCTTGATCATGGCAGAGTTCCTTGATTCTTCAAGATTAACCAGCTCTTCCATTCTATTTCTCTCTTGGTCTACACCTTTGAACTCTAGTTTTGGGAAAGTGCCAATGAGTTCAACTCTAGTGTCAAAGGAAGGGTAGCCTCCTTTCCATAGAAAGCTTGTAAGGAGAAGTTCCCATTGATTTTTTTAATTATGATTCTATCTACCCAGAGCGTGTGAGACCTTTGTATGCCACTATTTTTGGCTGATGTTCATTATGTGCTTCATGATCTGATCAGGTTCTTGTTTGTTGACTCTTCCAGACCATTTCCTTGAGGGTAATAGTTGGAAGAAGTCTTCAGATAGATGCCCAGATTTAGAGCCCAATCAGTGATTTTAGTGCCAAGGAAGGATTTTGCATTATCGAGATAATGGTTTGAGGAATGCCAAACCTTGTGACTATACCTTCGAGAAAGTCAAGGATGAATGACTCGGTTGATTCCTTGAGCACGATAACTTTGTCCATCTGGTAAAGTAGTCCATAGTGTCATTAGCACCCATCTATGTCCAGTGCTTGAAGGTGGATTGATCATGCCTATGAAGTTGAGACCCCATTGTGCAAAAGGCTGATCCACTTGGATTGGTCGGAGGGGAAGTGCTGCCAATCTCTTCTTTCCTAAAGAAAGAAAGTGCATTCCTTGCATTTTGTGACCCACTTGTGTGCATCTGCAAATAGAGTAGGCCAAAAGATACTTACCATTATGATCTTCATTGTTGTAGTCTTGGCAAAAAAGTGTCCACCAGAGAATCCATCATGAAATTTTGCTAACACTTTTTTAGTTTGCACGTCCATTGATACACCTTAACAACACACCATCAAGATTCTTCTTGAAGAGAAGTCCATCAATCAAAACATAAGGGATAGATTGTAACCTCAGATGTCTTCTCTTTTCCTTGTTTAAGCCGGAGGGTATGCACCCTCGAAAGGAATGTGATCATGTCCTTCATCCAGTCATGCATGTGCAGGATCTGTATTTTGCTCAAGTTTTGCACATGGAGAGCTTCATCAAGAAATAATGAAGTCTCAGATTCATTGTGTGTGTCCTCAACAAGCTACTTACAGAGTGTGCTACCTCTTACCAACTTTGTGGCTTTGATAGTCACATCATACTCCATGATTTTGGTCACCCATCATGTGCTCTCTTTTCATTGATTTCTTCTCCCATGATGAAGTCTCTAACAGAAGAGTGGGAGACTAACACCTTGATATGATTTTGGTGAGCATACTTTTGAACTTCTTGAGTGTGCACATAATGGCATAGACCTGTTTCTCCATGTGACTATATTTAATTCATAATCCTTCAGCATCTGGCTAAAGAAAGCCATTGGTTGTTCCAGCCCTTGTTCATTTTCTTGTGTTAGGACAACAACAACACTCATGCATCAACACCATAAGCATAAAGGATAAAATCCTTTGAGTAATTTGGGTTGATGAGTGTTGGCATGCAAGAAATCTCTTTCTTGATTTTTTGAAGCTTTCCTTTCCTTCTGTTTTCCATCTGAAAGTTATGTCCTTTTTGAGCATCGAGGGTGATGGGCCTTAACCAGTCCTACAAAGTTAGGAATAAAATTCCTAACAAAATTGATCTTACCAGGAAGGACTGCAAGGCCTTTTTGTGTGCCAGCAGGGAAAGAGCTAGGATGGCTGAAATGCACTCAGATCAATTGTGATGCCATCCTTTGAAACCACATGGCCCAAGCTTTCCTATGCCACTAAAAATTACACTTCTTGGGGTTAAGAGATACCCCATACCTTTTACATCTCTCAAATACTTTCTCCAGAGTGTGTCATGTGATCCACACTCTACTTTGAGAAGATTGTAATGTCATCAAGGTAAACCAAGATGAACTCATTGATGTAACCTTTGAAGGCAATGTCCATGGCATGCTTGAAACATTGTGCTCACATTTGATAGACCAAAGGGCATCTTTTGATACATATGTTCCCCACTTGGTTGTAAACGTTTTTTTGAATTGATCCTCTTCCTTGACCAAGATCTGATTGAAACCTAAAATATCCATCCAACATTGAGAATCTTTGCACATTGGCCACAATCTGACAGAATCTATCTCCATAGAAGGAAAAGGATAATTATCCTTTAGAGATGCCTTGTTCAAATCTCTAAAATCAACACAGAGTCTGATTTCACCATTCTTCTTGCACTGAGAACTAGATTCACGACCCAGGTAGAGTACTTGATGGGAAAAATAATCTTCACCTCAATGAGTTTGGATAACTCCTTTCCTCATGAGGGCTCTATCTTTGGATTGACTAGTCACTTTTTTTCTGATGGGCTTGATACCAGGATCAAGGTCAATGGAGTGTTGAGAACACTTGGATCAAAACCTTTGAGGTCTTCATACTCCCATGAGAAGATATCACTATATTTTTGACAGAGAGAGATATGAAGGCCTATTTTTTTTCATGTGTGCACAAGATTTACTGAGCAAAAACTCCTTTCCATGCATGTAATAGTGACTGGGAGAAGTCTTCTTTGCATGGCATGCATATATTTTTTCTTCACCCTTGAACTCATCATCAGGGCTAAACATTTTTCTAAGGTGACCAACCCTTTAGGAAACTTGTTTGACTTTAGTTGATTACTTGGTCACCATAGCTGTCATGCAAATCAACTTGCATGCTTGATGAGAACTCAACTTCATTCTAGATGAACTAGGATGATCTTGCACATCACTTTCAAACACTTTCCAACTGGTGTTGTTATCTGAATGGATGGTCTAATCACCATCTTAATGTGTTGAGTGTTTCCTTTGACAAAGTCCTCAAGAGAGAGAACTGTGAACCAAGCGCGGCCATTTGATCAACTTCCTTATTCATTTTGTGTGGCACCACCTACATATTTAGAGCATCAAATCTCTCAAGGAGGTCCCAAACTCTATGTTTATAAGCTTTGAGAAGCTTATTCTTCACCACACACTTGTTGGTGACTTGGTGGATAACCAATTCCATGTCCCCAAAGATCTGCACCTTAATCTTCTTCTTTTTCAGCAATAAGTAGACCATGCACCAATGCCTCATATTCTACCACATTGTTAGAACATGTAAACTACAACCTGTGTGAAAGAATAATTTCTCATCCTTAGGGAAATGAGAACAACTCCTACTCCCATGCCATTTCTACTTTTGGATCCATCAAAGTATAACTTCCATAGACCAGGTTCTCTTCACTTTTCTTGAGCACACATGGTACACAAACTTCTTCTTCAAGAATGTAGTAAGTACCAAGCCCAGTTTCATAAGCTTCCAACTCTTCAACATATGGGTCAAATTTATGGTGCCTCTCTCCCCCACTCATCAAGTACTAGATCAGAATAGAAGGTGGAAGAGGCTGCTCTTTAAAACTAAAGCTTGTTCTTCTTGGATTAAATAATTGGCTTGGAGAGGGGATGGGACATATGACTCTACATGATAGGAAAATATTGGCTCAACTTGTATGGTAAACCGGGTACCATACCTTGTCTTGAGTAACATATGGGTCCAATCAAAAGACAAGTAACCACCCACTTTAGTAGTAAAATATCTTGATAAACATAAGGAAAACAAAGGGGGTAGATCAATGATTGACACATCTTGAGTTATTGTTAGACTTGGACATGCATGGAGAGTTAACTCAAGATCCTTGATGATTCCTAGGGTAGTGATAGTTGAACCATCAAGTTGCAGGACTCCTTTTGTCAGGGGGCTATACTTAAGACCTAAGACATCAACAATCTTCTTAGGCATGATAAAGTACTAACACACTTGAGTCAATCATACAGTTATGGACAAGATGTTTTCCTATGATCAAAGACATATAGAAGGGTGGGGTTTTAACAACTTTACTTACTTTCTTCTCCTCTTCTTGGTAGATATGATAGAAGTGTACTTTGTGATAGTTGGATCGGATCAATGTGTGGGAGTTGGGCCAGAGCTTCATGCAACAAGTCATGCTGGATGGAATGGTCAAGGCATCCCACATTGTAACATTTATGTTTTTCTTTTCATCTGGTCCACAATGTTGAATGGAAAACCCACTGACTTGTGCATTTGAGGAACAAACATCCTTTCTTTGTTGCTCGGGTACAGAGGTAGGAACCTTAGTTGGTGCATAGAGGCTTGACCTACCAAAGGAGGGGCACGCACCACTTTCTGGAGGAGCTTTGTGTGGAGCCTCCTCACATGTAGGAACTTGAGAATTTTACTACTAGATGTCTTAGTTGCTTCCTTTTTTTTTTGAGGATCTGACTTGTGTTGTTGGAATTGTGACCTACATGCTAGACTCGAGCATTCTCTTCTTGTATCTTGTGTTGTCTATGCAACTTGGGTGCATGGTCTATTGCATCATCTGTAACTTGGTTGATTGCACAAAAGTCTCAGTGCCAAAGAACATCATATTTTCCTCTGGAGGAGCTTCTAGCCTTTCTTGGTTATCTGCTTCAGGTGTGCTTGTTGAAGGCTCACATATTAGAAGCATTTTGGATCATATAGGCTTGCACATGCACAACATTAGCATAATGATATTGAATATGAGGCATATTGCAAGGAAAACACCATTCAGACTCTTGCACCATGTTGTTCTAGACTAGGACAAGTGCTTGACTTGTGTTGGGTGCTGGAAGAGGTTGTGCGAGGGAATAACTTGCAAAGGCAAGTGTGCATTAGCATGCCATCTATCATTTTGTTGGTTTTTTCTATATCTTTGATTCCCATATTGATTCCACCAAGGTTGATTACTTTGGCTTTGCACCTTGATTGAACTACCTTTGTAGGCTTGCGCTTGCTTACTTTCCAATGATATGACCTTGTTGGACAAGTTTCTAATCAGGGCCTTTAATTCATCATCTTCTTTTTTGTTGTGGGAGAGTAGGATGTAGATGCAACTAGTTACACACTTTGTACTGGAACTAGAGCAATAAAGGTTGGGGTGCTTGGAGACATCTCTCTAGGAACAAGGGCACATGAGGCCTAGGTGCCAACTTACCAACTTGAATGAGACTATTTTCTGCCCTTATTGCAATGTTGTATGTAGTAGGTAAGGTTCTACCTCCCATGGATTGAATCATGACTAAAATGTCACTATTCAAATCCCTTAGATAGTACAAGAAAGCATGTTGGGTTGTAGGCCTTACCACTTGAGGAATTCTATCCCAAGTCTTTTGGAATTTGATGTTGAAATCAATCATCTACTCATTGGGTGCATGCTTTTTTGTAGTCAGCTTTCTCCACTAGTGATAGATGATCTGATTTATCTTCAAAGTAATTGCATAGAGTTGTTCCAAGCTCATCCCAGTAGCAATAGATGTAGGTCTCAGGCCATGGTACCATTGGAGTGTTTTACCCTTGAAAGAGGTTGTACAAGCAACCTGACAACAACATCATCATGTGTAATCAGATAGACAGAGCATACATTGGCCACATCTTGAATGTGTTCAACAGGGTGACTTGATTTTCTCCATGAAGTATGGAATACTCTTGAGCATGTGGCCATGGCATATCATGTTGGGCATTGAGATTGAGTGGGCTTCCACCAGTGAAACTTGTGAAAAGTCCTTGGAGGAGGAGGAGGTTGAAGTGCCATGGTAGGGCACACTTGTCTATTTTGAGGAGGAGTAGAGTGCGTGTGACACACTAGAGATGGGGATGCACACATGGAAGATCTTGTGTGTGCTTCTCTGGTGAAAGTTGGAGGTATTCAAAGGATCCTTCAGCTACAACACTCTATCTGGTATGCACTCTTCTCATAAAAGGTGCTCAGACTACAAAAAAGAGCTCTGAAATGTTGGGAGTCACTAGATGTGTTGAAATAAGCCTCCAAAGGATGGAAATACTAAGTTCACACACTAGAACTTAGCAATATGAAATTTAAGCTTTCATTATTGTCCCACCGGGCATGCCAAAAAACTATTGGTTGTCAAACTTGCACCCGTGTCTCGGATCTAGAAGAACCGAGTCATTTGAGACAACAATGGAACCATCTCCAAGTTGTGGGACCTTGCACTTTGAGATGGATCTCCAGAAGAAGGTTCGGTTCCTCTATCTATTTCTACTACTACTGCTACTCCTAATGTTGAAAGGGAAAACTAAGCTAACAATGCCAAGGGACCAGGGATAAAAGGATAACAAAATGGAAAACTAATCTAAGGAAGGTGATAGCACTAAAAAAGAGGGATGAACACCATCCGTTTTGAGTGAAAATGAAAGGAAAGGTGAAAGAAGGCTAGGCACACGTAGCACAACTAAAATGCATTTACCAGATCAGTTTCATGGAACACAACTAAAAATGGAGCTGCAAGGGACGTAGAGTGACACAAAAACACACAATGTAAAAAAAAAGCAAAGAAGAAAGAATAAAAACACACTTAGGACAAAGAATAGTCACAAAATGATGCTTCCATTACTTCCAAAAATGCACAAAACTGTTACAATGGTGAAAGAGGTTGATATCCACATGCACAAGCTAGATATAGAGGTCTGTGACTCAAAATACAAAAATATGAAGTCCTTAGCAAAAATGCGTAAGGATCCAAAGTGTCCAACATTAACAATGAGCCCAACTCTTACATTTATAGATGAATCATGGAAGAAGAAGAGAAGGAGGAAAACCTAAATTTGAAATACAACCACCAACAAAAAGCATTCAATGCCTATAAATCCACCTAAAATCTATCAAATGTGTTTCCCCAAGTCTATTTGGCATGTTGGAGAAGGAAGGAGGTGGATCAGATCAAATTGGGTGGTTGGAGCAATCAGATCTGCTCATTAATGCCTAGAAATATGTTTTCCCATTTCTCACCTACCAGATCCACCAAGAATTTGAATTTGAATATCTAGCACTGTAGCCTACATCAGTAGCTATCGATTGAGACTAGGCGCACGCTGATCGAGAGCTTTGTAGAAAAATATATGGTTGTCATAAATTTTTTAGAGAGTTGTTGCATGCACGAAACATGTGTGGTGCACACTGATTGGCTGAAAGGATGGCCAACTATGTGTAAATGTTCTTGTCATTTTCTGCCATGTGTCACTCATTGATTTGTTACAAGGATTTGGTGCCCTATTGGCACACTTTGATAGGTTACGTGTGGCACACTCAAGTGTGTCAAAGAATGATGTGGCATGAAATGGCACAGAGGAGGGCAAAAAATATGCATGTGGAAGAATGAGATGCGGGAAGAAAGAAGAAGGAAGGTGCACGCAATCACAATGCGCACGGGAGGAAATGGGGAAAAATGGTGAGCAGAAACGTATGGTCAAGGCACAACTATTACAAAGTAATGTGTGGGGCGCATGAGAGGGCCAGGGACTTAGCTGATTGAAGCAAGTGCAAGGTGCATGCATAGATGAATGCTGTTGGGAAGAAGGTGAATGCGTAAAATATGTGCACAAGGTAAGAATGGAACAAAGAGGAAAAGGAAAATGGAAAGGGGAGAAGGGGAAGCGCGCAAGGGTGCATGCGAGGAAATAGTGACCAAGTGAATGTGCCAAGGAGACAACTGAGGTGTGCGCCACTTGTAATGAAGATCTCTGAGCCAAAATATGTATGTAAGTTGCCACATTCAACGAGGCAAATTACAAAACAATTCTCATGCCTTTAATATGTTCCCACATTTTTACATCTACAAAATATTTATTTTCAATCATTGTTTGATGGATGTCCATAGAATGTGTAATGCCCCATTCTTACCCTACTAGGAATCAATGTAAACCCTGAAAAGTTGGTTGATTTATTTTTGAAATGTATATAAAGCTGTTACACCATAATCACCTAACGTTGATAATGTACGTCCACCATAGACTATATTAATTTTATTACCTAGAATTATTTAAGCCCATGTAATAATTTATCATTAGAAATGTTGGGAGTTGCTAGATGTGTTGAAATAAGCCTCCAAAGGTTGGAAATACTAAGTTCACACACCATAGCTTAGCAATATGAAATTTAACCTTTCACTTTGTTGGTCCCACCGGCGTATTTAAATTGTTGGTTGTCAAACTTGCACCTGTGTATCGGATCTGAAAGAACCAAGTCATTTGAGACAACAATGGAACCATCTCCAAGTTATGGGACCTTTCATGCTTTAGACGGATCTCTAGAGAAATCTGGTTCCTCTATCTATTTCTACTGCTACTGCTACTCTTAATGTCAAAAAGGAAAACTAAGCTAACAATGCCAAGGGACCAGGGATAGAAGGATAAAAAAATGAAAAACTAATCTAAGGAACATGATAGCACTAGAAAAAAGGGATGAACACCATCTGTTTTGAGAGAAAATGAAAAGAGAAGGCATGAAAGAAGGCTAGACATGTGTACACAACTAAAATGCATTTACCGAGATCAGTTTCATGGAACATAACTAAAATAGAGCTACAAGGGACGTAGAGTGACACAAAAAGTACAAAATTTAAAAGAAAATCAAGGAGAAAGAATACAAACACGCTTAAGACAGAGAATTGTCACAAAATGATGTTTCCATTACTTACGAAATGCATAGAAGCTATTCTGATGGTGAAAGAGGTCGATATCTACATGCATAAGCCGGATATAGAGTCTCGTGACTTAGAATATAAAAATATGAAGTCCTTAGCAAAAATGCGTAAGGATCTAAAGTGTCCAACGTTAAGAATGAGCCTAGCTCTTACATATGGGTAAGTGCACAAAGTTGGTGGACAATTCCGTGGACATAAAAACCTGAAATAAAGGAACCATGATCGCGGTTTACATACTGCAATTGTGGTTCCCGATTCCAGTGTTCGGTAATTACTAAACCTAAAACCGCGAGTGTGGTTTTAAACCGTGATCGTGCTTTTAAACTGCGATCACGGAACTCTGAGACAAAAATTAGCAGTCCCGCGACTCCTTATTTTCCTCATTTTTCATTTCAAACCGCGATTTTTCCTAAACGTTTTTCACTCAAGCTTTGAATACCACCTCAAAATTGCTCATCGGACTTCTGGATAGCGATAGATTCAACCATGCCGCCAAGACAAGGAGGTAAGTCCCCAATTGTAATCATTTTTTTGCATTTTAGGTTTTTTTTTGCATTTTCATGGGTTTTTTGAAATGTTTGTTTATGTATACAATTTTCTTGTTTTATCAGTTGGTCGGCAAGCTCGAAATCGTGTAAACCATCAAAACATTCCTCAAAACCCACCGAACATTCCTCAAAACCCTCTCGAACATTCCTCAAAACCCTCCTCCAAACATAGATCCGCCTCCTATGGCTCCTTCAGTCCCCACTGAGGCAGTAGGAACACAAGATAATATCATTGGAAGAATTTGAGAAAATTAAATTTTCATTGAGAACCTAATTCAAACTATAAGACAAAATCATGCTACAAATCCATCCCATGCATGACTTTAGCCAATACATTGCAAACATTGATTGGCGAAGTCGAGTCCGCAACCAACCAAATACATAGATGGAACACCTTTAAAGGTGACTATAGGTGGTGGTATGCGGATAAACTATCCCATGTGGCCGTAAAAGACAAAAAAATTGGAAAAGACCTCATTTGTGTATTATTTACCGACCCTAGAACCAATGTCCCCTGCAGTTACTTGCAAATGGTTCCCAATCCATTGGTGCCACGATGACCGAATCAAAAACAATTTTTAGGACCGATGGTGGATGGTTTTTGATTATCCACCATGCAACAATAATGAGGTTCCTCTTTATTTTTTTAAGAAATTATATTGCGAGTTCGTGCTCAATGAGGTCCTAAATTATTTTGAATTTTTTGACTTTTGTGGTCAAGGAGGTGGATCTGTACGCAGCAGTGCACTGTGCACGCATAGGTTAACCTAGGATCCCCCATGCCCCAAAACCCCCACTTCCTTCAGTTATCCCTCCTACAGTGAAGGATGTTGTGGAGATTGATACATTACATACATTGAGGGAGCTCACCGACACTCTAACCCAAAGATAGTGACCAGATTACAACCGGTGATGTTGGTGGAGGCACACCGATTCTAGCGCACCACACCACTTGTGGATCATGTGGTGCCGTATGCACTTGGGTGAGACATCATTTACTAGTTCACGGGATTTATTTTCTATAGATGAGATGCTAGGGAATGTTTTTGGAATTGGTTCCACGATATTGGTCTTTCACGAGGTAAATTTCAAATAAATCTAAATTATATATATATATATATATATATATATATTTTAATTCACATGTTTGAGATATATATATATATATATATATATATATATATATATATATTTGATTGTATGTCATGTACATACATGTAAAAAACTAATTTTTTATTTTATTTTAAATAGCAAGAGCCGGTGAAGGAAACATCCGGTGTCGACATGCTAGCTACTGCAGCTGGGCGTGTTTCAAATGTAAGTTTCAAGTTGTACAAACTTACATTTTTAATTTCATTTGATTGCACTAGATTATTATTATAATGTTTCACGTGTATGTTGTACATGTATTAATATTTTTCTCTTTTATACACAAGAGCCTGGTGGGTCATCATCTTCTCAGGGAACTAAGGCTACTGACACACCTCACATGAGTTTTACGCAGGTTAGTAAATCTCTTTACACTTTGTTTCTAATTACTAGAAGTTCACATGGATTACATGCTTTAGACCTCTGTTATGTGGTGCACAGTCATGTAGATTTTAATATTGATTTGTACATGTTTTTTGTATAGCTTATGACTGCTAGAGAGACTCCTCCATATATGCAGACTGTGGAGGCTACTGTAGATACTGCCATAGCATCTGCAGATCCACTAACTGAGGTACAATTTTTCAAATTTGTTAAATTTTGGAGGTTCATTATTTCTTATTACTTAAATCTACAATATAAAATTTTGTATGTATATGTGAAATATTTAATTTGAAAATTAATTATTTGTATGTAGCTTACCCCTCATGAGTCTATTGTTGTCCCTACGATGCGTCAACAACAAATTGATAGGGATCATGACATTGCGATAAGATTTCACATGCATTTTAACTAAATTGTACAAGTTTCTAAATTTTGAATGTATTTTAAAATTTTAGGTGTTAAAAACTTGTTGTTTATGAGTGTGCGGGTTAGGTTACAAGCATGCTTAGAGACATGTAGGACCACACGGATGAAATCTGTAGTGGCATCTCCCTCCACTACATCCCCAGGTTGTGGACATGCTACTTCTAGCAGACGAAGAGAGGGAAGATGTTTCATGAGTAGATTCATAGTCCACCTAGATGTACATAGATATATATATGGGCCATCTAGTCCTAGTGAACATGTTTCTTCATATAGTCCATTGTATATATATAGCCTTTTGCGACCGCATGTGGTCCCATATGTACATTATGACACACTTAGTTTGAGATGTACACATACATTATGAACTTATACATATATATTTTTAGAGACATGCGTCTGGAGCACACTTTTTTTAATTCTTATATATTCATGTGTGTTAGTTTTCATAACGATAAATCTGAACTATATATGTTTGATTTGATTTCATTGCATGTATGATATCCTTCTATGTATGTTTTCATAACCATTTAAATTAGTTCTCTGATATGTACATGTTTGATTTAAATATTTAATCATGTCTTCTTGTATTTGGATTGAGATTAAATTTTTTCATTAGATTAGGTATTTTCATATGGTTTCCTGCTTCAAATTTCAAGTGTTTTCGATCTCTAGAATTGCAAGGATCTAAAAAGGCAAGTTTTTTCTCTGAAATTTTAAATGGGATGCTATAAAAAATTAGGGTACCAATGGAAAATATTTTTAGATCATCTTCAAGGAGTTCATGAGTAGAAGTTACGGGCAAAATTGTAGGGGAAATGGAGCAAAAATGAAGGAGATATGAGCAAAAATGTGATTTTTGCAATAGGGTTTCTTGAAAATTTAGTAGCATAACTAAATATACTAGAAACAATGAAGGGAAAGGAAATATTTTAAAAAGGGATTAAAAAATGGATAAGTGTATGTTTATACTCACCTCTTAACATTAACCTAGCTAACTCACCTTCTAACTCATCCTTGACCATTCTGGATTAACCCGAGTTACATGGCATGACAGGGTAGGGTTACAAGCCTTAAGTGACAAAGGGATTGGGGGTTGAAGTTTTAGATGGGAGACATTGCTTCAATTTGAGGTAGAGATGATTAATCTCATGCAATCAATGATGGCACTTATGAATAAAAGGTCCTCACACATGTGTTCCCTTAATTGTTTGATGATTTGTACTTATACTCCTAATTCTGTGTCTAGTGATATGTGATGAAGAATCCTATTACAATGTAAAAATAATGAGCATGTAAGCACATAGCTAGGGCAGCAGAGGATGGAGAGAGATCACCACAACAACATAGCTCAAGAGAGAAAAGCAAGGACAATGATGAAGCAGGTCTAAGAGGATAGAGGCAAGTCCAAAGAGAACAAGAGAGATGGAAGGTAAACAAGTGACAAATTGAATGTTTTGAGTCCTAGGAAATGAACGGAGGTGAGGAGTGAGAAGTCATGCCACAAGATATCATGGCACCGAACCAAATGTGCCGACATGTCTAATTGGCTAGGTGAACACTAGAGGATGCGGTGTTTCAGTGCGCGAAAGGGTCGTTACTTTCCGGCTACTTCATTTGGGCATAGTCCATTAAGAGCCCTGAGACTAAAATATCATTCAACTTCGACGGGTGACTACTTAGACTCCATGGCACCTAGAGATGGCTTGTCTAATCTGACACTTTGGTGTAGGGACCCTTTACAAAATCCTCTCTCGGTTTTTTCCTTCTCATTTTGGTGCTCTCGCTGCCCTATTGTTTGCAAATACATGAAATAGTGCAGTTGGAGCCAGTGTAAGGTTGTCAAATGCTATATTTTGCAAATGGTGGGTCATGGCACCGAACCGATTACACTGGCACATCCAGTGGCCAGTGAATGCTAGAGGAGGCGTGTTTTGGTACGCAAAAGGGTGCTTCCAGGCTACTTCATTCGGGCATAGTCCCTTAAGATCCCTGAGACAAAAATATCGTTCAACTTCGACGGGTGACTACTCGGACTCCGTGGCACCTAGAGATAGCTCATCTAATTTGAAACCTCAGCATAAGGACCCTCTACAAAATCCTCTCTCGGTTTTTTTCTTCTCATTTCGGTGCTCTTGTTGCCCTATTGTTTGCAAACACGTGAAATAGTGCAATTGGAGCCAGTGATTGGTTGTCAAATGCTATATTTTGCAAACGGTGGGTCGTGGCACCAAACCGACTGCACTGGAATGTATGATTGGTTAGGTGAATGCTAGAGGAGGTGGTGTTTTGGTGCGCGACAAGGTCGTTGCTTCCAGGCTACTTCGTTCGGGCGTAGTCCCTTAAGAGCCCTGAGACCAAAATATCGTTCAACTTCGATAGGTGACTACTTGGACTGCATAGCACCTAGAGATGGCTCATCTGATCCAACACCTCGGCATAGGGACCCTCTACAAAATCATCTCTTGGTTTTTTCCTTCTCATTTTGGTGCTCTTACTGCCCTATTATTTGCAAATGCGTGAAATAGTGTAGTTGGAGCCAGTGATTGGTTGTCAAACGCTATATTTTGCAAACGGTGGGTTGTGGCACCAAATAGACTGTGCTGGAACATTCGGTTAGCCAGGTGAACACTACAGGAGGTGGTGTTTCGGTGTGCAACATTCGTTGCTTCCGGCTACTTCATTCGGGTGTAGTCCCTTAAGAGCCCTAAGACCAAAATATCATTCAACTTCAATGGGTGACTACTTGGACTCCGTGGCACCTAGAGATGGCTTGTCTAATCTGACAGATCAGTATAGGGACCCTCTACAAAATCCTCTCTCAGTTTTTTCCTTCCCATTTTGGTGCTCTTGTTGCCCTATTGTTTGTAAATGCATGAAATAGTGCAATTGGAGCCGAGATTGGTTGTCAAACGCTAAATTTTGCAAACGGTGGGTCGTGGTACCAAACTGACTATGCCAGATGTCTAGGTGGCTAGGTGAACACTATAGGAGGTGGTGTTTTGGTGCGCGACAAGGTCGTTGCTTCCGGGCTACTTCATTCGAGCATAGTCCCTTAAGAGCCCTGAGACCAAAATATCATTCAACTTCGACGGGTGACTACTTAGAATCATGGCACCTAGAGATGGTTTGTCTAATCGACACCTTGACGTAAAGACCATCTACAAAATCTGCTCTCATTTTTTTCCTTTTCATTTCGGTGCTCTCACTGCCCTATTGTTTGCAAACGTACGAAATAATGCAATTGGAGCCGGTGTAAGGTTGTCAAACTCTAAATTTTGTAAATGGTGGGTTGTGGCACTGAACCAACTATGCCAAAGATGTCTAGGTGGCCAGGTGAATGCTAGAGGAGGTAGTGTTTGGTGCACGAAAGGGTCTTTGCTTCTGGGCTACTTTGTTTGGGCGTAGTCCGTTAAGAGCCCTGAGACCAAAATATCGTTCAACTTCAATGGGTGACTACTCAGACTCTATGGCACCTAGAGATAACTCATTTGATCTGACACCTCGGCATAGGGACCCTCTACAAAATCCTCTCTTGGTTTTTTCCTTCTCATTTTTATGCTCTCGCTGCCCTATTGTTTGTAAACGCACGAAATAGTGCAGTTAGAGCCAGTGTAAGGTTGTCAAATGCTATATTTTGCAAACGGTGGGTTGTGGCACCAAACCGACTACACCAGCATGTCCGAGTGGCCAGGTGAACACTAGAGGAGGTGGTGTTTCGGTCCGCGACAAGGTTGTTGCTTACGGGCTACTTCGTTCGAGCGTAGTCCCTTAAGAGCCTTGAGACCAAAATAATGTTCAACTTCGACGGGTGACTAATCGGACTCGTGGCACCTAGAGATGGCTCATCTGATCCGAAACCTTTACATAGGGACCCTCTATAAAATCCTCTCTCAATTTTTCCTTCTCATTTCGGTGTTCTCTCTCTACCTTTTATTGTTTGTAAACGCATGAAATAGTGCGGTTGGAGCCAGATGATTGGTTATCAAACGTAATATTTTGCAAATGGTGGGTTATGGCACTTTGAACGGACTTTGCCAAAACGTCTAGGTGGCTAGGTGAACACTAGAGGAGGTGGTGTTTCAGTGCACGAAAGGGTCATTGCTTCTGGGATACTTCGTTCGGGCGTAGTCCGTTAAGAGCCCTAAGACCAAAATATCGTTGAACTTCGACGGGTGACTACTCGGACTCCGTGGCACCTAGAGATGGCTCATCTGATCTAACACCTCGGTGTAGGGACCCTCTACAAAATTGTCTCTTGGTTTTTTCCTTCTCATTTCGGTGCTCTCGCTGTCCTATTGTTTGCAAACACACGAAATAGTGCAGTTAGAGCCAGTGTAAGGTTGTCAAATGCTATATTTTGTAAACGGTGGGTTGTGGCACCGAACCGACTGCACCAACACATCTAGGTGGGTAGATGAATGCTAGAGGAGGTGGTGTTTCGGTGCACGACAAGGTCGTTGCTTCCGGGCTACTTCGTTCGGGCGTAGTCCCTTAAGAGCCTTGAGACCAAAATATTGTTCAACTTCGACAGGTGACTACTCGGACTCTGTGGCACCTAGAGATGCCTCATCTAATCTGAAACCTCGGTGTAGGGACCCTCTACAATAGCCTCTCTTGGTTTTTTCCTTTCTCATTTCAAAGTGCTCTCGTTGCCTATTATTATTTACAAACACATGAAATAGTGTAGTTTGAGCCAGTGTAAGGTTGTCAAACGCTATATTTTGTAAACGATGGGTCGTGGCACCGAATCGACTATGTTGGCACATCTGGGTGGCCAGGTGAATGCTAGAGGAGGTAGTGTTTTGGTGTGCGACAAGGTCATTACTTCCGGGCTACTTCGTTCGGGCGTAGTCCCTTAAGAGCCCTAAGACCAAAATATCATTCAACTTCGACGGGTGACTACTTGGACTCCGTGGCACCTAGAGACGAATCGTCTGATCCAACACCTCAACGTAGGGACCCTCTATAAAATATTCTATCAGTTTTTTCCTTCTCATTTTGGTGCTCTCGCTGCCCTATTGTTTGCAAATGCGTGAAATAGTGCAGTTAGAGCCAGTGATTAGTTGTCAAACCCTATATTTTGCAAACGGTGGGTCGTGGCACCCAAACCGATGCGCAAACGCACGTCAGGAGTGTCGGTGAACGCTAGAGGAGGTAGTGTTTCGATGCACGAAAACTTCGTTATTTCGGCTACTTCGTTTGGGCATAGTCCATTAAGAGCCCTGAGACCAAAATATCATTCAACTTTGACAGGTGACTACTTGGACTCCATGGCACCTAGAGACGTCTCGCCTGATCCAACACCTTGGCGTAGGGACCCTCTACAATATCCTCTCTCATATTTTTCCTTCCCAGATCTATGCACACGTGTAGGTATGGTCTTGTAAACGCTTGGGGAGGATTCGTTTTCAAAATTTACAACATTTTCAAAATTTAAAACATTTTCAAAATTTTCAACTTTTTCATAATTTACAACTTTTTCAAAATTTACAACATTTTCAAAATTTACAACATTTTAAAATTTACAACTTTTTCAAAATTTATGTAACTTTTTCAAAATTTACAACATTTTCAAAATTTACAACATTTTCAAAATTTACAACTTTTTCAAAAATTACAACATTTTCAAAATTTACAGCATTTTCAAAATTTACAACTTTTTCCAAATTTACAACTTTTTTAAAATTTACAACTTTTTCAAACAATGAAAGCTTCTCTTAGCTTTGAGAATTTAAAATTCTCTACTAACAGTGCCAACCACGTGAAGGTGGAAGCTTTTCTGGCACCACTAACCTGAACATAAAAGTGTTAGTCAAAGAAATTTAAGTTTCAAATCTTGAAACCATATACTATCTATATATGTACAAAATACAAAAATTTAAAGTAAAATATATTCAAACTTAAATCTAGATCTTTACACTAACAAATTATATATATATATATATATATATAAATATAAATTATATATACTAGACATGAGCATTGTAAATTCATTCCAATGAACCATCAGGATCGGATCTACTCTGAATAGCAGACAAGATTGCTTCATGATCTGACTCTCAAACCTTCCAAAGAATCTTGTTATTAGGCCTTCCTCGATATCTATACAACTGAATATTTGTCGCTAGAACTAGATGCAAATATAAGAGTATTTTCCTGTGTGTCTCAAAGTCTTCAAACACCCAAACAGAGGAGTTTTTTAATGGATATTGTCGAAGCCAAGTTCTAGTAACTACCACTGACCCTATAGGATACTCAATATCTTCGCCATCTATAATAGGAGAAGTCAACTTATTTCTTTCCTCAATGCAACGACATAAGAAATAGTATGTTCCTTCTTCATTATCTTATGTTGCAATTACTGCAAACACATGTCCTACAAAAAAACAACTTGGTTGAACAACTCAAATTTAAATTACATATTAAAATTTCAATGGACATATAACTCAATACAAAAATTAAATAAATAACCATAAATACCTTGTCGCACCAAAATAAAAATTTCATCAAAATCCTTGGATGTTGTGACTTCATCTATAGAAACAAGTCGTAATGCTTGTGGAGGTTGATAACTAGGAAGCGAAGTTAGAGGCCTACAAATCTATCCTTCCACCCATTCTTGTGAATCACACTCAACAGTGACAAATTTGATACAAGATGCACAAAAACATGTCAACTTTCTTGTCCATATGGCCCACGAAGTAGCGTCTGAGCTACAAAATGAGTGCATATCACTGGACCCAATGAGTGTCATACAATCCTCGTAGTTAGCAATATGTTGTTCCTCTATCAACCAAAAATATCTGCGAACTGTGGAATTTTCTTGAGAACCTCGGGCCATGTTGTCAGTACACCATTCCACTATGCTCTTTGCATCTTTTAATTTAGTACCATCTTTGTACTTCAACTCTTCTCTTGCAAGAGCTCTTTCCACACATGCCCTGCACCATCATGCTCTCCTTTTCCATGTCCAAATTCGGTGAAACTTCAAATATGTTGCGCACCCATCTTGACGTGCATTCTGCTCATCCAATAAAACATTCGTGCATTCTTAAACTAATACATACAATTATCTGACCATATATAATGTTGTTTGAAGTGGATGTCCCTATCAGACAAGTTTCCATAAAATAACTGGAAACACCCTTACACAAATTTAGTAAAATGAGTACGATCATCACTGATATAAAAGTGGTACTCTCTTAAATTTTTTGATCATTCTCTGTACTGTCAGGAGAATGTAGAAATGCTATATGCACAAAAATGGCAACTTGTACTGAGTTGTAATATTGCGATTGAAGCTCCATTTGTGGTTACAATGTGTAATTCTCTGCAAAATTGACCACTGAAACAATAGTACCAATAGGAAATGTGTCTTTGCATAGCTTGAATTGTTCATCCAACCATCAAGATCTATGTGTATGCCTCGCATACTCATAAACAATTTCATCCTTAAATTTTCTCAAAAATTGGAAAACGGGCATTTGTTCTGTAACTAGCTCACACCGTTTAGACTCTTTTCCATCTTTCAACTGGTATGCAACTAATTTATATTTATCAAACTCAACTAAATTATGTCCTATTGTACCTTCAATTTGCTCATGGATGTAACTTTCCAATTTAGGTAATATGTCGCATGTACTACAACTTCCATCTAAACAATCCTGACTATAGAAAAATTGTCCAACTTCTTTTTCGCAAAATATAGTAGGAATGAAATCCCTGGAAGATATTGGTGGAACTTGAACACCACATTCCCATAACATGGTTTTAGAATGAAAATTAAACGAATACATAAAAGTTTAGCATAATGCATTGCAAATTCAACATGTTGCCTACAACAACAAGTGGTGCAAGTGTGGTTGATTTTCACATAGAATGGTTTCAAATTTCAAAAATGTTGACTAATTTTGATTTCCAGATTCTCTTGTTCAAACTTACGAAAAAATTGAGTTTGAGTCATATATAAGAAATGCTTTGGATGTGGTTCACGATTAGTAGAACCAACTCTCCGTTTTATAACATCTCTTGTATTAGGTGAAACTCTAGTGTTATCATGCCAAAATTTAATAACTTCTCTTATAGCATTAGAATTATTTTTGTCCTTACGCGGTGCTCTAGTAGAAAATGCCCAAAAATCGGCATTATTGAGTGATTGAAGGATATTACATCTTTTAATTGCTTTGATTAGAGTTTTTGATTAACTTGCAAAGATTCGACTTGTTTGCGTAATCAAACGTTGTTTTTTTATTGATTCACTTACAACACTAGTAGCAAGTACATGACGCACAATATTACTATCCCTAGTCCGTCTCTTGACACCAACAAAGGTGATATGCATCATGAAGGTTTTCAACAATTGTAGAGGTTTAACCACGTATATTAGATGTTATCAATCCTAAGGTGTTTAATGTAGGTCTCATTTTAATCAATTTCATCAAACTAACCAACAACTGACATCTTTGGGAATCATTTAAAATTTCAAAATGATTATCCCAAATTTTAGTGGCTTTTCTTCTGATTTGTCATTCAGAAAGTTTGTCAGACATTGGTTTCAAAAAAATTTCATCAATTTCAATAAAAAAATTAGGTTTCTTACATAAAATCCTAGGAGGTGTTTTTGTCAAATTTTTCTTGTCTACAGTTTCAACATGAATTTCCTTATTCACATTTTCATTGTCTCCTTCAATTTCAACATTTGCTACATCATGAGTATGTAATTCTTCTTCAACATTGACAGTAAAAACTTATTCATCACGAGTATTTAATTCAACTTCAACATTGACAGTAGAAACATTGCCTAGTTCTTCATTGCTTACAATAGTTGGGATTGAAGATGAACCTCTTCTTGATTCACGAAGTTTCCGCATTCGCTCATCATTTTTAATTTTGCTGGCCTCTAATTCATTTGGTGTTTTTTTACTTAATGAATTCGTTTTTTGTCTCCCATGATGTTTTGCTTCCTAGTGATAAGAAAAACGTGCAGAAAAAGATAGAATTTTGTAGTAATTTGTACGGTAAGGTTAGAGAGTAAAAATCACATGGTAATTCAGACATTGGGATGTGTGTAAATATGATTTATGAACCATGAGCGTGCTTTATAAACCATGCTCGTGCTTTATAAACCATGATCGTGAATCTATCTGCCGAACCTAAGCCTCGAGAAAATCTTTGTTTTTCCCCAACCAAAGCTATGGAAGGTCATTATGAAGTGTAAAAGGTCAAAAAACCTCAAATCTACTCTTCCAAAGACTTGAACCATGCTAAAAAAATGAAAACATTTCACAAAAATGGTGCCATCATGTAGGCGAGACTCTTAGCTTCATAGAAATATTATTTTTGAAGTGAATAGAATAAGATAAATATCATTTTATAATTTTTTACTAACAATAGGTCTTTAAGACATTTTTTCCCGTGAATGTTCATGTCTACATTTAAGACTGTAACTTTTGTTTCACTTATCAAAATATGATAAAACTTATACCATCCCAATCATGGACAAATTCTATACACGTTTTAAAAACAATTATTTGATTTCGATATTTTTTGATATAGTTATGGCGGGCAAATAGAAAGCGCTTCATTTTCTAAATATTTTCAAACCACTTTCACGGAAAAAATCATAAAAAAAACAATATTGCTAAAAAAATACAAAATAAAATCCATCCCAAGATAGACAACTACATTTAACGTTTTACCAAAGGAAAAAAAATAACAATATTTGGTCATCCAAAATGCGGGCAAACGGACTACAATCTTATAAGTTTTTTCAAAAAAAAAAACTAAGTCATATAATTTTAAGTGTTTAATATAGCTAAAATTGTCCTGTTTTTAAAAAAATAGTATTTTAGAAACTAGATTCCGAATGCTACGATTCATATTTATATATTTTTTCTAATTTAGAGTGCGCATATAGCTAATAATCCCTACAAGTTGAGATTTTGCTGTTTTTTGCAATATGACATCCATAGATGACCCTATATTTGTCCATCAACTTCCTGCACTTACCCATATATATATGAAGTCATGGAAGAAGAAGAGAAGGAGGGAAAAACCCAAATTTGAAATACAACCACCAAAAAGAATCATTCAATTCCTGCAAATATGTCAAATGTGTTTTCCCAAGTCTATTTGGCGTGTTGGAGAAGGAAGGAGGGCATATCAGATCAAATCAGGTAGTTAGAGCAATCAAATTTGTTCATTAATGCCTAGAAAGATGTTTTCCCATTTCTCTCCTACCAGATCTGCCAAAAATTTGAAATTGAATATATAGCATTGTAGCCTCCCTCAAAGAACTATCGATTGAAACCGGCACGCATTGATTAGAGCTTTGTAGTAAAGATATGGTTGTCGAATTTTTTTAGAGCCTTCTAGGCACACAAAATACGTGGTGCACATGGATTGGCTAAAAGGATGGCCAACTATGAAAATGTTCTTGTCATTTCTGCCACATGTCACTCATTGATTTGTTACAAGATTCGGCACCCTGTTAGCGCACTTTGACTGGTTGCATATGGCACACTCAAGTGTGTCAGAGAATGACGTGGAATAGAAAGGCACAAAAGTATGCACGCGGAAGAATGAGATGTGGGAGAAAGATATTAGGAAGGTGCACGCAATCGCAACATGCACAGAGGAAATGGGGTAAACCGGTGAGTGGGAAACATATGGTCAAGGCACAACTATTATAAATTAATGTGTGGGGGTGCAGAAGGCCGGTGACTTAGTTTATTTAAGCAAGTGCAAGGTGCGCACATAGGATGAATAGCCATTAGGAAGAATGCGAATGCACAAAATATACACGTAAGGTAAGAGTGGAACAAAAGGAGAAGGAAAATGGAAAGGGGAGAAGTGGAAGCACACGGTGGGGGGCTGGGGGGGGGCACTGAGGAAATAGTGACCAAGTGAATGTGCTAAGGAGACAGTGAGGTGCACGCCACTTATAATGAAGATCTCTGAGCCAAAATATGTATGTAAGTTGTCTAGATAACTAGGAGAGTTATTTGGATAACAAGTTCACGATAGAGTTGGTTATCATGTCTTCCAAGACTAAAGGTTTTGTGATTTTTAACTTGGGATAATTTCTTATTCAAAGTGACTTACAAGATGAATTAATAATACAAGGAAAAGTGTACAATTTTATAAATAATCTATCATTAAATTTTTCTCAAATAATAATTTCAAGTCACAAAACAAAATTTAGAATAAGGGATGAAAATCCATGCCTATAAATCAACAAAACATGGTTCGAGAGGTGCTCTGGGCTATCCTACACATGCTCGAAGAGGCCACATTCACGAGGCAAATTATGAAATAATTCTCATGCCTTTAGTATGTTTCCACATTTTTACATCTACAAAAAAATTATTTTCAATCATTGTTTGATGGATGTCCATAGAATGTGTAATGCCCCATTCTTACCTTACTACGAATAAATGTAAACTCCTGAAAAGTCGGTTGATTTTTTTTGAAACATATATAATAATCACCTAACGTTGACAATGTACATCCACCATAGACTATATTAATTTTATTACCTAGAATTATTTACGCCCATGTAATAATTTATCATTCTTAATTTTTATTTCAACCATTTAAGAATAATCCTGTTTAATATGCAAGTGTCACTTTATTTAGTAAATTCAATAAGGTCCCTAAAATATTTAAACAAATCTAAGTTTAACTCAAACCCTTAAAAGAATAAGACTTAGTTGTTCTACAAGGGTCTCCTTATTTCAAGGCCCAAAAGGATCATCCATTTAAAATATTTTCTCCCATGTAATAGTCTAAACCACACCCCCTTTTGTGTTATTTGCACTAAACTTATGGTTGATAAATAACGTTTGAGGTACAAAAGGGCAACCATAAGGTCAAATCGCAATAATGTTTATCGGTCATTAGCCTTTACCAAAGATATCCCATTATTATCTAGAGATGATTTATTCAAGGTATAAATAAGTAACATATCATGGTTCTAACATGTTGAGGTTTATGAGTTCGTTCTCAAAAAACAAAAATAATTAAGATGGGGAAAACTCTTTTTTTGTTTTGTTTTGCATGGGTTACAAAATCATAACAATAACCCCGGAAAACAAAAATTGAGTCTATTTAACCAATTACGACATAAATAATGTCAAAGTGCGCTTCTACATTACCTAAAATATAGAATATTCTAAAATTTACCTTTGATTTTAATTTATAATTTTCAACCTTACCTTACAAAAATTTGCCCAAATCCTACACCTAGTATTCTAAGGGAATAATCTTATTTCAAGTTAATAAAATTTAATTGTGGGACCACTAAAGTAAAAGAAAGGTAGATAAAGGTTAATATTAAGTTTAAGCTTTGGAGTGAATAATAAACATCCACCATAGATATTCCTTTTTAAATAGAAACCCTGTTTTTTTTTTAAACATGCACTCTCCATATATTTTATCTTCTCCTTTTTATCCCGCCACTTTACACGCTTTTTTTTGGTTTGGGATATGTTTACAGTGTATGCGAAGCTTTTATGGAGTTTGCAGGATTTTTTTATACGGGTCTATTTTTATTTATTTTTTTAAATATGCTAACAAACAATAGATATGGTGCTTACTTGAAGCTATACAATGCATAAAATATCTTTTCTACCAAAAACTACCACCTAGGAAGATGTATATCTATTGCCCTTGAACAAATCTGAAATGTGTCTTAACTATGCAAACTTGAAATCCCTCGCGTTAATACCATGGAACGATCATAGTCAACAACCAGTAATAAATATGATTTATATCATAAAATAAACAATTGGTGCCTATATGATTTTTTTGCATTTATGTTTACAACTAAGAAGCAATAAATAATTCTTTTAATTCCTATTTATACACGAAAATTGGTAAACTTTAGAACCAATATTTAAAATTCAGGAACACATGCGAAACTAAAATCTACAATAACTCTCTTTTATGTTAAAATAGATTATCTCCATATTAAATATTTTAACCATTAAAGCAATATCCCAAGTCATGATTTTTAACACAATGGGGAAAATGAATAGAACACATATATTTCAACACCTTTTTTTTCATAACCAAATTTCTTTCATTTTCTTTACAACATGGCATACAATCTTTAAAACTAAAATCAATTTCACAAGACAAGAAAACTATATCACATTTATATGGAGTTAAAATGAACTACAAGCCTTCTCATCCAAATCCAAATAAGCAATACAAGAATTTAGTCTTCACTTTCCCAACCCAAGCTCAAACTTACAACATGATGGAGTAAGAATACCACATGCATTAAGGCAAGATTAGGAATTATTACAACAAAGTCAACAAGCTTACAAAGGCCAAAACTTCTTCACAAGAAGATAACTCAACACAACTTCTACAAGTACAAATATGCAAGTTTAGCCCAAGAATAAGAATGCTTAACAATGATCAATACATCAATTTCAAAACCAATTTAAATCCAAATGAAGAAACCTCCCAAAAGTTGGGAACCATGAAAAAAGTCTTCAATCTTCACCAACAATCTTCAAGCTAAGATTTGCATGCTCCATTCCATAAAGTCTTCCAAAACACAAGGAGATAGGCCCGGTTTTCCTCCCAACCTATAGGCATCATTACATGCCTTTCCAAAGTTTGGAGGACATGCTAGCCTCCCTCCAAGCCCATGGGAGAGAGGAAAGCATTCCTCAAATGTGCACAAGTAGGGAAGGGGTAGAAACAAGAACAAAAACACAAATCAAACATTAACCACACACCCAAAACACAATAAGACAACCAAAACAAGGAGGAGAAAACACCAAGTTCAACCTCCAAATGGGGAAGAGTGGATGAGAAATCCAAATGAGCCAAAAGGTGTGATCTAACCATAGGAAACACACATACCAAAAATATCCAAAAATCCTCCTTATTTCTCCTCTCATTCACCAAAATTCCTCATTGGGAGGATTTTCAAACCTCTTGAGTTTCATTTCCAAGGATGGGGAAGGGGTTCAAACCATATGAACCAACTTCCCCACCTCAAACCATATGAGGGGATAAAATATAAGAAACCAACATGGCTACAAGCCATGAGGTTTAAGAGGGAAATTCCTCCCTCTTCCCCCACACAACTCCAAAATCCATCATGTCATATGATGGATGGAGAAAAAAATAATTAAGGAAACAAAACAAGCATACCATGCACTACATACAAAACACAATCACACACAACAACAATTTCATCTAAAATATACATACAATAACACCAAAGAAGGATCAAGGATCCTACCTCCAAGAGATTTCCAAGTCTTTAAGCTATCCAATCCACTTCCAAGCAAGAGCTCCAAGTCTCCAACTCCAAAATCACTCCCAAGAAAAAGACAAGAAAAAATTTCCCTTCCTCCTACATGAGGAAGTATTTGAAGAAAAAAAGGAAAAATCCTCACAAATGAGGGGGTGACATGTGTCACCCCTCTCTTCCCTCCAAACCAAGATTCCAAAAATTAAAGAGAGAAAAGATAAATTTCATTTTAGCATTACTCCCCCAAATTACCCAAAATGAATATAAGTCAAACCCATGCAACTTTTAAAAAGACACAACACCCAACCATTCTTACAAGAATGGTGACTTATGAGAGGTCAAACGGGAGGGAAAACTCCCATTTGACCAAAAATGAAGCCCCCAACCTATAGGTAGGGTGCAAGGGCTTATTTTCATGCTAAGAGAACCCCCAAAACCAAAAGGGGTCTCCAAAAATGCCAAAAATAGCCCAATTTCGGGTTTGACATTTTAGGCACAATAGCTGAGGTTGTGGGGCCCACCCAAGGGTGATCATGTGATCCCAACCTCATAAATCAAACTTAAACTAATCAAATACACCATTAATACAAGTGGGGACCATTACATACCCCAAACTAACTCCTAAACACTAAACAATTTAAACAATAATAAATTTACAAAAAGAGATTATAATTTAATTTATGCCCACACTCCTTTTTGCACATTACACTTTTAGTTTTATATTAAAAGTCACTCATGGTGCCCAACACAACAAACAACCAAGTAAGGCTTCACACAATTAACATGGCTAAGACTCGGTCTAGTCAATTTAAACAATAAACATGTGCACACTCGAGTAGCTTCCACACAACAAACCCACGTTCTCATGTGCCTGTCACCAGTCTGCAACTAGCTTCCCGAAACACGTTCTCATGTGCCTGTAATCATTATGCAAACATTAAACACATATGTCCAATAAAGTGTATAATTTAACTACTCATTAAATCAATCAAAATATAATCATGCTAACTATGCTAACACAATATCAGTAAGGAATTGTTAATGAGAAACATACACAATTTCATATTAATTCAACATGTGTTAGCCATCCTAGTAACATATAATGACATCCATCCATGTTATAATATGATAACATCAAATAACCAAATAATTCATGATATCAAAATGTGCAACACAACCATATGTCCATCATATAGCCAATAAGATCAACAACATCATAACATGCTAGTATTTAAAACATCTACTAAAATGAACTATCATACTAGTCAAAACTAAATTGGCACCACATACCCAAATCATCATACATGTCCTCAAATGATCAAATATCATAACATAATATCAACAAGGTGCCATAATCCATGTCCAATCATCAAATATGAGTATAGAGTCAACGAGATAAACTGAAGCTAGAAAATGTGGGCACTACTGAGCGTTCCAAAGATCTTCTTTTACATAGGTTCGGAAGATGCTAGTAAAGGTTGTGGAGATTGATTTACACCTGTGAGTTACACCTCCTTGAAATCATCTAAGAAATTTTCAATAACATCAACATTAGAAACTCTCTAGTAACTTAGTCCATTAGAGCACATTTCATTAAGGCATTTTGTCATAATTATCATGCCCTCGTATATAGTCTTACATTTTTGCATACATATCCACCTGAGCAATTCAAGCAACAACTTTTTTCGCATAAATTATATCCCTCTTTTTAAATTTGGGGTACATATCTTCCCTATTAAAAGCTCCTATATTTTGTATTTTCATGGCACTGACATGTAAGCCATTCATAAGGGCACCAAGCAAACAAATCCCCACAACTGTCCTAGGTTTTATTGGCATGTTGATGAAAATTTTTAGAGTTTCCTTAAGATAGCCAGTGTTGCCATGAAAGTTTCTTTTTTTTGCACCTGGTTTTCAAGTGTGGCCATGCCATTCTAGTATTGACTTCCCTCCTAAAATGTGTCCTTCAACATGCTGTAAAAATAAAAATGAATCTTACATAATCGTGGTATGCTCTAAGGGACTATGTTTTTCGATAAGGCACCTCCAACGATAGTCCAAATGCCTTATCAAATAGCCCTTATGCATTGTAATTACTTCCAAAATTTGCATACATGTCTTCCAACACCCTTGCAAACAAAATCTAAACAAAAAAATCCTTTATCATGATTTAATGGATGTTCATGCTCAATTATAGAGCTCCCATTCTAGTGTAGACACAAAGGATGCTAGAAAATCTTATGGAATTTGGATGTAGATGTATCAACTTGCATTATCTTAAGATTTTCTTTGCTTTATCTTCCGTGGTTACACTCAACCAATAAAGAAAAAACATAAGAATACCTAAAACAAGAAAATAACTATTTTTCTCTAATCCTCCATTCAAAATGAATTTGTTCAATTATTATTATTGTTAAGCATATATCGGACCTAATACTTGACACCCTAGTGTGGGTAGCCTTTGTTGTATCTCGAAGGAATACTTTATCTCCTCATGCGATGACATGTAGTTTGGATTTTTGAAGGAAATTCTCTTAAATTTGGCATCCTTAATAAGCTCATCCCATGTTACTTGATTAGTGATCCAAGCTAGTCGGGTATATCTCGGCCCTATATTAACTTTAACCTTATTTTGTCTCTTTTAAAAGGAATGCATTTCGGTGCATTATCCATTATGAAATCCTTGTTAAAATCAGGATTTCCAAACTCTTTTATGACATCTTCAAAGATTTCATCTTTCTTAGAATTGGATTTCTTTCTACAATCCACTTGTATGGTATTTCCAAATAGGAAGTCTACATGATGAAATAGAAATGGGAAAAAGTTTGACCCCATTTCATCTTTTAAGACATTTCCATCTGAGGTTAGCAAGATTGTAACTTATTTCTTTCCTTTTGTGTTCACAATGGAGATTGAAACATGATTAGGGGTTGAAGTAGCTTCCCCTATAGCTACATCAGGGGACATGCCATTTTCTTCCTACATGTATAACACATGAATGTTTGTTAGTACTTGTTGTAAACTATACAATGTGAAAAACTATTGTTATGACTTTTATATAAAACATGAATGTTTGTTAGGACTATTGTTAGGAGTGTTTTAGAAATAAATAATTATCATAAACATACCTGTTTAGGTGTAACAATACCTATATCAGACATCCTCGAATTGTAAGTTTTGGATACTTTGAGCAACGAAGAGTAGATACTGGAAATCCCGTGGGATTGACTTCGATTATCTCAAATGTTTCACTTATCTATGGTTACTTACAATGTTACTAATATCTCCAGTGCACAATTTTCATGCTCTCATATTGCTGCAAGAGATCATAGGCTAGTTTTTCACCTTCTTCTTTATAAATTTATAGTAGAATTGATTAATTAAGTTGGGGTTTGAACTCATGATGCTCCAATTGATTCAAAACACTTCCACATAACTCCCGATATTTTGTACGTTGCACAAAATTCTAGTTTGATCGTCAATGTCTTCCTTGTTTGGATGTTGGTTTCTTAGAGGAAAAGCTCTAATCCTTAGGTAATTTACTAAGGTTGTTCCCTCCGGTGTTTGAGTACTGATCTTTTCAAACAATGCTTGGCCTTAGAATCCTTCAATTGTTTCCATGCTAGAGGAATATAATCCAAGACAAGTCAATAGGAGTTTCAGAGAAAAATGTACATTCGAGGCTTACCAATGATTTTAATCCTTCAACAACATAATCCATCTCATCATAGAGAATAAACTCTTTAACCTTGAACTTCAAAAGGGTGTGAAGGATGAGAGGGATTTCTTAGTCATATTTTCACTTTGTGTAACACCCTGATTTTGTAAGTTATCTTGGTGATTAATTTTTCATACTGTTGTATCTGCTGAAAAGAAGGAAAGCATGTTAAAATATATATTTTTGATCTTAAGGGAATGTGTTGCAAATCTGGATTCTTGCATGCTGTAATTTAGTTGCATGGGACAACAGTTATTGTTGCTTGTATGTTACTGATGTGACGACAAATTGTCGTATACTTACTAAACTCTCTTTGCTGATTGACAACACACCTTGAATCAATTCCATTGATCCAAAGTATGTTGTGGCCTTCTTGTGATTGTTTTGTCGATTTACTCTTGAATCGAACTGAAGGTTGATATAAATGTGCAACACCTGATTGCAGGTATGAGCAGCTGGCACGTAAATGCCAACGACAAAGGTTCGATTCTCGAACCATGCACTGTCGTACTTAAGACCTCGTGAGGCAGGAAATGTCTGGACACGGGTGGCTCTGGCATGTGAAGCAAAGGACGAAACGTCCTGCACAGCATTGACATGAATGTCAGTTGGAAGACTGGATTGGAGGTTGATTAGTGTTAGTGGTTAGAAGGAATTAAATCCTAAGCTAATCCTAAGTTCTACCTTACATCCTAAACTACTATCCTAAGTGGATTTTTAAATTCTAAAATGACTAACATAAACCTAAGTCCTATTAACCTAAAGACTAGGCTATGACCTAGGTCGAACACTAATATGAATCCTAAACTAATCCTAACCTAAAGGGGACGCGCAGACCCTTGGGGGAAGAGGATAAGGATGAAGGGTGTTTAATGGCATTAATGAGGAGTCCTTATGTGGACAGCGCCAGTTTGGCGGGGACAGGGAGAAAGATGGAGGTAGTTAGTTGGTTATGAGGCTAAATTTGGTTTTACATGCAAAATTTGAACTTGGGAGTTCGCCAACCCAAGTCGGCAGTGGCGTGGGAAAATAGGAAAAGGCTGAGCCTTTAATGCATTAAATTTTTTCGGTCCTCGCGACCAGCTCACCTTGGAAAGTGTATGAGGGAAATTTGATTGTTTATTGTGTCGATTCGGATTTTGTGAAGTTGCTCTGCATTTGGTTTTTTTGTTTGGTTCAGTCGAACCAGTTTCATTGGGTTTATCACTGTTCTTTGGAAATTTGGAGGTTGTTGCTGAGCCTGAAGAGGAAAGGATTGTTGGAAAGCTCGTGTTGTCGCCGTGGAAGGAAATACCTTCGGTAGACGTGATTTTCTTCGAGTTTTGAGGAAGAATTTACAGGCATGTTAAGCCCTTCTCTTTAAAAATACTTGCTTTGTTTAAGCGTCTCATTAAAACAACCCTGCTCTTGGGTTTTGGGTTTATGTGATTGTTGTCGTGTTGATACGATTTGGGTTTAGTCGATTCTTGCTGTCATTTTTGGAAATGATAGGTAAAATCATTTCTGGTTGTTGTGTTTAAACTGTCTTTGCATTTTCTTTGAATGGAATACCTCCATGCTGTGTTGGTTTGTTTGACAGTAAGAGGAAAACTCGTCATGTGTGATATGGAACTGTGCATGTTGTATGAGTTGTTATCTTTAATGAATCAATCGTTCTTTTGTTGAGGAACTGGAATGATAGAAACAATAGTGGTTGAAGTTGTTTCTTACTGAAATCTTTGAAAAAGGAAATAGATCCTTTTCCTTCTGCTGTTTTGGTTTTTGATGGAAATGGTAAATGGGTTTTGTATGGGCATATGAATTCGATTTGAAGGAAGAAATGGTAATACGTTTTTGCTGTTCCTTTTTCTTGCTTAAAGAAATAGACGAATACGATTTGGGTATTCGTGGGAGTTGGAAAAGAAATAGTTTTTCTTTTGAACTTATAATGAATTATATTATTTTCTTGCTGAGAAGGTAGGATGATTAGTTGTGTTTATTGATGCTGTTTGGTCTACCATTCAGATTGTGAACACGATAAAAAAACTTGGCTTTGCATTTCTGAGCAATGAATGAATATTTATGAATTGTACTTCTTCTTACCTTGGAGGAAAGTTGATTTGTTATGTCTTATTTGAGGCGGTTTGATCTCTAGTTTGGACTGTAGTCGTGAAAACGAGCTTGACTTGTATTTCTGTGCAATAAATGAATTATATTGTTTTCTTGCTGAGATGGGAAGTTGATTTTATAGTGTTCTATGGATGCGGTTGGTCTTCTACTCAGTCTGTCGTTGTGAAAACGCACTTTACTTTGGATTGCTGTGCAAAGGAAGAAATGCTTGGGAAATTGTCTTGCTGTTGGGCCTGTTTTGACTATACTTTGTTGTGCATCTGATATCCTATGCGGGTTTTTAATAATAAGGGTATTATTGTATGAAAATCACATTTTGGGTTCTGTACATCATCATTGTGAATAGAAAAATGGATTCGGGTAGAAACATTTATTGGTAAGGAATTCTTCTTCTTTCTGCTGTTTTGATTTGGTAAAATCAGTAGTCGGATGGTTTATTGAACTTGTAAGTTCAGTCTGTATAGAGGACAGTGGCATTTAAATTGTTTCCTGAGTGCTGTGTTTTTCTGTACAATTAGAATATTTAAATGTTTCTTGCGGTCTTCGATTTTACACAGTCATTTAAAAGAAATGAAACCGACCTGAACAATTCTTGTTGAGTTCGAAGAAAATGGTTGTTTTCTTATTGAAAGGTGAAAGGGATGAATTCTTCTCTTCTTGCTGTTGAATTCTGGGAATAGTATTAGAGCCTTACTGTGCTTTAAGATTTAGTCTTGCTGTAGGTAACAACAATGTGTAAATTGTATTTTGAACTGTATGCAATCATGGATATAGAAGGTCATGTGATTAATTGATTGCGTGATTGTATAACTGATATTGGTTAAAAATACAGTGAAGGAAGTATGGGGTCTTCTAGTACAGTAAATACATAATATGCGTCCTTATATTATTGATCTATGAAAAATACAATGTTGTACTAACCTGTTTTTGGGTATTCATATGAGCCTGATTTAAATGAAGTATTGATAAGGACGATAAATTCTTCCTTGTTTTCATTTAAAGCTGACTATGAATGAAATTATTCTTGCTGCCGGAAAGTGAATTCCGAATGGATTTTGTAAGTTTCACTCTGAACTGTTATCTTGATTTGTGTCTCGTTTGGATTCCATTTTTAGAACAGTCATGAGGAAAGAGATAGGAATGTGGATGAATAACTTGGAAAAATGATCTTTTCTTCTTTCATTCAGTTGGAAATCTGTAATCGTTAATAACGAATCTTGTAGTGCTTAGATATGAGCAACTATATGCATTGTTGTTTGCTTTCTCGTCTGTGCTTGATTGCTTGGAATCTAATATGATGCATGAACTGAAAGGAAAGTAATTGGTTTACGTTTCAGTTAGTTTTACCCTTTGCATTTATTATTAATGAAAGGTGTGGAAAGGATAACAGTATGTTATATCAGCAGTATGCTACTTGTATTCCTAAACTTTACAAATATTGTAATTTGGAACTTGTAACGGTTATGTGGAAAATAGGACAGCAGTTCTTTGGCTGATTGGGATGGTATTTGATGGTTCAGTTGTTATGTTGTCCATTCTTTGATGCTTGATTTTTGATTGATGTTCTTACTGTCGTTTCATAAAAGCAGGGTTCTTTTATTGAGACAGTTAATTTAAGCACCTCATTTTAATGACAAGTGCTTAATATGCTCATTCATCAATCCCGGCCGTCGCAAGTAATTTTGCAGATGGAATTTGATTATAACAAAGGCATGGCTGTTTTCTCGATGCTTCTTTGATTGTCCAAGATGAATTGTATTTGTTTACTGTTATTCCTCTTCGAGAAATTGTGAAAAGAAGAAAGTACATTCTTCTAACTATGAGTTGTAATGATGTTTAATATAAACAAAGTCCAATCAGTTGGATTGGCAGATGTATGGATTATGAAATGGATGATGAATACAAATACAAGTGTGATATTTTAATGACTATATCAGTTGATATTGTTGATTAAATTGGAAATATAATGTTATTTCTTGATTTGGATTTATTTAATTGTCCTTGGATGGACGTTAAAAAGGAACTGATATCTATTCTTACCTTAATGCAACTTTTAAGTTGAAATGTGCAATTAGTTCATACTTGGGTAAAGATGAATTTTTAATTGACATTAAAAAGGATTAGGAGGAATATGATTCCATAACGATGGTATTCGTGGATTAGCTTGGAAGCTAAGGAATATCGGTTAACTTAGGAGTAATCGATCTTTTCTTTCGAACTCCATTAATGACCTCGTATGTTGAATTCAGAAAGAAAGGATATGGGATAAGTATATCCATAACTAATGGACCTTAACTATGTAATGTTAAGGAGAATAAATGAATACATTTATTGGGAATTAGACCTCATTTAAAGGACGTCTAGTAAGCTGAAATGCTGAATTTAGTTACATTTGTAAATATCCTGGTTAAGTTCAATAGGTTAAACTTATCACATCCATCGTTAACGGGATGCTTAATCCAAGATTAAGAAGAAAACTAAGTAGAGAAATGCAGCCCTTCATGACGAAGGAGAAGATGCATAGTAAGCTAAAGGAAAGATTTAGTCTCTCTTAGCTATGTACAACCGTAACGGAACGAGGATAAAGGACCAAAGATGGTTGCTGAAAGTTGATCTTAAATATTAAGATCATATCCAAATCACTTGAGCAGGATGTGTACTCTCGATGGGAGGATTCCGTAGGACATTGACATACGCCAGCTACAGCAAGGTGTCTTCATGAAGACGGGGTCTTCATGACGACACAATGTTATAGCTGACATATTACAATGCCCTCCTAAATTAAAACATCAAGAATACATAGGTTGAATGTGAAGTTCTTGGCAGGGGATAGGAGTATGATCACGTATACGGAGTGACTCGAGGACTAAAGATAACTAGACACACGGAATCGTGGGGAACGACACCGTATGTCTGCGTATCTTTAGTTACCTGGAGTGCCTTCCTATATTCGTTCATATTGCTAGTTAGAAATTGGAAGTTTAAATCTGACCTTAAATTGAGAGGACTGGTAGGAACCAGGAAAGACCATTCTAGATAACAGGTGAAGTGAAGTGAAGGATGTATTCCATTGATGTGTATCACATCCAGGAATATGATCATGCAAAGCATGTGAAAATATTTGGCCAAAGTATCGCAAGTGCTGGTTGCATTGTCCTAATCACTTAATTTAAGATGCAGGATGTCAGATGAATATCGAATGTAACAGATATTCAGATAGGCTTCTTAAATGGATCACTTCGATAACCTGAAAATGGTTAAGAGAACTGGTATATATAATATACTATGCATAAACGGGCATGAAGGATTGGTTGTTGCCGAGTCATGAAATCAAGGATCGTTGAAACTCCGAGCCATGAAAATGAAGGATCGTTGAAACTCCGAGCCATGAAAATGGAAGATTGGCGCTTCTTCGAGTCATTTACAGCAGATATATAGAATCTGTTATAATATTGAATGGCATTGAATGTGTGTTCCATATTGTAAATATGCGAACAGGGAACATTAGTTTTAAAAGGAAATTGTGTGTTCCAAACTGTGTTGTTTGGGCAGAGAACAATTATTAAAACTTGAACGTGTGTTTGAATTTTATAATTCATAACAGAGAACGTTATTAAAAAAAAAAAAAAATTCCCTTGTTCTAGTATCTTAAAAATGGGGATGTTACATCTTGGTATCAGAGCTGAAGGTTGCAGCTCTTGGACCTAATGAGTCCACAATATTAATAAGGTTTACATTTTCTTATTGAACAGAAAATGGTCAGAACAAGGGGGAATGCTGCGAATAACCCGTTACAGGGTGGAGAAGTAGCTACCGCTCAAAAGCTGGATGAAATCCTTGCTGTCCTACTTGATACAAGAGATCGCTTGACTGTGCTGGAACAACAGTCAATGGGCAATGAAGAGGAGGAAGATGAAGCTAAAATAAATGATCAACCGCCTCTTGTGGACAACATCAACGGAGGGAATCTGGGTGTTGATAATAATAATGTAATTGCTCCTAATCCCCTGAAAATAAAAGGGCAAGATTAGCAGCTGAACTTACAAATGATATAAAGAGAATAAGTCCTCCAAAGTTTGATGGAACAACCCTTGGGGACGGAGCTGAGAATTGGCTCAGTGAAATGGAGAAATACTTTGCAATAAGAAACTCCTCCGAAGAGACTAAGGTGATATGGGAAGCATATCAGCTTTCTCATGAAGCATCATCATGGTGGGACAACCATAAGGTTGAGTTGAACATTGTCGAATCAGACATAACATGGGATCAATTTAAGGGTTATTTTAGGCAACGATGGCTGCCTCAACTCTATTTTGATAGGAAAATGACTGAATTTTAGAACTGGTCACAAGGAAGGCTATCGGTGATGGAATACTGGGAAGGGTTTACTAAACTCCTTAAGTATGTGCCGCAGTACCAAGCTGATGAGAAGTTCAGAATACGAAAATTCATAATGGGATTGAATCCCATCATTGGTGGCGAAGTGGATGTCCACGGCCCAACCACCATGGATGGAGTTGTCGAAAAGGCAATCAGATAGGAACAGAAATTGAGAGCAATATCTGCTCACAGGGAAGAGATAAGGAAGAAGATTCCCAATTCTTCTTCATCTCTTGCACCAAAAAGGGGACCTTGGAAAAGGTTTGGTGTGAAAAACAAAACTGTTGTAGATAACAACAAGAAATCTGTGATGAACAGACCTGTAAATAGCATGCGGAACAGCTTCACAAAAGTTAATGGCATTGGACAGAAGTCCTATGGAAGCCAGAATGATAACTTCAAGGCTGGTAACAAATTTGAGCCTAGAAAAGGGCCAGTTGGAGGATGCTTCAACTGTGGAAAGGACCACTATGCGAATCACTGTCCTCTGAAGAAGGATGATTGCGGTCAGTAGCATAGGATACACGCTGCAGTGGCTAATAGACAAGCTGAAAAGCAAGTTACGCCCATAGAAGTTTCGGGTAAGTTATTTGGTACACCTGTAGTCATACTTTTTGATACTGGAGCTACTGAATGCTTTATTTCTGCTAAAATTGTAATGAAATTAAAAAGAAAGGCTGAAAGAATGGATAAAATATGGACAGTGCATTATGGGAATAATGTTGTCCATACAGTCGAAATGTGCCTTTTTGGGGCAATTCTTGACTTGCCTAGTTTCTCCACCAAAGTTGACTTGTATGTCACTCCTCTAGGGTCATATGATATCATTATTGGAGTCAACTGGTTGGCTGAACATAAGGCAAAGGTCGACTGTTATGAAAAACAAATCTGTTGCTTCGATGACCTGCAGAAAGCAGCAGTCATTCAAGGTGTAAAACGTGAAGTTGCAGTTAGGAAACTGACAGCTATGCAACTAAAAAGGGCTAAAAACAGAGGCTGCACTTTGTATGCAGTAAAAATGACAGAAAATGCTGAGGAAGATAATGATTTCATGGAAAGATATCCATTGTTAAGGGGTTTCCGTGATGTGTTTCCAGAGGAATTGCCAGGTCTTCCACCCAAACGTGAGTTTGACTTTGCAATAGAAATCAAACCGGGAACTGAACCCATATCTAAGGCACCTTATAGAATGACTACCATTGAGTTGGTAGAGCTGAAGGCTCAGTTACAAGAACTTCTGACTAAGGGGCTGATAAGACCGAGCGTCTCACCTTGGGGAGCGCCGGTAATTTTTGTAAAGAAAAAGGATGGCACATTGAGGCTGTGTATTGATTACAGAATGCTGAACAAAGCAACTATTAAAAATCGATATCCACTTCCTAGGATTGATGATCCGTTTGATCAGATGTGAGGAGCATCAGTTTATTCAAAAATAGATCTTTGATCTGGGTATCATCAACTGAGAATAAAGGAAGAAGATATTCATAAAACAACTTTTAGAATGAGGTACGGGCATTATGAGTTCACGGTGTTACCTTTTGGGTTGACTAATGCACCTGCCGCCTTCATGAATCTGATGAACAATATTTTTCAAGAATACTTAGACAAGTTTGTACTTGTATTCTTAGACGACATTCTTATATACTCTAAAAATGTCGAAGAGCACCAAGAACATCTAAGAATAGTGCTGGAAATTTTAAGAAAGAGGAAATTGTATGGCAAACTGTCCAAATGTTCCTTTTATGATGCAGAGGTGCATTATTTGGGACACGTTATAAGTAAGAATGGAATAGCTGTTGACCCTTCAAAGATTACAGCTATAACTGAGTGGCCTGCGCCTAAGAACGTGCACAAAGTGAGGAGCTTCATGGGCTTGGCTGGATATTATCAAAAGTTCGTTAAGGACTTTTCAAAATTGCCGCCCCAATCACTTCGCTGCAAAAGAAGGATAAGAAATTCGTCTGGACAGACAAATGTGAATCACGCCTTTAAGAACTTAAAGGAATAGTTAACTTCAGCACCTATCTTGACTATACCTGATCCAAATGGAAATTTTATGGTTGTAACGGACACCTCAGGAGAAGGCCTTGGGGTATTCATTGCGTAATAAATAACCATGTCATAGCTTATGAAAGCGAAAGCTTAAATTACATGAATGCATTATGCTCCACATGATCTAGAGCTCGCTGCCATTGTTCATGCACTTCAAATGTGGAGGCATTACCTTTTAGGCAAGCCTTTCAAGTTAAAAACAAACCATTTGGGGCTGAAGTATATTTTTACTCAGCCAAATCTGAATGCAAGGCAGCGAAGATGGTTAGAATTTCTGTCTCAGTATGATTTTGATATAAGCTACATCAAGGGAAAGGAAAATAGAGTAGCAGATGCTCTGAGTCGAAGGAAGCATATCTCTGCTCTTATAACGTTAAGAACGCAGTTTAAGGATGAGGTGAAAGATGCCTTGGAATCAGATCCTTATTTCCAGCAAGTCAAAACAGCACTTGCTACAGACCCGAAGGATGTCAGGTATAAAGGATTCCGTTTTGATAATGAAGGAATTCTGAGGTTCGAAAACAGGGTATATATACCTTTGGCAAATGACTTAAGAGGGAAATTGTTAACTGAATTTCATAATTCACCTTTTTCTGGACACCCTGGCATTACGAAAATGCTTGCTGATCTTAAGCAACAATATTTCTGGAAGGGAATGAAAAAGGATGTGGTAGAATTTGTAACACACTGCTTGGAATGTCAGCGTGTTAAGGCGGAACATATGCATCCCGTAGGATTATTGTACCCCCACAGTATTCCATAGTATAAATGGCAAGTGATAACGATGGATTTCGTTCAAGGATTGCCTATGTCAAGAAATAAGCATGACATTATCCTGGTTGTAGTCGAAAAATTGACCAAAGTGGCACACTTCATTGCTGGTAATTTGAAGGATGATGCACCAGTGCTAGCAAGAAGATTTGTACATGAAATCTTCAGATTGCATGGAATACCGGAATTAATCATATCGAGATAGAGATCCGAGGATGACATCAAGGTTTTGGCAAACGCTTAATGCAGCCTTGGGAACTAAATTAAACTTCAGTTTTGCATATCATCCAGAGACAGATGGACAGACTGAGAGAGTCAATCAGGTTTTAGAGGACATGTTACAGATGTATTGCATGGACCAGCAATATAAATGGGAGGAATACCTTCCACTGGTAGAATTTGCTTACAATAACACCTATCATACCTCTTTAAAAATGGAACCCTTTGAAGCATTGTATGGAAGAAAATGCGTAACCCCACACCGGGATAGCGTTGAGGACAGAGAGGTAATTGGGCCAGAAATCCTTACGGAAATGGAACAGCAAATCAAAATGATTAGGGAACATCTAAAGGAGGCTGCCAATAGGAAAAAGAGTTATGCAGACTTAAAGCGGGTTGACAGGAATTATAAACTGGGAGAGAAGGTCTTTCTTCGGGTGAAGCCGAAAAAGAGCTCAATAACTTTTGGCAAGGCTGCCAAGTTGTCGCCACGATACGTGGGACCTTTTGAAATTGTTGAAATAATCAACCCTGTAGCTTATCGTCTAGCATTACCTCCTACTTTGTCTCAAATGCATGATGTTTTTCATATTTCTTTGCTTAAGAAATACGTGACAGATTTATCACATGTGCTGAATTGGAATTCCTTGCAGGTCCAAGACCCAGGAATAATCGTGGTTAAGCCCATTCGAGTGTTGGGAACTCACCAGTTGTACTTAAGAAATCGCGAAGTGAACCAATGTAAGGTCTAGTGGGACCAGTTCAGCGAAAGAAAGTGTAACTTGGGAAAATCTCAAAGAAATGAGATCTACTTTTCCACATTTGTTTAATCGAAATTGAAATTTGAAAAACTAATAATTCTACTAAATTTAGACAATTATTAGTCTATTGTACAGTTGTCTTAAAATGTTGTTTTTAAGAGTGAATCTGCATTTTTGTATGAACTTATGAATGGAAGGACAATAACCGAACTTTTTCCTAAAAACTCCTTGATTTGTTTAATCGATCATTGGGATGATGATTCTTTAAGGAGGAGGAATGTAACACCCCGATTTTGTAAGTTATCTTGGTGATTAATTTTTCATACTTCAGATATCTGCTGAAAAGAAGGCAAGCATGTTAAAATATATATTTTTGATCTTAAGGGAATGTGTTGCAAATTTGGATTCTTGCATGCTGTAATTTAGTTACATGGGACAGCAGTTATTGTTACTTGTATGTTACTTGATGTGATGAAAAATTGTCGTATACTTACTAAACTCTCTTTGCTGATTGACAGCACACCTTGAATCAATTCCATTGATCCAAAGTATGATGTGGCCTTCTTGTGATTGTTTTGTCGATTTACTCTTGAATCGAACTGAAGGTTGATATAAATGTGCAGCACCTGATTTCCGGTATGAGCAGCTGGCACATAGATGCCAACGACAAAGGTTCGATTCTCGAACCATGCACTATCGTACTTAAGACCTCGTGAGGCAGGAAATGTCTGGACACGGGTGGCTCTGGCATGTGAAGCAAAGGACGAAACGTCCTGCACAAGCATTGACATGAATGTCAGTTGGAAGACTGGATTGAAGGTTGATTAGTGTTAGTGGTTAGAAGGAATTAAATCCTAAACTAATCCTAAGTTCTACCTTACATCCTAAACTACTATCCTAAGTGGATTTTTAAATTCTAAAATGACTAACATAAACCTAAGTCCTATTAACCTAAAGACTAGGCTATGACCTAGGTCGAACACTAATATGAATCCTAAACTAATCCTAACCTAAAGGGGACACGCAGACCCTTGGGGGAAGAGGATAAGGATGAAGGGTGTTTAATGGCATTAATGAGGAGTCTTTATGTGGACAGCGCTAGTTTGGCGGGGACAGGGAGAAAGATGGAGGTAGTTAGTTGGTTATGAGGCTAAATTTGGTTTTACATGCAAAATTTGAACTTGGGAGTTCGCCAACCCAAGTCGGCGGTGGCGTGGGAAAATAGGAAAAGGCTGAGCCTTTAATGCATTAAATTTTTCGTTCCTCGCGACCAGCTCGCCTTGGAAAGTGTATGAGGGAAATTTGATTGTTTATTGTGTTGATTCGGATTTTGTGAAGTTGCTCTGCATTTGGTTTTTTTGTTTGGTTTAGTCGAACCAGTTTCATTGGGTTTATCACTGTTCTTTGGAAATTTGGAGGCTGTTGCTGAGCCTGAAGAGGAAAGGATTGTTGGAAAGCTCGTGCTTTGTCGCCATGGAAGGAAATACCTTCGGTAGACGCGGTTTTCTTCGAGTTTTGAGGAAGAATTTACAGGCATGTTAAGCCCTTCTCTTTAAAAATACTTGCTTTGTTTAAGCGTCTCATTAAAACAACCCTGCTCTTGGGTTTTGGGTTTATGTGATTGTTGTCGTGTTGATATGATTTGGGTTTAGTCGATTCTTGCTTTGTCATTTTTGAAATGATAGGTAAAATCATTTCTCGGTTGTTGTGTTTAAACTGTCTTTGCATTTTCTTTGAATGGAATACCTCCATGCTGTGTTGGTTTGTTTGACAGTAAGAGGAAAACTCGTCATGTGTGATATGGAACTGTGCATGTTGTATGAGTTGTTATCTTTAATGAATCAATCGTTCTTTTGTTGAGGAACTGGAATGATAGAAACAGTAGTTGTTGAAGTTGTTTCTTACTGAAATCTTTGAAAAAGGAAATAGATCCTTTTCCTTCTGCTGTTTTGGTTTTTGATGGAAATGGCAAATGGGTTTTGTATGGGCATATGAATTCGATTTGAAGGAAGAAATGGTAATACGTTTTTGCTGTTCCTTTTTCTTGCTTAAAGAAATAGACGAATACGATTTGGGTATTCGTGGGAGTTGGAAAAGAAATAGTTTTTCTTCTGAACTTATAATGAATTATATTATTTTCTTGCTGAGAAGGTAGGATGATTAGTTGTGTTTATTGATGTTGTTTGGTCTACCATTCGGACTGTGAACACGATAAAAAAACTTGGCTTTGCATTTCTGAGCAATGAATGAATATTTATGAACTGTACTTCTTCTTGCCTTGGAGGAAAGTTGATTTGTTATGTCTTATTTGAGGCGGTTTGATCTCTAGTTTGGACTGTAGTCGTGAAAACGAGCTTGACTTGTAATTCTGTACAATAAATGAATTATATTGTTTTCTTGCTGAGATGGGAAGTTGATTTTATAGTGTTCTATGGATGCGGTTGGTCTTCTACTCAGTTTGTCGTTGTGAAAACGCACTTTACTTTGGATTGCTGTGCAAAGGAAGAAATGCTTGGGAAATTGTCTTGTTGTTGGGCCTGTTTTGACTGTACCTTGTTGTGCATCTGATATCCTATGCGGGTTTTTAATAATAAGGGTATTATTGTATGAAAATCACATTTTGGGTTCTGTACATCATTGTGAACAGAAAAATGGATTCGGGTAGAAACATTTATTGGTAAGGAATTCTTCTTCTTTCTGCTGTTTTGATTTGGTAAAATCAGTAGTCGGATGGTTTATTGAACTTGTAAGTTCAGTCTGTATTGAGGACAGTGGCATTTAAATTGTTTCCTGAGTGCTGTGTTTTTCTGTACAATTAGAATATTTAAATGTTTCTTGTGGTCTTCGATTTTACACAGTCATTTAAAAGAAATGAAACCGACCTGAACAATTCTTGTTGAGTTCGAAGAAAATGGTTGTTTTCTTATTGAAAGGTGAAAGGGATGAATTCTTCTCTTCTTCATTTGAATTAAGAATAGTATTAGAGCCTTACTTGTGCTTTAAGATTAGTCTCACTGTAGGTAACAGCAATGTGTAAATTGTATTTTGAACTGTATGCAATCATGGATATAGAAGGTCATGTGATTAATTGATTGCATGATTGTATAACTATTAATTTGGTTAAAAATACAGTGAAGGAAGTATGGGGTCTTCTAGTACAGTAAATACATAGTATGCATCCTTATACTATTTGATCTATGATAAATACGATGTTGTACTAACCTGTTTTTGGGTATTCATATGAGCCTGATTTAAATGAAGTATTGATAAGGACGATAAATTCTTCCTTGTTTTCATTTAAAGCTGATTATGAATGAAATTATTCTTGCTGCCGGAAAGTGAATTCCGAATGGATTTTGTAAGTTTCACTCTGAACTGTTATCTTGATTTGTGTCTCATTTGGATTCCATTTTTAGAACAGTCATGAGGAAAGAGATAGGAATGTGGATGAATAACTTGGAAAAATGATCTTTTCTTCTTTCATTCAGTTGGAAATCTGTAATCATTAATAACGAATCTTGTAGTGCTTAGATATGAGCAACTATATGCATTGTTGTTTGCTTTCTCTGTTAGCATACGTTGGTTATTAGGTGTCTATCTTATCACATTATCTCTTCTTCCATCATTCTCTACTTCTATTGTGGATCTTCTCAATTTAGTTAGGGAGTCTATTACATATTTTTGTCCTATAAATACTGTACGTGTGCTTTGTGTTATATAGAATAATATGAGATAAATTATCTCTTCTATTTCTCCTTCCCTGGCTGTCTCTCAGTGTGGTATCAGAGCGTGGCAGAGATCTGGGAGGCGTTGGACAGGAGTGCATCGGGCTGGTGTTTAAGAGGGCCACTGGCAGTCGAGCCTTGTGCCACTGAGCAGAAGAAAAGGACCCTGCGCGACCACGCGGCTCCAGGACAGGCGTGAGTACCCGCTGAGTTTTTGTATATCACTAAGCGAAGGAAAATAAGCTTGTTCCAGAATGTGGACGTGGAGAAACGCCCGCCGCTGGTAGCATCACTGTGGCACCCGAGATCAAGAAAAAAAACAGAAAATATTGATACGCGAATTACACAATTGCTGTAACAGTTGGCCATGTCCATGACTAATATTTATATGAAAGAATTCAGTCGGAGAGAGGCGAGAGGTGTCTGGAGTAATTGAGTGGAGCAGAAGGCAGAAAGGCGTTCCAACGGAAGCGAACCGAGTCCAGATCCAGTTCCTCCGCCGACTCCTTTGAAGACAAGGAGAAACTTTTTTTTTTTTTTTTCTTTTCTACTGCTGCTGCTGCGTGAAGACTTCAGCGTTTAGTCTTCTATTTTCTCTACCTGAGCATGTTGAAGACTACTGCTGCTGCTGCTGGATGTGGAAACAATCTAAGGATCAAACACAAGCTGGACGTGGAGATCTCGCCGGGAGAGAGAACTTATTTCTGTGCGCGGAGACCTTCAAACGCTGTCAAGGTAGTTTTGAGTCTACAACAGTCTCTTCCACACTACATCGAATGTCGAGTGTAGACAACTCAATTGAAAGCATCAACAACACGGTCGCCACAACTGAAAGCCACAATATCAACTTGCCAGCCAGAGAACACCGTGGAGAAGCTCCTGAGAGCTCCGGGTTCTACTTTGCTTTGCTGAATGAGCTTCGAAATTGCGGCAATCTTGCATTCGACAAACTAGTTCGAGAAGGACTTCTTGAATACTTCCTTTTCGACGTCAGCTGCCAAGCAAAGTAAGTACGGGAAGAATTAGAAGCCGGATATGACGCTGATTGTGATGATGAAGAAGAACGCCCTGCAAAGCGTCACCATCTCACAGCACGCGAATATCGCGAGCATCTATGAGCCAGTCATTCTCGACAGTGAGTCCAAATTGTAATAACTTTTTCAAATAAATAAAAAAAAATTATTACAATGTCTGCTCCGAAGTTACTTCTGTCAGACGCTCAGTTGCTCAAAGGGCCTAATTTTGTGGCCTCGAAGACAAAAATGAAGACAATCCTTCGATTTGAAGGATTATGGGAATTTTCACAGTGGTCTCGTGCTCGCCCTACAGCCCCGATGAACTAATAAAATATGACATGGCTAGTGCTAAAGCCTTGATGCCGATAATGCTCGGTGATCGGTGATGATGTGCAACCGCATGTTCGAATGCGAGAGAAACCCAAGGAGGCTTGGGACAAGTTGGCAACCATTTATGAAGCCAAAAATCAGAAAAAGATTCTTCATCTTCAGTCAAAGCTACACACCCTCTCTATGGGGTCTGACGAGAAAGTGGAGGAATTCCTGCATCGCGTGGGCCGAGTTGAGATCGGAGTTATTGGTGCTTGGTGAAATGGTAGACGATAAACTACTTGTCCCAATCACATTGAGAGCACTCCCTTCTCAATTTTGAGTGTTTGTTACAACACTGAATGTGTCTAAACAAATAGTGACATTTAAAGAGCTTGTGAATTTGTTGCAGCAGGAAGAAGCTATCACTTCATCGCATGGGGAGTCTCAGGACAAAGCCTTGTTCTCAAAGCCTAATCGTGGCCAAGAATCGGAAAGGTCCCCAGAGAAGCCAAATCCAAATAAGAACCCAAACAGAAAGATCAAAAGTCAAAGAGATGGTGTCACATTTGTAGAACCAATACTCACGACACTGATCACTGCAGCACAACAACTTGAAACAAGGGCCTTCAAGCCATACAAGCACATCCGAGCGCGAAGATTTTCAAAATTCCAAACGACGTCCCACTGGAGAAAGCAAAAAGGACATCTTGCAGCCCAACAAGAAGATGATGACTCTGATGAGGAGACATCAGAAGGAGCCCATTGTAGTAAGAATCTTGTACTCGTCTCTCAAACTTCTCAGCCCACGAAGAAAGTCTGGTTGATAGACTCTGGTGCAAGCAAGCATATGTCAGGTGACAAGAAGTTGTTTGATTCACTACACGAAGAGCCAACTGGAGATCGAGTTCGGATAGTGGATGACAAATAGTACATTGCAGAAGGAATAGGGAATGTGACCATTCCTCTGGGGCCACGAAAATGTACACTTACAAAGGTACTATATGTTCCTGGCTTGACTAGCAACCTTTTGTCAGTTACTCAGCTCTTGAATCATCACCTTAAGGTTGAATTTCTTGTTCAAAATGGCATTAAATCATGCTTAATCTCCGACAAGGTATGGTTCTTGCTAAAGCTTTTGTAAAAGATAAGTTATTTGCTTTAGATACTGTTTCATCTTCTGCATTAGCTTTATCTGCTTCAACAATAGAATCAACTGCCTTATGGCATTTTAGATATGGACACTTGTCGGTCGGTTCATTGCATCAGATGAGTTCAAAAGAAATGGTCCGTGGACTACCCAAATTGTCCAGTTCCTTGCCTATTTGCCCTGGCTTTCTTGCAAGAAAACAACATAGAGATCCATTTCAAGCGAGCACCTTCCATGCCAAGAAGTGTCTGGAGGTAGTTCATACCGATCTGAATGGCCCATTGCTGCTTTGTTTTCGTGGATACAAATACTTCCAGTTGTTCGTGGATGACCACTCTCGCAAGATGTGGGTATATTTCCTAAAGCAGAAAAGTGAGGCTCTTCAACACTTGCAGAACTTCTATCATTGTGTTGTCAAAGAGTCCAGACAACCACTTCTTCTACTCTGCTTAGATCGAGGGGGGGAATTCACATCAAAGAAGTTCTTGGCCTTCCTAAACCATCACGGCATTAAGCAAGACTGATCGCTCCCTACATGCCCCAAAGAAATGGCATTGTTGAGCATCGCAATCACACAAAGGATGGAGATGGCTCGCCGCATGCTATCAACTCGCAAAGCTAGGAGAATGCTATTGGGTCAAGCAAGACAAACAGCTATACATCTTCTCAACAAGGCACCAACAAAGATTCTACCGAACAAGACACCGTGAAGAGGTATGGAGTGGTAAAAACCATCAATTTCTCATTTGCGAGTATTTGGTTGCACTGACAAAGATACATGCATGTCCCACTCGAGAGAGAAAGAAGGTAGAGCCAAAAACACTCCCGTGTATCCTTCTTGGCTACAAGACTACCTCGAAGGCGTATCGTCTCATGGATCCCGAGACAAAGAAAATATACGAGAGTCGGGATGTGGTTTGTGACGAGTCATCCTTTGACTCAATAGTATCAACAAGATCCACTTCCAAACACATCTCACCGATTAGTCTCTAAATCGATGATGAGCCGGGAGGAGACTACTCGAGAAAAGAAATGCTACCAGGGAGAACTATTTGTTGACCTTGAGAACTGCAATGTGACTCCACATCAATCCTCACGGCAATGACACAGCTTCTTCTCAAAAGCAATCAAGTTCTCATCTGAAGTGGGTACAAAGCACTATCAAGGACTCAAATTTGCAACAACTCCCAGATACATCATCCGGAGTCAAAACAAGGAGTCAAACAAGAAATGAGGTAAAATTTGCACTTATGAGTTCACTGATGAATAGCTCCGAGCCAGATAATGTTCGTGAAGCACTCAGTCAAACTCAGTGGAAGGAAGCTATGGAAACAGAATATGACTCACTCATGAAAAATCGACATGGGAACTTGTTGATCTACCTACAGGAAAGAAACCCATAGGCTGCAAATGGGTTTTCAAGACAAAATATAAGGCAGATGGATCCATCGACAAACATAAAGCACGACTTGTAGCCAAAGGATATGCTCAGAAAGAAGGCATCGACTATGAAGAAACCTTTGCACCCACTGCGAAGATGAAGACCATCAGAGTAGTTTGCGCACTTGCAGCATAGAAAGGATGGAGACTTCAGCAGATGGACGTCAAGAGTGCTTTCCTAAATGGTGATCTAAAAGAAGAAGTATACATGACCCAACCTGAAGGATTTGTTGATGAAAATCAACCTAAAAGGTATGTCGTCTCATCAAATCTCTTTACGGACTAAAACAAGCTCCCAGGGCATGGTATATCAAGATCAACGATCACCTTTTGTAGCATGGGTTCATTCGTAGCCCCTCAGATTCAAATTTGTATATAAAGAAGGTAGGCAAAGAAATTGTCATTCTGGTTGTTTATGTAGATGATCTTGTGATCACTGGTAGTTCAGAAGATCAGGTTGATATTGTAAAGAATGATCTCAAAAGAACCTTCGACATGACAGATTTGGGGCTACTACATTACTGTCTTGGCTTGGAAATATGGCAAAAGGAGCATCACATCTTTGTTTCCCAGACAAAGTATGCTAAGACACTCCTGAAAAGTATAGAATTTCTGATTGTAAACCTATATCCACTCCCATGGAAAAAGGCTTGCAACTTTCAAGATTCCAGGACTCACCACAAGTAGATGCTACTCTCTACAGCAATTGGTTGGAGGGCTCATCTATTTGACATACACTGCACTGAGATCTCGCTTATGCTATCACGTCACGCCTATCTTTCCAGTTTCATGCAGAGTCAAAGAAATGTCACTGGAATGTAGCAAAGCATGTTTTGAGATATGTCCGAGGAACAACTAATTATGGTCTGGAATATAAAAAGAATGATCAATTCTTCCTACAGGGATATGTCGACTCGGACCATGCTTTGGATCATTGATGATAGGAAGTCAACTACAGGGGATACATATTTCATCTCGGATCTGGACCTATCTCGTGGATAAGCAAGAAGCAGAATGTTGTTTCTATCTCATCCACAGAGGTAGAATATCACGCCGCACGAGGAGTCAGTGCAAAGTGATATGGATACGTTGCATTATGGATGACCTAGGAATTCTGAAAATACCACCTATTCTCTATTGCGACAATCAGAGTGTGTTGAAGCTCGTGCAAAATCCAGTCTTTCATGAACGAACAAAGCATATTGAAATTGACTGCCATTTCATTCGAGAGCACGTCTTGAACCATCAAATTCAGCTCCAAGATCTTGTCCCTCTTTGAAGCACAAGTTGCTGACATTCTCACTAAATCTCTTGGAAAAGTGAAATTTGAATCTTTCAGAGGTCACATTTGCAAGAATAATGTAATAAGGGGGGGAATGTTAGCATACGTTGGTTATTAGGTGTCTATCTTATCACATTATCTCTTCTTCCATCATTCTCTGCTTCTATTGTGGATCTTCTCCATTTAGTTAGGGAGTCTAGTACAGATTTCTGTCCTATAAATACTTGTACGTGTGCTTTGTGTTATACAGAATAATATGAGATAAATTATCTCTTCTATTTCTCCTTCCCTGGATGTCTCTCATTCTCGTCCGTGCTTGATTGCTTGGAATCTAATATGATGCATGAACTGAAAGGAAAGTAATTGGTTTACGTTTCAGTTAGTTTTACCCTTTGCATTTATTATTAATGAAAGGAGTGGAAAGGATAACAAGATGTTATATCAGCAGTATGCTACTTGTATTCCTAAACTTTACAAATATTGTAATTTGGAACTTGTAACGGTTATGTGGAAAATAGGACAACAGTTCTTTGGCTGATTGGGATGGTATTTGATGGTTCAGTTGTTATGCTGTCCATTCTTTGATGCTTGATTTTTGATTGATGTTCTTACTGTCGTTACATAAAAGCAGGGTTCTTTTATTGAGACAGTTAATTGAAGCACCTCATTTTAATGACAAGTGCTTAATATGCTCAGTTCATTGAACTGACCCGTGCAAGTAATTTTGCAGATGGAATTTGATTAGAATGAAGGCATGGCTATTTTCTGATGCTTCTTTGATTGTCTTGAAGATGAATTGTATTTGTTTACTTTTATTCCTCTTCGAGGAATTGTGAAAAGAAGAAAGTACATTCTTCTAACTATGAGTTGTAATGATGTTTAATATAAACAAAGTCCAATCAGTTGGATTGGCAGATGTATGGATTATGAAATGGATGATGAATACAAATACAAGTGTGATATTTTAATGACTATATCAGTTGATATTGTTGATTAAATTGGAAATATAATGTTATTTCTTGATTTGGATTTATTTAATTGTCCTTGGATGGACGTTAAAAAGAAACAGATATCTATTCTTACCTTAATGCAACTTTTAAGTTGAAATGTGCAATTAGTTCATACTTGGGTAAAGATGAATTTTTAATTGACATTAAAAAGGATTAGGAGGAATATGATTCCATAACTGATAGGTATTCAGGATTAGCTTGGAAGCTAAGGAATATCGGTTAACTTAGGAGTAATCGATCTTTTCTTTTGAACTCCATTAATGACCTCGTATGTTTAATTCAGAAAGAAAGGATATGGGATAAATATATCCATAACTAATGGACCTTAACTATGTAATGTTAAGGAGAATAAATGAATACATTTATTGGGAATTAGACCTCGTTTAAAGGACGTCTAGTAAGCTGAAATTCTGAATTTAGTTACAGTTGTAAAAATCCTGGTTAAGTTTAATAGGTTAAACTTATCACGTCCGTCGTTAACGGGCTGCTTAATCTGAAGATTAAGAAGAAAACTAAGTAGAGAAATGCGCAGCCCTTCTGATGCGAAGGAGAAGATGCATAGTAAGCTAAAGGACGGATTTAGTCTCTCTTAGCTACGTCAATTATTGTAGAGGAACGAGGATAAAGGACCAACATGGTTGCTTTGAAAGTTGATCTTAAATATTAAGATCATATCCAAATCACTTGAGCGGATGTGTACTCTCGATGGGAGGATTCCGTAGGACATTGACATACGCCAACTACGGAAGGTGTCTTCATGCGACGAGGTCTTCATGACGACACAATGTTATAGCCGACATATTACAATGCCCTCTCAAATTAAAACATCAAGAATACATAGGCCGAATGTGAAGTTCTTGGTCAGGATAGGAGTATGATCACGTATGCGAAGTGACTCGGAGGACTAAAGATAACTAGACACATGGAATCGTGGGGAACGACACCGTATGTCCAACGTATCTTTAGTTACAGGAGTGCCTTCCTATATTCGTTCATATTGCTAGTTGGAAATTGGAAGTTTAAATCGACCTTAAATCGAGAGGACTGGTAGGAACCAGGGAAAGACCATTCTAGATAACAGTGAAGTGAAGTGAAGGACATATTCCATTGATGTGTATCACATCGAGGAATATGATCATGCAAAGAATGTGAAAATCTTTGGCCAAAGTATTGCAAGTCTTTGATTACGTTGTCCTAATCACTTAATTTAAGATGCGGGATGTCGAGATGAATATCGAATGAGACATTGAGATAGGCTTCTTAAATGGATCACTTCGATAACCTAAAGCGGTTAAGAGAACTAGTATATATAATATACTATGCATAAACGGACATGAAGGATCGGTTGTTGCCGAGGCATGAAATGAAGGATCGTTGAAACTCGAGCCATGAAAATGGAAGATCGGTAGTTCTTTGAGTCATTTACAACAAGACATATAGAATCATTATAAGATTGAATGGCATTGAATGTGTGTTCCATATTGTAAATATGTGAACAGGGAACATTAGTTTTAAAAGGAAATTGTGTGTTCCAAACTGTGTTGTTTGGGAAGAGAACAATTATTAAAACTTGAACATGTGTTTGAATTTTATAATTCATAACAGAGAACGTTATAAAAAAATTAAAAAAAATTCCCTTGTTCTAGTATCTTAAAAATGGGGATGTTACACTTTGGGTGGAAAGACTAGGGGTGTATATACTTGTGTCAAACCTTGCCTACACTACAACCATTAAGAGAAAGATAACAAATTCGCTACAAGGCCATAGACGTGGAACATCGGAAATGTGATGACGGTTGTGTTGATGCTGAAAGGTCGTAAGTGTCCTTGATTTGTTGCATGGAAGTCTCCAAGTTGAGCTAAGTTAAAGGCACCCCCTTTGGCCGTCTTGCGGTCCGTGACGTGTGTAGGAAAAACACCACATCCTCCTCTTTATTGCTGAATCTTATTGCGCAAAGGTTTCACATATATGATTTCTTGCAAGTTTTGGTGCCAAGACAAGGTTTTTACCGCCAACACAGGGTACGGGTAGGGCAGGACATGAAGTGAGAGACAATTCTTTGCCAACATAAAAATGACTGGAAGTATACCTCTAATTCCCACCTCTTCAGAACATCGCATCATACCGCACATATCCTATCATATCTCGATCTGATACCACTAATAGGAGAGAAAATGTAGAAATATATGAATAATATTAAACAATGTAGAAACATTATAATTACAAGAGGGGTCGATTGGTTTAGACGGTTAGTAGGCGAGTTAAGAATCTAAATACCTATGTGGATTAAGGACAATGTAATACCCGTCCATTTTATGCTAACAAAAAGTAATCCTAAGGAGAGAAAGACTGATACAAGGACCTTTGAAGTACATGGAGAGCATTGAAGCATGGTTTTATTTAAAGTACAACTAATATAGGTAGTATAGTAGGCTAGAGAACATCAATTCACTTGGTATCCATTCCTATAGATTCATAAGTTATAACATCAACCATGACAATATCACTTTGAGAAAAACATATTTCATTTGAAACTCAATTATTTTTAAAACCTTTTCAAAAAATCCATTTAGTGTATATCTTGCTATCATGGCATTCTAGGAGAATACATCTCTTGAGGATTTCTATCAAATAGTTGTGGAAATTGGCTTTAAAGCTGCGATTTACATTTTCTTGAATGTTCTAAAGCCTTTTCAACAAATCCATTTTTTGTATAGTTGCAATCAATGTTATCCATTCGAACACATCTCTTTGAGGCATTCTATCAAACATTTCACTTTCCTTGTCTATGCTTCCACATTTTGCATTTATGTCTACTAGGGTGGTTACAACTTCATCGACACGTTTCCTCTATCCTTTATGGTTTTATGGATTTCCATATTGTGTTCCAAAGCCCCCATCTTGGCACAAAAAGTAGAATGGTGGAAAAGGTTATGTGAGGATTTGCTATTAGATCATATAAGAAATACCTATAGGAGAATTTGCAAGTAGCACTCCTTTTTAGTACTAACCTAAAAATTCTTCTCCCTAAGTTCTTGTATCAAACATTTATGTAGTATTTGGCAGGTGGGAAGTATTATAGGTCATGATAATTAAATTTATCTATATGTAGTTGGATTGAATTCCATTACGGTACATGTTCTTTTCATAGGAGACAAATTACACCCTCAAATACAGGAGATATATACGAAATGGGAGATGATAAAAGTAAATTGTAGTAGAGTTTTGAGGGTAAGCTAGTAAATGATATCTTAAGTTTTTATCTACAATCTTGTGAATGCAGATAAAATAGAGTATAATAAGGTTTAATAAGTATATCTTGATATTAGAAGAATCAACAGATAGTCTCACATTCTCGGGGGCAATCTCCCATCATCAATTTGGAGATGGCTCTTCCGATTTACTCGAGAGGTTGGTAATGGGGATTGGACGGAAGTGAAGGGAAACAAAAAAGAGACAAATATTAAGTTCTACACCTCTGTTTCCATGAACAGGACTGATATGGTTCACTATTATGTGTTTTGGCAATTTTCTAGTTGTGTTCGGGTTACTTTATGGCTGCATTCCTCTTGTTTTGCTGCATTGTCCTATTTTGTTCTTGTTCGGTAGCTTGGCTACCACTTCTTTATGCTTTATGTTCATCTCAAAGTTGGTGATTGTTTGTTTTCTTATGCTCCTTTGGTTTTATCTGGGTTCTAAGACCTTTCATTGTACTTGGGGTATGGTCCTTGTCAAAAATCATTTACCATTAATAAAAAAGTACATCTTGATGAATGAAACAAAACTCATCTAAAGTATGTTAAAGGTGAAATATAACCTTTATTTTGATATTTCCTTTCTTGATCTCATAATCGAAATGCTTACAAATTTGGTATTATATGTGAATGAGGAAATGTACATGAGCATCTCTCGCATGTTGTTTGGGTTGTATAGGATTTTATAGCTTATGAGGGCTAAAAACCAAACGCCAACACAAAATTCACCTATTTCTCGGTCTGTGTCACCTACTTTCTCCTTCCCTTTTCTACCAATTGCTAATATGTAACGTGAATAGGGAGAAGAAATAGGTAACATAAATAGAGTATTTGCATATCTGGTAGCTTTTCCTAATTAACTACAAGCAAGAAAAGAAAGACAAGAAAGTGTTGCTTGCAACAATTAAATGGTGTTTGCGAAAAAGATTCAAGGATTTATGGGTAAGAGGAAGTGAGTCAGAAAGACATGGTACCCATGACATGAGTGATACCATATGAAGAAAAAATGCCTCCATCCCTATTAGTTTACAATTTCCAACGTAATTACAATGCATTGCGAGAAGGGGAGCTTTGGAACATGGTATGGACATCAAGAAAAGCATAAAGATAAGAGGATTTTTGTCATATGTTGTAGCTGGAACTACGTTGGTAGACATGAATGCAAAATGTGGAAGCGTAGACAATGTTAACACAATATGGTTGTCTCCACGTAGGTATTTGGTTTCGTAACTACATGTAACAACCTGTCTAACCACCTCATCTCTCTTGTATTTATACTTGTTATTACATTGTATAATATATCAAATATTTATACTCAGTTGTGTTTACATTAGTATCAAATATCTTCTTTTCTTGGCATGTGAGGATAGCGAGGCACCAACACCAATGTATCATTGTGAGCGAACTAGACCTTGTTAGTGTAGGATGTTTATTTTACTTGTATTTATTTAGTTACTTGGAGCTTTCCTACACTCATGGGATACACTCACTTTGCGGACTTATACTTTTTGCACTAAGTTATAAAGTGCCTTTTGAGATATTTTGGGGTTTATTTGCATTATGGAGTTTCAATTTCATTGTTATGTTGTTATGCTTGAATCTAATAACTTTCTATCTTGGAAGGAAGGCATTATCAATCATTGCATTATGCATGATTTGTTTCCCTACCTCCATGCTCTTGTTCCAGAGCCCGATGAGCCTCTACAAAAGAATGAGTGGTTTAACCAAAATGATGAGGTCTATGGCCTTCTCGGTATTATTTTTTCTAGGGATACATTGTGTTTGTTCAAGCAAATTGAGTTCCCTTTCACTACCCGACCATTATCGAACAACTATATGGCGACCTTGTTTCACTATCGAGAGCGAAACTTCCCTAGACCACTCTAGTTCCTCCATAGATTCTCCCCTTCTCACATCCCTTTCATTTTGAGTGTTCCTCTACACTGTTGCTATTCATGAGTCCCATGTTGACCATTCGCCATGTAAGATCTTGCTATTGAGCACACTCTCCATGTTTTTGCCTCCATAGAGTTCATTGTCGCCCATGTTCATGCTTCCATTCATTCTCCACAGTAGTTTTCTATTGGAGAATCTTCCTCTGAGATAGATGTGACCATTGCCTCTCATGCTCCATTACATCTTGATTGTTCATATGGTGACATTCCACATACACAAGGTGTTACCCTTGAGTGCAGCGTTGCTTCATCTTGGAGTTCCAGATCTCTTTGCAAGAGTCTCCTCCTCCTACTTCATGTTATGATGTTTATAAATTCTTGTAAGACATTTCTCTCACCGAGCAACTCCATTGGGACAAGTATCTACCTGACCCGAGTTTTCTATTTGAAGATTCCACTTGTGTTGCATTATAGGAATATGCTTCGATTGAGCCATCACACATTCTAGAGGACCCATTCATCTCTCTCGTTGGGAGTGCCCACCTTGGGACATTTGTCACTTCCACTATTATAGATATGCTTCACGATCCACATCTACTTGTGGATCCCTTTGTGAGGGTTATTGGGCCTGCGCTATCTTCTCTCTCGAGACATGTATATTGCAGTGGCATTACCATTGTCTTCTGTACACATGTTTTCCAAACCTATGCCACCTTTCAATTGCAGACTAGATGTAGAGATCAAAGTACTACAAGCTTCTTCTTCCTTTGTGGAGTGCGCTGACTTTTAGTGCTCCTTTTTCGTCCTTCTCAATGGCAAGAATGTTGTTTGGTGTATGCGGATTCTCTTCAGCCTTTACACGAAGGACCACATCATTGACACTCTTCTTAGGGGACCTTCTTGTCCTCACTTCTTTCTCTCTCTACTATGGGGATGATCATTGTACGTGGGTACCTCATCAAGTTGAGTTACCGAGACCCACTACTACTTCTTCTCCAATTTTTTTGAGTGAGTTTCATGTCTCTCTTTTGGGGGAGTTTTTCCCACTAGGTTTTCTCCTTTTCTCCACTTTATGAGAGATTTGCATTGTACGTGGGTACTTCATCGGACATGTTGGGGACCCACCTTCCTTTTCACTACTCAACTAAGTTGTGCTTATGGGGGTGTTAATGTAGGATATTTATTTTCCTTGTATTTGTTTATTTACTTGGAACTTTCCTACACTCATGCGATATGCTTGCTTAGTTGTAGTAGTTGTGTTGAGTTAGCTCACTAGTTAGGTTGAGTTAGCTTACCAGTTGTGTTCAGTCAGCTCACTAGTTGTGTGGAGTCAACTCTACTTCTAGTATCAATTAGTGAGAGTTATTCCCCACTGATCTAGGAGGAGGTTGCACATTCACCACCTATATGTATTTGACTTGCATCAGTCTATCTCATGGAGAATATGGAGCATATGGAACATTGAGTTGATTTGGAGCCATTCGTGCCTAGTGAATTTTGATTATATTGCATCTTATTGTTAGTTATTTCAATTTCTACAATTACTCATGCATTCGTTTTTCATCAGAGATCCAAAAACTCTAATAAACCTGTGCGTAGCTTAAGCGTGGAGCATTCCTTGGCGTTTTATTGTTTGGCGTTAGAGACAGCATGGAGAATTAAGCAACTTGAAAACGTGTAAGGCAAACTAATTTTACAGACTTAGAAGAAACAATGTTGCAGCCCGTGTGTGACATGTGGATGCAAGGAGCAACGTGTCATTCCAAGGAGAAGAATGATTCAACAAGTGAAGGCGTCAGACCTGTGTTTGTTGTCTTTCCATCATTACTGGGCGTGTTGGTGCTTGGCTATTTTTTTTTCGGCGCTTGCTGTTTTGGCTTGGCGTTTTGTTATTCATTGGGGATCAAGCGTGGAACATTGCAGATTTGTCAGGTTGCAAACTTGTTTGACATGGAGCATGGAGACTTGGCCGACTACCAGTGAAGGATCAAAAGCAACCAGCGTCCAAACACAATCACGGCTGTTTAGCGACCTCTGATTTTATACAGACCTGTAGCATCGACCAAGAGAAGAGAAACCCTGACCTGTACAGACAAAGGAAGAATTTGGCAGCGACCTGTTGTTTATTTAACTGTGCATGGTTTTGTTTTTGTCCTGATCCGTGTGACATCTTCTTTTACAAAAGTCTATTCTACTGTGGCGGTCAGCTACCTCTATTAATATCACTACCTGTTTTCTCTCGATTGGCGCGACCTGCCTGCGTGGGAAAAAAACGTGGAAGGAACCTGCAGTCAAAGAAGTGTGTGAAACTTACATTGTAAAGAATTTATCCAGCAACCTGCGTGTAGGAGATTAGCCTTTAGGAGACGTGTGGAAGTATTTCGAATCAATTGGAACAAACACAAGTTTAAACCCCAACTTCTTTTTTTTCATCAATTATGCTATGAAGTTGTAAGAGAAAAACATATTCATGTAGAACACGAACAATTAGTCACTAAGCTAAAAAAGCTAAAAAAGTCTATTATCCCAAGTAGCAATCGGAGCACATGACAATCGTTTTTAGAGATGTTAGCGATACTACAAGCAATCATAGATATGTGCAGTTTTTGAGAGACCAAAGTTAAGTCCAAGAGAGCACTAGTTTCTACTTTGTGTTTCTTAAAAGTCTTCAAAACTTGAAATTTAAGGACATAGTAGGTTAAGGACTACATGACCGAGTCTTTTTCGACGCCCGGTACCATATAGAGAAGAGTCGTGCCAAGCTCGAAGAATGCTACGATGTAGATTATGAACGTGAAATCAAATGCCCTCGGGTGCGTCTACGTCTCACTACACGAGCATACCGAGTTCACCTCTTCATCTACAATTTTTACAAGTGAGAACACATCTGGTTGTAATGATTCTCAGAAATTCAGACGTCGTCCTCGCCACATGAAGCAAAAGGGATGCATCGCGACTCAAAAAGATGGTGAATAATAAGAAGAAGATGATGATTTGGGGTACATTTTTAAAAACAATGTAATAAGGGGGAATGTTAGCATAATACAAGATTGTCTCCACATAGGTCTTTGATTTGGTAACAACCCACTCATAACTCGCCTAACCAGTGGACTCATCCCTTTTGTATTTATACTTGTTATTACATTGTATAATAAATCAAATATTTATGTTTTGTTGTGTTTACAAGTGTGTACCAAATCAAAAAGACTTTAGAAACTTCAAGTAAATATGATTGCTAATTTTAAAGCCAAATTCCACAATATTTGCTAGTATCCTACTTGCTTGTACCAAAATGGGGGTTGTGGAATAGGGTTTGGACATCCATCATACCGTAAAGGATAAAGGACATGTGTCAGATGAAGTTACAAACGTCTTGGTAGACATGTATGCAAAATGTGGAAGAATAGACAAGGCATGTGAACTTCCTCAAAGAGGTGTTCTTGTGGAATTCCATGATAGCAGGATATGCACAAAATAGATTTTTCTAGAAGGATTTATAGATTTGCAAGTAAATGCAATTGGCAAGTGTAAAGCCAAATTCCACAATTTTTCCTTGTGTTCTATGTACATGCAAGTACGCAGTTTAGTGGATGTAGAGGGTTGTACATACTTCAATCACATGAGAAGCCCTTATTACATTACACCCACAATTGATCATTATGTGAGCATGGTTGACCTTCTTTCCCTTGTTGACTATCTTGATCAGACACCCGTAACTTTATCATTAAGATTCCGAGTTAAACTTGTGATAGTTATGTGGAAGTTCTTTGCAGTGGTCGGAAAAAGGAGAATGTGTGCTTTTTTACTAGGGTTTGATTCTCTTCGAAAAAGAACAAATATCCATTTACGAGACAATGGGGTTAAGATTTGGTGTACGGACATTTGTGTGTAGCGAGATATTGGAATGTCTTGAAATACAGAGTTAAATGAATGTGGTTTCCCTTTTCTAGATGTGCAACTCAATATTGGTAAGGGCGAGATATTGAAATGGACTTAAATACAAAGTTTGAGTAAAACATAGTAAGATCAAAATAGATGAGCTCGAACATTCGAACTATATCCTGCAATCATTGGTGTCCATGATGCCACTTTTTTAGGGTGTTTTGTCAAACAATTCGCATGCCATTTGCATGCTCCCACATTTTACATACATATGCGGTAGAGTAATTAAAGTGTCAAACAAACGATATCTCCACAAATACATTCAAAACCCACTTATAAGTGCCATAGGAGACATAATACAAATGCATGAAAACAAAACATGGCAAAAGAGAAGGAATTGATACCTATTCGACCTCATATTACTTGCCTCTACTTGCGGTTGGTCATGGTTTGGATGACATGAGTAACGATATTCTAGCCTCGCATCCCCCTTTGCTATGAAATGTACATAGTTTTCCATGACGGTGGTATGTACTAACCCTCCAAACCACATTCAATACGTGTCCCACTTGCAATATAGTATGGGAGCGAGATCATTTTTTTAATAAATAATGTTGTAGGTAAAGGGTGAGATTTGATGGTGAGGGTATTTAGAAACAAAAATATAATTTTGTCTCTAATTAATGTCTCAAATCACCCCCTTATACTAGTGGTGGTTGTTAAAAAATTTGACCACCCAAATATGAGAAATGTTAAGTTATAGTAGATCTTGTTTTTAAGACAACTAACACCCAAAAATAACAAGAAAATCATTGTGGAAAGCAGCCCAAGATCTTTTAACACCCCTGCATCTCCAAAAATATACATGACAAACTTAGGAATGTTACAAATAGGATATTTCAAAGGGTTGACAACAATAAAATGTATGTTGTCATCAACTCACAATCTATGAAAGAAAAGCTTCCACGTAGTGCTTTTGACAATGACAACAACTTTAGACTCCCGAATGATAGCGCCAAAATACTTCTATTTATCTTCATCAAAATTGCATTTCCACTTTAAATGCAACCTTTGTTCCGAAGATAATTGTGGAATAAGTTTCCAATAAACACATTTGAACAAGAACGGTCCTTAACAAAATTGCACTTACTTTCAAACATAAGTCGAATTTATAGAACTTGTGACACTTTGATGACAAGGAGATCTCATATAAACAATCGGCATATCCACGTTGAATGGTATTTAATGCGTGAGCATTAACACTCGTTATAAAAATAAAAAGCAGCCAACGCATTAATTAACGCCAATTTAAACATGAACACAATACCACTATTCATTATTTGTTTAACTGTACTTGCTCGAAGAGGTTACACACACCAACAGATCTGGTGCTTAGGTGAAATTACCTTTTCTTTCCAGCTTCCACCATTTCTCGTGTGATGATAAGGATTGAGGGACGACTTTCTTTTATCATGATTCATGGCGGGCCTGATAAGCCTACATTTTCAACGTACTACGTTTGTTTACATCACCTCTCATCGAAAACAATAACAATGCAGCCATGATAGGAAAAAGTCAGCCAAACGCCTCTCTAAACGAGGATTCAACCGACCATTTTACTTGGGGCGAGGAACACCGACCTCCTGTTATCACTTGAGGTGGCGGCCTCCCTTCAAATTATTAGTGGAAAGGACAGTTCCACACAATATCTTTTTCTGAGAAATATTAGACTGTGGATGCAATCCACGTGAGTTACATCAATACCAGTTATTCTTACTCAATTCCCCATATCAAATGCACTATTCAATTAGTCTCTCCTTTTGCTCCTTGGAATTGGAACCTGAGATCAGATATACGGCCATATAATTCCACAACAATAAAATTGCATTTTTCTAAGAGCCAAATTCATCAATCCACAAGTTTCTCTAAGATATGTGTCAAATTTTAATGGAAGCTGATTGATTAGTCAAACTGACTTTCGTAAATCATAAATGCCCAACGGTCATATTATAGATTTTTTCCAATGCTACGTTAGTGACCAATTTTGAGGATTTTTTTGGGTTCGTTGTGGAAGAGATGATAGTTTTACCCCATAATTCCACCAGTTTTGAGGTACACAGATTTGGCAATAGCGGGAGGTCACATTATAACATTTTTGTCACTAAATAGGGTTTCGACACTGACGTGGGAGCAATATTTCTGTTTGCAAATCATGTATACCTAACTAGATTGTTTCAGTGAGTGACGAGGGTTAAACGTGTCGTACAAGTCTCCTTGGATCGAGGAGGATACCCAAGTTTATTCAATGCATTAATCCCTGACAAAAGGGCAGTATTAGGGTTGGGACTTGCGAGATACCTTCCTTTTCTCATGTCCTGCGCACATGGGGGCAAAAAGCGCGCTTTAGCGCACTTGCACCCTCCACAAAGGTGCAGCCGTACAGGGCTTCGCGGCAAGCAAGGAGTGCAGCCCAGTGCCCCTTCCATTCGATCTACAGAACTGTCAAAATCAATCAATTCGCTATCAATTTTTGTATATCTTCAAAAGAAAACAGTGAATTTTTATTAAATTTTTGTTGACGTGATGTGAACAGGGACAGGCTGGGCTTGGCGCCTTTGCAAGCATGTGCGTGAACTGGGGGTCAGGGCCGTCTGACATCAGCAAATGAGCCCCGCCTTTGGGCTTTGCTTGGGCAAAGATGTGCGCGGGACTTGATCGTACTCGTATTACACGTGCACAACTTCTCCCTCGATTTTAAGAATATTGAATATTTTGATCAATTGTCACTACGCCCTTTTACATTACATGAAGTACGTGAGAGTTTATAATGCGTTTTCCTCAACAATGATCAAAATTGAAGGGAAATGCATAACACTTCACAATGCCTATTCCTTAATAATAATAATTAAATTTGCGGACATCACATGACAGTTCACAATGGAAATTTGTTACATTACACTCACAATTTATAATGTTGGTTCTTAGCAATAAATTAATTCCTTATTAGCGTGTAGAAGCTACGACACAAGATGAATTTGATAGAATAACTTGAAGAAGACACTTAGGTGTTTTAGCACCAAATCTATAAAATTATTGCTCGTGAGGGTTTGAATGTATATTTTACTTTGAAGAGCCCTTTGTCTATTGGTGTTGATGTATGGCTTTCAATGAGTTCATCAGGGAACAAGTTTTGTTAAGTGCAAAGTTGGAGACACCCAACACAGAGAGTCAAACGGTTGAGGCCAAGATCGTGCCCCAAGTGATTTCTATATGCTCCATTTAGAATTTAGGCATAGATGTCATCAAACTATGTAACCCAGTGCCCAATTATAAGACATCCTAAAGGTGCTCAATCAAAAAAATGTTTATCTTTTAATTTAATTTTTTTGAACAACCTTTCATAAAAATTCATGTATTATAACAATGATCATAATAGAATTTATTTATTCGTGTGAGTTGATTTCAACAAAGGTTTTTTTGTAGTATGTGTAAAATCAATGATTAACTCTTATGTTATAGGGCTGTTTATAGTTTTTATATATTAATAACATAATTATATTATAATATTGATTTATGATTGATTTTATTTATAAATTTATCATACTTAATTTAAATTAAAAAATGAAAAAATCGTTTAGTTAAATTATGAATAATAATATTGGAATATTCTTCAAGTTAGAATACACACAAGTTTTTAACTATTTTCACTATACAATATATAATCGGTGTTATTATACAATTAATGTTTTTATTTTGTAAACACCTAAGTTTTTATGGGATTAATTAATAATTATTGTGCTAATATATTTATGTGTTTATTGATAATTAGTCTAAGTTAAGCTCTTATCATTGCATGTTCTTTATGTTGTTTACATTTTGATTTGTTTGTTTTTAATTTAATATAAAATTTGATATTTCTCTAATTCATATGGTTCTATGCAACAATTCCATAAAGTTATTTCTCAAATGATTTGAATGTTTATCTTTCAATTTAATTTTTGGAAATGCCTTTCATAACAATTCAAAGCTAATTATTATAAATAATGATCATCATAGAATTCATTTATTTGTGTTAGTTGAATAGAATTGATTTCTACGTAGATTTTTGTAGTATGTGTAAAATCAATGATTACCTCTTTCGTTATAAGGACTTATAATGTTTTATAGTTTTTGTATATTATTAACATAATTATATAATTATATTGATTTATGACTCATTTAATTTATAAATTTATCATAAATCAATTAAATTAAACAATGAAAAAATCGTTCAATTAAATTATGAATAATAATATTGAAATATTCTTCAATTTAGAATACATACAAGTTTTTAAATGTTTACACTATATAATATACAATCAATATTATTATACAATTAATTTTTTTCTTTTGTAGACACCTAATTTTATAATGGGATTAATTAATTATTATTGTGGTAATATATTTAAGTGTTTATTGATAATTGGTTTAAGTTAAACACTTATCAATTAATGTTGTTTATGGCATTTACATTTTGATTTGTTCATTTTTTATTTTATATAAAAATTGATATTTCTCTAATTCACATTGTTTTATATGACTATTCCATAAAATTATTGCTCAAAGGGTTTGAATGCTTATCTTTCAATTTAAATTTTTGAAATACCTTTCATAAAAATTCATGCTATTTATTATAAAAATGATCATCACATAATTTATTTATTTGTGTCAATTGATTGAAATTGATTTCAAAATAGATTTTTGTAGTATGTGTACCATCAATGATTAATTATTGTGTTATAGGGACTTATAATGTTTATATTTTTTATATATTATTAATATAATTATATAATTATATTGATTTATGACTGATTTTATTTATTAATTTATCATAAATCAATTAAATAAAAAAAAATAAAAAAGTTCAATTAAATTATGAATAATAATATTGGAAAATTATCTAAGTTAGAACACACACAAGTTTTTAAATTTTTCACTACTATACATATACAATCAATGTTATTATACAATTAATTTTTTTATTTTGTAGACACTTAATTTTTATGGGATTAATTAATTATTATTATGCTAAAATATTTACATGTTTATTGATAATTGTTATAAGTTAAGCTCTTATCAATACATGTTCTTTATGTTGTTTACATTTTGATTTGTTCATTTGTATTTTATATAAAATTTGAGATTTTTCTAGTTCACATTGTTTTATACGATTATTCTATAAAATTATTGCTAAAAGGGTTTGAATGTTTATCTTTCAATTTGTTTTTTTGAAATGCCTTTCAAAACAATTCATGTGTTTTATTATAAACAAGGATCATCATAGACTTTATTTATTTGTGTTAATTGAATTAAATTGATTTCAACATAGATTTTTGTAGCATGTGTAAATTAATGATTATCTCTTGTGTTATAGGGAATTATAATGTTTATAGTTTTTATATATTATTAGTATAATTATATTGATGTATGAATGATTTTATTTATAAATTTATCATAAGTCAATTAAATTAAAATATAAAAAAATCATTCAAATAAATTATGAATAATAATATTGGAAAATTGCCCTTCTATGAAATTGCAACGATGATTGACATGTATGTCACTTTGGAAGGAAGATATGTGATTGTTTCTCTCAAACATCTAGTTTTCTTAAATCCTTTTAAAAGGAATATACATATTTGATTTTCGCATTATCTCTTAAACTCCTTGGAACTCTTTTTTCTTGAGTTTCAAAATCACACCCATTACCACCCCCTCCATCAAAGACTCATTTTGTTGCTTCACTGTCATTGCCTTTCCCAGCACCCTTCAATCCCCATCACCCCGCCTCCCCTAACCCTGGTCCTTCCACTTTGCCCCCACTACTCCTTTAGGTCAAAGGAAGATCAGAACCAAAAACCCATTATACCCTATCAATCATCCTTTCCCCTCCCAAAGAAACCTTCATAACAACAAAGACATTGAGTCTGCTAAAAATTGCTACACATTAGCACCCCTACTAGTGCCTCTCTCTACGGAAAGGAAGGAAGCCCTTCTTAATAAAATTGTAAAAGCTGGGAAAGGAGAGGTCAGGGTTTTGAAAGAAGAGCTCAAACAAGTTTCCAAGAGAGAAGGCAAAGGAAGCTGCAAAATGATCCTGAACAAGATAATGATCAGATTTTGGAAGTCTACAAGAAGTTAAATTCAACTTGGATAACAGAATGGTAAATATAAAAGGACACTACTAGAAGTAGGGTTGTTTATCAACAATGTTTTCCACAAAATAATGTTTTTGTAGAAAATTTGTGGATTAACAACAATAAGTGAATAGATTCTATAAAATACAAAGTAGATATTTCACAATTTCATAAAAGTAAAATTTAAACTTGTGAAAAATTCACATTTTCAAATTTTCTTTACCAAAAATCTAAAATGTATCATTCTATAATATCCATAAAATGTAAAAGTGTATGCATTATATACAAAATCAACTCTAGGAATTCATTATATCAATAAAATTAATCATGCATCCAATTCTTACCATTTGTAAGGTTCATTTTTTCTTTTAAAACATTATTATGGATTATTTACAAAGTGTAAAATAGATGGATTGTGTATGATCTACACGATTAGAAATAAACTTATTTATTCACAATATTATCCACAAAATAATTTTTTTATAGAAAAATGTGAATTATTAACACCAAATGAATATTTTTTCCAAATACAATGTAGAGAATCCACAATTTTACGGGATATCTATTACTATTTTATTGTGGACAAATCACATTTTCACCTTGTAGTTTGAAAAATATAGGCTTTTAAAACTCTAACTTATCGATTTAATTTTTCTTCTTTTTGTTAAGAATTATTTTAGACTATATATCTGACATTTATATTGTTGTCAAAATTTCAAACATAAATTTAAGATACAATTAATAATTCCGTAAAAAAATCTAACTTAAATTAATATAAAATTTTCACAGTATATAAAAAATAATTAAATAACTAACCAATTTAGTATGCGAAAATAATATATTAAAAATTTTGTAGATAAATATATTTAAGTAATTTTCATGTTAAATTTCCAATTATAACATGCAATACCCATTAATGGTTCATGTGCCACATAAGGGACGAATCCTTTTTAAGATAATGTAGACTTGGTTTTAGTTTGAGATATTTTGCCACTTGAAATTTTCTTATTAAAAAAATTTGTTAAGCACCATCAATCCCACTACACGGATCAATCTACAAATAATCATCACCGTAGATTTCAAGCTACACGGATCAAGTAAAAATATCATTAGCTGTCCATTAATATATTAAAAGATTGAGATTTATTTCCTAAGTTAGCGGTCAAATAACTGAAAAAGCGTCACTTTTAAATGCAAGGGATCAATACAGCCCTCTTTTAGGGGTTTGTTGATATATGATACTCTACATCTGATTTTTTATGATTTACAGAAAGCCGCTGCCTAAGGTGAGGTAAATGTATATGAAGGGTTAATGTATATATTTATCTAATCAAAGCTGTCAACAAAGTGTTATAGTATGAGATCAAGTGAGAAGCCCTTTGAGCCACGGTAAAGTGTTTGGGAATTATATTTTACATATACATTGTAATCACTAGTGTTTGGGAATTATATTTCATGATTTTGAGAAATCCTTAAAGCAACGTAATTTCTTTCATTGCTGTAATAATTGCTCCCTTCAAAATAAATTTTGGGAAAATTATGCAGAAAGAAATTGAAAAAATTGTGGTCTATGCAATGATACGAATGGAAAACAAAGTTAAAAGATTTTAGTTAGTAAATATGGCAGAAATGTTACAGAGAGTTTTATAAGGAACATATGTAATGGATCATTGTTTTTTATCAATCCTCACATATATACATTTTGATATGTTTTGATTAATATATTTTTTGTTATTTTGATATATACCATAAATTAACTTTTTTAATAAAAATTTATTAATATTACATCCATTTATCTATTAAATGTTATTAAAAACATTATAATATCTATGAAATTCCTAAATCACATTAATGGTATTGGATATTTAAATAGAGATTGTACTATGAATAATGTGTTTTCCATAGAATGATATGTCAAAATATTTTCAAATCTACAAATTCTATCCTTATTTTGTTACTCTCAGTAATAAATAAATTCCATCCATATTGTCTTTTTAAAACGTGATCTGTATTTTCTGATGTTACTATTTTTTAGATGAGAAGTATAAAATGAACTTCTCGTTTTCAATTTTGTATAATTTTTTAAATGTTTGGCCTCGTATAATAAATCATTCACTATCCTGTGTAATTTTGGTTTTTTGGAGGGCAAAGTATTTTTGTATACTTATGTGCAATTTATTGGTTATGCTCAGAATTTCTTTTATTTAATTTAAATTAATTAATTTTTATCTTTCACATGACTTTATCTATATATTACTAAAAATAATTTATTTACTTTGAATGATTGTCATTCTATTGAATTTTTATTATATTATTTTCATAAATCAATTATAATTAAAAAATATTTATTTATGATTTATATTATATATGGAATCTTTTATTAATTTTTTAACATTGATTTTAAATTATGGAAATTTATAAAGCTTATAATAGTAAATTTTAAATTTATTTGTGGATAGTAAAATTAACCTATAATTATTATGATGCATGTCATAATTTTAAAATTGTGGATGATGACACTATGAAATTTGTAAATATACACACAAATTTTTTAATTGTAGGTGTGTAACAATATTAAAATTATGACAACTTCCACAATAATAATATTGTGGAATTTTCACACTTATTTTCATTGTAGATATTTTCACAAATTTTGTCACATTTTATGTTTCTACAAAATTATTGTGGGTGGAGTCCACAAATTTGGATTCACAATTTGAACTAAAATATCCACAAAGAAAATGTGGAAAATTTGTGGATACAATACCCTTTATCTTGTAGTGGGAAGACATGATTACACCCTTTACTCTTCTCAAGCCTATTTATAAATTCATGGAGAAACATGTCAAAAGCGTTTGCATGCTTTGTGACATTCCTGTTGCCATTTGGGAGTCGAGACTAGAACGAGACTTGATTCTCTCACAACTAGACAAGAAGGATCCCTCCCATGTCACTTCCCTAGCACTCTTCACCTCTCTGCAGAAGGTGAGGACAAAGATTGATAGAGCAGACAAGTGAAGAAGACTGTCCTTACTCCTAGTTTTCTATTTTGTTATTGTTAGGATGTTGTTTTCATGTTTCTTTGTTGCAATTTTGTTACTGTTTGATCCTTTTTGTATAGTTTCTTAGATAACTATAGTTGGTTACTCATGTATAACCTAGATGTTGATCCAAGATTGATGTATTTACTACATTATATGGCTTTTGAGCCTTTTTGTAATAGGGTATAGTCCCTTCAAAACTATCGATTGCATTATCTACTCTATCTGGATTTTGAGCCCTTTTGTAACAGGGTATAGTCCCTTCAAAACTATTTACTCCTAATAAAAATAATAATATTGGAAAATTCTTCAAGTTTGAATACACAAGTTTTAAATGTTTTCACCATACAATATACAATCAATGTTATTATACATTAATGTTTTTATTTTGTAGACACCTAATTTTTATGGGATTAATTAATTATTATTGTGCTAATATATTTACGTGTTTATTGATAATTGGTCTAAGTTAAGCTCTTATCGTGCATGTTCTTTATGTTGTTTACATTTTGATTTGTTCATTTCTATTTTATTTAAAATTTGAAATTTCTCTCATTCACATCGTTCTATGCAATTATTCCATAAAATTATTGTTCAAAGGGTTTGACTATTTATCTTTCAATTAGATTTTTTTTGAAACGCCTTTCATAACAATTCATATTATTTATTATAAACAATGATTATCATAGAATTTATTTATTTGTGTCGATTGAATGGAATTTATTTCAACATAGATTTTTGTAGCATGTTTAAAATCGATGATTAAATCTTGTGTTATAGGGTCTTAAAATGTTTACAATTTTTGTATATTATTAATATAATTATATTGATTTATGAATAATTTTATTTATAAATTTATCATAAGTCAATTATATTAAAAATTAAAAAATGTTCAATTAAGTTATGAATAATAATATTGGAAAATTCTTCAAGTTAGGATAGTGCCTGCTTATTGAGGGTCACTCTCCTATTGAGATGCTTGAAGTCGTTCTTACAATCCTCGTGGAAGATGGTAGCAGAACGGACGGTGGTGGATAAGCACAAGAAAGGACACACCAAACCAAAAACCACCATCGTTCCAGACAAGGTTTAAGTCTTGTCTTGTTATCTACTTTTATTATTTATCCGGGCTAGGGGTGTGTTGCTTTTATGTTGTGTTTAGGTCATTGGTTAGATGTGGGTTGGTTGCGCGCTACTCTATCTTGGTTTGTTTTTGTTGTGCGGTTTAGTTTCCCTTTTCTTGGACCAGCTTCTTTACCTATCTGGGTACTTCGACCCTCTATTTTATGCTCTCTTTTGTAATATATGGGTTTTGACCCCGCCATTCTCTTGGGTAGATTCCTCCAAAACCTTTTACCAATAATAAAAAAAATACTCAAAGTTTTTAAATGTTTTCACTATCTGATAAGCATCAATGTTATTATTATACATTAATGTTTTTATTTTGTAGACACCTAATTTTTATGGGATTAATTAATTATTATTGTGCTAATATGTTTATGTGTTTATTGATAATTGGTATAAGTTAAGCTCTTATCTATGCATGTTCTTTACATTTTCATTTGATTGTTTTTTATTTTATATAAATTTGAGATTTCTCTAATTCACATCGTTACATGTGAATATTTAATAAAATTATTGTTCAAAGGGTTTGAATGTTTATCTTTCAATTTAATTTTTTTGAAATGCCTTTCATAACAATTCACACTATTTATTATAAACAATTATCATCATAGAATTTATTTATTTGTGTCGATTGAATGAAATTGATTTCAACATTTGCGGTATGTGTAAAATCAATGATTAACTCATGTTTTAGGGACTCATAATGGTTATGATTTTTGTATATTATTAATATAATTATTTTATTATATTGTTATAGGGACTTATAATGTTTATGGTTTTTATATTATTAATATAATTATATTGATTTATAATCAATTTTATTTATAAATTTATTACTAATTAATTAAATAAAAATATGAAAAAAATGTTCAATTAAATAATGCATAATAATATTGGAAAATTCTTCAAGTTAGAATACACACAAGTTTTTAAAAGTTTTAACTATAAAATATACATTCGATGTTATTATACAATTAATGTTTTTATTTTGTAGACACATAAATTTTTATGGATTGATTAATTATTATTGTGCTAATATGTTTCCATGTTTATTGATAATTTGAATGAGTAAAGTTTGTCCCTCCACTAATTTCAAGGTTCTTATGATTGAACACGAGTCACAAGTAACACTTTATGTAAGTCAACATTCAATTTTATACATGCAAGTGTCCAACTATCTTTATTTTTCTTTACGTGAAATTAGTATCAACTAGATTGAATCTCTAAATGTTTGACTTGAATTTAAATATAAGGATGCTTAAGAAAAATTTAATAGATATTAATGTTATAAAGTTTCAATATCATTCTTACACAAAAAGAATAACTTAATGTGTGATCATTTGTGTCAGCCCTTATATCCCTAAATGCATTAATGAATTTATATTTTAATTGATTTCTTAACATATTTAAATTAAGACCATATTAATGTGCAAGCCAATATATATTGGGCATGAACGCTGACCAAAAGAGACACAAAACTAAATAAAACAATGCTACGAATCAAAATGATTTAGAAAAGGAAAGAATTCATTTTCTTGGAGATGTGACCATTTTCAATTGGTACAAAAAGGTCCACATGTTTTGAAAGTGGTCAAGACCGCATTAAAGAACATCAATATATGGGATAGAGAAAACCAAAAGAAAGAGGGAAAATTGAAGAGCTTAAATAGTCAATATATTCCATTGTCAAGTTTTGTCAATAAATAAGTCAATATATCTATTTATACATATGTGCATGTATAGGTGAGTTAGTAAGGCAATTGACTAGGAAAGTTGTGGTTAGTAATTCGAATCATTGTATTATTTCTTTTGTAACAATTGACATAGAGCATGTCGATTGTTTATGTGATTCCAAGTAAAACAAGGTCATGGGAGACAAAAATGAAAATTGCATGGACATACAAGTTTGACATAGGGAGAATTAGCGACAAGAGACCCACAATAGAGTTAACTAAATGGTCAATAGTATAAGAAATACAAGTCCACATTTGACGACATACGATAATATGCCTAATAAGAGCCTAGCTTGGACCAATAATCAATAAATACATAAATACAAAAAAATCAAAACATTTAAGTAGTCAATGTACCAAAATTAAGTGTCTCAAACCCTTGATCCTTTACTCTAATAATTAATTTGTATTGAATAATTATGCTTGTTTGTTCAAACCTTCCTTTCTCTAACTCGATAACCTCATAATCCTAATAAAACTTAGTTTAAATGCTTTTAAATATTTGTTTGAATACCCCAAATAAAATATAAGAGCTCAATACATTTTAGAATTACTTCTATGACTATAATCTTCATTTGTTAATTAAATCACATGTGAGATTTTTGTCATAAATAGTTTGTTACAATACAGCTTTTTTTTTTTTACCGAAAACAAATCCCTGAACCCTAAAGTTCATTTGGCTCATGTGCTTCTTAAAACTTTATCACCATATACTTCTTTTATTCACGACTACCACAAATAGTATCCGAATTTCCATAGTTTTTGAAAAAACTTATTGAACCATGGATTCAAAGTGACGTGGTCACAAATACATCTCCCTTGTCCTCTGCACTTTTAATTTATCACGTGAATGTTAATGATCTTCATAGTCTTCTTTGAAATTCTGGATATTTTAATTTATCCTATTGCTTGCTGGATCTTTTCAAGCAAGTCATACTACGATTCTTGCTATTTAATGTGGGTTAATTGAATGTGATGTATAAATAATTTTCAGTTTTATTTTCTCCTTCTCAACCACAATTCCATACCATTCATCAGTACTAAAGAATGGTAGCCTCGTCCGGCACCTACGAATTACAATAAAGTTGAAGTAGGAATATCCCAAGGGCTCGTGTTTATACTCTTCAATACATCATACAGATTTGACTGCAATGGAAGGAAACTACAAACACCAACATTCCCTTGCAGGGAAATGCTGCTAAGTATATTGTTCTTGAAGAAGTCCTCTGGTTGTTGTTGATTTCGTTGGTAGTTGATGTAGGCATTAGGCGAGACACTATTATTCTCGGGCTGATAATGGATATCTGGAGCAGGCATCTGCAACATGTAATTCTTTACCGCTGAAGGATCATCATAATGGGATTGATCACTGGTGTTTGATAATTCCAAATCCGGCAGAGAGCATGGAATTGATTTCACACGACCGTACTCGCACAAGTCCTCAGCGTAGCAGTCGATATGTGTTGGTGTTATGTGATCATAGGGAATGAAGTTTGTAGGAACAGGAGGTGTTTGGATACCTTCCAATGTCTGAAGATGGTCCATGACGTTGTAGTTATTAATGTTGCAGCTTGCTCTATACATTGCTGGTGCCCACGTCGGATGAGGAGCTCTCTGTACCACTGTACTTTTTTGAATATACGACATATAGCCCAAGAATCCTGAATATGCATATAACAGCGTACACACGTTCAAGTCAATAACACTAACAAATACACAAAATATACTAAAGAGAAAATCTCATCAACACATTATAGTGTGAATACATAGCATATAGAGAGAGAGGATAGACATTAGAACGTAAGAAAAACCAGAGAACCAGAATACCCAAGTGGGTAAAGGAGGAACTGAACCCAAAGGACAAGGACACCATTTTTTTCAACATGACATCAGCTGTGATTTTAGAACATGGATCTATAACGGGAGTGCAAACATACATTAGGGGAAGATCCTTGTTGAGAGGTGTTTTGCAGGTATAGGAGAGAGAGGTGATCAGAGGGAAGACGGAACTCATGCATCATCCAGTCTGTTTTAGTCCCTTTTGCAGCCCTTCCTTTGTAAAAGACAAGAGACTTCTTGAGGCCAATGCAGAGGGTGCCATCAGAAGAATAAATGGGTCGGTCGGTGCCTGTCGCCTTCCAGAACCCTGCACTGGTCACCCTGTTGGGTCTGTTGCTGTTGCGGTATTTCCTGTCGCGGGGACAGTAAAAATACCATTCTTTCTCTCCCAGGCTCGCCATCCCTTCTTGTACGGTTGCCAATAACACCATTCAGATTCATTGCAAATTAAAAGCTTTAAAAACAAGATCCTACATAATACTACTGACAGAGAATTTATTGTTAACATACTTGGAAGATCCCACGGATCAAATTTGTAGATATCGAGCTGTTTGATGAGCTCAATGGACAGCGGCCTCTTCTGCACTTTTCTACGTAGATAAAATGCAACGAGTTCCTCGTCGGTAGGATGGAACCTGAACCCTGGTAACATTATCTCATCTCCTTGATCTAACTCATTTTTCTGCTCCATATCTTTTAACTGAATTGTGCCCAATGCTCTACACTGAAGCCTGTCATCAACTAACTGAATGGTGGTGGTGAAAGTCGTGAAAGTGGTGAAGGGGTTGCTCCCTCATTTATGGAGAGGGCGAGGGTTGCACGGCGATGCTTAGGGCGGGTTTCAGGGTCTGTTAATTGATAGAAAAGACCGTCTGTCAGCGCAGAAATCTCCTTCACTATACAAAAATCGAATGACACCAACGTGGGGGACACATCCACTGCATAATCTCCTTCCAAATTCCAAATATACTCTCTGAAACTTCCCTCTGTCATACCCCTGACCATTTCATTCATTTTACCATTCCCAAAACTACATATACTTTACTCTATATCATTCTATGCTGTGATCGAGGGTGTAGTGAGCATGTGGAATCGTATTAAATATAGGATAGACCCTATCTACATGCCCAATTTCCCCCTTGTGTCAGGGCTTTGCGTAATAAAAACTGTATGGCATGGGTATCTGCCCCGGTCAAACATAAGCTCTACTACCCGTTTGACCTCACAAAATCAACAAGATAGGGGAAGAATTTTCTGCTCATTTTCCACTCAATTTTAATCAGTGTTGAGACACTATTTTGGGGCACATATTGTCACCGTGCCAAAATCACTTCAGAATGTACTGCCATACATAGTAAGCACCCTAGAAAATATATTATACCATCCCCACACCATGCATGCTTGTGTGGGTCCCGCTTCTTTGACTTGGCAAATGAGTGTGTGGCAGGTTTGATTATGTGGCAGTCACCGGTATTCGAAATAATAAAAATGTAACTAGTATAAATATCACATCCTAGAGCACCAAACTATCATTAAGTGTATATTTGAAATGTGAAATCGAGAATAGATGGATTCAAGAACTAGCACTCAACCAGGTTTGAAACCAACACAATAAAAAGAAACCAAAATCCACCATTAGTGTTGCTTAACCAATACCCATGGACCACCGTCATTGCAAACCAAAGGTGGGTGAGGTATGATGCCAAAGGTGTTCGATTAGCAAGACATGAGCCGAACCGAGGGCATTTTTTAGATGGCAACAAGAGATTACCATAAACCCTAACTAGGAAGGTGGTGCTCGAAATAAGTGTTGTATTTATTTACTATGCAAGAGCCATATAATTCTTTTTATAAATGCCCAATGTTTGTTATTTACACCCAACATGCATATTCCCTTGCCTCTACCATTCCCCTCCCCCAACGAAAAACTTGCATGGTGTAGTATCCAGGAACTTGTAAAAACCCAAACCTTACTGGAATTTTCCACATTATATTCACTGTAAACAAAACCCAAATTATTTTTAAAAACCTTATGTGCGTGTTGTCATATATATGATGCCCTGTATGAAAAATAACACATGTTGACATAAATAGTTTGCACTAGACTCGTGTTCCACCTGTAAAACCCAAAAGGGAAAAACAAAGAATGAAGTGAATAATTTGAATGAACACTTTGAGCGAGTTTGAAGCCTTCAAATGGTATTGAGTTCAAATAATTCCCACTTCCCACCAAAAAGGACATTATAATCCTTCATGCTCAAATTCATCAACAACAATATCCTTTTGTTCCCCTCTTTTCTTTGAGGTATGGGTAGTTGGAGAGCATGGATGTTGATCTACTTGTTAGGTGAAAACAATAAGATTATACCTTTTAAATTGATTATTTGGGAACATAATTTATATTTAGTATTAATGGGTTTTAATTTGCATTCTACCATTGGAATTATAAAATTTAAACCAAAATATAAGAAAAAGGGACAATATGCCTCGAGAAAAATATGATATCACAGGGGGTGCAATTATTGTAGGATATGTATAAAATAATTTTGTTGGAAAGGCATTGATAACTTTTAGTAAATGTAACCGGGAGGTGTAATCCTAGACACACAACATTGGTTCTTTTTAGAAGTCATCAAATTTGGTTTGGGGATTCAAATTTTCCCCTTACACTTTGTTATGAGGAAACTAAGTCTTCTAGAATGTGTATGGAATAAAATACTATGAGGAAATGTGTTAGAAAGATCAAATGCGCACATAAATATTTAGATCAAATGTTATATTGTACTACATAATTTCTATTGTGGCGTGACTAAAATTTGATAAGTTTTCTTAAAATACCAATAATCGTATTTGTGGACCAAATCTAAAATATAATGTTCCATTAAAGATTTCAAATGATAAAACAATAGTTTGTGTATTCAAAGTCCAGTAAAATGAAGGCATACTATATTTCCCATTGATTAAACTAAAATGGAATATGGAGCACATAATTTAGCTTAATCTAATTCTATGCACACCAATAAATAACAACTAAATAAGTGAAAGAAATGACCCAAACAACTAAGTAAATGAAATGTCAAACCCTAGATGTGTAAAAAAGGGTTAGAGAAGCTTAGCTGATTCGCGAGACTATTCGGGATCGTGTCGCATTGAAGACCAAATGAATAGGAGGAGGAAGTGACTACATTGAGGCTCGAAAAGTGTAGATGCCACCTATCTAAGTAAGTAAAGGGCACACTGAAAGGGATGGGGAACATGGGGTGCCTTGGTATGATATCCGAGTGCCTTGGTTTGCAAAAATGACTAGGGAACCTCCTCCAAGGTGGCGCTAAATGAGTTCTTGCCTTCGCTTCCTATCACGTGAATGTTCTAAACCGCACTTTGGATGTTGTTGTAAATCGAGATAAAGAAAGTACTTGTAAAACCCCAAGTTGAGCATCAAAACCCTAAAAATAAAGATGCATATGAAGGGGTCGAGTCTGTCCTCATTAGCCATAATGGCGGACTTACTAAATAACGATGTATGTACTACATTTCATACCCAAATGTAGTTCTAGGTGTGTGTGTGTGTGAAAATCATGCCCTAGGTGCTCTTGTGCCAGTCACACTTTGTGAAGTAGCGAGAAATAACTAGATGTAGAATGTAAATAGATGGTGCATGGAATAAAATAAAATCCCCTCCTATGAAGTGTGATGTAGATGAACCAACCTTGTCCCTTATGATGGAGCTAGATGGATGAAAATGGAGCTCTAGATGCCTTGGATGGATGCAACCTTAGGTGGTGATAGTAAGTGCTTAGTGTTTGGTCCCTCATTATGGTCTCATAACTTTATATTTATATGGTTCTCTTATTCTAATTTTGTAATTAACCCCGAAAAGGCTGACCACTAAAAATATGGAAAGCTCAAACAACTAGAAAGTGCCCAAAAGATAAAAGTAAAGTGCAAAGAGGATTGGGGCACCCAAATGGGAGAAGGGCGCACAGGGCACCCGGTCCTTGGATGGCGCACCGGTTAGGAATAGGAACACCGCAGAATGACAAAAATTGACAGGGCAAGTACATACAAGAGGTCGGAAGTGATGACAAAAATAAAGTAAAATGGCCAAAGGACATGGGTTAATTAGTACTTTCTTCACTCAAAAACCATATGAATAGTAGTATGAGACCGAGACTAAATAATACCCAAAGTGCGTGATTTTGTGTCTACATTTTCCCCCACTTTATGTTGGTGAGAGAAATGCTCAATAACATAAAGTAGATAGAGATGCGTACCTGATGTCCATGTAGAGTGATGTAGAAAGCGTGTCGATGGACTAGACAAAGTGTGGAGTGACAAAAATATGGAGCATGGAGACTAAAGATGTAAAGAGAAAAAATGATGAGAGTGAACCTAGGGTGGAAATGCGTAGGTAACTACTGGTGTTTGTGATGTACTTGCATGTTAGTATGAGGTGTGTGTTGCCGTAAAAGTTATTGTTGTCGTTGTTGTTTATTGATTGCTTGCTTCCCATATGGACAAACCTATAAAGGAGAAGATGATCAAGTAGTCAAATACACATCTATGTGTGTAAAAACTACATGTATATAGTAAAAAGACTGTAGATAGAAGTATGAAAAATGTAAAAGGAACATGTACACTTGATTTGTGATGAGAGAGAGGGTATAGAAAGGACATCATGTAACTATTGGTGAAGTGCAAGCTTTTGGGCGATCTTACGCCACTATGAACGAAGAAGTGTAGGGAGAAATTTTTGTTATTCTCCAACTCAGAATCGCTTCACCGAGAATGCGAATAAATCTTTGTACTTCCTAGTTTTTGGGAAATCTGATGCCACTAGCCAAAGTAGTGTAGGGAGGAAAGTACACGTATCCTCACACCTGTAACTACTCCCTAGAATGCTAAGGACAACCTTGTCTGTAAAAATCGTTGTGTATGGAGCTCGTAGAATGGTCTCGAACCTACTCACTTTGTATAACCAACTATGGCATGGATGGAAAATGAACCGAATTGTACTGTGTAGAGCGCTTTGTAGTGTGTAAACCCCAAATGATTCCCCCTCTTTGGGGGTGCATGTGACATCATAGATAGGAGGATGTGACATCGCATATAGTAGGCTCTGGGCGCTGGAAAGGGATGGGGAGCACAGGGTGCCCTAGTCACGCCTGTAAAAATGACTAGGGAACCTCCTCCGAGGTGTCGCTAAATGAGTGCTTGCCTTCACTTCCTATTGTGTGAATGTCATTGAACTACACTGGATGTCATCATAAATCAGAGATGAAGAAGGTACTTGCAAAACCCCAAGCCGAGCATCAAAACCCTAAAAAAAAATATTCTTATGAAGGGGTTGAATTGTCCTTAGCGGCCAAAATGGTGGACTTACTAACTGAGCACTGCACAAAATTTCATACCCAAATATAGTTCTAGGTGTGTGTGTGTGAAAATCGTGCCCTAAGTGCTCTTGTTTCAGTCACACTTTGTGAAGTAGCGAGCAATAACTAGATGTAGAATGTAACTAGATGATGTATGGAATAGAATAAAATCCCATCCTATGAAGTGTGATCCGGATGAACCCTTCTCCTTGTGACAAAGCTAGATGGATGCGAATGGAGCTCTAGATTCCTTGGATGGATACAATCTTAGGTGGTGGTAGTAAATGCTTCGTGTTTGGTTCCTCATTATGGTCTCATAACTTTATATTTATATGGTTATGTTGTTCTAATTTAAGTAACTAACCTAAAAAATCCGACCACTAATAATATGGAAATCTCAAACGGGTAAAAAGTGTCCAAAAGATAAAACTAAAGTTCAAATAGGATCGGGGCACCTAGATGGGACTAGGGCACCTAGGGCACCCATCAGGGGATAGGAACACCAAAGAATGACAAAAATGAATGGGAAAGTACATGCATGAGGTCGAAGTGATGATAGAAAATAAAGTAAAATGGCATGGGTTAATTAGTACTTTCTTCACTCAAAAACCATATGAATAGTAGTTTGAGACCGGGACTAAATAATACCCAAAGTGCATGATTTTGTGTCTACCCCACAATGAATAAATGTAGAGTTGTGATGTAATGTAGTTAAATGTTTTCATCCATAACATTATTAGGGATAGAAGCATGTCTAGAAAAATTAGAAAAAATTGAAAAATAAATGAGTTTGATAACCTTGTGTTAAAATAGAGTTTTGGCTTATAAATGAGGGTGTAGAAGAGCATGTGGAATCATATTGAAAATACGATAGACCATGTCTACATGCCCAATTTCATCCCTTGTGTTAGGGATGTATGTAATAAAACTTGGATGGCATGGGCATCTACCTCAATCAAACAATACCTTTACTACCCATTTTACCTCACTAAATATAGTTGTGCCTAATGGAAACTATAGGATACAGAAGAATTTCCTACCCATTTTCAACTCAAAGTTAAGTATATTTCACTATTGAGACATTATTTTGAGGCACAAACTATCATCATGCCAAAACCACTTCAGAATGTACTACCATACATAGTAAGGACCCTAGAAAATATATTTTACCATCCCCACACCATGCATGCTTGTGTGGGCCACAGTCTTGACTTGGAAAATGAATGTGTGGTAGGTTTGATTATGTGGCAGCCACTGGTATTTGAAATAATAAAAATATAACTAGCATATCCAAGAGTGTCAAGCTATCATTAGTTGTATATTTGAAATGTGAAATTGAGAATTGATAGATTCAATAACTAACACCCAAATAGTTTGAAACCAACACAATAAAAAGAAACTAGAATCCACCACTAGAGTTGCTTAGCGAATATGCATGGATCACCGTCATTGCAAACTAAAGGTGGGTGAGGTGTGATGCCAAAGGAATTTAGTTAGCATGATGTTGAACTGAACTAGGTTTATTTTTTCAAATGGAAAAAGAGATTATGCAAGAACCCTAATTAGAAAGGTGGAACTCGAAATAGGTGTCATATTTATTTATTATGCAAGAGCTATATCATTTTTTATAAATGACCAATGTTTGTTATTTACATCCAACGTGCATATTCCCCACCTCTATCATTTTCATACCTCCAAAACAAAACCTACATGATGTAGTATCCAGGAAGTTGTAAAAACCCAAACCTTATTGAAATTTTCCACATTATATTCATTCTAAAAAAAACCCAAATTATTTTGAGAAAATATTATGTGCGTGTTGTCATTGTTGGAAATTGTGTCTTAGTGTTGTCATTAATGTCAAATCCATTGATGGAAAAGGGTGTGTAGATGTCATATAAGTCCCCATGAGGTGAAAACCAAGGTCAAGTCTGAAGGTTGATTAGTAGTGTTGGTAAAGTTCTATGAAATCTGGATCATGGTCTAGTGTGTATGGTCATAATATGGGTTATGTTAAATTGGATGAAGGGTTTCATGAGGTCAAGAAAGGTCCTAGAGGTGTATTATAGGTGTTAATGAGTCTATAATGAGTCATTATGGTCATTTCATGGTTTTTCATGATGTGAAGTGGTCATTCTAGGCCTATTCCTAGTCCTAGAACATGCAAAATGAGTTGGAGGTATGAGTTTTGGAGCTGATCAGTCTTTTCTAAGAATATTAGGAGTATTTTGATGGTTTATATGAAATTTATGATTATTTTTAGGTCAATTATAAAAGGTTTGGTGATGTTTCATGGTCATTAGGAAGCAATAAGGTGAAGACAAGCTAGGAAAACACAAGTAATTCATTGTGGTTGGAGAGTTTCAGGACTATTTGAGAAAGGTGGTGAGTTTGAGAAGTTATAGGATGTTTGCATGATGCTTCATGACAAATTTCAGGTCAAAGTGAAGACTAAATTGCAAGTTATGATGTTTTCGGTAAAATTGGGTTTTGGAAAAGCAAATTCTAGCTTGAATTAACAACTTCAAATGATCACATGATATCAAATTTTTTTATGGTACCTAGAGGTTTTGGGTATGATTTTAAATTGAGCTAAGAGTGTTTAGAAAAAAAAATAGGTCATTTGATTATGCGGTTTTTATGAACAATCGTTAACAAGTTAAGTTGGTTTGAAACCCTAGCAAAACCCTCATCCTAGAGAGACTTAGGATATTTTAGTTTTTGATATCCAAAATGTATTGTAAATATAAATTTATTCATCATGGTTTGATATGATTCATTATATCTCATTTTGGTGGTGGTTTGGTGTTCCATCTATTTTGGGAAGAGAGAGAAAACCTTAGTTTTGTGGGTTTTGTTGTTTTAGGGCTGAGATGAAGGTTCTAGGATGAGAAGTGAATTGTTCTAGAATCCTTGGTATATTTTATAAATAGAAAGGAAAATATTAAGGTAGGTAAAATGGATAATTCAGAAGATACAATTGCTCAAAGTGACCCTACCGATTTTGGCCTTAAGGGCTAAAGTGCTAGTCTTGAGGTTTGAGGCGAGTTTGATGAAATTGCTTGATGGAGCTGATGTTTTTCATCATGGATATAATGTAGGCACCTGATATGATCTATTTAAGCTCTTGGTTTTATTTTTTGAATTGGTTTTCAGTTCAAGACATATAGGCTTGGAAATCCCTAGTTGGTTTCTTAAGAAGGTGTGAAGGAAAATGTGTCTTGGGTAAGATTTATCCATGTAAGATATACATATTATAGCTTGTACATGTTGGTAAAAGTTTCCTTGATGTGTTACAATTGGTGATTGTGATTGGAATTTCATTTGGAAGTGATGAATAAAGTGTCTCTCAAGATTGGTTCTTGAGTCCTTGGAGCCTAAATGAGCAGTTGCAGATATTGGCTTGGTTGAAGGTCTTCCACTTTGAGTTGGAAGATAGAGTAAGATTTTATGAAAGTAGACTTGGGGAAATTTCCAATGGTATATGTTTTGTGTCTTGATGAGTAGTTTTTATAAGTGAATCAACTCAATTTATAAGACCTAGTTTTGAGGTCTTGAATCCAGGTTTGGAGCGATTCTTGCAGAGATTGAGTTGTTTGGAGGTCTTCCACTTAGATTTGGATGAAAAAGTGAGTTGTTATGGAAATTAGACTCAGAGATATTTCTATTTGTATATGAATTGAGTTTTAATGATTATATTTTCTATGTCAAGTTGGTCACTCTTCAGGACTAAAATTTTGGGAATTGAAGACCTAGTGGGTTTTGCATGCTTCTTGGAGAGTTTCATGGTGGAGTTAGATGTTTTGATGCTTCCTAAGAGAAAGACCAAGCTAGGAAGTCTTGATATTTCTTCAAAAATTTAACATAAGACTACTTCTCTTCCATGCTCAGATTGCTTCCTAACCAGATTTTACGTGGTTTTTCCTTTATGCTCAATTCGTGCTCTTCCACATCTCTTGAAACTGACATAATTCTATTAATAATGCAATTAGGATTATCAAAGTTTGATTCAAGTGCCACTAGCCTCTGGGAATCATGTTTGTGTTCAACTGGATGATGTCTTTGCCAAATAAATTTTCCTTTCCTTTAATAACACACACCATTGGTTCCCAATCTATATTTTTGACAACAAACTTTACTTGGTTCTGTAGAACCCGTTTCACCTGGGCATCATCATCGAACACTTGCAAATTTTTAATGTTGTCAGGGAAAAATGGCCTTGTTATTATTTCAACATCATACTCACAAAATTGAGATACTGTACAATTTCCAAATCTGGATCCTAGCATTGCTAACTTGTCTGCAACAACATTAAACTTTCTATCATGGTGCATAATATTAAATGAGTCAAACATTTCAATCAAATCTAGATGCATGTTTTTATTGTTTCACTCTTTGATTTTTAGTAGCATTCAATTTTCTAATTTTCTTGATAATCGATTCTGAATCTCCTTTGAAAATGATATCCACGTATACCATATTTCCATGCAATTCTCAAACCCAATAAAATGCTTCATATTTAGCATTGTTGTTAGTGCATTCAAATTTGAGTTTGAAAGAAAAAAAAATCTTCTTCCTAGCACAGCAGAAATCGAACAATACCAGCCCCATTTCCAAACTTGGAACAAGCTCCATCAAATAACAAGGTCCAAGGAAAACCTACTTGTTCAAGACATTTACATTGATCAATCTTGTACTCTTTTCCATCAGCAAATCCAACACATTTATCAACATCTACATCAACATACAACACTTCATAAGAAGCAATATTGGGATCTTCAATGAGATTCAACATCTTCTTTTCTTCATACAACTTTACAAGTCTACCTTCATTAGAATGGTGGAAAAAGTCATATCCATCTGAACACTTCCACCAACACTTGCATCCCACTTTCTTGATAACAACATGCCCCATTTGGCGGGAAATCAGCAATAACAACATCAAGTTTCAAGTTATTACCTAGATAAGCTGCAACTTGTACCACCAATACTTTTAGACATCCTACAATTGGCACCTCTCTAGAATCCATTGTAGTACACTTGCCATAAGCTACTATCACTTTAATATTCAATTCATTCATGACCTCTAGAGGTATAACATTGCATGATGCTTGAGAATCAAACATACAATTGTGCGTGATCATCCTTAATAATTAGCGTTGTAAAAAATGGATCAACATTTAATTGAGACTCACCAAATATGTTCCCAAGAAAACTTCGGGTGGTTCATGCTGGTGGTTTTTCTAGGTCTGCAATGGTTAGAGGAGGAGTGTCTACATGATTTATATTTCTGCCTTGGGTACTCCTATCTTCTTCCAATCCCAAATACTCAAAGGCCCTCTTCTTGTGCTCGGTAATCCTAAACGGTTAAACAATTGGAACATAAATCTTGATCTGACTCAAGACTTGGGAAATGTCATAAGGAATGTATTTGGGAAAAGCAACATTTGGAGAAATATTGACAAACTCATTGGATGACACAATAGTTTTCACATTTTGAGCATGGGTGGGAACACTAGTTCTACTTGAGACAACAAGGCCTTTGCCAGATGCATCTTCCTTTGGAGTTTCTTTTGGGATATTGGTGAGAATTGGGGTTTTTGGTTTGGCTTGAGGCCTTTCCCCTTTGACAACTTTACTTATTGTGTTATACTCCTTTTCTTGGGAAACAACAACGTTCATTATCAACTTCCTATCCTCTTCTGATGGGATTCCTCCATCATAATTCTTAATCATAAAAGCCCTTAGATACTCAAAATCATTATAAGGAAGGTTAAAATATTGTACCATTTCTATTTCTAAAGTATGAGATGGAGGAAGAAGAGGTACCCGGTGAATGCAATCCCAAAAACATGCAACATTTCTTGCACTTATTACTTTAGTTGAAGTTGCTCCTTGTTGTGAGCTTGTAGAGCAATCCACCATGCATGCATCATCATCAATGTTATCATCATCATCAACCTCTTCAACTTGCTGATCTACTTCACATGGTGGGTGGGGTAAGAAACATTTGTCACACCAATCAATTTCATTTGTCTCTTCAACAACAACAACTCTGGCATTTAAAGGATCAAGACACTACTCTATTTTCCCTAGCTTGGGGTTGTCTAGCTCCCATGGGTCCTTTACCTCTGTCATCATATCTCTGATCATTTCTAGGATGATTAGCAAATTCGTCTTGTCCTTATTGTTTATGTTGACCTTGGGAACCTTGTCCAATTCCTTTCTTTTCCCTCGCTAGCTTGTAAGATATTTCTTTGACAACTCCAACCAAAGTCTTTACAACTTCCTCAAGATCCACAACCTTACTTGATTGAGGCTTCTTTGGGTTAATCAGTTTAACACCTTCCCTCTTAAGAGTTTTTCCAACTACTTTAATGTTGTTCTCAATTTGCAGAGCCATGGTAAAGGCTTACCTCAAAGTTTTAGGGTTCTTGTCTCTTAAATAATAGGTAGCTTTCTTATCAAAAGCATCAGAGTATTTTATTAAACAAGAAACATCACTTGGCCTCAGGATCACAGGTAGCCTATTTAGGGTCTTATTGAACCTTGTATTGAAGTCATGAATAAACTCATTAGGATTCTTTTTTATATTTTCAAATTCTAATAAAAGAAACCTAGGGTCTATTTTATCTCCATCTTTAATGTAAAAGCATTCTTCATCTCTGTCCATGAATCAATGGAATTGTTTGGTAAAGATTTATACCAGTCCCATGCATCTTCCTCTAGAGTATGAATAAAAAAATTTATGTACATGTCCTCAAATTCAATATCAAAGTCTTCTATCATATTTACAAAGAGCTTCAAGTTCGATCACCGGTGATTGCATTATTTCCTTGAAACTTAGGAAATCTATTTCTTACATCTTGTGGCACAACATTTGGATAGACAACCATACCTCTAAAATTGATGGGACTAAAAGTATTAAAAACAAATGGAGGTCTGGGTGGAGGCCAAGCCATATTATTTTGAGGATGTGACCTTGGAGGAGATGCAAACTGATGAGGAGTGAGAAGTCTGTGTGGTATAGGGATGCATTCTCGGAATGATTTGCCCTCTAAAGACTCTGTTTCTTGGAAAACTCTATCGATTTGGAAAATACAGAGGGCGGATTAGGAAGTAAATTTTTCAAATACAAATTAAGGCCCCTCTCTAGATGGAGAATTCAATTCAAAAAGAGACTACCTGATTCAGATTCACTTGAGGAAGTATTGCAATCTTCAATCATAAGCTGGTTAGTTTCACCAATGGAGATCTCTTTTCTTGATGCTTGATCTCCAACAACCTTCCAAATTATTCTTCCTTCTGAATTCATCTTTCCCAGCTCTAGAAACAACTTTATGAAAGGGTCTCTAGCGAAGAAATATCTTCTTCCTTCTAGATTTGCAAAGATTAGTGATAAATTGCAATTGATAGAGGTTAAAACACTAGTATTTATCAAAAATTCATTCAATATGGAGTCGCCACTAAGGATTTTCACCTTAGTTGTGCAAATGCACTAAAATTGGTCTGTCAAATGTCTGTCAATACTAAATTCATGTAAATCTCTATAGATCTGACCCTCCTTTACCCATATTTAACTTTGATGATGTAAACTTAGTGCAAAAACCATAGAAACTAGAAATATTACACGTAGAACTTGTAACTTTTCTTGATTCTTACAAATCTGGACACAAGATGACGTTTCAACAACGTATTTACACTTTAAAATTTGTAATAAGCATTACCAGGGTCTATATGCATTGCTTGATGGTGTTCAAACTTTGCACACAACTTCATGTCCCTAACAATGACGTCATTCGGTGTTGGTATCCAAATTGATTCTCCCTTGGAAACCAAGCAACATCAAATATTTAGCAGGACATTGAGAGACAAAAAAATCATATTATGAGTCATTTTGTTTATGGGGAGGGGATTTGTCTAACTCTTTGTCACTTGAGCATCAGAGAAATGGATAGCACCTTCATTAAGGATTTGATCTATCCTTACTGCTTTAGGTCGTGCCTTTCAACCAAGGTGAGAGGACCCATTTTGTAACCTTTTCGGTGAAGGAGAATGAAGATATCCTTCTTTGCACAAATTTGAAAGGGACCCTGAGAAAATATGATCAATGCACCACAATTTAACTCTCACGAGTTGTCACTTCTAAAGAATGGTGATATTTCCTAGATATGGCTAAGGTTACTAAAGACATTATGGAATCCTGATTGCTTCTACATATTTTGGTAGTAGATTTTATTCTTTTGTGGACACACAGGGAAAGCAGGGGTAGTTCAGGATGGATTCATGGTTTTGAATAATTTTGGTGGGAGATTAAGCAGGATAAAATTGATTATACCAGATATTTGAGAGACTTCACAACAATTGGAAAGCTAAATGATAGAAAGCTTTGGAATAGCTAAAATATTCCTTCAACCAGAAGGTGTGCATCAATGGAGGCCCAGATTTGCATGGTTTCACACAATCTCCAAGAATTTAACATGAAGGCTCAAGCTAAAGACTCAATAAAACATCAAAGACCCCTGTTCCTCATGCCTAAGATACACTTGAAGGCTTATAGACAATCTTTATCAACAAATGATAGTGAAGTGATTTTAAATTGTTTATCTCATTGCAGGATGAAGGCTCTTCTTGAAATGAAATTGCAAATGCCACTAAAATGTCATAGGGATGAGATCCTGTGTGATTTGGAGGGACTTTAACACAAGATTGCAATAGGAATAAGAAAAACTACTTGCAGACATTCTGAAATAAAGCAAACACAAATTGCTCCAATATTGACATAGATTAACTCAAAATTGATTAGATTCATCAGTAGGGGAAAGTTTCTTTGAACAGTCTCAGAGCTTGTCAATGGTTGTACACTCATAACCAACTTGACGTGATTGAAATCTAAAACATAGGAAATTAACAGGTTTCTCAGATTGGTCTCTTAGGAAGATGGGCTCTCTCAAATTTTCTCTTAATAATTCAACCCCGACCATTTGCAAGAGTATTCTCATTGCATTTATACATTTCACTTGCTCACTCATCCCAAATTTCCCCAAAAAAGAAGAATATTCGAGGGACCTTTTCTTGTTACCAATTTTCCTCAAAAAGTGACATTTAACAAATTCACATCCGAAAGCTACCAGGTGGACCAATTATGAACTGATCATGTTTCTCAGACCCTCGACTAATGACTAAGATGCCATGTCACAACCTTTTTGATATTCCTTTTAATCATTCTCGATTCTTTCATGTGAGAAATCCCCATTTTAATCATTCTCCGGAGGCTCTATATAGCTGGATTTGATAGGTAATCCTTTTCACTCTCGAGGCAACACCTTTTTCATCTTTTGCACTGCAACCTCCATCATTTCATCCTTTTCCCTCTCTTTCCTCTACAACTCTGCCCCACATCCATCTTCTCTGGTAATTCACGTTTTTACAAGTGCCTCGAGCAATTCCAATTTCAAAATATCAACCTTAATAATCCTTGGACTCACAAATTAAGTTCTAAATCCATTCAATGGCACTTTGCAGACAAAAATGACAAGGAATTTCATCAAAAATGATGAAAAATAGTGCGTATTCGCATCTCCAGGAGTCTTGGAGAAAAAATGGTAGAAAAATAGGTGAAATGCACAACAACCGTTGATTCTCCCTTCTCAACTCTAGATTAGAGCCATCCATGTGTTTTCTTGGCGTAATTGCAAAGGTGAGGTATAGTGGCAAGTTTCCAAACAAGCGCGGGCCTTCCACGTGCCCTGGGCCCAAGAAAAATGCCTTTTGGCCTTTGAAAAGTCTCAGTATAAAAGGAGCTAGCGGAAGCCTCCACATGTCGCCTTGGCACACCTTTGGTATGGTCCTAAAAAGTGGAGACCCCAAACAAGCATGGGCTCACCACGTGTCTCAGTCTAGCAGATTTGTTAAAAAGGTTGAAGGATCAGCAAAAGGTGCCATGTGTCTAGGTTCTCGAGACAATTTTTCTTGGCCGTTGAAAAGTCCAAGCAAGGGCAGAGTGAGCGGAAGCCTCCAAGTGTCCTCCTGGCGCTTCTTCAAAATAAAATTTCAGGGCGGTCCCCAAACAGGCATGGTCCCTCCACGTGTCTTAGGCCTTAGAAAATTTATTTGAAAAGTTTAACTATAGAGTGGAGCTGGTATAAGCCTCCACGTGTTTCCCACAAGACTTTGAGATGGTCCCCAAAAGTGGAGACCTTGAACAAGCGTGGGATCACCACGTGTCCCCTTGGCACAACTATTAAGGTGGGACCCTAAGGCGGATCGTCAATTGAACGTCGGACCTCCACGTGTCCATGGTCCAACCAAACCTACACCGGCTACATGAAAAAGTTTCTAAGTCTAAGAAAGGTAACGTAAACCTCCACGTGTCTCCCTGGCGGAACTCCAAGGTCAAACCAAAAGGTGAATTTCAGATGAGTGCCGACCCTCCATGTGGAGAAGCTTTGAGTTGAATCGAGCCTTAGAATTTCAATGTTCCCCACCGAGCCGCATCCAACTAGAAAGGGCCACATTTCCACAGATGCTGAGATGTAAATTTGATGGGGAAAAACACACCCGTCAAACCGTAAAATACAGAAAATCACCATTTGCACTCGGAAATGAATCTTTCTTTAAGGACATAAATTTTGTAAATGATATAAGGCCCAAATTTGATCCAATGAGCCACATCTAATCATGTTTTCACATATATTGGGACAAAAATTGACAGGGAAAACAAAACGTGACTATGGAAAAATGGAAGGAAGGGAAAAAACTCGATTTTACGCCCAAGTTACAAATCTTTTCACATGGACAGAGGAATGAAAAAAATTCTGGACTTTAAGTGATCCTCGACCAAAGGAAGGGACTGATCATGGCAACCAAATGAAGGACAAAGCTTTCATGCATCAATACGAGGAGATAGAAAACACGACAGAGCCCGCAAATTGAAGAATTTCAAGGACAAACGGGTGAGATCAAATTGAGCACCAACATCATGCTAATCATGGTCACCACCTCATATTGGATGTGACCACAACATGGTGTGTAGGATTAATGTTTTTCATGCCTCTTATGTGTAATTAGCCATATTTGGTATTGTGTACTCTTGCGAATAGGATGCCTTTGAAACACCCATATGAGATGTAAGAGAACATAAAACCTCTATACCATCTGCTGATGATATAATAGTTAAGGTGGTTGGCATGCCTTCGAAAACCACCATTTCATTTCATCCTATAACAAATTTCAAATTTGGGTGTGGTTCTGGTTTGACAATTACACTAGATGTTTACCTTTTAAATTTAAAATTAATGATTTCCTCCCGCTCTATGATGTCACATCAATGTTATAATTGGTAGGGTAATGTCATGATGTATAACTTTCCATGTCATAAAACCTATAAGAAGTCTACCACACTCTTTTCTACCAACTTAGTAAAGAGGGACCACACATTTAGGATGATGCATGTGTTGTGTAAAGGTGTATGTTGTGGTTTTTTATTTTATATTGTAATTATGTTGGTGCATCAAAACATTAATAGTTTCAGTGCATAATGGTAAACAATGTGTGTTTTCCACACACACCTATGCACAAATATTATATCATAGCTCAATAATAGCTTCATTCTCTATAATTATCTATTTCTATTGATTCTTTGCAATGGTAATGGTATAGGAAGGGAATGCAATTGAAAATGAATTGTTCGAAGTCAAGAGTGATTTGATTTTAAAGTTATATTAGACACTTGTAGATAATTACATATCCTTGTGGCATACATGAATTATTTTATATTTTACATTGCTTACTGTACATGTGATTTTTAAATTATTAGATAGACGTAGTTGACATTTGGGGATTGGAAATTCACATAGTGTGCAATATGACAGAAAATATTACATGCTCACCATTCATTATTTATGACCCTAATGGAAACAAGAAATCCGAGAGAGACAACTTTGGGAATGCCACAATAACACACCACTAGGACGAAGACAAAGCCTTGATAAATGATCCCAAGGAAGCAAATTATCTCGAGGTTGGAAACATTTGTGTGCTTTCTCAAAAATTTCTTGTTGTGAATCAAATGGCTCATGTGTGGTAATGAATCAATATAATTAATTCCCTACAAATTTGAGTTATTGAGTATGCATATTTATTTCAAAACAAATCTTATGTACATCTAAAGCTAAATAGAGGTAGGTTAGATGCATGTGAAATATCTAATTCCACTATAAATGATGAAGTGGCAACTTTGTTAACACTTGACATGGATGCATTTGTATAAATTGATAGATTAGATAAAATGCATAAGTGTTTGAATATATTATACAATGTAATAGCAAGGATAAATATAAGAGGGATGTGGTTGATAGTAGGTAGTTACCAAATTGAATAGGCTACGCGGAGGCAACCGAACATACAAACCAACAACAATGTAATACATTAGATTTATAGTACATTCCTCCCTTATTACATTGTTTTTACCAATGTACCCTGAAACATCATCTTCTTCTTCTAATTCATCATCTTGTTTAGTTGTGATGTGTTCTTTATGCTTCTATGACGAAGATGACATATGTATTTATTTTAAGAAGTGCACAGTAGAATTGGCGCTCTCTTGGGCTTGATTTCGGTATCTCAAAATCTACATTTCTATATGATTGCTTGCGATCTGCTAACATCTCCAGGCATGCTTGTCATGTGCTCATATTTCTGCATGGGATCATAGGCTTTAGCTTAATGACTATTTGCTCATGTTTCTATCTTACTGACTTTATAGCGAGAATTGATTAAAAATGAAGTTGGGGTTTGAACTTGTGTTTTTCCAATTGATTTGAAATACTCCCACACATCTCCTAATCTCAAACACACATGATGCTAGAAAAATTCTTTACAATGTAGGTTTCACACGCTCCATGAAAAATCCCGTCTCCTTCAATCTTTGACTGTGGGTTTCTTCCATGTTTTTCCATGTAGGGGATTCGTGAGTGGTCACTGCAGGATTTCTATACTTGCTCTTGCACAGTCCTCCACATCTTTTACATGTTGCATGCAAATCTGATTCATGTAAAATAAAGGGAGGTCCTCTAAAACATCACAAGTGTTATTGTACGTACCCAAAATTGTAAGGTACTATACTGCCAAAATAACGTAACAGTGCCCCAATGATGATACAGGTCTCCTCGCAAGGTGTTCGGGATCCGAAAAAGATCTCCAAGTGTGCGTTAACATCCCGCATGCCCCACTTAGCCCCTGCGTGCTTTGTTTTTCCCTTTTCCCCTCTTTTCTTGGCCTTTTTCTCTTCAATGATGAAACCGCCCCTGCCTGGGTGGCGGTCTCGTGACCGCCACCTTGAATAGGGCGGCGGTCCTATAACCGCCGCCCTGCTCAGGGTGGTGGTCCTTTACGCATTTTCCAGAAAGCTCTTTTAACATGACTCACGTAATTTCAATGTTTTACCAGCTTTCTTTCACCACCATAAGCTTGCATTTATGATTCTGGTTCCCTGGAATAGTGTTTTGCCATTGTTTATAGTTTAAGAGTTCTATTTGGTTTTTACCTTGGGTAAATGCAAATGCTATAAATAGTTGGCTTGTGCTCAAGCAAATGGCCCCTCAAATTTTCCTTTGATTTCTCTTTGCAATAGATTTAGTTTTCATTTTGCTTAGAATGTTTAATTTCTTTCATTGCATGCTTAGTTAGCATTGTTTTACTGTCAGTAAGCCACATATCCATCTTGTGCAAGTACTGCTGTTATTTCATCCAATCCATTGGAATAGGATAGTCTATTTACCAATAGGAAGCCATTAAAGTTACAGGTTTTGTTCTTCAAACAAGATAGTTTTAGGTTCTGGACGTTTCATGTTGCATGACTCACAATAAATCCCACTAGGAATTACATAAGCCAAGCTCTGTACTCTTGCGCTATCCCTCTCCTACTCGCATTATATTCAGTCTGTATCTTGAGCTGCCTTTGTCCCAATATCTACTTCTATTGATGCTAGCATTACACGCTTTTCTGGATCCACGTGGACACGAAGGAACGAGGAGATCACACTGAGGGGACAAGATCACACACACCATCGGATTTGCCACTGTTCTGCAGAATCCAGGTTCTAGCTTTCAAAGTTCTAGTTAGAAACATATCAAATAAAGTAGCCAATCACTTTATTTCAGTCAATTCTACTCTCGATATTGCCAGGGAAGGTTATGGGGATTGATAGTTTCTGAGAAACTATGATTCACTCCTCACTTCTGAGGTAGGATCGAGAGCCTTGCAAATAGATTAAGTCAATTATTTCATTGTTTAGAATAGGTTCAAAATTACACAGACAAATAACTACACTCGGTTATCTTGTTTGTTTTAATTTCATCATTAGATTAATTGTCAAATTCTAGATATGTTAACAGTTACTCTTTTAGATTCATTCAAATAGTTCATCAGAAAATACAAAAATAGAGAAATCATATATGCTATAGATATATTCAACATAGTTAAATTTTATTTTGCTACAGTTTGTTTTACATTGTTACTTTTGTATGACAATCACGGGACCTAGGGAGCCCAGGGAATATGTATTTGAGCCAATCGTGCCCCAGCCCAATCTCATCACAGCAATAACTGATATAGATCAAAATCTTAGGATCCAAGTCTTCCGAACAACGGTAAACTTGCAACAAATCAATTCCCAGTTGAGCGGATTAAACATAGAAGACGACCAAGCGCACACGTTTTGGTCAAATCAACCAAACTACAGATTACCCTAGGTAACATCCATATGACTGTAGAAGGGGTTGAAAGAGAACAAACCTTTGGTTGCGATCCTTTGGTCCCACAACTAGACGCAGGAGACACTCTTATAGATATAGATACCAGCCTAAGAATTCAGGTTGCACGAACGCCTGTAAGATATTCTGAGAAGATCGCATAGTTATTGATTCTAAACATAGAAGTGGAGAAAGCATACGACTATTGGATACTACGGATCAGGGACTGATTCCATACATGACCATAGTAGGACCGCAACAACCAAGAGTCTACGGTTGCGATCCACAAATCCCGCAACCCAACGAATCCGTAAGTCAATCAGACATAGACACTGCCTACGCACACTAGTATTCATGATCCACTCCACTTCCACCTATCATCATCGAATAGTTATCCTTACTAGATACAACAACTAACAAAGCTAGAGAGTTCTGGACTAGGCCAGAGAATCATCCATAGAGTCAACTATATTTACCATCCACCATATGACCTTATCCGGAGACATACACGAAACTATCCCAGGTCATTTTCCATGTATTCCACAACCCATAGATCAAATCACACCAGAGCTCGATATTGATTGGAGCCTTCAAGCAGTCATCCTTGCCAATCGATCTATCACACCAGTTCAGGTTAGGAGGGCCTTCTTTACCTTAGATTCACAAATTCCACTAGTGCGTATTGAAGACATTAGATTTCCTAACTAGTTTGTCTGCATCCCATACATATTCCATCCCCATCGGCTGTCTCAGCACGACCTCGGGAGGTCGGGTGCGAGGAAGAGTTACTTATAGATTCCCACGCTCGCTTGTCACTTTTCCATCGTACAAAATTGGTGAACCCGATGTGAACCTTTCTACCTTTATCTGAGTCATATTTCTACTGGTTCTTTCAAATTAAAAGTGATTCTTTCATCTTTACTACCTCATTAGCTTTCACCATCACCTTTGCTCCTTCCCATTATTCTGCGGGTATTCATATACCCCCCGAATATGTCGGGATTCGATGCATATGGCAGGCCCCTCTTGGGCCTTGAGGCATACTACGCCCAAAAAATAGACAATCATCACCCTCACTCTCAGTATGGGGTGATAACTACTCAACCAACCAGTTGTCAACACAAACTCCAAGGATCAGATATAACTCATCTTTTCAAACTGAGGAGTTAGATCAGCTCACTCAAATGCAACAAACAGAGCCTTCAGGCTCGAATAACATGACGTTCACCGAGAATCTGGTTCATCTCCTTAGGTGCTGCTTAGACCACAAATTAGTAGACAATCAGACTCATACCAAGGTTTAGACGATGAACATTTAGTACATTATGCTAGGAACAACCAACGTTCTCGAAGTATGTACCCACCTATAGGAGGTTTACAAACACAACCCGAGGTCTCTTTTCAAGAAAATACCTCCATGCCACTACATATAGGAAATGCCCTCGGGAAACTTGGCAGGCAGCGATCAGTTCATAGTGGGATATCACATGCCTATACAACACCATGATATACAACAAACGCCACTACAACAAAACACCGTGACTTCACCAAATGAAGTCATTTCAACGTTAGTAGAAAAAGTGAGAGGGTTAGAACTTGCTCAAGAAAATCACCATTCTCAATTCATACAAACAGGAAATTCTAATCCTCCTAGCCAAGTAGACCTCCTCACAGGAGTAGGCACGTTAGGCATGACTCCTCAGTATTCACAACAAATGCCAACTAGACCCACCATCTCTAACGCTGTTCCTCCCGGTCTAGTACAAAACAATCCATTCCTGGACAATACCCCATCATACTTAAACATGTACTCCAAATCACCACAAGGGGATATGTTCTCCTCTCCCGGCATGTTTTCTCAAACACAGGTGTTTCCTTATGCCCCTACCAATGTATACGCTATGCCATATCAACAACCCATTCCACCTCCGCTCCTCAGCAAGCACCATCAATGGTCGAAACCTATGCGATAGGGACTTATTCAGAATATTTGAAAGAACCCTTAGATTTCACCATACGAAGCATCATGCTTCCAAGACCTCTTCCCGACTTGCCCAAATACAAAGGTGAGGGAGATCCAAACACACATATCAAAGCTTACGCTACAACCATTCGAGAACTACTCCCATGGGATGGGGTTGTTGCTAAGATATTCCCAAAAACCTTGGAAGGCATCGCTCTCGATTGGTCTCTCGATTGGTATTATAGAATACCTGAGGCTTCCATCCATTCGTTCAAATAGCTCGTGTTAGAATTCATCAAGGCCTTTGACATGAACAAATTATTAAGGACAGAATCAGGGAATTCTTACACATCAAGCAAGAACACAATGAATTTGTCACCCATTTCATCCAAAGGTGGCGTACAGTTCTTTATTCTTCGGCAAGTGCTCCAAACATGGATCAAATGGAACTATGTGATTTATTCCTTCATTCTCTTAGCAGAGAAGTGAAGGAAGAAGTCCAGAAGTTCCCATTAAGAACTTACGATGAAGTACTTGAGAGTGCTCTTCGAATAGATCAAGCAGCAATTGATAGTGGTCGCAAAACATATGGAGCAAATGGGAGGTTAGTCACCTCCAACTAGAACACTACAACTTATCCTACTACCACGAACGTCAATCAAGGACCTAAAATCCTTAATAAAAATTGGGTGTAACAACAGATGGAGTAACCGACTAGCCTAAGAAGGTAAATATTGTCAATACTCCATCACAAATAAACAACCAATGAAACAACAACTTTACCCCGACAATCAATACAGTGGATTTTAACCATCCACAACAACAACAACAACGGTGAAACCCCACACAGGGTCCGAGCCAAAATTCAACTAGATACCAAAACCAGAATTCAAACCAAAGACAACAAATGCAAAATTTTAATCCTAATAGACAACGGTTTGATCAAAATTTTGGGCCACAATACGCACCAAACCAACAAACTAGGAATTACAATCCTAATTCGTATTGTGGTTTCCACAAAATTCAGGGGCCATGACACTAGAATGTGTTCCGTGACTACAATAAATTCATGCAATGCTTGCCAGATGAACAAAGACAACTTTTCATGGATATGTTCTTGGCAGATCCTATGTCACCAACGATCAAATACCTTTTTAGCGGCAGTTTCCCCTCAAAACGCACCCCTAAAGATCTTTAATGATCCACTCCCAAATCACAATAACAATAGGCTAAATCTAACTGGGACAAACAAGAGTGTAATAACAGGAAACAATGATCATGAAGCCTCAACCTCGCTAAATCCATTAGTTGCGCCACAACTAGGAAGTCAGCCACGGCCTAAGGTGGTCGGTTTAGTGGAGTTAGACGCCGAACTACCCATCGAAGTTGTAACAAGGACACGAGAGTATTTCTCTCAGCCAAGTCCAAGCCACCTGCCAGAGATAGATAACATCCAACAAATCGTAGCAAAACCTGTGGGTGCCTATGATTTAATTAACGACCTAACAAAAACCTTCTCGCACATCTCCTTTTTGGATTTATTAAAAAATTCCCCTGCTCACAGGGCTGCTCTTTTAGAGGCATTAGGTTTGGGCCATTTAATTAACATCACTCCACCTCCTGAAACACAGGTAAATCATATAGACTTCGATGTTCATCCTCCAGGGCAGGTGGATAGGGATGTCAAATTCATATTTGAGATAAACAAAATGCCGACAGATGCTGAGATCACACGTCGAGGTGATCCAACCTTACATTTGCAAGTATGGGTTTATAACAACTATGTAAAGCATGCAATGATAGATGATGGGGCTAGCAGTTAACATAGTCCCCTTCTCTTTCCTTCAAAAGCTAGGGTATGGAGAAACCAATTGTTCCACAACTCGAAACACACTAAGGGGCTATGATAGTCTTAAAGCCACCTCGGTTGGAACTATAATATTACCGGTCACCTTAGGACCCAAAACCATCTCTACTGAGTTTTATATTATAGATCGGAAACTAACTATAATATGATCCTCGCAACCATGGATACACCGCATGAAGGAAATCCCTTCTACGCTATTTCAAGAAGTAAGGTTTTTACACTTAGGAAAGGTATTTGTGGCCAAAGGTGATCCAAAACCATTCGATGTACACCTAGCTAACTTAAAGAAAAGACCAAGCGTGCACTTGGAGTTTGAACTCCCAACAAACCAACTTAATAAACCTACCGACACAAAACCAAAAGAAAAGTTGGTACCTACGAGAGATCTTGAAACTATGAGCCTAGCCAAGGCATCCCCAACCCCCAAAGGTGAGGCTAACACTGTAGAAACAGTATCATTAGGAACTACTACAAAAATCATTGAATTAATAGAACAAGATCTACCAATGTTCTTACCATTTGATTCTATAGGCGTGGGATATCCCTTGGGTGTCGGTTCTCTCCCAGCAGTAGATCTCTGCATGGTAGAGGTAGAAGATGTTAACACAAAAATATCCCAACATCTATACTCCCACCTAAATATTGGACTCTCCATTTTGATGGGGCTAGGTGTCATTACGAGCGGGGGCAGGTGTAATCTTTACTTCCCCTGAAGGGAAAGTCCTACCATTTGCCTTTAAACTAAATTTCGAATGTACAAACAACAACTGAGTATGAAGCCCTCCTCCTTGGCCTCATCTTAGCTAAGAGAATCGGTGTTGATAACATCAGAGTCTTAGGAGACTCACAATTGGTAGCAAACCAAGTCTCTGAGATATATGAAACCAAAGCCGAGCACTTACAGCTTTACAAAACAACTGTGTTGAATTTAAGCAAGGAGTTTGACTTCATATCAATTGAAGCAATCCCACGAGAGAAAAATCTTCTCGCTGATTCGATAGCAACTTCAGCATCACATTTTACTCCAAACAGTAAGTTAGAGGATACCCGTTTCATAGTATCCCTTCGTGATGAACCATTGATAAAAACAATGACAAATTCTCTTTTAAACGAAAATGAAAACAAATCTACTATCCTAGACCACATTGATAGTGATATGGCCACTCAATTACTTAAACACCTATGCGGCATTACATCTCTCCTATCATATGATAGATTTTCCTTAATCCCCATTCGCCTTCCTACTTCGAAATCCCATGATGGAGCTTCCCTCGCAAATGGAGCCTAGCATAAACACAGTAGAAAATGGGGACGATTTGGACTTACCTCCAGCCCCACCTAAGTTTGAAGAAGGTAATGCCTCTTTAATCGAAGAAACAATTGATGTTAACATCGAACAGAAGATGAACCAAGGATATTGAAGTTAGGATCCTCGTTAACTCCAGAAGAAGTAGAAATACACACTCGAATCCTCAAGGAACATCAGAAGGATTTTGCATTTAATTATAAGGAAATGATAGGTGTTGCACCCTACATTGCGGTGCACAACCTCGTCACTAAATCTGATGCAAAGCCGGTCAAACAAAAGTCGAGACCGATGAAACCCAAAGTAGCTCTCATGGTAAAAGAGGAGGTAATGAAACTCCTCCAAGTAGGATTCATCAAACCAGTCGATTACTCTCAATGGGTATCTAACATCGTTCCCGTTCTAAAAAAATGGAAAGATACGCATCTGCATAGACTTCCGAGACATTAACAAAGCGTGTCCTAAAGACGACTTCCCGTTACCATCCATTGACGTCATTGTTGATGTGATAGCTGGATTTGAACTTTTTTCTCTCATGGATGGATTCTCGGGATACAATCAAATCGAATATCTCGAACAAGATCAAGCTAAAACCACGTTTATAACTCCTTGGGAACTTATTGCTATCTGTTATGCCATTTGGTCTCAAGAACGCTGGCGCTACATACCAGCAAGCTATGACATATATATTTCACGATCTAATTCATAAAATCGTGGAATCCTACATAGATGACTTGTTGGCTAAGGCCAAGAAGCGTTGTGACCATCCAGAAGTACTTCGCATCATTCTTTCACGTCTAATAGAATACGGAGTCACACTAAATCTAGAAAAATGCGTCTTTGGTGTAACAGGAGGGAAGCTCCTAGGATACATCATATCGTCACGAGGGATAGATGTTGACCCAACCAAAATTCGGGCTGTCCTCGAAATGGTCCCACCTTCGGATGAATCTGGAATCAGGTCATTTCTCGGAAAGCTTGGTGTAATCCGGAGATTCATCCCGGACTTAAGTTTCGCCATTCATCCAATCAACAATTTACTCAAGAAAGATTACAATATTAATTGGACTAAAGATTGTAATGAAGCTTTTGACGTAGTTAAGCGTTTCTTGTTGTCACCACCTACGCTAATGCCACCTAAGCTAGATCACCCGTTAATTTTATACTCACGAGCTACCAATGTCTCGCTAGCCTGTATGATGGCTCAAGAACACGATGAGAAAAGAGAAAGAGTGATTTATTTCATTAGCCGAACGTTGCTCGACTATGAAACACATTATACACAAGCAGAACGAGAATGCCTCACCATAGTCTTTGCAACCAAACGCTTAAGACATTATATGCTAAATCAAGAAACAAGGGTCATGGTAAAAATAGACCATTTACAAACTTTTCTCACACAAGGGTCCTTGTCTAAGAAGGCTGGATGTTTTATAACCTTAATGGGAGAATTCGAATTAACATTTGTAAATCAGAAGTCTGTTAAGGGACAAATCATCGCGGATTGGTTAGCTAACAACCCATTAGGTGGAGGCGATCTAGTAGATCTATATTTTCCGATGAGTGCGTATACTATATCGAAGCTAGACCTCCTATCTCTGAGTGTCCCTGGTACACTGATATCATTAATTATATCATGGACCATACGTATCCAGAAGGGGCTACACCGTAACATAGAAGGCGGCTACACATTATCGTAGCAAAATACGTCATTATAGAGCAAGTGCTCTATCGGAAAGCATTCGATGGAATGCTTCTAAGATGTGTCGACACAGAAGAATCCAAGAAAATTCTCCATGAATCTCACAATGGAATGTGTGGAGGCCACTTCGGTGGCCATGCCACCGCTCGTAAAATACATCGAATGGGCTATTTCTGGCCCACTCTAGAACACGACGCAGTAGAGTTTGTACGCAAGTGTCATAAGTGCCAAGAGTTCTCCCATGAGATCCACATGCCGGCACAAACTCTACAACCAATCGCGACTCCATGGCCCTTTTCTACATGGGGCCTAGATTTAATAGGGAAATTCTCTCCCTCATCTACAGACGGCCATAATTTTATAATCACGGCCACCGAATATTTTACCAAGTGGGTAGAGGCTATGCCTCTTACTACTGTACTGGGTTCTGTAATCGCCAAGTTCATTTTGAACCAAATCATTTGCAGGTATGGTATCCTCGCAAATCATTATCTCAGATAATGGAACTTCTTTTAAGAATGACGAAGTTCACGAATTGTGTAATAAATTTAAAATAAGCCATCATACGGCTTCCTTGTATTACCCGCAAGCCAACGGACAGGCTGAAGTGACAAATAAAACACTAAAAGCCATTCTCCTTAAAACGGTGAAAGAAAACAAACGAGATTGGCACTTGAAGTTATATCCGGCCTTATGGGCCCACCGAACCTCAATAAGAACACCAACGGGAGCAACTCCTTTCTCACTAGTATTCGGGCAGAGGCAGTTCTCCCACTTGAGGTTGAAATACCCAGTCTCCGTATTTCATTACAAGGGATTCTAGATGAAGACGCTTATAGAGAAGCACGTCTCTCCCAACTAGAAAGCCTAGATGAAGCTAGGTTAGATGCTGAACAATGGCACAGAGCCTATGCTGACCAGATGTGCCGGCAGTATAATAAGAAAGTCTATGAACGCGAAATATATGAAGGTGATCTAGTCCTAAGGCTGATAAATGATCAACAAGAAGACCGGCGAAGGAAGGAAGTTCCGCCAAATGGTTGGGCCCATACCGAGTCATGAAGGATTATGGAAATGGTGCATACCTCTTATGTACGCTGGAAGGTGAGGAATTTGGTGAAATGGTCAATTCCCTACACCTCAAGTGGTTCTACGCGTAAGAAACTAGCACTATTTATAATTACATTTACATTGCATCTTCATATAGATTAAGATCATTTTGTCCACTTGTTTCGTACACAAATTGTGATCAAGGAATTTTGTTCTCAAAGAAATTCATTACAAACTCATGATGTTGTTGGCATAAACACTCTAATCATACTTCTCCATTTTCATGATATCATCAAACTATCTCGAATCATTTTATCAAGTGAAGCTAGATATGACAAAGTCTTAACGGTACCCATGCCAAGATCTGCAGGTTTATTCTCACTTTTGGTTTCTTCTTAGGATAGGTGTCTTGCCTATGGTCTGTTCTAGAAGCTTCATGGTGTCACATCTATCCCATATGTATATCTCTTTGGAAATAAGCACATACTGACATTTTACTCAAGTAAACAAGTCAAATATTGATCAAACAAAAAATTTAATTTTACACATTTCCTTGCCCCACCAACCTTTGGTGATGAGCTTGTGTCTCTTACTAGTGACGTAGGGTTGCGAAAGGATGGAAATTCCCTTACTCGCCTATGCTTTGCCCACGGTGATAAACCCACGCTTCTTACTAGTAGCATGGGACAAAGTGTAGGGGTCCTCTTGACAAATAAATGCAAAAGGTCATGAGCAAACAATTCAAATCTCGAAGTCGTTGAGTCAAAAACAAATGAATCGGATGACCAAAATTCCAAAAGAGTCCAAAATCCTAAAACCCGATTTTGTCTACCATGTGGCCATCTAAGGATCTAAGTCTGGATAAACTACAAAGCAAGTTGCATCCAAAACTATGAAGTCACTCGAGTGAAGTGGGCTTGTGGTATCCTAATTTGGTTCCGCTAAAGCTTTGTCTGTCTTTCATCAATATCATTTCAACACATCTCATAACTTGCGCCCTTCCCAACTCTCGGTGATGAGCCCTCGCATCTTACTAGTTGTGTGGAGTTGGGGGTAGAGGTAGGTTTATCTTCTCATCATATCAGCTTATCTCATCACTTTGCCCAAACAAATATGAAGTATCCAAAATTGCTTACAGAAACTAAGATTCAAAATCACATTATATCTACATTATCATATATCAAAGATCATGAAATATAAAAGAAAATAAACATTTGCATCATTTGTTCTCCATTACATACATTCCAAAAAGAGCATACAAGTATAAACATCATAATCTACATGAGGAAACTAGAAAAGAAGCAAAGCCATAAATGCCAAAGGTTTGATCCAAAAGAATATATATATATATATATATATATCAACATTTCTGTACAATGCCATCATGCACTAAGCATGGTCAAAACACTCAAAGAGCCCGGGATATACAAAAGAATGTATCATACAAAATTTAGGAGAGCCAATCAGCTTCTCAATCCCTATAAGACCCCTCTGAAGGCACACGCCCACGCCTAGGACTCTAGCTACGCCGGTGCTTTGAGTGCATGGAGGGCTCAGGATCCCGAGGGGTAGCCACAGTCTCACCATGAGAATGGCTCCTCATCAAGCGCTCAGCCGTCCTATACCCCGCTAGCTCCGTGCGAAGAGTCGATACCATCCTGGCCACATGCCAGACTGGGGCGAAGACGTTAGTGTGCCTACCAGCTGCTGAGGGCTCCCCAGCATATATGGACAGCTCTGCGCGGGTCCTCTCCATGGGGATCATTAGGGTATCAGTACATACCCTGCGAATCAAGTCCCACCACTCATCGGTAGTCTCTGCAAACAAAGGAGAAAACAAATTAGAAACCAAACAAGAGATTAGAAATACAAGATAAATAAAAGGAGAGATAGTAACTAAGGAGATCCTAACTAAAAACAAACATTAAAAAAAAGAGAGGTAACTTACTCGGATCACCGGGCCTCTAGGATGGATCTATAGGATCAGCACCTGCCACGGATGCCGCCGCTGACTGAGGGGCTGCTCCTGTGACTGGAGCAATGTAGCGCCCCAACGGACTCATCCTCCCCACCATGGCCCTGGGAGAGTGGCTCCTCTGAAACCAGAGTCACTCTCTCTGCACTCTGCTCGGCCCTCTCTACCTGCATGATATCCTGAGTGTCATGCCACTCAGGATCACTGTCCTCCTCGGTCTCCTCCTCTGTCTCTCCCCCTGTAAACTCCTCAGACTCGGAGTCTACCTCAATGGGGTCATCGCTGCTATGGGCAGGACCCGCAGAAATCTAAAGCAAGGGTGCCTGAGGCGCACCGGCTCTCCCTCTGGCACGTACTACCCTCCTGGCCGCAATGGGAATGCCAGGAGTAACCACTGTCCAACCCCGGCCTCTAGGCCCCCCTCTAGCCTCTCGGACTGATCTATATACTGGCGCTACTGGGGAAGCATACCCACGTATGGTAGGCCAAACTGCTGAGGAACTCGGCCAAAGGGGTGCATCTCCACTCGCCCCACTCTATCAATAAGTTGCCCTGTCGTGGAGCAGGAGATCAAAGTAAGAGCCTCCTCGCCCCATATACCTGCCATAGTCTGATATGGTGTGGCCTCCATGTCGGTAGTAGTTAGAGAAGCAACTGGCTGATGAGGTGCTCGGAGCACCGACATATCTGTCCATTTGGTTTCCCTCACAGCTCCTGGGATCTACCACCTCTACACCTCTACCGTAGGGGATGAAGTGCTCATAGACCCAACTCATGACTAGGGTCGGGTGGCTCAAGGACTGCCCCTGTAAATGGACTACCCTGTATAAATCATGGTAGGTGGTCCCAAGTATGTCTGCTCCCCAGGCATATATCCGGCCGTGTCCCTCTATCTGTGCAATAATAGGGGACCAGCAATATAACAATGTATCTCCTCCCTTGTCCCCGATTAGTCTCGAGGCAAGGATCCCCATGATAGCCTGGCGAAGTAAGGGGATGGGCAAGCTAGGAATGGATCAAACTCTAACCCCCTTCTTCGACCCCGTGGAGATGACTACATCTCCCATGTATGTGGCCCACCGTGCTATCTCGGGCTCACAACTCTTTTGTCTCCTCAAGGGTGAGACGTCTCCCAATAATCGGGACCCCTGCAATGCGATAGACATCCTCCAAAGTAATGGTCCACTCACTGCGGACCCCTGAAATTAGAAGGTGTTCCGATCAGCATCCCAATAAGAGAATAGGTCACAAAGAATGTGACTAGATGGTGTAACATGGGGCACGCGTGAGATGCATAGTATCCCGGCCCTCTGAAGAGTGTCCTCCTCATCCTGTGAAAGGGCATCCAATACTCTTGGGAGCCAGTCACACTCCCTCTCTCGGCTCCACCGGATATACTCCTCTCTCGCCTACATACACCCAAAAACACACAAAATAGAGCAAGTTAGCATCCGAATAATACTGGAAAAATCATGAAAACATGTAGAAATGCTAAAAATGCAAAAATAATCTCAAACAGATGTTCTTTTGGCATTCTGTGTGAAACCGCCACCCTGAGCAGGGAGGCGGTTTTGTAACCGCCGCCTTAAGGGCGGCGGTCATGTAACCGCCACTCTGGGTAGGGTGGCGGTCATGACCTGAAAACCCACGTGGGTTTTTAAACCTAAAAAGCCCAAAAAATGACAAAACAAGACCATTTTAACTAAAACAAGGCCTACCCAGTAGGCGCACCCCCTAGATGAACCTTTTAACACTAACATTTTCAAAAATTACCCCCCCATGACAAAGATTTTAGCATTTCAAAATTAAGGGGGTAAAAGGGATAAATTGAAGAAAACTAACATGTGATCTCGCGGTCGATGTTCCGCTCATGGAGGCATGATCACTATCCCGTCACGGACGTTTTGACTCTACTCACGCAAGAAACCGTCACCATGGGTTCCAGAGCTCAAAATCAATCAAATCAACTTGCGTAAATGAATAGGAAAATGGGCCCACTTTCATATATATAGCACCCTGATTCATTTTAAATGCCTTTTTCACAGGTTTGGAGTACCGACGGAGGTAAGTTCTTATCCCCGCACAAATGGTACGTTCTCATTTCCTATTGTTTTAGCGTTTATTTTCCAAACTATTGTGTCTATCTGCCCTTTAGTTCTCTTTTCATTTTGCAGGTAGCGGGAATTTTGGACGGTGTCATTTCAACACACGGACGCATCAGGTATAACTTTTAACTTCCCATTTCGGGACTGCCATACTCGGACCCACCGTTTTACGCCTCTTCATGGCTAAAACGCTTCTCCGAGGGGGCAATATGTACGTACCCAAAATTGTAAGGTACTGTATTGCCAAAATAATGTAACAGTGCCCCAATGATGATACAGGTCTCCTCGCAAGGTGTTCGAGATCCGGAAAAGATCTCCAAGTGTGCGTTAACATCCCGCATGCCCCGCTTAGCCCCCGCGTGCTTTGTTTTTCCCTTTTCCCCTCTTTTCTTGGCCTTTTTCTCTTCAGTGATGAAACCGCCGCCTGCTCAAGGCGGTGGTCTCGTGACCACCGCCATGAACAGGGCGTCGGTCTCAGAACCGCCGCCCGCTCGGGCGGCGGTCCTTTACCCGTTTTCTAGAAAGCTCTTTTAACATGACTCACGTAATTTCAATTTTTACCAGTTGCTTTCTTTCACCGCCATAAGCTTGCATTTATGATTCTGGTTCCCTAGAATAGTGTTTTGCCATTGTTTATAGTTTAAGAGTTCTATTTGGTTTTTACCTTGGGTAAATGCAAATGCTATAAATAGTTGGCTTGTGCTCAAGCAAATGGCCCCTCAAATTTGCCTCTGTTTTCTCTTTGCAATAGATTTAGTTTTCATTTTTCTTAGAATGCTTAGTTTCTTTCATTGCATGCTTAGCATTTTTTTACTATCAGTAAGCCACATATCCATCTTGTGCAAGTACTGCTATTATTTCATCCAATCCATTGGAATAGGATAGTCTGTTTACCAATAGGAAGCCATTAAAGTTGCAGGTTTTGTTCTTCAAACAGATAGTTTCAGGTTCTGGACGTTTCATGTTGCATGACTCACAATAAATCCCACTAGGAATTACATAAGCCAAGCTCTATACTCTTGCGCTATGCTCTCCTACTCGCATTATATTCATCCAGTATCTTGAGTTGCCTTTGTCCCAATATCTACTTCTGATGCTAGCATTACACGCTTTTACGGATCCATGTGGACATGAAGGAACGAGGAGATCACACCGAGGGGAAAAGATCACACACACCATCGGATTCGCCACTTTCTCTGTAGAATCCGTGGTTCTAGCTTTCAAAGTTCTAGTTAGAAACATATTAAATAAAGTAGCCAATCACTTTATTTCACCAATTCTACTCGATATTGCCAGGGGAGGTCATGGGGGATTGATAGTTTCTGAGAAACTATGATTCACTCCTCACTTCTGAGGTAGGATCGAGAGCCTTGCAAATAGATTAAGTCAATTATTTCATTATTTAGAATAGGTTCAAAATTGCATTACAAATAACTACACTTGGTTATCTTGTTTGTTTTCATTTCGCATTAGATTAATTGTCAAATTCTAGATATGTTAACAATTACTCTTTTAGATTCATTCAAATAGTTCACTTAAAATACAAAAATAGAGAAATCATATATGCTATAGATATATTCAACGTAGTTAAATTTTATTTTGCTACAGTTCTTTTATGTTGTTACTTTTGTATGACAATCACGGGACCTAGGGAGCCCAGGGAATACGTATTTGATCCAATCATGCCCTGACCCAATCTCATCACAACAATAATCGATATAGATCAAAATCTTAGGATCTAAGTCTTCTCGAACAACGGTAAACTTACAACAAATCAATTCCCGGTTGAGCGGGTTAAACATAGAAGACGACCAAGCGCACACGTTTTGGTCGAATCAACCAAGCTACTGATTACCCTAGGTAACATCCATATGACCGTAGAGAAGGGGTTGAAAGAGAAAAACCTTTGGTTGCGATCCTTTGGTCCCACAGCCAGATGCAGGAGACACTCTTACAGATATAGATACCAGCCTAAGAATTCAGGTTGGACGAATGCCTGTAAGATATTCTGAGAAGATCACACAGTTATTGATTCTAAACATAGAAGCAGAGAAAGCATATGACTATTGGATACTACGGATTAGGGACTGATTCCATACATGACCATAGTAGGACCGCAACAACCGAGAGTCTACGGTTGCGATCCACAAATCCCGTAACCCAACGAATCCGTAAGTCAATCAGACATAGACACTGGCCTACGCACACTAGTATTCAGATCCACTCCACTTCCACCTATCATCATCGAACAGCTTATCCTTACTAGATACAACAGCTAACAAAGCTAGAGTTCGGACTAGGCCGAGAGAATCGTCCATAAAGTCAACTATATTTACCATCCACCTTATGACCTTATCCGAAGATGTACATGAAACTATCCCAGGTCATTTTCCATGTATTCCACAACCCATAGATCAAATCACGCCAGAGCTCGATATTGATTGGAGCCTTCGAGCAGTCAACCTTACCAATCGATCTATCACACTAGTTCAGGTTAGGAGGGCCTTCTTTGCCTTAGATTCACAAATTCTACTAGTGCGTATTGAAGACATTAGATTGCCTAACTAGTTTGTCTACATCCCATACATATTCCATCCCCACTTCTTTGTCTTGCATGACCTCGGGAGGTCGGTTGCGAGGAAGAGTTACTTGTAGATTCCCATGCTCGCTTGTCACTTTCCATCGTCATGGTTTCCATGCGGAGTTTGCAATGTTTCTAATATGGGAAACCCACCACATAAGAAATACAGAGGAGCGGTAGTATTCAAAACCTTAGAAAGATGAGAGTTTCATGGCCTTGAAGGGTGGATGCAACATGCCGAGCTCATTTTTGAATTCCATGGGTCTGTCCATCTTGTTGCACGTATGCTTCACTTTATGGCTGCGAAGATTCTTATGACAACACATCTCTTCAAAAATAAGATCAGTTTTGTCAAACCTTTCCCGAGACAAAACAAACAACTCAGCTTCCACACAAGTCTCTTCTCGCAGTCCCCTTTTGTCACTGCTATTTTTGGTTTGTCGTGGATTTTCATGGCTTCAAAATGCCAAACATGTCCTCCTCCTATCTCTAGCGCTAAATAGTTAAACGCAAAGGAACGCTCCATGCTTCATTGCGCAGCAGATCCAGAAGTGCTCATCAATGTATTCTCTTAATGCAAATGATGTAAATCTTACATGTGTAGGAGGAAAACGTGAGAAACCGATTGGTGGGAAGTTAGGACAGTCACGTTTTCTTCCTCCATACTCCTATGCCAAACTAATTTACTCCTCTAGGTTACTCGATGGGCTAGGCCTATCTCTCACGTAAGTTTGCACAAAGGTAAAAAGTATTTTCCATCATGTCTCCGTTAGTTTTGTCGTGTTTCCGTTAGTTTTGACAGAATAGGTAACAACGTATTACGTTGTTACATATATATAGGTAACAACGTAATACGTTGTTATCTATTCCGTAAAATTTATGTTTGTATTTTTAGAAAAAGAACCGGCGTCATAGTCTTTCATATGTGAGTGTGCAGCAAGATGGTGGGGCACGAGAAATAGGGCGCGGGGTCATGGGTTCGAGGCCCGCTGGGTGCAAGGATGGACCGCTCCGGTCAAATTTTTGTGTAGGTTCGCGTTGACGCAAACTTACGTGATGAATAGGCTAATCGAATCTGATGTGCCGCTCCCTCTTCCACACTCTTGCGTGATGGATAAGATAATCGACTCGATGTGCCGCTCCATCTTCCACACTCGATACCAATGACACATTAGATAGAATGTAGAAGTGTTTCAATATTGTATACAATGTAATAAGTAGGTATAAATACAAGATGGATGTGGTTGAGAGTTGGTGGTTACCAAATAAACCAACAACAATCTAACACATTAGATTTATGCTAACATAAATATCACTAAATTAGTAGTGTATTAAACAAATTTGTGTTTTTCATATTTGATCTATGTATGTGGCATCAAGTTATTGATTAACTTTTTTTTGTATGGTTTTGGATTTTTTATAGATGGTTTTAAATATTTTGTTTCTAATATGTGAATAGATATGTGGTATATATCATATTTGTGTGGAATGTTAGATAATAAATATGATTGTAACAAACATGGGTCAAGAGGATAAAATTATGGAAGATGATGGGAAGCACATTGAATAGTTGTGTATTGTGTTTGTTGCATTCTTCTCCTTGTTGGTAAGAATCACTGTCTTTCAATTAAATGTTGTGTTATTATGCTTTCTTAGTGGTTTCTTCAATGTATATGTTTTGAAAGTTTATTTTATATTTTTCTTTCGAAAAGGATGTGCTTATGTTGTTAGTTAGGAGATCTGTGTGTTTCTTGATGACTATGAATATTGTCACTTAATATCATCTAATAAATAAGAATGATGGAATTATCGGTTCATTGTTATGTTTATTTTTCTTTACACAAGTATTTGTAACTAATATATATATATATATATATATATATATATATATATATATATATATATAAGTAAACACTTTTACTAGAGCATGGGTCCTCCCTTACATTACTCGTATTTAGTTTTAACAAAAGATAAGTCGATTATACTAAATACAACCATATTACGCCACCTTGAAACATGTATCGCAAAATCCAAACATAAGAAACCTAAATAGACTTAATCGACAATTCTATAATCTCCTCCTTCACACTTTAGCAGCCTTTAACATGAATTCATAAGAACCTTTTCATTTGGACAAGTGTTGAGCAATTCGAGAAGGAACATGTCCAATTGGTGTAGAAAGAGATACGCAATCGAAAGGGGGATGTGATTCGGGCCGAGATTCCTTCATGTGACATTTCTTGTGAACCGTTATTATGAAATTCCATAGAGCTCTGTTCCTCCTTTCCATCTCTACCACGTGTTCCCGGAAACCATCTCCATCTCCCTATGAACTTTCTCCCCGAAGGAAGGCCGAAGGCATACAAAAATTAGCCACTTCATCCTCTAACCCCACTTTGCATGCCTTGGCAGAATAATGTGATGAGAAATTAGGAGAACCTCTTCTTTGTTCCTATTGATTAACAACAAATGGGAGATGAAAACAGAGGCAATTTCTATGTTCACCTTGGCGCGACCGCTGCCCTGGATATAGTTTCCCCCAAAATGTGCTCCACCGCATTGCAAACAGAGCATGAACCTATGTGGAATATCTTTGTCAGCCATGATTGAGAGATGCTACCATAAAAATATATCTCATGGGAATCCCCTTTCGAAACAAACAAGGATATGATAGGGAAGCCATGAGATCTTTAACAAACCTCCAACCGAACTTGCACCGAAACCGGGTAGTGTGGGCATAAAAATAAAGAGTCGGGATACACATTTAAGGACAGCTTCCCACGAACCAAGTCCCATCGGATTTAACCGGACATTGATTTGGCATCACCTTCTATAATGGTAGCTAAGGCGGGCCACTTAGCCTTATCATTGGATATAATGGCCTCCTCTACTTGCGTCACCCCACAATTTGCCAAGTAGTAGTCTCCAGAGTTGGCCTCTCTTAACACATGTCCAATGCTCCAAGATTCTAGCTTGTCAAGCCAAAAAAGGATGTTTGAAATGTAAAAATCAATAGACCAGTGAATGGATTTACCGTTTTTAACTACCTGAATAATAATCTGTGAATCTCCTTCAATGAGAAGATGAGAACTTCCACATTCAACTACTTTTTTACCCCAAAAAGGAGGGCCTGGGATTCAACTAGATTGCATGATCCATCTTGTAGATGAAACAAACCGCGCTAACCAACTCATCAAGTTCATCATGAAGAATGCACTCGCCCTAAAAGTCCTGGATTCCCTTGGAAGCCCCATCAAAATTAACTTTGTGAAATCCAGGGTGAACATATTGAAATATTTGTGTTTATGTTCATCGCCTATTTGTTAATAGGATGTCATGGAGGCATCGATAGTTATTCCTACACGATGATGTTGTCTAATGCAAGAACATCTTATTCCTCAATAATTATCAATTCCTTTCAATTAAGTCTTACAATGCTTATGAACCATATTATGTTTGTTAATATAAATGATTTTATCTTATTTGAATTTTTTTTTCTTTTCAATAGGATGTGGCGATGTCTTTTGTGAAGACATCCACATATTTCATGATGGATACAAATATTATCATTGAATCTCATCCAATTAGTGAGAATGATGGACTTTTTAGCATAATACATAACACATATTACATTGTTAAGTCGGTTTAGTTGGTTGATTGATAAATGTTTCGGTTAATGAAAAATTACAACACCCCTGATTCCTTGTGATTTATGTGTGAGGCAATCAGTGTAGCCTACATAACTTGGGATTATCATGCAGTGTGAGACTTTACAAGTAGAATAATCTCCAGAGAAAGCTGAATTCTTCTCCTAAACTAGTGCCCACTTCTCCAAAGTGCAGAGAATGGAAGACTGAACTAATCATATCCTAATGCTTTTCAAGGAGAGAAGGATAGAAAGATGCATAAAATAAAACTACTCTAAGTGAAGGTGATGCACCAAGAAAGGGTGAGACAATCCAAGTGAGTGAAAAATAGAGAACAATTTTTTTGGAGAGGGCACGTAGAGGCGCCACAGATTCAAGACAATATTCGAGTCCCTATATCCTTAAATAAAAACAAATTAGGTACCATGTAAAGAGATATAACATACATAATATACGCACCAATGAAATGAGAGGAAAAAGATGCGATATAATTCACACTGAGGGCAAGAAAAGCCACAAAATACCAATTTTATTTCTTAGAAGCATGCACAATCCATTACAATATAAGCATAAGGTAAAATCCTTTATAATAAGCCCAAATTCGATGCCTTTAGGTCACAATATCTCTCGAACAATTTTGACAGAGTCTCTTTCCGTTTTAGAAAAATCCCCTTTAAAATGAGGTGTATTTTACAATATATAGGCAATTTGGGTCACCAACCAGCAGGATGCATTAAAAAGGTATGTGAAACCATTCATTTTGGTACTTTTCCTACATGGGCGGTCATGGGCACCATGCCTCATTGATTTTGGTTGTTGGACTATCATTCATTCACCTACCATCTCCTGACTTGTAACTCATCCATCCTACAGGTCATCTAACTGTGTTGGGTTGGATGCCATCAATACTCTTTTGAGAAAAAATCCTAGCCCATGATTTCTTCTCCATATTTGGGTTAGACGGTTGTCTAACCATGATCTGTACAATTGTGTGTAGGTTGTCTACCGTGGTGGTCTTCCAACGTCATTGGGGTTGGATGATGTCTAACTTCGTGACCATACATGCTTATTTTCCTCAACCAACCCGAAAGTTTCCATCTTCACACCATGGGACGTCCTACCAAGGAGGTTAGACAACCGTCTATCTTTTCGTCGACGCATTTGACGCATTACACGACCATCCTTGCGGTGAGGTGATGAACTGATGAGCTGACCAACTTGGTGACTCAACCAACCATGTCGTACAACTGTGAGTCATCCATCTTTGTTGGTCAACCCCCAAGGGGTTGGACTATGTCTATCTATGTCAACCAACCTCTTTGTGCCCCATCCATCCAAATTAACCGTAAACTCATCATCCTGCACCGTAAAAAAAAAGTAAGCCAACATACTTGGTGACTAACCAATCTAGTCAACCCATCTTCCGTACTTCAGGAGTTAGACATCGTCCAACCCATCACCCATCCAACCGAGCCAACCAACCCCATGTTGTCCATCCCTTTCCATATGCCGCGCTACCGACTAACAACTAGGCCATCTAACTCGAGGGGGTTAGACGCACCCATCCATTTGACTAACATGCAAGGAATCGACCTTGCACGTCTAATGCAGCCAACACACCTACCCATATGGTCTTCACCCATCCAACCTAGGCATCTAACCAAATGTCGTCCAACCCTGAAATTTTCCCCAAACTCAGCCAATTTTTTAATAAGCTTGGTCGCTAACTCCATGATTTTCCGCGGCTTGCCGATTTCCGTGAGTTAAGACCAACTTGGTTGAGCCAAAACACGAGCTACCCTATAGACAAGAAAAGCATTTCCATTTTTCCATCAAATACCGATGTTCCGACTCGCTAAGTTGTCCATTTCACAAGGAGCATGAAAAATGGATAACAAATTCTTAAGTGACTCTAAGTTATATATAATCTCTTCCTTCTCATTGAATATATCATCCAATCATCTTTTCTCTGCTTTATCTCATCATTAGTATCGAGTGTGGTGAATTGGAGCTTCTGCGATTTAGTGTTTTCATGTTGTTCTAGTATTTGGACATTGACTTATATGTCTTGAGCGGATTGTAATGGAGGAAGTGATGCTTTTTCCTATGATGTTTCTTCGAAAACAACCTATAGAGTGGAGACACCTACAATCAAAGTGTGGTTTCAACATTCATTTTTTTCATTTTGATGGATTGTCTAACACTTTGATATACATATTAGCATGGAATAAATTGTTTAAACTAGGATGTCAAAGAAAATGTGGAAGCCTTTACGTGGAAAATTATATGTTTGGTGTTTGAAACATGGAAGTGAGCAAACCAGGGATAAAGAGGACCTTTATAAAGCATGGTAGACATCTCCCAGAGTAATTTTTGTCAAGAGACATGTATGTACATTGGAAAAGAGCATAGAAACCACAAAGAAGTGTTGAAAAAGGGAGAGGAGACACTATAGCCCCCCTCATCCATGTGAAGAACATGTTGGTGGTTTTTTCTTTGTACCTTCCATATACACCATGTTTGCACCCAAGTTACTTCTCTTAGATACTCAACTCTTAAAAGGGACAAATTATGTCACTTGGAAGATGAAGAGGCAAATATTTCTCTAGTTTGAGGAGCTCTAGGGAATTTTCAATGGAAAAATAGGGGATCGCAATTGGTGTAAACGAGTATCCAAAGTTTGGTAATCCAGATGAAAAATCCTTGATGTTGATCACACTCAATATTTCGATGTGGTTCAACCACACGCATTTGAGATGTGACAACATCAAAGGCATCTTGGGATGCTCTATCCACCATATATGAAGGTGAAAAACTAGACAAAGATCCTCCATCTATAGTCAAAGCTTTATACACTCAATATGAAAGATGTGAAAAAGTACAAGAATTCTTGTGTCATGTGGAAGAACTACAAGAAGAGCTTATAACACTCAAAGAAAAGGTGGAAGACAAGTTACTAGTCCCTATCACATTAATAGCTTTGCCTTCCCAATTCAGGAATTTCTTCAAAACATTAAACATCATAAAACAGATGGTGACATTTGAAGAACCTGTGCTTTTTCTCCTTCAGGAAGAAACCATCTAGAAAGTGCACAAGGAGTTTTAAGACAAGGCACTGATCTTGAGACAACATAATAGTCACAAGTATCAAAAGGGATAAATAAATGAAGAAGCCCCATAAGTAACTAGAACAACATAAGTCTCATAAAGTGAGTCGACATGTCACATCTCGCTACGAATATGCAAGACATTGCTAGGTCTTGGTATAATGGCCTCACAAAAGGCAATTCCAGAAGGAGAGAACATCTAGTCATAGTTATTATCAATAATCTAGATGACCTCCATGCCATAGGAAGCACAAATGACATATCATAGCCCAAAAAGATGATGACTCGGATGAGGACGTAATCAAATCAAAAATTACGGTGCACACCGTATCATTGTTCTAGTCTCCCGAACATTGTAACCATTGCAGACCATTTGGCTAATTGACTCAGTGCAAACAAACATATGACATGTGATAGGAAGTGGGTTAAAATCAAAGACAAAAAGGAGTACGTTGTAGAAGGATTTGGAAATGTCACCATTCCTCCCAGGACAAGAAGTTGTACCCTCACAAAGGTGCCATATGTCCCCGACTTAACTACAAATATCTTGTTTATCTCTCATCTATTGAATCACAAGCTCAAGGTGGAGTTCATGGTCCAGAAATACATCAAATCCTATTTGATCTCATGATAAGGTATGATACTTGCTAGAGATTTTTTGAAGGATCATTTATTTGTACTAGATGTAGTTTCATCCTTTACATTTTCTCTATCTGCCTCTATGGTGGAGTCTACTGTACTCTAGCATTATTGATATGGGAACCTTTCTACTAGATCCCTTTATCATCTCATTTCTAAGGAGATGGTATGAGGACTTCCTCCACTCTCCCACTCCTTTCCTATCTATTCTGGATGTCTGTAGGAAAACAACATCGAGATCCATTCGAGTAGAGTACCTTCCATGCCAAGAACCATCTTGAGGTCATACATATCGATATGTGTAGACTCCTTCCTACTTCCTATTAGGTATTTCAAGTACTTCCAGCTGTTGATTAATGACTATTCTAGCAGACATGGGTGCTCTTCCACCGAAGAAGAGTGAAGCATTTTCTAATTTTCAAATCTTGTATTAGCGAGTTGTTCAACATAATAGGCACCCCCTTCTTATCCTCCAATTAGATCGAGGGGGAATTCATTTCAAAGAAATTATTTTCATTCTTGATGGAGAATGAAATCACACATCACTTGAGACAAAATGGAATTGCAGGTGCATCGTAATCAGATTGTCATGGAGATGACTCATTGCATGCTTTCCACTACCAAGTTTGATAATTTATTTTGGGATTGATTAGTCAAGATATATGTATATCTTTTGAACTGGGAACCTATAAATATCCTCTAGTGAAAGACACCAGAAGAGGTATGGAGTAATCACAAGCCTTCTATCTCCCATTTGAGAGTGTTTGGTTATACAACATATATACATGTCTCGAGATAATAAGAGGAAGAAGATCGATGTGAAGACACTCAAATGTATATTTTTGGGGTATAATACTACCTCAAAGGCATATTGTCTCATGGATCCTGAGACAAAGAATATATATGATATTCGAGATGTGGTTTGTGACGATTCATCATTTGACTCATTCCCACACAAAGAAGAGTCAATATCAACCTCCTCCCATATATTCACCATAGATTTCTCTCACAGTCAGATGATGAGCATGAAGATTATTCACACAAGAAATATGAGCTACAAGGAGAATTGTTCATTGATCTTGGTAATTTGGAAAATAATTCTTCACATCGGGGAAACATCAATGTACAAAGTGGGTCTAAAGAAAATTGAGGGACTCCCACCCTAACTCTCTCCCAGATAATTCATTAAGAGTCAAAATTAGAATACAAGTGAGAAATGAGGTAAATATCGCACTCACAAGTTTAGTGGTTGATAGCACCGAACCGCATATAGTTCATGAGGCACTTGCAACAACCAGTGGAAAAATTCGAGTGGATGAAAATATGACTCCCGATTCGAATCGGACATGGGAACTTCTCTATCTTCATGCAGAAAGAAATCCATTGGATGCAAATGTATTTTCAAAACAAAATACAAGGCAGATGGATCTATCGATAAGTACAAAGCATGACTAGTTGCAAAGGGATATGCTCAACAAGAAGGAATTGACTATGAGGATACCTTTTCACCCACTATGAAGATCAAAACCATCAAAGTTGTCTATGTAATGACAACACAAAAAGGATGAAAGATGAACAACAAATGGACGTAAAAAGTGCTTTCTTGAATGGTGATCTCAAAGAAGAAGTATACATGACCTATCCAGAAGGATTTGTTGACGAGCAACATCCAAAAAGGTATGTCATCTAATTAAGTCTCTTTATGGACTCAAACAAGCACCTAGGGAATGGTACATTAAAATAGATTATCACCTATCAGAGCATGCGATGGACTCATAGCCCCTCTCCGATTCGAACATGTATATAAAAATGATAGGAATACATATTATAATTTTAGTTTTTATGTGGATGATCTTGTGATCATAGGGAGTTTAAACAATCTCATCAAAGATGTTAAGAATGATCTAAAGAAATCCTTCGACATGATAGATTTGGGGATACTTCACTATTGTCTTGGCTTGGAGATATGACAAAATAGGCATCATATTTTTATCTCCAAGATGAAATACACCAAGACACTCATGGAAATGTAAGGGATGTCTGATTATAAACCTATGTTCATTCCAATGGAGAAAGGTTTACAACTTTATAGCTTTCGAGATTCACCTCAAGTAGATGGTACTCACTATAGGCAACTTGTTGGGAGTCTCATTTACTTGACTTATACCAAACTAGACTTATGATTTGCTATCAACTATCTTTCCAGATTCATGTAGGAGCTAAAGAAATGTCATTGGGTAGTATAGAAACACATTTTGAGATATGTTTGAGGTACAATTGATTATTCTCGGATAACATATATACTCACCAAGTCTCTTGGCAAGGTGAAATTTGAACTGTTTCGGGGTACATTTATAAAAACAATGTAATAAGGGGGAATGTTAGCTTAATTATCTTATTATTACATTGTTATGTCGGGTGTAACCGAATGGTAGGTACACATAGGATTCAAGTTTTGGTAACTATCCTATTCTCTCCTTGGAATCGCCGCTTCCACGCTTGTATATAGTTCTTCTTTACATTGTATAATGACATATCAAATGTTACATGTCTTCTCTCTTGTTAGAGATCAAACCAAGCTGCTAGGAAACATGAAGTTTAAGATTTGAATCCTTTAGAGTGTACAAATAAGTTGAAAGAATCAAATAATGAAGGGATTGATGTTGTATAGGACCTAGAGGAGATGATTGAAAATATCCTTCGTACTTTCAACAATGATCAAGGAAATCCTAATACCACTGAGGGAATCATAGGGCAATTTAAGGCATTGGTCTACAAGGAGTATATGCTCGAAAGCTCCTTTAACTACAATTCTATTAGGAGGTACATCTAGTATCAAAATTACCTTGACAAGATGACCAAGAAGATGAAATATTTCTACAAGCTCCCAAAACAGATGATCAATGTTGAAGCAGAGTGCCACATATATGATATGTACACAAGGAGCCGGAGGATGAGCGAGTTAAAGAAGTGCTCGATAAATTTGATGCCTATCATGATTGTCTCTACCTATCAAAGGAAAAGAACATCAATAAAGAAGATGATCCATAGGATAATAGAGTCATGATTTGTAGAGAATTTGGTTTTAACATGTCATACATTTTGCTTTTGCAAAAATGTGCATTCTATTCTTTCAAGATGCAAATTCATTTCGTACATTCGTAGTTTTTCAAGATGCGAATTCATTTTTTCAATTTATAGTTTCGTAGGGTGTGAATCCATTTCACAAATATGTAATTTTGACTTAGTCAAATATCCTTGGAACAAATAACTCATTCAAGTACGAGTCCTACGACGATTTGTATTTTGATCTTGGTAAATTCATTTTGTACATTCGTAGTTTTTAAGATGCGAATTCATTTTTTCAATTTATAGTTTCGTAGGGTGTGAATCCATTTCTCAAATATGTAATTTTGACTTAATCAAATATCCTTGGAACAAATAACTCATTCAAGTATGAGTCCTAAGAGGATTTGTATTTTGATCTTGGTAAACACATGTGTCATGTTTGAAGATTCTATTATTAGCAACTAAGACTTTTTCCCCATGCATGTAGTGAAAATAAGAAGATTTCTCTACATATAGAAGAATCATATACTATATTAGTTATCTTTTTTTGGTTGTATGTAAATTCTGGGTATAAAAGGTGTTAAAAGCTTAGTATTTACGACCTTCTATCAAACAAGAGAATAAAGAAAGAAAGTTATTTAGACTTTGTGTTGTGTGTCTTTCTTCCTTGTGTTATTGTTATTTACTCTTATGTGTATGTGACAATATATTCTTTTGATTCAATATTTAATTTAGCCGATTGATTATTAATATTATTGTTAACTTTTACTCGTGTGATTAAAATAAGGATCTTTGTTATCCCATTGGAAAACATGAGTATTTCTTCTCCTCCACGTTCACTAAGGTTTTTTCATAACCTTACGAGTATTTTCCTATAAACATAATGTGGAAAATTCCATTAAGATTTGAGGTTTTACAAATTTTGGGATACCACAACTTATAAGAGTTTTGTTGGAGGCAAGGGAATTATAGAGACATGAGAATATGCATGTCAAGTGTAAACCACAAACCTTGAACATTTTAAGAACAAAACCACATTATATGGCTCGTAATAAATAAATAAATACCACACCTAATATGAGCTCCATCTTCATGGTTAGAACTCGTGATAATCTCTTGTTGTAGTATAAAAAAATGCACCTACTCTGCTAGCAACTTTTTGGCTCACATTTCTTGTTGTTACACCTCCACTTAATTTTGGCAACATCCATTGGCCATGGAAGGCGGAACGCGTTTAACTTATCTTCCAACGTACGTTTTGCTTACACAATATTTACATCATCCATGGTAGGAAACCGAGACCAAAAATTAGTTAAAGAAAGCCGCGCAGGAAGAAAAAGTCAGCAAAATTCCTCTTTAAACGAGGCTTCATTCAACTCACAGCTTCGAGAACGGATTCTTCTCGATCGCGCACTTGAAATTGTTAAGTGAATGGACGGATCAAGATTTTTTTGAGCAACTTGAGACCGTGGATGCAATGCACGTGATTTGCATTAATAGCAAAGCCATGTTTTTCTACAAATTAGTTTCATTTTCACTCCACTGCGCGACTTCCCATCCGTCAAATGCTTCTCCCGAGTCACAGAGTCTCAGTGCGGCAGCCACCACCAGTTTTTTTTTCCTTGTCACTTTTTTTTTTTATTTCAAAGTTTTCACACTTCCATACATACATACATACATAAATGTAGCCTAATTTTCATTGATGAGTCAAATTGACCATTTACTTTGCCAAATTCACCATAAAAGCCCGATTCCTATTTTGGTTTAATTCATATTCCAACGCGGTTGTAAAAACTTCAAAGTTGTGACTGTGTTTGCTGACTTTTGTTATTCAATCCATTTCTCCTATGTGAAGAAGACCCGAATTACACACGAAAACTTTTCCAAGACATGATACATTTTATCCAAATGTCCCCTGGTTTTGAGGTACAGAGATTCGGCGTTGGAGGGCAGCTAGCTTGTGACCTTTTTGGTCACATATTAAAAGATGAGGCAGAAACGATTAATTTATTGTTATGACCCCCTTTTGTGAGCACTATAATAGGGTCTCAATGCGTCATGAAAATTGAGTATAAAATATTGAATTCTGGGTATAAATTGTGTGAGAAATTCTTATGCTAGATTTCTTCAGTCAGAAAGGTCAGACGGATTGTATAAGTTGTTAATTCGATCGAGGCGGATAGCCAGGCTTGTGAGTTGTGCTCGTGCGATCCAGTTTTGATTACGCAAACTCCTGACACAAAGAGGGTATTTGGGCATGTACGAAATCCGATTTTGCAGGGTCTAATCCTTTTCTTAATAGAATTCCACGTTCCCTGAGTACTTCTCCCTCGATCACAGACTAAAATATATAAATATATACAAATTCTAGGAGGAGTTTTGGGAATGATGAAATGGTCAGGGGTATGACAGAGGGAAGTTTCAGAGAGTATATTTGGAATTTGGAAGGAGATTATGCGATGGATGTGTCCCCCACGTTGGTATCATTCGATTTTTGTATAGTGAACGAGCTTCCTGTGCAGACACGCTCAGTGTTTTCTACAGATTAAGAGACCCTGAAACCCGCCATAAGCATCGCCTGCAACCTCTCTCACTCTCTCCATAAATGAGGGCACAACCCCATCACCAATTTCACGTCCACCACTCAGTTAGTTGATGAGAGTGTAGAGCATTGGGCAAAATTCAGTTAAAAGAAAAAGATATGGAGCAGAAAAATGAGTTAGATCAAGGAGACGAGATGATGTTGCCCGGGTTCAGGTTCCATCCTACCGACGAGGAACTCGTAGCATTTTATCTACGTAGAAAAGTGCAGAAGAGGCCGCTGTCCATTGAGCTCATCAAACAGCTCGATATCTACAAATTTGATCCGTGGGATCTTCCAAGTATGTTAACAATAACTTCTCTGTCAGTAGTATTATGTAGGATCTTGCTTTTAAAGCTTTTTATTTGCAATGAATCTGAATGTTGTTGTTGGCAAAAGGGATGGCGAGCCTGGGAGAGAGAAGGAATGGTATTTTTACTGTCCCCGCGACAGGAAATACCGCAACAGCAACAGACCCAACAGGGTGACCACTGCAGGGTTCTGGAAGGCAACAGGCACCGACAGGCCCATTTATTCTTCTGATGGCACCCTCTGTATTGGCCTCAAGAAGTCTCTCGTCTTTTACAAAGGAAGGGCTGCAAAAGGGACTAAAACAGACTGGATGATGCATGAGTTCCGTCTTCCCTCTGATCACCTCTCTCTCTCCTCTCCCTGTAAAACACCTCTCCACAAGGATCTTCCCCCTAATGTAAGTTTGCATTCCATGTCCTAAAATCTCACACAGTCACAGTTGATGCCATGTTGAAAAAAATGGTGTCCTTAGGGTTCAGATCGTCCTTTACCCACTTGGGTATTCTGGTTGTCTGGTTTTTTCTTACGTACTATCCTCTCTGAATGCTATGTAACCTAGTATTCACATTATAATGTGTTGATGAGCTTTTCTCTTAAGTATAATTTGTGAATTTGTTAGTCTTATTGATTTGAACCTTGTGTGCACGCTGTTATATGCATATTCAGGATTCTTGGGCTATATGTCGAATATTCAAAAAAGTACAGTGGTACAGAGAGCTCCTCATCATATGTGGGCACCAGCAATGGTGGAGAGAACATTTGAATCAAGCTGCAACAGTAACTACAACTACACCAACAACAACATCATCATGGATAAGGAAGACAGTGTAGGCATCCAAACAACCCCTGCTTCTACAAACATCAATCCCTCTCATATAATGACAGGGGCTGAGGATTTCCAGTACCCAAACCACGAACAAACACCCACAAACACGGGCTTTGGCTCATTCAAAGTGGGCCGTGGGAAGTCAATTCCATGCCCTCTGCCTTCAAGATCAATATCTCCGCCCAACCTGGAATTTTCAAACACTAGTGATCATGCATCTCATTACAATGATGATCCTAATTCACCTTTGAAAAGCACTCTTAATTTTGTAAGTTACATGTTGCAAATGCAGATGCCTCCTCCTCCAAACACACACAATGTCTCACCTGATCATCCAGATGCGACCAATCAAGATCATCATCAACAACAAGAAGCACAGGATATTCTAAAGAAGAACAATATTTACGGCAGCATCCCAATTATAGGGAATAATAATATTACTGTTAGTAGCTCTTTGCCATATCAGACTAATTTTTATGATGTAATCAAAGGTGTGAGCACTAATCCTTGGGATATTCCCACTTCAGCCATTCTGTAACTATCTGCTGCAGGTCAACATCTAATATACTACATCAAAAGACAGCAATACAATATAGTGTATATATTGGAATCACTTGTAACTGTTTTTTTGTAGATCTCCATTCAAAAGTCTGTGGTGTCAAAGTCATTAGTTTCAATTCATCCTTAGAAAATAAGGCGGCATTGTCTAGCTATTGTTCGAGGATTTTTCTTTAGGTATTCGCAGTTTTTCTGCCTGCGATTTGCAGGGGTTTTATGAATTGTATATTCTTTTGATTTGGAATTTTTAACTTCTAATCTTGTTTAAATATATATGGTAAAATTTGGAATTTGTAGCACGGCAGTGAAATGGCACTTTTTCTCCCTACCAAATGCACATTAGACTGCACCGTATGATTTGTTACCGTTAAGATATTTAGAAAGCAATGTGTTTTTTCGTTTTTCTTTGGTGTAGTTACAAGTAACATTTACAAATATCTATGAGCTTGAATTGCATTGATATTCTTGTAATAACTTAAATAAGTATTTTTTTTAGGCAAGGAAGATAGAATGTAGGCTGTTAGGCTCAAAAGAATCAAAGTGTGCCCATGTTAGATATAGCATATACTCATTGTTGAAACACAAAAGATAACTGTATATGGCCACCATGTAAAACCTGGGCATATAAGAGAGTGTGATAGAAATCATGACACAAGGTGATAACATACAAGCACACAAGCTCACAAACAATCATGTACAATATGTAATAATGTTTTTGCAAGTTTTAATTAAATATTCAATATGTAGATCGAAAAATGAAATTGCAGCTGGCTGAAAACTAAAACCATCGACTTATAATTGCTCAAAAGATGCCAAAAAAACCATAAAACACCACCACACAATTTGCCAATATTTTATATATGGCTTATGGATTTTTTGAACCCAATATATCCAATAAAAACTGAAAACCACACTACATCGAAATGAAATGCACACCGAAATTGCATCCACGAATATATATATAGGGCACAAAAGCCCCAAAAATTACCAAACTCTAGATTCCGGCCTTAAAAATATTTTGAATCGATTATACAACCAAATTTATCAAATTCTTCACCAATGTCACCAAACCCTACCCAAGGTAGGTCACTCCACCCTAGATAAATGCAATAACAACTGGAAATGGCAAAAGGATCTTCAAATCAACTCTCTACTTCAATGCCAAATGATGATGAAGAGTTTTCTTCCTTTACCAAAGCCATATGAAGGGTTTTATCCCTTCAATGAGGCCTCACAAGAGGGTTTTTCGTCCTCAAGTGGATGACTAACGATCAACTAGCTCTCTTTGCCAAGGGATAGTGAAAATGTGCCAAGCTAGATGCAAATGAAGTCTCTCTTCTTCTTTTATACGTTCTCTTTGGCGCCAAAACTCATTTAGACAATGCTGACCTATATAGAACAAAAGAACACTAAAGAAAACATTATAATATTAGATAAAATATATTATAAAGTGCTCAAGGGTCTTTTTCTTCAATCTTTCTTCTTTTCCATGGAGAAGGAATGGCAAGAAGACCAATTTCCAGCTCTTAGGTGGGAAAAGGGACATTACAGTCCTCCCTCCCCAAAATTGCTTGTCCCCAAGCAATTGCAATTGTGGATGCTCTAAAATTGCTGCACTCTCCCATGTAGCATCTTCAAGGGGAAGATCCTTCCAACGAACCAAATATTCCTTGATACTTCTATTCCTCAACTTCCTTTCACGAACTTCAAGGATTTCTTCCGAATTAGGATCAATTTTCCTCTTCATCCAATGGGGGCAACTCAAGTGAAGGAGTAAGATGCTGCCCAAGTGCCTTCTTGAGGCATGAGACATGAAAAACATTATGTATCTTGCTATTTTCCGGAAGTTCTAACTCATATGCAACCTTACCCACCTTGCTTATTACCTTGTATGGGCCATAAAAATGTGGCTTCAACTTTTCCACACCTTTTTGCTTGATGGAAGATTGCCTATAGGGCTGCAATCTCAAGAATACCATGTCTCCCACTTCAAATGTCCTTTCCTTTCTATGCTGATCCACATACATAATTCTGCTGATTTTGGGCACGAAGAAGGTTCTCCTTAAGCTCCTTAAGAATATCTTGGCTATGCTGAATTAAATCTTGAGCTTTAGGCACTCTACTATCAGTCATAACCAAATCAACAAAGGAAGAAGCATCATACCCATACAAAGCCTTGAATGGAGACATGCCAATGGACATTTGGAAGGTAGTATTGTAACAAAACTCAGCCATGTACAACCATTTTATCCACGTTGATTGCTGCCCATCAATGTAGTTTCTTAGATACCCTTCCACCCATTTATTCACTATTTCAGTTTGCCCATCCGTTTGGGGATGGTAACTAGTGCTATGGGCAAGTTGTGTACCCACCAAATGAAACAACTCCTTCCAAAACATGCTCAAGAACCGGCTGTCCCTATCACTTATTATTTCCTTGGGCAGCCCATGAAGTCTAAATACTTCTTTGAAAAATACATCAGCCACTATAGGAGCATTATACTTAGCCGAAGAGGACAAAAATGAGCATATTTAGTGAGTCTATCCACTACAACATACAAGCAATTCTTACCTTGGACCATGGGCAGCCCCGTAATGAAATCCATAGAGACACTTTCCCATTTTTGAGTGGGAATAGGAAGTGGTTGAAGAAGACCAGCTGGAAATGAGTGCTCCGCCTTGTTTTGTTGACAAGTAAGGCACTCCCGGATGTATTGGAGTACTTCCCCTTTAAGCCCCTTCCAATAGAACCTTTCTCTTATGTATTTGTAGGTCTTAAAATAACCCGGATGACCAGCTGAAGGATCATCATGAGCAGCCCTCAAAATCTTACTTTTCACCTTAGATTCCGGCACTATATAGACCCGGTTTTTGTATAGAATCAGCCCATCCTTTACCTTATACCTCCCATCATCTATTACTCCTTCAAAGACATCACTAGCAAACTTATTCTTTGCATACTCAACTGAAATTAATGCTTTCCAATCTGCTGTGATTTTTGACAATGAACAGAAATAGGACTCACACGAAATTCCCTCCTCTACCAAATAATTAATTTGGGAAGTTCTTGAAATATACCATGTAATGAGACTCTTCTTCCTTGGTCCATAAAACTCATCTCCATGTTTTGATAGTTGAGAGTTAACTCTCCCAACAAGCACAACCATTGGACTCCCAAAATGATGTCAAACTCAGCCATATCAATCACAAAAAAATCAGCACATACCTCATGTGTTCCCATAGTGATGTGGAGTTGAGTACACCTTTTATGCAAGGCATGGAGTACCCATCCGCTATCCTAACAATGAAGCCTTTGAAGTCCTCAACAATTAATTTCAGATTTGAAACCAAGCATGCATTTATGAAATTATGAGTAGCTCCCCCATCAATCAAAATTGTGACCTTGTGCCCAAGTAAATCACCCTCAATAATGAAAGAGTTGTAACTAGGTGCCCCCATCAAGGTAGCAAGAGTGCTAGTTACTTCTTCCGGTTCCTTTTCCAATATCTCATCATGCCTAGTGTCATTCTCATTGCTATCATCATCATCACAATCTGAAATTACTTCAATATAATGAATCCTACATTTTCCCAAGCAATGGTGTCCCAGGGTTTATATATCCTTGCATGAAAAATGTAAATTATTCTTTCTCAATTCATTTCTTGCTTCCTTTTCAAGGCTGGGTTTGTGCAGATCCGTTTTCTCATGAGACGCCTTTGGTAGAGTTTTCTTTGGGTTGGTCTAAAGAAAAGATTTTGGGCTGCTTGGGGGCTTGTTCCCCTCTCCCATTGGCCTTAGGAACACTACTAATTATTGCTAATTTTGGGACAACACCTTCCAAATCTAGAGCCTTCTTTATTGCCTCTTGTAAAGACAACAGATCAAATACATGAACCAACCCCCTTAGGGGCTCAATCAAACTCTCTACAAAAAGCAACAAAAACAAAAAAAGTCTTCTTTCTGACACATCCATAATTATCACGGAAATCATTTGAAAATAAACAACATATTCCTCTACGGTACCCTATTGCTTCAATTGAGCAAGCTCAGGGAAATGTACCTCTGGATCCAATCTATTAAACCTATCAATGAGCCTTTGACAAAAATCATCATAGTCATGAATTTCGCTATGCCCTTGGGTCACAAGTCCATGAAACCACCACTCATGGGAAATTCCCTCAAGATGTAGATTACCAAATTTAATTAACTTATTCTAACATAGGATTAAAAGACAAATAAGTATTCAACTTTTGAATCCATGCCCTAAGCGGTACCCTTTATAGATCCATCAAATGTAGAAAAGATAACTTACCTAAATCACTTTGTACCTCTCTATGTGGCATGGCATGCCTAGGCTCGGCCCTAGATATTCCTCTTTCCAATCCCATGAACTTGGCTAGAGAAATGGCATCACATATATCTCTCGACAAGGCCATATACTCCTCATAGCTCATTTGTAATATTTCTTCGTCTTGTGGGCCTTGGCTCTTCTTCTAGAATGGCCTCCTCTCTAGGGATGAAAGTGAGCTTCCAACTGGATCCTCGAGCTAAATCATTGGGTCACTTGGAATTATTTGTTCCACTCAAACTCCCTTCACCATTTTGAACCCTTTGTTCAATGATTATTTGGATGGAAAGTTATAGGTAGTCTATAGTGTTTGCGAGCCTCTCTTGGCCGAAAATTAACTTGACCATCATAGCCTTTGAAGAGTCCATATCAGCCATATGTCCCTCCTCTCTTGGCTGGTCCTCTTTATCTGCCTTCTTCCTTCTTTGATAGTAGATGTAGCCCTTGTTACCTTCCTCCATAAACCCTAGGCCTTTTGAAGATCAAGCTCTGATACCACTGTAATAACCCTTTTGAGGGTTTTAATTAAATATTCAATATGCAGATTAAAAATGAAATTGCACCAGCATGAAAACTAAAACCAACAACTTATACTTTCTCAAAAGTTGCCAAAAAACACCATAAAACACCACCACACAACTCTCCAATATTTTATATATGACTTATGGATTTTCAAGAAGCCAATATATCCAATAAACACTGAAAACACACTGCTGGAAATGAAATGTACACTGGAAATTGTAGCCATGAATAAAAATATATATCTAGAGCACAAAAGCCTCCAAAATTACCAAACTCTAGATTTTGGCCTTAAAAAATATTGTTACTCAGATTATACAATCATATTTATTAAATTCTTCACGAATGTCACCAAACCCTACCCAAGGTAGGTCACTCCACCCTAGATAAATGTAATAACAACTGGAAATGACAAAAGGATCTTCAAATCAGCTCTCTACTTCAATGCCAAATGATGATGAAGGGGCTTTTTTCCTTCACCCAAGACACATGAAGGGTTTTCATCCTTAAATGATGCCTCACAAGAGGGATTTCATTCTCAAGTGGATGACTAAGGAGAAACTAGCTCTGTTTGCCAAGGTATAGTGAAAATGCACCAAACTAGATGCAAATCAAGTCTCTCTTCTCCTTTTATACCTCCCCTTTGGCTCCAAAAATCATTTAGACAAGGCCGACCTGTATAGAACAAAAGAACACAAAAGAAAACATTATAATATTAGATAAAATATATTATAAAGTGCTCAAGGGTCTTCTCCTTCAATCATTCTTCTTTTCCATGGAGAAGGAATGACAAGAAGACTAATTTCTAGCTCTTAGGTGAGAAAGAGGGACATTACACAATATGATATAGAAAGGCCAAATGGTCGCATACAAGGGACACACAAGTGTCGTATACTCATTATGGGTCAAAGGAGATACAATCAATGGTAACCGAGCCCACAACAAGGAATACTAGAGGGTCACACACAAAAACATAGTTAGGACAAGGGCCCCACACATACTATAGAAGAAAATAAGCCAACTAATGTGTAAGAATATATATGTTAGAGTAGGTATTTACCTTAGCTCATGTTCACCTAGGTAATTTGTTTACCTTTATTGTATTTATCCTCACCCACTTATGTGTGTGGATATTTATTTTATCTTATTTAGATATTAGGAGATATTATCTAGTTGTTAGGTATAGTTCTTTCCTTGATCTATGATATTAACTAGTTCTTTCCTTGATCTATGATATTGACTAGATCCTTGATGTCTAGTTCTCTCCTAAATCTATGGTCTTGACTACTTCTTTGATGACTAGTTATTTCCTTGATTTATGGCTTAATCTACGACATTGACTAGTTCTTAGATTGTTATTCCTTGCCTATTTAAGTAAGGCCCATTCTCAATGTATTGCATTAAGTTTCATAATAATATATGATATTGTTTCTCATTTGTTTGCAAAAGTTTTATGTAAAGTTATTCTGGCGAAATGCTTTCATCTTATTGATCGTAGTGTTTGATTAGCATCTGTGTTTTTGGCTTGGTACGATCTGGATATCATTCCTTTCATGGTATCAGAGCTGGAGATTGTTGTTAGCATCCGTCTGTAAGTTTTATTTTGCAAATAAATTATTTGTGTATTCATATATTTGGGATTTGGTCGTATTTTTGGGGAGGGGTCCACGAATGTTGTGCATGTATTTACTATTTTGGGAAAATCCGCAGGTTGCTATTTTTGGCAAATAAAGGTCACTGTCTACACAGTCTAGACACCCATTAAAATCCTTAGCCCTTGGTCAGATGGTATGGTCATATAAGGGCTTAAAATTTGTGATTCCTACTAGTAGGTGCTTAACTTCAGCCCCTTTAATTTTATTTGTGTGGTGAAGGCAACAACATTTTACTTTGTTTTAGTGGCACCTAAAATAAATAACAGAGCAAAATATTAAAAAGCTTGTAACTTTTGATCGGTAACTCGGTTTTGAGTGCCGTTTTTGCAAAAGTGCTTGTTTTTTTGTGATATTTCCATTGAAAAAATTTATTTTAAGACTTGCACTATAATTATAAAGTGCCAAATATGGAGGAGTGTTGTAATCAATTGTGGATGTAATTTCAGTTGAGCCCAACATCCTAAATTTTTGGGAGTTGCAGTTTGTACCTATCATGGATTCTGAGAATGATATGATTTTCTCTGAAGTATGTGTAATTCAAGAGGATATTGTAAAATTTGTGGAAGAAAATAGATTGCTCAAGAAGAGAAATTCTCTTCTACAATCACTCATTCATGATAAGGATACAATAATACACTCCCTACAGAACAAAATTGCTAGCATACAACATCACCATCATATTGTGGACAACCATATCTATGCTCCTAGTCCACTTACATTTGTTTCTCTTGTACCCACTGACATTGATCTACCAGTCTTTGAGCATGAACCTACTTTTGATGCTTCTAAACCTATGAGGCTTGTTACTACATGCTCTTCCACATCTGTGCCTATTACAATACCACATGTTGTGTATCCTACTTCTGCTCAGCTGCATGGATTTTTTAAGAAGCATACCACTGCATTCAGTTCTCGCATGCTCCATTCTATGGGTCTCACTAGAGGAGTCATTGGTAGACATTCACATTCTCGATGTTCTTTTGCATACACCCATTGTGCATTTTGCACCAAGTCATATGTAGGCATCTTCTTCATCCATCCATGTTGATTTGGGGTGGATATCTGATCACTCATAGAGGTGACATAGGCATTCATTGAGAGGAATCTACAGGCATGGCTCCTCCACCATTCGGCCTCTTGCTCCACTTTCTATACCTTCTGCATTGTGATGCTTCTTGTTTTGAGCATTTTTCTTTAGCAGGTGTAGTGTATCTCTCTTATTTGTTGAGAGATTTTGTATCTGTATTTTTGACACTTTTGGCATGTTGACAGTATCTCTTATGGGGAATCTATTCTGGTGCATTCCAGTGTTAGTTTTTTAGTGTTCGAGTAGTTGTTTTGACAACTCCTACAAGTTTCTAGCATCACTCCACCCATTTAGCAGTATGGGAGGGTGTGGTGCTGATCCTGCTTCTTCGGTTTTGTGTCCTTGCCTTGTTACCTTGGCTTTTCTTGGATCATGACACTCTAGATTTTGTGTCCTTGCCTTGTTGCTTTGGTTATTGTTCTTGGATCGTGGCACACCTATTTGTAGCACTTGATCGAATTATGTTTGGTGTTTTTTTTTCACTTTCGACATCACTTTGTTGACAGTCTCCTTGTATGGAGCTATTCTGGTGAAGCCCAATGTTAGTTGTTTTTGAGTTCTATGATCGAGCAGTGGATTCAAACCAAACTTCTTCAACATTGTACAAGTTTTTTGATCCGAGCTTCTTGGGATGCCTTGGAGCGGGTTTTTACTCTCTTTACTTTGTTGTTACTGGTTTTGGGTACCTTGCGGTGTCCCTTTTTCCCAATTATTGTACATGAGTACCTCATTAGGCCTAGTTGCGGGACTCATACTATGGACATGCCACATCTATTTTGGCCCCTAGCTTCACTTGAGGGGGTGTTAGAGTAGGTATTTACCTTAGCTCATGTTCACCTAGGTACTTTATTTACCTTTATTGTATTTATCCTCACCCACTTACGTGTGTGGATATTTATTTTATCTTATTTAGATATTAGGAGATATTATCTAGTTGTTAGGTATAGTTCTTTCCTTGATCTATGGTATTGACTAGATCCTTGATGTCTAGTTCTCTCCTAAATCTATGGTCTTGACTAGTTCTTTGATGAATAGTTATTTCCTTGATTTATGGCTTGATCTACGACCTTGACTGGTTCTTAGATTGTTATTCCTTGCCTATTTAAGCAAGTCTCGATTCTCAATGTATTGCATTGAGTTCCATAATAATATATGATATTGTTTCTCATTTGTTTGCAAAGGTTTTATGTAAAGTTATTATGGTGAATTGCTTTCATCTTATTGATCGTGGTGTTTGATTAGTATTTGTGTTCTTGGCTTGTACGATCTGTTTATCATTCCTTTCAATATAGACGTTAGCCATTATGTGTATGTAACAAGATATACAAAGTCCTATACAATCCACATGTGTTAGTCCCAAAAATTAGATAAATAGCTTATGCCACAATATAAAATCTAAGCGTAATTAGGGTGTGAAACACAATATGTAATAAATAGAAAAAAAAACACCTAATAATGTACAAGATACACCTAAATTAGGAAGGACATTGGATAAAAGGAAAATACAACATTTGAAATTATGTTGAATCTTGTGAATCCTACATCATGCACACATATCTCTTAAAACACGTGTATAAAAAAATGAATAAGCTATTTATCAAATTATGTGACAAAAACATATGTAAAGTAGAAAACTAATAACTTGAGATATGCTTGGGTCCGATTTAGTATTTTTAGAATATTTAAATGTTTATGGATTTTAAATTTTCATTTTCATTTTTGCAATTAGGTTTTTTGATTTTTTTTTAAAGTGAATTATTTAATGACTAAGTCATATGGATAAGAAGAATAATAATATGTCCATGAGTGATAGTTTGAAATTGCATTATGTGTAATAGTAGTAGAATGCACTAATGTAGGAGAATGTGTAGGATGAATCGCTAGAAGAGATGTATGTTTTGATGGATTACCACACAAGATGTGAGATTGCGTTGCTTTAAGATTAGGTTATGAGACATGGTCATTCAATCGAATGTTCAATGAGATGCCTATGAATTAAATTAATGTGACATCAATAAATTCTTATGTTGAATAGATGATAGTGCAGGTATGCTTGCTACTTGATTAGGAATTATTTGAATAGATTGGGTGAGTATAAGTATTTTTACCATTTACCCACGAAAAGTAAAATCAACAATAATAGCTAGAAGAAACAAAGGAGACTAATAAGGGATGCCCTAAACCTTGACAATTTTTTTGTAGTAGATGTATTCGACAAAATTATACACAATATAGGTGATATCATGAATTTTATGAATCCAAGGGCATCTTAGTAGGATGCAACATGGCCAAATATTATAAAGAACCAAGAAAGATGTTAATAGACTAGCTACCCCCACTTGAAGGGGTATCATAATATGTCTAAGAGATCTGCGAATAGATCGGGAAGTGGTCTTTAGGTGTTGATCATGATATACCAAAGATTTAAGTAATGTCACAATACATTTTTTTTCACAAATTCCACCAGCAACATGAACATTGCAGATATGGTATTGCTTAATATAATCATAAATTCATAGTACATAAATATCCTATAAGAACCCCTCGGTAGAATACTAGAACAATGCCTTGACTGCTTTTTTGTTTAATTTATATACATTCCTTCATGTTTTTTTCCATATAATTCCCTAAATATGAGAATAAAATCCATGGTTATGAACTTAAACTATCCATAATGTCAAAACCAAAGGGAACAACTAATGCTTGTTTATTGAAGGGAAAGTACAATAATAAAAAACATAATGTATTTTCAATTTAATCAATTGACTAATATTATTCTAATCAAATACGATAATTAAAAAGGATAATAAATTCATTCCACCTCATTCAATCTTCCAAGTATAGAGAACATACACACGAGATATGAATGTAATGATATAAGAGCTAATTCACTACCCATTTCCTTCTATAATAAAGATACTATAATACAAAAGATTATGTGTTTTAAACTTTGTACATACTAGTTTTTAAGTACACTACATTTGCATCATACTCGACATGATTTTTTTATAATACATATTAGAAATAAGAATACCATATTTTGTCAAGAGACACTGATATGGAAGAACATAAGGATAATACTCAATTTGAGAACTATCGAGATAACACCAAATATCCGATGAGGTTTTAGTAATGAAGAAGGAGAGCGAGAACATCATCATAACACTTTACCTCCAACCACATAACTAGTTTAGTTCTCTCGCACAACTCTTGTATCCCAAGAGTGGCCCTACCATTCATGAAGAAGGTAGATATGAAAAACAGTTACCAAAGAGATATTGTTCCATGTATATGAATCCTTATAACATATGACCTAACCGGTCATGATGTAATACATGATAGTGAACTGGAAGAATAATTACATTCTTATTAATACTAAGTATTGGTTTCTTATGGCCATAAGACTTAGATTACAAAGGGTGACCCCCAATGTATTCCAAATCGTATACGACAAATACCTAAACAAAAGAAATTTAGTCAATCTTTGGTAATCTCGTAGAAAGACCCATACCCATTCCTACTGAGTCATGTTTGAAGACTAAACTAATTCCCTTATCCTTTTAGTCTCACTTTTCATTGTTCACTATACATTAACTCTTAGCTACTAATTCTTCTCATCCATCCTAACCCCATACTTGACAACAATTGATCTCCACGTAACAAACAAGACTTAACAAATGAACAAAATCTAATAGATGTGTGGGTGATAACGTATCTTATCGACAAACCAAAACATTATGATATCAAAGTCAAAATGTAAGTTCACACCCAAACACCAAATTGTAAATAATTAAAAATTTACTTACAATTATATTAATCATAATTTTATTTATATTACCTTTTAAATTAATATTAAATAAAATAAGATAAGAAAAAACTTAATATAAACAAAAGTGTGGATGTTAATATATAAATTAACCTATATTACTTTGCATCTAAATAAAAATATAAAAAAATATTTAACTTCACTTTTATTTTAATGTTAAATAACCCCTCATTGTATAATATCATTATTTGGCCTTTGAGACCTCTTATGAATATGGTTGTAATCAAATTTAAAAAAATCCATTTTTTTATTTTTTATGTTTATGGAATGCTTTTTTAAAAATATTCCATTTTTTCGAGATATGAGACGTAAACCTCGTTAATAAAGTATCTAACTTTATTATCCAGGAGCTGGGAACTCTAAAGCAATAATTTATAAATCCCCTAAGAGTTTAGTTAGATATTCGACCAAAAGGAAGAGGCACCTATTTTGGCCTTTTTTTCAACATTATCCAAATCAATTTAAATAAAATGAGAAAAATATTTTTCCCATAAGCGATTTAATGTACATTGGAAGCCAAAAGTTCAATTCCTCTAACTTGAATCCTTTCAAACTCTTATGTGCACGTAATTATTCATTTTGATGATTGAAACATATAAGTGCCTTAAACAAAATTGATATCATTAGATTAGACATAGTTTGACATGGCATTTATAAATATTTTCAATGACTATTATTAAAATAAGGTAATAATAAAAATTGTTATAGAAAGCTCCATCATTTTAAGCAAGGTATGCTCCAAGCATAAAGTAGTATATACATTTAAAATTAGAAAAAAAAAAAACCAAAATGACTTATAATTTATCGGATCAACTCCTATTCCATGTACCATTTTAGGGAATTTAATGTGTATCGTATGGAACAACATAGATGTTACTTATCATACCATAAGAAACATTAATGTATAAATATTAGTTGGACCGTGCAATGACAACTATGGAGGGGTTTTCACAAAACAAAAATGTATTTTATTGTGATAGTTTGAGGGAGAATGCCTTCGTAAATACTAAACCAATCATAGTCATCCCTAATATTTAAAACTGGTTTACAATCTAATCCCCACATCACGATCCGATAATAAATATACGAAATAAATTTACTACAATTTACCATTTTAACAAAAATATTATAATTATAATTAGTTGTGTGTAAAACCATCATACCCATTTACTATATTTATTTAAGAAAAAATATATACTAATACAATAAAATAAAAATGGAAAGTTTTATATAAAAGCAAATGCACCAATGAATTTAAATAACGTAAGTGAAATGAGGAATGCCTAAATGGAAGTTTGAATCTTTGTTGGGCTGTTGGAAATGGGTTGCTCTCCTCCTACCAAAGGTGCTCTCTATGCTCGTTGTAAAAATTGTTAATCTAGAAATTTCCACTCAAAGAAAAAAAATCCTAAAAAAATACACGTGATGCCTATTTCCTTATTTTTTTCCTTATTTATAGATCGGATGCCAAGGAACTTTTCTTTATTGTATCATGGGAGTCCATACTGCCATAAGAGCACTAGAGGAAGTATTTAAAGGTTTTGCAGGCCTATTAATTTAAAAGACACACCTTCTAATAAAAATTGTCTACATCCTTAACAATATTTTTGAAAAATATTTTTCTACTAAAAATTACCATAACAATAATAACAATATTAAGTTTGAATGCTCCCCCATATTTGTCAAAAACATTGTATATGGTAATGTCTTTATCATCACTCTTTAAAATATGAAATATAGTAATATAAAATATAGTATTGGATACTTTTTGTTATATTTGACAATACTAAAGTGACTTTTATACAAATTTATATAAAAAATTTATGATAACATTTTAAACATGAAATTCGGAGGAGGTGGATGGTTCAACAATTTGCAAGGGTTTTATGGTTAAGCACATGAAACTAGAAATTATCTATAATTTTTTAAACCATATACACGAGTGGAGCTATAACTAGGTTTGATCAAGATGGAGACTTGAACTCTAATGAGGTCATATAACTCTCAATCATATTGTTGTATACTAAGAAAGGCCAAACCTATAAAATCTAAATCACGCTCTTGGGTACATTTCTAGATCCCAAGAACATACTAGCATTCATATGATTCCTAAGCAAGAAAACTAGTAATTGACATCTGTCTTTGGCCTCTTGTATTTTTTATTTATTTTATATTTCTTCTTACACACCTTATAGCCTTGTCGATATTTTACTTATTTATCTTTTATGGCTCCATACACCAACACCCAGCTAGGATAGGAGTGCCCAGGCACCCCTATCCCCTCTGATTCTCTTGAACCTTTTCAACCGTACTCGCTTCTTTTGGGTCTCTTTTATATTTTGGGCACCTTTTTCACTTATGGATCAACCTTCCAGTTGTCAATTATGAAATTCAAACAAGGGAATCATATAAATACATAGTTATGTGTTCAAAATAAGGGACCAATCACTCAGCATATACTATCATCACCTAAGATTATGTTAGAGTAGGTATTTACCTTAGCTCATGTTCACCTAGGTACTTTATTTACCTTTATTATATTTATCCTCACCCACTTATGTGTGTGTATATTTCTTTTATCTTATTTTGATATTAGGAGATATTATCTCGGTTTCATAGGTATAGTTCTTTCCCGATCTATGGTATCGACTAGATCCTTGATGTCTAGTTATCTCCTAAATCAATGGTCTTGACTAGGTCTTTGATGACTAGTTATTTCCTTGATTTATGGTTTGACCTATGACCTTGACTGGTTCTTATATTTTTATTTCTTGCCTATTTAAGCAAGGCCCATTCTCAATGTATTGCATTGCGTTCCATAATAATATATGATATTGTTACTCATTTGTTTGCAAAGGTTTTATGTAAAGCTATTCTGGTGAATTGCTTTCATCTTATTGATCATGGTGTTTGATTAGCATCTGTGTTATTAGCTTGGTACGATCTGGTTATCATTCCTTTCATGGTATTAGAGCTGGATATTGTTGTTGACATCCATTTGCAAGTTTTATTTTGTAAATAAATTCATTATATATTCATATATTTGGGATTCAATCATATTTATTTGGTGTGTGAATTTTTATGCAAAATAGAGGCTTCCATTGATCCTAAGGTGGGAAAACCATAAGATCGACTATAAGCTCAACCATTTTTGGAGGCAGTCATTTTTTTGGGTTTTTTGTATTGTTGCAGGGAAGCACACCAATCCACCTTGGGATTCGTGTCATGAAGAAAAAAATTGAGGGATTCTTTTTTTTGGGTCTGTTGGATTTCTCGAGATCCACATGGGGCAATTTTTATTTGCAACGTGTCTGTCTTAGTTTACACGCAGGAAGGTGTTTGGATCTTTCCTTTTGGTAAGGGTCCATGGATACGGTACACATTTTTACTATTTCGGGAAAATCCATAGGTTGCTATTTTCGAAAAATAAAGGTCACTGTCTAAAAAATCTGGAAATAGTAATTTTTACCATAAGAGGCAGTGGATGTGACTTTCTCGAAAACACATGACACGCCCCAGAATAGTAAGTTGTGTCCTTAAAATCCTTAGCCCTTGGTCATATGGAATGGTCATATGAGGGCTTAAAGATTGTGATTCCTACTAGTAGGTGCTTAACTTCAGCCCCCTTTAATTTTATTTGTGTGGTGAAGGCAACAACAATTTTTTTGTTTTAGTGGCAACTAAAATAAATAACAGAGCAAAATATTAAAAGCTTGTAACTTTTGATCGGTAACTCGGTTTTGAGTGCCGTTTTTTTGCAAAAGTGCTTGTTTTTCTATGCTATTTCCATTGGAAATATTTATTTTAATTTTGGCACCATGAAAGTAATGATAAATAGATCATACCAAGCTAAGAACACAGATGCTAATCAAACACCATGATCAATAAGATGAAAGTAATTTGCCAGAATAACTTTACATAAAACCTTTGCAGACAAATGAGTAGCAATATCATATATTATTATGGAACTCAATGCAATACATTAAGAATGGGCCTTGCTTAAATAGGAAAGGAATAACAATCTAAGAACCAGTCAAGGTCATAGATCAAACCATAAATCAAGGAAATAACTAGTCATCAAAGAACTAGTCAAGACCATAGATTTAGCTGAGAACTAGACATCAAGGATCTAGTCAATACCATAGATCAAGGAAAGAAATATACCTAACAACTAGATAATATCTCCTAATATAAATAAGATAAAAGAAATATCCACACACATAAGTGGGTGAGGATAAATACAATAAAGGTACATAAAGTACCTAGGTGAACATGAGCTAAGGTAAATACCTACTCTAACACCCCCCCTCAAGTGATCTACTAGGGGCCAAAATAGAAGTGGTATGTCCACAGTATGAGTCCCGAAAACTAGGCCTGATGAGGTACTCATGTACAATAACTAGGAAAAAGGACAACACAAGGTACCCAAAACCAGTAACAACGAAGTAAAGAGAGTAAAAACCCACTCCAAGGCATCCTAAGAAGCTCGACTAAAAATAATTGTACAATGATAAAGAAGTTTGGTGTGTACTGTGGTCTGAATCCACTGCTCGATCACAAAACTCAAAAACAACTAATACTGGGTTTCACCAGAATAGCTCCATACAAGGAGACTGTCAACGGAGTGATGTTGAAAGTGCAAAAAAACACCAAACATAGTTTGATCAACTGTTGTAAATAGGTGTGCCACGATCCAAGAACAATAACCAAAATAACAAGGTAAGGACAAAAACTCTAGAGTGTCACGATCCAAGAAAATCCATGGTAACAAGGCAAGGACATGAAACCTGAAGAAGCAGGATCACCACCACACCCTCCCATACCGTTGAATGGGTGGAGTGGCACTACAAATCTGTATGAGTTGCCCAAAATTAACTACTCGAACACTAAAAAACTAACATTGGGCTCCACCAGAATAGCTCCCCCATAAGAGAGACTGTCAACATGCCAAAAGTGTCAAAATACAAATACAAAATCTCTCAACAAATAAGAGAGATACACTACACCTGCTAACGAAAAATGCTCAAAATAAGAAGCATCACAATGCATAAGGTATAGAAAGTGGAGCAAGAGGCCGAATGGTGGAGGAGCCATGCCTATAGATTCCTCTCAATGAATTCCTATGTTGCCGCCACGAGTGATCAAATATCCACCCCAAATCAACACAAATGGATGAAGAAGATGCTTGCATATGACTTGGTGTAAAATACACAATGGGTGCATGTAAAAGAACATCAGAATGTGTGTCAAGTTGTTCATGGCTGACAGCTGAAATCTTAGGTTTCTCAAGCTTGAGTGAAGGTGCAAAACTCATGTGTTGCTCATGATCCTCAGAAAGAGTCGAGCGAACAAAAAAGGAGCTCTGTCAATGTGTGATCCCAATGAAGTATCTTCTCGAAAACCAATGTCATGACGATAATTCCACTTAACATGTGGAATAGAGGAAACAATACCCTGTGAATGTCTTCCAATGACTCCTCTAGTGAGACCCATAGAACGAGCATGCGAGAACTGAATGCAGTGGTATGCTTCTTAAAAAAGCCATGCAGTTGAGCAGAAGTAGGATACACAACATGTGGTACTGTAATAGGCACAGATGTAGAACAACATGCGATGTAATAAGCTTCATAGGTGTATGAGCATCAAGAGCAAGAACATACTCAAAGACTGAAAAATCAATGTCAGTGGGTTCAAGAGAAATAATTGCAAGTGGACTAGGAGCATGGATATGGATGTCCACAATATGATGGTGATGGTGTAGGCTAGCAAGTTTGTTCTGCAGGAAGTGTATTATTGTATCCTTATCGTGAATGAGTGATTGTAGAAGAGAATTTCACTTCTTGAGCGATCTATTTTCTTCCGCATTTTTATAATATCCTCTTGAAGTCCACATACTTCAGAGAAAAGTATATCATTCTCAAAATTCATGATAGGTAAAAACTGCAACTCCCAAAATTTAGGACTTCGGGCTCACCGAAATTGCATCCATAATTGATTACAACACTCCTCTATATTTTTCACTTTATAATTATAGTGCAAGTCTCAAAATAAATATTTCCAATGGAAAGAGCACGAATAACAAGCACTTTTGCAAAAATGGCACTCAAAACTCGAGTTCCCGATCAAAAGTTACAAGCTTTTAATATTTTGCTTTGTTATTTATTTTAGTTGTCACTTTAAAACAAAATAAATTGTTGTTGCCTTCACCACACAAATAAAATTAAAGGGGGCTGAAGTTAAGCGCCTACTAGTAGGAATTACAATATTTAAGCCCTCATATGACCAAGGGCTAAGGATTTTAATGGGTCCATTGACGGTCTCCTTGTATGGAGCTATTCCAGGTGAAACCTAGTGTCGAGTTGTTTTTGAATTTTGTGATCGAACAATGGATTCGAGACCACAGTGCACACCAAACTTCTTTAGAATTGTACGAGTTTTTTTTAGCCAAGCTTCTTGGGATGCCTTGGAGCGGGTTTTTACTCTTTTTACTTTGTTGTTACTGGTTTTGGGTACCTTGTGGTGTCCTTTTTCCCAGCTTATTGTACATGAGTACCTCATCGTGCCTAGTTCTTGGGACTCATATTGTGGACATGCCACTTCTATTTTGGCCCTAAAGCATCACTTGAGGGGGTGTTACGTAGGTATTTACCTTAGCTCATGTTCACCTAGGTACTTTATTTACCTTTATTGTATTTATCCTCACCCACTTATGTGTGTGGATATTTCTTTTATTTTATTTAGATATTAGGAGATATTATCTAGTTGTTAGGTATAGTTTTTCCTTGATCTATGGTATTGACTAGATCCTTGATGTCTAGTTCTCTCCTAAATCTATGGTCTTGAGTAGTTCTTTGATGACTAGCTATTTCCTTGATTTATGGCTTGATCTATGACCTTGATCGGTTCTTAGATTGTTATTCCTTTCCTATTTAAGCAAGGCCCCCATGCTCAATGTATTGCATTGAGTTCCATAATAATATATGATATTGCTGCTCATTTATTTGCAAAGGTTTTATGTAAAGCTATTCTAGCGAATTGATTTCATCTTATTGATCGTGGTGTTTGATTAGCATCTGTGTTCTTGGCTTGGTACGATCTGGTTATCGTTCTTTTCGGATTACATCCAAAAGGCATACAAAGCACTCCAAAAGCATCCATCTAACAATTCATTCAAGGGACAAGGGATGTAACTATGCATAAACAACATAGGAAGGGGAAGTTATTTATTCCATCCATACATTTTATTACATCCTTACATCTAGCTAAAACCTACTATAAAGTGCACTTGCACAAACAAAGATCCTAGGGCATGATTCCTACACACACTCACCATAACTACATGGAGTTTGAGATGTAGTGCAACACTCGGTCGTAAGTTAAGTATTGGGGTGACCACTGGGGTTAGTTTGAATCCCCATAATGCATATTTATTTTTTGGATTTAATGTGGTACGGTGGGTTTTGTAGGCGATATATGTTTTTTAGGTTACACTGAACGATCAAATAATGAAAAATAGGGAATTGATAGGGAAAATTTGTGATACTTATGTGACATTGTGAAAATCATATTCCAACCATCTACGCAGTCATAGGTGCCCAATAGAGGTCTCCAGAGCCCAGTGCCCTTGTCAAGACATGGGCAACCAAATCCGCCGTATTACTACAAAGTCAAAATTTATCTTGAGAATTGACAACACTATTCACTTCTTGTTCAGTAGTTTTCCCAATCCAGAGTACTCTCGGATCAAACATTAATAAACAAATTCATTCTTTTTCTACCTCTTGCTTAGGTTTTTATACTTATTTTCTTATTTTCTTGCATCATATTGTACTTAGAAACTCGTATATCTTAGTTTACATTCGGTTAATATGTAATTAGGGTTTGATAAATTATATTTTGTTAAATCACTTGGTGAACCTAGCTTCCATTGACATACTCCTACCAACTACAATGTCTAGGCCTCCATGGACTCTCAAATATAAGGCACATTCAACACATAGTTCTCCTATTCGTACACATCCCACTTCACATTGTTGCCGTTTTCATAGGTCCACTAGCCCTTCACACCTCCTTCACCTCATAGGTCTCCTTCACATAGGTGTTCATCACCTCTTTCACCTTATAGGTATTTTGCACATAGGTATTCACCACCTCTTTCACCTCATAGGATTCCTTCACATATACATCATACTTCGCATACACCACCGATCTCGAGAAATGTCACATGCCTTTATCTCCTCGAAATTGAGTGGAGGACCCTTGCCCTTCAATCTCATTAGATAGTTTACTTTTCATCACAAACTTTGGGGGCATTGTGCTTTATCCCCCCTTCAACCATTACCAATTATTTTTAGTCTCTAAACATACAAATTGTGCTCCATGCTTTCCATCTAGTCTCTATTTTACATCTTGATACACACCTTGTATCTTCATCACCCTATGACAAACTATAGTTTACTAGTTCATACTCAATTGCTGAGGGTCTAAATCTGAAATGAACATCACCATCAATCACTCTTCACACTCTATGCTTCATGTTTTATCTCTCTATCGCACACTTCCAAACCATTTCCCGATGACACACTCTTGTTCTATGGTTCATTCTTGATTGTTGAGGGGTTAAAATTAAAATTAAACCTCATCTCGAGACACATAAAAATCCACCTGGGGGCACACTACTCCTATACTATTCACATTGCATACCATTCCATCCCACTCATACACTACATATTGCATATCTTGGTTGTAATTATTCTTCTTGTCTTATACTTACATGTACACATTGTCTCCCATGCTGAGACAATACTTAGTATGTAAATATATTTCCCATATACATATACACGTTCACTTGGTATTTTAAAGTGAATGAAAATCTCTTACAAGTCCTTACACACTGTAATGATGCTTGGTATTGTACCTCTTACAAGTCCCACTAAGGATCCTAAGGAATTTACTTTATCACACATTACATGTGTTGTTAAATCATTATTTACTACTTCTACTTCCTAGAACACTCCCTTTTATTGGTACATACATGTATTGATATAATTTTTATCTTTCTAACATGCTAATGAGTGCTTCAAGTGAAAAAGTTTCTTCATAAGACTATATGCCACCATGGCTATCTCTGTTACATCTTATTTTCCATTGTTTTCTATTGTATGCCATTGTTTGCAGGATATGCCCTATGTCTTGTTTGATCACTATTTGTATGATTTTAGCTGCTTCATCCCCGATTGTTTTGTGACATTATGAGTGATTTCCCATAGTTAAAACTCTATTTTTACTATTTATCTTGTATGCACATTTTCTTGTTACATTGTTTTTCTATGACATGCTTGCTACTTTTTATACTAACACATGTATCTAGCCACTTTTTTTGCATGTGCCTTGATTTCTACCATGCACATCCCCTCCCCTATAGGGATATAGTATAGGCTAGCATCAAGGCCTCTCTTTTGGGCCACACACTCCTATTGACATCGCATGCAGCCCAAACATGGGGGGCATACATGAGATGAACAAATAACCCCATACAATAACTCAGAGATATAACAATAGATAATACAACACAAAATTTGAATAGGAACATAGTTACAGAACAACTCAAAATTTGACTTAGGTCCTCGGTCACAACACATACACTAGTGCCCAGGATTAGAAAACAGTGCATGGGCACTTGTGTCCTCCCCTAGGCACTAATGTCCTTGGGGAAGATACAATCAATTTCTCAGATTAAAATAGTTCACAATAGTTTACAGAGTGGTTTTCACAGTATAAGAAAAATCGTCCAACAAAGAAAATTCATTCTATCTCTATTTTCAATCAAAACAAACAATACATTTGAAACAAATCGGGATAACTAGAACAAAGAAGGAACACACCATCTGCAATGGTGTATATTATAAATATTCATTGAAGGAGAGTAACACTATACCTCTCTCAACAATACTTTCTCTTGGGCGCGAGATCACTCAAAAATTTGCATTTGGAATGAGATCACCCAAAAAAATCACTTTTGGCATAAAATCTCCCAAAAAATCACACTTAGTGTGAGATTGCCCAAAAACTCGTTCTACACAACATTTTTAGGAAAAAATTTCTATCTTTTCACACTCTTCTACATCAGTGCACACTTTCCTTGTACATACTTAAGCTCCAATTTATTATATATGGGACTTTGACTACATTCTTGCTCTTCTTTTTTTGTAAGTTTGTCCTTACAAGAACAAACAATCACAAACACAATAAAAATCACAACAAAACACAAAAACAAGCACAACAATGGGTACACCATAGTACAACACATACTTCACCCCTAGGGTCAATTTCTCTTCCTATTTCCACACTCCATTTTTACATAATTTCACTCTTCACTTGTCCATTGACACTTTCTTTTCCACACACTCTACATGGTTATGAGGTACACATCTCTTATCTACTTTATGTTATCGAATATTCACTCAACAACATAATGTGGGGGTAAATGTAGAAACTAAATCATGCACTTGGGTATATTTCTAGGTCTTAAACACATGCTAGCATTCATATGATTCCTACACAAGAAAAATAGTAATTGATGATTCTCTTTGGTCTTACACACCTTACATCCTAGTCGGTATTTTAATTATTTATATTTTATGGCTCTAGACACTAATGCCCAACCAAGACAGGAGTGCCTAGGTGGCCCTGTCCCCTCTGGGTTCCCTTGACCCTTTTCCACCTTACTCCCTTATTTTGGGTCTCTTTTATCCTTTGGGCATGTTTTCACTTATGGGTCAGCCTTCTAGTTGTCAATTACAAAATCCAAACAAGGGAATCATATAAATACATATTTATGTGTTCAAAATAAGGGACCAAGAACTAAGCATATACTATGATCACCTAAGTTTTCATTCAAAAGGAACCTAAATCATTTCAAAGGCATCCATCTAGTAATTCAATCAAGGTACAAGGGTTGTAATTCTGCATATACAACATAGGAAGGGGAAGTTCTTTGTTCCATCCACACATTGTATTACATCCTTACATCTAGCTACAACCCACTATTAAGTGCACTTGCACACACAGGTATCATAGGGAATTATTCTTACACACACTCAAAATAACTACATGGAGTCTTAGATATAGTACAACACTTGGTCATAAGTTCACTCTCGGGGTGACCATAGGGTAATCTGAATCCCCACATTGCATCTTTCTTTTTAGATTTGATGTCATGTTGTGGGTTTTTAGGTGATATATATTTTGTATGTTACAAGTACTCTCAAAAATGAAATAAAGAAATATAGGAGATCAATAGGGAACATTTGCAACACTTTGTGAAAATCATAGTCCAACCATTTGCATAGGCACATGCGCGCTATTAGAGGTCTCCAACACCTATGCACCTATGTCTAGACGTGGGCATACGTGTGCAGCCGTATTCCTCCAGGTCAAAATTTATCCTCAACATTGACAAAGCTGTTCACTTCTGTTCAACAATTTTCTTAGTCTAGAGCACTCCCACATCAAACGTTAATCATCTAAGTCATTCTTTTTATACCTCTTACTTAGGGTTTTATACTTACTTGCTTATTTTCTTGTGTCATATTGTACTTAATAGTTGTATATCATAGTTTACATTCAAATAATCTATATATCATAGTTTAATAAATTATATTTTTATTAAATAAAAACAAAATAATAAATAAATAAAGTTCATAAAATGATCGAAGAAATATTATCCCCAGGTGGTATACTATGCCAAGTTGCTAAGGTTTAGGGGTACACATTTCCCTCTCTCTTTTGGTACCATAACTTTGTATCTACTCTCCTCTCTCTCAATCCAAGGAAATACATCCCTGTAACTAACTCATAACAATAACACACAAGTAGTTAACCAGATCATGATAAAAATCAACATGATATAATAGAGGAAGTGCTAATCATATTATTGTCAATGATAATATTTATCCCAAATTGCATTTAAATAAACAAAATTAAACACTCTAACATAATAATTCACAACTCCACATAGTTAATCACATATGTCAATTATTACATCAAAAGTTTGATAAGATAGAGAGGGATATGACATCCCTCCCCCTGGAAAATGCATAAGCTTGATGGCTACTAAAAACAAAAATAAACTAATAAATGTGGAAAAGCCTTGAAGAATTTATCATTGTCTTCCTTTGTTGTACACTTATTAATGTATTGGTTCATTTGGACCTTACACTGGGAGACTTCCCTATTTCGCAAGGTGATTTTGTGAGTATCAATTACTCAAAGGGGTTCTACTAGAACCACCCCTAGATCATGAACTTGTAATAATATCCAATCAATTACATGTGACATATCAACATGATATCACTTTAGCAAAGATACATGAAAAAAATTATGGAGTCGAGCGAGATGGAGGTAAAGAAAGCTTGTATGCTACTTTGGGTTCATAACTTCTAGGACATCAAAGGGTCCTACATAATGTGGAGCAAGTTTGGATGCCTTACCAAATTTGATAGAACTTTTATTGGGTTTGAATCTAAGGAAAACCTTGTCTCCTACTTCAAAAGTTCTTAGGGTTCTTTTTCTATCTGCATATTTTTTTATCTATTTGCAACTTCAAACAATCTCTTTCTAATTAGCTTTACTTTCTCCTCCATTTCTTTAATCATTTTAGGACCAATCACAACACGATATTATTTCTTGTCCCAACTGATAGGTGTATGACACTTCCTGCCATAAAGTGGTTCAAACGACAGTGTCATACAAAGTGTAGTGCCCACTTCCCTTAGACACTTTGTTTAGATATATTTTCTTCCATATCATAGTCTATTTAATATAACTCCTTGTACAAATTTAATTGGCATAGGTTGCCAACCTTATGAACTGACTAACATAGATACACCATGACCTCTTGGTATAGTATTGTTTTGATAGATACATGGTTGATGGTGCAATAGAGTGATTTGTAAATATTCTGATTTGGTTGGAAACATGAGTTAGAATTGTAGTTACCATGTTATGGATACTTATTGACAAAAGTAAATGATTAGAATTTGGTAATTTTGTGTGTTTGTGTTTATTGGATTGAATGATGAATAAAAAATAACAATGGATAATTGATGCAAGTAAGATTAGTTTTCATGTTTTATTGAAAATGTATAATCATGGAAATCTTGGTGAACTTATTTGATGTTGAGAAATTAATATTAGAAATTATATATATGAATTGTGTGTAAATTGTTTGATGCATGTGTGTGTTTGTGCAATAGTTAGAATTGATGTTTATATATAATTTTGGAAAGGTATGATGTGTTTTTGAGTGTGTAGATGGAAAACACATGTTTGGGAGATTAGAACCACAAAAAAAAGAGGATAAAGGGGGGCTAACTCACACAGGGCTCATTGGCCAATAATGAGTCACTTGGGCTCAAAATTTGGTTTAGGAATGTTATTGTGTAAAATTGACCTTAGTTTTGAATGTTGTTTTTATTCCTTGATTTAAATTTTAATTCCTTTCATTTTAACCTTTAGATTGACTAGTTTGCTTATCTTTTTAATTTGATGTAATTAGTTGTAAGTTGGATTGTTAAATTGACCCCGTTTATTTTAGGGATGTTGGGACTCTTATTTTATGGTGGAAAGCTTTCCATTTATAGACAACTCGAATTTGTCCTTCAAGGAAATTTTGGAAGATGTGTAGGATAAGAAAATCTTGTCCCACACTCCAAAAGTCCCTATACACCTACCCATAGGGTAAGTGTACCGTTTTAAGGAAATTTTGCCATTTAAAGACTCTTTTGTACATAATTTATTGCTTACGATCTTTCTCTCTTTTCAAAATAAGATTTTCTAAGTACTTTTCTAAATTTTTGACTTTTGGGATTTGAGATTAATTATGATGATTTGATGAAGTGACATTTCGGGTTTCTTGAAAATAAAGTTTTGTGGATGTGCACCATTTCTTTTATTTTCCAGTTTCTTAATTTATTTTTATGTGAGGATTTTGGGAAATGGGTTGTTTATGGATTAATTCATGTTAAATTTGAGGTGATCGTTTGTGAAGGAGACCCATGTGATGTGTAAGGGATTTCATGTCATGCTTGGGGATTAGAGTTATTTTTGGGGATAAGGCATGCCACATGGCATGATCCTAAGGGCTCCTCTACTTTGGATTTTCCTATAAATAGGAGTCTTATGATTTGCTTTGGGAGAGTTCACTTGGTCTTAGGGAAGTGTTGCTGTTTTGAGAATTTCTTGGAAGGATTTTGGGATTTTTGAGTGCTTGGGAATTCTTTCTTCAAGATAATTTTATAAAAAATAATTAATAGGTATGACTTACCATTTTTATTTTTATTTGTAATGTAATTTCTATTCCTTGAACTGATTTTGGAATCATGATTTTTATTACCCGTTTGGGTAGGGGAGAGGACCCTATAACCATGCACCTAACTTTAGGGGAATGTAGATATATGTAGGTATGTAAGTAGCATAAAAAAATATATCATCATGTACCGTATGATCATCCCATATCAACATTTTCATTTCACACATTTATTTATAGGGAAAAGAAGTTTTGAATTAATTTAATATGAAGAACATTAATATAAAGCATTTGAAAGAGGGACCATTGACCAGTTCCCTATGTGCCACATTATCATTGACTCTTAAAGAGTGTTTTAACCAAAAATTTAACAACTATTGGTATTTTTTTCGACAACCTATGGTGAAAAAATGTGTACATGTTTTGGTGCATGGTCGGTTATAGGTCCTCTCCCCTATGTCTTTGCTTTGTTGAATAAGTGTTGTGTAGAAGCTTACATGATTCTAATGTAGGCATGAAAGTGGTGTTGTGGGTAAGGGAATGTGTTTTAACACTAGAGGAATAAGTAGAGTTTCAAAGTGAGAGATATGTTCCAACTTTAGGTTTTGTTTTGGAGAAACAAAGGGGAGGGAACACTAGTCCTAGAGGAGCTATGAGTGGTAGTGGGCATGAGAGGTATAAGTGTGGATATATTTTCTATTTTTATTCTTTTGGAGGAACCAAGGGCTAGATACCCTCTCCTAGTGGAGAGATAAGTGGTATATTACTTCCCATTTCAAGTCATCGATGATTTGATCATGTGTTTTGAATTCCTTTTTGCGGTTGCATACATGGTTGTTTGTCCCCTTTGTTTACTTGGTTGTTGTGGAATTAGTTTGCATGGTTGTGTTTGATTTTGGTGTTGGGTTTATTTCAAAGTTTTTTTTTTGGTTATTGAGCCCTTTGTGAGTTCTAGAACTGATGGGACAATGTGGATGAGATCATTTCCAAATTAAATGGATGGGTGGTAAGTGTCACCAAATTCCTACTTTTGTTTGTTATGGAAGTGTTATACTGAAGTGTGATGAAGTTGTGAATAGAAGTTAATATTGGTTTCCATGAAACTTACACCCTTAAGCCATTTGGAGACCTTGTAAGGTGTTGTAAAAGTGTTGTCCAAGTTTTATTATTGGGAGTGATTATGAGCATTGTAAAGAAAATAGAAAAGTATGTTTTGTAATGTGGCATTTGAGATATTTATATGAACCATTCGTGTGGAATGTTTTACTTGCATGGTTAATAGAATGAAATGAAGTATCCTTTTCTATATTTTGTTTCTTTCTTATAAAAATGAGTACACAAACACGCACACAAGTTTCACCCAACAATGTTTAACCAACATTATCATTGATAACTCCATTTAACTGCTGCAAAATAGAAATGGAGAGAGATGAGAAATTAATAGGAAATAAAATGAAACGGGAAAGGGGAAGATAGATAATAAGTTAAGGAAGAAACTTAGGGTTTTTCAACCTACCCTAGATCCTAGGGTGAAGATTAGCCCAATATAAAGGATCAAAATGAATCCTCCTCCACTGATAAATATGGCCAATTGATTGATAGGTGACCTTATTTATAAATGGGTCTGTATTATTCTAAGTAGTTATTATCAATGTAAAATTATAGCACCCTATGAATTACCTGCATGTGAGTGGGGCATTCAGTGTAATCTACATAACATGGGGTTATCCCTCAAGATGTGGGACTTGCAAACTTGAGATAACCACAGGGATAAGGTCACTTCCTCTTCCTAATCCTATTGATAAACTACTCCTAATGAAAAAAACACCTATCTAAACCTACCCTAAGAATTCCAAGGAGATAGGGAGAGAGAAATTACATAAAAAGGGAAATCCTACACTAAGGGGTGGTGATAGTACCAAGAAAAGGGGAAAGGTACTATGTTAAGGAAGGAAGAAGAGGAAAAATAGAGCTAGGAAATGTTAGAATAATAGTGACATAGACCTAAACTTTATTATCCATCCACACTCCATAAACACAAATACTTGCACTTGCAAATGTAAAAACATGCATAAAATGTGCCAATAATAATGGAGAGGCAAGAAGATACAATAAAACATGACAAAGGGTTGGAAAACACCACGAGAAAACATGAATTTATTTCTCCATTACATGCAAAGACCATTACATTGATTCTCGAGAGGCATAAATACGCTTCTAAGCACAAGAGAAGGCTTATAACTCATTGGAGTTGGGAAAAAATCTATTAGGGTTTCCCAGCTCCCAGAATGTCTCTCTAAAAATGAGGGGGTCAAGTTATTTATATAGGAAAAATTTTCACCCACCCTCATGAAAGAGGTATGGACACTCATACAAATTTGCTTCTCAAGGGAACTTCTATCAAATTAAGACATGAGCTCCATACCACATTAATACCAATTGTTGAGATGTCATTCATCCACCTACCTTTGCCTTACGTGGGACTCATAAGTCATCCAACCATATGACCCATCCAACTCGGTAGGTGTCTAACTTTATGCCATCCAACGAGGGTTGGACGATGTTTGACCACTGTGACTTCCAACCCAAGGGGTTAGATGTCATCAATTTTGTCCATACGCCACTAACCTATCCATCCATGAGCTTGTCACCATACTTTGCCACAACACTCGGCCAATTTACTCGGATGACCAAATCATCTATCCATTTCAATCAACCAACCCTACCGACACAACCTAACCGAATAACTTGGTGACCAACTTTGGTGGTTTGGATGCCGTCTAACCCCTCGGCTATCCATCTCGGTCAACCAACCCAATGTCTTTCTAACCTTCTCACCTCATCTTTGTGATGAACTCATCCATCTTACTCTATAGCTTGGCCATAATCCAACTTGCTTTCAACTCACTAGAAAATGAGACCAACCTAGCTCGTCGTGGCTTGTCATCTCGCCACACATGAAGATCAATTAAGTTGACCCATCGAGATGTGTTTCTCTCTTGACCTCTGGGGCTAAACTTGACAATCATCTACATGTCGCGAGAATTTGAATGGATAAGTCCATTTATGATGATTAATCCAAATTAACCATGAGGGTGAATTTGGGATAATAATGGTAACCTCTCGGGGACATCAACTACTAGATGTATAACCAGTTTCCTTGGATCATCCATTGGGCATGCAATCAAGCCTAACCTTGAAGACTGAGTCATCATTTTAAAAATATGTCCCCTAGACCCATGTGAACTTAACATCCGAACCGAGACTATCTTGTTTTACATCTTGTTTTCTATGCACACGTGCTCAAACTGCACCTCATTAGACTCATCTTCACCATATTTTCCCTCCAAGCATGGCTCTCCTAGCAATTCTACAAGCCTATTCTCTACTATTGCACTATCCCCCATTGTAAGGAACTTGACATCCTGCAATTCCTTATCCATTGATGGTTTGGTGCTTTGATACTTTGAAATGCTTGGATGTGATCAACCGCTAGTTCTTGCCAATTCCTTATTTGGTGGCGTGTCTCAGAGTTGATGTACCATGCGTGCACATAACCCCCGTGTAGTGTAGAATATAGTTTATGTACCCAGGAGGAATGGTGGAAAAGATTACGTGCCTTCCCTCCAAGCTCTCTCACATGATTCGATGTGGAAAGAGGTGGGCTCCTTACCTTGGTAGTCTTTGATGGTGGCGGGTGCGTTGCTTCTAGAGAATTGAACAAAGAAGGAAATTCTCACTTTGTGTCATTATGATAAGCTCTTGTTGTGTGTCACCCACCATCATGTTGCGAGTTCTGAGTAAGACATAGATTAGAATATCTCTTATTTCATTCTCATTTCTCCACTGAGCCTCGATTTCCTGTAAGAAGGTCTCAGTGTAAGCCCCTCCAGAATACTTAGGTAACTTCCTTCCTCCTGGGTGCCTAAGCGAGCGCACCTTAGGTGCTCTGGTTACAAGCCCCATCAGCTGTCACCTAACCAACTCATAAGTTTCATGTGCCCAATTGTCACATGCTAGACTAGTGGTGTTACTTAGTGACTGAGCATCCTCAAATTGGATAACTCCGTCGGTAGGATGGATTATCTCTGGGTCCTAAATAGAATGCACATAAATCCAATCAAGGACCTCTTCTCCTAAGGGCTCTATGTATGGTGCTGAATTCCCATTTGCAAGGGGAATGATAACCCTTTCTTCCTTGTTCTCGAAGCTGATGTACCCCTTATTGAGCTAGCAGCAGTCATTATTTTTATAGCACCATGGGTGCCTAAGTAATGTTGGGAAATTATCTACCTCGGTGAGCACCAAGACCTCAAAATCCCTAGTAAACTTGGCCCCTTGAATGGTAATCACCACATCCTTCAGGACCCCAATAGGCATGGCCTTGGTCTTGTTAGCCATGTACAACACATTCAAAGATGGCTGTAATGCGGGCCTTCCCATTTGATGCCATGCATCCAGTGTTAGCACATTGACCTTGGCTCTGTTTGATCAATATATTACTTAGCAGCCATCCATCCATGACTGCATTCAATGTAATATCCTTGTCATAATCCAAGCTATGGGGGGGAGGTTTACATGTAAGACCTTCCTTTCTCACTTTACTCATGCATGTGGAACTTTCTCCTGAAGCCATTATCCTAATAGGGGAATGATATTCTCCTACCTTAACATCTTGCACACTTCCTTAACCTCATCCATGTCCTTCTGCAGAGCCTCAACACTTATCCTATGCTCCTACTACCTGTTTTGCTCCTTAAGACACTTTGGATTTCTCCTGTAAGCTCCTTATAATGTCCATGGTTTCTGTTATACCTTCTTCGATGAGTAGGTGTCAGGTACTTCCCATGCACAACTTCCTCTCTTAAAACTAAGGTTCTTTTCTTTGGTACCTCCCAGGCACGTGCAACCTCTACTCGAGTAGTGACCATGACAAGTTATAATCCTGAGTCAAGCGTAACTCTAGGCATTTAATGCGTATCAACCTTCTTGGTACTTACCATTGCAACACCCTTGTATTTTCGGTGCTCTTGATTCATGTGCTCAAACAACTCGGGCACTCATCACACTTTTGTTTCTTCCCGCACCACAAGCATTACAATAAGTCAAGGCATTCTCATTTATAATGGTCAAGTGGACCCACACCGTAACAAGTTCCTTGTGGGAACTCACTTCTTCCTCCTCTCTGTAGACATTGAAACCACATAATCCCCGTGAAAACCCCTTCCATGTGCTCCTCCATCTGCGCATCATTCGTAACACCGGTCATCCTCCTTGGAGCTACTAGCAATGCTAGTCTGGTGCACACCATGGTTAATGGCCTCATGGATTTGGTCAATCGGGTCTACAGTCCTCGTATCATGGGTTATAGAGGTGTAAATCTTATAGTAGCAGGACACAATCTTATGAATTGCATGCTGCAATAGGGGACATCTACTTGCATCATGGTCCCCATGACAAATCTCATAGTCTACTATTATGGTGTGTATTGTCTTCTAGGGGAAACTATCCTTGACATGCCCCTCTACTTCACAATTTGTACACCATATACCACTACGAGTCTCATGAGCTGAGTTCGCAGATAAATTCTCTAGCTGCTTAGCCATAACAGTGATTTGAGCCTCCAGGAATGGGCTAATGCTAGTATTAACACCTCTAACAACTTTGGCACATAGGGCGGATTCTAACACCTCGCGCGGATCTATGAATTTTTTTGAGATAAAGCTCTTCTAAACGGAGTTATGAACCCCCAAAAACCATTGAGCATCTTTGTGAAGGGTGAATGTCATATGAAAATTTTGATAGGAGAGTCTTAAACCACATGTCATACTCCCACACACTCTCCTCCATTCCTTGTTGAATCTCCTTCAGGGCATTGATGCTCTTCTATTCAAACTCAGGGATGTGGAATTCTACCAAGAATGCGTTCTTTAAAGCAGTATAATCCACCACTTTTTGATGAGGGTCATATTTCCTATACCAACTATGCGCATGCCATTGCAACATCATTATAAACTAACTGGACTTCCATTCCATGGTTTTGATCCCCTTTGTGCACCATATCAACTCACACTTGTGAATATGATCTGCAACATCTTCAATACCCATGTAATCTGAAAAATGTAAAGACATCTCAGAGAAGACTTGAGGAGGTGGTTAGGGCCCTTGTCCTCTTGATCAAGAGCCTTGGTTTCCTCCGATGTTTCCCCACCACTAGATCCACTAGATCCACTAGGTCCTATGCCTCCTAAGCCACTAGATCCACCAGATCCACTAGGTCTTGTTCCTCCTAACCCACTAGATCCACCAGGTCCACTAGGTCTTGTAGTGGTCGTGCCAAGGGTCCCCAAAGTTCCACTAAACTACACCCCGATGGTATGATAATGCCCCACTACCACTTGTGTACCTCGTGTCACTCCCAGATGTGAGATCGAAGGATTTTGTACTTGCTCATTGTCCAAAAATTCCTCTAAATATTGGAATAGTATGTGTATCCATAAAAGTGGGAAATGAGAAATTATATCTCCTAGGTGCATATCTGTCACTTCTACCGATACCAACTCGGTCACCGATAATCCTTCCTTGATACGGAAAACCAAGTGTTAGGGTTTGGTCACTAGGTGGGTTTAGATGCACCCCAACAAATATTCTCTCTCCACACGTCGAACTCTCATCAAAAGCCGAAGGTGTCTCTCTTATGCGCTTTCCAATATGGGGTAACAAAGACTCCTTAGGTCCCACATCCTCTGCGTGATCCTCAACTCCTTCCCCCAACATCTACCTCTATAGGTCCATCACATCTCAGTAACCTCATGTTGTCTAGCAATATCCCTTTCACGTGCTTCACTATACTTGAATCATCTCTCCTCCCTTTATTTCTCCATCGTAATATTTTCCATCTTCCTCCACCCTAGCTTTCTCACCCAGCGCTTTCGAACGGTTTATCCAAATACCATTGGAAATGCCTCTAAACTCAAGGTAATAATCAAGATCTTCATTTCCAGGAGGAATAAAATGTAGAGATGATCCTCACAGTATCCCATAAAAACTCAAATTCAGCAACTTCGAACAAGTATATGTGGGAATAGCGCGTCTTGATTATTTACTAATGCACAACCTTTAGTTTGGTGGACGTAATCTGAAACAAAACAACAACCGAACACCCCGAGAATACCATCGACTATGATAAGACGGAATGATGAAAATCTGAAATATCAAAGTAAATTATAATATTAACATGAAATTTTTACAATCTCACCCATGAGGTACTTCAACAAGACTATGGGAGAAACTTTACAATTACACCTCTTGATGGCTTCTTGACACACCTTTAGCGATGGCTTCCTTTGCACACTTCCTCTGATATTTCTCACTACTTCTTTATGCTAAATGAGGGGGTGGCCTCTCTGTTTTATAGAACTTCCAGGCTTATCCATCTTATCTCTAAGATAGGATAAGAAATCCACTCTGACGAATCATATTCCATACCTTAACTCTTATCTGTACATGTAAGCTTATCTCTTAAGATAAGATAAACCTTATCATTTTACATGGGTTCCACATTTTTAGACTTTTTACAAATAAAATACACAAAATATTTATGACCTCACTCCTTGTCCTTATTACCAATATAATATTTCTAATTCCTAATCATGTAGACCCTACTTCTCTAATTACCCAAACTTTGACATTTTAACATTACTTAGGACCACTTACGACAAATATTTACTTTTTACAACATTCTATTGTACTTTGGTATTCTTTACCGTACTCCACATTATTGGCGGCACCGTCTTGTGGCACCGTTATCTTCTATCGGACAGCTACTACTAATTATACTTAACAACATCCTATTCCTAATACATACATTAATGAAATAGAAATTATGGAGGAAAATTTTAGTGTCGACATCTTCCCCCTTCTAGCTTCTACTCCGTCCTCGGAGTAGACTATTACAGTGCTTGGAAAATCTTGACTTGTCGTGGTTGACCCATTTCGTAATGGGAGTGCCATCGATTCCTCCGGTCAGTGCGTACCATTTTCATGCACAAGCTTTCTTATTTTGTAGGGCCCCATCCATTTTGGAAGAAATTTTCTCTGTCTTCTTTTTTTGTATACGGAATCATATACTAGGACCAAGTCATTCACATGAAATGGAGACCATTGGATCTTTTGATCAAAGTATTCCTTACTTCATTTTCTTCTTATGGCTTGTATCCTTTGCTATTTCCCTCATTTCCTCTAGCAAATGAAGATGTACCAACCTTTCTTTTCTTGAATCACTTTCATCCATCCTTTCATTTTCATAACTCTCACGGTGGGAATATCAAACTCAATAGGAAGAAGCTGGATCAATGCCATAGGCCAATATGAAATGGGGAGTATCCATGTTGCTGACTTTGATGTTGCCCTATATGCCCACAATGCTTTGCATGAATCCTTTTATCCCATTTATGTACTGCGAGGCTGCATCTTTTGCTAGAATTTGACACAACACAAAATTTGTTCGTTCCACTGTCCATTTGTGCTTGGCTTGTATGTTGTTGCCTTCACATGTGCTTAATAGAAAACTTATTGACTAGGGCTTCTACCACCTCATTAATGAAGTGGCTTCCTTGATCTGTTATTCAATTTCTAATGGACAACCAAATCTGGTGATAATGCGTTCATATATGAACCTTGCCACTTCATCCATGGAAGTTGTTTTGATGGCCTAGCTTGACCCACTTGGTTAAATAATGCATGCGCAACTACAATATACTTATTTTGGCGTGATGTAGTTGGAAGTGGACCTCTGATGTCTATTCCCCACTTTTCAAAGGGACCAGGGGAAGAATAGGACATAATGGAGTGATGAAGTCTTACGGTTACCATGTGTTTGACAAATATCACATGTCTTACAATAATTATAACAATCTTTAAAAAGAGTGGGCGGTGATAACTGCGCATCAGATCCTTCTTGCTTGTAAGTTGTCCAGAGAAGTGCCCTCCACATGTACCATTGTGGAATTCTTCTAGCAGCTCCTTTCCTTGATCACGTCAACTTCCCCTTTGTCTTGTCCATCGGGTCCTATTCGAAATAATGCTCCATGCGAGAATAGAATATGGACGGTAGCTTGAGTAATCTTTCTCTTAGTCTTTGCATTGGCACCATCGGGAAACTTGAATTCATTCGAGATAATTCCAAATATCTATGTATTCACTAGGGATTGTGTCGAGGAGAACAATGTTGCATCGGAAAATCATCATCATCACAAGATGATCCTAAACCATCATAGGCTCGAGAGAGTGCATCTGCATTGACATGCTTCTTTCTGGCCTATCTATAATATCAAATTCAAATTCTTGTAGCAAAATTATCCATCTTGCTATCCTCCACGATGGGTTAGGCTTATTAATGACAATATATTTGAGCACGATGATCATTTTCTGACTATAAATTTCTGCCCTAGCAAGTAATTTCTAAACTTCTTTACTGACAAAAATGATAGCGAGCCTCTTTTTGATTCTGATATAGTTTACCTCAACCTTTGCTCATTTATGCTCCCAAAGTAAATTGGATGTTCATTCCCATTTTCATCCTTTTGGCTCAAAGTACTTCCTAGTGCTTTGCATCCGAGGCATCGGTGTACCAATGAATGGCTTGCTCAATCTGGATTCTTCAAAATAGTGAAGACACCGGGGCTTCCTTGATTGTCCAAAAGCTTCATGCGCCTTATTTCTGGTTCATAAGTAACATCCTTCTTGAAGAAGCTGGGTTAGTGGTATGTGCGATCTTTGAGAAATTCTTGATGAACCTTCTATAGTAACCCACATGGCCTAAAAATGATCTCAACTTACTTCTATTCATAGGAAATGGTAAATCTTTGATTTTGAAACTTTATCGGGATCGATGCCAATACCATCTCTGGATCTGACATGCCCTAACAAAACACCTTTAGAACATCCAAAGACACACTTTGTAGGGTTTAGTGAGGCTTGTGCTTCATCTAACCTTTGAAATGTTGTCTCCATCAGTGCGGGTGGTCGACTTGCTCCCATAGATGCAAAAATCATCCGAGAAATACTCGATGAAGGTCCCGATGTAGGGTTCGAACACCTATTCATCAAGCGTTTGGAATGTTCTTTGGAGCATTACACAACCCAAAGGCATAACTCTATAAGCAAGCGTTCCCCAAGGAGTGGTGAGCGTGGTCTTGGTGATCTTTCTCTATATACGAACTTGGTTGTAGCCATTTATATCCATCAATGCAAAACTATAGCACTCTGGCCATTACTTCGTCCAAGATCGATCGAAAATGGAAGAGGGTAATGATCCTTCTTTGTTGCCTTATTGAGCTTCTGTAATCAACACAAATGCGTAGCTTCCCATTCTTTTTATTGAGATCACAATGGGAGAAACCCATTATGAATTCTCCACAAAATATGAATCCTGCATCAAGCAACTTATCTATTTCTTCTTTTACAGTCTTGGAAAAATTAGGATTCATTCTATATGGCATTTGCTTTATGGGCTTAGCACCATCTACCATCTCAATACAATGTTCTACCCAACTTACTTGACGGAGTTCCTTGTAATCAAAAGTGAATAGGTGTATGTACCTTCAAAAGAGCTGGAGGTAGGATTCCTTCTCACTCTCCATCACAACATCACCAATCTTTATTTGTTGGAGACGATCATCAACTTCTTCTTCAGATAATTTTATGGGGTCATGAGTTGGTGTGGTGGAAGGATATCCATGGTGAAACATCCACCTCGCTTTCTTCATCTTGATGTCCACTTCACTTTGGTACTAGAGTAATCGAGAGGATGTCGATCATCGGTTTCATCACTTGAATCCACGGGTTACGCTTTATGATGTCGAGGGATCACGTTTATCTTCACCCTCTCTACCACGTCCAAGTGTCATGAAACCTTCATTCCGGTAGTTTCTTGCATGAACTCTCCTTAGCCATGGTCTTCCCAGCGACATTGGGTGCATAGCAGTACCATTTTCATCACTGAAAGTCTACCACACATCTGACACACCATATGAGATATTGCCACATTTGAAACTACACCTTACGGTTTAGTTTTCCCTTATTTAATGACCTTAACATAAGTGTTGAAGGGCGATCAATTTTAAACCCAACATATTCATTACTGAGACTCGGTCATTACATTAAGCTGCAGCACCTCCATCAACTAAGACATCATGAATTGAAATACCATTACATAATACCTCGGCTTGTGGAGCATAGGGATCTGCCTCTGCCTCCCAAAATAGGGACCTCAACCTCCTTCCTTCTTGAGCATTGAGTCCACCTCGCACTCCCGCCTCTTCTCGAGAGACATAGCCAAGAGTTGACCATATGTAATATTTGCGAGCCTTTTGGACAGATCTTCCAAGATGGAGTATGGTCCTTGCCTGTGAAAATCGAAAATCCTGCACACCCAACTTTCTTCTCCTATGTTTCTTACTAGTTTCTTCTTTCATCTTCTTAGGATCATTTCCATCTTGATTATCTTTTTCTTTCTTTCTTTTTATTCAAAACACATCTACTTCATTATTTCTACTCTTATCTACTACATCAAAAGAATTCACAGGTGCTTTTCCTTTATCATTATCTCCTTTACCAGATGTAGAAGCTCTATCTGGACAATTATACTTATAATGACCCTTTTTATAACAACCATAACAAACAACTTCAGAAATATTTCTTTTTGGACCTCTATCTCCTCCCTGAGAACTAAATTCCTTTCCTTGAAGAAGATTAATAGTTAACCGACCCATCTTTTTGAGCGAGATCTTCATACTCGGTAGATGTACTAGGAGAAATATTTGTGCTCACTTTGGGGAGTGGTTGTGGATTACGGACCAAAGGTCTTGGTGTAGGCTCTACTTTAGCAACAATTTCTTTGGGCTCCTCTTCCATGCTTTCTTCTTGCCTTCTTGCAATCTCCTTTGCTTGTTCATGGTAGGCTGGGCGGTCATACTTCACTCGTTGTCGATCTCGGCTTCATCCCAAGAATGAAGTGCTTACGAGAGGAGATTATCCACGCCATTCATCAACCCATCCGCTAGTCCTTCCTTCGGATCGGGCATCGAGCTTCCTCCTTAGCTCTAGAACACGAGCATGATAATCCCTTATCTTCTCCTTCTCTCCTTGGGATAGCTTTGTGATCTCGATCATGAGATCTGCATATTTACATTTGTTCACCAAATTCTTGAAAACTTTCGGTTAATAAATCCCATGAATTTTCACATTATCACCTAGTGTTTGAAACCACCTAAGTCTTGAACCATCCAAAAGGTAGGAAAAAATTCAGTCCATTGTTCCCTTCTTATAAGGCCATTACAAATACAAGATCGTTTAAACTCTTGAATGAAAGAAGAAGCATCTTCATTAGATTGAGCTGAAAAAACAGGAATCTTTCCCATTTTCAAAAGTAACCACCGTGAAATACCAACCCACAAGTCTGATCAACAAGACTTATGTGCACAAATAATTGGAATCACTATACTAGAAAGTGACTTTACACCTTTCTACAGTAAAATAGAAATGACCACGGTAAACTATGGTAAAACTTGACTTACTACGGTAAAAACTAACTTTACTGTGGTAAACACTATTCACGGTAAAAAGTGAAGTTACTGCGGTAAATACTATTCACGGTAAAAAGTGACTTTACTGTGGTAAATACTATTCCCAGCAAAAATGACTTTACCATGGTAACTACTATTCATGGCAAAAATGACTTTACCATGGTAACTACTATTCACGGCAAAAATGACTTTACCATGGTAACTACTATGCAAAAAACAAGGTTACCCTCGATTGATTTTTGACTAAGTGGGAATATCTCTCCGGAAAATCCACCAACGAGGAATGGTCGGCAATGGAACCAAAAAATGTCATCACCAATCCGGCACTATGATAATTCTTCACGGGAACTCCTCGTCTTTATGATTATTTACTAATGCCATGACCTTTAGTTTGGTGGATGTAATCTGGAAACAAAACAACAACATAACACAAGAATACCATCGACTATGATAAGACGGAATGATGACAAATCTGAAATATCAAAGTAAATTATAATATTAACATGAAATGTTTACAATCTCACCCATGAGGTACTTGACAAGACTATGGGAGAAACTTTACAATTACACCTCTCGATGGCTTCTTGACACACCTTTAAGCGATGGCTTCCTTTGCACACTTCCTACAATATTTCTCACTACTTCTTTCTATGCTAAATGAGGGGGTGGCCTCTCTATTTATAGAACTTCGAGGCTTATCCATCTATCTCTAAGATAGGATAAGAAATCCACTCTGACGAATCATATTCCATACCTTAACTCTTATACATACATGTAAGCTTATCTTTAAGATAAGATACTTATCATTTTACATGGGTTCCACATTTTTAGACTTTTTACAAATAAAATACACAAAATATTTATGACCTCACTCCTTGTCCTTATTACCAATATAATATTTCTAATTCCTAATCATGTAGACCCTACTTCTCTAATTACCCAAACTTTGACATTTTAACATTCTGGGACCACTTACGACAAATATTTACTTTTTACAACATTCCTATTGTACTTTGGTATTACCGTACTCCACATTATTGGCGGCACCGTCTTGTGGCGCTTCTATCTTCTATCGACGCTACTACTAATTACACTTAACAACATCCTATTCCTAATACATACATTAATGAAATAGAAATTATGGAGGAAAATTTTAGTGTCAGATAACCCAATATTAAATCTTTGAGAAAACTCATCCTCTGTGCTCCTGAACCAAGATTCAACACTCTCCAGAGTTAGACATTTTGTCATTACTCATTATCCATCCCATGATGCATGCCATTTCCCACTACAACTTCAAAAAGAGGTCCGGCGTGAGCGAAGATGTAGTCATTTTCACACCCACCAAAGAAAAAGGGAATCCGATGTGCGCGGCCTTTCACCCAACGGGCCTTTGGGTTCTCACGAGGCATGTGCAAGTGCCTAGTCTCTCTTTTATGTGAGTTAAGTGGGAAACCATCATTTATGTTAGGAACTTAATGAATAAAGGTGGAAATGAGACATACAATCATCATAGGGCTTAGAACGACCTCTAGACAAACGTATTCATTCTAAATAGAGGGTACTTATAGATAACAAATAACTACAGTAGAAAGGAAAATACATAAGGATTTACATCTATTCCATACCATCCATGAACATAAATGAAAAGATATAGATATGAACCGAATTAATTACATTCATAATCATTCATGTTTGTAACCTCATTACATTCAATGGATCCATTAGACTATCACAACTTGATCGTCATGTCCTTCATCTATACAAAGAAAAATTTATATCCCATCCCCTTAATACATTACTCCCTTATATAGCCTCTACCCAATCCCATAGAGTTCTCGCAGTATTTCTGTAGAGCTTCGCTCTCTATATTCTCCTCTATCGCATATCCGATCTACTCTCTTTTTCTTCTGCGGGCGCTTGTATTTATAGGAATCCTAGACTACCAACTCATCCTTCGTGGCCTTAGGTTTGGTGTAAAGTGTCCGGATGTGGTCCTCCATGGGAGCATGCTCCATCGAGATCCAAGCTCTCCATTCCTTGTAATAATGGTCTTCGGAATCCTCTATCGCTAAGCATATTACTTTCATTGGCATCACGTTACCAGGATGGCACCTTATCCACTTGCTCATTCACTACCGGGTCATGATTTTCTCGTGTCTACCCGATCGCCAAATATGGCTAAATCCACGAGACCTTATCTTTCGGTGCACAACACGGCCTTTCTAAAACCCTCCTAGAACCTTGCCTTGCATGCCTTCTCCTTGCGTGCCCATCTTCAACCTAGGCCTTGCACGCCCATGCACCTTTGTGTGCTTAGCCAATATTTTAGGGGCCCAAAACACTTATAACCACCATCCAACTACCAAATTGAACTAGGTTCATTTTCTAAAAAATACACCTTCTAATATTCATCAATCCCTAGATTTTTTTTTACTATGTGTCATTCTTGGAACCACGATTCCAATGAGACCAATTTTGTGCAAATTGGCTGAGAAACACAAAATTTATGGCCCCCTGAGTAGGAGAAGTTGTTTAGGGTTTTGTTGGCCATTTCTTCCTCTTTACGGGATTGTGCAATTAATCTATTTGTTGAAATGCATCATTGAAAATATTTTCCCTCTCCTTAATGTTTTGCATATATTTTAGATGATTCGGGCATTTAAAATTTTTGGGGCCATCATCATTGGTTTTGTTTCCTATTAGGGGGGGCTATATTTAATTATTTAAGTGGTTTATGTTTCTTGCTAGCTTGGCTAGCTCGATCAGCTGGATCTCCTTTAAGCATTGAGCTCTTCACTCCATATGTGGAGCTCTATTTTACCATGCATTGGTTTTCTTAAATGAAAAACCTATCTATTTTTATCTTGACTCCTTATGGCTTCTGTCTTAGCTCCCCACTTTTCCATGTGCATTGTATCGGCCACTCCTTGCTGACTCGGTGGGTCATTTCCTATCTTGACATCATTTTCCTTTAATGACGAATCCTCATCTCTTGCCTTGTATTCGATCTGTCTTCCATCTCTTTCAATTTCCAACCTTTTACAACCCTCAAGCTCCACATTTTACAATACCTCGACCTCCCAATGCTTCATTTGACTCGTGTCAACCCCACTAAGTCACTTCTCTCTTTTTCCAGTTCATTTCTTAGATGACGAGTTCTTTCACATGGGTCATTGAGCTCCTTATTCCACATGGAGTCCTCGTGCATCTTTAGGGCCTCCTATGCTTTTGAATCTTTCAAAGTTGTGCCAAAGAGCCATGTGGAGACCTCCATGTAACTCACCTTCTTGTTTGACTCGCCATGAAAGATTTGTAATGGTTTTCCTCATTGAAATGTTTGATTCGCTTCTCTATTAGAGAGCCTTACCATATCCTTTAGCTCACCTCTATGCAATTGATGCCATAGCTTGGTAACCACACAGGCTCCTATGAGAGCTCACCCAATTGACCATTATCTCTCCATTTTCAATATTTCCATGTTCTTGTAGAGCTCACCATTATGACTCGTAGCTTGGTCACTCTGTTCCTTTACATTTTTTTGAGTTGAGCTCGACCTCTTTTGCATGCCATTCTATCTACTCGAATCTCTTCGTTCATTTTTGAGCATGTGAGGTCACCACTTCAACTTTGTGATTGAGTCATCCCTATTTCCTTGCCATCTTAGGTCAGCACCCCTGGTCTTGATTGTTTCACATTCGAGCCGTGAGAGTCATCCCTTATCATGCGAGCTCGACCATTTGAACTTGGTCTTGTGAAAGAGCTTGGTGAATTAGGTTGAGATTTGGCTTATTGTACCATATCTTGAGGCTATAAATAAATTCATCTTATTGTTCTTGGGTGGCTCGGCACATCCATCTAATGCCCGATGATGACTCAACCTTCCTAATTATAGTTCAATGCCTCCACTCTAAAATATAATGCAACCTAGTATCTCTATTATAAAGCCTTCTCTTTCCATTAAAAAACTTAACAAGTACTGGATGGCTCGGTGAGGTTCTCACAAATATTAGTATACCTTACTCCCATGAAGCTCATATTCTCTTGAAACACAATTGGCAATATATATGAGGGGCATGAGCATGCCTCATTCTAGCACGATTCGAGCTCTAGTTCAATGCAACCTACAAAACATCTCGGTGGGAGATGGATTAGCTCTGATCATTGAAACAACCAACTCGGTGGAGTTAGATAAATAGCTCAAGAATTCTTAGGAGCTCGGTGTAGTTTGAATGAGCTCGATGCTTCACTAGGCGAGCTTGGTAGATAATGTAGAGATCATAGAACCCAATGCATCACATAACAACTCGATGGAATAAGAAATATCTTGGTTGAGCATGACATTGTAGCACCCAAACATAATCTCTCATTCTTTCAACCCCCTAGATACTTCTGCACTTTCCAGTGCCAAGGAACTAAGCATCAATGTCGAGAGAGTGCTTTGAAGCCATAATGTTGGATTTTACCATTTCTTACCAAGTTCCCCCAACCGTTTGTGGCAATGCAAGCTTGTTAGTTTCCCATTTTTGCCTAGATAGCAAAAATGGATAACATTAATACGATGGATTACAACAAGAGTAGGTAAATTATATGATCATCAAGGTAATTGTTCAAAAATTTTGATGTACTGAACTTTTTATCAGTGAAGTAAGTATATTGTTTATACCACTGGGACTTTGGTAAAAGTATTGCAAGTTAAAATAAATCAATTTTATTGATTTTTGCCTACATCCTTGGCTTAAAACAAAATTTTACCAATTTATATCTACCCTAGCTCAGGACATTTTTATATGATGATTGTATTGATCAAACTATGTATGTGAATGAAACTTGTTGGTTGATCATCATATCTAAATAATAGTATTTCATCTTGCAAACTTGGTTATTCTTGGTTATTTCCTTGTGTTGAGAATTTTGGTTTAAAACCATAAGGAAAAATTTAAATGGTTATTTTAATGTTCTAAGACCATGGCATGGGGCATTTTATTGTTTTAAATGAGAGAGAAATTAACCATAAAAAATAGGCATGAGAGATTTGGTTATTTTAAGTAGTCCTCAAACTCACCATTGTTATTATAATTATTTTCATTTTGTGTTAATACTACGATCTTGGACCTTAAGATGTAAAAAATGTTAATGATGATCCAATACCATGATTAAAGGCATTATGATATGAATATTATTATGATCTTCACCATACTTAGTAGAAAATGGGAAATTATTATTTGGTTAAGGTTTGATCAATCGACCATGCAAAGACTAAAGGTTAAAATTGGGTTGTTTAAAAAAATCTCTAGAATTCTCGGTTATTTCTCCAACATCCTTGAAGCGGAAAATAGAAAATTAATTAGAGCCACTTATGTGGAAATTTGAATGTAATTAATGCATTGGAAATATTTCTTAGGAAAGGTGAAAGCTTCCTCACGAAGCTAGTTGCATGTATTATTTTGTTTTATTATTTTATTGTTTGGGGTCTTGGTAATCTCTTCTTTTGGGAGCCATGCATAGTGTGGGATGCTTTTTCACTAGTTAATATACAACTCACAATTTTTGAGTTGTGAATGTGAATTTTATATGCAGATTTTTTGAGTTATTTGAGGATCCATAATGGTCGACTCTTCCTTGTTTAAATATGAGAATCATGATTTGTTCTGGGGATTTTTCTTGCAAATTTGGACTGTATCGATTTAGATTGAGTTGGAATTTTCAAAAATTAACAGTAAGTATTGTTGCAGAAACCCCCCATCGATTTCAAGCATGGAGTAAATTTTCTCCTTCTGGTTATTTCATTTGGAAATAATGGAAAAATTAATGTGTGAATATTTTTATGCCTATTGGTATTTAAAAATGATAAAAGTATGAACCAATAAAATGCATTAATATAAGATCTTAATTATTTTCTGTTAAGGTTATTTGGTTTGATTTTTTTTTGTTCTTGTTAAAGACTTTGTATAACTATTTTAGTGTAGTCATATATGATTATACTAATATAATTATATGATACTTTCTTATTGGTTTAAGGAAAGAATTCTAGTTTTGATTAAGTTTTACCCTTGTTGTATAACCATACAGGCGAGTGTATGAATGTGGGTATGCATTTACTATGTGATTAGTTCACCTGGTTAGTGGGAAATGACCAACTCGGGTTTGTTAGGTTGTTTTTAATCGGTTTGTTGAATGCCACCTTATTGGATTAAGGTCGGGGTGCCTCATTATAGATGTTAAGGTGAAGTTTGAAGCATCACGTATGGAATAAATAGTTTAGTCGCATACAAAATGATAACCCGATTCCAAATAAATTGACAACTAGTCGCAGTTATGTATTTGGGTAGTATGGATATAGTCTTCTTGTTTTTATAGTCTACCAGCCCTTCAGAATATTCAACCATCACCACCGAGGGTAAAGTTGGTGAGGAGGATTAAGGGTTGTCTATCCTTTTGAAGTTAATGGTTTGAATTAATTTTTTGATATTACAATGTTAAAATAACCAGTCCAGAATAGCAACAATTTGCTTGTATAATGTGTGTATGATTTTATGGATGTTCTATTGTGTAAGTCTGTAGACAAATATTCTAGTGATTTGTAAAGTAAAAGAAGACTTCTTATTTATCATTTAATTGCTTTTAACTATCATTGCAATTACCACGAAGAAAAACCTTCTCTCTCAATTTTAAAAGAATAATCATGTTAAGATATAAAATATTACTTTGAAAAAAATGCATATCTTATTTTTTCTGAAACTATTTTGACGAGATGTGTATTGTATTTAAATACATGATAATAAGTAATGAGTTAGAGAATGACTTCAAGTTGTATATAACAATAACTTGGCTTGTGTAATAAGTCATTTCATTAGTGATACATGTCACTTTGTATGATTTTTGTTACTTGGATAAGTATTATAACACTCAAAATGTTATATTATTTCATGAATAGATAATTTGATGGATGAAAATATAGTCCATCCTAGTTCTTCTAGAGTTGACCATTTACATTGTTGTACTACATTTTTTCAGTTTACAGATAAGAAAGTATTACTAATGTGAAAATGAATGGATGACATAATTTTTTCGATCATTTTGTATGGAATGGTTGTGTTGTAGTACTTAATAGATAAAGGTTTTCTTTATTAATGTATGTATGGCTAATGAAGGCAAGTATGAATATAAATATAGAGGAATTTTTTCTAATCTATACTTATGTATATTGATACAATTTGTATTATTGTATAAACAAATTATTTCATGAGAAATGATAATTTATGTGAATACATAACTGTTATAATTTATTGTTCTTATCTAACGAACGTATAATAGAATAAAATAAATAAGCAATGAAGTTGATAAGAAACTAAAATAAGATGAGTATAAAAGCATAAGCGATACATATGGAAGAACATAATAACATTTATCATTTGTAAATAAAAATCCGAGAGGTATTAAATTTGGATTGGTAATAAAAGTGAAGAGTACAATTATTACAAGATGTTCTTATGAACTATAAAATGTTTAATAGAACAATAATGGAAATAGGGGCATAATATGTATCAAAGGAAGATAATAATGCCTATCGAATTTAACTTATCTTCTAAAGTATGAAGTAATGTAAATCATACTCCTACCTTTATAATGTCCACCTTCATAATGTTGAGGTAATATAGTATAATTGGGTTATAAATATAAGTCATACCTATCAATCTTAGCTAAAAGAATGATTGAAATCAGTTTCGATGTTAAAAACTTCTACAACACATGCTTGCTTTCTTTTATCGGTAGTAGCATACACTTTTATAAATATCATCGTCATATGATCAACTTGGATTCCACTTTACTTTATCATGATAATGGAAACGAAAATATGATTCAAGCTCGAGAATACATTGGGAACTCATGGAAAAACAATGAAGTAATTATCGTAATAAGTAACTAAATAGGCCTAGTATCTTTTAAAAGGTCATTAATAATGTTTAAATGACATTATGAAATGGTTTCAAGTCTTGTAATTGACTAAACCAACCTCTTAATTTTAATTCGACATAGTTGGTGAACACGCATGTAAGTAGGTACACACTTATGCAATCAATCACGGAGATCATTGCATACCTCTAGCATGGTTTAGATATCATATTAAACTTAGTTAGCATATCCATAGGACAAAGGTCGACATTATTTTAAATGATTAAACTAAAATGGTTAACTGTAAACTTAATAGGTAAGAAACAAAAAGAATCCCGACACTATGTTTATATGGTTGTGTGGTGAATTGAAGGATAGGTTTCAAGTGGCTTATGTGTAGTCACGAAACTAGGCTTGTTAGCACATTACTTGAAAAATTATGGCCATTTTATTGTAAATAAATCATTACATTGTATGTCACAATTTATTCTTTTGAATTATTTCTTGAGCGATAGTGAAGTAGTCATATAATTTCCTACCTAATACGAGAAGATACACATGATTCTCTCAGTACTTATGAAAAGGTCTAACCAAATGATATACTAGGTATATTGTCTCATGTAGAGAATTGAAAGGGATCAAGTAGAATAAACCTTTATAGTTTCATATGGTTATCATAGGTTGTTAAGATAGATTTTGAACATTAACAAATTCTGGATTAATCGGATGTTTTTGTTAATAATTGAAGACACCAAGACAATTAAATGGGTAAAATAAAATAATTTTAGTAGTTGAGAAGCGTAATAAAGAGGTGTTATAATTAATAGTTAGAGGTGTAATAGGAACAATATATAACCATTTTCTACAGCTTTCCAAATATTAAACCCTAGGAGCATGATATGAGTCATCCTCAAACTCCAAAAATCATAATTCACACCATCAAATAGTGGTGCCTTATTGATAGAAGAGCCACTTTGCTGATTTGCCATTTTGTTCTTCAAAGGATCTCCTTTTAATGATCAAACTACTCCAAAAGGACCTTCACTTATACCAATTTTTGGAATAACAATGGAATGAGGGGGATGAATTATTCGTTCCAAAATTAATTAAATTTCAGATTACTTACTTAAACAATAAACCAAATAACCATTCATTAATGTGTGCGCAACATCATATAAATTATATTCAATCAACCATAAACAAGAGAGACAACACCATAACAAAAGATATAAGTGTAAAAACCTCAAGGGGAAAAAAAATCAATAAAAATTTTAATTATATTACACAAATCACAATTATTTAGTGAAGCACAACCCATGCAAGGAGAACCAACCCCTAGTTTAGTAGGGCAACAACCCTACAAGGAGCACCAACCCCTAGTTTAGTGAAGCACCAATTCAACCAGGAGGCTAAAACCTCCTAAGATGATCAAGCACCCATAAATAAACATTTGATGAAGATATATGATGTCTTATGTCTGCCTTACAATTGATTTAGATGACTGATTCAACTCATAACATTCAAACCCTTGCACACCTAGCTCACTTTTTCTCTTTCCCTCTTCACTTATCTTGGCCTAAAATACATGCACAAAAAATTCCAAAAATTCTTAAATATGGTATACACTCTCTCATATCTTAAACTCAACCTTCATAATTGTAACACAAACTCACATAAGTCATGATTTTCCCTATTAAATAACTAGTTCAAATTTAAACTTAAACTTAAATTTTATACCCATCTCTTAATTCAAAAACACACCAAGTACATCATAAAATTTTCATTAAAATTTTCACATATGACCCATATATGTTGGACATGCCCAAAACTACTAAACAAGCTCAAAACCCCATCACCTGGATGAGCTAAAACAAAAAATTTCCAATCAATGATTATTAACGATAAAAATTCACCACACATGTGTAATATAATATAAAAAAATAATCCATGTTTTTAATTAGCTTACACTAATCCAAATATTCATAACACAACTCAAAAGGTTCGTATCCTTCACCAAACAGTTGTTTCTAACACCATGTCTTCACCTTTGGGCATCAAGACCACCCAAGAACAACTCAAATATGGCATGTAACCACTATATGGAATAATAAGGACATTTATATTGCATTCATGCATGTTATATCTCATGACACATCCATATGTGCAAACTACACCAACTTTCCTCTTCACCAAATCAAGCTGCCCAAAACATAGTTTCACAAACTCAACTAGTTTTCACCCTTGTTGTCACTTCCAAGACCTCCAAACTCCTTCTATAGTAAAAATTCATTTTTCTTGACATTCCAAGTGACATCAAGCATCATTAAATCCATCTCATGCCCTAATAATCTTTCACTGAAAGTAGCCTCCGTCCCGAGAACAAGTGATCCTTCTTCTTCACAAAATGACCTCGATGACCCATTAAATTTATAATCATGAGACAAAAAATATAAAATTATAAATATATCTGAATCCTCTTTCCATAAAATATTATAACTCATTCCAAATCCAAGTGGAAGGCCTTCAACCAAGACCATCTCTACAAACTTCCTAAAACTACCCCAAAACTGCCTTTTGACTAGTCTTCACAAATAGGGTACACTTTGATATTTATAAGCATCACCATGACCTAAAACCATCATTGAAATCAAGAAAAAAATCCCATGATACAAAAAAATTCTATTTATTTTAGAACTTTTTTACAACCTTGTCCCAAAATAAACTTCTTTAGAAACAGGCCTATTTGAGTGGGGTCTACTCATCACCACATACTATACCATACCTTATTGAAACCTTTAAGAGTCCTTTACATAATCTGATCAACATACATGCACTATAAATAGATTCTATACACTTTAGAGAAATATTGAGCTAGGGTTTCAAACACACAAAAACAATAAACTTCTTAACATTCGTTCATAAGAATGAGACGATGAAATGACCTCACTAATTTTTAAAAAATTTATATACTCAATGTAGAAACATCCCTTAAAACCACAAGGTACCATGTAAAGAATTTTTTTTAGGGTGAGCATCAGAAGGTGCAATTTGAGCTATAAATGACATTCTTCTTAGCCATGATTCACTAAAAACAATGTATCTTACAAAATCCTCTTCATAACGATTCAAATTTTTTATCACACCTCAAGGACACATCTTTTCATTATCTCAAATCATCATATTAGCTCAAATAGTTCTCCATCTTCTCATCCCATCTTATTTACATGACTAGCCCTTGGGTTTTTACATGGTTTAGGCTAGGGTCAAATGAAATAACATTGTAACTCATCATAAAAAACTCTACTAAAGGTCTTAACATCCTTAGTACATTATGAAAAAATCACTGTATGCATCCATGATATCGCATGGCTCTATAATTCATCCTCATGCCTCCAAGCACCTAGACCTAGTCTAGATGAGGACCTGTAACTTGGTATTCAACCTATACCTGCACCCTGAAACTCATGTGAGTGATAATAAACTCCCTAAAAATGATATCCATAATTCTACCATGATACTCAAGCCAGGAATAATCTCCAACCATCATGCACCATCACTTACGCTACCTAGATCACCTAACTCGTCTTGTTAAACCAAGACAAACTTGTTAAAACACCTCATGTCATCATATCAACACTTGAATCTCCATGCCACTATCATACTGAGCATCCTCTAACTCTTCTTTGTCATCCTCTTTGTATATAATTGGCTTTTTACATCAATTAAAACACCTAGAACACAACATGCCAACACTATAATGTTTTACCTTGAATTCTACTTCTAGCTTTAATGGCGAGAAAATGGACTCGGATGGCTATTTCATGCAGGTGTTTGGTGAATACATGCATTTATTTTGGATAAATATACAAATTTTCACACCTTATGTCTTTTTCCCTTTTACTAATTCAAAGGGGACATGGGGGACACAAAAGTGTGCTCCCCCATCAAAAAATAAGTTATGTCACTTAAATAATAACTTTGTGGTTAAAATAGAGTATTCCTCTGACCTAATCACACCTACCCCCTCTCCATGATTTTTTGACCCTTGGAACACCTTTTACGTGCTCATGACCCTTCCATATGAGAATTTCATATTACACACTTAAATAGAAATCTTGGTGGTTAGGCATGTTGTTTTCACCCTCCCAAACTCAATTTTTCATATCCTCCTCTAATGTTTACCTCACCATAGCCATATTTTTAGAGGCTGGTGTCTCCATTTCCCTTTGTTTCCTATTATTTAGGAACAAACCATAGTGTGTGGTTCCACTTGGGTTGGGTTGACCTAGATTAAGCAGGGTGAGTTAAAACATGAGTTAACTAGGTTTTAAGAGGGGAAATGAAGGAGGGATGGTATAAAGGTTTTCCTTATTGATTTTTCATCCATTTCTAGTAATTTTAAAACTATCTTCATGTGTTACCTTGTTTTTATGCTGCTGAAATTTCACCAAAAACCTCATTCTCCAAAACAAAAATTTGTTCCTTGCTCCCAAACCCCTACTCTGATTGCCATGAAATATGGACTATAGAATCCTTGAAAAAATACCTTTAAGGTGAGTATATACATGCCTCTATTAATGTTCCCTTCTATTTTCTCCCCACATATTAAATTTTTAGCTAAAATTACCCATATTTTAGATTTACTGAAATATGGCAATTGGAATCCTCTAAAAATTAGAGTAAAGGCTTAGAATGTAAAATAGAAACTTTTACAATTGGTTTCATTCGAATCCAAAACCAGGAAGACCACTTTCTATTTTCAGTGAGTACCCATTGGAGCTCTTTTTTTTTGGCTTAGGAAAAAAAGATTGGTTTTGAGGAGATCCAAAATACACAAGACATAACATAGCAAGTAGATTTAGGGAATAATAACAACCCAAAAAACCCAACGGCATGAAAAGAAAAAAATTGTTGGCCAAAACAAGCCCAAAAGGAAGAAAGGAATATACAACCATTAGTACATCATAATATATGTATATGTATATGTATATACATACATACATACATATATATATATATATATATATATATATATATATATATATATATATATATATATATATATATATATATATATTAAACTAGTCTAGGAAAAACTTGAGTTAACAAAAACATGGAAAACAAAAACAACAATGTAGTCAGCACAAAGTCTTCTAACATTTATTTTTCTTACATCTTCTGTTCTTGAGGTAGGTCCCTATTTTAGGGCATTCATTGTCGATCCTCGCACCTATTGATATTCCCGGGGTTTTATCTTTGTTACCACCATCATCATCCTCCTCATCTTTAGAGATGCTAGAACTAGCCTCATGCTCTTCTTAGGGGTCTCCAGCTTAGCCATTTGATCTTGAATAATTGAAACCCTTTTCTCATGCATAATAAGTTCATCCTTTAGCCCATTGACTTTTTTCTCTTGTATAACCATCTTCCTATGACATTCCTTCATCTCCTAAACCAAATTCTTGATGAATTTTAATATGGTGTCTATAGACACCTCCTAATCCATAGACTGAGCCTCCTTATCAATTTCATATAAATTATCCCCTCTATCTCTTTTACCTTTAGATGATTCCTAGATTTCATGTTGGAAATGACCTATAATGCCACATCATCACTATTTCTCCCCTAGGGCTTTTCTCCTTAAGGCTTCACATTTTGTTGGCCAATGTTTCCTCGTTTGAGATAGTGGGCTCACGCTGGGGGTAACATAGTTTTTCCATTTTGGAATAAGAGTGGAATAAGGAAAAGGTGAAGGGGTGAATCCATTTTCTCTACTTGAAAATCCATGACAGATGCAAAGAATATAGCGTAAAAGGAAAAAAGGGAAACTCATTTCTTGATTCCTCCAAAGGTAATTAATAATAGACGATAGTCATGAATATTTTCTAAATTTTTATTCAAGTGTTAAATATTTCATCACAATTTTACACACCTCTACCCATCTCTCAGGGAGACAACTTCTAGCAATTCCATCTGAAAACAAATGGACTCTTTCATTCGGCCCAAAAATTATAAATCTCATGATTTATCCTAATCTTGTCTTTAAAAGGTTTTATCCCTACCATAGGCATGTTTGTGACTTGTGTAGACACTGTAGTTTTATTAAAGCACTATTATTCCTAATATTACACTAACTATTCTCCTTCTCGTAAATAGATGATACCTCGTCAATAAGGCCTCCTCCAACTCATCGTTTATGACATTATTTTAGTCGTATTTCTCCTATGAACCAATTAATGGGGTTAATATAGTCCATTATTAGCTAAACCATCTTCTCACCCTCTTCTATACCACTTTTACTAACTTCCTAGTCTATCAATCCATTTCATTGGATTGATTAGACCTCTCAAAACCCTCTTGAAACCCTAATTCTTCTCTAAATAGGATTAACTAGTCTAACCTAGTTTAATTAACCTTAAACCATGATTAACCTCTTCTAAACCTAGTCAAATCTTATTTTGACTCTCTAAAGTGCCTTTTGGCTTATCCTTTTGTCCCACATGCACCAAAAGTCTCCCATTTCTGAAATTGGAAAACTATAAATAACCCACTACCCCTAGACCATTTCTAAGAACTCTCCTTCTTCCTAACATAAACTATAGCATTTTGCTTAGGGTTTAGAGCTTATTTCATTTGTTTTATTGAGCTATTGCTTTTCCATTGCACTACACACACAAACATTGAGTAAATGGGAAGAACCATTGGCCTTGAAGCCATTAATGGTGAGATCCCATTCTCATAATCACAAACTGATTGCTTAGAATCTACCTAGGTTCATTTTAAAGCTTTCAAGAGTAGAGGATTACTAAATATGCTAGATTTGTTTGTTTCTTTCAAGATTAATGTATGCAAAGTGATGAATCCTTGTTTATCTCTTATTTGATGGTCCATTGACTAGTTTGTTAAAATCCTTTGGGGTTTCTTTAGAGATTCTTACCCCATGTTCATGGATTTTGCAACTTTTCATTGAACACATTTGGCACGCCCAATGGGACACTCACCATTGTCCTCTAGGATCCTTTTTCAAGATTTTTAAGTCCACTTTCATGTTTTCTAGGAGAAACAACTTGTTATTTACTTGATTTCATTTTTTAAGTGAGATAAATCATCCTTGTTCATACATATTTTGTGGGTTTAAGTTGGAAATAAGATTCTTTGACTAACGTTTAACCTATTTGATTGTTGAAAATTTTCATTTCGTGACTTTTGTAGGTTTTTAGGGGGTATATGTAGGTGTTTTGGAGGGAGTGACTCCATTGAAACCCTAGCATAGGCGTGCATACCGCCGCACACCCATTCTGTCATATTTTTTTATAGGTAGTTCTTTTTACAAAGGGTGGCGTATTCATTGAACCATCAACATCTCTCGTTGACTATCGTGTATCCGTGCCTCTAGACGTGTTGGTGTGTTTTGGCCTACTGTGTAAATTTGTCATTTTGGCTAGCTAGCATACTGTTGAGCCATCGGTGTCTCCGTTGATCATCAAACGTTCTTTCTTCTCTCAATGCACTAATGTATATTAACATACTATGTTGATTTCCATTTTTGTGTGCGGAATCTATGTTGAACTACAGGAATCTCCATCGAAACCCTAGTGTACATGTCTACAGCTCGTGTAGGTGTTGGACTCCACTGTCAAACCTTTATGCCATGTAACCACATTGGTTAGGGCACGTATCTCACCGGCTGGGATGCACAAGAATCATTACGACGCCAGCAGTGTTTATGCTAAAATTTGATTTTTCTCCTCCGAGCTGTAAGATCATTTCTTTGGATTTTTCTGATATTTGCAGGGTTTAACAAGTGATTGTAGGTTTCCATTTGGTTATTTAACTAACGTAGCTTAAATTATTTGAGTTTCTTAGTTAGAACAAGGTTTTTGAAGTGTGTATGCTCTCTCCTCACACCTTCTAGGTGATCTTGGAGATCAAAAACACTTCTAAAAACCTTTTGTCACGTTCAAAGATGCTTATTTTATGCTTCTTAATTAGATTAGCCTTTCAAAAGTTGGTTAAAACAAATTCTATCTTTTGCAAGCACGTTTAAAAGTACTTTCCACAAAAAATTATTTTAGTGGAGTTTTCACGTTGTGTATGCTCTTCCTTTATGCCTTTTGGTGATCTTAGGAATAAAAACAACTCATAAAATCTCTTTCTTGATATCAGTATTTGATGGGAAATTACTAACTCCATGCATATAGGGCCTAAATGCTTGAAAAATAAATAATTTGAGATGAAACAAAAATTCTAATACATGTGCTTTCATACAAGTTGCCAAACGGTGTGCTACTATAAACCACATTAAGTTAAGAAAGATAAAAAACACACCATTTCACTTCACATTGTATTGCAGGTTTCAAAAAGGTACGTCCCTATCCGCTCAACTAGAACATAACCCCTTTGGTATAACACCTTAAGCTACAACAATGGGGGTGGTTCTAGGAACCCTAAAGTAATCCACCATTAAGTAACCTCATGGATGAAACAAGAAGCGCTCCGCTTACCCACTTGATTAGATTTTACACTGCAAGTTAGAGTCAAAGTTGTTTGTATCGTGACCCCAGTGAGAATATGCATGAATGCACTAGTTTCTCATCATATTCGAAGGTAGTAAAGTAAAGTTGAGATACTCCCAAAATTATTCATTACAAATTTTTGGGTAAATCAACCTCACATTTAGACAACTTGTGACACCCGGTTGAGAGATCTTATTAGGGAAGCCATTCTGCTTTCGATCCCACTTTGTTAGACCATTGTCATGTCAAGCCATCAAAAATGATGACTCACTTGGAATATGAACCTTTTTTTCTCAAACAGGAAAAGAGCCCATGTAAGTTAGAGCTAAGTGTATTTTATCATGGAATTAAACGACGTCTCACTTAGCTTGGTTTCATTCTCACCTTCGGATGAGGCAAAACTCTGCCCAAGTGACAACTAGTTTATTTTCACCTTTTAATCTATACCCTTGCATTCTCACCACCCATTTTATAGGGTGATAAGGAAGCATACCATGCGAGTCTTATCTGGTGTCCTCAAGATTTCACCTGAAATCTTGGACCAACCCTTTTAAAATTTTCATGCTTTTTAAAGTAATGGGTTGTTTTGTGTTTGTTTTTCCTACGGTTGTTTGCATTGCTCTAAGAAACCATAGAGAGTCATAAAATCCAAATTCAACAAATACCCACATGCCAAAACTCACCAAATCCTTCACCAAACCTTATCTCGAGAGAATTTTATTTAATTATTTATTAAATAAATAAATTTCTTTAAAAATAGATGGAGCTAAAATTAGAGGATTCGGGTTATATAAAGCACTTCACCCCATCATTATTACCATAGAACATGCACCCGAGGGGAAGAATTTTTGTAGATTAAATAAATGAAGAATGTTTTTGATCAATTCCTCGTAGTTGTTTTTATTTTGTTTTATTTTGTTTTTTTATGTTTTGGTTTTTCTTCTTCGACAATTCCCATAGCCTATTCATTCTTCTTTCCAAATATTTCCCTAGGCCTAGGGTTTTGAAAAGCTATCCATTTTTTTCTAAATACCAATTTTTCTATATGTGACTAGAGCTCGGATTCTTTTAGAAGATGGCAAGAAGTTGTTTGGTCCAAAAGGGTGCAAAAATGGATTATATGAAAATAATAAAAATATCTCCATCAACATGTAGAGCTTGAGAAAATATGCACTTTTAGAGAAAACGACACCTAAAAAGAGCCACGAGAATGAAAGTTATGGAACATGCAAGTTTTTGTTGTTACATCTTCCTGGACTCTTTCCAAAAATGGAAAATTAATCCAAAAATGAAAGAAATGCGGTCTTCATGTCAGTCGCAATTTTCAAAGCTACCTTCCACATCCAATTTTCATGCTCCCTTCAGTGATGAATTTTCACTCAATTTTAAAGGTAGAAGTCACAATGCAAGTCACACTTTTGGAAAAGAGCTATCTTTCATGCAATTCACACTTTTTGCAAGGAATAATTTAAGCTACCAATGGGAATTTTGGCAATGGCAGGTAGGCGGGAATTTCTTGCCTGCCTAGCAAGTTACGTTTTCCCATCAAGTCAAATTGCTTAAGCTACCAATGGAAATTTTGGTGGTGGCAGGAAGGCAATAATTTCTTACCCGCCTAGTAGGGTGAAAATTCCCATTATGAAAATCAAGTCACTTAAGTGAAAGACATGAATTTCTTTCTTTCCTTGCAGGGGTGAATTCCCATTATGAAAGTAAAGTCACTTAAGTGAAAAGCGGGAATTTCTTACCTGCCTTGTAGGGTGAAAATTCCCATTATGAAAGTAAAGTCACTTAAGTGAAAGTGAGAATTTCTTTCCTACCTTGCAGGGTGAAAATTCCCATTGCTTTGACTTCTTATTTTTAACATGACTTCTAGCCAAAAAGTGTGACCCATTTTGGCATAGCTAAATGTCTAAAAGCTGATTTTTTATTGCCAGGAAGCACCCAGTTTTGACGCCTAGGGTTGGAGAAGATTTTTTTTTATTATTCAAAGCATCTGCATGTTGATGTGAGTGCACAAGTGAATAAAATAATATTTTTAGCTTGCTTGGCATGCAAGTAAAGTCTAAAAATAGAGGGCAACATGCTTTATAAAAAGATTTTGGTAATGAAAATTGAGTATTCATGCCAAGGACTCCATATTTGTCTAAATAAATTGTAGGTATTCATCACGGTGTGCTCATATTGGTGAAAGAAAGTAGAAGTAAATATATAATACATTGAATATATCTTCAGAATTAGAGGAAAAAATAGATCCAACTCTCATAGTTGCAAAGGCGTCCGGAAAAAAATTCATCCTCTTGTTTCTAATGCAACCCATGTTGAAGTCATTCCTTGGAAAATTCCTTTCAAAAGCTTGTGAATGTGATCCAAATCTACCAATTAAAGCCATCATTGAATTTACTTGTATTTTCCTTCACCCGAGTGCTTTTCATAATTTAAAATTGCTCATATGCAATTAAAAACAAAAGATGATGAGTTTTGTTTGAATTGTTTACAAAAAACATTACATTGGTGCACGTAATGGAGAAGAACTAAAAAGTCTTCAAGGATAAGAGGGAAGACGTGTCGAGGCAACACTCATAAGAAAAAGCACATTCAAACTTCTTCCAGATCCAGTTTGTGAGAATCAAAGGAAAAGAGTCATCCACATGTAGAATATGGAAGAAGAACAAGACTTGGAGTGTTGCAGCTTTCTTCTAATTTCTTTTTCTTTTTCTTTTTCTTTCTCTTATTTTCTCCAACAAAGTAATTTAGCAATCTTAAGGAATTGGTTTAAAATACGTTACTTGAAGAAGTCAATTACTTGGAAATAGGTGGCAAACATGTAAAATAGAAGGTTTTACTTTTAGTTATAAATCATACATGTCATGCAAAGAGGAATTCCAGAAGAATATTTCCATCTGTTTCCCTTTTTCATAGCTTTAACATGTGGAAATTCATTAAAAAAGCTTCCTATTTGTAATTTCCCTCTATACACTATAAATAGAGGAAGAACCTACGGGTTAAAGAATTGAAATTTGTAATCAATATTTTTGTGTTCCAAACTTTGAACTCGAAACCCTTGATATCTTTTTAAAAGATAAGGAATAGAGAGGAGGTAGATTTCTAGATAACTTTGTGTCAATGGTGCATTTGTTTCTTATTTATTTTTAGATCTTTGCATAAAATTTTTGTTATCTTAGATCTGGATCTCAAACTCTTTTTTTTTTTAAAAATTCTACATTTCAAGATCTATTTGTTTCATATATGTGCACGTGACCAACTCTATAAACTATTGGTTAGGTTACACATCTTCTTTCCTTTCTTCTTCTACTCAATTATTTCCCTCTTCTACACATATTTCTTTACAACTACTTACTTGCTGCAAAATTTCCTATCTATGGTGCATGAGCTACATGGTTAAAGTAAAACCAACAGATAGATATTAGGAAATATAATTGAAAAAATATTACATGAGATCCTCACTTTAAATAAGAGATATTTATCTCATAACTACCTAGGTTTTAAGTCATGTGCGAAAATATAGCTAACATTATCAAAGACAATATCCACTACTTTTTTTATCTATTTACACCCATCCATATTTACGATTAGTTTGTTAAACATCTTAAGTGCGCAAGTAAATTTTCATGTCTTTGATAGTTATTTGATCTTGATTTCAAGATCATCTTGAATATTGTGATTTCGGTTCATCATTTATCTCTCCTTAGGTTGATAGTTTTTTTCTTGCATTTTATTCACAAAATCTTGGTATTTACGTTGTGTTTTCAATTTCTTGAGAACTTGATATAAGTCTATTTATTGTGTGGTTACGCTGATCGTGCAACTAAAAAATTCTTGTTATACTCATACTTAATTTGAGTTATGATGTCATCTAAGTCTTTTTAAGAGTGTCAATATTGCCTTATATATACCGAAATAACATCATCTTGATACTAACACCTTGTTTGTTCTGTTAATGTAATAGGATAGTGTTGTTATGCTATAATATATTCACAACTTCTATTTTTTAGAATACTTAGCTTTCATTGGTATTTAGACTAGTTTTAGTATACCTCGTTGAGATATTGCATCAGTACCAATTTAATATTTAGGCCTTGTTAGAATTCTAACTTGACCTACATACTTGATATGATATTGTCGATCTACTCTGGATCCTTGACCAGAGTCATAGTTAGGTATAAATTTGGAAAAATGACAATTCGAGTGATCATTGCATTTGATTATTCATATGAGTGTTCTTTGAATCATAAAAACAATTATATAACATTACTTATAGAGCAAACAAGGTTATTTCAGCATCACATCAAGGAACTTACACAAATATACGCCTAGGTTTCGCACAAACATCGAAGCACATTTAGATAGAACCTCATATAAATTTTACTAGTGATGCCTAAAATCACGAAGATGACATCCAAACCAAATGATCATGACTTAGGAGAAAAACCTTTTGAGTCCTTCACATCTAGCGGAAACAAATTAGCACCTCTCTTTTCGTAGGTCAAGGATGTAGAGCCATTAATTGATCATAGCGGGAAGAATCGATTCTTCTAAAGAACAACATCGCTTAGAACTAGGTCGGTTTGACGAGCACTTTTATTATAATAGAGATCAAGTACTGCAAGATAAACCAAGGTCATTAATCCTAAAACAAAATAACAAAGGTACCTCTTAGACATGGATAACCCCTTTGACATAGGTTATGCTTCTACTTTTGGGCAACATCATAACACCACCGGTGGAGATCCATCCAAGCCACTTGGTGATCCACGTCAACCTTATTTAAAATCTTCACATAAATTGAATATTGAGAACAAAGCCTCAATGCCTCCCAAGTTTGATGAAGAAGAGGATCCTCTAGTTAAAGAAGATATCTTGCAAAAATAGATTCTCGAAACTAAGCCAAAATAACAAACTTAGGCTCTTCAAGTAGGAACGTATATAAAGACAAACTCAAAATGAAATCTAGTGAGTTTCACTATGATCTGTAGAGTGACATGAATTTTAAAATGACTAAGGCATAAAGGCCAATGTTGTTGACCAAAGAACAACTCATTGAATGCGAATTATAATCAATGAAAGACACACTTACTACACTATAAGAGGGAAACATAGGATATAGTAGGAAATATTTGTATGAAGAAATATGACCTTACCCCTTTGATAAGGACATGTTACGAAAACCCTTCCCAAAGCATTTTACCTTTTCTAAATTTGATAAATATAAAATAAAAGGTGATCCTCATGATCACATCAAGGAATTTTATATGGCCTTCTAAGAGATCGCGTACAATGATAACTTCTTAATATGACTCTTCCCTCATAGCCTAGGGGCACAAGCATTGGAATGGTTCTTTATCATAACTAAGGGCTCTATTACTACGTGGCTGTATTAGTATAAAACTTTGTATGACATTATTCCTTTAACATGGAAAATTATATCACAATGAATGACCTCTGTAATATAAAAAAAAAATCAATGAGACCTTTGCAATATTTTTAAAATGATGGCAAGGGTTGGCAAGTTGTTTCCCTCGTGCCTTGCTAGAAAAACAGTTAGCATATTTGTGACTAACTTGAACCTAGAGATAGTCTTCCATTTACAAATGCACTGCCGATCTAACTTCAAGAAGTTATAGAGAATGAAAGTCAAATAGAAAATTCCCTAATCGTAAAGGGAATACTTAAACCAGTTTTCAAAGACAAACATAAAGAAAATACTTAGATAAACCAAAGTTCTTCAACAAAAACAAACATGTCATTGGTGATGGCATTACGGACTCTAAGAGAGTCCAAACCATGCAGACTATCCCACTTTTAAAGCTCTCACAAGGACCTTGTCCCAAGGCACCCACCAAATGTATGTTCACGCCGTTAAAAAAATCCATATCTACCATACTAATATAGTTAGATAACGTAAACATGGTGGAATACCCTACCGTGATGGTACCATACCCAGAAAATGCTCCAAAATTGGTTGGCTCAAAGAGCACGAGTCTTGTGACTTCAAACGTGTTAAAGGTCATAAGACATATAGGTGCTTGAGACTACGTCATTACATACAAGACCTCATTGAAGAGGGAAAAATCACCGTATATTCTCCCCCGACTCTATACAAGGTCCAAATGAGAAAATGGGTATCTTTAAAGAGCCCTTTCCTAACCATGCAAGATAAAAACAAAAGGAAGCCAGATCATGGACAAACTTCCAATGACTATAGGACTACTTCTTATGTTTACCCCACCATGATAGCCCCTTCGATTCCCTCATACGATGTATTCGTTCATCCGATGAACAGTCAATACTATTAGTGATCTCAAAACGAGTGTTTGAATCTAACACTTTTAAACGCTTTCAAGGATTTTTATTTTTCAATCAACTCAAGTCTTTTATTCTCCAAAAATTGATCAAATTCTGATTTAGGAATGTTTTCAAATTGAAATTTAAGTTTGCAATTTACTCAAAATTTTCATTGTTTGATCAAAGACCAAAAATTCAACTGCTTTAGATTTAATTGTTTTTCCAATTTTATCAATTACTTATTATAGTTGCATCCATATTAATATTTTTAATTTAACGTACTTGCAAATATCACAAACTGAAAATAAAATCAGACACAAACCCAAATTTTTACTTGGGTTCGAATTCTTACGTCCCTGGGTTTGTGGTGAACTAATCCATTAATAATGTTAAAAATATAAATACAAGAAACATTTACATTAACCAATAATGAATAAAAAACCTACCAATTTTTTTTTCAGACCTTTGAAGGACATTAATGGAGCTCATACTCATTCCTTCACCTTCCCGATCCACCCGCAATGTGTCTCCCTTTGGTTCTATGCCTTCATGTGACTTTAACACTAAATAAATATGTCAAAAAAGCTCCAAATCGGATAAATGATCGAGATCATTATTATTTTCTCAAAATTATGAGAAAATTTCATATATAACTCGAGATCTAGAAGTGAGCGAGTATGCCCCAAAATTGCCTCCTTATTCTTTTACATGCACGACACTTGTTTATTACAAATTCAAGTGAGCTTATTTTATACCACTTCCAAGAGGGTGGTGGGTTCGCAAGGCTGCTTATCTTTTAGATGAGGTTCTAGGTTCAAATCCCCATTCCATTGGTTTAGGTGCCCAATTTAGCCATTGACCCCACATTTGGTGGGAAAGGGATGGTTGTTTGGTAAGCTATCCAAATGTTCTTTCTATGACACAAAAGTCCACTATTTGGGTCATGTAATAAGTAAGGATGGAATTGTTGTAGATCCTTCTAAAATTATAGTTATAACGGAATGACCTACACTTAAGAATGTACATGAAGTTAGAAGCTTCATGGGACTTGCTAGATAATATAAAAATTTTGTAAAAGACTTTTCTAAGATAGTTGCACCAATAACATCCTTATAGAAGAAAGATAAAAAGTTTGTTTGGAGTGAGAAATGTGAAATTGTATTTAAAACCTTGAAGGAACAATTAACTTCAGCACCTATTCTTATAGTACCAGATCCTAATGGAGATTTTATGGTGCTAACTGATGCATCCAATGAAGGTCTAGGAGGTATTTTGTTACAAAGTGGTCATGTTATAGCATACGAAAGTAGAAAAATTAAGTTACATGAGTTGAATTATACTCCACATGATTTAGAGCTTGCTGTCATTGGTCATGCACTTCAATTTTGGAGGCATTATTTGCTACGTAAACCATTTGAGTTGAAAACCGATCATCTTAGGCTGAAGTACATTTTTACTCAAATGCCAAATCAATCCAAGACAACGAAGGTGGTTAGAGTTTTTGTCTCAATATGATTTTGACATAAGTTACATTAAGGGAAAATAAAATAGAGCTTCGATGCTCTAAGTCATAGGAAGCACATTTCTACTCTTATAACACTTAGAACTCAGTTTAAGGATGAAGTAAAAAGTGTTATGGAATCTGATTCTTACTTTCAACAAGTAAAAGCAACATTTGCTACAGATTCTAATGATTTGAGGTATAAAGGTTTTTGCTTTGATAAAGAAGGAATCTTATGATTTGAAAACAGAGTCTATGTACCTTTGCTTAATGATTTGAGAAAGAAATTGTTAATTGAATTTCACAATTCACCTTTTACGACACCACGACATTACTAAGATGCTTGCTGATATAAAACAACAATATTTCTGAAAGGAATGAAAAAGGATGTTATTGATTTTGTGACACATTGCCTTGAATGTCAATGTGTTAAAGTGGAACATATGCACCCAGCCGGTTTGTTGTATCCTCATAGCATACTTGTAGAAAAAATTGCAGGTAATAAGCATGGATTTTGTACAAGGGTTACCTATATCAAGAAATAAGCATGATGTTATCTTAGTAATTGTTAATAAAATAACAAAGGTAGCACATTTTATTGCTGGAAATCTGAAGGATGATTCTCCTATTTTGGCAAGAATATTTGTACACGAAATTTTTAGATTACATGGAGTACCTGAGTTAATCATTTCGGATAGAGATCCTAGAATGACATTAAGTTATTGGCAAACACTTAATGAAGCTCTAGGAACTAAGCTAAATTTCATTTTTGCGTATCATCCAGAAATAGATGGGTAGACTAAAAGAGTAAATCAAGTTTTAGAAAATATGTTATGAATGTATTACATGGATCAACAATATAAGTGGGAAGAGTATCTTCCATTAGTTGAATTCGTATACAATAATACATATCATGCTTCTCTTAAGATGGCACCTTTCGAGGCATTATATGGAAGAAAATGCAGAACCCTTGTTAGTTGGGATAACATAGAAGATAGAGAGGTAATTGGACCTGAAATTCTTATTAAAATGGAACAAAAAGTTAAATTGATTTGTGAACGCTTGAAAGAAGTAGCAGATAGGCAAAAGAGTTATCTTTGACTTGAAGAGGGTTGATAGGTAATTTAAACTTGGTGAGAAATTATTTCTTCGGTTAAACCGAAAAAGAGTTCTATAAATTTTGGCAAGGCTGCCAAGTTATCACCTCAATATGTGGGACCTTTTGAGATAGTTGAAGTAATCAACCACCGTAGCTTATCGTTTAGCATTACCTCTTGCTTTTTCATGAAAGCATGATGTTTTCCATATTTATTTGCTTAAGAAATACGTTTCGATTTATCACACATGTTAAATTAGAATTCCTTGCAAGTCTAGGACCCGGGAATAATCGTGGTTAAACCCATATGAGTGCTTAAAACTTGCAGGTTGCATTTGATAAATCGAGAAAAAGTTAATGTATGCTCCAATGGGACCAGTTTAACGAAGAGAGTGTAACTTGGGAAAATCTAGAGGATATGAAAACTACTTTTCCATATCTATTTGAACAAAATTGATTCTGTTGATTGATAAAAATTTATGATTTTATCTTTATATGACAATAAGTATGCCAGTTTTGGGCAGATATTTATTTGATTTGAATAAACAACTATTTAATGCTGATTTCTAGAACTATAAGGTTTTGATATATTTGACTTAGGATAAGAGAAGTGAATGAATTGATTATCCTTGGTGTAAATTGTTAAAAGAGGTAATCATCGGGATGATGATTCTTTTAGGAGGGAAGCATGTAACACCCTTGACAGTTGTTATTTTCCTCCTTTGCATTTCAAGTGTTGACATGTGATTTTCCTTATAAAGATATGTTCTTTTGATTGTTGGAGATCATGCTTGATATGGAAAAATCATTTCTGTTCTTAAGATCCTTTGATTGAATTGGAATGGCTTCCTTGAATCCATTTTTCACTTCTTTTAGATGAATTGTAATCTGGTTTAAGAGTTGTAAACTTAGCTATTAATTTGACTCATCCTTGGATCAATTTCAGTGATCCAAGGAATGTTTTAAATATGTTATGTGGAACAAATGGTAAATTGACATTCCATGAATTAATAGACATACTGACTGAATTTTGTTGTTACAAGTTCTTTGATTTTTGTGTGAATGTATTTCCATTCAATTGTATGTTGTGCTTTGGTCCTTGGAGATCGATCATGGTAGAACATTGCTGACAAACACAAAAATACAGCGTATTCACGACATAGGAAGGATTCGGGATCCTAAAAGGACTATCCTATGGAATCCTAAGCTAGGTAAGAATATTTACTACCTAAGTTATGTCACTTAATAGAATTCTTATTCTAACCTAAAGCTTCCTATTCTACTTTGTTGGTTGATTGGCATCCTAACCTAAGCTCTGTGCTAAAGGATATGGAAGGGTTACTAGGCTATTAAAATTAACCTAGAACCTAATACTATAAGGTTTTATGATGATCTAACCTAATGCCTAAAACTATTATGTTGTGAATTAATCTAGCCTATGTGGAAACTACCTAAGGCTATGTGTTAAGACCTATGGTGGAAATTTGTTGTTAGGGTTATAACCTAAGGTATATATTATAAACTACCTAAGGTCTAACCTAAGCAATTTGATCTATCCTAAAATAATGGGTATGAAAGGGGAATTAGGTGGTCACATGCATTAAGGGCGATGGTTCCTATGGCATTTATGTTATTGATAAGGTTTTGAATGCATAGGGTACTGCCAGTTTTGGCAGGGGCTAGTTGACTTGGCGGAGGCTTATGTGGAAGTGTCACTAAAATGGAATTTCATGTTAATTTTGATTTGGAATTTGCTAGACTTGGAAGGCGGTGGTAAGGAAGGATAGGTGGGAAAATTGGAATTAATGAAACTTATTGTTTTCGGTTTTCGTGCACAAACCATCTTGGAAGGCATGTAAGTGGGTTTGTCTGGGGTTGTTTCACTTTACATGTTTCATGATTTTTACTCTGTATGCTCTCTAGTTTTTGAACCAAGATGGAGATTGAACTCGCACCTAATGGCTATTTTCGAAGTCTTAGACCTATTTTCGGTTCATGGGATGTATAAGAGGCATTGTGGGAAAAGAATATGGTTGTTTGATATTTTGTGGAGAAGAGGAGAAGTTGTGAGCTCGGCTGGAGGTCTCCTTCGATTTGGTAGAAGAACTATCAGGCATGATAGGCTCTAATCTTTAAGATCTCTTACTTTTCTCTAAATGTTTCATTAAAACAAGTCTGCTCTTTTGAGATTCTTGGCTTGCATGTTTTATCTAGTTACTTGCTTGTTGGGTTTTATAATCTCTGTTATCTTGGATATGAATCCATGGAAAAAAATAATGTTGGTTTGGAAACTTTCTTTGTGTTAGTTTAATGATGAAACATGCATGTGAAACTTGTTTTAGTAGCTCGTCTTTCCATTTCTGGAATTTTTATTTGAGGTCGTTGTAATGGAACCCGACCTTCATTGCAATATATGTGAATTCTGAACTTTATGGGAACCTTGAGTTCCATTTGAGCTTGTATTTGGGCTTTGTGTTTTGATATGAACTTGTGTTAGAGCTTCTTGTTGTTCTGAACTAGTGTTTGGAATCTTGGGTAGATTTGGACTATTGTTTGAAGTTCGTATATGGCTCTATACATGCATTTTATTACTTGTGTTTCTTTGAACTATTATTGAAGGTTCGTGTTTTACACCACACTCGTATTTTGTTACTTGTATAGTTCTAAACTCTTGTTTGAAGCTCATGTTTTGTTTTGAGTTGGTATTAGGGCTTCTTGTTTAAAATATAAAATAGAATGGGAAATTCATGCTTCCCTAATCCTATGATTAGATATTGGTGTAGCTCTAAACTATTATTGTAAGATCTTATTTTATACTTCCCTCGTATTAAAATACTTGTGTAGTCCTAAAATTTTGTTGAGACTTTATGTTCGACTCTATTATGGTATTTTGAGTTGGGTTTTACTTGTATTAAAAGTTTAAAAACTTATAACTCTTTTGTTGAACTATTGCTCAAAGAAAACTAGGAGAATAGTTGACTGATTTGTTGGGTAAACTCTTTGAGATCTTAACTGAAAACATCTTTTTTTGATGAACGGATTTGTAATTATTTTCTGAGAACTGTTTCATATTTTTGAGATGGCAATGGCATTTTATTAGGGGTATTCTTTTCCCCTCTATTTTGTGGAAACTGCGTCTTCAAATCTTTTAAAATAAGCTCTGGGTTTTGTTTAAAAGAAGAGTTATTTACTTTAGTGCTCTGAATTGTTATGGTGGGATTACTTTGTCTCTGTTCAAATTGTTTTTGTATTATAGTACTTATTGAATCGAGAACTAATTACTCTTTTGTAATGCAATATTGAAACCTGACAATGGGATTTCAGTCTTTGAGTTCGTTGATACTTCTAAACATGTTTAGCTTACTGATCAATTATTTTTCTATCTCTTGTTGGATATAGTAAATAAACCTTGTGTCTTTGTAAAAGAAAGGAATGTGATTCCTTTAGAACAGAATGTTGTTTTTAGGACTATTATGCATATTTCATTCTGAGATTAGAATTGAAACTTGTGTTTATTGAAGGTAAAGAATTGTAAGGAAAATGGCAGTGTGCTTTCTTCTTACTAGTGAGTTGATTTTTTCTCTCTTCTGGGAACTAGCTTATGAATTTATATGTTTGAATTAAAAAGAGGAAATTCATTTGTTAGTACAATAAATGAATTATTGTTTGGATCATTTTCTAATTAAGATCCGTTTTTTTTCTATTGTTGGGATACGTTCATTGGTTAAACTTTTCTGTTTTGATTCTCTTATGAAATGGAGATTTATTTATGAGTTGTTTGGTCTTCCTTGTTCAAATCATTTGTAGAAATGATGTAGGAAGATATTAGATGATTTGGTTTTGTTGAATAGAAAATGTAAGCTTGTTTGGTAGACTATTTTTTTGACAAGGCTTTGCTTTGTTTGGTTTGAGATGAGTAATTTTTGTCTCTTACACTCTATCTTTTTATGGATCCTCCTTGGATGGACTCGAGTAGAGATTAACTCCTGTATGAGTCTACTTTGATTCGAGAACGTTGGTTTCGAGATCTTTATATGTTAACTTCTAATATGTGGAAGTAGATTTAGACTTACAGTGAGATGTTTGATTCTCTATTCCTTCTTTGGATTGAAATGGGATTATGTTCTAATGAATATCTTAAATGTTGAGTTTTGAGATAGTTACCCTTTAAATGAAACAGTTAATTCATGTTATGAATCTATTTCTATTTTTTGGATGCCTTGTGTTTAGGCATAGTTTGTAATGTTTCTTATTTGTCTTTTGCTTAGGAGTTAGATGAATCATCCTAATGAGAACCATGCTTTAAACCCTTCTTTTGGTTAAAGAAAAGACAAATGTTGTATTCTATTATGATAGAATTGGGAACAATGAGATGATATAATCTGTTGGTTGTTTAAGGATAATTGATAGGATCAATTAAACTTAAATTTTGTAAAATGATATAGTGGATTTTATTCTTTTCTTCTCTTGAAGTGAATTCAATTGGTTAAATGTACTTCTTTTCTATTTGCTATTACTTATATTGATATTTATGATGTAATAATTGTCTCATTAAAGCAGAGTTGTTTTAATGGAACAATTATTGGAATGCACTTCATTTTAAGGATTAGTGCTTATCATGCTCAGTTCATTGAACTAACCCATGCTAGCAATTTTTACAAATGGACTTCGTAAGTGATAAAAGAAGGAAAAACTTATATGATGCATTGGCTGATTTAAGTCTGATTCTTGTGAAGAACTCTGATTCGTTCTTGAGATTGTATTGAAAAAGGAAAATTAGTATTCTTTTATAATGAAGACAGTTGTTATGCAGTATACCTAAATGCATAAGTCTTGTAAATGTATAAGTTATAAAGATAAATCGAAAGTTGAGATTTTACCTGTATTGGTTGTGTAATTTATTTTGTACTTGTATGGAAGGGATGGATTCTATCTTGTTGATATTATTCATATTATTTATATGTTAATTGGTTATCTTTTAATAAGTTGGATAGAGGAATTTAGTTCAATCTCCCTACTTGTGATGCAACTTGTTAAGTTGTAGAATATGTTATTCGTTATCTAAACTATATAGCATAGTAATGTAACGTGTGATGAACATACATTAAGAAATGTGGACATTGGGTAGGATAAACCCTAACACTTAATATGTAGAGAAAGAATCTTTCTCTTTCTTAATTGCTCATAAACCAAAAAGGTTTGGAATTATGACTACAATTTATTAGAATTCATTTTGTATGAAGTCTACTTTATATTGGATATATTTTGGCATTGAACCTTTCCAAAAAGTTATTGTACTTTTTAAATAAGACATATTATAACGCTCATTTATGCGATTCTGATTAATTGGTAGTTTAACTATGTGTTCAAATATTAAAAGTGACCTTGAATATAACAAATTTATTAATGGAATAAATGAATAAAATTTAGGAAGAACTTATCATGTGTTGGACTAGGGTTTGGAAGGGTTGCAGTAATCAAGAAATAATCCAAACTAACAAAGTATTAACAATCTCCTTGGGGGTATGTACATCTCGATGAGGTAGTTTTTGTAGGATTTCAGCACATGCCAACTAGATGGTTGTACTTTCAAGATGGATTGGGTCTTCTCGAGAATACAACGTTATAGTTGACATGTGGCATCACCCTTCCACATTGATCATCTAGATCTACACACATCTGGAACTTATAATTCAACCTAGTTTCTCTCTAGGTCTAGATAGGAACATATTTAGGATAGGAATTAGCTTCTAAAGGCTCAAGGTGTGTTGGCAGATTCAGATGACTTAGGTCAAATGAGTATGCCCATCTACCCTAAACCTTTGTAAGCATCTTCATATAATAGGTTATGTTTCTATCCAAGGCTAGCGTTAAGCCCAAAAAAGTGGACTAATGGTAGTCAATAAAGACCAATCATGATAATGGGGGTGTGAGGTGAAGGACGTATTCCAATATGACGAGTATGCCGTCTAGGAATAGTGACATACACAGTATGTTATAAATCTTTGGCCAAAGTATCACAAACTGTTGGTTGCATTGTCCTATGTCACCAAGTTTAAAACAATGTGATATCAGATGAATATTGGTAACAAATATTCAGATATGTTCTTTAAACAGATCACTCAGTACCCGGTGTAGGGTAGGATGACAAAGTATATGAAGTATACAATATGTATTCAATACATAAGATAACATAAATAGATTGGTAGCTTACGAGTTATGGAATGAATAGATCGGTGAATCACCGAGTCATTACAGCTGCATATGTTTATCCATTGAATTTGATTGGCATGGAATGTTTGTTTTAAATATTGCTTTATTTAGAATAGTGAACATTATTAAAAAAATCTCTTGATTCTAAAGTCTTAAAATGGGAATGTTACACCACCGTAATGCTATCACAAATAATTGACTAGATAATAACACCCATTCTATTACGGAAAGATAGTGTTCAACTGTCACCTTGTGATACGACTAATTACTTAAATTATAATTTCATAAACATATATTAGTATACCAGACATCTAAATTGCCATAATTAGGCTAGTGCCCACTATCCATCTGAAACTGTAACAACTACAATTATTCACTATCCAAAATAAAATAGACTATCAACGCCCAAAAATAGCTATAGTCAACAACTGAATCCATGTGAATCTTCCCAAAACATTGTATCACCATCACAAATAATAAGTCAGATAATAACACCCATCTATAATGGAAGCTAGTGTTCAACTGACACTTTGTGATTATGTTGATTACAACTGCAAATATTCACTATCCAGAATCATTAAACCATCAACACCAAAAATGGCTATAGTCAAAATCTGAATCAACGTGAATATGCAAATATTCTATCCATACACTGAATTGTAAAGGGATAGACTATAAACTGTATGCTTACCCAAATTGGTGAACTACCATAATCTACAAAATGATCACCTGGTACCTTTGCAAACTAGTTTGTTAGTGTAATAAATTTACACCCTAATTGCAACCACATTTGATAGTTACAAAAATACATTTTTTCCCAAAATAAGGGCCTTATAAATTAGTGCAAATAACACATGTGGATACAACAAGTTTTTATATTTATTACAATATTAAACAAGTGCCCAAATCGTTCTTATAAGCATCCATAAATTTGCACAAATGACAACACTATAAAACTACAAGTTTCAAAATTGACATTCTGATGATGCCCATATCCCTACATACTTTGTTGTTAGAAATGGAATAACCAACCACAATGTGAGAAGATGAATATGAGTATGATGAACCTGTCACTCAAATCTTCTCTATGGCTGCTTCCAAATTATTTCAAAGATGAATATAAACATAGGATCAAACCCCTAAAATATATATTTGAAAATGTTTACATACTATCACCATCTCTACCGCAATGCAAACATAAAGTTGAGGAATGTTTTACCCATCCAATTACTTGGATTTCTCCATTTAGGTGGTTTTACTTCCCCAATACCAAAATGAGCATTTACATGAGTTAGATCAATAAAATTTGGTTTGACATTATTTTCCTTTTTAACAACTTTCCAACGTTGCACTGAAGGAACATACCAACACATCTTAACGTCATGACCATTCCTTTTACAATGGGAAAAAAATTTAACTTCCCTGTTTTTAGGAGTCTTACCCATTTTTCCATCCCTTAAAATTTATCTAGGAGAATGATTCCTCTGTTTAGGGAGGTAACATTTTTCCATTTCTCGCTTTACTAGAGTGAGATTGGTCTTTAACACTGCATTATCATTCAAAAAAGGCATTAAATTCATAACCATTGTTTTCCTCTTCCAACAATATGCTGCGAGAATGATTAGTACCTTCACAAAACATGCGGAAATGCATACTTACCTACTACAAAACTATATTGTTCAAACTAAAAGATTGTTTTAGAAGTTTTAGGATTAAATTTCCACTTACTACTATTTTTAGTGTGTTATCCTGCCAAAATTGTCAAGGGAAATTTGCGGTAACCATACCCAAAAATTTTGTTTTGGCCCCAAGGAAGTTTGACAACGTTCAAAAGAAGTCCAAAGTTCTCTTCCGAAAATCAAGTTTTAAGGACTTAGCCATTTTTCAGTCTTTTCAGAAAGGGCGCTGATAAGTTGCTGTCGACATGCTGAAGAGTGCGCCAAAGGGCGCAAGGAAGTTGCTGTTGACATGCCAAACGGTGCGCCAAAGGGCGCAAGAAGTTCTTGTCGACATCTTTGAAGAGTGCGCCAAAGGGCGCAAGGAAGTTGCTGTTGACATGCCAAACGGTGCGCCAAAGGGCGCAAGGAAGTTGCTGTTGACATGCCAAACGGTGCGCCAAAGGGCGCAAGGAAGTTGCTGTTGACATGCCAAACGGTGCGCCAAAGGGCGCTGATAAGTTGCTGTTGACATGCTGAAGAGTGCGCCAAGGCGCAAGGAAGTTCATGTTGACATGCCAAATGGTGCGCCAAGGCGCAAGGAAGTTCATGTTGACATGCCAAATGGTGCGCCAAAGCGCAAGGAAGTTCATGTTGACATGCCAAATGGTGCGCCAAGGCACAAAGAAGTTCATGCTGCTACGACAAATGGTGCGCCAAAGGGCGCAAGGAAGTTCATGTTGACATGCCAAACGGTGCGCCAAAGGGCGCTGATAAGTTCCTGTCGACATGCTGAAGAATGCGCCAAAGGGCGCTGATAAGTTCCTGTCGACATGCTGAAGAATGCGCCAAAGGGCGCTGATAAGTTCCTGTCGACATGCTGATAAGTGCGCCCATTTCCAAAGGCGCTGAGAAGTCGCTGTCGACATGCTGAAAAGTGCGCCTTTTACACTAAAGAGTGGTTTCTTCTTGGGATCCGTTGATCATTTTTGTAAGATATTTAAAAAGCATGTTGGCATACACGATGACTTCATCCATGTTGCACCATGGGATGTTGCCATCCAAAAACTTGCCCAAGTCAATTGTTGACTTTTTAAATATCTTTGTAAATAGGTTGTTGGCTCCTTTTTGCCTTCTTTTCTCTCCTTCTTCTATAAATACCCCAATACTTGTTGTATTAAAGAGTGAACATTTTTCAGATAGAAATAGAAGTGAGGAGAGAAAGACTTTGAGCTTTCTTGTAACAGAAAAGAACAGTAATACAATTATTCAGACTTTGTGCTCAATAGCTGTGTTATGCATTAGATCTTTCTTACGTTAGATCTGTATGTGTTTAATCTGTTGGATTCATATCTACTTTTCCGTCATTTGTTTATCAGTATTGCTTTGTTTATTTATGCAAGTAGGTTTGGCTCTGTTTACTACCAAACTAAAAGCATAGATCTTGACCCATACTTTGCTTTGGAATTCATTTCTTTTCTTCCTTCGGATCTGATCTTTCTCTTTTCCCTCTTCCATTCCTTTCTTTTCTCGGCTGAAACACTCTCTTTGGGATGAGATCCCAACCCCGAAGGCGAATCATGAGACTTGCATAGGTTCCTGCTAGTAGAAATAGCAATAAACCAGTTTCGCTTTGCTGTCTCAAAGAGGGGCTAAGCCCTGCAACACTGTTGGCTCGTCTATCCATAGATCTGTCCACGCGACAGATTTTCGGACCAACAGTTTTTGGCGACTCCGCTGGGGAACGGACAGATCTGTCAGATCTATGCTGATAGCAAGATATAAAAAAAAAAAATCAGAAAAATCAAAAGATTGCTGCCCATTTGCAAACCTGAATTTTTTTATAAAAATCCGAAAAATTTGCAAAAGTGCTCAAATCGAAAAATTTCCTTCTGAGAGTCATAGATCGGGCCTAGTTACAGATCTTTAGTTCGCTGAGTTTTTATCAAAATCATTATTTTTCCGTAGATCTGGATTTTTGACTATTTTCCAAAAAGTTTAAAACCCTTTGAAAAAGTAAAGATCAGATCTGAAAATCAGCTTACTATCTTCCCTGCCATCTTATCCTCGTTATTATTTGTCATTAACCGCAATCGGTTTTTCGAAGAGGATAGTTTTTAAATATTCAGAAAAGTGCATGCTGCTGGTTTTTGACAGAAAAACCAGAAAATCAGCAAGTACACCCAAAAATAAAGTTTAAATCTGCGCCGTAATATTGCAGATCTGAAAGGTACACTGGCGAGTGAACCTTTTACGCGCAGCAGGAGAGCCCGTGGAGAAGCTGATCCTACTTTCGATCTGCTTCAAAGGCACAATTTCAGCGTAACACCGGCACGTTTTTCAGCGCTAAGCTCGGCTAGCCGGTCATCCAGGAGTGTCTCACCTTCACGAAGAAAAAGTCTTTTACAGGGAACATCCACGTCCCTTTGTAGTGCATTCTTGCTGCTTAGTGGAACCACCCTCCCAGCTCGTGTGCTTTTTCCAGCCTTTCAAATGGCGGTACCATGGGGAAATGCTATGGGTCCTCTCGCACTGCCACATCCAGTTCATGCGCTCCCTCACGGAAATCGAAAGAATTTTCCTAAATTTGACGGGAGCGGAAATCAAAGCACGGATTCTCACATATCTGCTTTCATTATGTCATGCAGTATTTTGGACGTGACTCATGAAGATGTGTCAGTCCGCCTTTTTCTGGAAACCCTACAAGGGCCTGCAGCTGAATGGTTTCAGCATTTGCCGGCCGGATCTATCACCAGTTGGGCAACCTTGCGGGAAGCTTTTGAAGACAGATACAAGCCTTCAGAGGATGCATTTGCATTGTTATCACAAATCACTCACCTGAAGAAGGAGGCAAATGAGACCATGCGCGATTTTGTCACCCGGTTCAATGCATTAATCAACCGTGTCCCTACTGCCATGCTTCCAACACCGGAGAATCAGAAGTGTTTCTTCGTGAACGCCATGAGCTCAAAAGTCAGTTTCTTGCTCCTTCAAGAGCGAGTAGCTACTCTACCTCTCGCTCAGGCTGCCGCCATCCGGATAGAAGACAATTTGATAATATCTGGCGAGTTGAGAAGGGAATCATCAAGGTCCAAATCTTCAGATCCCTCGCCTACTACTTCGTCTGATCCAGCATTCCAAAAGATGGCGAACGATCTGCTCGCATTAAAAAAACAGTTGGCCCAGGCCTCTCCTAGTTCCTCGTACCGGGATGTCCCGCGGAGGAATTTTGTTCCTAACAATGTTTCACAAAGACCGCGCTTACCTGCAACTGCTCCACGGTTGGCGCTTGAAGCTCCTCCGGTCAATGCTTTGGCTGAAATTGAAGAGGAAGAGCAGTACTATGAAGAATCTTCGCCTCAAGACGAAGATGATCAAGATGTCGGTGAGCCGACTGGCGACTCCACTATTGGATACATGGAATTTGATGAGGATCAATCTGATGAAGAAGAGAGTACTCAAGGCTATGCAAGCGGACAATCATATGCTGTTTTCACCCGCTCGCAAGGAAAAGAAGCAGAAGTTGCTGCCCATGTGCAGAAGGAGAAGGTCGTGTCAAACGCGCCTCCCACCATTGTTAAAAGAGGTAATCCCCTTCCTACTCAATTCCCTGTTAAGTCTTTTGCAAAGAAGTCTTTCCCGCCCGTCTCTCCTCCGAATCAGCCCCCTCATATTCCTATCAAGATCAGTAACCCTATTCCATCATCGCGAAGTGAAGGACTCATTCCCTCACCAACGCAACCCTTGGCCGCATTCGATATAATAGATCATGCAAAAAAGACCAAGATCCAGATGTCTGAAGCTGAGTATCTTCAGTCAAACCCCGAACAGCTTATAAGATTGACTAAGTATATCCAAAGTCAAGCTGTTATATCTAATCAGGCTTCCCTAAAGGAATCCTTTCCACTCCCCCTGAATCCCACATAAATGTTGCTTCAACATCCGCATCAGGCAAGATAGAACCTTTCTATCTCTCCTCCTAATCAATGGCCATAAGTTGAGCAACTGTATAATTGATTCCGGAGCTTCCGATAACGTCATGCCGGCGAAAGTCGCCCATGCTTTGGGCCTCACTCTTACCAAGCCTTTCGGCAGATGTTACTCATTGGAAACCAAGCAAGTGCCATTGATTGGTCAAATCAAAGACGCGCAATTTGCGTTCGCAGCATTCCCCGAAAAGAGGGTAAAAATGACCGTCCTTGTCGCTGACATTCCGGCAGCCTATGGAATTTTGCTGGGAAGGAGCTTTTGCAGCGAAGTTGGTGGAGAAATTCACATGGACTGGTCTAAAGCTAGAATTCCAGTCAAAGGCGTAATGCAAACTTTGGAGCCGAATCCCAAAAGAAATACTTGGTCACTAGCTCTGAAGACCCCAAAGCCCAAATCCTTTTTGAATCATCAGGGATGGGAAACTACTTCTTATCTACCGAGGCGGATACAAAGGATGTTTTCGTTCAAGAAAAGGACCTTAATAAGGTCTGGACCTTGCAATTTGATGGCAGCTGTGCAACTAGTGGATGTGGCGCCGGAGCCGTGCTAATATCTCCTGAGGAGGAGGTAATTCCTCTTTCTTTCAAATTGCAGTTTTTCAACACTAACAATACTGCTGAGTATGAGTCTCTCTTGCTCGGTATGCAAGCTGCAAAGGAAAGAGGAATTAAAAATCTAAAAGTTCAAGGTGATGCCGAGCTGGTTGTAAATCAGGTCAAAAGGATTTACCAAGTGAAAAATGAAAGGCTCAGGCACTACCGTAATGCAGTATGGGACAACATTGAGGAATTTGATGCCTTTTCGATAGGGGCAATTCCAAGAGCTCAAAATGACATGGCCGATTCATTGGCCGTTTCAGCATCTCTCATGCTCCCGCACCCGGGTTTGAAAATGAACAAATACACCATTGAAGTGGTTTTCCGCCCGAGCGTGCCAGACAACTCTCAGCATTGGCAGGTATTCAACGATGATAATCACCTCATTGCCTTTCTAGAAAAATCAGAAAATTTTGATGAGTTGTATTTTGAAGGATCCACCTCAACATGCCGCGAATCAATCAACAGTCAAAACCATGAATCAGAGGAGAAAGACGGCATATGTCAGCTCAAAGGAAATAAAATTCCGAAGGGCCTGGTTTCTCTGGAACGCCTGTTTGACAGGCATGACCGTTTTGTGAGAAAGAAGAAGCGGGACGATCCTTGCTCATCCCCAGAGACAGAACCAGTCAATATAGGTTCTGAGGCACATCCGCAATTTGTGAACATCGGGAAATGTTGCACGCCGGAAGAAAAGCGGAAATTTGTCAAGCTGCTGAAGAAATACACGGATGTATTAGCATGGTCCTATGCTGATCTAAAGTCTTTCAAGCCAAAGGATGTCCATCACGACATCCCATTGAAAGAAGGTGCCAAACCCTTTCGTCAGAAACAGAGGCACTATGATCCCAAGGTCTCGGGCACCATCCAAGCAGAATCTAGTAATAAGAACCTAGTGACCATCATACGGAAGCTAGTTGATGAGAATCAGCGGTCCTGGCACAAGTCTTTGTACGAGGCTTTGTGGGCGGACCGCATTACTCCCAAGAGATCTCTCGGCATGTCACCTTTTCAAGTGTTATATGACACTGATGTCGAGCTTCCCATTTCTGCTGAACTACCTGCTCTGCGCTTGGCACGAGCAATTGAAGATGAGACTTTTCAGAGTTCTCTAGAAAAGAGAATTATGTATCTGGCGGAACTTGAAGAAAAGAGAGTAAAAGTGGTCGACAGGATCACTGAACATCAGAATCAAGTAAAGAGGCTTTTTGATAAGAAAGCCAAGCAGAGAAGTTTTCAAGTGGGAGATCTCGTCCTTCTTTGGGACAAGCGAAGAGAGCCAAAGGGCATGCATGGAAAGTTTGATTCCCTATGGAGAGGGCCCTTTATAATCAAGCAACTCAATGGAGAGAATAGTTTCTATCTCTCATATCTGGATGGAACCAAGCTCCCGCTTCCCTATAGCGGGCAGCATCTAAAGATCTTCTGGAAGTAGAGCTTTCTCTCTTCTTTGTACAGTTTGCTTTTGTTGTGTGTTTATTTTTGTCGTGTGTTTGCTTTCAGTTTGTTGTGTGTTTCCTTTGTTCTCCCTCCGGTCCCCCTTATTTTTGACTCCGTACCCAATGGATAGGCACATGTGAACTGGGATTCTCTACCCCCGAGTTTCACTCAAAGATAGTCCCAGAAGAGCCAATTTGTTATCTGCCAAAATTGTCAAGGGAAATTTGCAGGTAACCATACCCAAAAATTTTGTTTTGGCCCCAAGGAAGTTTGACAACGTTCAAAAGAAGTCCAAAGTTCTCTTCCGAAAATCAAGTTTTAAGGACTTAGCCATTTTTCAGTCTTTTTAGAAAGGGCGCTGATAAGTTGTTGTCGACATGCCGAAGAGTGCGCCAAAGGGCGCGAGGAAGTTCTTTGTTGACATGCCAAACGGTGCGCCAAAGGGCGCAAGGAAGTTGTTGTCGACATCTTGAAGAGTGCGCCAAAGGGCGCAAGGAAGTTGCTGTTGACATGCCAAACGGTGCGCCAAAGGGCGCAAGGAAGTTGCTGTTGACATGCCAAACGGTGCGCCAAAGGGCGCAAGGAAGTTGCTGTTGACATGCCAAAGAGTGCGCCAAAGGGCGCAAGGAAGTTGCTGTTGACATGCCAAACGGTGCGCCAAAGGGCGCTGATAAGTTGCTGTTGACATGCTGAAGAGTGCGCCAAGGCGCAAGGAAGTTCATGTTGACATGCCAAATGGTGCGCCAAGGCGCAAGGAAGTTCATGTTGACATGCCAAATGGTGCGCCAAGGCGCAAGGAAGTTCATGTTGACATGCCAAATGGTGCGCCAAGGCACAAAGAAGTTCATGCTGCTACGACAAATGGTGCGCCAAAGGGCGCAAGGAAGTTCATGTTGACATGCCAAACGGTGCGCCAAAGGGCGCTGATAAGTTCCTGTCGACATGCTGAAGAATGCGCCAAAGGGCGCTGATAAGTTCCTGTCGACATGCTGAAGAATGCGCCAAAGGGCGCTGATAAGTTCTGTCGACATCTTTGATAAGTGCGCCCATTTCCAAAGGCGCTGAGAAGTCACTGTCGACATGCTGAAAAGTGCGCCTTTTACACTAAAGAGTGGTTTCTTCTTGGGATCCGTTGATCATTTTTGTAAGATATTTAAAAAGCATGTTGGCATACACGATGACTTCATCCATGTTGCACCATGGGATGTTGCCATCCAAAAACTTGCCCAAGTCAATTGTTGACTTTTTAAATATCTTTGTAAATAGGTTGTTGGCTCCTTTTTGCCTTCTTTTCTCTCCTTCTTCTATAAATACCCCAATACTTGTTGTATTAAAGGGTGAACATTTTTCAGATAGAAATAGAAGTGAGGAGAGAAAGACTTTGAGCTTTCTTGTAACAGAAAAGAACAGTAATACAATTATTCAGACTTTGTGCTCAATAGCTGTGTTATGCATTAGATCTTTCTTACGTTAGATCTGTATGTGTTTAATCTGTTGGATTCATATCTACTTTTCCGTCATTTGTTTATCAGTATTGCTTTGTTTATTTATGCAAGTAGGTTTGGCTCTGTTTACTACCAAACTAAAAGCATAGATCTTCTGACCCTTCTGCTTTGGAATTCATTTCTTTTCTTCCTTCGGATCTGATCTTTCTCTTTTCCCTCTTCCATTCCTTTCTTTTCTCGGCTGAAACACTCTCTTGGGATGAGATCCCAACCCCAAGAAGGCGAAATCGTGAGACTTGCATAGGTTCCCGCTAGTAGAAGTAGCAATAAACCGGTTTAACTTTCTTTGTCTCAAAGAGGGGCTAAGCCTGCCCAACACTTGTTGGCTCGTCTATCCATAGATCTGTCCACGCGATGCATTTTCGTGCCAACATAGTGTAAGTGGGAGGAGGTGGAATTTCATTACCTCATTTACCTATTTTCTTACACCTTTCATTGTTCCTCCTGATGGTGGAATCCTGCAATTCTAGAGGCATAGATCCTTGGTTGTTGGAAGATTGTCTTCCTTCAGCTACTTTGGAACTTTCTCCAATTTCCATTTGCCCACTAGAATAACCCAAACTTGCAAACCGAGGTTGATCCTCTACCTATATGGGATTAACATCACCTTGTTTATTTTTACCAAGGCCTTTTCCGTTATATCCCATTTTAATCATTAGCTTAGACGCAATTCCCTTAGTGTGTTTTTCAAACTAACCCAAAGGAATATCTGAAATTGAATGAGAGGAAGAATTAAAATGTGAACAACTTACGGTGCGCCTATCATAATACCTACATCTGATTTGGAAGGCATTTATTTCTTGTGTTCACCTTGTTGCAAATTTTCCAAGAGGGCATTCTTGGTCCGTATTTCTTCCTGCAACTTTTTAACAACACCCCTCAACTTCTTGGTTTGTGAAAGCATCTCATTGACATAATCCTCTTTCTTCATTATACAAAGCTTGTGGCTCAAATTTTAACCACACTCTTTCCTCTTCTAAGGAATAGAATTTATCTCTCGGAAAGAGTTGTCTTCCTGGAGTTGGTGGTTAATAGCTTCAAGCTCATCTAATTACTCTGTTTGGATGACTTACCCATGATTCCTTGTTCCTACAAACACAACCGGTACTTCCAAAACTACACACTGCAAAAGAGGATTAACAAGCCCCAAAATTTCTGCACACCTGAAAACTAAAATCAATACGAAACTAAAGCCAAATTTTTAAACACAATCGGAAGCTAATCGCAATCTAACCGCTCGATACCAAACTTGATCTGAAAATGAGTGTTTGAATCTAACAATTTTTAAATGTTTTCAAGGATTGTTATTTTTTAATCAACTTGAAGTCTTTTATTCTCCAAAAATTGATCAAATTCAGATTTAGGAATGTTTTCAAACTAAAATTTAAGTTTGCAATTTACTCAAAATTTCACTGTTTGATCAAAGCCCAAAAAGTCACTATTTTAGATTTAATTGATTTTCCAATTTTATCAATTACTAATTATAGTTGCATCCATATTCATATTTTGAATTTAACTTACTTGCAAATATTAGAAACTAAAAATAAAATCATAACACAACACCCAAATTGTTTACGGGGTTTGGAATTCCTACGTCCCTGGGTTCGTGGTGAACCGATCCATTAATAATGTTAAAAATGTAAATACAATAACATTTACATTAACCAATAATGAATCAAAAACCTACAAAACTATGTTTTAGACCTTCGAAGGATGTTAATGGAGCTCAGCCTCTGTCCTTCACCTTCCTGATCCACTTGCAATGTGTCTCCCTTTGGTTCTATGCCTTCATGTGACTTTAACAACAAATAAATCTGTCACAAAAGCTCCAAATTAGATAAATTATCACATCATTACAATCATCTAAAAATTATGAGCAACTTTCATATATAACTCAAGATCTGGAAGTGAGCAAAAGTGCCCCAAAATTGCACTTTTCCAAAACTACCTCCTTATTCTTTTACATAGACCTGACACTTGTTTATTACAAATACAAGTGAGCTTATTTTATACCACTTCCAAGAGGGTGGCGGGTTGGTAAGGCCGCTTATATTTTTAGATGAGGTTATGGGTTCAAATCCCCCTTCCATAGGTTTAGGCACCCAATTTAGCCATTGACCCCACATTTGGTGGGAAAGGGATAGATAAGCCTTTAAATAGATTTTTGTCCACAAAATCCTCCTTATCTCATGGGATTAGGCTTATTCCCGTAGAATGGATTAAATAAAATATTATTATTATTTTAAATCCAAATCCACTAAAAACCTATCAAGTGTCACGCCCATAATATATCATTTGTCCACGTCAGAGTGTGCGACATCATCATTTGACCATAACTTTGACTATGCATATCTTTCGCATACGAATTTAGATTTGGTCTATTAAAAATGCGTCAAAAAGATTGTGACGAGCTCTATACCGTGGAACTAATTTTTTTAAATTACAAGACCATCAATTTTTCCTTGTCACCAATTGCCACGTATCACCTTGTCATTGGTCCACTTGTAGACCAAAGTTGACTTCCTTGTTGACTGAACTTTGACTGGACATAACTTGAGCTTAGAGTGTCCGTTTTTCACGTTCTTACAGTCATCATAAATCTCTCTGAAGGATCTAATACACTAGATTTTTCTAGGGAAGTTTAGGGAACTTTTGACACTGAAAAATATCCCCTGATCAATTAGGATCTTAGAAAAGAGTTGTGTTGTAGGGACGTGATGCACTCGTTTGATCATACCAAATCCCATACCTATGCCTCAGGAAGGTCAGTATAATCTAACAAAATAGTTAGAGAAGATTCCCGCTAGGATATCAATCTTATATCTCCTCAAAATATCTACTGCTCATAAAAACATATTGTATAAAACACTGCAGAGTTCACGAGTCTCCACCGATGTAGATCCTGCAGACCTCCAAGCCATGATTTCACACTTTGAATCCAATGATCACATCACTTTTTATTACACTAAATTCCTACGTAATAACCAAGAAAACAATTTACCCTTATATATAGAAGTATTTATTACCCGCCGTAAGATCAGGAGAGTACTTTTGGATGGCAGATCCATTTTAAACATTTGTACTTTAAAGTTGGTTAAGCAACTATACCACTCATAAATGGATATAGGTGCCAAAAATATTACAATCACAACCTATGATAATGATGAGTAATAGTGAGTGGGAACTATAGTAGTTCTAATGGAAGTAGGGCCAACTTGTCATGATATAAGGTTACATGTCCTTGAATTGGATCTACCATACAACATGCTCTTAGACACCCATGGATCCATGCCATGAAGGCCATTCCTTCAAATTTCCATCAATGTATCAAAATGTTCCATAAAGGCTAGATAATCACCATTCAGGGTGATCCGAACCGTTTACTCATTAAAAATCCTTGCACGCTTTTTCTCATACAACTTATGAATTCCCTTATGTAAACATTGTTGTTCATTTACAAACAAAGGCTATCAAGGAATGTGGACCCAAATTCACTCACTCCTTATAATAGAGAATTTCCTTCATTAGTCAACCCTTTCACATCATGGGAGACAACGTCAAAAAAATATGGCCCAAGTGATCCATTCACTCTTGAACAAGCTTTATTAATATTTGATTTATTAGTGTTTTCGAAGACACGTGGAAAACCCGAGCTTTAGTTCAAAAGCACTCAGGATCAATGCCCTAAACCATTGGAAAAGTTCATTCCTAATGGTTTCTTATATGAGGAAAAGATGTTAGAAGATCCCACCAGTAGAGTACCTGAAGGTACCATCGCTTCGTGCCATCAAGCCCCATTATATGCTAAAGGCCATCATATGATGTATGTCATGGGTTACAATGGGTTTGGATGTGGTATCAATGCTTAAGGGTGATTAGAACTCATTATTTCCCATCACTTCAAATCAAACAAGCATGGTCTATGAATAAGACCTCATGACGATGCAACCTTTGAGATTGATGCCACATCTTCTGAACATGAGAATGACTGATCTCATTCAGATAATGACACAAATTTCTGATGTAGCCTCTGTGAGGATCTCGCCTCCACTAACCTATTCCCTGATTCGGGTATCCTTATCTTATCTAGATCCAATCCTTAAACCAACTAAAAGTAACCCCTGTATATCTTGAACTTATAGATTCGGATCAAAAATTTCATATGTCAATCAATTTCTTTGAGAATGATGAGGGATTTTAAGAATTCATGGGACTCAGGGATTCTATTCCAGTTGGGGATCACAAGAAAGGATTTGTAATTCAACTAGACACTTATGCATCCTTCGGAGAAGAGGAAGAGATGTGTGGACACTTGAATAAGAAATTCAAGAGAAAGAGTAAGGCCATTTCAGAGAAGCCTTGTGTAAGGAATAAACGTAAGTCTTATAGCGACAAACATTTTGAGACACTTGTAGATAAATAAAAAAGCGAAGAACCTATGGAAAAATAATTTATCCCTTCAAGGATGATGATGAGCTACCTAGGGAGGTTGACCTTAATCTTCCCCTTGATCTTACATGGATGGAAGATACCTCCAAGATTCTTGTGGAATAAACCATTAGTGTCAACATTGGATCGGAACAGGAAGCTCGAATGATAAAGTTGGGAGCTTCACTCTCAGCTCAAGAGAAAAATCTTTTTGTAGAGCTGTTAGGAGAATATGGAGATATATTTTCATGGTCATACACTAATATGCTTGGTTAAGATGCATATTTAGCTGTGCACAACCTTGTTATCCACCCAAACACCAAACCCATCAAACATAAGTTGAGAAATATGAACCCTAAAATTGCACTCCTTGTCAAAGAAGAACTTGAAAAGCTATTAGCTACTGATTTTATTAAGCCCGTTGACTATTCAGATTGGATATCTAACATATTACCTATTCAAAAGAAACCTGTTGGCATAAGGATCTGCAATGACTTCCATGAAATCAATAAGGCATGTCCCAAAGATGAATTTACCTTGCCGAATATTTACATGATCATTGATTCCATCATTGATTCCACCACTAGTTATGAAATGTGGTCCTTAATGGATGGATTTTCAGGTTATAACCAAATCGAGGATTGTAGAGGAGAATCAACATAAAATAAATTTCATAACCCCTTAGGGAACATTTTGTTACAAGGTCATGCCTTTCGGACTCAAAAATATCGGGGCCACCTATCAATGATCAATGACTATCTTACATGACATGATGAATGACATCATGGAGTATTGCATTGATGATGTCTTGGAAAAGTCCAAAAGTAGAGGAGATCACCCCAAGTGCTAAGATATATTTTCCAACATGTTCGGGATTATAAGGTATGCTTGAACCCCAAGAATTGTGTCTTTAACATTTTATCGGAAAACTCCTAGGTTTCATTATTTCACATAGAGGAATAAAGGTAGACCTTGCAAAGGTTATTGCTATCACAAAAATTCCTTCACCTACAACTCTCAAATAACTGATAATTTTACAAGGGAAGATTCAGGAAATCTTCCATTTTATTTCACAGCTTGCAAATAAATGCCACCCATTTACAAATCTCCTCAAGAAGGATGTTGCATTCAACTAGGGACCAGATCAAAAAGACATTTGTACTACTTAAACAAGACCTTTTCAACCCACCTATACTCAAGAACCTCTCCCCTTATACATCTTAGCTACCTAGTTTTCTATTCGTGCATTACTTTCCTAATATGATCTAGACCATAGAGAAATGGCAGGTTATTATCTTAGTCACACCTTGATTGCTATGAACCGAATTGCTCACATATTGAAAATTCTTGTTTGGCGTCATCTTCACCTTTCGAAACTTCATCATTATCTCCTTAACAAAAAAACAAAGCTAATATCCAATGTTGATACTCTCAAATACTTTCTATCCAAGCCTACTCTTACAAGATGAATGGATAATTGGATCATTCTCCTAATTAAATTTGACATTGAGTTTGTAAATTATAAATTGTTTAAAGGACAAGTATTAGCGATCGACTCACGAAGCTCCTTTAACAGGAATGGAACCTTTGTGTCTAGACCTTCTAGATGCATCCATGATGTATATTTAAGAGTCTATATAATGGAAAGTCCATTTTGATGGATCATTCACCTTCCACGAGATCGGGGGCGGGGTAGATCTCATCACTCCCACATGCGAGGTTATTCCAAGATCATTATGTTTGGGATTCACTTGCACTAATAACATTACAGTATAAGGAACTCATTGTTGGCCTCAATTTGGCTATCACATGGAATATAAGACAACTACGAGTCATTGAGGACTCCTACTTATCATTAAACAAATTAATGACTAGTATAAGGTCAAATATGAGAAAATTGTTCCATACAAGATGTCGGTTGAAACCTTGAAGGATAATTTTACACATATTGTATTTGAGAAAAAATGAGGTCACATAATAGATCGAGAGATTCTATGGCTACAATTGGATCTCTTTTATGCATTCCACCATAGGAGAGAAAATGACTTTCTTTGTAGAGCATTTACAAATACCCGTATATGACATGTCGAATCTTGTTTGGCATGGGAAATTATTGTCCATCCTCCCCTTGGTATGACCCTATATTTAGATACCTATAAGATGGCACATTTTCCCGGGACATTATCCATTTAGGGAAGAAATACCTTATATGTTGTATATCCAGTTATACCCTCCTTAGAGACACCCTTTATTGTCATGGATACAATGGGAATTTGCTTATTTGTTTGGATGTCACCAACTCAGCCACACTATTAAGGAAGTACACATTGGTATTTTTGGAGCACACACTAGTGGTATTGTCCCGGATAAGAAGCTATTAAGGGTAGGTTATTATTAGCCCACCATGGAAGCTCTTGTTTGTAATTTTGTCGAGAAATGTGAGCTATGCCAAAAGTATGGAAACTTGATACATGCGCCAAGACAGCTTTGCAACCCATTGTGACACCTTTTTTGTTTTCTAAATGGGTCCTGGATCCGATAGGAAGCTTCATCCCTCTTCTTGATGGCCACAAAAATTTATCAAAGCCACTGATTATTTTACTAAATGGGTAGAGGTCGTGCCTCTTACTTATGTCACTTGGTGAAAAATTTCCAAATTCATCATGAACCATATCATATATCGTTATGTTTTCCCTTCCACCATTATCACCGATATTGGTAAATCCTTCAAAAATAAAACGGTTAAGATATTGTGTCAATGCTTCCATACTCAACTCAAGTGGTCTACCCCATATTACCCCCAGGTAATGGTCAAGCTGAATCTACCAATAAAACCATTGTATGAATCATGGAGAAAATGGTAAGTAAGATTGGCCATAATTTGCACTTACTGAGACACATCTCACCCTCTCGGGCCTATTGAACCTCCATCTGCACTCCTACTTTGGTGTGACCCATATTACCTATTTTATGGAATTGAAGCCATCATACCATTGGAAATAGAGCTTACCTCCTTGAGAATATCTCTTCGGGATTATCTTGATAAGGAAGAAGACTATAGAATAGCTTTGCAGCGTGAGCTAGAGTTGTTGGATGAAAACGTATAATAGTGCTTAATAACCTCAAGGTCTTTTAGAAAAGAGTATCAAGAGGATATAAAAATGAATCATTCATCATTAATTTTATGTAGGTGATCTAGTGTTGAAAGAAAATCAAAATAATACCATCAAAGACAGAGAAAATAAAGGTAATTTTGAAGCTAATCGCGGCGGGCCTTAAGTGGTGGTTCTTAAGTATGGGTCAAGAGCTTATAAAATCACATATTCATATGGTGAGGAGATTCTGAACCTATGAAACCATTCATCTCAAGCCCTTCTATGTTTAAGTATGGTGTGAATATCAAATAAGAATCAAATAGTAGAAAAACAAAGAAAAAACAAGAAAAACATGGAAATTTTTAGAAAATAGTAAAGAAAAATAGGTCGTCCACCTGTTAAAACCACGTAATTGTGGTGCGGTTGGTAGGTATTTGGGTGAAAACCATTTTTGGCACTCAAAGAGTATTCTTCAGTCACAAGCCACTCTTGCATTAGGATAGGTAACCCTCACCGCTTTCTATAAATAACTTCCTTTTCTAGGTCTAGGAACCCTACCGAATCCATCTTCACCAAGCTCTGATCTAGCTTATTTACTCTTATATCTACATGAAGGATGTGCCTTTTAATATTTTCATCTAATGCTAGAGGAACCTTCATGTTCCAATTTATCATACATATGTGCGTGGCATTATGCCCTTTATATATTCCCACATCATGTCTTTGGGGCCATCCATGCTTCTTTGTATTTGTACATTAATTTCACAACATGACCTTAGAAAATGCAAAAAAACCTAAACATTCAAAAAATATCCCTTCTAGGGACAAAGCTACACCAACTTTGTAACATTGTCTTAGGAAAACCTTGGAAACAATGTGAACAGTAGCCTTGAGAAGTTGTCTTTCAAGATAACCCAAAAACATTAGAAAATATATCAATGATGTCCCATACAAAAAGTAATTGTTAATTGTTAGTTGTTGGTTTGTATAGTTTTGATTGTGGGTGTCTTTTTGTGTTGTGTGATTTATAGAATGGTCCATTTTCTTACCTTAGATTACATCTTGTTTGATTTAATTGTGTATTGCATTGAGTTCACTTGAAAAAATGTTGTCTTTTTTATCATCTGCTATGTGCATCTTTTAGGATTCATTTTACTTAGATTGAATGTCAATTTAATCTATTGTTAAAATTTACATGAATTCATTATTAGTTGCATATTGTTGTGTTGTTTTGTATGTATATGTTTGTTTAGTTTTGTTAACTTTTGCTTGTGTGTTTGTTTACTGCACATCTGTTGTTATCACATCTATCATCTACCATTCATCACATATAACATCATCAAATACATCATATATACAAAAATGCTAAGTTTTACATCATGCATGTATACTAAGCTAATCATCACATATCATATCATCAATGGGGGCAAGAGGGTTGCACATAATAAAAATCTATCCCCCCACACCAATATCATCTAGTATCATCCCAAGTGCTAGAATAAAAATTAGAAATTCCCATAATCAAAACATATGATATTATCTACGATATATCATTAGTGCAAAACATGAGATACAACATCTCTATCTAACATATACATGGGAAATGAGAAAATCATACATCATGATACACTCATACATCTCATGAAACATGAATCATCATCATAAGGGCATATCAAAACATGACAAGTATAAACCATCGAATGTCCATATAAATACATGTATAAATGTTTGTCTCAAAATTAGGAAATACATCATCGATACAATCCTCCATCTAAAGGGCATGAATCAAAACTGAGCCTTCATCAAGAGGCATAATCACAATAATGATACATCGATCAAAATCAGCCTTCATAAGAGGCCTGAATACATACATACATCTATACAAAAGGGGAAGATAAACCACAACTCTCACCCTCTCCGGTTTTCCCGGTCTATGTATTAGGGGAAAAAGGTGGTGGATGATAGGGTGACTCCAAGAGTGCCACCGTTGTCTAATGGGCTATTATACTAATCGAACTCGATCAACCTGACCTCTATGATCTAGAGCCTATCCTGCTCATGTCGAAATGATAAAAAGGTGTCACTTACTGCTCTATTGGAAATGATGTATAATAGGTGGTCTTATAATAAAAGGCCTCAACCCTAGCTCTCATAACATCCTAGATCATCTATGTGTACCCAAAAGCACTAACTACTTATACAAATACATCACGTTCATCTGTCAATATGACCCTATCAACATGATCCTATCTCACAATGGTAGCCTACTAATCTCTCGTCTATAGTAATGGTCTAGACACGGGCTCTCGCTTGATCTTTCTAAATAATGAACTATGTGCTTGTTCCTAGGATTGATCCCGCTATGCGGTGACACTCTGTACCTATGTCTATGATTGATGTAAAAGGATCAATATCTGATCCCCTTGCAGACGCTAATCGACTGATCTGGTGTTTCCTAGTTACACCATCCCCACTCTGAGTGGCTTGTGATGTGGCCTCGATCTGTCTCTCGATGTCAAGGCCTATGTCACTGGTGTGAAAATTACGGTGCATGTCACCGGGAAAATGAACTAAAATTGGTAATCAACTCATTTACAACTGAAATATGTGTCTTTCACATGGCATTCATCTCAAATATTGTTGAGATTTCCACACATTTTGAAACAATTGCTTGTGGATCATCTGAATCTCCAAATCATTTACAAAATCTACGTTGCTTACTTCATCGAGGCTCTGGGGCACGAGTTTCATAGTATTGTTTCACTTTACACACTACTTTTTCATTGGACGTAAGTGTCCTCCATCATTTCCCTTGCGTATACCAATTGATTGGGACATAATTTTCAACCCTTGTCATTGACCAGAACATTTAGGATTTCAACTCTATAATAAAATGTTTTTGCAACTATCTTAAACATTTTTGTTTTGAGTGTGTATGATTGTATTTATTTCCCTGGTAGGTAAGATTGTTTACTTCTCGTATTGCATTGCACGTTTGTATGTTCCATGGAGTTGACGTTTTAGTAAGGGATGGTTGTTTATATCTTGGATTTTCATGTCATTTTATGCTTCCGTTGTATGCTCACATTTTAATAAGGACTAATGATGAGGATTCTAAGCAAAATGATGATTACAAATTGTTTCTGTAAGCACTAGTTTGTGGATAGCTCAATATCCCCTTTTCTTGTTGTTTTCTCATCTTATCTTCACACTTTTCTTTCTTATGTTCTCTTTTCGATCGTTGATCGAGTTCCTCCATCACCCCATCAACACTCGAGGGGGAATCCTTCGTCCTATTAATTTTTTTCCCCTTCAAAACTTTTTATTTGTTTATGTTTTTCTACTTTCTTTGAAGTGACGTAGCTTACGTCACCCCAAAGAGGGGAAAATGTAGACACCTGTAGTTTGATCAAAGCACTATTATTCCTAATATTGCACTAACTATTCTCCTTCTCGCAAATTGACGATACCTCATCAATTAGACCTCCTCTAACTCATCGTTTATGACATTCTTTTAGTTGTATTTCTCCTATGAACCAATTAATGGGGTTAATATAGTCCCTTATTAGCTAAACCATCTTCTCACCCTCTTCTATACCACTTTTACTAACTTCCTAGTCTATCAATCCATTTCATTGGATTGATTAGACCTCTCAAAACCCTCTTGAAACCCTAATTCTTCTCTAAATAGGATTAACTAGTCTAACCTAGTTTAATTAACCCTAAACCATGATTAACCTCTTCTAAACCTAGTCAAATCTTATTTTGACTCTCTAAAGTGCCTTTTGGATTATCCTTTTGTCCCACATGCACCAAAATTCTCCCATTTCTAAAATTGGAAAACTATAAATAACCCACTACCCCTAGACCATTTCTAAGAACTATCCTTCTTCCTAACATAAAATATAGCATTTTACTTAGGTTTTAGAGCTTATTTCATTTGTTTTATTGAGATATTGCTTTGTCATTGCACTACACACACAAGAATTGAGTAAATGGGAAGAACCATTGGCCTTGAATCCATTAATGGTGAGCTCCCATTCTCATAAACACAAACTGATTGCTTAGAATCTACCTAGGTTCATTTTAAAGCTTTCAAGAGTAGATGATTACTAGAATATGCTAGATTTTCTTATTTCTTTCAAGATTAATGTATGCAAAGTGATGAATCCTTGTTTATCTCTTATCTGATGGTCCATTGACTAGTTTGTTAAAAGCCTTTGGGGTTTCTTTAGAGATTCTTACCCCACGTTCATCAATTTTCCAACTTTTCATTGAACACAACCTCTATGATGGAATGTTATATAACATGAATTTATACCCCCTTAATCTAGAATTTACCCTTTTTGAAGCACAACCAAATTACAAATAAAAGTTAGGGTCATTACCTTTTAACCTCTTTATATATTCTATGAAGCCACCCCTCCTAAACAGTGACATATCGTGTGATATTTTTGAAGACTTGGTAAGAAGTAGGCTCGGTTCTCGGTATGTATCCTCCGATGGCTCGAAAACAAAGCACAATCATTATCTTTCAATACTTCTTATCTTTCACTTTCCTACTTATGAAAACCCACTTTACCATCGTAAAATGTGTGCCAACATAATTGTTAGCTCTTTCATAGGAATCATAACCCGATACCTCATGATTATTTCAACCCACCTTATCTTTTCTTTTCATTATAAATAAGGAGAGAAAAGTGTCTCTAAGTAACTTAGCTATTCCACTCCAACAATTCTACCATGTCATCTCCTCTATTTTTTAGGTTGTCCATGCACAAATTTATTTCCCTGAAGATGTGGCTTATGACCACCTCATAAAATGATTTAATATACTCCTAGCTACTAATATGATGTTATTAATGTTCCAACCGACTTTGATTTTTCCTTCAATGGATTTAACTATCAATAAGGAGTCACCCTTGATAATCAATTTCTAAATTTGCGTATTCCTTAAAAGTTGTAAGCCTCGTATGCTGGCCATAGCCTCTATAAATTTATTATTTTGATTCCTTAGAGGCCCAAAAAGTCTTTAATAAAATTACCCAAATGATCCTTTATCATTCCCCCATGACCCACCTTACCTTATCTAACTTTTGATGATCCGTTAAAGTTCATCTTAAACCAATCCCCAAGTGGGGGTTCCATTTCGAGCTACTTATATTCTTATTTAATTTGGAATTGGATCCTTCTTTGGGAGGGCTGATGTTTAATGATTCAAGAATCATTTTTTCCTCCTTAGGATAAAACTCCACCAATTTGTGCTTAAGAATATGAATATTGTCCTTCGACCTTGGCAAAATTTCATTACAATCTTAGAGAAGCTAGAGGCCATGTTCTAAAAAACTCTAAAGTTCATCTCTTTCAAAATACCCCATAGGTTATGGAAAAATTCACATAACCAAGATTTTTTTATGAGGGATTACTTAAAGGGGGAGGAACATTAGTCAATCAAGCTATCCAGTTACCCGGTAGATGGAATTGTAAATTGAACCATTTCAATATGGTTGCAATAACTGGGAAAAGTATTTTTAATCCAAAAATAGATGTTGAGTCGATTCTTCATCTTTCATACACAAGGGTTATATGTTGATAATAATCATACCCCTTTTGCACCTATTATCAACATTAAGAATTTTTTCGAATCACTTCCCAAAATAAGAAATTTATTTTAGGGATAAAATGCTTGTTTTATACCTTCACCCAATCTATGTGCACCTAATTATCCTCAAAATCAAAGGCATAGCCTAATTTGACTTCATAATTTATTGAAATAAACTTACTCCATATCATTTCATCATTACTGATTCTATTGGGTATATATAGACTTTTAATTTTTTTATTAAGTTCATAAAATAGTCCAACAAATCTAATACAACTTCGGGAGGAAAAATAAGAATCCATTTATATTCCCGATTATCAAAGACACATTAATCTCTTATAAACAATCCAAATTCCTGACAATAATGTAGTTTAATATTATCCTAGGGTTATTTCATACATAAAGGATCCTTTTCCAACCAAGAGCCTTCCTAGAATTGAATGCTGCTACCATCCCCAATTTTCCGCAGTATCCCTCTAAGGCGAAGATTCTTGACTTGTTTAACCTTGTTCCAAAATATTGATCCTTTGGGGATATCATCCAAATATAGAAAAATCCATTGATCCATTGGATCACTTACTAATAATAGTAAGTTCAAGAAAACTATGAATTCAAATACCTCATTTCATTCCGCTATGTTCAAGACACTCAAAAAGAGGAAAATTTGTAAAATCTGGAAAAAATTGGATAATCATGATAAACATGCTAAAAATATTAAATGGATGAAGTGATATAAAAATGATCACCGTATGCCAAAAAAGTGACAAGTGAGCGTGGTAATCTACGGTAACTCTTCCGCGTACCTAACCTCCCGAGGTCGTGCCTTGAGACAAATGGGGTGGGGATAGAATATGCGTGGGATGCAAATGAACTAGTTAGGCAATCTAATGTCTTCGACACGCACTAATGGAATTTACGAATCTAAGGCAAAGAAGGCCCTTCTAACTTGGACTGGTGTGATAGATCGATCAGCAAGGATGACTACTCGAAGGCTCCAATCAATATCGAGTTCTGGCATGATTCGATCTATGGGTTGTGGAATACGTGGAAAATGACCTGGGATAGTTTCGTGTATATCTCCAGATAAGGTCATATGGTGGGTAGTGAATACAATTGACTCTACGGACGATTCTCTGGCCTAGTCCAGAATTCTCTAGCTTTGTTAGCTGCTATATCTAGTAAGGATAGTTGTTCGATGATGATGGGTGGAAGTGGAGTGGACTGGAATACTAGTGTGCGTAGGCCAGTGTCTATATCTGATTGACTTATGGATTCGTTAGGTTGTGGGATTTGTGGATCACAACCATAGACTCTAGGTTGTTGCGGTCCTATTATGGTCATATACGAAATCAAGTCCTAATTCCTAGTATCCAGTAATCATACGCTTTCTCAACTTCTATGTTTAGGACCAATAACTGTGTGATCTTCTCAGAATATCTCACAAGCATTCGTGCAACCTGGATCCTTAAACTAGTATCTATGTCTATGAGAGTGTCTCCTGCACCTGGATGTGGGACCAAAGGATCACAACCAAAGGTTTGTTCCATTTTGAACCCTTCTACAGTCATGTGAATGTTTTGCCTAGGGAAATCAGTAGTTCGAGTTGATTTGACCAAAACGTGTGTGCTTGGTCGTCTTCTATATTTAACCCTCTCAACTGAGAGCCGATCAATCGTAAATGCTTGTTGTTTGGAAGACTTGTATTCTAAGGTTCTGGTCTATGTCAACTATTGCTATGACGAGGTTGGGCTGAGGCACGATTGGTTCAAATACGTATTCCCGGGCTCCTAGGTCCCGTGATTGTCATATAAAAAAAAATATAAATCTAACTCAGTAACAAAGCAAATTTTGACTGCCTAAAGCATATATAACTTCTATTTTTGTATTTAACTTTCTAAGAAGAAAAGAAGCTATTTAAACGTATCTAGAAATAACAACTAAATAACAATTTAAAACAAACAAAATAACCGAGTGTAGTTATTTGTCTGTGTAATTTGTAGATTTATTCTAAATAATGAAATAACTTGCTTGATCTATTTGTGCAATTTCTCGATCCTACCTCAGAAGTGAGGAGTGAATCATAGTTTCTCAGAAACTATCAATCCCCACAAACTTCCCCGCAATATCGAGAATATAATTTTTTGGAATGAAGCAATTAACTACTTTATTTGATATGATTCTAACTAGAACTTTGAAAGTTAAAACACGGATTCGTAGAGCAAAGGGCGAATCTGATGGTGTGTGTGATCTTGTCCCCTCAGTGTGATCTCCTCGTTCTTTCATGTTCATGTGGATCCAGAAAAGCATGTAATGCTAGCATCAACAGAAGTAGATATTGGGACAAGGACAGCTCAGAATGCAGGTCGAATGTAATGTGAGTAGGAGACGGATAGCGAAGAGTACAGAGCTTGGCTTATGCAATTCCTAGCGGGATTTATTGTGAGTCATGCAACATAAAGCATCTAGAACCTGAAACTATTCTGTTTGAAGAGAAAACCTGCAACTTTAATGGCTTCCTAAGCTATTCTACTCCAATGGATTGGATAAAACAACAACACCGTTTGCACAAGCCGGATATATGGCTTACCAACAAATTGAACAATGCTAACTAGACACATAATGAACTAAACCAAGCACTCTAAGCAAAATGAAAGCTAAGTCTATTGTAAAGAGAAATTCAGAGACAAACTTCAGGGCCATTTGCTTGAGCACAAGCCACTTATTTATAGCTTTCAATCACCCAAAAAATCAAAACCAAACTGAACTCTAAAACTATAAACAATGGCCAAACACTATTCCAGGGGACCAAAAACATAAATGCAAGCCCAAGTCGGCAAGGAAAAGCTGGTGAAACATTGATCTTTATGTGAGTCGTGTCAAAACACTTTCTGGAAAACACGTAAAGGACCGCCGCTCTGAGCAGGGCGGCGGTTACAGGACCGCCGCCCTGATCAGGGCGGCGGTCACGAGACCACCACCCATGCAGGGCGGCGGTTTCATCACTGAAGAGCAAAAGGCCAAGAAAAGAGAGGAAAAAGGAAAAACAAAGGACGCGGGGCTAAGTGGGGCATGCGGGATGTTAACACACACTCGGAGAGCTTTTTCGGATCCTGAACACCTTGCGAGGAGACCTGTATCATCATTGGGGCACTTGTTACACTGTTCCGGCAGTACAGTACCTTACAATTTTGGGTACGTACATATTGCCCCCTCGGAGAAGCGTTTTAGCCATGAAGAGGCGTAAAACGGTGGGTCCAAGTATGAAAGTCCCAAAATGGGAAATTAGAAGTTATACCTGACACGTTCGTGTGTTGAAATGACGCCATCCAAAATTCCCGCTACCTACAAAATGAAAAGAGAACTCAAGTGCAGATAGATACAATAGTTTGAAAAATAAACGCTAAGAATAACAGGGAATGAGAATGTACCATTTGTGTGGGGATAGGAACTTACCTCCATCAGTGCTCCAAACCTGTGAAAAAGTTATTTTGAAACGAAACAGAGTGCCATATATATGAAAGTGGGCCCATTTTCCTATTCATTTGTGCGAGTCGATTTGATTGATTTTGAGCTCTGGGACCCACGGTGATGGTTTCTTGCGTGAGTAGAGTTGAAACGTTCACAGCGAGATCGTGATCATGCCTCCACGTGTGGAACACCGACCTCAGCGATCACAGGTTAGTTTTCTTCAGTTTATTGTTTTTCCCCCTTAATTTTGAAATGCTAAATACTCTGTAATGGGGGGGTCATTTTTGAAAATGCTAGGTTCAAAAGGTCCACCTAGGGGGGGTGCCTACTGGGTAGGCTTTGTTTTTAGTTAAAATGGTCTTTTCTGGCACTTTTTAGGCCTTTTTAGGTTAAAAGCCCGTGTGGGTTTTTGGACCACGACCGCCACCTAGCCGGGCGGCATTACATAACCGCCTGCCTGCTCAGGGGTGGCGGTTACACGACCTCCGCCTTTAAGGCGGCGGTTACAAAACCGCCTCCCCGCTAGTGGTGGCGGCGGTTTTGTCTGCGTAATGCAAAAAGAACCTATTTTTGAGATTGTGTTTGTATTTTTAGCATTTCTACTTGTTTTTATGACTTTCTCAGCATTGCCTGGATGCTAACTTAGTTTGTTTTGTGTGTTTTTGGGTGTATGCAGAAAGAGAGGAGTACATCTGATGGAGCAGAGAGAGAGAGAGAGAGAGAGAGAGAGAGTGATTGGCTCTCAGGGGTACTAGATGCCCTCTCACAGGACGAGGAGGACACACTTCAGAGGGCTGGTATACTGCGCATATCGCATGTGCCCCATGTTGCACCATCTAGTCACATCCTTTGTGACTTATTCTCTTACTAGGGATGTAGATCGGAACACCTTCCAATTGCCAGGGGTCCGTGGCGAGTGGACCATTACATTGGAGGACGTCTACTACATTCTGGGGGTCCTGATTATTAGGAGGCGACTCACTTTGGAGACAGCAGGCTCACGGGCACAGATTGCACAGTGGGCGACTTATATGGGAGATGCAGCCATCTCCACAGGGGGCGAAGAAGGGGGTGAGAGTTTGATCCATTCCTTCTTTTCCTATCCGCATATTTCGATAGGACATCATGGGGATCCTTGCCTTGATTTCCTACTCCACCACAGGGCAGCTTATTGATAGAGTGGGACAAGTGGAGGTGCACCCCTTTGGCTGAGTTCCTCAGCAGTTTGGCCTTCCATATGTGGGTATGCTTCCCCCAGTGGCACCGGGCCATGATTAGTTCGCGAGGCCAGAGGGGCGCCTAGAGGCCAAGGTTGGATAGTGATTACTCCTAGCATTCCTATTGCAGCCAGGAGGATAGTTCGTGCTAGAGGGAGAGCCGGTGTGCCTCGGGCACCTTTTCTTCAGATACTGCGGGTCCTACTCATAGCAGCGATGACCCTATTGATATTGACTCCGAGTCTAAGGAGTTTATAGAGGGAGGGACAGAGGAGGAGACCGAGGATAACGATCCTAAGTGGCATGACACTCAGGATATCATGCAGAAGAGAGGGCTAAGTAGAGCACGAGAGAGGGACACTCTAGTTTAAGAGGAGCCACTCTCTCAGGGCCATGGTGGAGAGGATGAGTCGGGCCAGGGAAACATGTTGCTCCCGCCATGGAGCAGCCCTCGGTGAGCAAGTGGCATCTGCAGAGGTGCCGGCCCAGGGCCGACCCATCTTGGAGGCCTGGGGATCTCGAGTAAGTTACCCTTTCTCCCTTTTAATGTTTATTTGTAGGCTCTCCTTAGTTGTTATTTTGTATCTTTTAGTTTCTTGCTTAGTTTCTAATTCGTTTTCTCCTTTGTTTACAGAGACTGTTGATGAGTGGCGGGATTTGATCCACAGGGTATGTACCGATTCCCTGATGATCCCCATGGATAGGACCCGCACAGAGCTGTCTGTGGACGCTGGGGAGCCTTCAAAGACCGGTAGGCATACCGACGCGTTTTGCTCCCGTCTCGGCACGTGGCCGTGGATGGTGTCGACCCTCCGCACCGAGTTAGTGGGCTATAGGACGGTTGAGCGTCTTATGAGGAGCCATTCTCACGGTGAGACCGCGGCTGCTCCTAGGGATCCTGAGCCCTCCGTACATTCAGAGTGCCGGCGTAGCCGAGTCCTAGGCGTGGGCGTGCACCTTCGGAGGGGTCGCGTAGGGATTGAGAGGCCACTTGGCTCTCGTGTATTTTGTATTATATATTTATTTGTATATCACGGGCTCTTTGAGCGTTTTGACCATGTTTAGTGCATGATGGCACTTGTATATAAACGTTGATCATTTATATATATGCATTTGTTTTGGATCAAAATATTGGCACTCATGGTTTCTTTTCTATTTCCAGTTTCTTTGTATATACTACGATGTATGTTTATATGCTTTTTAGAATGTATGCAATGGAGAACAAATGATGCAAATGTTTGTTTTCTTTTGTATTTCATGATGCTGATATATGTAGATGTAATGTGATTTTGAATCTTAGTTTCTGTAAGCAATTTTGGATACCTCATGTTTGTTTTGCAAAGTGATGAATATAACCAAGATGATGAATGCAGATAAATTTTCCCCACTCCTAACTCCACGCAACTAGTAAGATGCGAGGTCTCTTCACCGAGAGCTAGAAAGGGCACAAGTTATGAGGTGTAGCTGAAATGATAGCGATGAAAGACAAACAAAGCTTTGGTGGAACCAAATAGGAAACTACAAGCTTACTCCACCCGAGTGACTTCATAGTTTATAATGAAACTTACTTTACGGTTTATCTAGACTTAGATCCATAGATGGCCACATAGTAGACAAAATCTGGGTTTTTAGGATTTTAACTCTCTTGGAATTTTGAACATCTGATTCATTCGTTTTTGACTCAAAGTTTGAATTGTTTGTTTATGACTTTTAACGTTTGCTTTGTCAAGAGGACCCCCTATACTTTGCCCCATGCTACTAGTAAGAAGCGTGGGTTTATCACCATGGACAAGGTATAGGCAAGTAAGGGAATTTCCATCCTTTCCCAACCCTACGTCACTAGTAAGAGACGCAAGCTCATCACCGAAGGTTGGTGGGGTAAGGAAATGTGTAAAATTAAAATTTTCTGTTTAATCACTTGTTGACTTGTTTTCTTGAGTAAAATGTCATTATGTGCTTATTTCCAAAGAGATATACATATGGGATAGATGTGACACCCTGAAGCTTCTAGAATAGACCATAGGTAAGGCACCTATCCTAAGAAGAAATCAAAGTGAGAATAAACTTGCAGATCTTGGTATGGTTACCGTTAAGACTTTGTCATGTCTGACTTTATTTGATAAAAGATTCTGAGATAATTTGATGATATCACGAAAATGGAGAGGTATGATTAGAAAGTTTATGCCAAAATCATCATGAGTTTGTAATGAATTACTTTGAGGATAGATTCCTTGATCACCATTTATGTAAGAAACAAGTGGAAAAAATGATCTTAATCTATATGAAGATGCAATGTAGATAATTATAAGTAGTGCTAGCCGCTTATGCATAGAACCGCTTGAGGTGAAGGGAATTGACTGTTTCGCCAAATTCCTCACCTTCTAGTGTACATAAGAGGTATGCACCATTTCCGTAGTCCTTCATGACTCGGTATGGGCCCAACCATTTGGGCCGGAATTTCCTTCCTTCGCCGCCTTCTTGTCGATCCGGCCGTGCCTAGCCTTAGAACTAGATCACCTTCATATATGTCGCGTTTATAGACCTTCTTGTTATATCACCAAAGACATTCGGGCTTAGCATAAGCTCTATGCCACTGTTCAACATCTAATCTAGTTTCATCTAGGCTTTCTAGTTGGGAAAGACGTGCTTCTCTTTAAGCGTCTTCATCCATAATCCCTTGTAGTGAAATGCGGAGACTGGGTATTTCGACCTCAAGTGGGAGAACTTCTTCTGCCCCAAATACTAGCGAGAAAGGAGTTACTCCCGTTAGTGTTCTTATTGAGGTTTGGTGGGCCCACAAGGCTGGATATAACTTCAAATGCCAATCTTGTTTGTTTTCTTTTACCGTTTTAAGGAGAATGGCTTTCAATGTCTTGTTTTTCGCTTCATCCTGTCCATTGGCTTGGGGGTAATACAAGGAAGCCGTATGATGGCTTATCTTAAATTTATTGCATAGTTCGTGAACCTATTCATTCTTAAAATAAGTTCCATTATCAGAGATAATGATTTGCGGGATACCGTACCTGTAAATGATTTGGTTCAAAATGAACTTGGCGATTACAGAACCAGATATAGTAGTAAGAGGCATAGCCGCTACCCATTTGGTAAAATATTCAGTGGCCGTGATTATAAAATTATGGCCATCTATGGATGAGGGAGAGAATTTCCCTATTAAGTCTAGACCCCATGTAGAAAAGGGCCATGGAGTAGCGATTGGTTGCAGAGCTTGTGCCGGCATGTGGATCTCATGGGAGAATTCTTGGCACTTATGACACTCCGCATAAAACTCTATTGCGTCATGTTCTAGAGTGGGCCAGAAATAGCCCATTCGATGTATTTTTTGAGCGGTGGCATGGCCACCGAAGTGGCCTCCACATATTCCACTGTGAGATTCATGGAGAATCTTCTTGGATTCTTCCGTGTCGACACATCTTAGGAGCATTCCATCGAATGCTTTTCGGTAGAGCACTTGCTCTATAATGACGTATTTAGCTACGATAATGTGTAACCGCCTTCTTTGTTGTGGTGTAAATCCTTCGGGTATGTATGGTCCATGATATAATCAATGATATCTCATGTACCAAAGGCACTCGAGATAGAGGGTCGTCGAGGTTTCGATGTAGCATACGCACTCATCTGGAAAGTCTAAATCTACTAAATCACCTCCGTTTAATGGGTTGTCACCAACCAATCTGTGATGATTTGTCCTTTAACCGACTTTTGATTTACAAATGTTAATTTGAATTCTCCCATTAAGGTTATAAAACGTCCAAATTTTTTAGACAAGGACCCTTGTGTGAGGAAAGTTCGTAAATGGTCCGTTTTTACCATGACCCTTGTTTCTTGGTTTAGCATATAATGTCTTAGGCATTTAGTAGCAAAGACTATGGCAAGGCATTCTCGTTCTGCCTGTGTATAGTGTGTTTCATAGTCGAGCAACGCATTCAGCTGATGAAATAAATCACACGTTCCTTCTTGTCATCGTCCTCTTGGGCCAACATACAAGCTAACGAGACATTGGTAGCTCGTGAATATAAGATTAACGGTGATCTAGCTTTGGTGGCATTAGCATAGGTGGCGATAATAGGAAACGCTTAACTGCATCAAAGGCTTCATTACAGTCTTTGGTCCAATCAATGCTATAGTCTTTCTTGAGTAAATTGTTGATTGGATGAATGGCGAAGCTTAAGTTTGGGATAAATCTCCGGATTGCACCCAGTTTTCTGAGAAATGATCTGATTCCAGATTCATTCGAAGGTGGGACCATTTCAAGGACAGCCTGAATTTTAGTTGGATCAACATCTATCCCTCGTGACGATATGATGTAACCTAGGAGTTTTCCTCCTGTTACACCAAAGACACATTTCTCTAGATTTAGTGTGACTCCGTATTCTATTAGGCATGAAAGAATGACGCAGAGTACTTCCGGATGGTCACAACGCTTCTTGGCCTTAGCCAATAAGTCATCTACGTAGGATTCCATGATTTTATGAATTAAATCGTGGAATATATATGTCATAGCTCACTGGTAGGTAGCACCAGCGTTCTTGAGACCGAATGGCATAACAACGTAGCAATAGGTTCCCCAAGGAGTTATAAATGTAGTTTTAGCTTGATCTTGCTCAAATATTTTGATTTGATTGTATCCCGAGAATCCATCCATGAGAGACAAAAGTTCAAATCCAGTTGTTGCATCAACAATGACATCTATGGATGGTAATGGGAAGTCGTCCTTAGGACATGCTTTGTTGATGTCTCAAAAATCTATGCAGATGCATATCTTTCCATTCTTCTTGAGAACGGGAATGATGTTTGATACCCATTGGGAGTAGTCGACTGGCTTGATAAATCCTACTTGGAGGAGTTTCATTACCTCTTCCTTTACCATGAGAGCTACCTTGGGCTTTATGGGTCTTGATTTTTGTTTAACTCGGCTTTGCATCTGATTTAGTGATTTGAGGTTGTGCACCGCAATGTGGGGTGCAACTCCTGTCATCTCCTTATAATTAAATGCAAACACCTTCTGATGTTCTTTGAGGATCTGAGTATGTATTTCTACTTCTTCTAGGGTTAACGAGGATCCTAGTTTTAATATTCTCGGTTCATCTTCTGTCCCGATGTTGACATTGATTGTTTCTTCGATCAAAGAGGCGTTACCCTCTTCAAACTCAGGTGGTGCTGGAGGTAAATCCAAATCATCCCCATTTTCTACTGCGTATATGCTAGGTTACATTTGTGAGGGAAGATCCATCACGGGATTTCCGAAGTAGGAAGACGAATGTGGAATTAAGGATAAATCTAGCATATGATAGGAGAGATGTAGTGCTGCATAGGTGTTTAAGTAATCCAAAGTAGCTGCATCACTATCAATACGGTCTAGGATGCTTGAAAGGGGATTTGTCATTGTTTTTATCAATGGTTCATCACGAATGGACACCGTGAACTGGGTATCTTCTAACTCATTGCTTGGAGTAAAACGTGATGCTGAAGTTGCTATTTAATCGGTGAGAAGATTTTTCTCTCATGGGATCACTTCAATGGATATGAAGTTAAACGCCTTGCTTAAATCTAATACGGCTTCTTTGTAAAGCTGTAAATGTTCGGCTTTGGTTTCGTATACTTCGGAAACCTGGTTTGTCACTAATTATGAGTTTCCTAAGACTCTGATGTTATCAATACCAATTCTTTTGGCTAAGGTGAGGCCAAGGAGGAGGGCTTCATACTCAACGCTGTTGTTTGTGCATTCAAAGTTTAGCTTAAAGGCAAATGGTAGGACTTTCTCTTCGGGTGAAGTAAGAATTATACCTGCCCCCGCTCCATAATCGGCATTTAGCTCCATCGAAATGGAGAGTCCAATATTTAGCTGGGAGTATAGATGTTGGGATATCTGCTGTGTTTGCGCACTCAACTTCTACCATGCAGAGGTCCTCTGCTGGAAGGGAACCAACACCTAGGGAATATCCTATGCCTACTGAATCAAATGGTAAGAACATTGGTGAATCTTGTTCTATTAACTCAACAATTTTTGCAGTAGTCCCTAATGATACCGTTTCTATAGCCTTATCTTTGGGGGTTGGGGTTGTTTTGGCTATGCTGATAGTTTCAAGATCCGTTGTAGGTACCAACTTTTCCTCTGGTTTTGGGTCAGTGGGTTTATTGAGTTGGTTTGTTGGAAGTTCAAATTCTGAGTGCACACCTGGTCTTTTCTTTAAATCAGCTAGGTGCAAATCGAAAGGTTTTGGATCACCTTTGGCTACAAATACCTTTCCTAGATGTAAGAATCTTACTTCTTGAAATAACGTAGAAGGGATTGCCTTCATTCGGTGTATCCATGGTCGGCCGAGTATCATATTATAATTAGTTTCCCGATCTATAATATAAAACTCACCAAGATTGTTCTGGGTCCTAAAGTGACCGGCAAAGATTATAGTTCCTATCGAAGTGGCTTTAAGGCTATCATAGCCTCGTAATGTATTTCGAGTGGTGGAACAATTTGTTTCCCCATATCCTAGTTTTTGGAGGAAAGAGAAAGGGACTATGTTAACTACGGCCCCATCACAACCATTGCTCATTTTACATAGTTATTATAAACCCGTACTTGTAAGTGTAAGGTAAGGCGGATCACCTCGGCGTGCGATCTCAAAGATATGTAGGCATTTTACTTATTTCAAATATGAATTTGACATCCTTGTCCTGCTGGCCCAGAGGGTGGATATCAAAATCTACGTGATTTACTTGTGTTTCAGAGGGTGAGTGATGTTAATTAGATGACCTAGACCTAATGCTTCGAAAAGAGCAACTCGTGAGTAGGAGAGTTCTTTAGTAAATCCAAAAATTAAATGTGTGAGAAGGTCTTTGTTAGGTCACTAATTAAATCATAGGCACCCACGGGTTTTTCTACTATTTGTTGACTCTTATCCGTTTCTGGCAGATGACTTGGGCTTGATTGAGAGAAATATTCTCGTGTTCTCTTATAGCTTCGATAGGTAGTTCAACGTCTAATTCTACCAAACTGACTATCTTGGGTCTCGGTTGACTTCCTAACTGTGGCGCAACTGATGGATTTAGTGAAGTCGAGGCTTCATGATCATTATTTCCCGTCATTGCACTTTTGTTTGTTCCAGTTGGATTTAGCCTGTTGCTATCATGATTTGGGAGTGGATCGTTAAAGATCTTGAGGGGAGCATTCTGAGGGGAAACTGCCCCTGTGAGCGTATTTGGTGGTGGTGACACGGGATTTGCCAAAAACAAATCTGTGAAGAACTATCTTTGTTCTTCTCTCGCAAACGTTGCATGAATTTATTGTAGTCATGTCACGTTCTAAGATCATGACCCCAAATTTTGTGGAAACCACAATAATAATTGGGATTGTAATTCCCATTTTGTTGGTATGGTGTATATTGTGGCCTAAAATTCTGATCAAACTGTTGCCTATTAGAATTAAAATTTTACGTTTGTTTCTGGCTTTCATTTTGATAACCAAATGAGTTTTGGCTTGGCCCTTGTATAGGATTTCTCCGTTGTTGTTGTTGTTGTGGATGGTTAAAATCCACTGTATTGATTGTCGGGGTGAAGTTGTTGTTTCGTTGGTTGTTTGTTTGTGATGGAGTATTGACAACATTTACCTTCTTGGGCTGGTCGGTTACTCCATCCGTTGTTACACCACGATTTTTGTTAAGGATTTTAGGTCCTTGATTGACATTCATGGTAGTTGTAGTGTTCTCGCCGGGAGGTGATTAACATCCCGCTTTGCTCCATACGTATTACGACCACTATCTATCGCTGCTTGATCTATTCGAAGAGCGCTCTCAAGTACTTCGTCGTAAGTTCTTAAGCGGAACTTCTGACTTCTTCCTTCACCTCTCTCGCGAGAAAATGAAGGAATAAATCACATAGTTCCATTTGATCCATGTTTGGAGCACTTGTTGAAGAATAAAGAACTCGTACGCTATCTCTCGGATGAAATGGGCGATGATTCGTTGTGTTCTTGTTTGATGTGCAAGAATTCCCGATTCCTGTTTCTCAACAGCTTTGTTCATGTCAAATGCCTTAATGAACTCGATACGAGTTGCTTAAATGAATGGATGGAGGCTTCTGTATTCTATAATACCAATCGAGAGCAATGCCTTCCAAGGTTTTGGGGAATATTTTAGCAACAACCCCATCCCAAGGGAGTAATTCACGTATGGTCAGTAGCGTAAGCTTTGATATGCACGTTTGGATCTCCCTCACCTTTGTACTTGGGTAAATCAAGAAGGGGTCTTGGAAGCATGACGCTTCATATGGCAAAGTCTAAGGGCTCTTTCGATATTCCTCAATAATTCCCTATCACATAGGTTTCGACCATTGATGGTGGTTGCTGAGGGAGTGATGGTGGGATGGGTTGTTGATATGGCGCAGCGTATGCATTAGTAGGGGCATAGGGAAGTCCCTGTGTTTGAGCCAAAATGCCGAGAGAGGAGAACATATCTCCTTGTGGTGATTTGGAGTACATGTTTAAGTATGACGGGGTATTGTCTAGTAATGGATTGTTTGATACTAGACCGGGAGGAATAGTGTTAGAGATGATGGGCCTTGTTGGTGTTTGTTGTGGATACTGAGGAGGCATGCCTAACATGCCTACTCCTGTGAGGATATCTACTTGGCCAGGGTGGTATGGAGGATTAGAACTTCCTGCTTGCATGAACTGAGAATTTTGACTTGCTTGAGCAAGTTCTAACCCTCTCACTTTTTCTACTAACGTTGAAATGACTTCATTTGGTGAAGTCACGGTGCTTTTCCTTAGCGGCGTTTTTGTATACCCTGGTGTTGTATAGGCATGTGATATCCTGCTATGAACTGATCGCTATCTTGCCAAGTTTCTCCGAGAGTATTTCCTATATGTAGTGGCATAGAGGTATTTTCTTGAAAAGAGACCTCGGGTTGTATTTGTAAACCTCCTATAGATGGGTACATACCCCAAGAGCGTTGTTCACTTCTAGGATAATGTATTGACTGTTCATTATCTAAGACTAGGTATGGGTCAGATTGTCTACTAATTTGTGGTCTAAGTAGCATCTGAGGAGATGAACCAGATTCTCTGGTAAACGTCATATTGTTCGAGCCTGAAGGCTTTGTTTGTTGCGTTCGAGGGGGTTGATCTAACTCCTCAGTTTGAAAAGATGAATTATATCTGATTCTTGGGGTTTGTGTTGACAACTGATTAGTTGAATAGTTGTCACCCCATACTGAGAGCGAGGGTGATGATTGCCTATTTTGTTGGGCGTAGTATGCCTCAAGACCCAAGAGGGGTCTGCCATATGCATCGAATCCTGACATATTCGGGGGGTATATGAATACCCGCAAAATAATGGGAAGGAGCGAAGGTGATTTGTGAAAGGCTAAAGAGGTAGAGAAGATGAAAAGTAAACTAAACTCGGAAGAACACGTGATACTATGACTCCGAACGAGAAAGTAGGAAGTTTATGTCAGCTTCACGAATTTTGTTTGTTTCACGTCGGGTTCACCAATTTTGTCCATCGGAAAAGTGAAAACGAGTGTGGTAATCTACAGTAACTCTTCCACGCACGTACCCGACCTCCCGAGGTTGTCTTTGAGACAGCCGGTGGGGATAGAATATGTGTGGGATGTAAACGAACTAGTTAGGCAATCTAATGTCTTCGACACACACTAATGGAATTTGCAAATCTAAGGCAAAGAAGGCCCTTCTAACTTGGATGGTGTGATAGATTGATCGGAAGGATGACTGCTCAAGGCTCCAATCAATATCAAGTTCTCGCATGATTCAATCTATGGGTTGTGGAATACATGGAAAATGACCGGGATAGTTTCGTGTATATCTCCGTATAAGGTCATATGGTGGGTAGTGAATACAATTGACTCTACGGATGATTCTCCTGCCTAGTCCAGCAATTCTCTAACTTTTTTAGCCGCTATATCTAGTAAGGATAGTTGTTCGATCATGATGGGTGGAAGTGGAGTGGATGGAATACTAGTGTGCGTAGGCCGTTGTCTATATCTGATTGACTTATGGATTCGTTAGGTTGCGGGATTTGTGGATCACAACCATAGACTCTAGGTTGTTGCGGTCCTGTTATGGTCATATATGAAATCAAGTCCTAATTCCTAGTATCCAGTAATCGTATGCTTTCTCAACTTCTATGTTTAGGACCAATGACCGCATCGATCTTCTCGTAATATCTCACAGTGTTCGTTCGGCAACCTGGATCCTTAAACTAGTATCTATGTCTGTGAGAGTGTCTCCTGCACCTGGTTATGGGACCAAAGGATCACAACCAAAGGTTTGTTCTCTTTCGAACCCTTCTACAGTCATGTGAATGTTTTTCCTAGGGCAATATGTAGTTTGGTTGATTTGACAAAACGTGTGTGCTTGGTCGTCTTCTATATTTAACCCTCTCAACTGAGAGCTGATCAGTCGTAAATCTGTTGTTGTTTGGAAGACTTGTATTCTAAGGTTCTAGTCTATGTCAACTATTGCTGTGACGAGGTTGGGCTGAGGCATGATTGGTTCAAATACGTATTCCCTGGGCTCCCTAGGTCCCGTGATTGTCATATAAAACAAAATATAAATCTAACTCGCAACAAAGTAATTTTTGACTATCTAAAGCATATATAACTTCTTTTTTTGTATTTAACTTTCTAAGAAGAAAAGTAGCTATTTAAACGTATCTAGAAATAACAACTAAATAACAATTTAAAACAAACAAAATAACCAAGTGTAGTTATTTGTCTGTGCAATTTGTAGATTTATTCTAAATAATGAAATAACTTGTTTGATCTATTTGTGTAATTTCTCGATCCTACCTTAGAAGTGAGGAGTGAATAAGAGTTTCTAGAAACTATCAATCCCCACACTTCCCCGACAATACCGAGAATAGAATTTACTGAATGAAGCAATTAAATACTTTATTTGATATGATTCTAACTAGAACTTTGAAAGTTAAAACTTGGATTCTACTGAGAAGTGGCGAATCTGATGGTGTGTGTGATCTTGTCCCCTCAGTGTGATCTCCTCATTCTTTCGTGTTCACGTGGATCCAGAAAAGTGTGTAATGCTAGCATCGATGGCAAGTAGATATTGGGACAACGATAGCTCGAATGCAGATCGAATGGAATGCAAGTAGGAGAGGGATAGCGCAAGAGTACAGAGCTTGGATGATGTAATTCCTAGCGGGATTTACTGCAATTCATAAAACATAAAGCATCCGTAACTCCGAAACTATCCTGTTTGAAGAGAAAAACCTGCAACTTTAATGGCTTCCTAAGCTATTCTACTCTAATGGATTGGATAAAACAACAACACCATTTGCACAAGCTGGATATGTGGCTTACCAACAGTTGAACAATGCTAACTAGACATATAATGAACTAAACCAAGCACTCTAAGCAAAATGAAAGCTAAGTCTAGTGCAAAGAGAAATTCAGAGACAAACTTCAGGGCCATTTGCTTGAGCACAAGCCACTTATTTATAGCTTTCAATCACCCAAAAAATCAAAACCAAATTGAACTCTAAAACTATAAACAATGGCCAAACACTATTCCAGGGGACCAAAAACATAAATGCAAGCCCAATTCGGCAAGGAAAATCTAGTGAAACATTGATATTTATGTGAGTCACATCAAAACACTTTCTGAAAACGCGTAAAGGACCGCCGCTCTGAGCAGGGTGGCGGTTTCGTCACTGAAGAGAAAAAGGACAATAAAAGAGAGGAAAAAGGAAAAACAAAGGATGCGGGGGCTAAGTGGGGCATGCGGGATGTTAACACACACTCGGAGAGATTTTTCCGATCCCGAACACCTTATGAGGAGACCTGTATCATCGTTGGGGCACTTGTTACACCGCTCGGGCAAAGATCAAAGATCTTACAATTTTGGGTAAGTACAATCACATATAATTCCTTAATGATTTTTTAATGATCCAAAAATCACAGATCACTGCTTCCTTGATTCTCAAGTAAAGTCATGTATTCCCTCATACAAAGTGAGCATAAAATGGCTTAATGGGAAACTACTAGTTTGTACAAAGAACCATTTCACTTCATCTCACATGGAGTGCATGATCATAAGATGTATTTAATTTATTTTGAAACCTATATACTTCTATTACTCCATTATTGGAAGAATTTGGTTTCATTCCTCATTCACCATCACTCGTTATAATGGTGATAGAATTATGGTCATGGTTGTGTGAGAAAAATGCACCAAATTATCCCCATGAGAATTTTTGTTTATAAATATATGGTAGTGTCTCAAAATTTACAAGTGTTGTATCAATGAGGGAAATAATATTTCAATGCTATTGGTGGTATACCTATCAATTCTTCATCACTCCTCTTCTTGGTGTGTCTAAATAGTGTTGCATAGGTTCGTCATTTCAAGAGTTTTCGAAGGGGATTTTTTTTCAAAGGATCTTCATTGGAGCTCTTCACTAGTGCATCATAATGGAGGGTCATCATAGATCAAGACTTAATATTCATCATCATTAGAGTTGATCTCCATCAAGGGTGGAGGCACATTCATCCATGCTTTGGAGCATATTTTCTCTCCTCTCTTCATTCTTTTCTTCTTCTCCCCTTTCTAATTCCTCATTGTATGTAATCATGACTTTTTTCCTATTTACATAAGTAATGATAAAATATTTGTAAAACGTAAAAGTACTCTCTTAAATTATAAGAGAGTTAATTAATTTTTCTTTTCTAATCTAAATTTAAAAGTCACAAGTGATGGGACATGAAGAGTCATGTGGGGGTAGATGAAACATTGCATTGTAAAGCTATAAATTGAGATAGCCTTCTCATTTCAAAGGTTGGTTATTCTTGTTTAATAATGCCCTTATTCTTTCTAGGAACAAGTGATCAAATTCCTTTATCTCCTTTGTTTGTTTTTTGTCTCCATCTCAACTACACTCCATGAGTATGTACTTATTAAATGTTATGCACCCATAATTTGTGTTATTTGTATCATGTTCCTTGTTCTATGAAAATAAAATCTTCTCATTGAAATCATGGATGTATTCTAGTTTTAATAAATAAACTCTACTGTGTTATTTATTGTGTAAAACCCTCTCACTATTCTCTTCACACCTCTCTCTCAAGATATTTCCTCCCTTGTAGTATCTACAAGCATTTTTCCATAGGTGTAGGGAAGTACCCTGTGTGATCCCCAGTCGAAAGACCACCCCAGTTATTAGAATAGTGTACATAATTTCTCTATTTTCAATAAATGGAGCTTCCTATTTAAGAATATGGACTTAGTTCCACACTAGTTGTGAGAGATCTCTATTTTCCCATGTGAAAAATTATTTTTCCAACAGTTTTTGGTGAATCCTTTGGAGATATATCTACCCTTGTGAACCTATAAAGATATCTAGAAAATATAAGAAAAAGATATATTACTAAAAATAATAGTTTTTAAAGAAAAATTAGTTTTTGAAGGTGAATCCATCAAGGAATGAATCCATGTCATGTTCATTTCCCACATCACAATGATGAAGTTTTGAGATTGGTGTTCAAAACCAATGAGTGAAAACAATCATGAAGAATAAGATGACCACCAAGACCTATAAATTTTTTATCAACTATTTGTCTCGACCAACTCTTGCAAGGGTAAGGATTCAGGAAAAATGAAGAGGTATCTTGCTTCAAACAAAAATATGCAATCAACCAAGGGAAATAAGGTTAGTGGCATTTCTGTAGTAGTCATGAAAAGAATGTCTAGAATGGAGAAAATTGTTGTCTGTGAAGATCCTATCATCAAATCTTGGTGGCTTCAATTCAAGTGGATTGCTACTAAAGGAAAGAAAATGGGACTTGCACCTATTGATGATCATGAATCCAAGAGCTTAATGAGGAAGATGTAGAAGAGATACAAGATGCTATATGAAAATAATGAAGATGAAGAATCTCCTAAAGGTAATGTTTTTAACTTCACACAATTGACTAAGAAACTCAAAGCATTATCTTTTGTCTCCCTTCCTCTAGATGATTTTATTGCATATGAAGATGAGGAAATGAAAACCTTGAAAAGAGAGTTCATGCAAAGAATTTTGAGAATTGCAGAAGGAAATTATGATCCCCAAATCAACCTTGAAATTATGAATTATGTTGAGGCTATGAAAGAAATATATGAGCATCTTGAAGCACTTCATAATGGTGAAAAATAAGAAACTCATATTTCAAAAGAAGATCATGATGATTGTCCATATTATGAGGTGTTTATTCCTGAAATATTCTTGTGCACTTCTCATGAATGCTTTGTCCTTGAACCTTCGATGAGAGTAAAATTGGCACCTTGGAGGATGATAAAGAAATCATGATATTTGAGCCTCCATTCATAAATTCATTTTGGCTTGAGGCACATCCCTTTGGAGAAACAATGTATATGAAGATTCTTGTTCTATGACAGATGAACCATTGCTTTCCAAGAACTCCACCAACCATGAAGATATTTAAGAAATCAATTCTCTATCCCGAACTAAAGATATTCAAGAAGATGACTAGTGATGAGATGGAAAATATCAAAGAATAAAACTTCCTTCCGATATAATCATGGATGAGGAAATTGAACAAGACCTCTCTCGAGGAGTGGATATCCTTATCTTCACCAAAAGAGTGTAATGTTGATCACCATACCAAGTATGGATCTTTTAATTTTCCTTGTGAACAATAAAAATATATAAGAAATGATTTACTAATGCTTATTTCACTAAATCGGGACATATTCCAATAAATATAGACTCTAGTGTTTAAAGTATTGGAAGAAATCCATCTCCATTTTTACGTATATTGGATTCTAGTTTTATCTATATTGATTCCATTAGTAGCAATATTATATTTCAATATTGTCATTATTGGAATTATTCTAGTTCCAATTTCACTATTATTGGATTCTAATATTACTATTATTGGAATCTAGTTTCACCATTTTTTAGATTTTCAATGTTGAGAGTATGTAAGGATAGCAAATGCTAACAATTATAAGGCATGAGCCAATTAAAATTCATGATCGAACATTAACTATTATTTGTTGAGCTTGTTGTTTTAAGGTGAGCAGTTGCTAACTATTATAAATCATGAGCCTTGATGTAAGGTGAGAGGTCACTAACTCTTATAAGTCATGAGCCTTGATCTAAGGTGCAGATGCTAATTCTTATAGGTCATGAGCCCATTGTAATAAATGAAAAGTTAAAAATCCTCGATGTAAGGTTAGCTACCGGTAACTATTATAAGTCATGATCTCATTGTATTTAAGTGTGAACCCCACACTTTGAAAGTCTGATCCTTGTTATCTAAAAGTGTAGGGCTCACACTTTTAAATTTTGAGAACCTTGCAGTATTGAAGTGTAAGCCCCATTCTCTTGAAATTATGAGAGCCCCTCACTTTCTAAGTTTGAGCCCCGTGTTGGTGCCATTTTTGAGTTTGCACCATTTTGCCCTAAATTTTCCTTTGGTTTACATGCTCTCAATAGTTTTTTCTCTCAAATTAGTGATATAAAACTTTTCCCTCTTACTTGGATGCTTCAAAATGCTCACAAACTTGTTGAATTTCCCCAATTTGAAAAAAAAAAATGCATGTGTGCCATGTTTTGTGCCCCAATTTTCAAAATCTTCGTGCTCGCCATTTTTCCTTTTTCCCCGATCATGGAAGTTTAAAATTGATTGATTTTCACTTGTATTCCATTGAAAATCCAATTCCATGATAGAAAATGATTTAAAAAAATGTTTCATTTGGTTCAATTTTGAGAAATTTGTCATCCTTAGTGAAAAAATCAAATTCTAGGGCATCCCTAGCTTTTTCTATGTTTTGACGGTCATACGAACATCATTTTCTCGTCAATTTCTTCTTCAGCATTCATTGGAAATTTATGTGTTTTTTAATGGTCATATAGGCATCCTTTGCCTATCAAATTTTAGCTCAAAAATCTTCTCCTACGTGGCCGTTTGTGATTGGACAAGGTTTAGAGGGTCTGCTCGAGCAACTTAGCATTTTTATGTTTTTTGGCAAAATGTCTTAATTATCCCCGCAAGTTTGCATGCCCTCAGCCCAATCGTAGGGTGACACATGGTAGTTGGAAAATTCAAAACAGTGGAGGGGTGGAGCTGTGGAGGCATGGTGGAAAATTTTCCTTTGGTGAAAAGGAGTTAAAATATGAAATGAGAGCACAAGCCCTCGACGAATCACACAAAGGTGGTCACATGTCACGTTTGCATCAAAGGAGGGGGATGTGGATTGTGGAAGACTTAGAGATTTTTGTCTTTTTGGAAAAAGATATGAAAATGCAGGAATGAGCTGAAACCCCGCAGTGAATCACAGAGAGACACGTGGTAGGGTCGAGGCGGAACTTCGGGCCTCGGGAAACTTGAGATTTTTTCCCATTTTGGCATAAAGGGTTAAAATTGCAAAATGAGGCCACAACTCCATCAATGGTCACGATTGAGCCATGTGTATGGCTCAGATCAAAAGAAGGGATTCTAGAGCATCGGGTCTTTGTGGGAAATTTAGATTTTATCCTATAAAGGTAAGAAATCAAAAGGAGGAACACAAGCCCACTACCAATCAGTGACCGACATGTGTCTAGGACATAATCGAAGGTGTGGGTCCATGGGGATAATTTTGAAAAATTTCCTTTTTCCAAAAAAGGTGGAAATGTGTAGAAACGATCCGTGACTCCAATGGGGCCCACTTTTAGACACGTGTTAGGTCCATTTTCATTGGGCGGAAGGGCGGAGAGAAATGTCAAATTTTTACATTTTTCCAAAATTGTTAAAATGTCAAAAAGTGATGTCAAGCCCATTTCCAATCACATTGTGACACGTGGAGGAATCGAGATTAAAGGAGATCAACGATAATTGTGCATTTTTCAGTTTGGCCACCATTTAAGCTCCAGGAAGTGTGGAAATACATTTTTTACATTGATTTTGATCAATTTTTTCACAAATTTCTATCATTTGTGCCTGCAAGGACCAATGCAATCAGTTTAGAGGATCAATTTGCATATCAAAGATGTTTTTGAAATGAATTTTAGCCCTAACTCGTCCAAAATGTGAAATATCGATCCAAAAGTTACAGAGTCAAATTTTGGAGGGAAATGAATGAAATAATGAAGGGAAGGGGGTCTACATGCTTTAAAGATGAAAAATGTGCCTCCACAATGGATAATGATGCAAATTTTGCAATGATTCATCTCTTTTAGAGACAATGCAACTTTTTGGATGTGTTCTGTTAAACGCCCTTGTCTGTGAATCATGAGGAATTTTTTTAACAAATTTGATCCTTTGGAATTTTCTTTTCTTGGGATAGAAGGCTCAAGGAGATTGAAATTATATATTGCATGAATTTGTCATGCAAAGGGTTGGAAGAGTTTAAAAAAGCCTGGAAAACTAAAAATTTCACGGGAAAATCTGGGAAGAAGCCCATTCTCTGAGAAACCACCTAAGAACCACTTCTAATTCCTTTTTGCATTATATTTGTATCATGTTGAGTTGGTTTCAATTGTAAAGCCATCAACAAGCTTTGAGATTGTTTTTGAAACATTCCCCTGCTAATAAATTTGATCATTTCGGATTATTTTGTGTTGTCTCTTGGCAAAATTTGCATACACTTATGTTTCATAATGTTTTCAATTTGTGTTTCTTACTCCTATTGTAGTCTTGTGTTTAAAATCTCTCTTGATCATACATGGTCTCATTTCTTTTGATTAGTTTAATGGAATTTACAATCTCACATTCAAGAGCTTTCATCCGATAAAGAGATAAAAAAATTTATAATCATTTTACTTTCCTTGATTTCGTAGATTGTTTGTAAACCTTTGGGTGCACCTTAGGTCATGATTATATAGTGATTGCTAAATGCTTCATTGGTTCATTCTAACTCAAGAATTTGTGATAGATGATCAAAGATTGTGCGGAAAAGTATAGATCTGGGCCTCCATTTAATGCACATATCCTGGTTGAAGGGATGATTAACCATTTTGATACTTTCTGCTGTTAATTTTCTCCATATTTTGTTGAAATCCTCAAAGAGTCTAGCAGACCTTTGTTTTTCTTATCTAAACTCCCACCCAAAATCATTCAAAAACTAATCCTACCCTGTTTTACCTCTGTTTTGACTCAGTATACCCACATAAGATCAAAATCCATTTGCTAAAGTATGTAGAACATATTAGGATTTCAAAATGTCTTCAATAACCCTTACCTTACATTGAAAGTATCTCCATAATTTGGAAGTGACAACTTGTGAAAGTCAGATTTGGAGTTTTGATCATATATTCCCAAGGCCCTTTTCATACTATATGCACAAATTGAGGGATATCTTCATCTCCTTCACTGTTTGAAGGTTACAAAATAGGTTATCTTACCTTGGTCAAAAGGCACAACCTCAAATAGTTAGGACAAGATCAAGTCCTATTTGAGTGCTATCCATATCTCCACAAATCTGAGTGCTAGTTAGATCACATCCCCGGCTACAAAATGACATACATCATGATCTATCTATCTTCAAGCTTCATGTCATATCTTTGATGCTACTCAAACTGAAAAGGAGAACAAATTTGGGTACCAACACTAGTGGCACCATTTCGGGGACATTCTTAGTTCAATTTGATCCATGTTCATACATTTTTGAAATATTTGAATGCATATCAAAACCTGGTAATGTCTCTTGTAATTTCTATATGCAAATATATTGTTAAAGCATCATTCTATACTCAGATTTGCAAGGTGTATGCAAAGGTTTCAAATTATGTTTACAATTTTATCAATTTCCAGTAGTAGTTGCACTTCATTTGCATTTGTGGTTGATAGATTCAAGAAAATGAAGGTCTAATCTATAACGTTTGGCAAGATTTTTAATGCTGATAGGTATTTGACAGAGTATTTTAGTGCATTTGCACAACTAGGGTGAAAATCCTTAGTGGTGACTCCATGCTGATTTGATCTTGATAAATACCAGTGTCTTAGCTTTCTGTCATTTATTTTTGTGTTGCTAATCTCTAAAACAATGGAAGGATGAAGATCTCTCTTCAGAGGGACCCAAGTAGAAAGTTATTTCAAGAATTGGGAAAAACAGCTTTTAGAGGAAAGAAAAGTTTGGAAGGTTGTTGAAGGTCAGAAATCAAGCAAAGGTATATCCATTAGTAAGAGAGATCAACCTTTAATAAAGGATTATCACTCTTCTTCCAATGATTCTAATTCAAGCAATATTCTCATAAAATTGTTTGCTTCAACTAGTGAAGGTCCTTCTACTGTACCTGGTGAGTTCCTTCTTCAATCTACACTGTGTGTTTCAATTCTAGTAAAACTTTCCCGTAAAATCAGCACCTAGAGAATACCAATCTTGTGAACCACATTCTTGAGTCCCAAATACCTCACACTCCTCATCAACTTGTGTCACCCCCAAGATCACCTCCACCTAGGCCTCCATTTATGGTCAATACCTTTGGCCCAATAAATTTTAGGGGAATGGCTGGTTATCCTAATGTTGTCCCTCAAGATGTCAGAAATATATTGCCAAAGTTCCAAAGGAACAATGCTATAACAAGTGATCAGCATTTGAAACTCTTTATTAATATGATGGAGGAATTTGAGATTAAGCATGAAGATGTGTATATTAAATTGTTCATTCATACACTAGAAGAGCATGCAAGGGATTAGTACAAGGATTTGCATGATAATTCTATTGACTCTTAAACTGAAATGAACAATGTATTTAGATTACAATATGGTGATAAGACTAATCCTAGGTTTCTCTTGTTTGAGTTTGAAAATATCAAGAAGAACCCTAATGAATCAGTTCATGACTTCAACACAAGGTTTAACAAAACTTTGAGAAGGCTTCCTATTAATCTGAGGCCTTGTGATCAATCTTGTTTAATCAAATATGCAGATGCATTTGATAAGAAGGAAGCCTACTACTTAAGAGACAAAAACCCTACTAATTTGAGGTAGGCCTTCACCATGGCACTGCAGATTGAAAACAATATCAAAGCAATTGGGAAACCTCTCAAGAGAGATGGTGTAAAGTTAATAAACCCTGAAAAACCTCAAGCAAGAAAGAGTGTAGACTTGGAGGAAGTGGTGAAAAATTTGGCAGGGGTTGTCAAAGAGATTTCTTACAAGTTGGCAACAGATGAGAAGGGAATTTGGAAGACTTCACAAGGTCAGCAAAAAGAAAAAAACCATGATAGATTTTCCAATCATCTTAGGGGTGATCAAAGATATAATGATAGAGGGAAAGGACCCATGGGGTCTATAAATGAGACATCCTCAAGCACGTGAAGGAAGAGTGTTACCTAATCCCTAACTGCTAGGGTTACTCTTGCTATTGAGGAAGTTTTTGATATTGATTGGTGTGATAAGTGTTTTCTACCCCATCCTCCATGTGAAATGGACTAGTAAGATGGTGAAGCTAATAATGATGATGATATTTGTATGGTGGGCTGTTCTTTAGGCTCACAAGAAGGAGCAACATTAACTAGCTAATAAGTGCAAGGAAAGATGCAACCTTTTAGGATTGCATAAAATGGGTACAAATCCTTCTTCCCTCTCATACTCTTGAAGTTGATGTAGTGCAAGCTTTTGAAATTCCTAACAATGGCTTTGAATACTTAAGAGCTTTGATGATCAAGAAGTATGATAGAGGTATGCCTTCAGAGGAAGATAGACAATTGTTAATGAATGTTGTTGTGGCTCAAGAGAAAGAGTATAACACTAGGAGAAAGGTTGTTAAGGGAGTTAGGCCTCAAGCCAAACCTAAAACACCCTTTCTTACAAGTATTCCCAAAGAATATCCTAGAAGAGAAACACCACCAAAATCTCTGTTGTCCCAAGCAAAAATTACAGTCCTCCTCATGACCAAACTGCCAAGAATCCCTTGCCATCCAATGAATTTGCTTGCCTTCATTCCAATGTTGCCTTGCCAAAGAATGTTCCCTATGACATAGCCCAAGTATTAAGCCAAATCAAAGTGAGTGTTTCAAGCATTGAGTTACTTAGGATTCCTGAGCACAAGAAGAGAGCATTTGCGTACCTAGGTTTGAAAGAAGAAAAGAGTACTCCAAGAAGAAATGTAAACATAGTTGAAACTCCTCCTCAGATCATTTTAGACCTTGAAACACCACCAACATTAGAGGATCTTCGAAAAAAACCTGAGGTATACTTGGGGACATCCTTGGTTGATTCCTAATTGAATGTTGATCCATTCTTTACAACTTTGATCATAAAGGATAAACTACTTCACAATTGTATGTTTAATTCGGTGCATCATGCAATGTCATGCCTCTAGAATTCATGAATGAGTTGGATGTCAAAGTGACAACAACCTATGAAAAGTGTATTGTCATGGATTCAAGGGAAGTGCTAGTAGTTGGTTGTGTGAAGGGTTTAGTGGTACAACTTACGTCTTATCTTAGGAGGAATTTAAAATTAGATTTGTGATTGTTGATTTCCCCAAATGGGGTATGATTTTGTCAAGAAAGTGGTTTGCAATTGTTGGAGGGAGTTTCCAAATGGATATGTCTTTTTCCACCATTCCCATTTAAGGCAACCTTGTAAAATTATATGGAGAGAAGAAGATGTTGCATCTAATTGAGGATCCAAACAATGCTTCTTATGAAGTATTATTTGCTGATGTTGATGTTGATAATTTTATTGGGTTTTCTGAGGGTAAGGAGAACAAGATGGATCATTCAAAGTCCCTGCAATAGGTAGGTTATTCTTGGACCTTTATATTTGATGGAGCTTGCTCCAAATTTGGAAATGGTGCTGGTATAATTCTGATTTCTCCTAGCTTGGAAGAGTTTGTTCTTTCCTTCAAGCTTAATTTTGAATGTACTAACAACATTGCTAAGTATGCCTTATTGTTGGGTCTTAGAATTGCATGGAAGTATGGTGTCAAGGACATCATTGAAAAAGGAGATTCAGAGCTAGTTGTCAAACAAATAAGAAAACTATATGCTACAAAAAATCAACGGATGAAACAGTACAAACATGTAGTTTGGGATCTAATTGAGATGTTTGATTCCTTCAACATTATGCATCATGATAGAAGTTTCAATGCTACTGCTAACAAGTTGGCAGTGTTGGGGTCAAGATTTGGAAATTACACCATTTCACCTTATTATGAGTATAGTATTGAAGTGTTAACTAGGCCAGATGTCCTTGAAAACATCAAGAATTTACAAGTGTTTAATGATAATGCTCAAGTGCAAAGGTTCTTACAAAATCAAGGTGAGTTTGCAGATCAGAATATTGATTGGGAACCAATGGTATGTGTGACTGAAGGAAGAGAGACTTTTTTTGGAAAGGATATCATCTAATTGAAAACTAACACCATTCCTAGAGGTCTTGTTGCACTTGAGTCAAATTTTAACAATGCTGATTACGTCATCAATAGAAACATGTATGCCTCAAGGGATGTCAAAGAGCATAACTTGGGCACTAGTGATAAACCAAGAAAATTTTGGTTAGGCTGCAATCTAAACAAAGAAGAAAAAAATCCCTATGTTTAACTATTGAAGAAATATCAGACTGTCTTGCTTAGTCTTATTCGAGAGATGAAAACATACAGAGAGGACTTGTTTCAGCATGAGATTCCTCTTGAAACAAATGCCCAGCCCTTAATACAAAAGCAAAGGAAAATTAATCCACTCCTCTCCATGAAGATACAAGATGAATTGAATAAACTGAAGGAGGGAGGGATCATTCAAATGACAAGGTATTCATCTTGGGTTACAAACCTTGTGCTAGTTAGAAAGAAAAATGGAGATATCAGACTTTGTGTAGACTTCAAAAATCTGAATAGAGATTCATTGAAGGACAATTATCCTTTTCCAAACATGGAAAACATGTTGGAGTTAGTGACTGGATCTGAATTGTTGTCCACCTTGGATGGTTTCTCTAGCTACAACTAAGTTGTTGTGAAGGAGTCGAAATATTTAAGAATTCCTTTACCACTCCTTGGGAACATATGTCTATGTAAGAATGCATTTTGGTCTTATGAATGCTAGAGCTACTTTCCAAAGAGCAATGGACATTGATTTTGCTAGTTACATAAATGACTTCATTGCAGTTTATTAGGATGATGTAACTGTGTTTTCAAGGAGTAGAAAAGATCACTTACAGGACTTGGAAAGAATGTTGATTAGATGTAGATAATATGGAATTTCTCTCAATCCAAAGAAGTGTCATTTTGGAGTGAAAAAGGCCAAGCTGCTTGGTCATATTGTTTCAAAGGCTAGTGTCATGATTGACCCTGAGAGGTTAGAAGCAATAAGCAAGGTTCCCATTCCAAGAACAAAAAGGGCATCCAATCCTTCTTTTTGAAGATCAATTTCATTAGAAGGTTTGTGTCAAATTTTGCTGAATTGACTCTTCCTATTACATGCATGTTAAAGAAAGACCAAGTTATCAAATGGGAGGAGGCTGCTATTCAAGCTTTTGAAGGAATCAAAGAAGCATTGAAACATGCACTTGTCTTGGCAACTTCGAATTACAAGAAGCCTTTCCAAATCTTCTCCTTTGCTTCAGAAAATACCATTACATCTGTTTTGCTACTGAAGGATGAAGATGGGGTTGAGAGGCCTATTACCTTCTTTAGCAAGGCTTTACAAGTTCTGCTGAGTTAAAATACATAATCATGGAAAAACAAACATTTTCCTTGGTGAAAGCCAAAAAAATTTTTAGGCCTTATATCTTAAGTTCAAAAGTTGTTGCTTATGTACCCACACCATGGTAAAAGATATCTTATCGGAGATGGAGATCTCAAGAAAAAGATGTAGACGAGTGAACAAACTACGGAATATGACATGGATATCCAAACCACAAATTTGGTAAGAGGTTTGGGTCTTGCTAAGCTTATGGCTGAGAGCAAATTGTAGACTGTGGAAGTGAATGAAGTAGAGGAAGAAAGGACAGATGTTCTTAAGAAGTTTTTAAGTTCTGAGTGGTACAAGGATGTAATCTTTTATCTCAGACACCTATGCTTCCCTAATCATTTAAATAAAAATTAGAAAAGAGCCCTCTAGCTAGCTTCTCAAAAACATCATCACCGACATTGGTTGGCTTGGAAGAACCCCAAGGTGTTCTCTTGAAATGTGTAATCAAGATGAAGATCCCAAAATAGCATGTTGATTTCCACGAGGGAGTTTGTGGAGGACACTTTTTTGAAGGGTTATAACACACAAGATTTTGAGAGCTATTTATTGGTGGCCTACTCACTTCAAATATGCAACCCTGCTTGTTAGAAAATGTGAAAGCTGCCAACATTTCTTTGGAAGAATGAAAGCTTCAGGCTCCCTTCCTTTGCAGTCTATATCAATCAAATATCCTTTCAAACAATAGGAATAGACTTCATTAGTGAGATTTCAGACCCTTCTAGTGTTAGACGTAAGTGGATCCTTGTAGTGACATATTACTTCACCAAGTGGGTAGAAGCAATCCCCACCAAGAAAGCAACACACCAAGTTGTTATGGACTTCTTGTTGAATCATATCATATGTAGATTTGGTGTGCTAGTCAAGATTGTTGCTGATAATGCCATGTGTTTCGTGAGCTAAGCCCTTGATGGCAATGTGCAAGGAGTATGGAACCAAAATGACTTATGCTTCAAACTATAACCCTTAAGGTAATGGACAAGCTAAGTCCAGCAATAAGAACTTGTTGAAGATCATTAGGATAAACTTGGAGTTGAACAAGAGAAAATGGGGTGAACAACTTAAATTACAATTTGGGATGATAGAATCACCGCCAAAAGAGCTACTGTAAGAGAGCCCATTTGAGTTGGTGTATGGAACTCAAGATTTTCTACCCTTACATATGTAATTATATTCATTTCAATTTGTTCAACAACTCGAAGATTAAGCAGTCAATCCATATGAAGCAAGGATTAATCAGTTGTTGAGCTAGATGAAGAAAGAAGAGCATCCCACCAAAGACATGTCATATTTAGAGAGAAGTTGAAGAAGAGGTTGTTTGAAAAGAAGGTCACTCCTAGGTCCTTTAATATTAGAGACCTAGTTTTGTTATGTGATAGCAAAAATGAAGATAAGGAAAACATGGTAAATTTGATGCACTGTGGATGGGCCCTTACTCCATTAATATCGAATTGGTGAAAATATCTTTTTCTCAAGGACTTAGATGGGAAATTGCTTGAACTTTCTATTAATGGTAGGAATCTAAAGAATTTATTGAATTAATCCCCAAATTTGAGGTATGCACCACTTGTATAGTGTATAGTCTTTGTGTTTTTGGCTTTGTTTTTTGTCGGTTTATGGTTTGCCCTGTTCTTGTAGCATTTTTTTTTCGATTAGGTCTGGTTTTTCAGCTCAGTAATTTTGAATTTGTTTCCAAATGGTTATTTTTGGAACTTATTATGCTTGTTTTGTTCTTGTGGCACTCACTGTGAGTGCCCATCCCCGAGCAGGAGCCAATGTTGGTGCCATTTTTGAGCTTGCACCATTTTGCCCTAAATTTTCCTTTGGTTTGTATGCTCTAGAAATTTTTTCTCTCAAATTAGTGATCTAAATTTTTCCCCTCTTGTTTAGATGCTTTGAAATGCTCACAAACTTGTTGCTTTAACCCAATTTGAAAGAAATATGCATGTATGCCATGTTTTGTGCCTAATTTTTCTAAAATCTAGGATTTTTGTTTTTCCTTTTGCCTAACCGTGAAGTTTAAAATTAATCGATTTGCACTTGTATGCCATTGAAAATCCAATTCCATGATAAAAAATGATTTAAAAACATGTTTCAGTTGGTTGAATTTCAAGAAATTTGTTGTCCTTAGCGAAAAAAATCAAATTCTAGGGCATCCCTAGCATTTTCTGTGTTTTGACGGTCAGACAGGCATCATTTTCTTGTCGTTTCTTCTTTAGCATTCATTGGAAATTTCGAGTTTTTTTGATAGTCGTATGGGTGTCCTTTTCCCATCAAATTTTAGCTCAAAAATCTTCTCCTACGTGTCCATTTGTGATTAGACAAGGTTCGGTGGGCCTGCTTTTAGCAACTTAGCATTTTTGTGTTTTTGGAAAAATGTCTTAATTATCCCTACAAGTTTGTAGGCCCTCATCTAATCAGAGGGTGACACATGGTAGTTAGAAAATTCAAAATAGTGGAGGGGTGGAGCTACGGAGGCATGGTGGAAAATTTTCCTTTGGTGAAAAGGAGTTAAAATATGAAATGAGAGCGTAGGCCCTCGGCGAATCATAGGTGGACACGTGTCACGTTTGCATCAAAGGAGGGGGATGCAGATTGGTGGAAGACTTAGAGATTTTTCTTGTTTTTGGAAAAAGATATGAAAATGTAGGAATGAGCTAAAACCTTGCAGCAAATCACAGAGAGACATGTGGTAGGGTTAGAGGCGGAACTTCGGGCCTTGGGGGAAACTTGAGATTTTTTCCCATTTTGGCATAAAGGGTTAAAATTGCAAAATGAGGCCGCAACTCCATCAATGGTCACGATTGAGCCACGTGTATGGCTTAGATCAAAAGAAGGGATTCCGGAGCATCGGGTCTTTATGGGAAATTTAGATTTTATCCTATAAAGGTAAGAAATCAAAAGGAGGAACACAAGCCCACCGCCAATCACTGGATCGACACGTGTCTGGGACAGAATCGGAGGTGTGGGTCCACGGGGATAATTTTTAAAATTTTCCTTTTTTCCAAAAAGGTGGAAATGTGTAGAATTGATAAATGATTCCAATAGGGCCCACAATGGGACACATGTCAGGCTCGTTTTCATGGGGCGAGGGGTAGAGAAAATGTAATTTTTTTACATTTTTCCAAATAGTGTTAAAATGTAAAAATTGATCCCAAGCCCATTTCCAATCACATTGTGACACATGGAGGGGCTCAGATTAAAGGAGATCAATAGTAATTGTGCATTTTTCAGCTTGGCCACCATTTGAGCTCTAGGAAGTGTGGAAATGCATTTTTTGAATTGATTTTGATCTAATTTTTGACAAATTCATGTCTTTTGTGCCTATAAGGACCAATGCAATAGGTTTGGAGGATCAATTTGTAGATCAAAGATGTTTTTGAAATAAATTTTTCCCTAACTCGTCTAAAAGTGTGAAATATTAGATTCAAAAGCTACGAGTCAAATTTTGGAGGGAAATGGATAAAATAATGAAGGGAAGGGTGTCTCGCATGCTTTGAAGATGAAAAATGTGCCTCGACAATGGATAATGATGCAAATTTTGTAATGATTCATCTCTTTTTGAGACAACTGAAACTTTTTGGAAGTGTTATGTTAAACGTCCCTGTCTGTGCATCATGAGAAATTTTTGTGACAAATTTGATCCTTTGACATTTTCTTTTCTTGGGAAATAAGGCTCAATGGAGATTGAAAGCTATATATTGCATGAATTTGTCATGCAAAGGGTTAGAGAGTTTAAAAATGCCTGAAAACTAAAAATTTCATGGGAAAATCTTGGAAGAAGCGCATTCTCTGAGAAACCACCTGAGAACCACTTCTAATTCCTTTTTGCATCAGATTTGTATCATGTTGAGTTGGTTTTAGTTGTAAATCCATCAAAAAGCTTTGAGATTGTTCTTGAAACATTCCCCTGCTGATAAATTTTATCATTTCTAGATTATTTTGTGTTGTCTCTTGGAAAAATTTGCATACACTTATGTTTCAAAATGTTTTCAATTTGTGTTTCTTGCTCCTATTGCAGTCTTGTGTTTAAAATCTCTCTTGATCATACATGGTCTCATTTCTTGTGATTAGTTTAGTGGCATTTGCAATCTCACATTCAGAAGATCTTTCATTTGATAAAGAGATAAACAAAGTTAAAATCACTTTACTTTCCTTGATTTCAAAGATTATTTGTAAACCTTTGGGTGCACCTTTAGGTCAGGATTATATAGTGATTGCTAAATGCTTCATTGGTTCATTCTAACTCAAGATTTTGTGATAGATGATCAAAGATTGTGTGAAAAAGTGTAGATCTGGGCCTCTATTTAATGCACATATCCTGGTTGAAGGGATGATTAACCATTTTGATACTTTATGATATTAAGTTTCTCCATATTTTACTAAAATCCTCAAAGATTCTGGTAGACCTTGGTTTGTCTTGTCTAAAATGCCACCCAAAATCATTCAAAACAACTAATCCTACCTTGTTTTACCTCTTTTTGACCTGTATACCCACGTAAGATCAAAATCCATTTGCTAAAGTATGTAGAAACAGATTAGGATTTCAACATGTCTTCAGTAACCCTTTCCTTGCATTGAATGTATCTCCATAATCTGGAAGTGACAACTTATGAAAGTTAGATTTGGAGTGTTGATTATATTTTCTCAAGGCTCTTTTATACTATTTGCACAAATTGAGGGATATCTTCATCCCTTCACCATTTGACGGTTAAAAATAGGTTCTCTTACCTTGGTTGAAAGGCACAACCTAAAATAGTTAGGACAAGATCAATTCCTATTTGAGTGATATCCATCTCTCCAAAAATCTGAGTGTTAGTTAGATCACATCCCCGGCTACAAAATTACATACATCATGATCTATCTATCTTCAAGCTTCATGCCATGTCTCGTGATGTCGCTCAAAATGAAAAGGAGAAAAAATTAGGGACCAACACCCCGCACTATGAAAAGTCCAAATCTTACACTTTCAAATTGATATCCCTACACTCCGAAGAATTTGAGCCTCACACTCGAAAGTATGAGAACGCACTTTCTTTCACACCTTGAAAGTGTGAAGTCTCACACTCACACTTTTAGAGCGTGAATCTCCATCTTTGAAAGTGTGAGGCACACACTTTCAATGTTTAGTATGTATGTATCCTTAAATTTAACACTAGTCTTAAATGTTAGTGGTGTTATTTTGACTTCTAGTGGAACTTATAGTAAAATTACATTTTTGCTTCGAAATATACGTTGTAACAACTCAAGTATTATTATTTTTAGATTGTACAAGTTCACTAGTGTTTATTATTATAAACTATATCTCCGAGTAATCATTAAAAGAAAACAACAAAGTTGGGAGCTTATGTATATCACAAAATCTATTACTATGAAAGATGGTAGAATTTATGCTTGTAAATTGTTCCATTCTCCATACAAATAACAAGTCACTTCGTGAGAAAGAAAATGAAATAATCCTTGACACAATGCAAGTAACATTTTTGTGAGAAATTATCTCTTATGCCCTTAGAGATACATTGAACCATTATTTTATAGTTTACATCAATCAAAACACTCATTGTGCCACAAATATATTTTTTCTGAGTCAAGAAATAAAAAAACTGATCTGTCATCATCTTTACATTGAAAGGTTTTATCTGTACATTTCAAATTTGTTACAAATTCATACATATCCAGTTGTTGATCTTATATGAGGACTCACTACCTTTTGTAGACAATTTTAATTTCATAAAACATGGATACATTTGTTTCCTATAGAATGGGACTATCGGTTTGAATACAAGTAGTGTTGAGTAAAGTATTAGTGGAGGTGTTATAAAAGTTGAGACTAGTATTTATGAGTAGGAAGTAGAAAAAGAGTGTACTACTACTAGTATCGGAAGTGGATTGATTTAGCTATGATGAAAACAATCCTATTCGACAAGTGGAAAAGGAAAAAATTTCCCAAAACCTAATATTGCCCCTTCTAAAAGAAATTTGGGCACACTTTTATATGTTTTAAAGGTTCTAAGTGGTTTAAATTATTATGGGAAAAATATGGACTATAACAAGTAAGACTAGTCATTGTTTACTTGAAAAGTTTCTCAGCCATTGAGAAAAGTAGACCCTGGGAAAATGAGGACTTAGGGGATGCTTTTTTTTTCCTTCACAAACACCGTCCAAGTCTCATTCCAGTCAAAAAGTGTTTTGTGAAATCACCTCACTAAATCTCACAAAAATGTCTTTTAGAAGTGCATCTTATGCTCCCTATAACATCGTTGTGCTTACCATATGCATATCCATCCAAATACCTCATGTAATTATTACTAGGGGTCAGTTGGTTCATTTGGATACTAGGAAATTATGTAAGAGCAAGCACCGACACCATCCAATTTAGAAATCTTGAAACATCATACATGGTGGGTCGAATATATGGCCATTTCTTGGTATAAATAAAGTAAAAATGGAAGTTTTTCTTACAATCCCAAGATCCCATGCAGTTTATTCAACTCCTATATCAACTTTTTTGATGAGTGTGTTGTAATCTTAGAATTTGGGTTCACTTGCCACTATCAAAGACAATTCCATCCAAATTTGATTTCTCCTAACAAAAACCTTAAAAATACTTAAACAACATACAATGTAAGATCCGAATGAAAATTAACAAACATAAATCTTACCAACTTTGGAAGATTTGAGTTATTGGCCATAGCTTCCTTCCCGTCAACAATGCTAGAAGAGCAATCTCGTAACTATATACATCAGATTTCTTATTCAGCCTTGATGTTCTTGCATATTTTGGGTCAATGTAACAAATGGTACCCATAACATAGGTAGAGGTGTGGTGTTTAGCTTCAAATACAGTTTGCAATGCAAACGTTTGACAAATTTTCATCGAAATTATAATCCAAAAGAATGTTAGAAGTCTTCACATCCCTATAAACAATGCATGGGTTACAGTCATAATGAAGATATGGCTATCCTTCTTTAGCACCATGAGCAATCTTTAGCTGATCATTCCAGTCTAGCTTAATCTTCTTTGGTGATCCTATAATTTTTTTAATAAAACACTTGTTATATTTTCCAAATATCCATTTTACTATGAGGGTTAAAGGTTTATTGGACACTTCTATTTCAAAAATTGAATCTAGAATGTACATGATTCATTTTTCTTCATAACATAATAATTTTACTTGCCATGTACGTGTCTCATAGATTTTTTTTACCATGTAATCATAAAACATCAAGTTTTCAAGTGGAGAAAGTGAACATCCATGCAGACTCTCAAGATTTTGATGTTTGATGCTCCCAACTATTTCCACATCAGTTTTAATTGCAAGTAAGCTAAGTGGGTAGTGACTTTACATTCTCTTTATAGAAATTGGCTTAGAATTCTTTAGATCACATTTATAAAGATTGTTTGTAGCACCAAAACCAATTACATGTTTGTCCTTAAGATTTTTTTGATTGTCATTATGTCATCTTACATGTAAAGATCCATGTTCATGTGCAGTATGACCAACCTTGGAGAACCTAAATGTAACAAATAGATGTGTCAATAAATAAAGTATAATATGATATTTCTTTTTGATTTTTCATCCGATAATCTATAGAATATGAAATCATGTCTTACCATGTTAGTTTTAACACCTTTCTCCATATTGTTTGCAGATCCTTTTGTCAATAACTTTGGATGATTTGAACGGTAAAAAGCTATAATTATGCACAATAGTAGAATTGAACCCTAACAGATATAAATAATTTTTTGGTTTTGAGATGGATGTTGTTCATTGCATTGGGCCACAATTTTGTTAGACAACATCATACATATCCAAGTTTGTCAAATTTTCAATAACAATAGAAGAATGTCTCTGGAACCCAAGCTATTTAAAATATAGCTACTATTTCTTATAGCAGTTAATTGGTGATATCCAAAAACCATAAGAAACAAAATTGAATTGGTACCTAGAGAAATTATTTGTTTATATCTACAATTGTATGGAGGAAAACATGAAAAGTTTTTAATGAAAGGAATTTCCTAGACTCGCTTATTGTAGGAGAGGTTTCTATAAAAGAAATACATCCATTTACGATATCTTCTATTATTAGGGAAATAAAATTAAATTTATTCCTTTGGAGACCTCTAGGTTTCCACAATGATGTAGTGTAACTCAATTTTTTTATAAAGTGATGGGAAGATAGCCATCCATCTATTATTAGCTACTATATCCTAAAGTTGTATAGATCATTTTTTACATTGACGAAAAGATATTATTTAATATATTGATGCTAGTAGATGATATTCTTCACTTCTAGGAACTAATTGACATCTTCAAACAAACCAAATTTAATAGCGATTAATTGTTAAAATTCAATAGTGTAACGCACAATAAAAACTTTTATTAAAGATTTCTTGATTTGTATAACCATAGGAGGGTTGAATGGTTCCTTTCCCTTTACATTATAGATACAATGAGAGGATCAGTCTAAAAACCCGAATGATCCAACAATACTTTGGTGAAAAAATGCTTAAGGGCCTATGCCAAAAACACAAGTGGTTAGGAATACAAAAAAACCTGCACTAAGACTTAGACAAACAAGATGATTTGGTAACAACACAACATGCAAGACTATATAACAACCAAAAAAAAGTTATAGCTTGATGGATTTTAGAAGCACTTATTTATTTGAATCAGATGACACCTCCATAACCTCCACTTTAATGGGGATGAAAATGGTTTCGTAGGTGCTCAAAAAATGCTCTGCTCTGTTAGAAACAACCTAGCTTTTTAACCAATTGTAGGCCTCGTGACCTTCACGAAAAAAATCCCAACATGTCAATTCCTATTGCAGTAGAGAGAAAAATATCATCCAATTCAGAAAGGGGAGTGAACTATCTCCCACCCTCGGTGTCTCACCCCATTTGGACACACTAGACACGAATCGCATTAGGACATCAAACTGTTTGTACAACTCTAAAAAAATGACCACGTCCAAAAAAAATTCTATTTATAATGAGCCTTAGATAGCAAGTGCCAAGACGTACTTATGTTTTATTCCATTTCGCTTCCATGCCAACCCTATACACTGTCTTGATCCAATGATGACCCATCTCCAAATCCCAATCCTTTGCTAGATGTATGATAAGAAGATGAAAAATGAATGTCAAAGAAACTTTTGCATTTACCCTTGGATGTCCCTCTAGAGAAAGATAATCATCTCCAAGAACTCCCTCAATAGCAACTAGGTCTTTCTTTGTTTCAATTCAAAAAATGGATTTCAAACGGTTACACAAAATTTTGGTCTAAACTTTAATTTCACGCCGACACGGAAAATTGCATGAAAGGAAACATTGGAAAAGCCATGACAGATGAAATGAAAGACAATGAAATAAACACAAAAGGTTTTAAAATAAGGAAGAGTGGATCAGTAAATATATGGAGTGACTATGTCATCACATGTTTGTAATTAATACAAGCTTGTTAGGGGCTTTAATATCAACCTTTATTGGAAAAGGTGACGAGTCTAGGTGATCAACATATTTATTTCCAATCTTATAAAGTGATTTTCTATAAAATCTGCCTTTTTAGTACCCTCCCAATATATAATATTTAAGGTCCAATATGTAATTAATGAAAGCGTAAAAATGAATTTTATTCACATAATTTTTTTGATGGCAACATTAGCAATAATATGAGAGTGACCTCCAATAATTAATTCATTACTATTCAAGTCAATAGCAATGGACCAACAATATTCCAACACTTTAATTTATTGATCCATACATTTATTAATTTACATTGGATGGGAACAAGGTCCTTAATAAAAATTGGGACAACCTCGGTAATCAATATCATGATACTGCATAATTTAATCTTCAAACTATTAATAATCATTGAAAAAAATTCTATATTTGGTCCTTCAAGTAATCACAATAATTTTTACATATGATTTTAATTTACTAATTTTGGATTGATGATCTATTTTTTTATCAATAACATCTTATATTCTATTAAAAGTAAAATGTTATTAGAATATTCACCAAAAAATGGATGGTATGGAAGCATGCCCCAAATATTTGAGTTCAAACTAGGAAAACAAAAAGCATAGGAGTACATCAGATTACAAAAACATCACAAGATAGAAAAGAAAAAAATTAAGCATCAACTATGAATTATAGACAAACAAGGCACAAATATTGATCACGCCATCAAGAGCCGTAGACAAGTCTCGAGTATAGACAATTCCCTTATGTTTATTTTCTTCAAAATAAAAAATATCAGTGTGGTATTGAACAAAAAAATCATTACTTAAAATTTAATGAAAATAGTCTAAAGCTTCCATATTGCATCTTGTTTCATGGTACAAATCATATAGCTTGCTAATAAGAACCACTATATTTGAAAATAATCGATTGATACAATATTGTATCGAAAGGTTTAGTTATAGAAAATTTATTCTACACAAATTTTACACAACATGATTTCTAATAACATTCTTTAATCAATACCCTCTTCAACATTCTCTCGTAATAACACCTTCTCGCATTAAGGAAATGACTTCTCAAAATTTACTACATATATGCACATCCACACTTCTCTTACATCAATCAACATTAAAAATTCTATCAATCCAACAAACACATTCCAAAAAAATTTATTGTTGCTATTCATGTTATTAATTATGAGATTAACATCTAGAAGGTCACCCTTTTTTTGGCGGCTATCTTGCCAAAATAGCTTCGAGAATTGGAGAGAGTCGACATGCTGATATAACACTTAGACCCGCTTCTTTTATTTTCCTAGGCCTATAAATTTTTTTAGTTTATCACACACACCATTGGGAAAACTATATTTGAAAGATTTGATCAATGCAATAGAATTTTGTCATTTAATATTGCGCAAGAATCTTGTTCACCTTTTCCCTACGTATGTGGTTGATCCTTTAGGTATATTTTCTTTGAAGGATGATTTTAAGAAAATATGCAAGGCCAAGATGGACATAACATGTCTTTAGGTTTAAATGATGTACATTTGTTACGATGATCTAACATTTCCATACTATGTGGCTATGTTAATTACAATAAATTGTCAATCATAACAATAAAAAATATTCCCTTTCACTAACTAACGACACTTATTGGTTGCAAAAATTCTAGTCATTAGTCATCCTTCTCGAAGGTTTGTATTCAAGGACTTGGCTCTGCCAAGGATAGTCCATCAAATATAATATAATTACAAATAATGACTTCAAACTTGTTGAGATTGTTTTTTTGCATGGTTAAAATAGATTCGTCGACAATATATAGGATAGTGGCCAATAGCCTTCTCATCAATGAATAATTGACAAACATAAAACATGCATTACTATTCACAAACTCAGATCAATCATTCTTGAGCAAGACCCATGTTCATCTTTGCATTAAATTTTTAGTAAAACGTTTAGTACTATTTTGTTTAATGGATTATTTCTAGAAATATGTAAGGCCAAGATCATCGTGGATATGTCTTCACATTTAAAAATTTACTTGTATTATTATGATCTAACTCTTATCTTTGTCACAGAGGCAGACAATGAATTTTATTAGCTTGATATTTTTAAAAAACTTAAATAGTAGAGCCTAGTGAGCGCTAAGCCACTCCTTTCATTAATTAATGTAGCTTAACGATCACTATGATTTTTCTTTGATACGAACCAACATGAAAAATGACTTGCGACATCATTTAATCCATTCATATGATCTATTATCCGAGTGCTATGTTCTGCGAGTATCGTAGCTTAGCGGTCACTAAGAATTTTTGTAATACAAATTTTTTATTTATTTATATTTTCTTAATTAAGAAACAACTTATCCCGAAGGCCGCTAATTTATTCCTTTCTCATTTAACAATAAACAATAAGCGTAGAGAGCTATGTTTTGTAAGCATTTGAGCTTAGCGGTCACTTTAGGCATTTCTTTTATATGAACTATTTTTTATTTTTATTTTCGAAATTAATAAACAATTTATCCTTGAGGCCACTAATCTATTACTTTCTCAAAATACCTCCATAGCTTTTGATAGTAAACAATTTTTATATCTCACATATTTTGCATCTAAAAATTTCACAAAAAATGCCTAGCACCCAATAATATCTATTACTATGATTTGTTATTAGAGCACTATGTTTGAAATAAGATATTGTTTAGCCTAGCTACTAGAAAATCATTCCTTCCTAAAAGAAATCAAGCTTAGCAGTCACTAAGAATTTTCTTTAATATGAACTGTTGTTTGATCTCCATATTCAATATAAAAAAATAGTTGACCCTAATGGCCGCTAATCTACTCCTCCATACAAGTAGCGGAGCTTATCAGTCACTAATCATTTTCATTGATGCACACCAATGTGTTAAAAAAGAAAAGATGCAAAGGTGTGTGCCTAGAAGTCCCTATGGTGTTATATGATCATCCTATTTTATTTTTGGTAATTATATTTCTTCTCATCTTTGAAAATACCTCCATAGCTTTCGACATTAAAAATTGTCCATATCTCACTTATCTGCCATCATTCCTAGCGATTACTAATATATATTAGTATGATTTGTTCATAAAACATCTATGTTATCAAGAAATTGTTTATCCTATTTTCTCGCATAATCATTCCTTTTGGTACGTGATGAAGTTTATCAATCGCTAAGCATTTTCTTTCACACCCACTATTTTATTGATCTTGTTCAAGTAATGGAGCTTAGCGGTCGCTAAGTATTTTACTTGATACGAATTGATATAAATAATGTGTTAGACACAAAATAAGTTATGAGTAATATAAAAGTTGAGAAATCCTTCAATGGTATGTAGTGCCACACTTGGTTGTGGAAAGAATGTATAGTCAATAAGATAAGATTATAGTTAACGAAAATACTAGTGATTGAAAACTGTAAAGATATTTATTTAAATTGTTGGAAATAAAACATAGGAGTTGTAGAGGCTAGTGACCACTAGGCTTTTGCTCAACAAATAGACGAATAAAATACGACATGAAAATTTGTTCATTAACACCTCCTAAAGAGAATATCCTCATCCCCTATAAAATGTAAGTATTTATTATTTTGAATTCAGTGTTGTAAAAATATCATTCTAATAGAGCTTAGCAGTCATTATTTTCTTTCCTATCTATAAGGTACTCTCAAATTGTGGTGAAGGTTAAAGTTATGTTTTTTTTTTTAGAGTATAGCATTAATAACTCAAAAATATCGATGATCATGAGATATATTAGAAATTTTATGCCACATGGAAACATTTTAATGGATTACAGTTACAACTTAATAATGCAGATTTTTATAGGTAAAAATATTTGTTAATTCTATTACTAATTAAAATTTTCTTAATAAATGTGTCAATTATATAATTGTGTAATTAATTGGTTCAAACTTGCAAGATGCCACATTTTATTGGATTTTTTTAATTAATGCGGACGATAGCTAAAAAATATTGAATTCGCACTCGATAAAAATTAATAATAAATGAGGCGTATATCACTCTCTTAAAATTTAATTTTTTTGCATAGTAATGTTCACTTATATTTTCTAAATGATTTTTATTATTCTTAAATTAATATTTTTCATTTTCCCAAGAGTTTACAAAGAAATTTTTACGTTGTACCATCAATTTATAAAGTAGGTGGTATTAATAAATTTGATTTCCCTGTATCCCATGCTATTCCCCGAATTAACGGGAATTACATTTATAAAACACCGAATTCACACTAGATAAAAATTAATAATTAACGAGGCGTATATCACTCTCTTACAATTTAAATTTTTTGTCTCCTAATGTTCACTTCTAATTTTTAAATGAATTTTTATTATTCTGAAATTAAAAATTGTTGTTTTATTGCAAAGTCCACAAAGAAAATTTTGTCGATGTCCCACTTGTTTCTAAAGTTGGTAGTATTAATAAATTTGATTTCCCCAAATTAACGCGCATTATATTTATACAATACCAAATTTGCACTTGATAAAAATTAATAATTAACGAGGCCTATATCTCTCTCTAAAAAAATATTATTTTTGTTTTCTAATGTTCACTTTTGTCTTCTAAATGGTTTTTTATTATGCTAAAATTTTGCCGATATCCCACTTATTTCTAAAGTAGGTAGTATTAATAAATTTTAATTCCTTGAATCCCACGTTATCACCTGAATTAACGCGTATTGTATTTTAAAAATATTGAAATCCCACTCGATAAAAATTAATAATTAACGAGGCGTATATCGCTTTATTAAAATTTTATTTCTTTATTTCACAATGCTCACATATATTTTCTAAATGGTTTTTATTATGCTTAAATTAATATTTTTGGTTTTCCCGAGTGATCACAAAGAAATTTTTTTCGTTGTCTCACTTGTTTCTAAAGTAGGTAAAATTAATCAATTTGACTTCCTCATATCCCACCATATGCCCCAAGTTAAATGGAAATATTAATGAAGGGTTAATTCAAAGGACGATATGTGAAGTACCCTACATTAAATTCCAATATTTGAAATATCAAAATCCTACACTTTTAGTTTAGGAATGGGAAATTCAAAATTTGTAATTTCCTATTCCCACTTTTTTTCTTCAGTTTTTAGAATTTCTTTTGTTGAATGCATTTGGAAATAACTAAATAAATCGGAGAAATATATATTAGGTTTTATTTTAATTTTGTAAGTGTAGAAAAGGAGTTCTTTAAATCAAAATACAACATGTGGAGGCACTAATTTACTGCTCTCCGAAAGCTCGATTCCTAGAGGATTTTTTGAAAGGTAAGTTGAGGCAAAGATTGTAATTGTGTTTGGGGTGAAAATAGATAACAATGATAGTGGATAGATCATGGGTGTGAGTGTAGATCAGGAGGCCCACAAAGGAAGGAATCAAAAGAGACAAGCAAAACAGGTTATAGATAGAATCTCGTTGATACTATGTTTTAGAGAGAATATAGAGCTTTAATAGACATTATCAATTACAAAAATATCATATATAACTAAAACAAGTATTTATCAAAAGCATCTATGTTATTGTATGTCTACCATAGTTGATGACAAAACTTATAGAAAATCTATACTCACCTAGTTCTTGTGTTTTGCACCACAATCATCCCTACCTTTCCCTTTGGCACCTTTCCACTTCCATTCCATCTTCATGTCAAAATGCATTGCTCTATTTGAAACCAAATTTTAGTCTCCCATGATCAAGATTTTGTAATCCCTTTTAAAATATTTATTTCTTCCGAAAACCCATTTTTTTATGTTCAACCATAGCTCAAGTATTCATGTCTATAAAAAAAGTTCCCTTTTCAGCCCTTCTAGATGTCTGTCTATTTTTTTGGTTAATTTTTCATTTTTCTTCATCCATTTATTTTTTCCCGTAAGCTCCGACATCTATCTCTAGCAGAAAAACACGAGTCGCATATTATTTTTGTTATAAATCATAATGGTTTTCTTTTGCATAGTTTAGGTAATCATTTTGACTTCCTTTAATTATTTTTTAATATGAAATCAATAGTTGTGACTAATTATTCAATACTCAATTCTCACTTGATTAATGTGTTGATATACATAGTTTTTTATATTTGATTTTCCACATAGAAATAATTAAATGCACTTTGCCTTTACAAAAATTTTATGTTTAGAAAAAGGTAAGAACACTATATGTTCTCATAAATATTATTAAATATAAATGTTAATCATTCTATTCACAAACATATATTTCATTTACGCTAGTAATAACTTACTTGATAAATGAGCTAATATAAAGTAACAATTTTTAAATTCTAAATTAATGTATTCTAAGACTAGAGGCTGCTAAGCTCGATGTTTACTGAAATTGCCTAGCTATTATAAGACAACACAAGGAAACAAATATTCCAAGACAAGACAAATATTAAAGAGTTTCTGAATACATTTTTCAAACAAGAATGGAGACTAGAAATCACTAAGATTTTGGTTGAATCACATACGATATAACTAGGAAGCATCACCTAAAAACCGAGCTAAGCACCATTATTATATTTAGATTACCCCGTTAATTTATTAGAATCCTACCATGATATTTAAAGCCTAGCGACTACTAATGTTGAAGATTAGTAAATAGCATTGGTGCAACATAACAAAGACTTGAGATTAGCGGCCGCTAGGATATTTGTTGCCTTACATATAGGAAAATTAGTAATGACCCGATTTGAAAAATTAACTAGCTCCTTTATTATATTTAGATGTTACATTACTACCTTCTAAGACTAGTGACCACTAGGGTGGATGTTTAATTTCTTTCTTTGATGTTCCAAGACAACAAATATTCAAAGACAAGATTAATTTAAACATTTTTCCAGAATACACATATTCCAAAATGAAATTTTCTGCATTATGTCCACTTTGAGTTCAATATGTTATTCAAAGTCTATCACATGATATTCAAATCCTAGTGGCCGCTAATGTCATAGATTATTCCATTGCATTTGTGTAACATAATAAAGACTTAATATTAGTAGCCGCTAGGATAATTATTGTCTTTTCATTCAAGATATTGATTAACGACCCGACTAAAAACTCAAAATTGAACTAAACTCCAACACCAATTGTTTATCCAGCGGCCTCTAAGTACAAGATACTATTCAAATTTTATTACATGATATTCCTAGTGACTGATAGGATATTTGTTGTCTTTGCATTCAGGAAAATTTATAATGACTTGATTGAAAATATAACTATGCCCCCACAATTATATTTAAATTTTAAAATACGATTTTTAACGACTAATAGCACTACTGTAGGGGTAGTTGCTCACTACATTTCTTTACTGAATACTCATGATTTGAAATGAAAATTTAATCCTAATGGACGTTGAGATCAATAGTATATTTGAAGTCTATCACATGAATTCCAAAAAAATTTTTATGCCTAGCGTCCATTGGGTTCAATATGTTATTTGAATTAGTGTTGTAGCAACATCATAGAGGACTGAGGTTAGCGGCCGCTAGGATAGTTACTTTGTCTTACGTTTGAGACAATTAGTAATGAATTAATGGATATCAAAATACATGAATAGACAAAAAATATTGAAAGAGGGGATGAACCCATGTTCATGGGCTATTGGTGAGTTACAAGTAGTTTGTAATCATCAACCCAAGTTCCATTCCCATTGATTTCATTGGATGCTTTCAATAAGTGGCCATGGGGACACCTTGAGGTAGGGTTCAAACTTCTCCATATGGATCAAGCAGAAAATATCGGGGTGCTTCGAATGTGGATGGCTCGGTGGACATTAAGGACCCAAGCCCACCTCCATATCTCACTTAGAGAAATTTCTCCTCCACCACTCCATTCCATAGCTCTGGTATAGTAAAATATTTTACCATAAAACATTTACAAGTAGTCTTTAATCATCAACCCAAGTTCCATTTCCATTGAGTGAATTAGATGATTTCAATAAGTGGCCATGGGGACACCTTGAGGTAGGGGTTAAACTTATCCATATGGACTAAGCGGAACATAGTGGGGTGCTTTGAATGCTCCCCACAATTATATTTCAATTTTAAAAGACTATTTTTAATGACTGGCGACCACTAGGGTGGTTTCTCACTACATTTATTTCCTGAATACTCATGATTCCAAATGAAAATGTAAGCCTTGTGAATGCTGAGATCAATAGTATATTCAAAGTCTATCACATGACTTTGAAATGAAAATTTAATCCTAGTGGCCATTGTGTTCAATTTTAAGCCCAGTAGTTGTTGGGTTCAATGTGTTATTTGAATCATCATTGTTGCAACATCACAAATGCTTGAGGTTAGCGATTGCTAGGATATTTTTTGTCTTGTATAAAGGAAAATTAGTAATGACTTCACATATATTCAAATACACAACTAGACAAAAATATTAGAAGACAGGATGAACTCAACCCTCTTGGGCTATTGGTGAGTTATAATTAGATTTTAATCATCAACCCAAGTTCCATTCCCATTGATTTCATTGGATGCTTTCAATAAGTGGCCATGGGGACACCTTGAGGTAGGGGTCAAAATTGGGTAAGTGAACAAAGTTGGGGGTCCAAAAAGTGGACAAGAATCTAAAAAAGCAAAACATGTACGCGTTTTGTTAAAATGCACTCGCATTTTAATTTGTTTGGCTCGGGAATCACCAAAGCATAATGCATACGCATTACATAACGTGTATGCATTATGCCTACTATAAACAAAAAGAGGCCCAAGCCTCTATCATTTTACCTCCCTCAAAACGTGAGTTTTAGAGATTGTTCGTGCCCTCGTGTTTTTCATTTAGCTAGATCTCAAGCTCAAAGGATCATTTCCGAGATCACCGGAAGATCCGAATCGGATGGCACCATGAAGAAGAGGTAAGAAAAATTATTTTCTCAAAATTGCATTGATATATGATAATTATAGATTAAAATTTGAATTGAATACATATTTTTATTGTTACGATTAGAGGTCAAGGAATTAACCATAATCAAACCTTGTTATTCCCGACATCCCTACCGACACTCCTGCACTTGCTCAACATCCCTCGGGTAGTCAAGAAGATTTAGTAGCCAAAATAATTGAAAACAAAATTGAAATTGAGGATTTAATCAAAACAATGAGGGATGCACAATCTATAAACCCCATCGTTCCTATCTTTCAAACACATTAGAGGCATTACTTATTCAAATTGACGTGGCAACGGGCAAATTGATCATTGAACAACTTACGAGAGAGGGTTGTAGGGTGTATTATTCCAAAAAATTGTCATATGTGGATGTAAAGAAAAAGAAATTTCAAAAGAACTCATATGGTCCTTATTCATGGAGCCCCACACTAATTTTCTTATTCTATTGACATGTAGACAATTTCCCATCCATTGGTGCAATAATAATTTGATTAAAAATAATTTTTGGGACTAATGGTGGATGGCGTTGATTTTCCACCTTGTAATAACAACAAGGTGCCACTATACTTTTTGAGGAAAGTCTATTACGAGTTTATCCTCAACGAGATCCCAAATTATTTTGAATTTTGAGATTTCTAGAGCCGAGGAAAAGGATCTCGCACAGATTGACCAGTGCACAAGGTGCACCTATTCATAGAGGGTAGATTCCCTTGTGCCCCCTCACCCTGATATTGTCCCTCAAGAAATGAAGGAGACAGTAGAGATTGATACACTCCACGTGCTTCAGGGGCTATCTGCGACCCTTGTTCAACATACGAGGGATATTTCCTAGCTAGATGCTCGCAGAGGTACATAGAGTATTCCCTCAAGGAGTACTAGCATGAGGCCACATTTTTCTCGTCATGTGGTGGCATATGTTTGAGGCTCGAGGAGGACGATACTTTCATGCATACTAATTTTGGTGCACCTAGTGCTAGGGGTGAACATGATAATGTCACTATTTCAGATGTCATTTTGAGTGAGACATTTGGATTACATTCATCGGCATCACCTTCGCAGGTAAATTTGTTATGTTTTGTTATGTGTGTTATAAAAATTTTGGGTACTTGATTTACTTATATATGTTAAATATTTTAAATAATTGTATTTATACATGTACATGCATTGATATTACATAGCGCGCGTGAGGTGCATCTTCATCCCGAATGTAGGTGGCGAGCACCATGAATACACATACATTCATAGAGGTAATATAGAATGTTAATTATTTTTTCACCTTTTTCTTAGATTGTTTGTTTGAATTGTTGACGAAACAAATAGGATAACGGTGTAGGAGGAATACCTATTCAAATGTTAGTTGATGGGTTGTTACACGCGTATGACTTCCAAATCCATAGCTGACCGTGAGAGCTTCCTTTTGGCTAGGAGGAACTACCTGTAATGAAATCAAGACCATTAGAAAGAATTAATTAATATGGGTAGTGAACTACTTACTGTGAGCTAGATCTAGGAAGCATGGTACTTCTTAGATGGCTATCAATCCACTATTTTAAACAAATTAATGCTGAAAACAAGGTAAATCCTATTGTTATTTTGAAATGATTTAGGTATCTCACTTAAAAACACAATAAGAAAATAGATCTAATCTAACAAGCTAAGCTAGAATAGAATCCACGGTCAAATGGTTGATTTTGGGTTCTACAGGTCTGATAAAGGTCTCGAATAGGTCACAAGTGAGTGAGGGTGAGGTAAAATGAGGTGGGTAGGTCTCTGTTTAAGACTGTGTGGGCAAAAACAAAGACCGACGCGTCGATCGGGGTGACCGACCGCATTAGGTATAATCGGCGTTGGTTCTTGTGAGATCTGGAAATGTCACAGAATGGGGTTATGATCTCCTTTGTGATTGCACAAAACATTTTTTGGTTGGGATGAGGTATTGGGTAACTGGAATAGGTTTTTGCAAGGTTTTGATGGGTCTATGGAGGTGAAAAATGTTGGAGATGGTCAATAGGGAGCAAGATAAACAATGGATGATAAAATGAAATAACCAGGAAAGTATGATGTTGTACTTACTTGGATTTCATTCCTGAAGATCTATGTTGGAAGGATGGAGGTGCTGATGATGGGTTTGAAGCCTGTAAGTGATCACCAACTGAAAAAATATTTTTCATGGGTTGCATGCACACTCCTCTTTTGCTTGGATAGATCAGAATGTGGTTGGGATGGTTGTGCAAGAGAAGATCCTCAATCTCCTTCCTTGGATGTCAATTCTTGCTAGAATTGGCTCTCTAAAGATGCGTTATCTCTTTGAGATTTCATTCTTGCTCGTCCACTTTTCTCCCAATGTTTTCCAACCTTGAGAATAAGGTTGTTTAGGGGATAAAAGGGGTAACCAACGGCGGTTTGGATTAATCGCGATGGTTAGGGGAAACCGACGTCGGTCAAGGAGGGATTTTCTAGGTTTACTAAAATTAGGGAGATCCTCCTAATTTCCTTGATATCGTGTCACTATCCCGCATGATTAGACTCAGATCCTCTTGTGAGCATGTGGGAATGTGGTTAGAGGGAATGTAGGCATTGATTTTTAGGGTTTGGGTAAGTCTTAGTTAGTTATGGTAACTTGCTAAGAATAGGTCTTAGGTTGAGTTAGCTTGGTGAGGTGTCTAAGTGAACTATATGTGTAGATATTATTTAATTAAGATATTTAAATAATAAATATAGTGAGGATAAAACATTAAATTAATTAAATTAATATTAGTAGGGTGAAAGGGGTCATGGCTAGGTAAATGTAATAAAGGGGGGCTTATATGTCGAGGGACGAAGAGGAGTGTGACCTAATTTTAGTGTCTACATTTTGCCCCTTTTTGTTACGTATCTTGTATTGGTAAGCGATGCTAACAAAAATAAGATGTGGTTGCCCCATGTGAGGGTGAAGGTGATCCCCCTCAAACTAGGAACTGACGAGGTAGCAGGTGAAGTGGTGAGTGGTTTGATAAAAGGTAAATGTGAGGAAAAGGAAAATGGGTGTATGGGAAGAGGGTGAAATGTCTACTCAGGTGATCTAGGTAATGGATCAGGGTCAAGGTAGCATCAAATGCACACACATGTATAAACTGCAGCATGCTACTCGGGTTGAAGAGCAGGAAAACTCTACATCATCTAAGATCGATAGGTTTATCCAAACAAGGTTGAAGTGAATTCGGTATCCAAGGTATAGGATAAGGTCAAGAAACACAACATAGGTTAGGTGCATGAACATTTAGGTATGTTTCGGTACACCAAAGGTAGGGTCAGGATAAACAATCACAACAATAGGCTAGGTAAGGTCATTGGTTCAATCAACACAAGTAATAGTGCCACAAGGTATAGCAAACACATGAGGTCAAAGGTCACTAGCAATGGTCCAGGTCCAAATATCGAGATCATGGCATGGGTAAGGCCGAGGTAGGGGTAAAATAAGGAGGCTTCAACAATGGAGGTGAGGTTGAAGAAGGTGGAGGGCTAGAGGTGAAGGTAAAGTGGTCCAAGTAGGTGTAGGGGAGGCAAAAGAAAGGGGAGGTAAGGAAAAATTAGGTGAATGTGAGGGAAATGAGTACATAGGGTAACCGACATCGGTCGGTATGAACCGATGATGGTGTAGGGGAACCGATGGCAGTTAGCTAAGGCATCAGACCAGCCTCGGTCAAGGGTTAACCAATGTTGGTCGAGTTGGGTAGGGTATAAAAAGTGGAAAACCCGCGTGTTTAAAATTCATTTGTGCATTGTGAAAAGGAAGAAAAGGACAAGAAGAGAAAAAAAGAGGAAGAGGACAAAAGAGTATGACAGAGAGATTGGTTGGTGAGCCACATAGGTGAGATTGATTGGGTGAGAGGTGGGGCCGCAAGATTAGATTGAGCGAGGTGATTGGTTGGGAGAGTGAGAGGTCATTCGGGGATGGCAGAGACTGGAGAGGGATCGGGAGGAGCAGCGCGGAGGCTAGAGGTTCCACCACGATGGCGGCAAGGGATGTGGTAAGTGTCAAACCTTTTGATTCATTGTTTGGTTAATTTGATGTAAAATATAGAAAGTATGAAAAATGGGGGTTTGGGGGGAAGAATTTCAAAATGGGAAAAAGAGAGGGAAAAGGGAATGGGGAAGGGTAGGATGTAGAGCAATAAGGTAATAAAGGGATATGTAGGGGTGTAAGGAGGGAGTTGGGTGGGTAGAATGAGTAGGAAGGAAAAAAATAGGGTTGGGAAGTCATGGTGGTGGGCACAACAAAGGACCGACGTCACGTCGGCGACGTGGCCGACGTCGGTGGGTAGTGAACGGTATTGGTCACAAGAATAGTGACCGATGCGGGTCAAGGGGAGACTATGGTCAGTCAGGGGATAACCGGGTCGAGTCAGGTGAGAGGGAAAAGGGTTAAGGGAGACAGGAAGGGTGGAGGGTGGTTTGGGTGAGAGGTAGGGTAGAGAGTTTCGGGTGGATGGGTGAGGGTAGAGAGGTAGGGTAGATGGGTTAGGGTAGATGGGTAGGGTAGATGGGTTTGGGTAGATAGGTAGGATAGATGGGTTTGGGTAGATAGGTAGGGTAGAAGTGCTTAGGTTGGGATGTGGGGTAAAATAGGTAAGTTGGGAAGGTGTACTAATACATTGTTCTTATGGGATGCAGCCCAGACGAGTTGCGGATGAGGGCTCAGTGTCGCCCTTATTATTGAAAATATAGTGAGCATGACATGGGAGGATTGGTGGCATGTTGCAGAGGTGGGGTTGATAGGGGTGAGGTGCTACTAGCATGTAGTCCGGGAGGCGAGTCTGATGGTTTCCCTCATCGATAGATGGGACTCGGTGACCAACACCTTCCATATGCCGACGGGTGAGATGATGATCACCCTGGAGGATGTCTACAGGATCTCTACGGCTTCCCATAGTAGGGGCCCAGGTTTATTCTATCTCCTTAGAGGCGTCTGAGGAGCTACTAACACCCATTTTTGGTGAGGGTGTAGCAGACCTGACATTCCATAGCGCTATCATGAGCTATGGAGTGATGTATAGAGCTCATCTAGAGGAGATGAGGTTAGTGGTACTTTTGATGGAGGTAGTGTGCTACTTCACACTGCTGGATGTAGAGGTGGGAGATTCTGAGGTCACTGATGGGATTTCTTGATGACATGGTGATACATCGACATTGTTTGCATGGGCACCTTACATTGCTGACTGTAGGTATATAGAGAGCTATGGGCCTATGGGTGACTGTGGAGGTTTAGCATCTACTACGTCATACTACTACATTGTTGGGCTTACGAGCACATTATTTGTGTTTGACTAGTGGGGATGCCCCGGGGATGCATTCCCATGGAGAGTTTTGAGATTTGGGTACAGGCGGTGGGTACCAACCATTGGAGAGGCCCGAGGTGCCATAGCTACTCATGATGTGGCTCACTACAGAGGTTGTTGGAGGGGTTTTCCAGGGTGGACATCATTTAGAGGCCATATGTGGGCTTCCCCTCATATAAACAAATGGCCACGGAGCTAGATGGGCTACAACTATATCTATGGATAGAGGGGAGGAGAGTGGGAGAGCATGAGTGGATACCCATAGAGTGGGTTAGGTGCCAGTTCGGGTTAGTCTAGGATGTACCACCTCCGTTCCCACAGTACAGGAGAGATGACGTGGAGAGACCTATGTCTCCCCATGACCCATAGTGTCGAATGGATAGGAGTAGCCAATAGATACACAGATTAATGATGTTGGGGTTACAGATGGATACAGGCAGTGGTGGGTAGCACAACTGAGAGCCGTACCACCGAGGCCAGGCAGCCGACTTAGCCACCATCATATTCTAGAGAGACACCCTACAGGGGTAGGTGGCTACTTTGGTGATGCAACTTAGGGTTATGTAGGGGCAGCTCATAGGTTCACAGCACAGTTGCCATCTTACAGCCCAGAATAGTGATGTTATAGGCTCAAACAGGGTAGGGACAGTACACATGTAGGTGAATGTAGGGGGATATGGAGATGGAGAGGAGGTAGGTAGAGATGGAGAGCAGATAACCTCCCCTATAGTGCAGGTGCAGTACTGATTTATAGGGCCGATTGGCCACAAAGCAGGGGGAAGATTATGGGTCTAGGCTAGGCTAATGATAGAAGCAGCAAGCATAGATTACTACCTTGTAGGCCCATATACGGCATAGGCACATGCACAGATTCTAGGGCTGACTCAGGCTCTAGTACCAAAGCACGAGGCTCGGCACAAAGGTTCAGGATAGGGTCCCTTTATATAGTACCCACGCGGTAGGGAGACCCATCACCCCCACAGATTTAGGGATGCCCTAACCCTAGAGCACGATATTATTGGGATCATTTATTAGCTATCGGGCTATATGTGCCCTCTTATGTCGAGTACAGAGTACAAGCAGGCTCTCAAAGTGAGAGGCTTAGATCCTGCACTCACAGTGTGGAGAGTACAAGGGGCTGTCAAGCCTAGGGATAGGGTCGTGGTGAGGCCACTAGTGTGTAAAGGCTAGCCCTAGGTGAGGGGCCATCAGTAGGAGGTGAGGCAGGTGCTTGGGCCCCAGGCAGTGTGGTAGAGGGGGTTGGGAGAACATAGTCATGGGAGGAAAATTCCCCTACATTAGATGGGGAGATGATTGACTTGTTATAGACCGGCCTATTTGCCGAGTCATTTTTGTATGGATTATATATGAGACCGGCCTGTGTGCCGAAGATATTTTTATTTATGATTTTTTGTACATGATACCGGCCTGCAAGCTAAAGATATTTTTGTATTGGATAGTGGCCTGCGAGCCAACGATGTATGAGAGACACATGTACTTTTGAGATGAGCATACATTATTGTGATACATAGGTATTTTTATGATGAGATGTGTGAGGTTCAAATGATTATGTGTTGTGATGTGTGTGTTATTTTACTTTCGTTATGATATGAATGGATTAGGTGAGTTAGACATGGCGGAGTCAAGTTAACTTAGGCATGGATCGAGTCGGCAGGTCCATTTAGGCATGGATCTCAGTCAGTCGGTTTAGGCATGGATGAGTCAGGTTGGTTTAGGCATGGATCGAGTCAGGTTAGTTTAGGCATCGATGAGTCAAAGGTAGTTTAGTCATTAGGCATGATTGAGTTAAGCTAGTTTAGGCATGATTCATTATGGTTTGTAATGAATGATACTATGGGTCATATGTGAAATGTTGTATAATCTATGCATAGTGATGAGAGAGTGATGGTAGGTGTAATAAATGTATGCTATGGTAAACAACTTGTTATGTATGTGGCTTAATTTCCAATTTTGTTAGAAAAAGGGGAACTAAGTGAAATGTGGGGTAAATGGTGAGTTAGGCATGGTTAATGAATTGTTTAGGGTAGAGAGTGGCCGAGCTAACCTCTAAGGGCCCCATGCCCTTAGAGTGCTGCCTACATAGTCCTAGTGAAAAGGGACCTTAGGCCGATGTAGTTCTCCCATGAGCTAGGGAAGAAGATGAAAATGAGTTGGTAGGTTTGTGGTCATGTTGTGGGTTTGGGTTTAATAGATAAGGGTAGATGATAGTAAAATGTTGCATGTGAGGGAACTATGGTGAAAGGGGAGATGACCCCAAAAGGTAAGCATCGAGGACTAAGTCCTGTATAAGGTAATCAAAATGTAAAAAAGATGGTTAAAAGATAAGAGGGGGCAATAAAGCCACCTGATTGGGTAGAATCATATCAAGTAGATCATACCTTGAAAAGGGGTGATGAATACAAGACCCAAAAGGCATTGCATTATTAACTGTTCTACAGTGAAAGTAGTCACAGATCACCAAATGTCAAAATTCCAAGATATCCCTTGAGGTAATTTAGGAAATGAGAGTGGAAATGGTAAGGTGGGTGAAAGGTAGTTAAGTGTATATGTTTTGAGTGACAGGTCTTTTGGGCAAGAGGTCCGAGGTCACAATGGGAAAGTCCATGACTAAAAAGTGTTTTTGTTGTAATAGACTGATCGATGTGGGAAGTCTAAATGGGATAAATAATATGGTACTCCTTGAGGTCTTCATGAAGCTGATCGATGTGGGAAGCTTTGTTTTCTCTCGTTTTTGTTTTTTTTTAAGCTTCACATAGCTTTCCTTCGAGGGAGTAGTCTATTTATAGTAGCAATTTGGTCGAGAGGAAGATGTCCTTTTGAGGGAGTCATATTTTTTATTAGAATTTTGACTCAAGGAGTTTGGTCCCATTGAAGGTCTTAGAAATCATGGACAAGACCAAGGTGAAGGATATGACTCTTGTTTAAAAGGTGAGGTGGAATGACCATGGGATCTCATCTAAAGGTAGATGAAAAGTATCCATGAGAATCATGCTATGTGTAGTTCCATGGTACACATATTCAAGAGAAGATAACAAGTGATGGGTACTCACATGATTATTTTTTAATCATTAGGGAGATGGATGGAGTGGATAACACTCAAGGGATGAGCCTATAAAGAGACACAGGGTGAGGTAGGACAAATGAGTCAACAATAGAATGGTCAAAGATGTAATGCATTAAGGGGCTCAGGTTTAGGTTTACCCTCAAGTGAGGACAAATGATAGGCACCCGATCCATAGGTATGAGTTACGATGTATGGTCTAAGCCAATTAGGAGTGAATTTTCCCGTTTACTTTTTTCTCTTTGGTTACGTGTTGATTTTCTTTCAAAACAAGGTCACCAACTTGGAAGGTTCATTCATGAACACGTTTGTCATAAGCACATTTGATACGTTGTTGATAAAATTGAAGGTGATCCAGAGCATTAAGATGACGTTCATCTAATAACTCTAGTTGTGCTAAGTGGTCCTAACGAAAGTCATCATCAGTAAGCATGTCATGGAGAGAAATGTGAAGTGAGGGGATCTGGACTTCGAGAGGCAAAACAACCTCGGTACCATAGACCAGTGAAAAGGGTGTAGCCATAGTGGAAGTGCAAATACTAGTATGGTATGCCCATAGAGCAAAAGGAATGTGCATATGCCAATCCTTCCCAGTATCGTCAACCACTTTCATGAGAATTTTATTGAGGGTTTTGTTAGTGGATTCGGCTTGGCCATTGGTTTGTGGGTAATAAGGTGAGGAGAAACTAAGTGAATGCCAAGGCGGTCAAAAGTTTTTGTAGTGTTTTTTTTTGAATTGTTTTCCATTATTAGTGATGAGGTGATGAGGGACACCAAAGTGACAAATGATGTGATGGTTAATGAACTCACATATTTTCTCAACTTTCATGGAGATGAGTGGTATGGATTCCACCCATTTTTGTAGTATTCGGTAGTGGTTATGATCCATTGATGGTGTTGGGAAGAATGAGGATTGATTTCTCCGACAAGATCCAAACCCCATTGAGAGAAGGGCCAAAGGTCACGAGCAACCTATAAGGCATGACTGGGTGTATGATGAAGGTTGGAATGTTGTTGACATTTCACGCAGTGTTTGACATAGTCACAACAATCATGGTTAAGGGTCACCAAGAATATCCTAGGTGAAGAATACGCTTAGCAACAGCAAGGCCACTAAAGTGCCCTCCACATATGCCATCATGAACCTCCTTAATGGTATAAGGAATTTTAGAACTTGTGAGGCATCGTAAGAGAATACCATCAAATCCATGCTTATAGAGGAGTCCCCCAGATAAAAATGGGAGACCTTTTAAGGAAGGCACATTGTCCGTTACGGGTGAGATCAGGAGGTAAGATGGAGAGGGAAAGGTAGTTGGAGTATTATTTATAACAAAGGTCACTCGGGTCGGGGTGTCGGTTCCGATTAAGTAAACATTGTGAGGTAAATAAGAAGGAGAATGAAGGCATTATACAAAGGTGATAAATATTTTGGAATTGGTAGGGGAAGTGGGTATTTGGGAAGCTAAGCAAGCCATGGTGTCTACAAATTTTTTGGTTAACCATGGGATGGTTTGAAGGGTGTAACAATCAAAGGTGGTCAAAAGTATGTCTACATGATGTTTATAATTTTGAAGTATCTTGTTACGACATTGGTATATACCATTGACTTGGTTTATGACCAATTGTGAATCACCAAAGATGTGGATTGATTTGACATCTAGGGCATAGGCGGTCTAGAGACCTAGTACGAGCACTTCGTACTCGGCAATATTGTTGGTGCATTCAAAGTCTAGTTTGAAAGACAAAGGCATGGGTTCTCCATCTAGAGGAATGAGGATAACACCAGCTCCACCCCCATGCTGACACTTGAACCATCGAAGAATAGTGTCATTTGGTAAGGGGGTTCATCTAGGAAAGGGTAGCAATGGATTCATCGGGAAAGTCAAAATTAGAGGGTTGGTCCCCGAAATAGGTGTGTCAGCTAGTTGGTCGGCTAGATAGCCTGGCCCTTAATGGAATTTTGGTGAATGAATTTGAGGTCAAGATCAGCTAAAAGCATAAGCCATCACACGATGTGCTGATTTTGATAAGGTTTGGTGTACATGAAGTGTAAAGGGTTAGTGTTGGTCACAACATAGGTTTTGTGGTTAAGTAGGTAATGGCGGAGTTTGGTGGCAATGAAAAATAAGGCTAAGCAAATCTTTTCTAGATGGTTGTATCAGGTTTCATAGTCCAAAAGAGTATGGCTTATGTAATAAATCACCTACTCCCTATGTTGTTCATCGTGATGAGCGAGCATGGCTCCCAAGGAATGATCGGTAGCTGATATGTATAGGTAAAAAGGTTGATCGTCTTTTGGTGGAATGAGTACGGTGGTTGGAGAAGGTATTGTTTTAGGGCCTCAAAAGATTTGTGACAGTCATCATCCCATTTAAAGGAGACATCCTTCCTAAGTAGATGATGAAATGGTTGACACCAATCAGATAATTGTGAAATGAAACGACAAATGGACTGTAATTTACCTTGCAGCTACGGAGTTGTTTGAGGTTAGTGGGTGGAGGCATTTCTAGAATGGCCTTGAATTTAGCAAGGTCAAATTCTATACCACGGAGGGAAACAATAAATCCCAGGAGTTTTCCTAAGAGAACCATGAAGATGCACTTTTTAGGTTGAAGGCGGATGTAATATTTAATGAGGTGATCAAAGATGGTTTCGAGGACAACGAGGTGCTCGCACAACATGTTTAGATTTAGCCAAGAGATCATCCATGTAATCTTCCAATATGTGATGCATGATATCATGGAAGATGTAAGTCATAGCATGTTGATATATAGCACCAACATTTTTAAGGCCAAAAGGCATGACTCGATAGTAAAAGGTTCCCCAAGGGGTAATGAATGCGGTCTTGTGCTAATCTTCTGGGGCAATAAAAATTTGGTTATAACTCGAGAAACCATCCATGAGTTAGAGAATCTCATGACCCATGGTAAGGTAAACCAATTGATAATTACTGGGCAAGGGAAAGTCATCTTTCAAGCAAGTGAGGTTGAGGTCTCAGAAGCCTATGCAAATATAGAGTCCCCCTGTTGCTTTAGTAATAAGGACAATGTTAAAAATCCAACGAGGATAATCAATGGGTAAGATGAAGGAAACAGAAAGAAGACGTTGAAGTTCTTCTTTGACAAGAAGAGCAATGCGAGGGTGCATTTTCCTCAGCTTTTGTTTGATAGGTTTGGCATCGGGAATGATTAAAATATTGTGGACCACTATGGTGGGGTCAATACTGGGCATGTATGCATAAGACCAAGTGAAAGCATGGTTATGATCTCAGAGAAAGGAAGTGATGGCTTCATGTTCAGCAACATCTAAAGATTGTCTGATCTTTAGGATGTGTGGGTCATCCTGAGTATGAATGTTGATCTCGATAGTCAATTCATTCAACATGGTTTACATCTTAGAGGGTAACGACTAATGAATATATGATTCTTTTGCACCAAGGTAGGTGAGTATGGATTCATGATCCTGACATTGAATGAAATTAATGGTAGGTGTGTCATTTTCTATCATCTCAAGATACGGGAATGAAAGAGTGGAGGGGCCTTGCCTTCCCGTTGATAAGTCAAAGGCCCCAAGGAAATGGTGTTTATGAAAAAAAAAAAAAAAAAAGTTAGGAGGGATAGATTCAGGATCCATCGACTCCTTTGGTGAGGGTGGTGATGAAGGTGGAGAAGGGCTAGGGTCCTTAATGAATTTAATGCGGGCTTGTTTGGTAGAAGGGTTAGGGAATCCGATACCACTTTGGTCATTATGTTTGTGGGTGGTATATGGAATAACAATATGGCGGCCTTTCTCATAAAATCCAAAACCAAAACCCTTCCATGCATAGTGGTGCAGGAAGGTGTGGGCAAAACAGGATTGGTAAGTGATTGGATGTCGAGAGGAAAATGGGTGAGGTGGTGATGGTGGTTCAGTGTGTAGGTGGTAGCATCAAGTCCCCTATAGGTGAGACTAGTACGAAGATGAGGAGGACCATAAAGGAGGTGTTCTCCTATATGGTGATCATAACGAGTGTGTTGGTGAAGGCTTCCATACTCGTGTGGAGTAAGGAAGGTGTTGACACTATATAAGTGATATTCCCCAGAGTAAGGTGTTGAAAAACACCTTCCAAGGGATCAGTGGTTGGTATATGGGTAGTTGGTATGGTTGATGTGTCGAGGTCGATTTGAGGCATTGTTAATGGATTGGGAAGCAAATGGATCAGCCATGAAGGTTATAGCAGTGGTAGGCGTGGAGGAGGTATGTGTGGTGAAAGCAACGACCGTACTTAGTAGGTGTGGGTGTAGGTGTAGTGAAGTATTTGGTCAGCGAAGTAGATGGCTTGACCGGTATGAGCACATCGTTGGGTCGGTAAAGCATGTTACATGTTTTGAAAGGTGATGGGTCAGCTAGAATGGTATAAGTGTGTCCTTCATGTTCAAACTTTACAAAATGATGCAAAGTGGAGGGAACACAACCCATGACATGGATCCAGGGTCTACTAATCAACAAGTTATATTGGAATTCCCCCTCCAAAACATAAAATAATTCTAGAACAGTGCGGGGGCCCACATGAACGTGAAGGATGGCATAGTGCCTAGTGTGGAGGTGATAGCATCATTGAATGAATGCAACATGACCAGATGTTTATGCATGTAATTTTCAGGTATGCACATTTGAGAAAATGCATGGGATGAAATGATGTTAATGCTAGCGCCTCCATCAATCATCACACGACATACCCGTATGTCATCAATGTGTACAGAGATGAAGAGGGCTAGGTTTGGGTCATCATTTTGGTATGGCACAATCTCTACCTCTGAGAAGCTGAGGGAGGCCACTTGGTGAACAAGGTGAGGTGAGGATGAAGGTGGTAATTTGGTGAGGGAGGCTACATGATAGAGTGTGATAATGGAGGCTACGGGTGTAGGGTCATTGGGTAAAACCTCGATAGATTGAAGAACCTCCATGAGGGCTTGATAATGGGATTTCGAGGTTTGGATGAGGTCATATAAGGACATTTTGAGGGAGATTGGTGTAGTTGTTTGAGCATGGTGTGATGTGTGACGCCATTAGAAATGGGGTATGTGGGGCCATAGATAGTTATCTTAGGTATGGGTGTAGATGGTATGTTGGGTATAGGATTGGTTGGTGGGTCAGCTACCTTTTCTTTACCCTTCTATGCACATGTAGTGATGTGTACCATGTTGATTTGAGGGAAATTGTCAAATGGAGAGGGTGTAGGGTAAGTGGTATAATGACATGAAGGGTAAAAACCTACTGGAGGAGAAAATCCCTATGAGGTCAGTTGGGCAAACGACATTTGGGTGGTGGTGTGGCAAGTTCTCTGATGCGAACCATGTTAATTTCAAATTTTTTGTGTGGTTCTGGGAGTTGTGAGGGTGGAGGTTGTGGTTATTGAGTGTGCAGTGTGGGAATGGGTGTAGGTGAAGCAGGATCCTCGTTAATAAGGTCATTGTCATCACAAATTTGGTTTCAAGTGGACACACTTGGATAAGGATGGTTTTCAAGGCCTTGCAGCTTTCCACATCATGCCCTGGCACATGATGATATGCGCAATTTTGGTATCATCAAACCCCTTTGGCTTGGATTTGAGGGGGTCAAGGTCGGAGTGGTGGTAATGTGATAACAGAAGTCTCGAGGAGGTTGGTTAAAATTTTGGTGTAGGACCCTGCTAGTGGATCACAATGGGAAGTGATTGTGGGTTTGGGTGTACATGTGGTTGGTTGTCTGGAAATTATATTTGGAAGAGTAGGAATAGGTCAAGCTATGGCTTTAGGTGCCGGTGTGGTTTGAGGTATCGGTCGGGTTTGTTTAGGTATGGGTACAGTAGATGGACAAGTAGGAGGGTGTGGGGTTGTTTTGACTACCTTTTTGTGGGGTAGTGGGGTTTTGTTTTTGGGTTACACCTTCTTGGGTAAAGGTGATGTGGGTATACGGGGTCTAGAAGGAAAAGAAGATGGAGGAAGAGGGTGAGTTACCCATGGGGATAATGGGGTGCTATGAAGGTAGATGATGTGGGTCATGCTTGGGGTGTGAGGGAAAATGACTGAAGTGTAGTAGGTAGTGAAGCAATGGCTGAAGGTATCGAGAGGTATTGGTGGTAAAGAGACTACAGGTGTGGGTATGAGTCATGTTGTGTGCCTAGGTAGGTTAGAGATTTGTGAGGAAGGAATGGGTGGTTGTGTTATGGGTTTATGGATGGGTGAGGGGTGCTTGACCATGTTGGGCAGCTGAGGTCTTAAGGCAGATGAACAAGTGCGGGTGTGATTGGTGCGGTAGGGGTATGAGGTCGATGAGTTTTTTTCTTTAGTTTGGGTGTCGTAGTAGGTGTGGTTTTGATGTTGGAGGATATAGCTAAATCCAGTTTAATAGGTAGATGAGTAAGGTTGGTGGTTGGGGTGACCCCTAAAGTGGTAATAGGTTTAGTGGAGGTAAAAATGTGGGTATGGTTTGGGTTTAGGCATAGGTCAAGTTATGGGTAAGGGTGTGGTGTGAGTGGTAATAGATATCATGGAAGGGGTTGTGACAACAATGTCAGTATGTGGTTTGATGGGTGGAAATGTGCTTGGGTAGATAGTGGGGTGTCATCGAGGGATCTCTCGCATTTGTGTTGAGACAGGAGTAAGAGTTGCCCCCCATAATAAAGCCCTATCCACATAATCCAAGTGATCGCCAAACATGAGAATGGCACGTTTGTGGGTGGAGTTGGTGAGGACCTAATGGGAATTCCTATAAAATGTATCTTAGAGATGGGGAATCGGCCGGCTTCAGCTTCCGTGGGTAAGAGAGCTGAAAGTAGGTCTGTTGGATGTTAGGTAGCAGATGGAGAATGCTTTCCAAGAGGAAAGGTATCTCCACCGGGTCTATGATGGGTGGAAGAGATGATGGGAGTTCCTCTATGAGTGGAGGAATGATAGGTGCTCCTCTGTGGGTGGAGGAGGTAATGGGTGCTCCTCTGTGGGTGGAGGAGGTAATGGGTGCTCCTCTGATGGGTGGAGGAGGTAATGGGTGCTCCTCTATGGGTGGAGGAGGTACGGTAGGTAAAGGTCTCTAAGTGGAGAAGCTAGGGGTGAGATGGTCTCAATGTTAGTAGAAGACTCCTCCATAGGTGATGTAGGAGATGAAGGGTGTTCTTCTATTGGTGAAGGAACAATGATGGTTGGTTCAGAATGTGAAGGAGGATTTTGGGCTAGGATTTCCTCTATGGAAGGGATGTGAGGTAATTGAGAGGTGATAGGTACCTTGTTAAATATTGCGTGAACCTCATGGGTATGGGTATCATGAGTGGATGTCTCACTCGGTTTGATTGGATGAAGGGGCATGATTGGGAAATGTTTTTTAAATATTTGTAGATTTTGGTTGGGGTGGTGTTGGGATTATCCACAGTTAACTCACCTTTCTCGAGCATTTCTTGGACAATATTCTTAAAAGTGATGTAGTTTCCGTCACTATGACCCTTCACTCGGTGATAGTTACAAAAATATTGTTCCTTATACCATGCGGGCATGGGGTGAGCAGGGTCAAAACCAGTGTGTGGTTTTATGGGTGGAAGGGTGATGGCGCCAGCTTTGATAAGATTTTCTAAGACAGAAGAGTAAGGTTCCCCAATTGGGGTATATTTTCACTGCTCTTATCTGAATCAAAAAGCCTGGACAGGTGATAGATTAGATGAGGGTGTAGCCTAATTAGATGGATGAGCTGGGCGGCCTTGAGTACCACTACATTATCAATACCTTTAGCCTTTGAATAATTGGTTGGAAGCTTAGAAGAAGAAGAGGTTTCATTCGACTTGAATGCCAAATTCTTATTTTGTAATTGGATTTTTTTCTCTTCGATGGCCCGAATCTCTAACTTTCATGCCATAGTGAATGCCTCATCGGATGTTTAGAATGTTTATACCTGTAAGGTTAGGGAGATATGTCTAGCACAAGCTCGGGTAAAGAGCTCGATGAGTTCAGTTTGTGGCAGTTGAAAGGTAAGTTGATTGATCAGGCTACGCCAACAAGTGAAAAAATCTGCGATAGATTCATCCTCGTACTGACGTGTGGAATATAGATTGGTCATGGTAACTTTCTTGGCGATATTGATAGAAAAATGATCCAAAAATCTTGGGCTACCTAATTGAATGAAAATATGGAGTGTTTGGGTAACCCACTATACCAATCTAATGCAGGTCCAATGAGGGACATGGGAAAATTTCTCAAAAGTAAGGCATCATCATGAGCAATCAAATAACATCCGTGTTTAAATGAGCGCAAATGTTGTTGTGGGTCTTCCTTACTATTGAAGTGGTTGAATTTAGGCATTTCCCAATGCACAGGGTATGAACGGATGGGAATGGATGGGTGAATAGGCTCATTACAAATCTCATCATAAGTGAGAGTGTTGTAGGATCCGAAACCGATGCCTCCAGTGTTTGCATCTTGTCCATCATCAATTTAATTAGGTCATTGGTGGGTTGTGATGATTGGATGCCTCTTATAGCGTGAGGAGGTTGGTTTTGGACATATAATGGGTGTGGCATTCTAGTGTATGGGGTTGCCATGTAAGGTGGTGGAGAAGAAGGTAATGAAATAGGGGGTACGTACCTGAAATGAATAATAGATGAAACAGGTGGTTGTTGGTAGTATGTATATGGGGAGGAAGGGTCATGGTAACCTTAGTGGCAATAAGGGCTAATTATTGTGGAATGGAAAGAACTACATTCTGAAATGGGGTAGGGGTCACCAACACTGGAGGTGGGAACATAGCTATAGGTATGTGTGAGACATGAGGGGTGGATGAGGTTATGTTTGGGGTAATCGTCGAGGGTATGGTGGATGTAATGGGTGCCACAGAGGTAATAAACATGGTAGTCATGGCGGGTATAGAACCTAACTATGAAACAACTAGGGGTAAGGTGGATGCGGGTAGCATGGAGCCAAATGGGGCTGATGCGGAAGTGGGTGTGAGAGTCGGGGGATAGATACGGGCATGCCATATATCAACTAACTGAGGTGTCTCGAGTGGATAAATGGGAGAGGTAAAACTGCAAGGCAGCAGGGTTCTGGTCAAGGAGTCGTGTGAACTCCTCATCTCTCGGTAGTAATATTAGTAGGTTGGATAGGATCCATGGCTGGTGATAAAATAGAAGGTGGTGAAGGACTAGGTGGGAGAGGTTGGCAACTGGCGTGGAACAAAAGAACATTTACTTGTCTTTAGGTAAGTACCATGTGAACCAAAGATCAGATCGTAGGGCAACTTCTCTGTAAATGGTACAAAGAACAAAGCAGAACATGTCATTCTGGTGATGATAAAAAAATGAATGAAGTAAAAAATGGTGGGTGGAATGTGAAACAGGCTAACCGATGTCGGTTAAGGAAAACCGGCGTCTATCGAGGTAACCATTGTCGGTCACTGTAAAAATGGACAGTGAGTAAACAACAAGGCAGAAGGCAAGATCTAACAAGTATGCCAAATCTGGGATGTGTAAAATGTCAATAGAAAAAAATGATAGTGATAGAGACTATGGAAAGTGGAAAAAAGTGAAGTGAGAATTTCCTTTTGAGTAGGTTAGAAAAAGGACCTGGAACCGATGTTGGTTGAGTTTAACCGATGGCGGTTAGAGGTAACCGATGACAATTACTATGAGATTGAAACAGTGATGAGAAAAAGTGGTTGTGAATTAGAATTTGATGTGGAATCAAACCCAAAATTCTTAGGAATGATGGTGATATGGCCCAGAACACTTAGGTGAAGCCGGAATACACCAACTATGATGAGGAGTGTGTAAGGATGAACAAAAAAAAGTGATGAACGTGATCTTTCACCTCAAAATGTAAACCAAGTAGAAACACTAAGAAAATGTGATCCGAAGAGTGCCCTTTTCTATTATGTTTGTTTAGCTTATGCTATTTAGGGACTGAAACATGAATTGTGAAATAGAGTTTTTGGTGAGGATGACTTCTTATAAAGAAGGAGATCTAAAGGGTGAGGTTTTAGGTATGTTATGGTGGGGGTGGGCTTCGCTCAAGTATGACTTAACAGAGCAGTGAGCTGGGTGCCCACTATGTCGTGATCATGTGATCACCTTAATCTTCTTCTAGGTAAGATGTTGTTTAAGAATGTATGCATTTGAATTTTTCTGTGGTTTGGTAAGACTCAGAGAAAGAGAAAAGGATAGAAGTGCTTTTCTATGATTCATTTGTCAACCATCAGCTAGTCATGACCTCCAAAGATATAGGTTTCCCTCATTTAATGTGAGCCAATGTAAAAAAATTAGAATAAAATGCAATTTTTTAAAGCCCAAATCCAAAATGTGAAATTGGATGACACAATAAGATGAAGAGGAAGAGGGATGCTCTTTCACTAAAATGTAGAAAACATGAAGAAATGATTCTTTTTAAATACACCAAAAGAAAAGTTTCCTTTAGAGAAAATAGAAAGAAGAAGTGGATTACCAGGGAAGAAAATTAGTGTGTACACTTTTAAAAGGGAAACAAACACACAATTTTTTCCTAGGAATGAATGAAATGCAAGGAACCTTGGATGGGTCCCACCGGGCATGCCAAAATGTTTCACCTTTTTCTTAGATTGTTTCTTTGAATTGTTGACGAAACAAATAGGGTAACAGCGTAGGAGGAATACCTGTTCAAATGTCAGTTGATGGGTTATTGTGCGCGTATGACTTCCAAATCCACAAAGAAACCATGAGAGCTTCCTTTTAGCTAGGAGAAACTACCTATAATGAAAGCAAGACCACCAGAAAAGAATTAAAAAATATGGGCAAAGTGAACTACCACTTGCATGAGCTAGATCCGAGAAGCATGGTACTTCCTGATGGTCATGTGAGTCCACTATTTTAAACAAATTAATGCTGAAAACAAGATAAATCCTATTGTTATTTTGAAATGATTTAGGTATCTCACTTAAAAACACAATAAGAAAACAGATCTAATCTAACAAGCTAAGCTAGAATAGAATCCATGGGTCAAATGGTTGATTCTGGGTTCTGTAGGTTTGATACAGGTCTCAGATAGGTCACAGGTGAGTGAGGGTGAGGTAAAATGAGGTGGGTAGGTCTCTATTTAAGACTGTGTGGGCAAACACAGAGACCGGCATCGGTCAGGGTGACCGACCGCGGTTAGGTATAACTGGCACCGGTTACTATGAGATTTGGAAACATGACAGAATAGGGTTTTGATCTTCTTTGTGATTGCACAAAGGATTTGGTTGGTTGGGATGAGGTATTGGGTGACTGGAATAGGTTTTGCAAGGTTTTGATGGGTTTATAGAGGTGAAAAATGTTGGAGATGGTCAATAGGGAGAAAGATAAACAATGGATGATAAAATGAAATAACTAGGAAAGTATGATGTTGTACTTACTTGGATTTCATTCCTGAAGATCTATGTGTGAAGGATGGAGGTGTTGATGATGGGTTTGAAGGCTGCAAGTGATCACCAACTGAAAAAAAGCTTCTGCATGGGTTACATGCACACTCCTCTTTTGCTTGGATAGATCAGAATGTGGCTGGGATGGCTATGCAAGAGAAGATCCTCAATCTCCTCCTTGGATGTCAGTTTTTGCTGGAATTTGCTCTCTGAAGATGCGTTATCTCTCTGAGATTTCATTCTTTCTCATCCACTATTTCTCCCAATGTTTTCCAACCTTGAGAATAAGGTTTTTTAGGGGATAAAAGGGGTAACCGATGGTGGTCCAGCTTAACCGGCGACGGTTAGGGGAAATTGACGTCAGTCAAGGCGGATTTTCTAGGTTTACTAAACTTAGGGAGATCCTCCTAATTTTCTTGGATCTTGTGTCATTATCCCATGGATTAGACTCAGAGCCTCTTGTGAGCATGTGGGAATGTGGTTATAGGGAATGTAGGCATTGATTTTAAGGGTTTGGGTAAGTCTTAGTTATGGTAACTTGCTACGAATAGGTCTTAGGTTGAGTTAGCTTAGTGAGGTGTCTAAGTGAACTATATGTGTCGATATTATTTAAATAAGATATTTAAATAATAAATATAGTGAGGATAAAACATTAATTTAATTTAAATAATATCTAGTAGGGTGAAAGGGATCATGGCTAGGTAAATGTAATAAAGGGGGCTTATATGTCGAGGGACGAATGGGGAGTGCGACCTATTTTTAGTGTCTACAATTATGTAAAATTTTCACATACATGTGTGTGTGTGTGTGTGTGTGTGTGTGTGTGTGTGTGTGTGTGTGTGTGTGTGTGTATTTGCATGTATATATATAGTTTTGAAGTCAAATATATGTATTTTCTTGTATGTCCATCTAACTCACGTGATATACATGTTTAATAAATATGTTGACTTCACTAAACACCCCACCATATCTCGTGACAAGTAGATAAAGGTTTTGTTGCTGCGATTTCATCTGTGTAGCAACTCATTGAGGTATTCAAACAACACGTAAATTTTGTTAAATTTCTCATGTAATTCATATTATGTTAAATTACATGTTAGTAATGTCTTTCATTGTATAATTATTAAATTATGTTAATAATGTCCTTCATTGTGTATATGCAGGAGTTACCTATGACAGGTAGCAGCCCTGTTCATTTGATTCATAGGTGTGGCGGGGTAGAAACAATAGTTATATATTGGTAAAATTAGTTAAAATATTTTGATTATGTAGATACATGTACTTAGCTCTATTTTTGCTAATTCGATGTTATATTTTATGATCTTATGTGTATGTAGGGAACTTCAACTCCCTCCATTTTGACTTCAAGGGCACAGAGACTCTTCCATCTCGTTGTCTTCGCACCCCATTTATATTGCGGGAGCTCCCGATGACTCATCTGAGTGTGAGATGCAAATTCAGCATGATCGAAAACTTGTGGTAAGTTTGTGTATTTATGTAAATACTTTCATTCTAACATGGTATTAAATACATGTTAAAAACATATATAAATTAAGTTTTGACAAAAAAACATTGTTTGCATTTACAAGCTCATCTACAGTGAGTATTCAACGGAAGAGGACTCGAACCATGGGCTCGAGATGATCCAAAGTCATCTCATGGGTCTCCATCTTTGGCTAAGGGAGGGCTTTCTTTGAGCAAGGCCAAGAGAGGGACAGATTTAGATGAGTAGGAAATAAATATTTCTTACATGACATTGTTTTTGTATGCCTATGTGTATGGAATTGTATGTACACCTATATGGCATTTGAACTTGATTGTATATGACCTATTTGGGAATTTTGGTATTTATTATGCACATTAAAATTTGGAACTTGATAATTTTTTATGAGACCTTACATTTCGAGGTTATTTTGGCATGAATCTAATATGATGTGCACTTGACAATATTTAAGACATTATGGATTATTTTTTCATTTATTGGTGATGTACATGTACTAGCATTTTCAATGTATAATATACATCAAACTTTAGAAATCAACATTTATATAATGTATGTATATAAAGAGTTACCTAATCCGAGTAATTATTCATTCAATTTATCAATGTGTATATGTGTATTTACCTTACTTGCGCTTCTTCTTGCTCATGTTCTCTTTATATTGGTTCCTATCTTATCATGCACTTACTACATTCTTCTATGCTTCGTAGTCTTCTCCCCTGTTAAAACACCCGATAGTCATCACAATTTGATGCCTTTCATCCATTGATATGTTGAGAATGTCTCTCCATATACATTACTCCAATGCTTGAGAATGTCCCCAGATGTAATGACATTTTGATTCAGACACTCAATGATTCTTGATTGTCTAATCCTGTCCAATTTGTGTTACTACCTTTAAATCTATAGGCATTTCAAGTTATTTGGAAATCACATCACACCCTTCACTAGGCTTGATGACTACCCCTATCCTTTTTAAGGAACTTTTGAAAGCATCCATGGGTTTATCATAACATAAATTATCAATGAATGGAAGGTCACTAAGCCATAGGCCAGCTAACTCCCATCTAGAACTAAAAAGAAAGATTTACTAGGCGATTGATAACTCCCATGTGTTCTTAGACATACCCCTATCAAATTCATTCTTAAGCCAATCTAGTCATTCAGGGCTCTTAAGCGACTACGCCCGGATAGGGTAGCCCTACACTGACTCAGACTGCACTATTTCACGCATTTACAAATAATAGCACGAGAGAGAGAGCAGATGGAGATGGATAAAACCATGAGAGGATTTTGTAGAGGACCCCAACATGGAGGTCTCGATCGAAAAGACGTCTCTAGGTGCCACCAAGTTCAATAAATTACCCTTTGAAGATATAATGTGTATGGGCCTCGGGGATCTTAAGCAACTACGCCGGATGAGGTAGTCCAAAAGCACGGGGTGCATACGGAAAAAAATCCTCCACTAGTGTTCACCTATCCACCCCGATGTGTTGGCGTAGTTGTTTTGGTCCCACGAGCTTCCGTTTACAAACTACGGTGTCCGACAACCCTACACTAACTCAGAGGCGCACTATTTCACACGTTTGCAAACAATAGCACGATGAGAGAGAACCGGATGGAGAAGGAGAAAACCACGAGAGGATTTAATACGAGGGCCTTGACATGGAGGTCTCGAGATCGACAATATTTCTCTAGGTACCACGAGTCCGAGAAATCACCTATTGAAGATATGGCATGTTTGGGCCTTAGGGCTCTAAAGCGACTGCTGGATGAGGTAGCCAAAAATCACAGGGAGCATAGGGAACCAAAAAAATTCCTCCACTAGCATTCACTAGGCCACCCCGATGTTTCGGCGTAGTTGGTTCGGTCCCACGATCTTCCGTTTGCAAACTATAACGTCTGGCATCCCTACACTGACTTAGACTACACTATTTCAAGCGTTTACAAACAATATGACAATGAGAGAACCAGATTGAGATAGATAAAACTATGAGAGGATTTCATAGAGGGCTCTAACATGGAGGTTTTAGATCTAACAAGACGTCTCTAAGTGCCACGGAGTCTGAGAAATCACTCGTCGAAAATATGGCATGTTTTGGCCTCAGGGCTCTTAAGGGACTTGCCCGACATGAGGTAGCCCGAAAGCATGGGAAATGTAGGGAACCAAAAAAAGCCTCCAATAGTGTTCACCAGGCCATACGGACGTGTTGGCCTAAACGGTTTGGTCCCACAAGCTACCGTTTGCAAAATATAGCATCTAGTAGCCTTACACTGACTTAGACTACACTATTTCATGTGTTTACAAACAATAGGATAGTGAGAGAACTAGATGGAGATAGAGAAAACCATGAGAGAATTTTGTAGAGGATTTAACATGGAGGTTTTGGATCTAACGAGACATCTCTAGGTGCCATAAAGTCTGAGAAATCACATGTCGAAGATATAAGGTGTTTTGGTCTCAGGGCTCTTAAGAGACTACACCCGAACGAGGTAGCCTGAAAGCACAAGGAGCATAAGGAACCAAAAATAAGCCTCCACTAGCATTCACCAAGCTATTTAAACATGTTGGCGTAGACGGTTTGGTCCCACGAGTTTCTATTTGCAAACTACGGCCTTACACTAACTTAAACTACACTATTTTGTGCATTTGCAAACAATAGGACAACGAGATAACCAAATGGATATGGAGAAAACTGCAAGAGGATTTCGTAGAGTGCCCTGACATGGAGGTTTCAGATTTGATGAGACAAATCTAAGTGTCATGGAGTCCGAGAAATCACTCGTCAAAGATATTGCGTGTTTGGCCCTCGGGGCTCTTAAGCGACTACGCTTGGGCGGGGTAGCTTTGAAATAATGGGGAGTGTAGGGAACCAAAACAAAGCCTCCAATAGTATTCACCCGGTGACTCGATGTGTTGGTTAAGTTGGTTTGGTCCCATGAGCTTCCATTTGCAAACTACAAAGACATCTAATAGCCCTACTACACCGACTCAAATTACACTATTCTCAGCGTTTGTAAAGAATAGGACAACGAGAGAACCGAATGGAGACGGAGAAGACCACACGAGTATTTTGTAAAGGTCCCCGATGTGGAGGTATCATATTGGATGAGACGTCTCTAGGTGCGACGGAGTCTCGAAAAATCACATGTCGAAGATATAAGATGTTTTGGTCTCGAGGGCTCTTAAGAGACTACACCCGAGCGAGGTAGCCCAAAAGCACGAGGAGTGTAGGGAGAAAAAATTAATCCTCCACCAAGCCATATAGATGTTTTGGCCCAAACGGTTTAGTCCCATAAGCTACCATTTGTAAAATAAAGCATCTAGAAACCTTACACTAACTTGGACTACATTATTTCACACGTTTACAAACAAGAGGACAACGAGAGAACCAGGATGGAGATGGAGAAAACCGTGAGAGGATTTCAGAGGATTCAACATGGAGGTTTTTGATCCAATGAAATATCTCTAGCTGCCACAAAGTCCAAGAAATCATATGTCAAAGATATAAGGTGTTTCGGTCTCGGGGATCTTGAGAGACTACGCCGAGCGAGGTAGCTGAAAGCACGGGGAGTGTAGAGAACCAAAACATACCCTCCACTAGTGTTCACCATGCCATTTGGATGTGTTGGCTTAGATGGTTCAGTCCCCATGAGCTTCGTTTCGCAAACTACAGCCTTTGGAATCCTTTCACGACTTAGACTACACTATTTCATACGTTTACAAACAATAAGACAACAAGAGAACTAAATGGAGATGGAGAAAACCACGAGAGGATTTCATAGAGTATCCTAACATGGAGGTTTCAGATCTAATGAGATGTATCTAGGTTCCATAGAGTCGAGAAATCACCCATCAAAGATATGGCATGATTGAGCCTCGAGCTCTTAAGCGATTACGCCGGATGGGGTAGTTTGAAAGCACGGGAGCATAGGGAACCAAAAATATCCTCCACTAGCATTCATCTAGCCACCACGACATTTTGGCATAGTTTGTTTGGTCCCATGAGCTTCTGTTTGTAAACTACAGCCTCTAGCATCCCTCCAATGACTCGAGACTACACTATTTCGAGTGTTTACAAACAATAGAACAATGAGAGAAAAAAATGGAGAGGGATAAAACAACAAGAGGATTTTGTAGAGGGCCCGACATGTGGAGGTCTCGAGATCGGCGAGAGGTCTCTAGGTGCCGAGAGTTTGAGAAATCATATGTTGAAGATATAATGTGTTTTGGTCTCAGGGCTCTAAAGAGACTACGCTCGAACGATGTAGCCTGAAAGCACGGGGAGTGTAGGGAACCAAAACAAAGCCTCCAATAGCATTCACTAGGACATTTCAACATGTTTTCCCATACAGCTTGTTCTGTCTCATAAGTTCACATACAAAATACATCATCTAGCAAATTTATATTGACTTAGACTACATAATTTTGTGCGTTTGCAAACAATAGGACAATGATAAAACCAAATGGAGATGGAAAAAACTGTGATCAGGTTTCATAGAGTGCCCCAACATGGAGGTTTTAGATCTGATGAGATGTATTTAGGTGCCATGGAGTCCGAGAATCACCATTTGAAGATATGGCGTAATTGGGCCTCAGTGCTCTTAAGTAACTATGCTGGGCCAGGGTAGCTTGAAAGCACGGGGAACATAGGGAACCAAAAATAAGCCTCCAATAGCATTTACCTAGCCACCCCAACATGTTGGTATAGTTGGTTTGGTCCCACAAGCTTTCATTTGTAAACTACAACCTTTGATAGCCCTACACTGACTCATACTACATTATTTCGAGCATTTGCAAACAATAGGACAACGAGAGAAATGAATGGAGATGGAGAAAACTATGAGATAATTTTTTAGAGGGCTCCAATGTGGAGGTCTCAAATTTAATGAGACGTCTCTATGTGCCACGGAGTCTAAGAAATCACATGTCGAAGATATAAGGTGTTTTGGTCTCAGGGCTCTTTAGAGACTATGCACCTGAGGTATCCCGAAAGCACGGGTAGAGGAAACCACCAATGTTTAATGATTTTTCTATAGGATGTAACTATGTAGACTATGAACTTATTTATGTTAGGGAGACCACCAATGTTCCAACTGTTCATTTTGAAAGAATGAATATCTTCAATCAAACAGAGAATGAAGAGCACGAATTTTTTTGGACATTACAAAAGGTTGTTTGTGCCATATCTTTGTGGGTGATTTCTTATACTTCATGGCACATAAATACATCTAATTAGATCTAAGACATCCACTTTAGGGCCCTCTACGAAATCCTCTCACGGTTTTCTCCGTCTCCATCCGGTTCTCTCATTGTGTTATTGTTTGCAAACATGCAAAATAGTGCAGTTTGAGTCAGTGTAGGGATGCCAGAGGCTGTAGTTTGCAAACAGAAGCTTGTGGGACCAAACCAACTACACCAACACGTCAGGGTGGCCTAGTGAATGCTAGTGGAGGCTTCATTTTGGTTCCCTACGCTCCCCATGCTTTCGGGCTACCTCGTCGGGCGTAGTCCCTTAAGAGCCCTGAGGCCCAAACACACCATATCTTTGACGGGTGATTTCTCAAACTTTGTGGCACCTAGATATGTCTCATCAGATCTGAGACCTCCATGCCAAGGCCCTCTATGATATACTCTCACTATTTTATCTGTCTCCATCTGGTTCTCTCGTTGTGCTATTTATTGCAAATGCGCGAAATAGTGTAGTTTGAGTCAGTATAGGGCTGCCCGAGTTTATGTAGTTTGCAAACGAAGCTCATGGAACTGAACCAACTACGCCAACACATCACACAGGGGTGGCTGGGTAAACAATATTAGAGGTTTCATTTTTGGTTCCCTACGCTTCCGTGTGCTTTGGGCTACCCCATTCGGGCATAGTCGCTTAAGAGTCATGAGGCCCAAACATGCCATATCTTCGATGGGTGATTTCTCAGACTCTGTGGCACCTAGAGATGTCTCATAAGATCTGATACCTCTAATTCAGGGCCCTATACAAAATAATCTCATGGTTCTCTCTGTCTCCATCCGGTTTTCTCACTATTCTATTGATTGCAAACGTGTAAAATAGTGCAGTCTGAGTCAGTATAGGGATGTCAGATGCTATAGTTTGTAAACGGAAGCTCATCAGATCAAAGAAACTATCCCAACAAATCGGTCTAGCCTAGTGAATGTTATTGGAGGCTTTGTTTTTGTTCCCTATGCTCCCCGTGGTTTCGGGGTACCTCGTCCGGGCGTAATCCCTTAACTGCCCTTAGGCCCAAACACGCCATATCTTTGATGGGTTATTTCTCAGACTCTGTGGCACCTAGAGACATCTCATTAGATCCTAGACCTTCATTTTAGGGCCCTCTACAAAATCCTCTCACAGTTTTCTCCGTCTTCATCCGGTTCTCTCGCTGTGCTATTGTTTGTAAACACATGAAATAGTGTAGTCTGAGTAAGTGTAGGGCTGCTGGACACCGTAGTTTGCAAATAGAAGCTCATGGGACCGAATCAACTATGCCAACATGTCATGTCGGTGGTCTGGGAATTCTAGTGGAGGCTTTTTTTTTTTTTTTATTCCCTACGCTCCTCGTGCTTTCGTGCTACCTTATCCGACATAGTTCATTAACATCCCTAAGGCCCAAACACGCCATATATTTGACGGGTGATTTCTCGACACTTTGTGGCACCTAGAGACATCTCGTCGATCCAAGACCTCCACATCGGGGCTCTCTACGAAATCCTCTCACGAATTTCTTTTTCTCCATCCGGTTCTCTCGCTATGCTATTGTTTGCAAACATATGAAATAGTGCAGTATGAGTCAGTGTAGGGTTGTCAGAGGCTATAGTTTACAAATGTAATCTCGTGAGACCGAACCAACTATGCCAACATGTTGGGGTAGCCTGGTGAACACTAGTGGAGGATTATTTTTGGTTCCCTATGCTCCCCGTGCTTTCGAACTACCTCGTCCGGGTGTAGTCCCTTAACAGCCTGTGACGAGGCCCAAACACGCCATATATTTGACGGGTGATTTCTCAGAATTCATGGCACCTAGAGATGTATCATTAAATCCAAGAGCTCCATGTCAGGGCCCTCTATGAAATCCTCTCGTGGTTTTCTCCCTCTCCATCTGGTTATCTCAATGTGCTATTATTTGTAAACACGTGAAATAGTGCGGTGCAGTCGGTGTAGAGGGCTGCAGAGGTTGTAGTTTGCAAACAGAAGCTCATGGGACCAAACCATTTATGCCAACATGTCGAGATGGCTAGGTGAATGCTAGTGGAGCATTTTATTTGGTTTCCTACACTCCCCGTGCTTTTAAGATACCCCATCCGGGCGTAGTCGCTTAAGAGCCCTGAGGCCCAAACATGCCATATCTTCGACAGGTGATTTCTTAGACTCTGTGACACCTAGAGACGTTTCGTTAGATCTGAGACCTCCACGTTGGGACCCTCTACGAAATCCTCTCACAGTTTTCTCCATCTCCATTCAGACTAAGTCAGTGTAAGGTTGTCGATTGCCAATCACCTAGATAATATAGGTGGTTCATACAATATAGGTGGTGAAATGAGAATTTTAATAAGATATTTTTACAATATAGGTGGTGAAATGAGAATTTCTATTTGTTATTCCTTTCTAATATTTAATTTCTCTTAGCTTCACTTGGCTTCAAGAATAATAAATTATCTACTAACAGTGCCAACCACGTGAAGGTGGAAGCTTTTTTGGCACCACTAACCTACATAAACATGTTAGTAAGCAATTAAATAGAATTTTAAATCATACAAAATTTAAACAAAATCATTTAAGTAAATATTCAAATTAAATTCATGAAGATCATACCTTCACAAATTTAATCCAATAAACCACAATGATCAACTCTATTCTTTACAATGGCAAGAATTGCTTCATGATCGATTCACGAACCTTCCACAATTTTTGTTTGATGGCCGACCTCGATATTTGATCAATTTAATATTTATTAAGGACCAAATGTGAATAGTGAAGTATCTTCAGATGTACTTCAAATTCTTCAAACAACCAAATGTTTTAATGTTTGATAGGATATCGTCGAAGCCAAGTTCTAATGACTACCACTGATCTAGTGGGATACTCAAGGTCTTCACCATCAATGACTGTGGAAGTCAAAAAAAATTCTCCTCTACACAACGAGATAAGAATTAGTTTGTTCCCTCTTCGTTAAATTCCGTCACAAAAACTAAAAAAACATGCCCTATGTATCATAAAGTAAAATTGTTCAGTCAATTTATAAATACATTAAGAGTTGACCATTTAGTAATTTATAAATCTAAAACATGGCATGTATATATATGTATGTACCTTGTTGCACTAAATCAGAGACTTGGTCAAAGTCAAGTGATGTTGTCATGTGATCTAAAGACCACTGTAAGTTGTAATGCTCATGGAAATTGATGTGTGTTGAGTGGAATTAGAGGTCTACAAGTCCATTAATCCACCCACTGCTATGACTCACATTCATTCCACGCAAAATCAATGCATGATATACAAAAACATGTCATGCACCTAGTATAAATAGTCTAAGCATTTGAATCGAACAACGGAATGAGTGCATATCACTTGATCCTGCAACTGTCATACAATATTCAAAGTTTTCCAGATGTTGTTTCTCTATCAACAAAAAATTTCTACGAATCGTTGATCTCTCTTGAGATTCATAGCCCATATTCTTGACACACCAATCAAAAATATTTTTTACATCTATAAATTTAGCACCATCCTTGAAATTTAACTCTTCTCTTGCAAGTGCTCTTTTCACACATACTCCTACACCATCATGCTCTCATTTTCCATGCCTTGCCTCATTAAAAATCCAGATATGTTGTACATTTTTTTCTTTGTATCCTACTCAACCAATAAAACTTATCATGCATTCTTGAATTGTGATGTGCAGTTGTCCGACCAAATGTAATGTTGATCGAAATTAATGTTCCTCTCATTCAAGTTCACATAAAACACCTAGAAACACCCTTGTACATATTTTGTAGAATGTGTCCGATCATCACTGATGTAGAAATGATACTCTCTTAATTTTTTTGATCTTTCTCAGTGCTTTCAAGAGAGTGCATGAATGTTATATGCACGAAAATAGAAACTTGCACTGAGTTATAATATTGAGACTAAACCTCCATTTGTGGCTACAATGTGTAATTCTCTATGAATTCAACTACTAAAACAATAGTACCAAGTGGGAATGTGTCCTTGCTTAACTTGAATTGTTCATCCAACCATCGAGCTCTATGTGTGTGCCTTGCATACTCATAAAAAAATTTCTCTCTGAATTTGACCATATATTTTGATACAGGTAATTGTTTTATAACAAGCTCACACCTCTTAGATTCTTTTCCATCTTTTAATTAATATGCCACCGATTTATATTTGATGAAATCAACCAATTATTTTCCTATTGAATATGTACTCTCCTTGTGGATATAAATTTTTAGATTTGGCAAGCCATCGCATACATTGCACGTTTCATCCAAACATGATTTGTTATAAAAAAATTGTCTTGTTGATTTTTCACAAAATATTGTCGAAATAAATTCCCTTGAAGATTTTTGTGGTACATTTATTCCACACTCTTGCAACATGATGTCAGTATGCAAAACACTATGTATTTGACAAAAAACATCATAATGCATTGAAAATTCAACATGATGCCTGCAATAACAAGTGGTACGTGAGTGATTGATTTTCACATAAAAAGGGTTTTCTCATTTCAAAGAATCTTTGGCTAATGTTAATTTATGGATTTTCATTTTGAAACTTAGAGAACAATTTTGTTTGAGTCATATCTAAGAAATGTTTTGTACACAATTCACGATTACGAGAACCTATTCTTCTTTTTACTTGTATCTCTTCTATTCGGTGACACCCTTGTGTTCTCATTCCAAAATTTTACAATTAATTATTTTAGAATATCAGATGTATTCATGCCTTTTCATGGAAGTCTGCTAGAGAAATCCCAATAGTCAGTGTTATTGACTAACTCAAGATGTTTACATCTCTCTATTACTTTCATTAGTGTTTTTATGTTTAGCTTCAAAGCACTGCTTGTTTTTCTAATCAAGTGTTTATTAACTATTTTATCACTTACTATATAATTAATTAGTGCACGTCATGTAGCATTACTATCTTTGGTGTGTCTTTTGCCACCTACAATTTGATATGTTTTATGTATGTTTTCAACAATTAATGCATTTTGATCAACAACATTAGATGTTTTTAACCCCAAGGTATTCATTATAGGTCTCATCTTAATTAATTTCATCAATGAAACAAATAATTTACATATTTTTATGTCATTTAAATTCTCAAAGTAATTATCCCAAATTCCACTAGCTTTTCTTCTCACATTTATTTTAGAAATTTTGTTAGGCATTGGTTTTATAATGTTTTCATCAATTTAAATTAAGTGAGTTGGTTTTCTTTACAAAATCAAAGGTGTTCTTAGAGGTGAAGATTTGTTTACAAGGTTACTTTCTTCATTCGGTCTTTTCATACAAATTTCTAGGGTTAACATTTGGATTCTCAAGGGTTCAACATTTGGATTCATATCAATTTCTTCATCCATACTAGCATTATCATTCAATTCAATATCATTATTCATTGCAAAATCATTATTCTCTACATTTTCATTATGTATTTCATCCCAATTTTCTAATACATTAGCTACATTTGATATAGCGGATGTACCTTGCCCTGCTCAAAGTTTTTGCATTCTCTTCAATTTATTTATTCTCTTATCTTCCAATTTCTCTGGTGTCTTATTCTTGACTTTCCTCTTGTCCTTAGCTTGATGTTTATCACCCATGATTAGAAAAAATAAAGTAGTGGGGTAGGGGAAAAAATGAAATACTAGAAAATTGTGTAAGAATGTAGAGAATATTGCAGACAAAATAGAATGTTTATAGAATTCCCGTGAAAGAGCTGAAAGGGATGTTGGGGGCCACAATATATAAAACAAATAAAAACACGTATGCGTTACATAACACATATGCATTTTGTGTTTTCTCTTTTCCCAAGCCATGCCTTAAGGCTTGGGATCCGGTTTGGATCCCCAAGCCCGAGGCATGGACCTGCACAAACACATCAAACAATGAGTTTTTACAAGAAAATGTAAAAATGACACTTCCTCTATGATAAATCAAAATAAAACAATTGATCCATTTTAGAAAAATTATACCATGACGTAGATCGAGTCTCTTCTTTCTAAAAATATAATTTTTCAAATTTTAAACTCATATAAGGTCTCCATATTATTTATTTTCTAACTATGCCTTTTTATAGCTATTTTTTGAAGTGTCAATATGTCTATCTTTCATGGTGTATATTTTTTGGGTGATCGAAATTTTAAAAATTATACTAGCCCAAACTAGGCATAATTCTATACATATTCAAAAAAATATTCTAATTTTCAATATTTTTGAGGTAGTTAGGAGGGGGCACAATCGGAGCTCCATTATTTTTCAAAATATATAATTTTTGTACTAGAAAAATCATAAATAAAAAAATTCTCTAAAAAAACTTTAAAAATGGAGCCCAAACTAGATGCTCTTAGCTATCTTTCTACCAAAGGGTTTTCAAAAATACTAAATTGTGCTAAAAAATGTTACGGGGCATGAAAGTCACTCTATTATGTCTTTACAAAAAATAGGAGCATTTTTTGGTATTTTAGTTGTTTGAACCACTTGAACCTATCCATTTTCAATAAAATTTAGTAGCTTAGAAACTAGACTCAAAATTCTACGATTCATATTTCTACAACATCTTCCAATTTTGAGTGTAGCTATTTCAAAAAAACGTACAAGTTGAAGTTTATTTTTATAGAAAAATGCATCCACTTAAGACCCCCTTTTGGCCCCGAACTTGGTGCACTTACCCAATTATCCATATGGACCAAGCGGAACATAGCGAGGCACTTCAAATTTAGATCGCTCAATAGACATTAAGGACCCAAGCCCACCTCCATGTCCCGCTTAGAGAAAGTACTACTCCACCTCTTCAGTTCATAGATCTGGTATAATAAAAGTGTTTACCATCCAAAACTTACAAGTACTTTGTAATCATCAACCCAAGTTTCATTCTTATTGCGTTCATTGGATGCTTTCAATAAGTGGCCATGGGGACATCTTGAGGTAGGGGTCAAACATTTCCATATGGACCAAGTGAAACATAGCGGGGCACTTCGAATGTGAATTTCTCGATGGACATTAAGGACCCAAGACCACCTCCATGTCCCACTTAGAAAAAGTGTTGCTTCACCACTCTTGTTCATTGCTTTGGTATAAGAAAAGTGTTTACCATCCCAAATTTTCCACCCCTCCCACTTTTTGAGAACTTAAATTTGACGAAGCCTCGAAAGGAAACCCAGGGCCTATCATGAAACAAGGTGTTTATAATAGATGCGAGATGAAAGTTTAGTAATAGATGGGTCCTTTCCTTTAAAGGAAAAAACATGTAATGAGGCAAAGCCTCAAGCTTTGCTGGAAGGTCTCAAAATGGCGGTCAACATTGATTATGAAGCTTTGGAAATTGAAGGTGATTCCCAGGTGGTAATAAATGATGTTCAAAAGGGAAAATATTTGTCCTAGAAGTTGGATTATTATATCACCAAAAATTTGTATTGGTTGAGAAAAATCCCTAAGTGGGTTTTAAACCATAATTATAGAGAAGAAAATTGTGTCACCGATTTCTTGGCTAACCAAGGCATCATTAAGAGAGATGGCCCAATGAAATCATGGTAAGATAACATGTGGAAAGATGTCTCGGATATCATATCTCGAGAAATGGGAGTGAGGTGTTATTAATTTTTAGTTTCCTAGATTCCTTTTCATTCTTCCATTTGCTTGTGGTGGTTGGTAGTGGTGTGGAGTTCTGATAGATGAGTATGGAGTGCCCTCCGCTACCTTTCCTTTTCTTGCAAGGCATGAAGCATGAGATGGCATTTTTTGGGAGCATTTCTCAGGATCGTATTAGGATTATCTTTAGGGTGGTGTCGGGTTCTTTATGTGAGGAAATTAAGAGGATTATGGGGAGGAATATTTGGGCTACTCATCTAGAAATCGAGTTAATTTGGAAGTCACCTCTTGGTTTGTGTCCCAAATTCTTCTAGTTATGCATTGGTGTATTTTGGGAGGTTTCATTGATTCCTAAAGTTATTCATGAGGGGATGGCCATGGAGGAAGTGATGAGGGTGATAGCGAGATCTCTTCCAAGAACACGGTTTTGATGTGGTTTTCTTTAGAAGTTTCTGTTTCTTGTTTTGATTGGCTTGGTGAAGGCGGGCGATTGAAAAAGTTATATTTTCCTGGTCTTTCAACACTCATCCTCGAATCTGTTGGTGTGGCTATTCTGCAAAGGAAATTAGGATTTATATATAAATTCTTAGTGCAATCGTCGTGTTGGTGTCTAAGTGGGTGGGAGGATGTCTCTGCAGCTAAGAAGTTTGGCCTCTCAGGTATAATTTTTGGTTCATGTCCTTGGTTTTTAGTGTTTGGGTATTTTCTTTACTATCAATGTTGGGTTTTCTCAGCTTACAACCCAATTATTTTTTGTGGTTTTGTTTTGCTAGGCTATTTGTTTCATTGATTATCTTTCACATTTGTAATTGGCTGGGATCTCATCAATCTCTAAGTTCTAAGTACCTATCAAAAGTGTTAAATAATCTAAAAATAATATTCAAAGTTAAGAAAGATATTAACAGATTTTCCAGTTACACACGCAGTCCCTAATATCGAAGCTTATTACACTCCCTTCGTGTATCATAACAAACTTTAACAAATTTCGTGATTACACACATTCCAAACATAAATTTTTAGCCTAGCACCCATTGAGTTTAATATTTTATTTGAAGTCCACCACATGATATTCAAAGGATAGTGGGTGCCAAGGTCATAGATCATTTCATGGTGTTGGTGTAACATAACACAGTATTGAGATTAGTGGCTACTAGGATAATTCTTGTCTTGCATTAAGGCCCCTCTAACCTAAAGCTATAAAGATTGTTTTTTTACATTGACAGAAAGATATCCTAGAATATATAGATGCTAGTAGCCACTAGTCTTCACTTTGACCAAATGTTGATAACTTGAAACAAACCAAATTTAATAGCGAGTAATTGTTTAAATTGCTTAGTGCAACGCATAACATAAACTTCTACTAATGATTTCTTGTATTTTATAATTAAAGGAGGCTTGAAGGGTTGTCGACATAAAATTTTCCTCCGTAATTTCTATTTCATTAATGTATGTATTAGGAATAGGATGTTGTTAAGTATAATTAGTAGTGGCGTCGATAGAAGATAACGTCGTCGTTAGTATGGTGCCGCCAATAATGTGGAGTACGGTAACATTAAAAGTACAATATGAATATTGTAAAAGTAAATATTTGTCGTAAGTGGTCCGGTAATGTTAAAATGTCAAAGTTTGGGTAATTAGAGAAGTAGGGTCTACATGATTAGGAATTAGAAATATTATATTGGTAATAAAGACAAGGAGTGAGGTCATAAATATTTTGTGTATTTTATTTGTAAAAAGTCTAAAAAATGTGGAACCCATGTAAAATGATAAGGTTTATCTTATCTTAAGAGATAAGCTTACATGTACGAGATAAGAGTTAAGGTATGTAATATGATTCGTCGAGTGGATTTCTTATCCTATCTTAGAGATAAGATGGATAAGCCTGGAATTTCTATAAATAAAGAGGCCACCCCCTCATTTAGCATAGAAGGAAGTAGTGAGAAATATTGTAGGAAGTGTGCGAAGGAAGCCATCAGTTTAAAGGTGTGTTGAAGAAGCCATTAAGAGGTGTAATTGTAAAGTTTCTCCCATAGTCTTGGTGAAAGGCAAGTGAAGTCAATAACACTTGAAGTACCTCATGGGTGAGATTGTAACAGTTTCATGTTAATATTATAATTTATTTTGATATTTCAGATTTGTCATCATTCTGTCTTATCATAGTCGATGGTATTCTTGTGTTATGTTGTTGTTTTGTTTCCAGATTACATCCACCAAACTAAAGGCTGTGCATTAGTAAATAATCATAGCACGAGGAGTTCCCGGTGAAGAATTATCATAGTGCTAGATTGGTGATGACATTTTGGTTCCGTTGCCGGGACCATTCCTCGTTGGTGGATTTTCTGGAGAGATATTCCCACTTAGTCAAAAATCAATTAGAGGGTAACCTTGTTTTTACTGTGCATAGTAGTTACCATGGTAAAGTCATTTTTGCCATGAATAGTAGTTACCATGGTAAAGTCATTTTTGCTGGAATAGTATTTACCACATAAAAAGTCACTTTTACCGTGAATAGTATTTACCGCAATAACTTCACTTTTACCTTGAATAGTGTTTACCATAGTAAAGTCATTTTTTACCGCAGTAAGTCAAGTTTTACCATAGTTTACCGTGGTCATTTCTATTTTACTGTAGAAAGGTGTAAAATCACTTTCTAGTATAGTGACTCCAATTATTTGTGCACATAAGTCTTGTTGATTGTACTTGTGGGTTGGTATTTCACGATGGTTACTTTTGAAAATGGGAAAGATTCCTGTTTTTTCAGCTCAATCTAATGAAGATGCTTCTTCTTTCATTCAAGAGTTTAAGCGATCTTGTATTTGTAATGGCCTTATAATAAGGGAGCAATGGACTGAATTTTTCCTACCTTTTTGGATGGTTCAGACACTTAGGTGGTTTGAAACACTAGGTGACAATGTGAAAAATTCATGGGATTTATTAAGCGAAAGTTTTCTTGAAGAATTTGGTGAACAACGAGAATATATGCAGATCTCATGATCGATATCACAAAGATAACCCAATAAGAGAAGGAGAAGATAAGGGATTATCATGCTCGTGTTCTAGAGCTAAGGAGGAAGCTCGATGCCTAGATCCAGAAGGAAGGACTAGCGGATGGGTTGATGAATGGTGTGGATAATATCCTCTGTAAGCACTTCATTCTTGGGATGAAGCCAGAGATCAGACAATGAGTGAAGTATGACCACCCACTACCATTGAAAAAGCAAAGGAGATTGTAAGAAGGCAAGAAGAAAGCATGGAAGAGGACCCCAAAGAAATTGTTGCTAAATTAGAGCCTATACCAGCACCTTTGGTCCAGAATCCACGACCACTCCTGTGAGCACAAATATTTCTCCTAGTACATCTACTGAGTATGAAGATCTTCTCAAAAGATGGGTGGATTAACTATTAATCTTCTTGAGGAAAGGAGTTTAGTTCTCGGGGAGGAGATAGAGGTCCAAAAAGAAATATTTCTGAAGTTGTTTGTTATGGTTGTTATAAAAGGGTCATTATAAGTACAATTGTCCGAGATAGAGCTTCTACATCTGGTAAAGGAGATAATGATAAAGGAAAAACACACAGTGAATTCTTTTGATGTAGTAGATAAGAGCAAAAATAATGAAGTAGATGTGTTTGTAACAAAAAGAAAGAAAGAAAAGATAATCAAGATGGAAATGATCATAAGAAGATGAAAGAAGAAACTAGTAAGAAACATAGGAGAAGAAAGTTGGATGTGCGGGATTTTCGATTTCACGGGGTAAGGACCATACTCCATCTTGGAATATCTATCCAAAAGGGCTGCAAAATATTACATATGGTCAACTCTTGGCTATGTCTTCGAGAAGAGGCGGGAGTTTCGAGGTGGACTCAATGCTCGAAGAAAGAAGGAGGTTGAGCTCCATATTTTGGAGGAAGAGGCAGATCCCTATGCTCCACAAGATGAGGTATTATGTAATGGTATTTCAATTCATGATGTCTTAGTTGATGGAGGTGCTGCAGTTAATGTAATGACCGAGTCTGTAATGAATATGTTGGGTTTAAAATTTGATCGCCCTTCAACACTTATGTTAAGGCCATTAAATAAAGGAAAAACTAAACTAGATGGTGTAGTTTCAAATGTGACAATATCTGTTATGGGTGTGGTATGTGTGGTAGACTTTCAGGTGATGAAAAAGGTACTTTATTGTGTACCCAATGTTGCTTTGGGAAGACCATGGCTAAGGAGAGTTCATGCAAGAAACTACTTTGGAATGAAGGTTTCATGACACTTGGACGTGGTAGAGAGAGGGTGAAGATAAATGTGATCCTCGACATCATAAGGCGAACACATGGATTCAATTGATGAAATTGATGATTGGACATCCTCTCGATTACTCTAGTACCGGTGAAGTGGACACTTTGAAGATGAAGAAAGTGAGGTGTATGTTTCAGTCATGGATATCTTTCTAGTCACACCAACTCATGACCCCATAAAATTATCTGAAGAATAAGTTGATGATTGTCTCCAACAAATAAAGATTGGTGATCTTTGTGATGGAGAGTGAGAAGGAATCCTACCTCCACTCTTTGAAGGTACATACACCTATTCACTTTTGATTACAAGGAAATCCGTCAAGTAAGTTGGGTAGAACATTGTATTGAGTGGTAGATGGTGCTAAGCCCATAAAGCAAATGCCATATAGAATGAATCCTAATTTTTCAAGGCTGTAAAAGAAGAAATAGATAAGTTGCTTGATGCGGGATTCATATTTCTTTGTGGAGAATTCGAATGGGTTTCTCCCATTGTGATCTCAATAAAAAAGAATGGGAAGCTACACATTTTGTTGATTACAGGGAAGCTCAATAAGGCAACAAAGAAGGATCATTACCCTCTTCCATTTTCGATCGGATCTTGGGCCAAGTAGTAGGCGGGCAGAGTGCTATAGTTTTCTTTGATGGATATAGCGGCTCAACCAAGTTCGTATAGTATAGAAATATCAAGCTGAAGACCACGTTCACCACTCCTTGGGGAACGTTTTCTTATAGAGTTATGCCTTTTGGGTTGTGTAATGCTCCAGCAACATTCCAGCATTTGATGAATAGGGTGTTTGAACCCTACATTGGGACCTTCATCAGAGTATTTCTGGATGATTTTTGCATCTATGGGAGCAAGTTGGACCACCTGCACCAAATGGAGACAACATTTCAAAGGTTAGATGAAGCACAAGCCTCACTAAACCCTACAAAGTGTGTCTTTGGATGTTCTAAATGTGTTTTGTTAGGGCATGTTGTATCTAGAGATGGTATTGGTTACGATCCTGATAAAGTTTCAAAAATCAAAGATTTACCATTTCCTATTAATAGAAGTTGAGATCATTTTTAGGCCATGTGGGTTACTATAGAAGGTTCATCAAGAATTTCTCAAAGATTACACAGCCAATAACCCAATTCTTGAAGAAGGATGTTACTTATGAACCAGGAAATAAGGCGCATGAAGCTTTTGGAAAATTGGAGGAAGCCCTGGTGTCTTCACCTGTTTTGAAGAATCTAGATTGGAGCAAGCCATTCATTGTGTACACTGATGCCTCAGATGCAGCACTAGGAAGTACTTTGAGCCAAAAGGATGAAAATGGGAATGAACATCCAATTTACTTTAGGAGTAGACAAATGAGCAGTGCTGAGGTAAATTATACTGTAACTGAAAAAGAGGCTCTGGCTATCATTTTTGCTGTAAAGAAGTTTAGAAATTACTTGCTAGGGCAAAAATTTCTAGTTGTAACAGATCATCAGGCTCTAAAATATATTGTAAATAAGCCTAACCCATCAGGGAGGATAGCAAGATGGATAATTTTGCTACAAGAGTTTGAATTTGATATTATAGATAGGCCAGGAAAGAAGCATGTCAATGCAGATGCACTCTCTCGAGCCTATGATGGTTTAGGATCATCTTGTGATGATGATGATTTCCCCGATGCAACATTGTTATCCCTTGACACAATCCCTAGTGAATACATAGATATTTGGAATTATCTGAATGAATTCAAGTTTCCTGATGGTGCCAATGCAAAGACTAAGAGAAAGATTACTCAAGCTAGTCATCCATATTCTATTCTGCATGGAGTATTATTTCGAATAGGACACGATGGAGCAAGATGAAGAGGGCGATTGGACGTGATCAAGGGAAGGAACTGCTAGAAGAATTCCACAATGGTACATGTGGAGGGCACTTCTCTAGACAACTTATAGCAAGAAGGATCTTGGATGCAGGTTATCACTGGCCCACTCTTTTTAAAGATTGTTATAATTATTGTAAGACATGTGATATTTGTCAAACACATGGTAACAGTAAGACTTCATCACTCCATTATGTCCTATTCTTCCCCTTGGTCCCTTTGAAAAGTGGGAATAGACATTGTAGGTCCACTTCAACTAAATCCCACCAAAATAAGTATATTGTAGTTGCCACATTATTTAACAAAGTGGGTTGAAGCTAGGCCATTGAAAACTGCTTCCATGGATGAAGTGACAAGGTTCATGTATGAACACATTGTCACCAGATTTGGTTGCCCATTAGAAATTGTAACAGATCAAGGAAGCCAATTCATTAATGAGGTGGTAGAAGCTCTAGTCAATAAGTTTTCTATTAAGCACAAGAAGGCAACAACATACAAGCCAAGCACAAATGGACCAGGTGGAGCGAACAAATTTTGTGTTATGTCAAATACTAGCAAAGATGCAGCCTTGCGGGTACATAAATGGGATAAAAGGATTCATGCGGCATTGTGGGCATATAGGGCAACATCAAAGTCAGCAACAGGATACTCCCCATTTCGGTTGGCCTATGGCATTGATCCAGATTCTTCCTATTGAGTTTAATATTCCCCTTTGTGAGAGTTATGAAAAATGAAAGGATGGATGAAAGTGATTCGAGTAAAAGAAAGGTTGGTACATCTTCATTTGTTAGAGGAAATGAGAGAAATAGCAAAGGATACAAGCCATAAGAAGAAAATGAAGCAAAAGGAGTACTTTGATCAAAATATCCGGTGGTCTCCATTTCATGTGAATGACTTGGTTCTAGTATATGATTCCGAGATATAAAAAAGAAAACGAGAGAAAATTTCTTCCAAAATGGATGGGGCCCTACAAAATAGCAGCTATGCATGAAAATGGTACGTACCGACTGGAGGAATTGGATGGAACTCCCATTACGAAATGGGTCAATCATGACAAGTTGAAGATTTTCCAAGCACCAGAATAGTCTACTCCGAGGATGGAGTAGAAGCTAGGAAGGGGGAAGATGTCGACACTAAAATTTTCCTCCGTAATTTCTATTTCATTAATGTATGTATTAGGAATAGGATGTTGTTAAGTATAATTATTAGTAGCGTCTGATAGAAGATAACGGCACCGTCAGTACGGTGCCACCAATAATGTGGAGTACGGTAATAGTCAAAGTACAATAGGAATGTTGTAAAAAGTAAATATTTGTCGTAAATGGTCCGGTAATGTTAAAATGTTAAAGTTTGGGTAATTAGAGAAGTAGGGTCTACATGATTAGGAATTAGAAATATTATATTGGTAATAAAGACAAGGAGTGAGGTCATAAATATTTTGTGTATTTTATTTGTAAAAAGTCTAAAAATGTGGAACCCATGTAAAATGATAAGGTTTATCTTATCTTAACAAATAAGTTTACATGTACGAGATAAGAGTTAAGGTATGGAATATGATTCGTCGAGTGGATTTCTTATCCTATCCTAGAGATAAGATGGATAAGCACTGGAAGTTCTATAAATAGAGAGGCCACCCCCTCATTTAGCATAGAAGGAAGTAGTGAGAAATATTGTAGGAAGTGTGCGAAGGAAGCCATCGGTTTAAAGGTGTGTTGAAGAAGCCATTAAGAGGTGTAATTATAAAGTTTCTCCCATAGGCTTGGTGAAAGGCAAGTGAAGTCAATAACACTTGAAGTACCTCATGGGTGAGATTATATGATTTCATGTTAATATTATAATTTATTTTGATCTTTCAGATTTTCATCATTCCGTCTTATCATAGTCGATGGTATTCTTGTGTTATGTTGTTGTTTTGTTTCCAGATTACATCCACCAAACTAAAGGCTGTGCATTAGTAAATAATCATAGCATGAGGAGTTCCCGGTGAAGAATTATCATAGTGCCAGATTGGTGATGACATTTTGGTTCCGTTGCCGGGACCATTCCTCGTTGGTGGATTTTCTGGAGAGATATTCCCACTTAGTCAAAAATCAATTAGAGGGTAACCTTGTTTTTACTGTGCATAGTAGTTACCATGGTAAAGTCATTTTTGCCATGAATAGTAGTTACCATGGTAAAGTCATTTTTGCTGGAATAGTATTTACCGCAGTAAAGTCACTTTTTACCGTGAATAGTATTTACCGTAGTAACTTCACTTTTTACCGTGAATAGTGTTTACCACAAGAAAAGTCGGTTTTACCTTGATAAGTCAAGTTTTACCATAGTTTACCATGGTCATTTCTATTTTACTGTAGAAAGGTGTAAAGTCACTTTCTAGTATAGTGATTCCAATTATTTGTGCACATAAGTCTTGTTGATTGTACTTGTGGGTTGGTATTTCACGGTGGTTACTTTTGAAAATGGGAAAGATTCCTGTTTTTTCAGCTCAATCTAATGAAGATGCTTCTTCTTTCATTCAAGAGTTTAAGCGATCTTGTATTTGTAATGGCCTTATAAGAAGGGAACAATGGACTGAATTTTTTCCTACCTTTTTAGATGGTTCAGCACTTAGGTGGTTTGAAACACTAGGTGATAATGTGAAAAATTCATGGGATTTATTAACTGAAAGTTTTCTTGAAGAATTTGGTGAACAACAGAAATATGTAGATCTCATGATCGATATCACAAAGCTAACCCAAGGAGAGAAGGAGAAGATAAGGGATTATCATGCTCGTGTTCTAGAGCTAAGGAGGAAGCTCGATGCCCAGATCCGGAAGGAAGGACTAGCGGATGGGTTGATGAATGGTGTGGATAATCTCCTCAGTAAGCACTTCATTCTTGGGATGAAGCCGAGAGATCGAGACAACGAGTGAAGTATGACCACCCGACTACCATTGAACAAGCAAAGGAGATTGCAAGAAGGAAAGAAGAAAGCATGGAAGAGGACCCCAAAGAAATTGTTGCTAAATTAGAGCCTATACCAGCACCTTTGGTCCAGAATCCACGACCACTCCCTGTGAGCACAAATATTTCTCCTAGTACATCTCCTGAGTATGAAGATCTTCTCAAAAAGATGGGTCAGTTAACTATTAATCTTCTTCAAGGAAAGGAGTTTAGTTCTCGGGGAGGAGATAGAGGTCTAAAAAGAAATATTTCTGAAGTTGTTTGTTATGGTTGTTATAAAAGGGTCATTATAAGTACAATTGTCCGAGATAGAGCTTCTACATCTGGTAAAGGAGATAATGATAAAGGAAAAACACCTGTGAATTCTTTTGATGTAGTAGATAAGAGCAAAAATAATGAAGTAGATGTGTTTGTAACAAAAAGAAAGAAAGAAAAAGATAATCAAGATGGAAATGATCATAAGAAGATGAAAGAAGAAACTAGTAAGAAACATAGGAGAAGAAAGTTGGATGTGCGGGATTTTTGATTTCACGGGGCAAGGACCATACTCCATCTTGGAAGATCTGTCCAAAGGCTGCAAATATTACATATGGTCAACTCTTGGCTATGTGTTACGAGAAGAGGCGGGAGTTGCGAGGTGGTCTCAATGCTTGAAGAAAGAAGGAGGTTGAGGTCCATGTTTTGGAGGAAGAGGCGGATCCCTATACTCCACAAGCTGAGGTATTATGTAATGGTATTTCAATTCATGATGTCTTAGTTGATGGAGGTGCTGCAATTAATGTAATGACTGAGTCTGTAATGAATATGTTGGGTTTAAAAATTGATCGCCCTTGACACTTATGTTAAGGTCATTAAATAAAGGAAAAACTAAACTAGAAGGTGTAGTTTCAAATGTGGCAATATCATTATGGGTGTGGTATGTGTGGTAGACTTTCATGTGATGAAAAAAGGTATTGTTGTGTACCCAATGCTGCTTGGGAAGACCATGGCTAAGGAGAGTTCATGCAAGAAACTCTTTGGAATGAAGGTTTCATGACACTTGGACGTGGTAGAGAGAGGGTGAAGATAAATGTGATCCCTCGACATCATAAGGTAGAACCTGTGGATTCAATTGATGAAATTGATGATTGGACATCCTCTAATTACTCTAGTACCAGTGAAGTGGACATTGAAGATGAAGAAAGCGAGGTGGATGTTTCAGTCATGGATATCTTTCCAGTCACACCAACTCATGACCCCATAAAATTATACTCAAGAAGTTGATGATCATCTCCAACAAATAAAGATTGGTGATGTTGTGATGGAGAGTGAGAAGGAATCCTACCTCCAGCTCTTTCAAAGGTACATACACCTATTCACTTTTGATTACAAGGAACTCCGTCAAGTAAGTTGGGTAGAACATTGTATTGAGCTGGTAGATGGTGCTAAGCCCATAAAGCAAATGCCATATAGAATGAATCCTAATTTTTCCAAGACTGTAAAAGAAGAAATAGATAAGTTGCTTGATGTAGGATTCATATTTGCTCAGAGAATTCAGAATGGGTTTCTCCCATTGTGATCTCAATAAAAAAAGAATGGGAAGCTACACATTTTTGTTGATTACGGGAAGCTCAATAAGGCAACAAAGAAGGATCATTACCCTCTTCCATTTTCAGATCGGATCTTAGATGAAGTAGGCGGCCGAGTGCTATAGTTTTGCTTTGATGGATATAGTGGCTACAACCAAGTTCGTATAGCGAGAAATATCAGTGAAGACCACGTTCACCACTCCTTGGGGAACGTTTGCTTATAGAGTTATGCCTTTTGGGTTGTGTAATGCTCCAAAGCAACATTCCAAAGCATTTGATGAATAGGGTGTTCGAACCCTATATTGGGACCTTCAAAGAAAGTATTTACGGATGATTTTTGCATCTATGGGAGCAAGTTGGACCACCTGCACCAAATGGAGACAACATTTCAAAGGTTAGATACAAAAAAAAGAGAGAGAAAATTTCTTCCAAAATGGATGGGGCCCTACAAAATAAAGCAGTTTGTGCATGAAAATGGTACGTGTCTGATTGGAAGAATTGGATGGCACTCCCATTACAAAATGGGTCAACCACGACAAGTTGAAGATTTTCCCAGCACCAAAATAGTCTACTCCAAGGACGAAGTAGAAGCTAGGAAGGGGGAAGATGTCGACACTAAAATTTTCCTCCATAATTTCTATTTCATTAATGTATGTATTAGGAATAGGATGTTGTTAAGTATAATTAGTAGTAGCGTCTGATAGAAGATAACGGCGCCGTCAGTACGGTGCCGCCAATAATGTGGAGTATGGTAATAGTCAAAGTACAATAGGAATGTTGTAAAAAGTAAATATTTGTCGTAAGTGGTCCGGTAATGTTAAAATGTCAAAGTTTGGATAATTAGAGAAGTAGGGTCTACATGATTAGGAATTAGAAATATTATATTGGTAATAAAGACAAGGATTGAGGTCATAAATATTTTGTGCATTTTATTTGTAAAAAGTCTAAAAATGTGGAACCCATGTAAAATGACAAGGTTTATCTTATCTTAACGAGATAAGCTTACATGTACGAGATAAGAGTTAAGGTATGGAATATGATTCGTCGAGTGGATTTCTTATCCTATCTTAGAGATAAGATGGATAAGCTGGAAGTTCTATAAATAGAGAGGCCACCCCTCATTTAGCATAGAAGGAAGTAGTGAGAAATATTGTAGGAAGTGTGTGAAGGAAGCCATCGGTTTAAAGGTGTGTTGAAGAAGCCATTAAGAGGTGTAATTGTAAAGTTTCTCCCATAGTCTTGGTGAAAGGCAAGTGAAGTCAATAACACTTGAAGTACCTCATGGGTGAGATTATAACAGCTTTCATGTTAATATTATAATTTATTTTGATCTTTCAGATTTTTCATCATTCTCGTCTTATCATAGTCGATGGTATTCTTGTGTTATGTTGTTGTTTCTAGATTACATCCACCAAACTAAAGGTCATTTGTGCATTAGTAAATAATCATAGCACGAGGAGTTCCCGGTGAAGAATTATCATAGTGCGGATTGGTGATTTTCCCTTTATATTACAAATACAATGAGATGATCGATCTAAAGACATGAACAATACAACAATACTTTGGTGAAAAATTCAAGGAAAATGCCAAGAAAAGAAGTAGTTAGAAATAAAAAAACCCCAGACTAGTAATCCAGATAGTATGATTCGATAACAATGGAAATGACAATGCTATACAACAACCAAAAAAAAAGATACAACCTAATGGACTTTAGAAGCACTAATTTATCCAAAACACATGACCATTCCTAACCTCTACCTGAACGGGCCTAAAAGCTGGTTTTTCGCTAGTGGTTCTAGAAAAAGATGCTCATTTCCAAAGTAGTAACCTAACTCTTTAACCAATCATACGCCTCACAAAAATTTTGGTGAAGAATATCCCAACATGTCGAGTTCTGTTACGGTAGAGAATAAATAGCTTCCGGTCGGAAAGTGGAGAAACTTACCCTCATCATTTGGTGTCTTGCCCCATTTTTCCACTTCAAACAAGAAATAATTTAGGACATTAAACCATTTGAAAAACTCTCTAAAAACACTTGTTTTCACCAAACCTTCCTGTTTATAGCAAGCATTAGAAATCAAGGGCCATGACACACTCAAGGTTTTGTCCATTTCTTCTTCCATGTCAACCCTATACACTAGCTTGATCCAGTGATGACCCATCTCCAAATCCCAATCCTTTTTCAGGTGTATGATAATAAGATGACAAATGAATGTCAAAGAAACTTCCACATTTAACCTCAAACATACCTCTAAAGAAAGATAATCATCTCCAAGAAATCCCCCAATTGCAACTAGGTCTTGCCTAACACATTCGGTATATTATCCTCTGCAAGGATCCTAGAAGACGTTAGGTTTTTCCATGTTTTGTTTGTAATTCAATCACTAATTTTAAAATAAGAAACTATTAAGGCTTGATCTTTGAAAACCATAACTTTCGATTACTAATTAAAGCTAACGATTCTAGACATTTTCCTTTATGCTAGTTGGTTTCAATTATGTGATATACACGATATATCTTATGAGAACTATAAAAGGCACCTAATTACAAATAGCTAAACACATCACAACATGAAATATTTGTTATTATTAAATAATCAATTCTCAACCCTTATCACCCATGTTGGATTCCCGGTTTTCACAATGATGTATAGTAACTCAATATGTTTTTACATGATGGGAATATATAGATGCTAGCACCACTAGTCTTCACTTTTATTAATGCTTTATTTTTTTTTCATAACTAAAGGAGGGTAAAAGTATGCTTGGTGACCGCTATGCTATAAATATTTATTCCTATTGAATTCTAATCTATGAAAATCACGACATTAAGATATGCCATCTCGTTGTTATTGCAATCGATGAGAAACACTATTTTTCCTTTCCAATTACTTACGAAATATTAATTTGTTTAATTCATTTTTTAGGTAATATGTCTTCCATTGTCCGCACTCCATTCATGAAAATTCCTTTGATTGAAGGAGAAGAGGATTGGAAAAAGAGATACGATGACTGGTTTGTAGAAATACATTCCCCAGAAAATTACCACGGTGATCTGTGGTTTTTTTGTTGATGAGGATGTTGTCAAAGAAGTCAGCATGGCATTAAATTCAAAAGTTATTGATGACAAAATATTGCATATTCAGGTTGAATGCATTGACATCATAATGAATAAGTGCCTTATTCTTGACATGGATTTGGAAGTTTCATTGTTTGAGAAATTGGAAATGAAGACTTCTAGAGACAATAAGGCATGTTCTTGTCTTAAATATGGTTGGAATTTGGGAAATTTCATGCTTTCAAATAAAACTGCTGCATAAATGCCCTTGAATTTCATAATAACATGAATTTTGTATTCAAAAATTGTATAGAACTGAGGATGCCTCTTCTATTTGTCATTATTTCAATAGAAACAAAATCCTTTCTCCACCAAAACATGCAAATTTATTTCTGACAATAATAAGGAGATCTTATTTGTCTAAATTATAGATAGATCCATCTAAGTCAAAGTTACGGGATTAGAAATAATAAAAAAATATCTTTGTTGGTGAAGAAAGTGACCATTATATTTGAGAAAACAAAAACTTCAAATGCTTTGAACAATTAAAATTATTTTTATTCAATGGTGATGCTTTTCTAATTAAAGTTTCTAGGTGTCATTTGGCACCTCTAGAATATCAATTACGTGTTGTGTATTATGATAATGTTGACCTTATTGTATATTTAATGTTGATTAATGTTATTCCTACATTGAGGGATGCACTTCTTCTTCCCTATTTAACTTCTACAAAGGAACTTGTGCAACTCGAGGATCCAAATGACCTGAAAAGGGATGAAGTGCAGTTCTACATTCTTGATGGAAAACATACCATTTGTGCAAAAATATTTTTTGACCGAAAGAAAATACAATTCATTACATACTAAAATGCAATTTAGAAAGGCTCACATTATGTATTCACAAGGTCCTTGCGAAGTTATTGTTGAAATTTTCCAGCAACAAAATGATGTAAACAAAAAGTGGATTGATACCAATTTTATTGATGTACTCTACAAAATCTCGAATGATTTGGAGATCCCTAGGATGTCTTTAGAGGCCCATATTGGGAAACTCAAATTTAGATGATTTGAAGCTAACGAAACTAAATTTTAGCGCATTTTTTCTTAAAGTTTAATTTTGTAATATAGAGAAAATAAATATATTATTTCATCTTTCAATGCGGTGTTTCAAGATACAATGTCTTTTTATTTTTAAAGTGTCTAAGACAGAGACCCTTCATAACAAAATGAAATTTCTATATTTACTGAGGACATATGGACAAAATTGACAACCATTGAGTTATTTACACTATGGTGGGCTAGGTTGTTCTCCTTTTAAGGATAACTAGCCTAAATTTCAACCAAATTCATTGGCAAGTTTCATGGAGAATTACTTTAGTCCTGCAAGAGGAATGACCAATGAGGAGATATCAATTCTACTAGATAAAGTGAAAGTAGGGCAATTATGGATAACTCACTCTATAAAATCAGGCATCATAACGTAGACTTTAGATACTTATAAAGAGTAAAAGATGACAAAAGTATGAGAGAAAAAATAATAAAATATATGAAAAGTAAAAATCCATGTAATTATGTATTGGAAGAATGTAATGAAAAAAATATTGTTTAAAAATATGGTGTGTTTGAATCTCACTACCGCCAATTGTGTGTACTCTTGGGAGAATAAAATAAAGGAAAAAGAAAAGCTAATTCTAGAGGAAGTGAAAAATCGGCAAAAATAAAATTTGATTTTGAATTGGCGAAAAATCTCCCAAATGACTCAAGTAATATTAGACAACTACATGATTGCAATGGATGAAAATATTCTAGCAAGGATGGAAGACACCGAAGACTTTACCTGTCAATGTGCATATCCCTTCTAGCTCCAATCAACAATATCTTCTATTCCATCAACTAATCCATTCAATGTAGAATGTGTGATCACATATTTCTACATTTTTTCTAGTGTACTCACTTTCGATGCAATAATGGACCTACTTACAGTTGTCGGATCTACTCCACTAAATTGTGTAATGATTGTGCTCTTTCCTATTGCTTCTTCACAAATGTTAAGAGAGACATTAAAAATACATGCAAAAATTCAAATACAAGGGGGAATCAGTTGTGGAAGGTTGTTACATATTTTATGACAGTAGTGGAAAATTTAAGAGATTTTGTCTTATGTACACAATAAATGATGTGCACAATTGTGATGTTGACAATGGGGATAGAGCAAAAATCGCCATGGATTGGATGGATCAACTTCCACAACAAATTGTGACTGCAAGTGAAATTGGCCTATGAGGAAAGACACATCCTTTTCTTTATGAGATATCTTATGGGTTTTGGTCTCATATGTTTGTTGGACTCGCTTCGATAATTCTCCGATTATAGTGTTGTATGGCGGTAGTGTTGTAGTGCATGCTTTGGTTGAATCGGGTCTATCTATGGTTTTTATTGTTGAATCACATGATCAAGAAATGTTTTTAAAACATTGCTATTCTCATAAAAAAGGTACATTGATTAAGATCACTTTAAACAATTCTATTAGTTTAATGCAATTAAATTGATACATACATATTTATGCGAGACAACCAAACAATAGAGGAAGACACAGTCTCTTCATCTTCAAATAGAAATAGAGGAGACGATGTTGATCTTAGTATGTCATAACCAATTCAGCTTGTTTCCCCATATATCATGGCCATCCATCGAATGAATTTATAAAAGGTGAGTGGGAAATACTCGTTTATAAATTTATCTTAACAAGATGTTTTTTATTGTCATTGTTTACATATTTCCACTAATAACATCAATTTTTTCATGTTTGATGATAAATGGGGAGGTTGTTGGAACATCACGCATGATCTCATAGATGGAAAATGGTATGATAGTCATAGACAATTATAAATAAAACCATTTATAAAACCCTCATAATTGAAGGAACCTATAGTGAAGTAGTTTATTTGTAATATGCATTACCTAGCGGTCGCTAACATGCATCTTTTAATTAGATTTATTTTGAATTGAGTAATTTTTTTGTTTATTGGTTGATATTTATTTGTGGACAATGAAAAAAACTTACTTCATACGATTGGCTATTAGCGATTCTTAAGCCCATCATAGTCTATCAACCCAAACATAGTCCATGCTTACACCTATTGGTTGTTAATATACAACAACATCTATGCAATATTGTATAAAAGTGATTTGTTTCATGTATTATTTTACATCGACTTAAAATTTATTTTAAATTTATTTTTATATATATAGAAGGAGCATCACAAGAACCTATAGAGGGGGACTTTGAGGGAATCCAAAATGGAGTCTCAATCAGTAAGTGTTAACATACTAAAATTTTGATTATTTGAATTGGTTAATATAAAATTGTGGACAATTGAGAAGTAAAAAATTGTGCGGTTGGAAAAGAGGATTATTTAATTATTTTAGATTTGGAGTGTTTGCTCTATCAGAAAAACCAATCCTACAAGGAGTTGAAAATCAAGTTCCGTAAGGAGACTCTCAACTTGCGAGGTGGGCTCAAGGAATTTTTAAAGATATTGGCAGAAAAATGTGAAGAGGGATTTTAGTCTAGCTATCTCTTCTGTGCAAAGTTGAAAAGATGATTAAGGATTTGAAAACAAAATATCATTTGAATCTAACCCATTTATAATTTTGGGTAAAGAAAATTGTTGTGTAGAAGAAAAAAATTGCATAAAAAGATATCCAAAATAAATGGATTAGAGATGATATTGTTTTTGGCCTTAGAAACAAATTTTGTATTACAATGGGCCCAAAAGGAAACCCTCCGGAAAATTTTATGGTGGGGAAGAAATCCAATGAATAAAATTGTTTCAAAGATAAGTGGTTGATAACCAATTTTTACATAAACATAACACATATACTGTGTCAAGGTTTGAGTGTTGTGGAGGGCATCTAAAAATTGTAACAAATGGAAAATATATAACTATTAATATTTCTAAATGGTTTTTACAATGATATTCATTCGTAAAGTAATATGGTCACTCTTTATTTGATATGTTGAGATTACAAATTTAAAATTAGATGGTATTTATATCTTCACTATGATTGAGAAGGTATTATAGTTTTATAACTTGTTTTTGAGTTGTGATTAAATACTTTGATGCCTTGTTTTTAATCAATTTTTGAACCTTACATTAATTCTCGAGTTATTTTTATAGATATTATTGGGAAGCCTTGGAAATTACTAGTTTTGGGAGTTGAAGGTTTGTTGTTTAGAATTTCTAGTATTGGTGAAAAAATACCTCATAATATGGTTCCAAATTTTAGATCTGGGAATATTGAATACTTTGAACGAGATTTTAGTGTTGACTTGATAAGTATTGCATCAAAATATTTTGAAACTACATTATGGTCTTTAGTTATCGATTCAACAACAAAGTGAAATACTTGTTCATAAAAAAATTTAGATGACTGCGAGAAACCCACTTCAAGTTCATTTGGGGATGCCAACAATGTAAGTTCAAAATAAATACTATCCAATGAGATAGTAGACATTTATGGTAATGTCTATGGTGAAAAAATATACTCTCGATCGATGACATGATATTCTTGTTGCACGAGGTCAAAGAGGAAATTACTTTCAAAACCTCAACATACTGGAGATTTGATGGAAACTATAAGACTGATTTGAAAATCTATACTAAATTATGTACATGGTTGAAACATGTAGGAGAGCACAAAAACATGTGTAGATCATGGAGATCATTCAAATGCACAATTGGTGTTTGAATTATATACTTTTCTTCTAAATCCAACAATGTATTGTGCATTTTTATGGAATAAAGTAACTACCTTAAGGTTCTTAAAGATTCGTAGTGCGCAATAATAATTTTTGGGAAAGAAAAACATTTTTATCTAACTTGGGTGAAGAGATAATCATGGATCATGAACCAATAAAAGAATGAGTTTTCCCAGATCTACATAGTTTAAAATATTGTTTCACACATCGATGTTGGCTTCTTTGAAATAAATTCACCGATTATGCATGGTTTAATCTTAAAGGTATTTTAAAATTGATAGGAACCTTATTTGCAAGTAATAAATAATTCTAGCAATACTAGACCATATAAAATAGAAAAATGTTAGGGGAGAGGGGCCAATATGTGAACATGATCCAATAGTTGACATGACTATTGATCACACAATACCCAATAGTTTTCATAGTACTATCTAGTAGTTATTTATTCTTGACATAATAATTATGTAGAGTGGTCAATCACAACATGAAATGTATGACCTTTTACCCATGTACAAGTATAAAAATTCCATGTTCAAGTATTTTCACCCATATTCAAGTATTAGATTCCATCTTGGTTGTAGTGTATGTCAAATTTATTGTTTTAAATCAATTAAAAATATGGCTTTCCCTCCAATTGAATATTCCAAAGAAAAATATAAGCTAAATTTTTTTTTAACTACATATTAGTGAAAAAATCACAATCTCATGCAATAAATAATTAATTGTGTGGATCCCTTAACTTAGGGTGTACCACTACTAGCCCTTCTCCCCTATGCTTATTGATTTGTAGATCCAGGGAGGATTCCTTGAAATCATGAAATATTTTTTTACTAGATCTTCATATGTTAATATTAATGACAATTTGAAACGATTAAACCTTGTTCCAAAGAAAAAAATAAAGCCTAGCGGTGCTTTAGCAGTATAAACTGAAACATTATCTATTTATTGTTTCTGAGATCATTATTTTAAATATTTATTGTTTATTTACTGTGTGGAAGATTGCATTGTGATCATAAAGGAATATTGTATCATGAGCAAAAAAACCATTTATAGATGATCCAAGAATGAATTTTTTTTTCTCAAAATTCCTAGCAAGGTTTGGAATGGCATTTTAAAATTGTAAAAAAAATTATTCGAAAGCAACAAATAAAGCCTAGTGGCCACTAGCCATATAAAAGCAAGCATGATGCCATCTTGTAGAGTGTGATGGGGGGAGCTTAAAGAGGAGGATAACAGAGAGCTATATTTTCATCAACCACCACTAAATATCATCAGGCCACGAAAAATGGTGTGAAGAAGATCATGGAATACAAGTTCAATGAGCACAATGGAAAGTAGTTCACACCACTATAATGTGCATCCACAAAGTGCCCAATGTGTGCATTAACAAAAGTGATATTTAGCTTCGTGTGTGGCGCAAGTTTGATGTGAGTTTCAACCAAGAACCCTCAATGAACTTTACAGGAATCTCTTGGTTGGATCCAATATGGTACAATACTTATGGTTTCCTAAATCTATGGTAAGAAGGGCGGTCACTAGACATTAAAATGAAATTACAAGGATCTCACCCCTATTGGTGCCACAGACACCTTAACAATGGATAAGGCCACCAAAGGCCTCACTTTGCAAGTGAAAGAAGTGTTGGAAGTCTGCTACTTCTTCCACTTTTGGGAGATCAACCTACATCCCTCCTAGTCTCAAGGGTGTCGTGGACCACTCCGATGAAACCTTGTGCTATAAAAATGATTAAAATTATGATCAAGTTATCAATCTTTCAATGATGATACACAAGATTTAATTTTTTTCTTTGTTCTTCTAATAAACATGTTCTCTGAGAGAGTAACTTGTGCTATCAAGTGTTATTCTATGTTGTTTGGTACTTGATGATTTGGCGAGATCTGTGTGGATTAAACCAAATTAAAAATAATTTATTTTTAATTAAAAAAATAAACCTTAAGTCTAAATCTGGTGAAGATGTGTTGTGCTCCCTAGACAAGAATTTTATGCGAGCATTAGTATTTTTATTTTCATTTGTAGTTTTTACTACGATAACCAATGATTTGAGTGTCTGCAAACTAGTGATAACAATTCTTTAAACGTGTGAGGATTTCACTGCTTTTCCATTTTCTTGATCTAGGGATGACAGTGATTACATCTAATAGAGTAAGATGTGGGGAGCTTGAATAGGAGGATAATGATACACACACATGCTAGATTATGATTAAGGAGAATGAGACAAGAGTTACATATTCTAATCTTTAAAAGAATGGGTTATACATTTTAAAACATAATGTTAATGGCATTTTAAAAAATTTGAAAACATTATTCCAAATCAACAAATAAATCCTAGCGACCGCTAGCCAATATAAAATAAAAACACTACGGCGTCGATAGAATGTGACAAGGGGATATTAAAGAGAAGGATTAAAAAGACTTATATTTTCATTAGCCACTTAGAATATCATTGGGCCGGATGAAAAATGGCATGAAGAAGATTGTGAAATACAAGTTCAATAAGAATGCTCGAGAAGGTGGTTAACACCACTATGACACACATCCAAAAAGTGGTCAAAGTGTGTCTTAATGATTGTGATCTCTAACGTCGTGAGTGGCACAAGTTTGGCACTGCGTCCAACCAAGAACCCTCAACAAACGTTATAGGAATCTCCTTAGAATAAATCCTCTTGAAGTTCCCCCACTGCTAGGATCCAAGGTTGATGATTCAAAATCTAGTGAGATATGTTGTCTATCTTAGGCTGGCTCCAAGGTTGGTGGGTGTGGTGCTCATGGTTTTCCATACTGTGCTAATAAGGGTGATCACTAGACATCAAAATAGACTTACAAGGATCTCACCCCCACTTTGGTGCCACGAGACACATCAACAATGGATAAGGTTACAGGGGCCTCACCACAAGTGGAAGCAATGCTTGTAGTACTATCACTTCTTCCTTTGTTGGGTGATCAACCTACGTCCCTCCCAGTCTCAGGGGTTTTGTGGACCACTCCGGTGACACCATGCACCACAAAAATGATGAAAAATCTGATTGAGTTACCAATCTATTTGAGGATAGGATGGATACTAATCTACACGATCTTTTTAGGTTGTTTTTGCACATCACACGTGTCTATGTGGCCATGGATCAAAAGATGGGGGTTAGTAGGGGGTTTGGTTTTGTTAATTTTTTCAACAGGAGGATGTATAAAGAGATATCAATAAGCTTAATGGTTATGGTTATGATAATCTTGTTCTTAGAGACGAATGGTCTACTCTTGTGGTATTTTTCTAGATGATTTATATTCTACATTTTTGACCCCTTAAGACAATGCAAGATGTTAATTTTTGTATTGTTTGATGTCTTCCACCAACTTTAATGTAAATTATGATACAAAGGATTTGAGTTGGTTTCTTTGTTCTTCTAAGAAACATGTTCTCCTAAGAGAGTGTCTTGCTAACATGCACATAGATATCAAATGCCCCTACAATGTCATACATCATTTCTATCAAAAATATTATCCTCTATTGATTAGGTTCAACAAGTATCCACTTTAACGAACACATCTATTTAATTTTATTTGTAATAGTAATATACTAGTTAAATTCACTTAAATCTAAATAAAATATGAAGATTTGATGGGACTGTAACCCTTAATTATTCAAGATTTGTAGCCAGAGAATACGGAGCCCTTAGACCACTCAAACCCTAAGAAAATATTAACTTGAAAACCTTGACAAGAGTTTTATGTGAGCATAAGTATTATTATTTTTATTTGTAGGAATTTACTATGAAAACCAACAATTTGAGTGCTTAAGGAGAATGATACAAGCATTAAATATTGCACACTTTACAAGAAAAAAGTTATACATTTTAAAACATAATGTTAATGACATTTTTAAAATATTATATAAAATATTCCAATGCTAGCAGTATTAAATAGAAACATTAATGGTATCGCCCAGTGTGATGGGGGAGATTAAACGGAGGATAACAAAGAGCTGTATTTTCATTAGCCACCATTAAATATCATTGGGCTAGATGAAAATGATGAATAATATCATGGAATATAAGTTCAATGAGTATGGAAAGAAGGTGGTTGACACCACTATGACGTGCATCTGCAACGTGTTCAAAGTTTGCCTTAATAAGAATTATCTCTAAGCACCGTGAGTGGCACAAGCTTGTCCCGATCCTAACCAAGAACCCTTAATGAAATTTACAGGCATCTAATTAGAATAAATCCTCTCTGTAGCACCCCCACCCATCGGGTTCGAAGGCCGATGATTCAAAATCTAGTGGAGATTTTTTGTTCGTACAGGCTGGATCCAAGGGTGGTGTGGTAGATTTAATTGATAACACCTTTCTGTATAATGTGTGTGACTTTTTCTAGTAATATGATTTTCTATAATGTGTTTTTATCAATAAGATGTAGCTTTTATTCATAATATATCCATTTTTGTGTTCCTCGAGACGCCCTTATAGCTTTTACTTTGTTGTTTTGATATGCCTTTCCTAGTGTGCTTGTGGCTTTGGGGCTTTCTCTCATACCACCCGCTTATTTTTTTGAGAGAATATTGTATCATGTTGCATTTAATATAATATAAGATCCTCCACTCCCCTGGGTTTTGCAAATTTAACTTTAACAAGGCCTCTAAAGGAAACCCAGGTAAATCAGGGGTGGTGTGTATAGTGACAAATGAGTATGGAATTGTGGCAGTGGGAGTATCCTTTCTGCTACGTGATGGAACTTATAACCTTACAAAAGCACAAGATCTATTGGAGGGAGTCAAGTTAGTGGTGTCAAGTGGTTGTGAGAGACTCCAAGTGGAAAGATATTCACAAGTTATCATTCATGTGATTACTAAGGGCTCTTACCTTTCTTGGCACATTAACTTCTATATCTCTAATATGATTTTCTCGGCTTAGAAAATTGCATATCTAGAGTATTAATCATGTTTACAGGAGGAAAACAATGTTTTCAATCATCTAGCTAATGAAGAAATTGATGGCTAGGGAGTTGAATTGATTTCTAATAATATCATAGATTGGCATGACTTGAAAGATATTATTTTTATAATGGTTGGTGCAGAAAATTCTCATAGAATTAATGGTCACACGTACTACCCATTATTTTTGTTGTCATCTCATACTTATCTCTCCCTACTTCTATTTTTTCATGTGTTTGGGCTGATGAGAGAATGGATTTTTTGGGGTTTACTTTCATTTCTCTACACGGGGAGAGAAGGTAAATGGCCTTTACTTCATAAATATACCACATGTGGATTCTAGAGGTGTTTCACTATGATTCAGTACTCGAGGCCAAGGCCACTTTGAGCAAGTGATTGGATATTACTATATGAAGCATTCTCACAGGTCCAGAGTTAACTTTGAACTCGTTGATATTTTCATTTCAAATTGCCTTTTACTCCATCCGGTTAAGGAGGATGTCATGATTATTGTGGAATTATTCATTAATCCTTTTCATCAAGTTGGTTTGCATGAAGAAATGAATAGGTGTCATGTCCTAAACCTTCTACTCTATGTAGTGGAGGAAAGTGCTCAGGTGAATGGGTCCGCGTGGGGAAGATTGGCTTAAAAAGTGGTATAGGGAGTTTCTCCTCTGCAGAGGTTGTCCATGTTCTTTTACGGCATGGTGGTCTAGACCCTAGCAGACTACCTCCTCTAGATCTCATAATTGCTCACTTACCTATCGAATTGGCCATTAACCATATCAATGAGTTTCAGGCTAATGCAAGGGAGGCCTTTCTTCTTCTGTTAGGTAAGGCCAAGAAACTGGAAGGGGTGTTTTTGGTAGTTATGGTCGGGGGAGGTGGGAGTCGGGGTAATGTGACGGATGTGGTCATCGACACATCGAGACGGGGTAGAAAGTGGGTCTTGAGCCTAGGGTGGTGGTTATATTAGATGAGGATTAATACTCTTTTATTTATTTATTTGGTTATGTTGCCATGCGTATTCACTATTTTGAAGCTAATTATACTACTTGATATGGTGTTCCTTTCTTCTTTGTACGGACCATTCAATGGGGCCTTGTATTACTAGTTTTTGTTTAGATTTTGTTTTGAGTATAGTTTATATATATAATATAAGATCATTTTCATCAAATAATCTAGCCAATGCATGGGAAAAATTTTATGATGTCATTCATTTTTATTGCATCGACCTTCCTCACATGAGTCGTGGGACTATTTAATTGTTTGGTTGCACTTTTTCTTGTCCTCACTCATTTTCTCATGTTTCTTTCTATTGTTTTCCCATTCCCTCTCATGGAATCTACCTATGTTCCATTCATCCTCTTACACAACAATAACTAAGAAAAAAATTTCATCTCTACTGTGTCTGACAGTCATCTTCGCAATGTATTCTGCATAGACTCTGTAGATTTAATGACAATTATTATGAACATCTTGGGTGTGGATTATCCCTAGAGCCACAGGAGATATCATGTAAACTCTAATATTGAAAGAAACTTCATGTTCAATTGCCTAGTATTGTGTGTAGATAAAGCAGTGGTCATGACGGTCATATCCCATTTCATTTACTCAGATCATCGTGTGGATTTGGTCGAAGCTCTAACATAATTATGCCTTCCTTGTTTCTTTACAAAGTTGAATCCTTGTCTATCACATTTTTGGGTTGAGAGAAGTATTTGTGATGCCTAGGAATTTAAAATTTGGGCCCTACTTCAATTTTCTAACACTTTTCAAATAATCTATCAATTAGATGGGGTGTCTATCTTTAGTGTGCCATCCCTGGACCTAGCTGCGCTTACAAACCAACACCGCCCTTCCTAATCATGTGGAATACTTAAATTTTGTTGCTAGCACATTATTTTACTTTCTCAAGAGTATTTAGATGCTTTTAAGGGTGGAACCCTAGGGTTTCTCCATCATTATTGCTCTTTTTTTTTGTATTCATGGCTCTATGTTTTTAGTAGGCTTAATTCTTCATGTTACATGTTGGCCACATTATCTTTTGTACTCATTTTTAGTTTTTGTATGTATCCTTTCATTGATAAAAACATGGGAAACTTGTAGGGTGGGGACCCATTAACCATCGTTGATAGCTCCAGTCAAAAGCATTTAACTATCTAAAAATAAAATTATGTAATTTGTCCCTAAATTTATTTGACAAGTTTCGAAGATAATATTCTGAATATATTAATAATGTTTATATGTATAATATGTGTGATTATCTTTTGAAATTTATAATATAGTAAAGGATTTAAATGATAGTATATATCTTAATATATAAAAATGTGTACATAGCATTTTTATTTCGGTGAATTCTTATTTGATTAATGTTAATTTACCTCATTAAGCTACACTGGAATTACCTAGCGAGCATTAAGTATTAACTCTCTTAATTTGATTTGTTAAGGTCATATTATTCTCTCGACTTCAAACTATTCACCAAAAAATTATTCACATTAGTTTAAGGTATATAAGGAAATTAAAAATTGTGAGGCACTTTAACAATCAAAGTGTGTTCATAGATATCATGAAAACAATATTAATTTGTAATGACTTATTCTGTGAATTTTGGATTCCAATGTGACGAATAGTATTACAAAGAAATTCAAATTCTTCTTAAAATAATTTACCATAATTCTAACTTTAGAAAAGGTTTTTAATATATTTCATATCTATATTTAATTACGAAAAGATATCCTCCTAACAAGGGGAGTAGGAGAATTTTAATTTTCATTTAAAGTGTCAAGTGTGTGAGGAAAATGTCTGTGGTGATTTCATGCACCTTATTTTGAGGTACGCAAGGATGGTGGAAGGCGACGGGGGTTAATGATGCATGATGTCACACATTTATTACTATTACGGGGATGTTAATGTTATTGTAATGCGAGCACGGACGAGGTTTATAACTATTAAGGGGAGGTTAATATTCTTATAATGCACAAGTCATCGATGTTTATAACTATTAAAGGGATGTTAATTTTCTTATAATGCGAGTGCCACAAGGGTTTATAACTATTAAGGGGATGCTAATTTTTTTATAATAATTGGTATATTTGTATTGCGGTTGTGTGGTTAGGTCTATTTAGCATTGAACACGAGTTTTCTTCGTGATATCCTAGCAGTTAATAGGAATATGGGGAAGATTTGGTTCACATTGAGCTTTGGGATCTCAATGATGATAAATACAAGGCTATGCAGGCATTCGAATGAATTGGATTGTAATAGTAATTTAATATTAAAATGAACTTAAATCTAAATAAAATATGAAGAGTCGATGAGACCATAACCATAAATTGATTAATATTTGTGGCGGAGAGAATAGGATGCCTTTAGACTCCTCATACCCTAAAAAAATATTAACTCAAAAACCTTGAAAAGAATTTTACACAAGCATAAGTATGCTTATTTTTATTTGTAGGGTTTTACTACGATAACTAGTGATTTGAGTGTCTACAAACCAATGACAACTTTGCTCTGTACGTGTGAGGATTTCACTACTTTTCTATTTCCTTAAGCTAGGGACGACAGTGATGGCGTTAGGCAGTGAGAATCGGGGAGCTTAAATAGGAGGGTAATTAAGATATAAAATTTCTTCTCCCACCGTCAAATATATCATTGGGTTGGATGAAGAAGATCATCAAAGATATTTCTATGGAGTCTTTTAATTATTTCTGCTTAAGGTTTTGTAGGGTTTTTAGTGTTGATAGGATAAGTTGTGTTTCACTTGAATGTAATGATTCTCCTTTTCTTTTGAATTTCCTCATTTACTATAATGATTTATTTCATTTCATTACAACAAAGCTATCAAATCTTGATTTTTAAAATTAATTTTGACATTTTTTCTCATGGTGAATTTTGTTTATTTTATTTGTAGGGAGATTTGAGTGTTTGAAACCCCTTAATATTTACTCGGATGAATGAGGATTTCCCAAAGTTTCCCATTTCTTGAGTTAGGGGCGACAATTATGGCATCTGACATAGTGAGATATGAGGAGCTTGAATAGGTGGATAATGAAAATATGGAATTTTTCCTACCACTTCGAATATCATCGGACTAGCCAAAGAAGATGGTGGTTTGCACCACTACCATGCACATCAGAAGATGAATTGCATTTAATTATATTCTCATAGTATTGATTGACGCCCTCGATAGTTTATTCATAATATCTTCAGACCGAGGTTCAATCCCATCATAGTAAATGAACCTAGAAGTGTCTCACATCTCTTGAAATCCATTACCCTAAGCGGCCTCCACTGTATAAAAATGATAAAATACATCTAAACGAGCATCAAACTTAACACCATGTTATGGCCTTTGTTGAACCATTTAAGGACAAGAAAATATGTTTGCTATCTCATATAAATCAGAAACATGTTTTGTACATAACATGTCATAAATAATGCCTAACATCAGCTAGACCGTATAGTATAACATAAATAACATAGCATAAATAATGGTTGGCAGCCACTAGCACTTATAAAATAGAACTATGTTCTGTACATAACAAATCATAAATAATGCCTAGTGGACGCTAGCTTTGTATAATGGATTCGAATATTTGATTTTATTGATTCCAATATATGGGACTTTGTACATATAATTCCAATATAGGTGGTTTTGGATTCCAATATATGCGATATTGGAATCCAATATGTGCGATTTTGGAGTAAAAATAATTCCAATATTTGACATTTTAGAATCCAAACATAATAATATTGGATTCCAATATTGGCTATATTTTTAGATGTTGAGACTGGAATAAGTCCCAATTTAGTGAAATAAGTGTTTTTTAATGGACCTTGATCTAAAAAGTGTACCTTTCCCATTTAGCATGGATCTCTTATCTTTTCTCAAAAATGATGAAGATAAGGTATTCCCAAGCTTGCAATAATGTAGCTTGTGGATGGAAATAATTATGTATCATACGGAGGAGAATTTGTCAAATGAATTCTTACCATGTGTAGATCATATTTTACATCCATCTCCTTAAGGATCAATTTGAAGACGTTTCAAATGAAGGTAAAATTGAGTACATGGTAGCTTTGAAGGAGGATTATATGTAAAACATCTTGAATAATGTGGAAGAGATTGAGCCCCTCGATTGAGTTGTGAGATATTAACCCATATCATGGCTATGCAAGATAAGCATAATTTTAGTCATTATTCTTCTTTTGATGCATAATTACTCAAGAATGAGAAGAAAAAAGTAGATGAGCTTGATGTTCTCTTTGAAGCCTTGGTAGATGAGAATTAATGTGAAAAGGATTATCCCTCTTTTCTATTATATGAAGAAGGTTATATTTATGGTGAATGGAAAGAAAATTAAATTCTTGAATCTCATATGGATACTTTCAGTCATGAATATAGAACCTCCATAATAGAAAATGATATCAAGACCGATGTTGAGTCAGTTTGTATAGAAATAAATTGTTAAGAATAATAAAGTATATGAAAGAGTCTTGTGAATGGATTCGAATCATCTCGCTTACACCATTTCTCATGCTTCAACTTTCACTTAAGGATGATGAATGATTCCATGAAAAAATCAAATATTTTAATGTTGATAACATGCAAGAAGCACCAGGTGGATACTCCAAAAGGAAATATCTATCAGCATGTTACAAAGTGGTCATTGGATGCAAGAATGTTTTCTATACAATATCGGTATGAATATGGAATTTTTTTTTCTTCTTCTCCTTAAACCATGCAAATCCATCACAAGAGCATGGAAAGAGAGTGATGATCATCGAGCTTCATAGGTTTTAATTCATCCCATTATTCCATGATGGTACATAATTCTCTCGGCCAGTTGTTGAGTGTGTGTATATTCTTCTCCCATCTTAGTAAATTTCTATCCCATGTAACTTAGGTTTCTTTTTTTTGTTTTGATTTCCATTTCAGCATGTTTACCTTCCTTTTTGGTTTGTTTGTTTGTTTTTTTTTTTCCCATGTGTTCTTTTTTATTGTGTTTTTGGTGAAGCAATTGACTCTATAAGCCCAATCGATACAAACATTAGTCCATGTAATGTCTTGATATTCGGAGTTCCTATTTGTCTTTTTCTCATCATGTTTAATCCATAACAAGTCCCTTAGCTAGAACTAGTTGTTTTCATGCAAAATTTTGATCTTGAAAACTTTAAAATTTCTATCATCATAACCTAGCCCACATTCAAAAATCTCTCTCGATCAATGTAAACATGTCCTCCACCCACCTCAATTACTATGTTACCCTCATAATGGATAAGAGGATTGTGCTAAAGTGAACTTCAATTTTTTTCATGTACAAGGGATGAACTATTAACGTTTATTCATGAAAAAATTGGAGATCCATGAGAAGATAAGCTCTTCCGTGATCCGAAAATAATAAGATTATAACTACACGATCTCGGACCCTTATAGGCTTTAATTATTTGTCGATAATTTACTCCTTTTAAGTAACCAATTTAAAAATAATGCAAGACAATAATGACAATTGCACACATTTATTACGAGTTTGGCAATTGCCTACGTCTCTAGGTTTGTGGTCAAACCGTTCCACTCACAAAACTTGTAAGTTACAATAGTAATTTCCCAAGAAAACCTGATGGAATTTTACTTGCCTATCAATACACCAGTTCTTCGAAAAACTTCCGATGATCAGTCGAATTGTTCTTCACCTTCCTGATGCACAATCTCCTTCGGCTTCGATCGGCCTTCCCGATGCTATCAATGCGAAGCTAGCACTCCAGTCGACAATCTAGGATTTGCAAGTAATTGGTGTGGCTCAATGGGCCTATTGGGTAGTTTATAATTTACTCCCAATCACAAATATTTCATCTACTATTGCCTAAAATAATAGGCCAATAGACAATACTTGTGGACACATCCCACAAATAAGCTTAACAAATAATAAGCTCGTTGGACTAGTGTGTGTCCCGACAATAAGCTTAACAAATAATAAGCTTGGGATCTGTGTGTGTATTACAATAGAATGGGTTCCCTATTTATACAAAAAATAGGGCCCTTAAAAAATGCATTGCATATTATCCTTGGCTATTTTTAAACCTTACCCGTAGCATGTATAATGGGATTACATACCCATATAGGGTGGCATAGCATTTGATAAGGGATAAAAATCCCATAGTGGTGGATTAGCATGTTTAATCCGAAATGGGTGGCGTTGTATATTTAATGGGATAAAAATCCCATAGGGAGCGGCTTAGGAGAAGTGGGCGGTTTGCATGTTGATGTGGGTGTAATATCCCACATTTGGCACCACTTATATTTGGGTAAGGTTTTAATAAACCTTACCCACTCCATTCTTCACGTGGAACATTCCACACATGGGCCTAGCCCCCTACCACCACTTCATTTCCTCCTCCACGTGGAAGCTTCCACGTATGGCATTTGCCTCCCACAACACCGCTTCACCACCTCCTCCATGTGCGTGGAAGTTTGGCAATAGCATGTGGTAGTTTATACTAATGTATAAACATATATATATATATATATATATATATATATATATATATATATATATATATATAGTGGTTTGGCATATATGCATGCCATTTGGAAAGTGGACTTACCAAGATAATATAATTTCGACCCATACAATGTGGCATAGAAATAATTAACTCGGTAAATAGCATATAGCCCACTTGTTTTCTCCCGATAGGAAAATCAAGTGAATTCGACGAGTGATGGCAAGCCACGTGTCACAGTGCGATTCGGTCCAATATTGACCAATTGACCAGAGTTGACTTTCCCACTTTGTCTGAACTTTGACCGGACATATCTAGAGCTCCCGATGTCCATTTGTCACATTCTCATAGTCGTTAGAAAGCTCTCAAGATGATATTCTGCACTAAAAACATTTAGGTATGTTTAGGGAACTTTTGAAAATGATCCCCTGATCACACCTCCCCACTGAGAAAAGCTTTTTGTCCCAAAAAGCTTCCATACTATCCTGAATCTAAAAACTTTGCTGCCACCTTGGAAGTGCTGTTGTAGTAGACCCTTGGGTCTTCTCCTCCAACCTTCTCACTTCGATAACTCTACTCCAATCCTAGGACCTTGTGGGTTATGGGCCCACGACACTTCCGTTGTGCCACTCTGATATCCGAAGAATACCTCCACACCTCCGCTTTATGGTGCTAAGTTTTTGAATGAAACCTCAATGCTCCTTCTGTGCGGTGCTAAGATTCTTGATATCTGAAAACAAGGATCTTCTTTTACTGTATAACACAACTCTTGGCTCCGAGTTGATTCCACAAAATCCAAACTAGTTTGAAGGAAATACATGTTACGTAGAGATTTGATTGATCCGATGTTGGTGATGGACAATGCCTTGTCCCTTTACAGACCTCAACACCTCCAATGCATGATGTTAAGCCTATTTCAAGACCTCGAGCCTCCGATGCATGATGCTAAGTCTCTATAGACCTCAACACCTCCGATGCATGATGCTAAGCCTCTTTCAAGACCTCGAGCCTCCGATGCACGATGTTAAGTCTCTATAGACCTCAACGCCTCCGATGCATGATGCTAAGCCTCTTTCAAGACCTCAACACCTCCAATGCATGATGCTAAGCCTATTTCAAGACCTCAAGCCTCCAATGCATGATGCTAAGTCTGTTATAGACCTCAACGCCTCTGATGCATGATGCTAAACCTCTTTCAAGACTTGAGCCTCCGATGCATGATGCTAAGTCTCTGTAGACCTCAATGCCTCCGATGCATGATGCTAAGCCTATTTCAAGACCTCGAGCCTCCGATGCACAATTCTAAGTCTCTGTAGACCTCAACACCTCCGATGCATGATCTAAGCCTCTTTCAAGACCTCAAGCCTCCACTGCATGATGCTAAGTCTCTATAGATCTCAACGCCTCTGATACATGATGCTAAGCCTCTTTTAAGACCTCAAGCCTCCAATGCATGATGCTAAGTCTATTGATCAGCTACCATTCATATGTGTGGTCGCAATGCCTTGACACCGAATGACATTCTGAGCTAATCCTTTGAGAGCTCCTCTTGTTGACATACTAATATCAGGTACCATTCTACTGCACGGTCGCAATGCCTCTACATAGAATGAAGTTCCGACCAATGTCAATGCCAATGATGATTCAGCTACCATTCTGCTGCATGGTCACAATTCCTCTACATAGAATGAAGTTCCGAGCTGATCTCTATGAACTCTATTGTCTGCACAAATGGTAGATCAATCTCCAAGCTTTATATGAGTCAAATCCTGTATCCAAGCTATAACAGGTACTCATAAGCTGATTAGGAGATAGGTTCCCTTAAAAGGGTCTCTTTTTACAAATTTCAAATACAAGTGTAAGGAAATTATATCCTAATACATCATGTAGAACTAGTTGTAAAAATGCTCCATTTTTGGAGTCTTGTACAATAAGCTTAAAATACCAATTCTATAGGAAAATAATTTTGCATGGTAAACCTGTCATGAAATTTCTCCTACTTGGTGGCTTATGTACTTGGTCTTCTCCACTGCATCGCAATGTGGATTGACTTCATTTGTCTCCTCCCTGCCAGACCAATGACTAAACAAGGAAAATATACTGCATTTTATGGTGTTAGAAAAATCACCAAAATAATTTCCCTCTGGGGTCTTACTAATGCAAGTATAACAGAGTACAAACATTGCCTAGAATTGGGTCTTTAACTAATGTCCCATGTCTTGTTAGATGTATACAAATGTTGCCCTCAAAGGGGTCTTACCAATACATTCTACCTAACACAATAGTTTTCAAGTTTTATCTACATATGAGATATAATGGAATCATCCAAATAAAATTACGAAAATTACTGAGTATGGTAAACTTGTCTCTCAGTCTATCCCACCAATCTAGAAATCCAGAAGTACAAGCCAATGCCATCCCTATCAAAGCAACCTGTACTAATTAACCTACTCGATACCAACTTGCTTCAGAGATTAGCAAGTTTGTAGGTGTTGATTACCAGCTCTGATACCAAACTTGATCCGAAAATAATCAGATTATTACTACCTGATCTCGGACCCTTATAGGCTTTAATTATTTGCCGATAATTTACTCCTTTTAAGTAACCAATTTAAAAATAATGCAAGACAATAATGACAATTGCACATAGATTGATTACGGAGTTCGAAATTGCCTACGTCTCCGGGTTCGTGGTCAAACCATTCCACTAGTCAAAACTTGTAAGTTACAATAGTACTTTCACAAGAAAACCTAATGGAATGTTACTTGCATATCAATACACCAGCTTCTTGAAAAACTTCTGATGTTAGTCGAATTTATCTTCACCTTCCTGATGTACAATCTCCTTCAGCTTCGATCGGCCTTCCCAGTGCTATCAATGCGAAGCTAGCACTTTGGTCGACAATCCAGGATTTGCAAGTAATTGGTGTGGCTCAATGGGCCTATTGGGTAGTTTATAATTTACTCCCAATCACAAATATTTCATATACTATTACCTAAAATAATAGGCCAATAGACAATACTTGTGGACACATCCCACAAATAAGCTTAACAAATAATAAGCTCATTGGACTAATGTGTGTCCCGACAATAAGCTTAACACATAATAAGCTTGGGATCTTTGTGTGTATTACAATAGAATGGGTTCCCTATTTATACAAAAAATAGGGCCCTTAAAAAATGCATTGCATATTATCCTTGGCTATTTTTAAACCTTACCCGTAGCATGTATAATGGGATTACATACCCATATAGGGCGGCATAGCATTTGATAAGGGATAAAAATCCCATAGTGGCGGATTAGCATGTTTAATCTGAAATGGGTGGCGTTGTATATTTAATGGGATAAAAATCCCATAGGGAGTGGCTTAGGAGAAGTGGGTAGTTTGCATGTTGATGTGGGTGTAATATCCCACATTTGGCACCACTTATATTTGGGTAAGGTTTTAACAAACCTTACCCACTCCATTCTTCACGTGGAACATTCCACGCATGGGCCTAGCCCCCCTACCACCGCTTCATTTCCTCCTCCACGTGGAAGCTTCCACGTATGGCATTTTCCTCCCACAACACCACTTCACCACCTCCTCCATGTGCATGGAAGTTTGGCAATAGCATGTGGCGGTTTATACTAATGTATAAACATTAATATATATATAGTGGTTTGGCATATATGCGTGCCATTTGGAAAGTGGACTTACCAAGATAATATAATTTCGACCCATACAATGTGGCATAGAAATAATTAACTCGGTAAATAGCATATAGCCCACTTGTTGTCTCCCGATAGGCAAATCGAGTGAATTCGACGAGTGTTGGCAAGCCACGTGTCACAGTGCGATTCAGTCCAATATTGACCAATTGACTAGAGTTGACTTTCCCACTGTCTGAATTTTGACCAGACATATCTAGAGCTCCCGACGTCCATTTTTCAAATTCTCATAGTCATTGGAAAGCTCTCGAGATGGTCTTCTACACTGACACCATTTATGGATGTTTAGGAAACTTTTGAAAATGATCCCCTGATCATCCGGAGGCCCTAAAAGGGTTATTTCTGGTTTTTTTCACCTAATGAACACCCTCCAGTAATATACAGGAAAAATATAAACCATCCAATAGGTTTTTGGAAGATCCATGCAATCATATAAGGTAGTTTAAGAAATTTTTGAGATAAAAATTAGGACTAGGAACAAGTGCAATATCAGGCTACTTTTAACATGGTAAAAGGAAATGAAAGTAGTGAAAAAGATATTTGGCTTGTTTTGGACATATCAGGAGCCTCAAGAAGGAGCTGGAAGGTAATTATATACTCATCATAAATCTTATGAGTCCTACATTATGATGGAGTAACTATTTTCAAGTTTCTAGATTCAAAAGCACTGGAAACTTGTTCCACGAGGAAAGGAAAGGTCTTTTTTTCTCAAGGGAGATTGGTCAACAAATATTGGATACCTCGGGAAGAGTTTAGACATCATTTAAAGTAAAATGTGACATATATGAGTTTTCCTTCACATAAAAATTGTTGGTTCTTTTTTTTTTTTATTGTCATGAACTTTGGTGGTGGTTTCTTTCATCGCCGCATATGCTTGGGCAAAATTGAAAAAGATCAAAATGGAAAAATTTAGGAAGAATTGGATCCTTAAAAAGGTGGTAATTTTATCATCATCCCTTTTTTAGTTAAAATATTTTAATGTTTTCCCTTACAAGTATACTCCTAGCTTCGATGGTGAGAAAATGGACTTAGATGGCTATTTCAGGAAGTGTTCGATGAAGGTAGGTATCTATTTTGGGTAAATGCACAATTTTTCATGTCTCGATGTCAATTTTTCCATTTTAGTAAGTTAAAGGGGACATGGGGGACACAAAAATTTTCTTTTCCATAAAAAATAAGTTACATCACTTAAATAACAATTTGGTGGCTAGAATGGAGTCTTCCTCTAACCTAATCCCACCTACCCCCTCTTCATGATGCTTTGACCCTTGGTGCACTTTTTCATGCTCATGTACATTGTTCCCCATGTCCAAAGGGACATCAGGGACACAAAATTCACCACCACATGATAATTTCATCTTGTGTCACTTAAATGGTAAGTTTGATGGTTAGGCATGTTGTTTTCACCACCACAAACTCAATTTTTCATGTCCCCTCTCATGTTACCCTCACCCTTTTACCATTTTTAGAGAGTTTGGTGTTGTCATGTATATTTTTCCCCTAATTTGTAGGGTTCAAATCATAGTGTATGGTTCCAATTGGGTTGGGTTGACCCGGGTTAAGAAGGGTGAGTCAATACACGAGTTAACTAGGTTTCAAGAGGGTACACGAAGGAGGGAGAGTATAAAGGTTCTTCTTAGTTATTTTTCATCCATTGTTGGTCATTTTAAAACTCTCTTCATGTGATACCTTGTTTTTATTATTCTTAAATTTCACCAAAAACCCTCATGCTCCAAAACACTAATTTTCTCATTGCTCTTAAACCCCTATTTTGATTACTATGAAATCCAGACTATAGAATCCTTGCAAAATTCCTTTAAAGGGAGTATCTACATGCCTCTATTACTTATCCCTTCAAATTCTTACATAAATATGAAAATTTTCAGCTAAAAATATCCATTTTTCATATTTACACAAATCTAGTGATTGGAATCCTCCAAAATGGGAGAAAATGCCTAGAATGCAAAATAGAAATTTCTTGAATAGATTTCATTTGAATCTGACATAGGGAAGAACAATTTATATTTTTATCAAGTATCAATTAGAGAACTTACTAATAATATTAATTCCAAGAAAATATTAATTTAGATACCTCATTTCATTCCCCCATGTTCGAGACACTCAAAAGAGGCGATTAGGTAAACTGGAAAAAACTTGACAATCATGATGAACATGCTAAAAATAGTAAATACATGAAATGATAATTTTTCTTTATCACATATCATTCCTTCATGTATTTTTAATGATACTAATAGTCATAGGAGTCTTTCCATTAGATTTCAAGTAAATTCCTACATTCCCGATGCAAAGTGAGCATAAAGTGCCAAAATGGGAAACTACTAATTTTGTCTCGAGAACCATTTCAATTCATATCACATGGATTTCATGATCATAATGTGTATGTAATTTAATTTTTTTCCATTTATCCTTACCTTACTCTTGTATCGAAGGATTAGGTTTCATTCTACATTCACCATTATTTCTCTCACGATGACATAATCATGATCATGGTTGTGTGAGAAAAATGCACCAAATTCTCCCCATGAGAATGATTGTTCATAAATATATGGTAGTCTCAAGAAGTAGAAGGATTGTCTCAATGAGTGAATTCATCTTTAAATTCTCTCGGTGATTTACCTATCAATTCTTCATCACTCCTCTTCTTGGTGTGTCCAAACAATGTTGTAGAGGTTCATCATTTCAAGAGTTTTTAAGGAGGAATTTTGTTCAAAGGATATTCATCATATCTCTTCATTGGTGCATCATATTGGAGGGTCATCATAGATCAAGATTGATCTTCATCATCATCAGATTTAATCTCTATTAAGGTCGAGGCACCTTCATCCATGCTTTGGATCATATTTTATCTCCTCTCTTCATTCTTTCTCCTCTTCTCTCCCCCTTTATAATTCCTCATTGTATGTAATCATGAAATTTTGTCCTATTTACTTAAGTAACAATAGAATATTTTAAAAAAATTAAAGTAATCTCTCAAATTATAAGCGAGGTACTTAATTTGTCTTTTCTAAGGGAAATTAACAAGTTACAAGTTATGGGACATGAAGAGTCGAGTGGGGGTAGATGAAGAGTTGTATTTTAAATTTATAAATTGAGATATACTCAATATTTAAATGGATGGTTATTCATTTATACTAGCTCCCATGTTCTTTCTAGGAATAAGTGATGAAATTCATTTATCTCCTTTGTCTATGTTTCTTCTCCATCTAAACTACACTCCTAAGCATGTACTTTTAAATGTTATGCACTTATAGTTTGTGTTATTTATATCATGTTGTAGACACCTAAAATTAGCACCACTAATTCCCCATGTCCATGTCCACTAGTACCCCTTCATTATCACATCACTATCATATTATACATTAAATACATTATCACATCATTACCATTTTATCCATTAAATCCTTATCCTAAGTCTTAATTCCCCCTTTTATTTACTCCCCATAAATATTATTCTACAACTATAAAATCCTATTTTATCCTCTCCTAAACCACCTAAAACCACATTCTAACCAAAATAAAATAAAATAAAACAAAATAAAATTGCATTCCAACCAAAAACAAACAAATATCCTCCCAACCATTTAATAACACCCCTCACCCATATAAACTTTTAATAACATATATCCTTCAATAAAACAAACAAAATATCGATTTGGGAGGTGGTTGCAACCTTTTTCTAAAATCTCCAGCAATTTCTAAAATTTCTAGTGATTTCCCTTAATTATTAGAAAATCTATATAAACAAGCTCCCGACCTCCTTTTGAGGTTAGCTTACGGGTGGACATGACCTAGGATTTAACATTACATTTTCCTTATAGCATAGACCTCTCACAGAGCCAGAGATAATCCAAACAACATTCAAGGCATCAAAATATCTTCTTCAACCTTCAAAAGTCATTCATACGTCTAGGAATCAGCTCAACAATCTTCTTGTATCAACAATCTCCTTCTCTCGGGTAACATCATTTTTTAATCTCCAGTCATCAATTTATTCAAGGTAAATTGTTTACCTTGCTTCATTACATTATTATGAATCATGTGCAAGATTAAATAAACCTTTTTAGCATTCTTTTTGAGTCCCATATTATCCATTATCAACATGTACATTTTTACAACAATCTTTGATGATTAGCAAAATCGTTGACGATTCAATGACTAATCGCTGAAGATTGCCCCAATCACCAGTGATTCCTATAAAAAGGTATTTTGACCCCTAAGATTAATTTTTAGACATCCAGATCACATAATTTATTACCAAAAGTTCATTCAAGTGTCTCGTATAATCATATCAATCTCCTTTGAGCCATCTTCAACATTTTATCAATTATCTAAATCAAATTTATCATCTTTCTCACCTTTTTGAGTACACAAATATTCTCATCCTTTCTCTTTTGAGTCGCTTTGTGATCCCTAGACTCCCTTTAGATCAGGTATCACCATCAAACCATCATATAGCCATGGACCATGTCAGTCCCTTTTCCTTTGCATTATTGGTTATATCGTCTGTTTTATCAATTTATCTTATCATTATCAAATTGATTTCTTGAACACAGATTGACATCCTTGCAAGGAAGTCCATTGACTTATAGGGAATAGCCTTTGCCAAGTAATCCCCCACACATATATATAATTCCATCTTATTCTTAGTGTCTCTGATCTATAGGTTCCTCCGTTGGTGATAAAATGAAGGAGCTTTCATCCATCATCTCCAACATTCATCTCTATGGGTATCGGTAAACCCTACATCTTCAAATGTTGGTTTTGTTTTTATTTTTCACTTTGTTAATTCAAGCGAAACGTAAAAACCTCTCTCGAACACATATTCCTTGTTATATATAAATGGTGTCTTCTTATAGAAATCATGGATGTATTATGGTTTTAAGCAATAAAATCTACTATGTTATTTATTGTGCAAAACCCTCTCACTATTCTCTTTGCACCTCTCTCTCAAGATATTTCCTCCCTTGTAATATCTACAATAATTTTTCCACATGTGTAGGGAAGTACCCTTGTGTGATCCCCAATTGAAATACCACCCCTGGTTATTAGAATAATGTACATAATTTCCTTGTTTTCAATAAAAGGAGCTTCCCCATTCAATTTGAAGGACACAGTCCCACACTATTGGTGAGATATCTCTCATTTTCCCATGTGACAAATTATTTTTCCAACATCATCCAAGATAAAACTCAAAAATTATAACCCCTAAAGTAAATACAAGCCTTCAATTTTCAACAAAATTTTCCCATAAGGGAATATACTTAGATATCTCTATGAACATTGATAGAAAAAAATATGTGAGGTGGTGATCCTTGATATGTAGAATGGATGGAAGATTTTTCATAACTAACAAGATCCAATTCGATCGGCTGAATGGAATGGTTTTGAATCATGATGGATTCCATGGAGGAGTGGAGAATATTACTTCATTTTCTAACAAATCATTTTTTTTTCTTCTTTATTTTAACCATCATACATATGCTTGAAGTAAGAGATTGTTACTCATTGAAATCAAATAATTTTATTTGTCTTTGAAATAATAATGAATAGAGAGGAATTAATAATGGGGGTAAATAATAAATAAATTTTTAGGAGGGGTTGAGATCTATTTTCTCATTCTTTATTTCTTCTCCCAAATTATTCATGTACACATCAAAATGTTCAAACATCTCCAAAATGGCATCTTCATCTAGCCCTGCATGGTAGAGGAAGATTATTTCTTGTTTAGATGGAACACTATCAAACTCAATAGAAATAATTCTCTTCCACTTGATCCTCTTGACCAAATTTTTTAATATATCCCTCTAAATGTATGAATTTATGAATAAAAGAGTAATTAATTTTTTTTTAAGCCTCTAAGTCCCCTATAATATGTTACTCAATAATTTCTATATGTTAGAAGCACAATGACTAGGAGGGGGTGAATCATTCCTTTAAAACTTTTATTTCAAATGTGTTTAGCCTTTCAATATTCATTATCCATTGTATGAGCATCATCAAAATCATTAATCAACATATAAACCATCCACATAAGCATGAAACAAGAGAAAACACATAAACACCACATTTAAGTGGGAAGCCCTCAAGGGAAGAAAACCCAAAAAAATTCTACATATATGACTTAATAAAAAGTACTCTCATGAATATTACACATAATTATAATTTTTTTAGTGAAGCACCAACCCCACAAGGATCACTAACCCCTAGTTTAGTAGAGCACCAACTCTACAAGGAGGCACCAACCCTCGAGATGACCAAAAACCCACTTAGCCACCTGAATATGAATTCTATATTTGATTTCTGAATATGATGTTGAATCTATGAAGCTCATTATAATCTCTATCTTCCTCAAAACCCCTCTCTATATTTCCTTGCACACATACTTCTTCAAGATTATTTGAACACTTTCCATAGTTGTCCATCATTTGATCTCTCCTAGTAACAAAATTACCATATAATTTCCCTCTCAACAAGTTCACATTAACCTTCATCACCTTCTCGTAATCTCCCTCTAGATCACACTTTTCCCCTCTCTCACAACTATCTCAAATGAGCCTTCTATCTTTCCTTTATACCCGTTTCTTTTTCACAAATCACCTAGTTTGCACCGCTCCAAACCGCCAAAACTACGAAAAATAATCCTCAAATATAGGGCACACTTTTCATCATAGGGCCTCAACCATGATTTGAAATCATCATAGACATGCATTATAACTCCCATGATTCAATAAATGATGAATTATTCAATAGGTTCACAAACTAAAAAATATCGATAAATAAGCATATTTGAGTGGGGCCCACATATTTTTACAACCTATAAAATACATCAATAAAAAAATTTAATAGTTATGTACAACCTTAAATAATCACATTTTCAAAAGGAATCAATTCTAGACTACTTTAACTAATTTTCCCCAAGTCACTCCAAAGATAGGGTTTTAAGAGGGTTAAAAAGTAGTTTACCTTCTTAATGATTATTTATAAAATGTGATAATAAAAATCCTAATTATTCTAGGGAAATATTCATAACTAACCTATTCAATAACTCCTAGGAGCATTGGTCCCCATTCAAACCATAAAGTCCCAAATAAACATACGAAATTAGACTTTTAGCTCAAAATCTCACCTTTAGAAAACTTGTTTTGGTCAAAATGCAATATCTCGAAAATGTTCATTACCTAAACTGAAATTTGGTCCATGACATCATATCAACCTGAAAAAAATTTCAGGTCATACTTTTTCACCACGATGCTTTGGAAACAGTCCAACTCACTTCACTAGGGTATGTTTTCTTAAGGATTAGGTCTATAATGCACCTAGAAACCACATAAAACACCTATACCTACATGCTCGGATACTTGTAATAGTCCTAACATGTCATATTCGTGATCCTCATGCTCTACCCATGTTTGGAAAACTACTACAAGCTTCACTTCATCATCTCATGCCCCATACTTCTCTTTAAGCCTCACAAGCAAGCACACGAAACATGCTTGCACCGCCAAATATTCTCTTCTTACCTCTTGGGCACACTAGAAAACCTACAATCACCTGCATGATAATTCATGGACCCATCACATAACTCATCTACCTCAATAAGATACTAACATACTCTACCAAACTCGCTATATCGCCCAACAAGACATGATACACCATGAGATCTCACAAGACACTTCATGTTCCTTACCTTTTGAAATCAATGACATATAATGGAAACTCTAACAACATCCCTATTTTACATAAATTACAACATAATGCCAAAATCTCCCTTTTGCATTGATGACAAACCCATTTATGGAAAAACACATTCCATCAACTCATTCTCCCCCTTTTGACATTAATGACAAAGATACATACCTGAAACATCATCTCTTAACTAAAAAGGATCATATAATTTGTTTTAAACATCAACCAAACATGAAAACATTCACTCATTATCTCAAATTGACATTTTCCTTCTCCAGTTCTTCAACACATAATTGATGCAAAAATCCTCAACAACAATGCTCAAATGATATCATGCAAGAAACAATCGTTCTTACCTTATAAGATGCCAAAATGCATGGTCAAAAATTATAACCTTGTCTCATTGGGATTCAAAAAGCTACTTACCTATCAATGAGATGAGACAAACATACTTACACAACTCTTCATTACATCTAGGCATGATATACAACTTCTTGAATTAGCACAAGAGATAAAAAATCAACTTTCTCAACTCCCCATGATATCAATACTCCAAACATCTTACAACCAATCACACTATCTTGAAATACAAGGAATACAACCTTTAACTCTTCCATGTTTGTTACTTGTCCTCGTGACACATATTCTTAGCATACCAAAGTTATCCTTTCTTTACTACAGCCCCTAAGACACATACATCTACCAAGACCGCCTTTGCTTCTTGATTCCTCAATCTTACCCCTAAAATCTGTCAAACTACCTTCAAGATATAATTTCAAACTTAAATTACTTTATATTGATTATATTGTTCATAATTAAATCTCCCTATCTTGATGCATATCACATTAAAGACTTTAACTATTCAACATGCATTCAACAATCTTTCATGATGTTACAGACCTAAATCAACTTCCTTTATGTTTGTTTATCAATCTCAACATATCTAATGACAACATCCAGATCACTAGACACAATAAGATACCAATTAAACCTTAAAAATAGTGCTAGAAGCCATCTTGAGCTAGTTCATAGAAGAAACCATCTCCTCTTGAGACATGCACCTTAGCTAACAACTAGAAATCATACTAGCTTTCTCATACTGATATAGATCATTTCAAAATAGAACTAGAATTTCTTACACCTTGAATTCTACATACGTGACAACCTGCACCAAAAATAAATTATCATAAAAATAATCATTAGGAATTAGAGAACAAATATGCGAAACAATTCCTCAAACCACAACAAAGAGGGAAATCGTATAGCGAGAATTATACTTGCGAAATATAACATAAATAAATAATGCACAAAAGAAGACAAGACAAGATTTAACGTGGTTCACCCAATGTGGGCTACATCCACCAAGAACTTGCTCATATTTTATTATCAACAAGATTAAAACAAATCTCATAGTCTTCTATTATTTATGAACTCACAATAGTATTCCAAATATGTTAAACCACATCTAAACCACAATTGACACCCAATTGCTTAACCTTGATCACTCTTAATCACCTATTGATCATTAAGACTCAAGACCTCTTGAACACTCAAGATATCTACAAGATACCCTAACACCTCATTTTATAGGATTAAAATCCTTTTAAGAAGTCCTAAAGCCGACCCTATAAGTTTGAAATTTGTGATCTTTCAACTTCCCATGGCTAGAAAAATAGTCACGATGTTAACAACCAATTAACAACATATTAACAAAGTGACAACACAGTGAAGGCACAACAATGTCATAGCATATGACTGTAGAATGCTCCTGAAGTCTCCAAACTTAACCGTTCGAGCTCCAACACTTCAAAACTAATTTAGGAAGACCAAAAATAGGCTCCACACCCCAACAATCTCCCACTTGGAGATTGTTTCCACTAAGCAGAGTTCTTAACCCTTCATTATCGACCATGAAGGCTAATCAAAATTGAACAAAACTTCAACTTCTCCCTTGTGATCGCCTTGGTCATCATATCCATAGGATTTTGACTGGTATGAATCTTTTCCAGCTTCAACTTATCTTCTTCCAAAGTTTCCCTGATGAAATGATATCTCAGCTGAATGTGCTTCATCCTAGAGTGGAAAGCGGAGTTCTTCCCAAATGAATAGCACTCTTACTATCACTGTGTAGTCTCCTAACTTCCTGATTATGACCCAACTCATCAAGCAACTATTGTAGCCAAATCATCTCCTTTCTTGCCTCTATGGTAGCAACATACTCAGCCTTTGTGGTTGACAAAGCCACAACCTTTTGTAACCATGAAATCCAACTCACCACTGTATCACCAACCGTAAATACATAACCTATCGTGCTCCTCCTACTGTCCAAATCTCCTGCCATGTCTCGAATCTACATAGCCACATAATGTAGTGTCTGATCCACCGAAACATAATGCTTCTCCCATGGTCCCTCTCAAATACCGAAGGATCCACTTTACTACCTCGCCAATGCTCTCTATCTCGGATCACTCATAAACCTCGCTCACCACTTGCTCACACTACATGGGTAATCTCATGCCTAGTGCATACTATAGCATATATCAAGCTACCAACTGCTGATGAGTATGGTACCCTAGACATCTGGATTCTATCCTCCTCAGTCTTAAGACTCTGCTCATTTGATAATTTAAAGTGACCTGCCAAAGGAGTACCAACCGGTTTAGAACCCGCATACTAAACCTCTCCAAGACATTCTTTATGTACTCTTCTTGAGATAATACCAACTTCCTCTCCTTCCTCCTGTTCTAAGTTAATCTCATACCAAGGATTTGTTTTTTTGCCCCCAAATCCTTCATATCAAAGGAGTCACCTAGCCGCTTCTTGAGTACCTATATTTCCCGCATTTTCTTTGCTACAACAAGCATATCATCTACATACATGCATAGAATAATATAACTACCATCAAGAAACTTCTTGATGTACACGCAATGGTTTGAGTGACACCTGGAGTAACCTTGCTCCTGCATAAAACTATCAAACTTCATGTACCACTACCATGGAGCTTGTTTCAGGCCATACAAGCTCTTCTTCAATTTGCACACTAACCTCTCCTTCCCTTTGACCTCATAACCCTATGGCTACTGCATGTAAAATTCCTCCTCCAACTCACCATGAAGGAATGTAGTCTTCACATCCAACTATTCTAAGTGCAGGTCTTCTACTACAACTAAACCAAGAACAGTCCTAATAGAAGTCATTTTAACAACCGAAGAAAAAAATTTCATCAAAGTCTATACCTTTCTTCTATGCAAATCCTTTGACCACCAACCGGGCCTTGTATCATTTCCTACCTCCATCTTCCTCTTTGATTCTATACACCCACTTGTTCTACAATGCTCTCTTTCCCTCGGGTAGCTCCACCAGATCCCAAGTCTAGTTTTCCATAAGAGATCTATGATCTTCATCCATGGCCTACTCCCACTTCTTCTTGGCATCCACCTACACTGCTTCCTCAAAGCACTTTGGCTCTCCATTGTCAGTGAGAAATAAATAATTCAAAGATGGAGTAAATCATTTAGGTTCCCTTCTTACCCTATAAGACCTTCTCACCTCAGGAGTTTGGGGTTCCTGATGAGTAGGTACCTAAACTAGTTGTGCCAGAACATGTTGTACCTGAACTAGCCCCTTGGACACCTTGCTATCCACAATGTCCTCTAACACTATGTATTCTTTCTTTGATTCCTCTTTCTATTCTTGCGACTGATTTTTCATTAAATACAATATCTCTAGACCAAAATATTTTCTTGTCTTTAAGACTCCAAACACAAAAACCAAAGTCATCTTCACCATATCCAACAAAGGTGCATTTATTAAACTTAGCCTCAGAATTTGTCCTATCATATTTATCAATGTGAACAAATACCTCACATCCAAATACTCTAAGAAATGAGTAATCAATTTTCTTATCGGACCAAGCCCCTCGGGTATACCTCCATCCAAGGCCATAGAGGGTCCTTTGTTAATCAAATAAACAACTATGCTTACCACTTCCACCCAAAACATGAGTGGCATCCCCGCATGTAACCTCATGCACCTAGCACGCTCCATGATTATCTTGTTCATTCTCTCTAACACTCCATTTTCTTGTGGAGTATTTGAAACATTATTTACCTACGGATGCCATTTATCGAATAGTAATCAATAAATTCATTGCTGCAATATTCCCCTCCATTATCCAACCTGAGACATTTCAACTTGAGACCTATTTCATTCTTAACCAAGGCTTTCCATCTTTTGAAAGTTTCAAACACATCAGATTTCTTTCTAATGCAATATACCCAAAATTTTCTAGTTACATCATCAATGAAAGTGACGTAATAACATGAACCACCAATAGAGTTTACCTTAGCTAGCCCGCATACATCTATATGCACTAACTCCAACTTACCCTCCTTTTGGTAGGTCCAACCTTGAGGAATCTCACCCGCTTTTGTTTCCCATAAACATAGTCCTCACAGAAGTCCAAATCTAACTCCTTTAATCCAGGTAACATGTCCTTTATAATCTGCATGCCCTTATGAAACATATGACTGAGTCTCTGGTGCCACAAAATTACATCTCCATGTACAGCAACTAAATTGCAATAATCAACACCACTGGTTAAATACAAAGTACCAGTTTTCTTACCTCTTGCAACCACAAGAGCTCCCTTAGTAACCTTCCAATAATCCATTGTAAAACTAACCATACAACCATCACTACCCAACTATTGTCCTATTGATATCAAGTTCCACCTCAACTTAGGCACATGCCTGACATCCTTAAGTAGCCATGTGTTCCCATTCTACATTTTTACCCGAACACAACCTTTCCCTACTATGCTGCATGGTTCATCATCACCAAGATATACATGTCCAAAATCACCTTGAACAAAATCAGTAAAGTAATGTCTATGTGGGGTGGCATGGAAAGAAGCCCCTAAATCTAACACCCAAGATTCAACAATATTATCTAAAGAAAGAATTAAGGCATCTTGACAAACATCACTTGCTACCAAATTTACCTCTTTAGTTTCCTCCTTATTCTTCTTATCCCAAAGATCCCATAAATCTTTCTTAGCATGACTAACCTTCCCATAGTGCCAACATTCTAACTTACTCTTGGACTTTGACCTTCCATAATCTTTGTTCTTTTATCTCCTCTCGCTCTCCACACAAAGCATTTCCAAAAGTAGAAGAATATCTCGGTGCTCTTCCTTTGAATTTCCTCACTTAGGATCACACCTATTACATCCTCAAACTTCAGCTTTGAGTGATTAGAGATTGAATTGCTTACAACCATAACCAAGCTGTCCCATCTATCTGGTAAGGAGCACAAAATCAACAAAGCCCTGACCTCATCATCAAATTCAATTTTTACCGAGTTTAACATACTCACAACCGTATAAAATTCATTCAAATGATCAAGAATGTAAACCATTCTTAGAAATCTTCATATTAAATAAATTTTTCATCAAAAATATTTTATTAGAGGCAAAGGTTTTTTCATATAACTTCCCCAACGCACTCATGAGACCTTTTGTGGTCTTCTCCTGCGATATGTTGAAAGCAACCAAAGATGCAAGGCATAAACAAATTTCCCCAAGCTCCTTTCTATCCAGCAACTCCCAATCCTCATCTCGACATGGCTGTAGGTTTCTTTGTTTTTCCAACCAAAGGAACATGGAGGTCCTTCTGATATAAGTAATCCTCCATTTGCATCTTCCACAAACCAAAGTTCTGCCCATTGAACTTCTCAACCCTTGATCTTCCCTCATCTACCATAGCTCCCACTCAAGCTAAAATTTCCCTGTGATTTACAACTTTAGAAAAAACCACCAAATCTCTTATACCAATTGTTAGGAATTAGAGAACAAATATGTAGAAACAATTCCTCAAACCATAGCAGTAGGAAACTATATAGCAGAATTATACTTACAGAAATATAACAACATAAATAAATAATGCACAAAAGAAGACAAGACAAGATTTAACATGGTTCACCCAATGTGGGCTATGTCCACCAAGAACTTTCTCATATTTTATTATCAACAAGAGTAAAACAACTCTCACAGTCTTCTCTTATTTATGAACTCACAATAGAATTCTAAAGATGGTAAACCACATCTAAAACACAATTGACTCCCAATAGCTTAACCTTGATCACTCTTTATTACCTCTTGATCATTAAGACTCAAGACCTCTTAAACACTCAAGATACCCTAACACCTCTTTTTATAGGATTACAATCCTTTTAAGAAGTCCTAAAGCCAACCCTAGAAGTTTGGAAGTCGCGATCTTTCAACTTCCCATAGCTGGAAAAGTAGTCACGATGTTAACAACCAATTAACAACATATTAACGGTGATTTACACGGTGATGGCACATCAATGTCACAGAGATGACTACAAAATGCTCTTGAAGTCTCCAAACTTAACCATCTGATTTCCAAAGACTTCAACACTGATTCAAGAAGACTGAAAAATAGGCTCCACACCCCAACATAATCATAACATACCTTGATTCAATCACCTAGAGATATAGCTTCTTCATCCATATTTAATACTTTCAAACATCACATGAGGATAACTCATTCATTCTTTTAACTTTTTCACTTATAATAAAAACATTTAACATGCTTCAGAGCACCCACTCATTTGATACCTTCGGCATAGTCATATGAATTTTAAACCTTTTTTATCCTTACATAGTCCTTCAAACACATATATATCTTCCTCTCGCATTGACTACAAGAGCACACTCAGATAATTCTATCTAAGATGTGTATTAGATCACAAAAAAACATTGGGCATAGCCCTTTTTAAATTTCAACAGCTTAGGACATCTATATTCTCAATACTCTTTTGAAACTTTTGTTGAGGTCCATTAGACAACATTTCATTCTTATGCAAAATTTCATACATCCTTGAAACACTCAACACACTATGAGGAGACAAAATGGATCAAGAAAATACCTTTGATAAATCTGATCAAGTCCTTGTATCTCTTCACACAGCTCTTGTGTAGTTACCATGACCTCTTCCTTGGAAAGAATTGGTAAGTAAATTACAAGATTACTAGCTTTGTCACAAAAATATTCACCTATAGACCTATACCATATTTTAATGATACAAACATTGCTTAACTCTGTTTCATATTTCTTCATCTTGGTCTTCATACTACTTTAGGTCTTCAACCAATATAGGTCTTACAAATTTCAAGAATGTACATGATTTTTATTAAAACTCTTTTCATATTCTCAACACAATTTTCACATGAAAAACTTTAGTTGAATCTATCAACCTTGATTATCACACCTCTTGGAAAAGAACATACCTTTACAGACTTCTGCAGCCTTTTTGAAGCACACAATGATAGAATAAAATTCATACCTTGATCCTTTAAGAAAAAATCAAAACTTGTTTTTCTTGGAATTATAAAACATTTTACATGTCTTCATACCTATCCTTGACCTATATTTTCCTTTCTAAAACATTCATACATAGTTGAGAAACAACATTATTACTGAGTGTATACCATATCTCAACTTATATATCATGTGCCTTTTTGTCACTACACTTTATCGTGTAGACTGAAAGTTGATATGATGCTGCATTTTTTCTCAACATCTTTGATATAGCTTAAATCACCCACATTTGGGCTCTCATGACCTTTTAGACGCAACAAAATTTCTTAGAGAATAACATAATGTCATTAACTAGCTACCATCTTGACCTTCTCATAGAATCAACTTGTTTGAAACAAAGACATTAAGAGGGGGGTGAAGCAGTTGTCTATTCAGATTTTTACCTCATAAATTAATTCATTCAACATTCATCATTAATTCTAAATTAGAAATCACAAGAAGCAAAAATAAATCACACACTTGAGATAGATTTAATGTGGGAAACCCAAACTGGGAAAAACCCCACTAAAACCATGAACTATTCTTAGGACTAACTTGTCCTATTTCTATTACATTAGTTTCATGATTGAGCTTCAACTCAATCTGGAGCTACAACTCCTAAGTTTGACCAAGCTACTACTTAGTCTAGAGGCTTCAACCAACTATAATTGATATTTAGTGAGCTTCAACTCACAAGGAAGATTCAACTCCCCAACTGCTAAGCTACCACTTAGACTTGTTTAATCAATTTGGTCACTCTTGATTTATTGTCTTACACAGCTGATAATGACCTCTATATTATCTCTTCTCTTCTTCTCAATCATGCTCGTAATTTCTTTTTGATCACCAATTACAATGTCGGCCTCTACTCTATCAAGAATATTTCATTTACATATGATGTTTTAAATTTTTCAAGTCTGCATCTCCTAAGTGTGTATTCTATTACAAGATTTGTTTCGTAATGTTATTTTATTGTGTTCTCATGACTTTCTATGTCTAGTATGTCTTCAACTTGTGTTTGAAGTTCAAATATGTTCCTATCATGTTCTCATTTGTCACATTCACTAGATTCTTAACTCAAGCTTGTATCAAACCTTTTCAAGATGTACACCACCTCAATGTACTCCTTCAAGAAGTCTCAAATACTTAGATCATTATGTTTATGTACTTTTAGTATATTCCATTATGTCCTTCACCTCCCAAACCTTTTAGACATTTCTCTAGATCTTAGAATTTTTTTAGTTTTAAACACAAATAACATCACCTTCACACATTCTCTCATTCTCAACACTTTCATCTATACAACTTTCCCAACATATTACCTTAAGACTTCACTATGTTTTCTATTGAGTCATTGCTCTATTTAACACTTTTATCTTCTCCACATCCTATTTTATTTTAAACAACTTATAAAATTCTTGATCAACATGTTTTGATCTTCAAATAAGTTCACTATATCCATGCAATTTTATCTTGTATTCTCTATTAAGTTCATTTAATTTTTTTAATACCTTGTAGATACAACTCTATTTCAACTAATCAGTAACTTCACATCATGTACTTTTGTGTGCTCTACCTCATTACAATCCCAAACCTTTCAAGTTTACTTCATACTACTACACTCTCTTATAAGAGAATATTTATTACTATATTGCTTCATTTCTATCTATCAATATCCTTTTCTAGAGTTTGTTTAGTCTTCTTCAAGCATTTTCCTTTTTCAACCTCTCTTTATAACTCACCGTATTTTCATTTTCTTATATTATACCTTCACAAAAAAATTTCAATATATATTCAATCCATATCTAATTCATTCAATTACACTTATTTTTTGGCAACCACACACTAATAACCACATACCTTTGATATTTTTATATAGAATATATTTTCAGTTCTAGATACTTATCTTACATATGCCATTTTGATCAGAACAAGATTCTTGTTGTAGTTACACAATACATTTCACTTACTTCAACAATACAATATATAGACTCTTCAAATTCTACTCTACATTACTCTCTAAACCCTTCATCTGTCCTTTAAACTTTTATACTCATAATTTGGCATAAACTCGCTCTCTTCCTTTTCCAAGAATAGGACCTTTCACCTTCTTAGTTTCGGTTAGAGAGAGTAGTTTCAATTTTCTAACTACCTCTAGCCTTTAGGATTTTCCATGGTCTTAATCACTTTCAAATAATGATTTCCATGCATCTTTAACTTCACAAGCAATCTGAGAATTGAATTGTTTAAATACTAAACCTTTGAAACTTTGAATAGTTGAGCCTTTTAATAAAACTCCATGAGTTTTTCAGGCTTGTTTTAACTCCATTGAGGTAGAGAATCTACGAAAGAAATTTCCAAATGGTTGAATGGTGTTTTAGATTGATTTAAAAATCCATTTTCCTCCTAGGAATGATTGTTCATGAGCATTGTTACATATTTTTATACCTTCAAATAAAAACAATCACCTATTTATGTTTGCATAGAGATCTTATAAGACATTTTAACCCTTTGCATGAGAAATTGAACGTTGACATCGAAGAATATTATCAAGAAAATGATTTTTCTGACCATGCACATGGTCTACCATGTTTTATTCAAAAAATGTCAACAAATTCTTCTTATTTATTTGATGAAACCACTGAAAATTCTCAGAACATGTTTGTGGCCTTCCTACAAATAATTCTGTAAAATTTTAGAGGAATTCATTGATGATAACTCGAGCTAGGTGGGAAACCCTAGTTTCGGGCTTTGAGCTCTTTGTATACACTGAGAGACATTAAAAATATATATTTTTCATTTATTGATAATATTCGAATAATCCAACTCCAAGAGGTCTGAGACACCATTTTCCAACAACAAAAACACTTATCTCAACTTGTAGTGGCTCAAAAAACTCTCAACACATGTTTGGATAGTTCATAGTTAGGCTCTTGAGAAAAAAACCATAAATTCCTATTTTGAGCCTTGTAACTTTCCAAAATTCATTATTACTACCTTGTGACCACTTGATCCTCTTGAGAAAAGAACTCACCATGAGTCACAGTCACTCTCTTATGGTAAATGGAAGAATTTTCTCGAATTTGATCACATAGCCTTAGAATTTCTCGTCACTTGCAATGAGGAAGCCATTGTTCTAAAGAATGTTATTCATCATAAATAAGATCTCTTTGAAAATAACCTAAACCATCTTTTGAGGATTATTTAGGAAATTAAAAAGTCCTATACTAGTGCACATTTAATTCGAGCATGACCTTGAAAATTCTATAGGACTTTGACAACTCGAGGATTTTCTCTTTGTATTAAACTTCAAGATTTGAAATAAGATGCATATTTCCAAGATCTATATGTTAAAGAAATTACTACTTAAGAAAATATTCTCTCTGAATAAACCTCAATTTTACTCAATTATTCCATTCAAGCATGATAGGATAAGGATATTCATTTCAACACGCAAAATGTTTTGCTTTAAGATAGTTCTAGGATATAACTTGAGAGCTATTAAATTATATAGCACCAATCCACTACATCAGAGGATATGAAGATTTAAAGCATTCATTATCAACATGATGAGGGATTCATATTATATTTCACCCTTACAAATAATAGGCAATGTTATAACCTAGGACCGAATCTGTCTCACTTTATTTACTTTTTCACTTGTATCTTACTGAGAGACCTGGAGAAACAAAAATATGCTTGAGAAGCATCAATAACATTATCTATCTTAAATTAATCATTAAAAAATATTGAATGACTTGAAACCACGTCACAAAAATGGTTTTCAAGCTAACATGCTCATTTTCATTTCACTACTTTGGAACATGCTTGGTGAAGAGAAAAACATTGATAGAGAAGAGATCATAACGTTTTTTATTATTATCGAAATTGCTCCAAATATTTTAAAAAATTTCAGGAGTGGAATCCTATTCAAAAATTTATCCTATTATTTAGCCAAAGGAGTCTTCATATTTTTTCTTAGGCCCTAAGATGAAAGAGGCCTTAAAATGCATTTTTGAATAGGGCAATTTTAGAAAAACTTGAGTAAATTTAAACAAATCATTTCACAATTTGATGAAATTTGGCATGAAGCACTACAAGAAACCCCTCTACAAATTCCATGTGTTGGTTATCCATATTTTTTATGTACATCTCAGGACCATCTCATTTACCTCAGCAACCACTGTTATTTCTCAATGGTAACTTTGATGAACTTTTCAATTTTTTCTCTAAAATATAAAATGAGCCTTATTGTTTCTCACACATTCCCTAGATAGCATTATTATACTCCTACCATGATCACATCATATTTTCATAACCTGTACCAAGCTTCCACATCTCATCGGGCTCTAAAAATAGGCCTAAATTAGCTAGTTACAAATGTGACTCCTACTAATTGACCTACAAATTAGTATGAAAACTATTGACCATGATAATACCATAATATCTAACTTTTGGTCCATCTAAAACTAGTAAGCCAACCTATAATCTACTTTTAGAGATCACTTAGCACATTGTTTGAGTGTGTAGCCCTTGAAACCAACCTGAAACCATCTTGAATGCTCACAACACCACTGATAAGGCACTACCAATCAACCTTCATGCCTCTGACTGAAATTAAATAAATAATTCACTTATTTGCTAACAATGACACTAGACATCAATGAAAACACCAATAACCAGGGTTCAATAATTTCCCCCTTTGTCATTGATGGCAACATACTAAGAAACATTTGATAAAAAAAAAGCTCACATCACTTTTCTTGGTTTCTACCAGCATTCTCTCCCCCTTTGACATTTACGAAAAGGGTTCTTGGCCACTTGATATGAAATAATGACAGTTAATGAAAAATAATCATGAGTAAATGAACTTACCTATCCACAAGCTCCCCCTTGGATGGTGTTTTCTCTTTCCTGAGATCTTATACCAACCTTGAGTTTTCTCTTTCTTGTGTTTTCTCTTTTGACCTTTGCTTGACTAAGCCAAGATCCCCCGAACACCAAAACTCTTCTCTTCACTCCCCTTGAGCTTATGAAATCTCTTATCTTCTTGGAACCAAAAATATTTTACTCTTAAGATTGCTTGTAGCTGTTGAAGATGATTCAAACAATTAGGCACTTCCCGAAACCAAAATTTTCAGCTCTTGTAGCCATATCTTGATGTGACCAATCAAATGTAGACCTAAACTTCCTTTCCCTTGAAGAAAGACATAAAAAGATACCTTCTATAGTATTTAGAGCATCTTTTAGGGAAAGAGATAATACTAGTCTTGTCATAAGGACTTTCCCTTTCTCACACAAATATTGCATTTCTTTCTTTAGACCCAACTATTGAAACTTCACCAACCTGTAGCTTCAAGGCTCATCATTAAAACTATCAATATCTTTTTAATATTATATTTTCATATGGAGGTACAAGATATTGTCTTGAATTTTCTTTCAACTTTATGAATTTACATCACTAAAAACTTCTAATTCATTTAAAACATTTACATGACATAGCTTTGTTAGAGGCATAGTTTAACAAGACTCGTAGAACATACACAAAATCCCCTTAAGTACTTAGTATTTTATAGCACATTGTTAAATTTTTCACTTGTTTTGATAGCTCATTAGTAGGCATAATACCACCTTATACATTTATCATTGTTCATCACAAGATTATTTAAAAACCTATGACCCTACTTCATCCTCCAGGACACTTGCACAACTAAAATACCTCTCACATACCTAGTATTCATTGATAATTGGGTCATAGTCAAGTCAAAATCCATATGCACTTGATTAGATGGAAATTGTAATCGAATCGGTCTTAATAGCTCTTCTCGGACCTATTATGCCCTTAGACATCTTCCATAAAGTTGTAAGACATCTATTTCACTTCACACATTCCTTGGAGCCTTGGATCTAAAACTTCATACTCCTTAGGTTATCAAAAATTTGAAAACAACACCCTTGAGATATTATTAGAAGAATTTCATACATCTCAAATTAGATCTCTAGAACCTCCATTGTCAAATCAGAACTCTGTCAAAAATATCAAAGAGATTAGGAGTTTTTATGGTCTAAAATCACTTGATTCCTAAAGAACATGTTGTCTAGATGATTAGTATAGAATTTTAGATTTCAAATCCACCATTTGCACTTTCAAATTCATCATTCTCTTCATACCACTGCTAGAGAGCACCTTGAACCCAGTTTTGGATGAAAACCACAAAAATGCACATATTTTGATTTTCAAGATCTCATAATTTGATAGAAGAATTGTATCAAAATCCTCATAAGGTCATGAGTTTGGAATTTCTTGAATGAAAACCATAAGTACCACTTTTATGAAAGAAAACATATTAATTTTGGCCTTATCTATTATTAAGAAGATTGTCATAGTTCTTTTGCATTGTGATTTTCTTAAGTCATCATTATTTATGGAAACTTCTCATCTTCAATCCTTTTAAATAAGCCTGAGCTAGTTTTTAAACTATTGACATATAACATAGAGACACACAAACTACTATACATATCTAGACAGGTCATGATGACCACAAAAGACTTCCTAAGAAGAATATATCCTTTTAAAAATCTTAATCATCTCCAACACATCTCTGAAGTATTTTCATAGTTTCACCCACATCACACAAAATTGGACACACTTGACTCATGCACTTGAAGCTCATGATTGACTCATGACACACTATTTGACTCTTTGAGACACCACATATAAATAAATTTGAAAATAGAACTTGTCATAGTTTTTGACAAAAAAATTATACTTTACACAGATGATATGACATTATATATCATTTAAGGGACTGACTCATGATCCACACACATATTGAACCACTTCAGACATACAACTTCTCAAAACTTATCTTCTCCAAGGCATCAATCTTGGAAGATATGACTCGATTACATTTTCGACTTATCAAAGCATAAGAGAGTCTAACATAAGTCCTTAACACCTATTGACTGTGTTTTCTCTTTAAGACCACTCAAAAGACACTCAAGAATTTCAACATATACACAAATTTCAACATGGATCAAGACAATTGTTTTTGAAACTGACATACCTTGACAACTTGATAGATGCAGCAATCAGCCTCAACTTGTGCTTCCTTCAGCTAGTGTATACCTTCTAGAATCCTAGAGAAGGCATACCATCTTGTTAAGTCACTTCAAAATAGGAGAAAGTCATCAAGACAACATGATGACTTAGATATTTCCTTCTTTTTCCTTGGTTTCTTGTTAATCTTCTGAGATACAATCCTTGGTGTGACCACCAAATCACCTAAGATCTCATCTTCTTCTTGGGTTCCAGATAGGCATACATGTTGCAATTCATACACATGTTCTAATACTGCTTGGGGAATAAATTCTTCATACTTTGTACTAGATTTGTGTTCCTTCTTCTTTCCTTTGTCATCATTTCCTGTTATCTTGCTTGTGCTTGCTTCCCTTGTGACTGACTTATATTTTTTTCTTCAACATCTACCCTTGCTATCTTCTTGTCATCCTTTGATGTCTCAACTTCTGATTTTTCTTCCTTGACCTTGCATACCCATTTTTCTTTCTTCTTTCTAGCATCTCTCTCAACCATAGTTGACTTGGTCTTACTCTTTGAGTTTGCATTTTTCTATATATCCTTTTTCCATGTCTCTTACTGCAACCTAGAATTTACCAAAAGTGACTCAGTGTGCATTGTCACATCACTCATCCTAGACTAAGAACTCACTTGAAGTGTGCAAACATACCAAGCCCTTCTTTAGGGTTTCTTGTGTAGGATGTTAGAAAGATGAAGAGTTGATGCATTCATATCCATAAATAGTATAAACATTCTACAGAGCATATTCCAGATCTAGATCTAAGGAGTAATGGATTTAAACAATAGCCATAATGAATTCAACCATGCAAGAACTAGTTATGATCATGTTTAACACCTTGAATCAGTCAATACACTCCATTATATTAAACACAGTAAATACATAGAAGCTTCTTATAATATTTAGTATCATAAACTTATGCACACGTTGATTCTGGAAACATAACTCCATAATAGCTCACTAATAACTCTCTCTATTCTATCCAGATTACTACATATTTAAAAGGGTGGGGACTTTCCCTTCACCGCTTACATAATTCCCAAAATAGGTCACATGTTGAAAATAACCATGCAACTTTATAGTAATAGAAACACATGCAAGTTCGTTAATAATAGATCACTTTTAGTTAACTGAAGTAGTAATTATATCACTAACCCAAACCCATGAAAAGTGCTTAGTAGATGATCTTCCAAAAATAGCCTATGTGTGTCATGCAAGTCTTTATCCAGTTTGTGTGCTCTACACGCTATCTCCAAAAATAGCCTGTAATCATGAAAATGGCTAAGTCCTGAATCTATCCTTGTCTTTTGCACATGTTTCCTTCCCTATCCTTCCATGCCTTTGAACGTGCCCTGTTCTCATGTGCAAACCTTTTGTGTGCCTTCTACTAAGTGTCATACTTTGTCTTCTCAACATTACCCCACACTAAACTACATTTCTGCCTTGGAAATGGTTGCCTCTTGATACTTTAAAGAATAAAGAATGGGAATGAAAGGAAATTAAAGAATTACTATACAAAGAATGAATTTTCACCCTGTAACGTCCTCTGTTTCAACTGGAAGAATTAACTCTAGATATTCTTCTTTGATTTCAGCCTCTAAGGTTTTCCAATCACTTAGTGTGGCTTCTACCTTTTCTAGAATATCTGATGCAATAGAATATAACTCCTCTTGTGCAATCTCTTCCTTCTCATTCTGTAATACTATAACAATGTTGGACATTACAGTCACCCTTCCTTCTAGAAGATCCATCTTCTGTGCTATAAGCTTTCCAATTTCATCCAACCTTTCTTTGTGTGGTTCTTGTGCTGCTGTAAGGGCCTTATGCTTTTATTTTCAAATGCCAATCATTCCCATGCCCCAATGTCTCATATTTCATCACCTTCAGGAATTCATTGTCTTCTACCATTGTCTTGATTTGGATAACTACTTCTAGAGCTGCACAAATATTTAATGCCTGGTCTTCTTTCTTTAGCTCTTCCTGTAAAGTCTGGAGCAAGGCTTCATAAGATGAAATATTTCTAACTACTGAGGCCCTTGCTCTCTCCACTTCCTATTTAGGGTCCTTTGGTTTTGGCATCCAAATCAGTCCATCCTCAAGCACCAAATCAACTAGGGTATGCACATAATATACCAGATGAAGGGAACCTCTTAGGTACCTTGGACTCTAAGTGTGGTCTTGCTTTCAGGACATGATCGCCAATCTTATCTCCCATGTTGATGAGAACCCCATTCTTATTTTTCTCTAGGTACATCTCTCCTTTTAGATGCATTATTTCAGCATCTTTGGCTTCGATATCTTCTCATACCAATCTTATAGTTGCAGCCTTATCTACATTCTACCACCCCACCTCTGTAGATACCTTAACCAAGGCATTACTCACTGTTTATCGCACATAATAGTGAGCTTGATAGTTATGTTCTTATTTTATAGTTCCTTTCTCATTCTTCTTGATACATAGGACTCTTCACATTTATTGAAATAGATCTCGCCCATGTGATTTTTCATGGACCATGAAAAATATTTCCTAGCGCACACAAGAACCATGTATGGGTACATCAACACCCATCCATATAACTCCTTGAGGCCTACTATATTATGAAATCATGCGTAAATTTTTTTATTTGTGTCCTCATTATAGCCCATGATTGGTGCAACATACCCCCACTTGCTCTCTTTGTTCTTTGCCCCTTGGGAACTTGAGACCAAAGGTTTGGAGTTGGATCTTCTATGTTCTAATCAGTATCTTGTTTTGTTTCTCCTTCCTCCTTTACTCCTTCTTCATCCTTCATTTATTCATCCTTGGGTTCCTCAACATCCTTTGGTGGTACAAGAGTTCTAGGCATGCTCTCTACAAAATCCTCTTACTTCTCATTCAGTTTCAAATTCCTTCTTTTCCTCTCATTCGACTCTTTTTTAGGGGAGATTCATGGCAACCTAATAGAATGAGGATTTCCCATGCCTTATGTTCTTGTTCTTTTGAACACCCTCTTGAAACGACACTCTCCTTAGACTAGCTTCCAAGTCCTCTTCTTCTTCTTGTACATGAGGTGGGGTACTTATATGCTCATCCTCTACTTTGTCCATGGGTTGCCTCTAGCCCCTATGTTCTAAGCCTCCACTATCTTCATGCTCTTCTTCCTCATCATCTACCTCTATAGGTTCTGTGGGATTTGGAGCTGGTATGTTCTCCACTGTATGTTTTCCCTTAGGTGGCCTTGGGAGTGCGAACTCATTCTCCACATATTTTTATTCTCCATCTTGGGCTTAAGTTGAAGGTATACGAGCGTTGCTCCAATGTCCCCAATTTCCAAGCTTACAAGCTTCATGCTTATAATGTCTGAAATGAGCCTCTCAACATAGGCAATTCTAGCTTGGAAATACATATGTCTTCCTCATAGTGTGGTAGTCACAGTCTACCTTGTCTGTAATAAAATTCAGGTGGTGCACATCAGTAAGATGGTGGAATGATTCCTGGAAGTAGTGCATTGTGAAGGCATACAAAATTTTGCATCATGGGCTCCACGTCCCATCCCTCATAGTAAATCATGTGATGTAGAAGTGTTGGTACACTACCAATTATACTACCTTTCCCACCACTAATGGTAACTCGTTAGGAATGTGCCACTCCTCCTCAAATGGTACATAGATTCTATCATACCACATCTCCACCCTAAGTTTCAATGGTCCACTCATCGACCCTTCACATAATTATTTGTAAAACCTTTCTGTAAGGGATTTTTTCTCCGTCACATACTCCCGATCTTTTTCTTTGGCCCATTGGGCACTCTAATCTCTATAAATACTAAAGAAAGTAAAATAGCACCAAAACTAATTTTATCACCTTTTCATGCTTCATCAATATTGTTCTCTATAATGTAGTCTGATTATTTTGTAGATCACTCCCTGTGACATTCTCCTCACGATATGTAACCACATTGTATTCACTTGCGACCACCTCTCTTGGTCATTCAACTTTTTTACCAGATGTGCAGCTTCTTGAACCACTGGGTACTTCTTCAACTTGTCAATGTCCATCCCATGTAGACCCTTTATATATCCCAACTCCTTCTATGTTTCCATGATTTTTTCTTTATCTATTATATCCCTCGAAAGGTCTACCCTTGTGGATTTTAATCCTATGAGTTTTACAATTAAGGCGGCCGTGACTGACTCGACCCTCTTTACGGTGAAATAAAAGTCCTCATTGACTCTTCTCATTAACCACTAATATAATGGTTCATACTTTCAAAAAAAGGGAGCTCATACAATTGATAGACTCCAACCTTCTTTAACAACTTCTCCCCAACATCATCATATACTTGGCATGTCCTCTGTTGTGCACTTTTTGGTCTTCGTGCTCAACAATGCATCTAACTCCTTGTTATCTAATGTGCGGTGGTTGTAATCACTTATTTTACACTTACAGATGTGGGAATCCCATTCTTTCCCAACTATAACACCTTCTGGGTACTAAATCTCTAAAAATTAATCCTGCATAACTTCAACTTCTGCCTCCACTTTCTTTTTTCCTTTTGCTCTTGCGGTAGGTACTTTATTTGGTGCCATGTTAAAAACCTCAAAAAAATTTATAATGTGAAAATTATTCACTTTTTGTTTTCTATGGCAATCAGGTCCAAACCCTAGCTCTATTCTCGCATGCCCTAGTTTGAAATCACCTACCCTATCTCTTTCACAACATGTTTGATTCACTCCAACCCTTCACCAATGGTGATGTAAGATTCTTCTCTACACAAATATTCTCTCCACATCTGGTTTCACACTCTCGCACCTCAATATACGTCACTCAACCCGATTTCACTTAGCTCCTTCAAATACTTGCACTTATAATGGTAAAAATGAACTCGTATCATGTCCTTATATATATTTTCAAAATTTAGTGCATTTATTGCTCCTTCACCTACCAACAATTCTCTCATTAATTGACCATTTTCATAATTTCCACATGGTACATCTTCACACCTCAGCTATAACCTTCTAGCGTGCCTTCCTACCTTCTATCTACATAATCCTCTTCAGCACCCTTCCATGTGCCTGAGTACCTCACCACTGCACCTTCTCCTGGTAGTCTCTACGATTGCTGCTTACCTCACGTTATATTGTCCCTTCATTTATCTCCATCTATGTTCCTTTTTTGGAAGCAATATTCTTTCCAAAAACTCTCCAAAATTGAATAACACCTGTAGTAATTTGTTCCTTTATGTGTACCCATTTTTCAATAGCCACCCCACACAAATGGTATGTGCAGTCCTCTACGCATAAAAATTCTATAAATGGTAATTAGCTTCCAGCATGCAAACGCGCTTATTACACAAAACACCAACTAAAATGAAAAAGCATAGCGACAAAGAAGGAAATACATTAAGGGAATACATAAATGAAAACCTACTCTAAATGGAAACACTACCTTATTACAAACACCAAGAAGACTTATTTATAGTAGGGCTTCAGCCTACTCCCATTGAAGTAATTGGGTAACCGTATTCCATCAAGTGCCTCTAACTAGAAAGTGCATATTTCAAGTATGTGAGTGATAACATATGGTCCCAACCAATGCACTTTAAGTTTTCCTGGATGGCGCAGAAACTTAGAGTCATAAAGAAGCACCATCTTTCCTATCTCAAGATTTTTGTCTCTGATGTTCCTGTCATGCCATGTTTTCTGCCTGGCATTTTCTTACTTTTGACTCCATCGTGTTATTTCTCATTGCTCATATAACTTGATCAAATTTCTAATTAATTCTTCTAATTCTTTCTCATCAGCTTAGATCTCTTGTGTGCACAATACGTAAAGAAGGTAACATGAATTCCATACGAAGAATTGCTTCTGTACCAAACACCAATTGAAAGGGTGTGGCCTTGTTTAACCTCTTGTATGTTTTTCTATACGCCCAAAGCATGGCAAAAAAATTATCATCCCAATATTTTCTTCCAACATCATAAGTTTTTGTTAATTTCTGGCTCAAAAATTTGTTGAAATTTTGTGTAGTCTTATGGTGTGCAATCATGAAATCATCCAATAAAATTTTTATTGTCTCATTCAAAAAATGTGTGCCCTTATCACTGGTCAAGCTCAATGGGCATCCATACCTTGTAAGAACATTTTCCCATAAGAACCTAGATCTTTTAGTTGTTGTACAATCCTTGGTAGGTGTTACTACCGCCCACCTTGTAAGACAATTTGTGTAAGTGATGATGTAGTGCAATCCAGTCCTACGTGTGGCTGGTGAAATAGGACCCATAAAGTGCATAGCCCATTTTTCAAACAGTTCTTCACTAGGAATAGTTTGTAAAGGTATTTCATCTCTCTTCCCTAGTTTTCCAAGGTGTTGACAGTGATCACAGACCTTGCAATGCACCTTATAATCCTTATACAAGGTCTCCCACCATAATCCATCGAGTAGAATCTTATGCACAGTGGCATCACCAACATAGTGCCCACCTGAAATACCACCATGAGCCTCTTCCATGATATCTATATGCTCATCTTCTAGTACACATTGGCACAATACTTCATCTCGCCCTAGCTTGTATAGGTCACCTCTAATCAATATAAACATTTTTTTACGAATGGAGAGTTATTTCTTCTCTAAGGATTTCATTCCTTTTGGTGCCATACTTGTCAGAGAGAAAGACAACAATGTCCTCTAATTCTATTTACATGCATTGTAACATGTATAATTGTACATCGGGCATGGTGTCTTCAATTATCTGCGCATCTTCCCTTGACTATATCCTTGATAAATGGTCTGGGATAGAATTACTTTTCCCTGGTTTTACCATAACTATAAAATCAAATTCTTGGAATAAGATCACCCATCGACATATGCACCCCTATAAGACTGGCTTATTTACCAAGTATTTCAATTCCATGTGATCGGTATAGAATACAAATGGTGTTTCTAGCAGGTATTGTCTGAATTTATGTAGCGCATAGATCATTGACAAAGCTTCACACTTTGTAGTTGTATAATTATGCTCTGCATGAGTCAACTTTCTACTAGTAAAATAGATAGGATGATCTATAATACCATCTTGAGGCTAAGCCAACACCACATTAATGGTTGTGATATAAGCATCTACATGTACATGAAATAGTTGGTCCCATGAGGGAAAGCACGAAATAATAATTGTAGTAAGTTTCTCCTTTAATGTCTCGAATGTGCACTATTGTGGACCCCCAATAAAATGTCCCTTTTCCTTTTAGTAACTCCTCCAAGGGTGCGGCAACCTTAGTATATTCTTTGATAAATTTTCTATAATACCTAGTTTGACCCAAAATCTGCACATCTCACTGACTGGTTTTTTCTTTTGGACCGAAAATAACTATAACTTTAGTTGGATCTACTAAAAAACCTTCCTTACAGATAATATGCCCTAACAGAGTGCCAAAAGGTGTAGCAAACACACAAAATTTTATGTTCATAGAGATGCTTAATTGTCTACATCTTTCAAACATTAAGCACAAATTGTCATAAAGATCCTTTACAATCCCATATACCATCCAATCATCCAAGCAAACTTGCAAGAAAAGATGAATAAAATCCTAGAATGCTTGAACAACTATTCATGAAAATACAAAGTGGGCATATTTTTCAATCCGAACAACATCACAAAGATATGAAAAACTTCCCCATTCAGTGTTAAAAGTAGTCTTTTCTTGATCCTCCTATGCGATCTTAACTTGATGATACCTAGAGAATCCATCTGTAAAGGAATAGATCTCACGCCCTGTAATGCCTTCTAATATTTCCTCTGTGAATGGCATAGGAAAAGGATCAATCACACATGCAACATTCAACTCCATGTAGTCCACACATATCCTAATCCGACCATATTTCTTGATACTGACCACCTTTGGGCTAACCCATTCTCGAATTGTCCAGGATTGATGATTTCAGACTTTAACGTTTTTTCAATTTCTTCCTTAACCTTTTTACGCAAGTTAGGGTTCATCCTGTAGGGCCTCTTCCTGACTGGATGTTCCCTTCCTTAAGCTTTATCTTTATTTATCCTAATGATGCATGCACTCCTTTCAATTCATGGTAGCCCCTAGCAAATAAATCCTAAAAATCATGGAGAAACTCCACTATTTTTACTACTTCATATTCGACCAATAATATCTAATTATTGCCTCTTTAGGTTTAGCATCCATGCAAATATTCACTTTCTTGGTCCTCATAGGTTCATGATAAGTGCATGTATTTTTATTTTCATTGTCCAAGACCTCGCATGACACCTATTGAATGGTATTTATCTAGTTCTTCTACTTCTTCATCATCCACTATATAGACCATCTTCACTTTTTCTTTCTCAAAGAAAGTGTGCTTAAGTATTCTAGCATCCGTCTATTTTTTTGCAGAAAAACGCACTCCTGAGTCATTTCCATCAAATAAGTATTGAATGAGTTCTTCCACCTTTGCACTGTCTCCCATTGTTAACCACTTTATAACCCTTAATTCCTCTTCTACTTGAGGTTTAGTAGAGAATTAGTCAAAAGTTTTGACCATACCTATAATCAAATCCTACCAATTTCTAATTTCTCTATGTAGCTCTACATATACATACCAAGTGCGTGCACAACCTTGTAAAGTGGAATAAATTTTTTGCACCCATAACAAAGGTGGTAAATCTTCTTATCCCTCTATCTAGAGCCTCTCACATTGTTAGATGTGGTGCTGAACAAGTTTATTACCATGATATGTGCAGATTTGAGTTGGTGCATTGCTCCTAGAAAATCGAGTTGTAAGAGCAATCCTGACTTCATTCCATTCTACAAGATTATCCCTGTGAACCACCCACTAGCACGTTGTTGTCCCACATAGGGTATATGCTAGCATACTTCTTCTCTCCAACTGGTTCATCCACTATTCCTCCATGGCACACAAGAATACCGTAGGGTCCCCTTCCCCAGTGTACCAAGGTTTAGGGTTGTTACCTATTCTCCTGATGCAACGAGGTTTACTGTTCCATACAAATGTGCTCCTTACTTCACACCCTACCAACTCATAAGTACCATGAGCCCAATTATCACAAGAAATACTTATAGTATCACTAATAGACTGTACATCTTCCCACTGAAGGATTCCTTCTTTAGATGGCTTGAGCACTTCTGGGTCCTGGATGGTGCGTACATAAATCCTATTTAGATCTTCCTCACTCAAAGGCTCAACATAGGGTGCATATTTTCCATCTATTAAAGGGATAATAACTCTTTCCTCTTTGCTTTCAAAGTTGATATATCCCGCTTTTGAATGATAAGAACTTTTCATATAATAAATCAATAAATTGCAAAAGATAACACAACACAAGATATATGGGGGGCCAATATGCCCTAATATTCAATATATGCAAAATAATACCCTTAAGGTAGGGAAAAACCATACAATGCTCCTTAAGGAAGGAGTAACTCCACAATATCCCAAGATGGGAATCCACTTTGAGGGGGACACCTCCAATATACCTCTACTAAGCGTAAGAATCAACTCATACATACATCACCCCCTCATAATGATACTCACATCCTTTAAAAAGGATGGGTAAAACCTAATCCCAATGTAGGATGACTCATTACCAAATATAAATAATTCCTATGTAAGCCCATATAACTAACTAAGGGGATGTGTGCCACATGTCACCATCTTCATCAATCCATATACATTATAATATTATATCCCATGTGAACCCATACATATAACTAAGGGGATGTGTGCCACATATCACCATCTCCATCAACCCATATACATTATAATATCATATCCGAAGGTACGTAGCATTGAACTAAAGATTAGCATTATTTGTGTAACACCAAGGGCATCCAAGCATAGCCGGAAAACTCCTCGCTTCTGCAAGCACTAAAATCTCAAAATCCCTAGTGAACTTGGCCCCCTGTATAGTAATGGATGCATCTTTTAAAACTGCAATAAGAGTGGCCTTAGTTTGATTAGCCATAAATAATACATTAAAGGATGGTTACAATGGAGGTCTCCTATCTATACCCATGCATCTAAAGTAAGCACATTGACTTCCACACCAGTATCAATCAATATATTTCTCAAAAGCCATCCATCCACAATAGCATTCAAAGTTATTTCCTTGTCGTAGTCTAAGTTATGGGGGGGAATATTTACATGCAGGATCTGTCACCCATTCTCAGTATTAGCACATGGAGTGTTTCCCTTTAGCCAACTCCCTAGTAATGGAATAATATTCTCCTGGCGTAACATTCTGCATACCTCCTTCAAGTCATCAATATTTGACTAAACCATCTCTGCCTCCTTATTTAGTTCCATCTTTTATGATTACTCCTTTAGACATTGTATTTCACCCTAAAGATTTATAAGGACCTCCATGGTCTCTTAATAAACCTCCTTCGAATGGGTAGGATCTAGGTACCAGTCATGTAAAACCTCCTTTTTAGTGATAGCAAGATTTTGTTGTAATGCCTCTCTAGCACACGTAGCTTTAGTGCGGGTAGTAATCTTTAGACGCAACACCTTGGATTCTGGTTCCAACTTGGGAATCCACTAATTTTCCACAATGCATTATTTCCTAACCATCCTTATGCCTTTGTTTTCTTATTTATGCTACTTACTAAGATTCTCATATAATTCTAGGAATTTCTCATAGCTATGATTATTTCCACAGAAAGAACATGTAATATTTTCGAGGAAATTCGCACTGTAGTGGTCAAGTGATCCGCATGTAAAGCATGTTCCATGAGGAAATTCATGTCATCCACCACCACGGCCTCAAACTTCAAATCTTCCATGATATCCTCAACCTCTTCCATGTTCTCCATCATAGCCCCCTTCATTCCAATCATAGTGTGGTTGATTGTGATCCTGATGCTCACCCTTTCCTTTAGAGTTATCTGATACTCCCGTCTGTCATACACCAATATCTATAACATCATAGATCTGACCAATCAACCGATAGTCCTCTATATCGTGAGTTGTGGAATAGAAAATCTTACAATAACATGATACATTCTTCCTTATCACACATTTTAATAATAGGAAATGACTGACGTCATGGTTTAGGTTACATATCTCATAGTCTAGCCACAATGAACGTACTGATATATGGGGAAAATTATCCTTGGTGTGACCTTCCACTTCACAATCTATATACCAAATACCAGTGTGCATCTCATGTGCCAAATTTTTCGATACTTTTTCCAACTACTTCGCCATAGCTACAATCCATGCCTCCAAGAATGGGTTGAATCCAATTTCTATACTCCCAAGTACCTCAATGTGTAAAGTCGCTGCTTCAAGGGCTGCACATGGATCGATGTATATCTTATGCCAAAATCCCTTCTAAAAGGTGTGATTAGACCTCCAACGAACCATTGTGCATTGTGGCTTGCACGAATATCATAATAAATCTTAGATAAAAGTGATTTGAAATGAGAATCATACTCTTGGACACTTTAAGTAGTTCCTTGTTTAATATTCTTGAGTGTGCTTATATTTTTCTCGCTCAAACTTAGGGATATAGAACTCTTTAAGAAATGCATATTTGAATGTTGCATAATCTACGCAAGTTTGATTAGGGTCAAACTTATTTAGATTATGTAGCATTCAAAGATGCATTTCTTAAATAGTTCTATATCCCTAAGTTTGAGCGGAAGAGTATAAGACTATGCACGTCCCTACAATGTAGTTGTAAATTTACTTGCCTTACACTCGAAGCCATGATCCCTTTTTCATGCCACAATATTTCACACATGTACACATGGCCAACAACATCTTATATGCCCCTATACTCTAGAAGATGAAGAGACATCTCCATGTAAATATTCTTGGGTTGGTGCGGACCTTGCCCACCTGATCCAGAACCTCATATGTTACCTCTTTCTCCAAAACCACAAGATCCACTAGAAATAGAACCACCTATACCTCCTGATCCTCCACCTATAGCTGGAAGTAGACCAGAATATGTACTTCCCTATGTCCTAATAGTAGTACTTAACTAAACCCCTATAGTCTGCAAAGTGTTAGCACTCCCGAAGTAAGTCAAAAATTATGCATGCTTGAAATCTATCAAGATGATGTGCCTAATAAAAGTTACCTCCAAAAATAATGAATACGTTTTACCTGCCATGGTTGCACTTGCCACCTGACTTACTCCTGCTCTCCCACTACCTAAATTAGCTTGTTGACTACTTTTCATACTAATTACTAGAAAACCAAGTGCAACGGTGAGGTTTCCAGTAGATTCGATGCACGCCCACGTCCCGTGTCGTCTCTACTAGTGCACTTCCATGTGAGGCCAAGGGGGTTCCTAACATGATTTCCGAAATGGGGGAGTTCCTAATGCTTCGAATTCATGCCTTCTACGTGAGATCCAAATCCTTCATGAGCCATCTCTCTCCACAACACCATTTACTCTACAACATCCTACTACTTCTCTATCTCTCTCTTGCACACCTCATTATACTTAAGCTGCCTTTCTCCCGTCTACCTTTACGTCGTTAGGTCTACCATCTTTCATCGAACCTGATCCTACCCATTTTTGTGGTGGGTTTTATCTAGCCATAGATTTTTCTTCTAAGTTCAGAGTTACCATCAAGATCTTGATCACCAGTGGAATTCCTTACAAGTAAGTTCCCTTGGGATATCGTAAAAACTCTAACTTATCTACCTATAGGCAAGAATAAGTGGAAATTGAATACTCTAAGATATAACTATTCAAAACACCATGAAACCAAGTATCCACAATGCATTTCCAAATCAGATCAGCATCATAAAGGTCCTAAAATTCTTCTTGCATCCACACAAGTGTGCGATACCTTCAATTCCTTTTAGACACATAAACAAGCAACCACTTGTATAGTTCTACCGTAAAAATAGTGAAGAATCTCTCATACAAACTTTCATACATATTTTGTTCCACCTATGCACATGTGTCAAAATAAAATCCAAAGGTTGAACCTTTGTGTGTAATCTTCTTCTAGATCTTTTATCCACTCCTCAAAACCTGCTAAGGTCAATCGGTATGTCTTCATGTACCATCCTTAAAACAACTTAAAACAAGGTCCTGGAAAGAACCAATGATGCAACGAAGAATTTACCAGAAATAACCTAGGTGCACTGGCACATCACTCAGCCTAGATTGAGCACTCACCTAAAGCATGCAAAGGTACTAGGCCCCTCTTTAGGGTTGCTTGTGTAGGATGTTAGCAAGATGAAGAGTTGATGCATTCAAATCCATAAATAGTATAAACATTCTACAGAGCATATTCTAGATCTAGATCTAAGGAGTAATGGATTTAAACAATAGCCATAATGAATTCAACCATGCAAGAACTAGTTACGATCATGTTTAACACCTTGAATCATTCAATACACTCCATTATATTAAACATAGTAAATACACAGAAGCTTCTTACAATATTTAGTATCATAAACTTATGTGTGCATCAAGTCTGGCAGCATAACTCCATAATAGCTCACTACTCACTCTCTCTATTCTACACAGATTACTACATATTTATAAGGGTGGGGACTTTCCCTTCACCGCTTACATAATTCCCAAAATAGGTCGCATGCTGAAAATAGCCACACACCTTTACAATAATAGACACACATGTAAGTGCACTAATAATAGATCTCTTATGGTTAACTGGAAGTAGTAATTCTATTATTAACTTGAACCCATGCAAAGCGCTTAGTAGACGCTCTTCCAAAATAGCATATGTGTGTCATACAAGTCTTTATCTAGTTTGTGTGCTCTACACGCTATCTCCAAAAATAATGCATAATCATGAAAATGGCTAAGTCCCAAATATGTCCCTATCTTTCACACGTGTTTCCTTCCTATCCTTCCATGCCTTTGAACATGCCTTGTTCCCATGCATGAACCTTCTGTGTGCCTTCTATTAAGTATCATACTTTTTCTGTTCAACATCTCTCGAACACATTCAACCTATATCTAAATCTAGGTGGTTCATAACAATGTTTGGAAAAATTCCCTAGCTCATGAAAGTTAAAGCAAACAACTTGATTCTTGTCCCAAAACTAACTTACTTGATCTTCTAGACAATACTTGGCTATGTGACATTTTCCTTTGTAATTAAAACACACTATGTTCTTCTCATAATCAGTCCTACAATCTCTCCATGGATAGTTTTCATCTACATTTATCCTACAATCTCTAGCTCTATGTCCAAAGATGTTGCATGAAAAACAAACTCCATGAAACTTACCTGATAATCTCCTTATAGCTAGCTGCCTAAAGATCCTCTTGTGCTCTGTGTTGTCCTTCTTGGGCTGAGAAAAACCTTGACAATAAATGTGACTTGATTCAAATCTTAATTTTTGTGCTTTACTTGTTCTAGCTCCTCTTTTAGGGTCTTTACTTCTGCATTTAATTTTTCACATTCTCCACTCTTGGCTTGAATAATTGTTTGGCATGTCTCATGATTTACTTCACCAGAATGTCCTTGTTTTCTTTATAGGCTCTCAAGTGTGTTAGTAACTCTGTGGTGACTTAGTCTTCAAGGTCTTTAGTTCCTCTTCAAATTTAAGGAAATCATTTTCTTTATCTTTCAAATCCTTTGACACTTTGTCAACAAATGAGGCCATCTCATTTAGTTCTTGACCATGGCTAACTTCCTTGAGCTTTATTTCTTCCTTTAACTCATTTATAAGATCTTGAGAAATTTCATACCTCTTTTTCAACACTAACTCTATTGATGTACCCATGCTTGTGTCTTCAGGATCACCTCCAAGGTTTTAGAATTGATTCAAGAGGACGGGGCTCTAATACTAATTAATAGAAACTAGGACACCGAGAGGGGGCGAATAAGTTTATATTAATATTTTTACCTCATTAATTAATTTATTCAACCTTAGTCATTAATTCTAGATTTACAATCATAATCATCAAAAATAAATCACACACTGAGACAAATTTAATGTGGGAAACCCAAACTGGGAAAAAAACCCACTAAAACCATGAACTATGCTTAGGACTAACTTGTCCTATTTCTATTACATTAGTTTCATGATTGAGCTTCAACTCAATCTAGAGTTGCAACTCCTAAGTTTGAAAAACCTTCTACTCATTCTCGAATCTTAAACCCCATGTAGTTCAATCAACTACAACTGATCTTTAGTGAGCTTGAACTCATAGTAAAGCTTCAACTCCCCAACTGCTAAGTTTCCACTTAGAATTGTTTAATCAATTATTCAATCTTGATTTATTGTCTTACATAGCTGATAATGACCTCTATATTAGCTCTTCCATGTTTCTCAATTATGCTCGTAATTTATTTTTGATCACCAATTAGAATACCAAACTTTACTCTATCAAGCTTGTTTCATTTACATATGATGTTTTCAATTTTTCATCTCCCGATTGCATATTCTATTATAGTACTTGTTTCGTAATTTTAGTTTATTGTGTTCTCATGCCTTTCTATGTCGAGTATGTCTTTAAATTTTGTTTGAAGTTCGGATACAATCCTATCATGTTATCATTTGTCACATTCACTAGATTCTCAACTCAAGCTTGTATCAAACCTTATCAAGATAAACACCACCTCACTATACTCAATCAATAAATATCAAATAATTAGATCATTATATTTATTTACTTTCAGTATAATCCATTATGTCCTTCACCTCACAAACCCTTTAGACTTTTCTCTAGATCTTAGAAAGTTTTTGTGCTTTCAGCTTAGTGTACTTGATTTAGACCACACTTTGTTGAGTTCTTGTAAACAAAAAAACATCAACTTCATACATTCTCTCATTCTCAACAATCCCATCTATACAAATATCATGGCATATTACCTTAAGATTTCACTATGTTTTCTATTAGTCACTACCCTGCTTTTAACACTTTTTCTCTTCTCCACATCCTTTTTCTTTTCAACAACTCATAAAATTCATGATCAACATATTTTTATCTTCAAATCAGTTCATTATATCCACACACTTTTATCTTACATTCTTTGTTAAGTTCATTTAACATTTTCTCAATACTTTGTACACACAACTCTATCTCATCTAATCAGTAACTTCACACCCTCGTAATTTTGTGCGAACTACCTTATTACAACCCCCGACCTTTCAAGATAACTTCATACTAGACTGCACTCTCTTCTAAGATCATATTTATTTACTATATTGCTTCATTTCAATCAATCCAAATCTTTATCTATAGTTTGTTTATTCTTCTTCAAGCATTTTTTTTTCAACCTCTCTTTATAACTCACTGTATTTTCATTTTCTTATACTCTTCCTTCACAATACATTTTCATTCTATATTCACTCCATCTCTAATTCATTCAATCAAACTTCATTTTTGGAAACTACACACTCATAACCACATGCCTTTGAGATTATTTTATATAGAATATATTTTCATTTCTAGATACTTGTCTTACATACACTCTTTTAACTGAAACAAGATTCTCGTTGCATAGCTACACAAGATATTTCAATTACTTCAACAATGCAATGTATAGAATATTCAACTTCTACTTTACTTTTCTCTCACAACCCTTCATTTGTCCTTTCAACTTCTAAATTCTTAAGTTTTCATAAACTCGCTCTCTTCTTTGGCCAAGAATAGGACCTTTCAACTTCTTAGTTCCAATTTGAAATAATCTTTTCAATTTTCTCACTAGCTCTGGCCTTTCGGCTTTTCCATGGTCTTAATCACTTCAAACTAATGAAATCCATGCATTCTTGAATTCACATGGAGTTTGAGAACTAATTTTGCCAATACTAAACCTCTCAAACTTTGAACTATTGATCCCTTCAATTACATTCCAATATTTTTTAGGTTTTTTTCAACTCCATTGAGGTAGAGAATCTAAGAACGAACTTTCCAAATGGTTGGAAGGTGTTTTAATTTGATTTAGAAACCCATTTCCCATCCTAACATGACTTTTCATGATCATTTTTATGTATTTCATATACCTTTAAAGGAAAAAAACACCTATTTATGTTGGTAGATATCTTATAAGACATTTCAACTTTTTTCAGAGAAATTGAATGTTTACTTCAAAGAATCTTATCAAGAAAATGAATTTTTGACCTTGCACATGGTCTACCACATTTTCTTCACAAACTCGTAGTAAATTATCCTTCTTTCTTTGATGAAACACTATGAAAATTTTTTCAACATGTTTATTGAATTTCTATAGAGAATTCTTTAAATTTTTAGAGGAATTCATTAGTGGTAACTCGAGTTAGGTGGAGAACCCTAATTTAGGGGTTTGAGCTCTCTGTATACACCCGAGAGCCATTAAAAACCATTTATTTTTCATTTAATTATAATCTTATAATGATCCAAATCCAAGAGGTCTAATACATGATTTCTCAACAAAAAAACACTTATCTCACCTTTCAATAGCTCAAAATAATGTCGGCACATGTTTTGATAGTGCATAGTTAGGTTCTTGAGAACAAAACCATCGATTCTTATTTTCAGCCTCAGTAACTTTCCAAACTTTATTATTACTACCTTGTGACCACTTGATCCTCTTGAGAAAATAAACACCATGATTCAAAGTCAATATATTATGGGAAATGGAAGAATTTTCTCAAATTTGATAACACAACATTAGAATTTCATGTCAGGCTTGCAAAGAGGAAAACAATGTGTTAGAAATGGTAAAGGACTTCTATATTTCAAACAATGTGCACACATCCATATGAATCACATACACTAGTGCTTTATTATAATTTGATATTATATATTATGACATACACACATGATGGGAACACACAAAAAACTTAGATCCTTTCTTTGTTGATGTTTAAAACAAAGCACACTAATTTGATCAACCTTTATAGTCTACAATATACAATCGAATCGAGAAATACTATCAATATGATTTTGAAAAAAAAATCAACCAAAAACCAGCTAAACTTCTCTCCTTCATCATCTTTATTCCACATGAACTAGCTACTGTCTTGAAAGAGACTTGTAGGGGGGTTTTCCTTTGCAACAAAGTTTTATTCAATTTAAGTGAAAGGGGTTTCATCAATATACTACAATACCAAGTCGCTTCTTTTTAAACACCATCCACTTGAATCTTCACCTTATACAAGCTTTTCAATTTCTTTTATATCTAACGGTTATCCTTTTGAACTCCCTTCATAAAATAGGAAACACAAACACAAACTATCTATAGCTCAACTCAAATTCATGTCAAATCTCAAACAATTGGCTCGAGATACAAAATTTTGTTCTTCCTTAACTCTTCACATCAAGACATTGTTCGCTTTCAATTTTTACATTCTTGATCTTACAAAAATAACTTGAATTTTTTTTTACCACAATTTGTTTCTAGCACCAGAATGCTTCAAATTCCCCTTCAAACTTTGAACTCCACTTAGTAGTCCTAAATTTTCATATCTCACCTTATAATTTCAAAGGAGATTAGAGTTCACACCTTGTTTGATAAAGACAAGTGTCTTCTCGATCTTCTTCTTCTTCAAGTTAGGAGGAAGATGCATGAGTTTGAAATTGATATATACTCTTTACCTTCTTCAAAACCCATACCACTTCAAGTTACAGGGGATTGCCACAACCTTCGATTTACTCAAGATGAAAACCCTTAGCAGATTATGCAACTCCCTATGATTCAGATCAGTATCAAGTATTGATTGAACATTCAATTCCTCAAGTACCCATTGTATAGAAGTCTTCTTGATCATTAAGATGGTTAAGTGCATTCACATCTATCCGGTATCATTTGATGATTCCAAATCCATCCTTTGCACAATTGAAGACAACACAAACCACTATATGAGAAAATATTTCTTTCTTATAGAAAAGGATTTTTCAAAAATGAGAGAAATCAACAATGCTTATTATACCTTTGAAGAGCTTGAGATGACTAGAAGATTGATCCTTGTTGTAAGATTTAGCATTTCAAAGGACAAAATGCTCTTTTGATCGTTAATCATGATTATGATTGGGGACTAGTAAGGAATTCTCCATAATTCTTGAATTAAAACACATTAAACATTTTCCATCTAGATCGTAATGGATGTATAGACCTTTCTACAAAGAATTTTAATTTTTCGTTGGTAAAAATTTTAGATACTGAATTTCCTCTTGAAACCCTAGATTCAAGGTTTGGGTGGATCGAGAAGGCCTCGAAATCTATCAAAAATGGATTTATTTTTCATTTCTGGATGTTCTTCAAATAATTCAATGCTAGGGATATTGGAAACCATTTTCTAGCTATTTAAAACCTTGTTTTAGTCTCTAGTAACCTAAAAACACTCTCGAGACAACATTTTGACAGTTCACAAACCGGTAACTATGAAGAATAAAGTCCTTACATTTAATTGTGGTGCTTAGAATCAAAAGGATAAATTGAAAATCTGAATGATATTTTTAGATCACCATATTCCTTGTGTGATGGAACATCAAGGATCCAATCAAGAGCTACTTCACACTAAGACCTCTAAACAGAGTACTATGTGTACTGGTAGTATCTAGTTTAATACCCTTATAAACAAAAATTATAAACTTATCTATGTTTTTGTTGGAAATATTTGGAGCTTTAAGAACACCAAATCATTTTATTTTCTATGAGCATACCACACATGTGTTTGGAGGTAGTCTTACCTTCTTAAGCTATAACACATGAATGGTGGCTCAAGAAAATAGATTGAGATTGAGATTCACTCTTTAAATTAAACTTATAATATTTAACTATTTGATAAGAAATTATAGAGAGTTCCAATCTTTCATTTCAATTCTAGATGCAACCATTACCTCTAGGGCTATATTGTTGTATTGTGCAAAAAGAAAACATTCTATGTCTTGCTAAAGGAGCTTGAAGAGAAATAAAACATACAAGAAGGCATTGAGTGACTAAAAACATGTTGATAAAATTGAATATCTATAAACCATGACAAAATTCTCAACCACATGATTTGAAACAAAATAAACCATGTTTTCCTTATTGATTCATGAAGTACTTGTGAAGGAGAAAACCTGGGTAGGAAAATATTCATAACTTCTCTCATACTTTTCCACTTTACATGAATTTTTTTGCAATACCTTAGAATTGGAGTTATCTAAAAAAATTCCTTTTATGATCTATTTGAAGAAGGCTCGACAATTTTTTTGGATGCTAACAAGTCAAAGTTATTAGAATGTATTCCTTAACGGACCTATTTTAGAAAAACTTGCATAACTCAAAATCCCCATTTCAAAATTTGATGAAATTTAACATGGATCAATACAAGACACCCCTATACACATTCCATGTGTTGGTTATATATTGGTTTTCCTATGAATCTCATACAAATCTCATTTACCTTAATAAACACTAATAGTTCTCAACGTCAACTTTGGATAGCTTTTGAATTTTTCCTTCAAGTGCAAAATGAAGTATTTTTATTGCTCAAACATTCCTTAGAAAAAATTCCTATGCTTTTAGCATGCCTACATAACCTTTCCATTACTTGTGCCAAATTCTCAAACCTCGTCAGGCTCTAGACAAAGGCTTAAAAAAGGGTCGGGCTTCAACCGCACCTTTGACCGATGACTTGATACACCCTTTGCATATGCTTGCAACATCATTGTTGATATATAGAGCATCTGAACCTAGAAAGACAACATGTACTCTACTTCTAGTGATAAAAACTTTCTTTCCGTGTTTTGGTTTGAGTGAATTCTCAACCGAAAATGACTTGACTTGACCCATACATTTCATGAATGGATCATGTGAACATGTTACATACTCATTGACACCTTTCACTCACATCATGGACCTTTATTTACCTTCATACCACATTTTAGAGACTCGAGCCACACAAATTATCCTTTGATTCCCCTAGATCACCTAGCCAACATATCTATATCACCTATACTCCCGTGACATCAATGGACTTGAAATCAATGACAACACAAGTGAAAAAATCTTCTAACAAGCTCCATGTTTGTCATTGATGGAAACTATTCTAGAAAAATTGTTGGAACACACACTTAGATGACCCTCATTTGCATGTTTCTTGTCACACTTCTCCCCCTTTGACATCTATGAAAAAGGTATTCATGGACTTGACATGAAACAAATGAATCAAGATAGGATAAAGAAAAATTACATGAAAAGAGCTCCCCCTAGGCATTTGTTCCATCTTCTCTAACTCTAAACAATCATAAAATATGATATGAGCTTCAACTAGGCTTTCCCTAAGACAATGCATTCCTTATCCTTATTCATAAGCTTGGAAACTCTTAGTGTTTATCACAACCCCTAATTTTTCATTGCAAATTTATATTCATACAAACCTTGTGAATACATATTCAGGTCATCACCATAGAATCTTCATTTGAAAACATGACTTTAGCATTTTCTTTGATTTTTTCAGACCTTCCTAAGCCTTGAACACTTGATAACCAAATCTGAGAAGTCTACCTATCTCGCAACATTTATCTTACTATTTTGGTTGGGATAACACAAAACACTCTATGCTTGTAGATTCATAAAAATACCAAGATCATTGACAAAGTGACTACTGAGATACACAACTTGATAAATCTTTATTCTTACCTTTGACACTATTAAATCCATTAAAAAGACATGGTGGTAGTGCCTTGCAAATTTGACAAACATACCTTCTTACATCACTTCACCGAACGTTAACACTTTTTGAGAAATTTCAACCACTCAACCAAAGATAAAAAACCATTAAGACACTTTCCAATACTTTTATAGATATTTTATGATGTGTGAACTATTCAAAATCTCCTACCTCCGAGAGACAGAAACAATATGCCAACACCTCATTCCTCTCGAGACAGAAATACCTCATACCTTTCGATAGAAACACTACCCTCTCATAAGGACCAATATTTCTTATTAACTTAGATTTATCTCCCATTCATATGGTATACATTCTCAACTTCCAATACTCTACCCAGGACCTCCTCCTAATATAAGTACACACTCTTGAATATCTTATATTCTATACCAAATTTCCTTCATTGTCATTCAAGGTATCAATACCCCCTTAATGATTCCTCATACATTTTATTAATGACTCAATAGGATAAACATCCCACTCTACACTTGGGATGACAAGGAATAAACACATAGCTTTATAGTTCTTATAAGTTGATAAAACCCTTAGAAAAATAGTTCAGGATCACCATGTTCATTCATATAAATTTACAAGCCTTTGGGATGAGCAACATACCTTCTTATTAAAGCATAATTTGTTATCTTTTGAGAGCATATATTTACAAATTTAACCACCCTATTTCATTTTACTGAGAATACCTATATAAGATATCTTTTACCTTCATTCATGCCAAACTCAAAACTATGAGCTTACATAGATTATGTCTTCATCAAGAACTTAGTCACTATTCTTGACACAAGTAAGAATCATTTGGCGTCATCCTTAAGACACTCCACCAATGTATGAAATACTTCTTACATCTTGTAGAGACATCTCATGCAGAGCATTATCTACTCTTACATGCCTTCTACACGACTAAGCATCATATGACATGACTAAGAGTAAAAAAACCTCATACCTCACAAAAATAATGACTTAGATGTACTTATAATCTTTTTCAAAACCTGAACTTATGTTTTTATACTGGAAAACACTTGTTCAACTTTTGAAAAAATCATACATACCCATATTCATAGGCAGCTCATTGGAAAATCCTAGGTGTTGAATTGCAAATCTTTTCAATCTCGGTAATTCTAGGGTCTCTGTCCATCTCTTCACATTGTCATACTATAGGTGTAAATTATGGATTTTTAGTTTGTCACAGCCATGTCTTCACATTCATTTATATTATATTGACTCACATCACACTGTCACTTCCTTATAGGTCACTCTCTCTTGATCTTGTAGACTTGCAATATAATGGTCTTTGTAATAGAACATCTTGAATCACTCATGGAGTTAATAACAACACCTTTTACCTTGTCCCTTAACTCCCCTAGGAATGTGCATATATCAAGACCAAATTGTATCACAATCTTCAACCCTATAGATACTTAGTATTATACTTAGTGCATTGAATTTATATCTTAAATCAATTATCTTTAACTCACAAGAGTCACGAACACTTTTTCACTTAGATTCTTGTATATTACACATTTGAGATATTTCTTGACTAGCACTTCATTCATACTCACTCATAGACTTTAGGACTTCTGATATTGTTTGTACAATGAGACAACTTATTATTGATCATTATTGACCTTGGAAGAGACCTTAAACACTCATCACAGATTATTTATTCTTTCATACCTGTTAAAACACATGCTCTACCTCTAAAAAAATATTTTACTTGTAGAAAGCATTCTCGAGCTTCATGACTTGCGATTTCACCATACCAACTTTTGTTTGAAACCCTCAAGCACATATTTTCTTGTCTTTTTATTAGAGTTAGGTTCTGAATACAAAAACCTTCTTTCATGCATAGTGATGTTCAAGGAGTTACTTGATGCACCTATAGATACATATTTCAATCTTATCTTAGTTATGAAAGACTCTATACCTTCTATAACTTACCATTTTTGTAAACCTTCTTGTTAGATGAGCCAACACCACTATAATTATGATAAAGCTTTAGATACTTCTCCACACTACTTTGACATCTGAAGAAACACTTGGGCTCTTGAATAAATGCAATTCATGGTTTTTTTTACTCTTCAGGTGTCCATAAACCTGTGAAACTCATGTTAATGCCTCTTTAACCTCAAAAAACCCCTAGATACTCTTTTTTTTAAAACTCTATGTCATCATATTTGCACCTTGATTAATGTATATAGCTTTTACAGCCATGAAAATACCATAAAAGTCCTTTCATATCTCCTGAACAAACCATTTTGACTTGGATAAAGCATACTTCCTAGAAACATAGGATTTTATTGTTAGAGACTTTGTATTCTTTGAGAAAACAAAGGTCCTACTTTATTTCAAACATTATGGCTTCCTTGATTATTCTAGGAATAAGATATCCTTCTCATGCTTGACACAAAGTTGATATCATGAGATCAAACTCTTATTTGACAACTAGGCATAGATAGATGTAGACATGATACCAGTAGGACACACTTTAAGACATATCATATAGACTGGGACAATTAAGCTTCATTTTCTTTCTAATTTTAACACTTCTTGACACATGGCATAGACAAAGACATAAAAATCTTATACATAGCCAACATGGCAATATTTTATGCTCAAGAGAGGATAACACTTTTTGATCTCCTTCAACTTGATAACATAGAGATTAAGAGTGCAATATTGAGCTTCACAGACTTTTCTTTGCCTACCAATCTGTTGACTTAACTTGTCATGATAGAGGACATTACAAATTTGATGAGAAGATTACATATAAGACCATATTTGCATTTTTATACCTCATGCATAGTTGTATAACAAGACTTTAGGTCATAGACATCCACAGACCCTTGAGTATACCACCTTTTAGGCTTAACTATACCTCTATCAGCTAACAATCTATTTGTACTCTTCCTCCTTGATATAATTCATAGGAACAGACCCATGGTTAAGATATTTCAATGATTAATAGACTATTGTTGTCAAGAACATGCATTTAACAACCTAATTTTAGATATTTGACATGAATCGACTCGAGAGAAATATATTAGACTTCGAGATACCACATGACACTGATAGACATTCACACATGACTCGTGAAATTTAGATTACACTTATGAAGACAAATATCAAACCAAGAACCTTCACTTTGTCATGACCAAAGACCATATACCTCATTGATATTTAACCTTGCATCATGAATAAGACACACACTTAACAAAGAAATCTCCCCCTCATTACAATGATTCTTTTTCACCTATACTCCTATAAGAAGCCTTGTAGAGGCATATGTTACCATGCATGAGCTTGATGAGAGACCTAAGTGGGTCTCAAAACCTCTTCTTGCACCTTGACTGATTTCTCCTTTTTTATTTAAATTTTTCACAATAGATTCCTCCTTTTTTCAATTAAACTCTTGGAAACATCTTGACCACTTTGACTAGATTATTCCTTATTTTTGTATACTGGAGCTTGCGGCTCGGGTATTTGAGTTTATTCTTAAATTTTCCCGCATAAAAAAACCTTGCAATGTGCCCTATCTTGTGGCACCTAAATTATTCCACTTACCTTCCTTTTCATTCAAAATCTCTATGTCCATATTCATTGCAAGCATAACAATATCCATTAAACTTGCTTACATACCTTCTTGTGTTTGATGGTTCTTTTTTCAATACTTTGCTAGATGTCCTTTCTCATGACAATGATAGCATTCAGCTCCATATCTTTTCCTAATTTTTTCTCTTCCTTATTTCCTTCAGAGTGATGTTCTTGAGTTTCTTCTTTAGAATCTTCTATCTTTTCAATATTAGAATTACACATACTAGCCCTATGTCCAGAAGCAAGACACTTGTATCAATTATCATGAAAAGAAACTTGCCTAAAAGCATTTGGCTTCCTGATAAATGATCTTCCATGAGATGAAATCTTTAAACTATCTCCCTTGCTTGACTACATTTTTCCATTTGATCCTTGACTAGATTCACCTTCATTTTTCTATATTGCATGAATCTTCTATGAAACATAGACCCATTTTATCCCCATATACCTTTTGTTTTCCTAACATCTTATTCAATTTTTCTGAGATCTCTTGAAAATATGATACCTTACTTGTCATGATGTTTAAATATTTATTTAGTTATTCATTCTCTTTCTTCAATTCTTCTTTCTCGCTTAGGAATTCCTTGAGTTGAATCTGTACACACTTGAGAACTTCCTCTTGTGATTGAATAAATTTTTCCAGCTTCTCTTTATAGATCTCTACTCCCACCTCATGTGATAAACATCTTCCATCCTTGTCAAAAATATCTCCCTCTATCTTGTTAAAGTTACTTCCAAGGGCCTTCTTTAATACTAATAATTAGAAATCACAAAGGACTCGAGAAAGAGGTGAATCAATCCTGTAATAAAACTTTCACTTCTCTATTTCAAACAATGAACATACATCCATATGAATCACATACACTAGTTCTTGATCACAATTTGATATAATCTATTATGACATACACACATGACAAGAACACACAAAAAAATTAGATCCTTTCTTTATTGATGTTCAGAACATAGCACATTGATTTGATCCACATCAATAGTCTACAATATACAATCGTAATCTCGAATACTATCAATATGTTTTTTAAAAATTAATTTCAATCGTATACTAGTTAAACTTCTCTCCTTCATCAACCTATCATTACAAGCACTTCATCATCTTCATTCCCCATAAACCAGCTACTATCCTAAAAGAGACTTCTAGGGGTTTTTTTTTCACAAAAGTTTTCTTCAATTGAAGAGAAAAGGGGTTTTCATCAATCTACCGTAGGACCAATTCACTTTTTATACACCATCCACTTGATTGTTCACCTTATACAATTTTTCAATTTCTTTGATATATGATTGTTATCATTTTCAACTCCCTTCATACAACATAAAATACAACCTACAATTATCTATAAATCAACTCATATTCATGTCAAAGCTCACAAAATTGGCTTGAGATATAGAATTTTTGTCTTCCCTAACTCTTCACATCAGACATTGTTCGGTTTCAATTTTTACATTCTTGATCTTGCAAAAATAGCTTGAATTTTTTCATTTAACAAAATTTGTTTCAATCACCATAATGCTTCAAATTCCCTTCAAACTTTGAACTCCACTTATTAGTCCCGACTTTTAATATCTCACCTTATAAGTTTAAAGGAGGTTAAAGTTCACACCTTATTTGATAAATACAAGTAAGTATATTTTGGTATTCTTCTTCAAGTTAGGAGGAAGATGTATGAGTTTGAAACTGATAAAGACTCTTTATCTTATTCAAAACCCACACCACTTCGAGCTACTAGGATTTCCACAACATTCACATTTACTCAAAGTGAAAACCCTTATCATATTATCCAACTCCTATGATTTAGACTATAGTAGTATTGATTGAACATTTAATTCATGTTACCCATTGTATAGAATTATTCTTGATCATTAAGATAGTTAAGTGCATTCACAACTAGTGAGGTATGAATTGATTCCAAATGTATCCTTTACACAATTGAAGACATCATAGACCACTATATGAGAGAAAATCTCTCCTTCTTTTTAGAAAAGGATATTTTCAAAAATGAAAGCAATCCTAAATGTTTATTTCACCTTTGAAGAGTTTGATATGACCAAAAGATTGATCCATGTTTCAAGATTTAGCATTTAGAAGGATGAAATGCTCTTTTAACTACCAAGAAAAATTGTTATTGGGGACAAGTGAGGAATTCTCCATCATTCTTCAATGAAAAAAATTCAAACATTTTCGAGCTAGCTTGTAATGGATGTACATACATTTCTATAAAGAATTTTTATTTTTGGTTGTTTAAAAGTGAAGACACATTGAATTTCCATTTTAAGCCCTAGATTCAAGGTTTAGGCATCCGAGATCAATAAAACATGGATTTATTTATCATTTCTTGATGTTATTTGAATAATTCAACTCCTAGGGGTTTGTAAAACCATTCTTTGCTAATTCAAACCTTTTTTTGTCTATAAAGAACCCAAAAAATCTCGAAAAACATTTTGACAGTTCACAGATGATAACCGTGAAGAATGAAGTCCTTGCATTTAACGATGGAGCTTAGAATCAAAATTATGACTTGAAAACTCTGAATGATATTTTTGGATCACAATATACTCTGTGTGATGTAATATCAATGATCTAATCAAGAGGTACTTCACACTAAGACCTCCAAAAACAATTCTATCAACTATGCACAAGGAGTACTTGTACTTACTGGTAGCATCTAGTTTAATACCCGTTATAAAAAAATTATAAACTTATCTATGTTTATTTTTGTAAATATTGGGAGCTTTACAAAAACCAAATCATTTTAGATTCTCTAAACATATCACACAGGCCTTTGGAGGTGGTATTACCTTCTTAAGCTATAACATGTGAATGGTGGCTCAAGGAGACAAATTGGAGATCTGCGAGTCACTCCATCAAATGGAACTTATAAGATTTAAATATTTTATAAGAACTTATAGAGAGTGCCAATATCTCATTTCAATTCTAGATGCAACCATTACCTCTAGGGCTATATTGTTGTATTGTTCCAAAAGAAAACAATTTATGCCTTTCTTAAGGAGCTTTAAGAGAAATAAATCATAATAGAAGGCCACGAGTGACTAAAAACATGATGATAACATTTAATATCTTTAAACCATGACAAAAATTCTCAATGACATGATTTGAAACAAAACAAACCACGTTTTCCCTTATTGATTCATGAAAGTGCTTGTGAAGGAGAAAAACATGGCCAAGAAAATACTCATAACTTCTCTCATACTTGTGCATTTTACCTACAAAATTTTAAATACCTTAGGATCGGAGTTCTCTACTAAAATTCCTTCTGTGATTTATTTGAAGGAGGCTTGACAATTTCTTTGGATGCTAACAAGCTAGAGTACTCAGAGTGCATTTCTTAATAGACCTATTTTAGAAAACCTTGCATAACTCAAAATCCCCATTTAAAATTTTGATGAAATTTAACAAAGAGCACTAAAATACACCCCTCTACACATTCCATGTGTTGGTTAGCCATAGGTTTTCTTGTGAAGCTCTTACCAATCTCATTTACCTTAATAAACACTATCAATTCTTAAAGTCAACTTTGGTTGGCTTTTCAATTTTTCCTTCAGGTGTCGAACTAAGTATTTTTATTTCTCAAACATTCCTTGGATAGAATTCTTAGGATTCTACCATGCTTACAAAACCTTTCCATGACTTGTGCCAACTTCTCACACCTCATCGGGATCTAGAGACGTGCCTTAAAAGGGCCATTTTCAACCGCACCTTTCACCGATGACTTGATACACCATTTTCTTATGATTACAACTTTATTTATGATCTGTAGATAATATAAACCTAGCAAGGCAATCTTTAATCTTCATCTAGTGATAAAAATTTATTTTCCTTCTTTGGTTTGAGTGGATTCTCAACCTAGAATGACTTGACTTGACCCATACATTTCATGATTGGAACATGTGGTCATGTTACGACTCATTAACACCTTTCACTCACATAATAGACATTTTTTTACCTTCATACCACCTTTTAGAGACTCAAGCCAAAAATTTATCCTTTAGATTCCCTAGATCACCTAGCCAACATTCGTAGATCATCTAACCAACATACCTAGACCATCGAGACGCATATGACATCAATGTACTTGACATCAATGACAACACAAGTGACACACTCTTCCAACACACTATTTTGAAGAAGGTTATTCATCATGAATAATATCTCTTTGCAAAGAACCTAAACCATCTTCTGAGGATTCTTTAGGAAATTAAGAACTCATATACCTATGTACATTTCATTCATAGCATGACCTTGACAGCTTATGTAGGCCTTTGACAACTATGAGGATTTTATCTCTTTAATAACTTCAAACTTTACAACAAGCTGAATTTTTCCAAGCCATGTATGTAAGAGACCTTATTGCCTAAAAAAATATTTTCTCTAAACAACCTTCAATTTTACTCAAGTATTCCATTCAAGCATGATAATATAGGGATGTTCATTCCAGACATAAAAAAACTCTTTAAGATGGTTCTAAGAGATAGCTTGATAGATATGAAAGCCAATAGCATCAATCCACTATATCAGAGGATACTTTTATTTAGAGAATTCACTATCAACATGATGAGGGATTCACATTCTATTTCACCCTTACAGAGAAGAGGAAACCTTATCACCTGGGACTGTATTGTATCACTTTATTTACTGTGCCACTTGTATCTTATTGAGAGACCTTGAGAAAAGAAAATATGCTTGAGAAGCATCAATAACATTTTTGTGCTGAATTCATCTCTAGACAACCTTGAATGACTTGAAACCACATCACACAAATGTTTTGTAAGCCAACATACTCATTTCACTTTCACTACTTTGGACCATGCTTGGTGAAGAGAAAAACATTGATAGATAAGACTTCATAACTTTTTTTATTCTTATCCAAATTACTCCAAATCTTTCACAAAATTTTAAGCTTAGATGCCTCTCCAGCAATTTCTTCTATTATTTATCCAAAGGAGTCTTCATATTTTTTCTTAGGTGCTAAGAAGATAAAGGCATTAAAATGCATTTTTCAAGAGTGTAGTTTTAGAAAAAAATTAAGTAAATTTAAATTACCATTTTAAAATTCATGAAATTCTCATTTACCTCAACAATCACTATCGGTTCTCAATGGAAACTTTGATGAACTTTTAATTTTTTTCTCCGAAGCTAAAATTATCCTTTTTGTGTCTCGCATGACCTAGATATCATTCCTATACTCTTATGATGCTCACATAATATTTTCATAACCTTTACCAAGCTTCCACACCTCATCAGGCTGTAGAAACATGCCTAAATGAGCCCATTACAATTGTGATTCCCACCAACTGACCTCCAACTTATAGTGAAATATCTTGACCATGATGCTACCATCATATATGACCTTTGGACCATCTGAAACCAGCAATCCAGCTTGTACTTTGCCTTTAAATATCACTTAGCACATTTTTTGAGCTTGTAGCGCCTTGAAACCAACATGAACCATCCTGAATGCTCACAACACCACTAATATTGAACTACTAATAAACCTCCATGCCTCTTACTAAAATTCACTTCATCACTCAATAATTTTCCAAAATTCCACTTGACATCATTTATAATACCATTAACCAGGGTTCAAGACAACTAACTCAACTTCATGGCCTTCAAATTCCTTTGATTCTCTAAGTGAAAAACTTCATATATAGACATACCTTGTAACTTTCATGCCTCGTGTATTTTCAAATTAGGTCTTTATGACTTGTAAGTACCTTTAATTTTAATTCAAGTGATTTTTCAACCCTTGGGAAACACTTGGTCAACATTTATGTCCAATTATGACTTGATAAGCCAATATTCAAGAGCATACACCTATATATTCATCTAGGTCATCAAATACATGTCGTGAGTACATACATACCAGTATATCTATAGATTTCACATTACCCTACACATATTTTTTTCATTTCTGACCATGTCTTTAATATGTCCTTATTTAGATGCTCTTGTACTATAGATTCTAATCTTTGTGAAGCCATCTAGATCAAACTATATCATCTACTCATTTTCATAGACTATCTTGAACACCTTATGTCATGAATTCTTCATATTTAAAACAAAATTATCTTGTAAACACATCTCTCCCGATCATTAATCTAGTTTTACCATCTCAACTAAAACCCTTTATCTGCAAACACAAATTATCCTTAACATACCTTTTATTCTCTTTTTATAACTTCTATGTCTACTAACACTTACCATTCTTTATGCATCTTAGGAATATACAAATAACTCATCAAATATCCAAGTTTTTAACCTTCACTTTGAATATTGAGACATATTATTAGAAATATTAAGTCAATAGACCTTATGTAAGTTATATATCTCCTGCCTAGACCATGATTGAAACCTCCTTAGGTCCTCATGACAGAAACACAACTCCTATACTAACCTGTCACATGCTCAAAAAACTATGAATGACCTCGATCCCGAACTAATTCGAGTCCTATGTCCATATTTCTTGTAGAAGAAATGATAATCACTTAGTTATATCATAGTCCTTGGATGATGACTACCTCTCTTTCTCTTTTTCCTTGATTGTAGATTAGTGATAACACTATTTGATATATCACTTTCATTTTGTCATACCTTAACCATACTGAGTTTCTTCACATAACTGATCATCTATACTTCAAGGTTCTCTTTGATCACTTCATAGATTTTTTTCATGATTAGGGATTCATGAAATTATTCCTTAGCCTTTTTAGGTTTGATTCTATCTGAGAAACTTATAGAATATGCTCCTAGGTCAACTTCAACACCTTCACCTTATCCTTTAGAGTAACATTCTTTAGGATCAATTGTATTAGTTGGAGACTTAATGATGGGAGTGAAAACATCAAGTATTGGCTTCCATATATCAAAACCCAAGGGTTTAAATAAAATTATCATTATGAAAAAGGGTGTATATCCTTTTGAACTAGAATTCTTACCGTACATGTGCTTCAAATATATCCTCCAAGTTGTAAGACTTGCTTCACAAGGACCTTACTCAAAACCAATTTTTGGTAGCAAAATAACTGAGAGGGAAGGTGAATTATTCCTTTAAAACTTTTACTTCAATTTTATTTAACCATTCAACATTCATTATCCATTATATGAGCAATATCAAAACCATCAAACAACATATCAACCATCCACATAAGAATGAAACAAGAGATAACACATGAACACCATATTTAAGTGGGAAACCATTAAAAGGAATAAAACACACTAAACCTCTACATATAGTACTCAATATAAAGGAATATCATGAATATCACATATCACAAGAGATTTATTTAGTGAGGCACCAACCCCATAAGGAGCACCAACCCTATAAGGAGTACCAATCCCCATTTTATTATATCACTAAATCTACAAGGAGGCACCAACCCCTAGATGAACAAGCACCCAATTATCCACTTGAATATGAATTCCATCTCTGATTTTTTGCTTCACTAATTGATGATGACTCTATAAAGCTCACTATACTCTCTATCTTCCTCAAAACCCCTCTTTAGGTTTCCTTGCACACATGCTTCTTCTCTAACTTTATTTGAACATTTTCCCTAGATTTCCATCATCTAATATCTCTCTAAAATATCATCACCAAATAATTTCCCTCTTAACAAGGTCACAAAGACGTTTGTCACCTTCTGCTGTAATCTCCCTCTAGGTCACACTTTTCCTCCTCTCTCACAACTAGCTCAAATGAGCCTTCTAACTTTCCTTTATGCCATTTAATTTTTCACAAACCACTTAGGTTGCCCATTATATAGTAAAAAAACTTCCCACATCATAATATCATAATAAAAATATCACCCAAAGGACGAAATGTCTCACCAATATCACGTAGACCCTTTTAGACCTCCATTAGGACTCAAGAAGCCCTAAAACACCAATACAAGAAACTCACCACCAAGGAAATGAACTAGAGAAAAAATAACTTTGCAAAGCCATGTAAAAAAATTAAACGTGTTTTCTAAGCCTTCAGCAACCTCAACAACCATTAAACAACTCGTAACAATCATCTCCTTATAAAGCCTCTCAAGAGCATACACAACCACGTACCCCACAAACTAGTCTCCATAGAACATGCCATATTTTTTTAGCTCATCATAAAATCAAGTGTAATATATCAATGGAAATATATTTATGTCAATATCATCAATAAATTCAAACCAATCCATAAAACCACTTGTAGGACCTCTCAAACCTCTCTCGCACCTAAACCGCTCCAAATCGTAACAAATTACCAAAAAAACAATCCTAAAAGATAGCGAACACTTTGCATCCTAGGTCCTCTATCATGATATTAAATAATCATAGACATGAATTAAATCTCAAATGATTAAATAAATGATAAATTATTCAATAGGTTCAATAGAGAAATTTTACACAAATTTAAAATCTCCGAAAAAATAATATTTGGGTAGGGCCCACATAATCTCACAACTTATAATTTACATGAATGGAAATATGGAAGATTTCTCTCAACCTCTAATATTCACATTTGTAAAAGGAATCAATTATACAAAACTATAATGAATTCCTCCTTAGTCCCTCCAAAGCTAGGGTTTCAATTAGGTTAAAAATTAGTTTACCTTCTTAATGATTATTCATAAAACTGTGATAATCAAACAAGCATCATTATTCTATGAAAATATTCATAAATAACATATTAAATAACCCCAGGATATTAGGTCCCCATGAAAATCATACACTCCCTAATGAGGATCTCGAAAGTCAAATTTTAGCTCAAAATCTCACCTTTGGAAACCCGGTTTTGGTCAAAATGTAATATCACACAAAATATTCATCACCTAAACATGAAATTTGGTTCACACCACAATATGAACCTTACAAACAATATCTAAGTATTAATTTTGCACCACCATGCTGGAAACAATCCTACTCACTTCACTAATACATACATTCTTAAGGATTAGGTCTAGAATAGGCTTAGAAACCACATCAAACACTTGTACCTACACTCTCAAACACTTATGAGTTTCCTAACACATCATATTAATTACCCCCATGATCTTCCATTATTTACTATATGCTACAAGCTTCACTTCATCATCACATGCCTCATACTGTTTTCTACACCTCACAAACAAACACATAAAACATGCTTTCACAACCAAATCTACTATTCTAACCACTTGGGCACACTAGACAACCTGAAATTACCTTCATGACACTTTATGGACCCATCACATTATTCCTCTACCTTAGTAATACACTAGCATACTCCAACAACACACTATACTACTCACTCAACAAGTCATGATACACCATACAATCTCACAAGACACTTCATGTTCCTTACATTTTGAAAAAAATGACATATAATGACAACTCTAAAAACATCTCTATTGGCATCAATGACAACATAATTCCAACACTAATAGTTTTTTTCATCTCGTATATCATGGGGGATATGTGTCCTTGATGGGAAACATTCTTTCAAGTTTTAAATTTATAGCATCTACATACTTTCCTTCTTTCTCCTCATGTCTTTGAGTTTTCTTATGCAATTCCATTTTTTTCTATTCTTAAATTCATGTTGTTTTTCTCTACAATCTGAGGGAACTATCCCTTCCTTCTCCACCACTTCATCATCCAAAACTGTGATACCTTCATGATTGGGTAGTAGTCCATCCATATACTCAACCTCTATCTGATATTTATCAATTAATGTCTTACTTTCCTCTATTTTCTCGGACACTTGATTGTAGCATTCTATAATATCATTAATGACCTTTATGTCCTTTATCTAAAGATCTTCCTCTAAATTTTTAGTTTTTTCTCCCCTACACCTCAAGTCATCAACCTTTTCTATTATTTTAGGAGTGAGAGATGCATATTTCTTGACTACCCTAGGGAGCTTGCACCCACTTTTGAACATAGATTGATTAAATATAAACCTTATCTTTTAGGTGAATTTTAGTTTCCTTTTATTTTTCCATCTTCTAAAAGATACCACCCACTATCATGGTAACCTCATACTTTAGGCCCTTAGTAGCTGGATTTCCAAGTGTGATTTTGGTGATCTGTTAATCAAGAGGAAAATTTATCCCTCAAGACATCGATTTGTGGGGTGGAAACTTCCAAAAATATTTCTCCTTTAAGTTCCATCATTTTTTTCGATATAATTATATATTTATTTTGTATTTTTTATGGGCTCGAAAGGAAATGATGTTTTCAAGGTCATCTTCCTCCACCTTAACTTTTACCTTTTTCTTCCTTAGGAGGGATTCTCCAAACCAACCTTAATCTTGATTTCTTCCTTCTTATTGTTCTTGTTTTTTAGGAACATTAGGTCCTACAATTTATCCTTATGATGTAATGTGAGAAAGACTACAACCTTCAAGTTGTGCCTCCTGGAAATCAAAGGACTCAACAAATTGTTATTTATCCTTCTTCATTTGTCCCTAGTTTTTTACCTCTTCCTTTATCATATTGTAATATGGTTATGTTGCAAGCACAATGACTGATAAGGGGGTGAATCAATACTTTAAAAAAATTCATTTAATTAACCATGCACAATTAAAAACCTTGTTTAACCATCCATCAACCATTCCTTATTTTTTAATTGATTATTCATCTTAACTATTATGCATCATGAAACATAATCATAAGATTAATAAAATAACACAATGAAACAAGATATAAAGTGGGAAACCCTCAAGGGGAATAAAACTCACTGAACCTTTACATATATTAATCAACAAAAAATATTCCTGCGAATATTACACATTACAAGAGATTTCTTTAGTGAGACACTAACGCCAAAAGGATCACTAACCTCTATTTAGTAGAGAACCCACTCTGCAAGGAGGCGACAAGCCCCCAAGATGACCAAGAAACCACTTAGCCACATGACTAACAAGACCAATTTATGACCTTGTTACTCAATTAACTTATTGTGACCACTCATTCAAATCTCTTCACTCAAAACCATCTCAAATAGATCATTTTCCTTCTTTTCTCATGCATGTACCATATAGTATTGATTAGGTAAAGTGACCTTGTAGATTATTCTCCTCTTCCATTCTTAACTTCTCATACTCTTTTTCTTCTCTTCTCTAGATCCCTATCACCCCTTTACACACTTATCTTACTCGCTCAAACCTCTATCTCCTCCACTATCACAAATGATCAAATACACTATACCTTATATACATAACACTTTCCACAAAACCATATAGGTTAGAAAAGGACCATATGACCATGAAATTTATGTCATATACAACACAATAGACACTTTATAAACATTATTAAGTTATATAATAGTACCATATATGCCAACATAAGTGTTATAATACAAAATTGCACCATTAGGCCTAAAACACTCATTCTTTCTCCAATAGTCACAATTTGAATTTAAAAGACACAAGACAACACCCCAATGAGTCCAAAAATCTATAAAATTCAAAAACATCCTCTCACAACCATAAACAAGCTCAAGTAACTCTACAACCTTCATCTTCATCATGACTCACTCCATAAGACAAGCTCCATCAATTAGGTCTTAAGCACCTAATTATCACTCTTGAAAAGAGAACAACTTCACATATCAAAATAATATGTCAAGACTTCTTGGGAAAGTTTACTGATGCAACATGATCCCAACTAGCTCACCAACACCATGGAATACCACCAAATAGGACATAATACTATAAATAACCTCCTTCTCTAAGCTCGTTTAAGCATGTTTATACTTGATCAAAAATAGGTCTTCATAAAAAAATTGGTTCATACAACAAATCACCTATTCATGGAATGTGTGGTAAATCACTAGAGATATATAAACATAATTCAACTCATTTAACTAATATCAATCACCAAATCAGGGCACAATACTCCAAAATGCTTCCTTCTCTGAAACTGTTCAAACCTATTATTAGGTCTCAAGAACCATTTTTGAGAAATCTAACCCCTAAAACCTCCGCAACAACTTCCAATAACTTCCATCACTTAGAAAAAATTACAAGGGACCTAACACACCTCCTCAAACACTCATATGCATATGTCACATGAAGATTATTACACTTGCATACATGTTCCAACCACCATTCTTGGAAATCCTAATTGGGTTGATTAGGCCATTAGGGATTAAGCATGACAACACCTCATCTAATCAAACTAGGAGCATATACACATCATAAGGGACATTTTCAAGCTATCCATGTTCATAAAACAATGATACACAATGAATTTCTACCAAACACCTCTTGGACCTCCATGACTGGTTTTCACCCTTTAGGCCATTAACAGTAGGTCAACTTGGAAGAGATATTTTAATCATTTCTTACACTGAATATTTTCCAAAATTAATATGGACATTTATCACACATCCTAATATTTATCCCATAATTGGTTTCACTTCATGAACCTAATAATTCATACATGTACCAGTAAATATTCAAAAAATAGATGTTTGTATGTAGTTTACCATCACACATGGATCATGGAACCACCACTAAAATGAAATCCGATGAATCCTCTACATGTATGAACTTTCATACTATCCTTACCAAGTCATTTCATGCAAAAACCTTCATATATTTTTTTATCACTCTAAAACTAGGGTTTTTATGAGGGTTTATATCTACTTGATTGCTTAACAATCTTTCACAAATGATAGGGCATAATTTTACCTCATTCTAACTCAAACAAAATCTTAACTCCATGCCTCAAAATTTATTAATGGATCAGAACGCCATGTAAAATTTTCACCTGTGGGTGAGCATTCAAACTAGAAAACAATGTTTTGAGATCTCAGAAAAACCTAAAACAAGTTTTCATGTATTTCCTTTATATTAACGACTTCAAAATTTGCATACATATCTAAAATTACCTCCTCCCCGACTTTCAATTCTCATCAATGCTTTCTTACCTCTGAAACTCACCATGCTACCTAGTTTTCCCATGTTTTCTTGCCTTGTATTCTTGCACTTTCCTCCAAAGGACCTTGAACATGCAATATACACCTGAACCATGACCTTGTACACCTTCCACATCTATTATGTAATTTCAAAACACTCTTCACATCCTCACAATAACATTCCTTTTCCTCATACCTCATGTTACCATACCATCTCCTTGCACTAGGTTTGGGACTAGGCATAGAATGGCTTGCTTCAACTCATTCCTTAAGTAAAATGACATGTTCTCTATCTTATAGACTCACTAACACCTCTAAACTAACTCCTTGAACCTTATAGACATCATAGATATGTCATAAAAAAATTGAATCTCATACACAACACCTACTTTCTTGAACCATGTACTAAGACATCATTTCCACTACAAAACTTCATAACACCAAAATCCTCACTACTAATCAAACTTCGCTAATTTCACCTTAAATGTGAACACCATGAACTGACCTATACATACCAAGACACCTTTTACATAAATGCTACTTAACATCAATGATAACACCAATGAAATTATTTCCAATTGGTTTAGTGTTTACATCGGTCTTTGTTGTGTCCTCAACATCTTCTTCTATAGATGGAAAATGCTCCTTTCTTATCTATTTGTTTCTTCTCTTGAGGTTGGGATTCCTATTTTAAAATTTTATGATTTGTAATATCTATATGAAATGTCTCTATAACTAGATGAGTGGGTTATAAAACACTTTATTATTCAATCTTAGCAGGTGTTACCTCTTCAACATGCATTTTCCCAACTTATTTCACAACATACTCTTCTTTAACCATTCCCTCCACCTCATCACCTTCAACTTCCTCAATGGCATGTGTTTGTTATGATGCTTGATATACCTCCTTCACCTAAATTGATACATCTTGTATGGTTTCATGGGTGAGGTCAACCCCAAAATCTTGCTCCAAACCATGTAGTAATTCAATTAATGTTTTCTCCATGGATAGGTCTAATACTATTGTTTTTCCTCTTATTGAGCTTCTTTTCCCTAGATTTCTTGAGTTGAAACATTGACATGGACTTCTTATGTAGGAATAGTATAAAATTCCTCATATTTCAAGAGGAGGTTCAATGAGTACTACCTCATGAGTCTAACATGTGGCTATAGATGTTATACTTGTGGTTGTCTTTATTGTAGGTGTTTCCACCTTTTGCCTCATGTTCCCTACAAAGTGCAATGTCACAATTTCCTCTTCTTCTTATTTATCCTCCTAGACAATTTCCAATGTTTGATCTACTTTAAATTTTCCTAAGGAAATGCTTCCTATATTTCTCTTTCATTTGCTAGATGATCCTTTTGAGGAGGTGGATGACACTCTAACTTGAGTAGTCTCCTTTTTCCTTGAGGTCGGTTGTGGGAATTAATTAAGAGGTGTAACTGCAAAGACTAGGGAATCCTACATATTTTTCTCTAATATTTTCTCTTCAATATGTGTCAACTTTGACACTGGAGTCCCTATTTTTTTTTACTGCACTTATCTCTTCAAAATCCCTAAAGTCATTCCTTTGATTAAAATTTTTGGGGAATTTCCTTATAATGGATATAGAACTAAAATGTATTTCTTATAAGGAGAATAACATCCTTTATGACCCCACTTTATCTATAATCTTTTAAGAATATTGTATTTTATCGGGTAAATTCAATCCCCTTACTACTCAACTATACCAATGTACTTTTGATGATATAGGTAGTTATTTCATGTAGGGAATTGTTTTCTTTCCTTTCCCATTCTACACTTAGCATGGGATGAGATTTTATGTTTTTAACAACATAATATGTTCTCACTAGGTTCATATAATCCTACAACCCTTGAAGAACAACAAGTTTATAATCCACCACCTAAGTGAGGGTCATCCTTGAGTAATATATTAATATTACCTCCTCCTCATCCCTATAATCCATCTAAAAATCCTCATAATGAGGCTCATGTTCATTTGAGTTGCCTAATGCTCCTTGGATATCAATCTAATATCATAATTGGAGTCAGGGAGAGAGTTTTTGAAAAGTAAAATTTCCCATTTATAATCCCAAGAGTCTTTCCTTTACCTAAGAAGGGAAATTATGCCTTCCAATTTTTATTAAGAACTTGATGTTTTTTTGTGATTTTCTGTAATAAACTTATGCGCTTCCACTATATGCTTTTAAACTTATAAAATTTCCCATTTATCATCCAGTATCTTGTCAACTTGTAAGAAACATCATTGAAACCACTTACTTTGATATATGTAAATTTATGGAATTATAAAAATTAACATCAAAATCCAATTACCACTTTCATTGCTTTGGTATATACTCTATTGTTCTCCCATTCATGTTGAAATAGGAATATGATGGGAGTAAAGAAAGTTTCATGCACCATCCTAAAAAAAATTATGTAATTTCTCAAGTGCAACTAAGGGTAAACATACAAAAAATTGTAGTTTCCAAAGTCTCTTTATATTTCCAACCCAAGGAATGTCCTATGTCAATCAAAATTGTATAGTATATAGGAATTCATGTATAACTCCATTTTCTAGTGGAACCTTCTTCAATTTGAACTTATAATTTGAGCATCAACTCATGGATATATTAACTAATGAAATTTCCCTAATTAATGTGAAATTTTCCAATGAGTATAATCTAGATAAAATTGAACATCCAATCACTCTAATAATAGGTAGATTCTTTCTTGTAACCTTGTTCAACATTGTGATGATATCCCCAATCCCCTTCAAAAATCTTCTTTTCTCGATTTTTTAGGAATTCAGTGGTAGTAATCTTCATCTTTTCAAGACAATTGTTGTTCAACATATTAGAATACTTATCAATTTTCACATTCCATTACTCCTTTGCACTTTCAATTGAAATATCATCCACACGAGTTACATAAGAGAGACATAATAGTTCTTCAAAGGTTTCATTTGTTATAGATAGAATGAGGGAATTGATTCCATTCCTAACCTCCGAATGTCTGCAACTCGATGGGTTGAGACTCTTAAGATCGATTGCATAACATGGAGCTTTTCCCAAGTGTGGGACCTCGAAATCGAAAAGCTCTGGATGAAGGTTGGTTCCTATTCCTTTGTTTAGATGCACATGTAAAAATGCAGAGGGTTTACTCAAAAAACCTAAACTAACTTTCTGAGGAGACAGGGTAAGAAGATGCATAAAATAAAACCTAAACTAACAAAGGTGATGCACGAGGAATGAAGAACACTTGTCTTTCAAATAAACACAAACCATTTAAATGTAATGCAAGATCATGCACAGATAACAAAATTTACAGTGAAAGATCAAGAAGGATGCAAATGAACACAGAGAGGGTTGAGAATCATCCACAGACATGCATTATTTTCTCCAAAGATGATACAATACACTACAAAATGCCAAGAGGCAAAGTTGCATTACAATTTTAGATGAGAGGTTTGAAATCCACAAATTCACCTGCCAAAGAGAAGAAGGTAGGGGAAAAACAAGAATGTACAACCTTTAGAAAGAAGCCCCTCCTTACAATTTATAGAAAGAATGAGAGAGAAAATAGAGAGGAATTCCAAATCTACCCCAACCACCTCTAGGTTGTATTTAATTCATCTCATTATGGCGGTAGGTGAGAACCCTAGCAAACCCAAAAAATGGTGAATTGTATTTTGCATTTTTGAAGAAATTTTTCTCACCCAATTAAAGATATCTAATCGTAGTTGGATAGAGGACCTCATAATCTTTCTGAAAAGTCCAACCTTGCGTGAATCCGAGCTCCTTGTGAAAAGTTATGGCCATCTGAATATCTACGCAAGGGTTTTCTTTTTGTCGGGTGTCAACGCTCAAAATGTTGCGCCTCCTGAAGATGCACCTCGGTGCATCCATCCTTGTGTCAACATATTTTGATGTGCACCCTTAACTTGCACTAGGGCACATCCATTTTCGTGTCAACATCTTTTGATGTGCCCCCTTAACCTGCGCCAGGGTGCATCCATTTTCGTGTCGACATCTTTTGATGTGTGCCCTTAACCTGTGCTAGGGCGCATCCATTTTCATGTAGACATCTTTTGATGTGCGCCCTTAACCTACACCTCCCAAAGATGCACCTCAACTGTTGGTGATGCAATAAATATCAGTTTTGAGTTTTCTTTGATTTCCATATTCTTCGCTTTTGTCTATATCTACTTGGGGGAAGATATATACAACAATAATTTTGTACATATCTAGGATACTGAGAAAAAGGAGGAAATGCAATTTCTAGGGGAATCCCATTTCACTCAAAAAAATTTATATAGTATCATTCCTTTCAATTTCTTGTAGCCTTTGCTAGAATTTTTCTAGGTCTACATTGACTAGGTTGGTGTCTGTGATCTTATCCAACTCATATGAGAGGTGGGAAGTGGTGTGGACACCATCTAATTAGATATAGATATTTGCAAGGTGAAAGTCCCGTAATAACTACTTAGAGAAAGGAGATTTATAAGTATTTATACCTTTTCAATCCCTCTAACAAAACTTGCTAGGGTAATATGGGAATATAAATTGTTTACAAACTCAAGTGAATCTCTACCCATGTAAATGTTTTCATTTCTCTTGTTTAGACTATAAAATAGCAATCGGATCATCCCTTATGCTTTAAAACCACCATTCACAAATTTGGTCTCTTTTTCGCCTTAGGGATTCAAAGTGTTGTTTAAAATTGAAATTTATAGGTAATTATATGATTTATCATGAATTTCAACCCTATATTGCTCTCTAAATGCTTCCATTAATGGCGGAATATACCTTCATATTTTCTTCATTTGCATTCATTGATTCCTATTTTCATGTTTAAATTCAGCCATACACATGGAAAAATGAGCCACTTATTACTCTTTTGGGCATCAGGGTTGCATAGGTAGTTTTTGGTTTTGCAAAAACTACAAAATTATGAGCTTCTACGTTACCTTTATTTATAATAGTCCCAAGATACTTGTGTATATAAAACTTGTAAGGGTGTGAGAGTGGAAATGTATTTTTCAATATCAGTAGCTACTACAAAGTAGTAAAACTACAAAACTATGTATCTACTTCCTTCATCTTTAATTTATAAATTGTGACATGTATCCCTTTACGATTTGTGGGGATGACATTGCAATTCACGCTTTGTAAGAATCAGAAGATGTGAATTACACAAATGCAAGACTTGCCTTCCTTAGTTATAGCTCACGATAGTGTGCCCGATGTTCCTTTTGGACTTTGGGGATCAAAGTGTAATTTACACAAATGTAGAAATTGGAAAACTTCTAACTACAACACTACAAAGTGGTAGATTTTCTCGGCAACTTTTATATTTGAGAAATATTTTCTTTCGTAACTCATGGATGGAATTACAATTTGTGATTTTGTAGCAAATTTTACTTTTCTAGATGAGTGTGTGGGTAAAGAAATATTCCTTGAATATGGTTCAGACTTGAATTTGCAATTCATAATCTTTTCTAAAAATTGCAAAAATTCTCTAAGGGCCCACACTCTATTGATACCTAGAATATTTTTATTATGGGGGTTGGGTATGGGCTCACAATCTATAGGCTTCTACCACAAAAAAAAATTACCCCTTACTACACAAATACCCAAGTTTTTTCAAAATGAGTATTTTTACTCATGGGTTCAAATGATAAGATGAAGGTTTAGGGACCATAATGGAATTTGCAGCTATGGATGTTTTATTCCAAATTGAAAGAAATATTGGTAGTACATTATGTCTCATGTTGTAAGGTCAAAACATAATACCAAGGGGATTAAATGATGAAATGGACTGTTAATAATAATTAATTCAACCTCCAAATCTGCAAAATCACTCTAGGCTTCTCCAATCTACAAGTTGGCCTCTTGAAATCTATTAAAATCAATACCAAGAAAAGAAATTAGCAAAGTACACTATGAAACTATAAGATCATCATTGGAACTTCTTAAACCTACAAAATGAGTTTTTGGGATCCCTTCAAGCCTTCTTGAAACATGGTAGCAAGTATCACATGGAACCGAGGGACAAATGAATATTATGAAAATGTTTATATCAACATGAATATAAAAAAATATCACAAGGCATAGACATAATGAGGAACAACATGGGGAAATAAAATAGCATACTAAGGAACAATGGATAATTCAAAAAATATGGTGCTAAGGATACACACCGATCAAAGTGAGCACTAAAAGAAGTAGTATATGAAAAGGTGACACCCATAGTTGATGCCTGATGACCTGAATGCTAGTGGATTGTTTCTTATATATGACCCCTTCCATGTGGTCACACAAGTTAAGATGTGCTAGCATCTCTTATTATTTAACTAAGCTAGGATGGAGCTTTTATTGTTTATAATTTAAGCCCCATATTAAACATATAAGCGATATATAATGAGTAAAACAAATAATTTATTTTCACGTGATTTAGGTTTTTTCTATCCTAATACAGTTCAAAAATTATAAGAAGCATGATGATATAGGATACGAAACTATTCTAGTCCAAAAATCATAATATTCCAAACATTACACTACATGTGTGTTTTCTACACTAGAGTCACAACAAAGTAAGGATTACCAAGTATAAAGGTTTTGCATTCTTAATAAGAATTTCTAGAGGGATGATTCCCAAACAAGTTCTTGTCAGTTTAATACTATAGGATGATCACATAAGTGTGGCCCACTTTTTGGGATTTTACAGATAATATTAGATGTGATCTACACATTAGTTACTCGAGACTAAGTATATTATTAAGCATATTAAGATATAGGTTTACCAAAATAATATCTCACAAATCTTGGGATTTAAGAGAATAATTTTACATCAGTCACTATAAACAGGGTTTCTATCATTATATATTTAATTTTAAATACTAGGTATGGTATAGTTTTAAAAAGATATTTAATACCAACATACTTTCCCTATTTTTATTTTCCTAAGTTTTGGTTTCAACAATTGTTTTAAAAGGATTAGAAATAATTTTTAAACATGCATCCAAACATGATTATAATCATAATTTTACATGCTATATGTTTCACATGAATTAATTATTTCTATTATGATTAAATTTCATAATATTCACTATTGTGATCACATGTTTATTAATTAACTAAATATGTATTTAAACAAGACTATCCAATTTACATTTTGGTTACATTCTTAAATCAATATTTATCAATTCATTTCTTTCCATATGAAAATAACATCTAATTTAAAATTAAATTAACATAATAAATCATGGAAATGTCACATATTTCATTTACTTCCTATTTCCTTGTCCCACATACCTATAATAACATGAGTCAACATGAAGTTGACATAGATTCACCCTTTCCTAACTAGCTATGTGGTGGTAACCTTTGGTCAAATTGGAACAACCTATGGATATTTGCAAAATGAAAACACAACGGAATTGAATCTAACATGATTCAAACTTAATTAATCAAAGTCTTTACCAACATCTACAATTGGTTTTCTCTATTGAGATAATTACAAAATAATAGCCAACTTAATAAACTATGAGGAGGAGTGGTGTTTTATCAATCACTTCCAAATAATCTTTGTCAATGGATTGATCCTATCATTCATTCACTAAACACTCCAAAAAAACATTAGGTAGGATTTTATAAATTTATCTTCCCACCCATTTAAAGTTTTAAAACTCCTCTGGAACCTTCTCATTCCTGTTCATTATATAATTTGAATCCTCGTGCATTAATTTTATCTAAGAAAATAGTATTGTTTGTTAAGGAAATCCTTCTAGAAAGTTTCACATCCCTTGTTGAGTTCACAGACTATATCCTCACTAACCAACATGTCATTTCTTGTTTTTTTCTCTCTTCCTTGAGTGTTTATCTTTGTGTGATGGACATTAGAAAGATCCACATATATAAGGTTTTCTTACATTGCTCATTCCCAAGGGATACCACTCATTAAAAACACCTTATAGATGTTTGTACAATTATTGTGTGTCACTATTCTTCTCTCCTCATAGCTCTTAACTTTATCTAAAATATCCGTGCAATGTCTTGTTATACCATGTTATGACCTTTCTTGTGACTGAATTCTATGTTTATTTCTCGTACTCCAAAATTCCAATATGCATGAAAATATTCGAATTCATCCGATGTTCCTACATCAAAACCATGTGTAAGATAAAAGTGAGCTCCATATGATGATTTAGGTTCTAGAATATGTTTGAGTTGTCTAAGTTCCTTCACATTCATCCAAGTTGCATATTCTTCCATGAGATCCTTCCACTTTACCAAGTACTCCTTATGTTATTTTCCATGCATCCTCTTTATCACCGTTAAGTTTAAGATGGATTCAACTTTGTATTCTTTCTTCTCTAGTATTTTCCTTCTCATGTCTAAGGATTCTTCCTTCTCCTACGCATTCTCATCTGATTCTTCTCTACATTTATCCTTGACCTCTAGGGCACTACTTTCTCATTCATGGAACTCATACAAGTCTGTAAAATTAAATATTAGCGAAATATCCCTTACTTTAGATAGCTCTATATTTTATACATTTTCCCTATCTTTTGCAATACCTTAAATGGCCCGGATTTATTAAACTTTAACATATTATAAGTTACCTTCATAAATATTTCCTTATAAAAATGCGTCAACACCTAAAAATTCCCTAACTCGACACCTTTCATCCATGTGATCCTTGTAATAATGGTTACTTTTCTCCAAATTCTTATGCACATATTCATGCAATTTTCACATATATTATGTACATTCCACATCTTCTATGCTTTTATTATCCACTACTTCACATAACTTTGTGAATCCTTTAGGAATTTCTCCCATAAACAATCTAGAATGGATTTCTTCCTATGATTACATTAACAAATTCATTGTATTTTTTGTCAAGAAAAATTTATAGCACATAAATTTGAAAATTTTGGTCATGAAAACTAAGCCCGTCATTTGAAAACATCTTCCTTGATCATCATGAACCCTTCCTCTAGCTAACATGTTAGCTCACGAAACCCCTCTGGGTCTGTTCCATCCTAATTATGGATAAGAGGAATGTTATAAAATGGTTTTAAAGTGTGTTTCATGTGTAGGGAAATTGATCCAAGTCATTTTCATGATGATACTAAGTCTTAATGTATAACGGTGCTATCTCAAGCACTAAATTAGCCATGTTTAGCCATGTTGCAACATTAGAACATCATCCAAATGCTTTGAATAAAAAGGATCAACTCATTAAGGGGTTTTTTAGTAGATAATTCAAGTGATCCAAGGTATTTTATGTAAAATATATAGAGGTAATTGATGTAAGGAACATTTTAAGAAAAATGGGTCATTTTCTAGCACATGGAATGAAGGCTCTAACGAATACATTCACCTTGTTATAAATATTTTGGGAGTTCTAGGAGGATTTGGAAGCTCATAAAATAGTAAATGGAAATATATTAGAATCATCCACATCAAAGGAAAATAAATTTTGGTCCAAAACTTCAAGATCTCTTGTGATGATCCAAGACACTATAGTTGTACCTTTGATAGAAAAGAGTAAGAGACCCAAAAATAAAATTGCATCAATAATTGTCCATTAAAAGTTGTTGAAATAGTATCATAGGGTGATTTTTATTCAAAATCATATTAGTTTTTGCTCCTAAAATCCAAGTCATGATCCCGAGGTAGGAAAATCACTTCAAGTGTTCTAATTTTGCATTGGGATGATGCCATCAACAAACAAAAAAGCTTGAGTGCACCTTTGGAGGTTGTGTGTCCCTTTATTTTTATCCCAAGGTGAAAGGGGACATGACAGATAAATAAGTACACTCCACCTATGCAAGTTTCACTTTCATCACCTAAAACACCACAACATGTGTGTTAGGAAAGTGTAAAACATGAGATTTGGATGCCTCCTCAACTTTTGGACCCCTTAGATAATTTTTAAAGGATAAATGTCCCTTTTACTTTTTCCTAACATGAAAGGGCATATGGGGAACAAAATAATGCACTCCCATCCCATGGGATTGGTTTTGGTACTTCAAATATGTAACTTGAAGTGTTAAAGAGTGGAAAACATGAAAACTCAAGATCTATTCAAAATTTTCTCCCTCCTCGTGTTGCATGAATCCATAACACATGTTCGAAATATTTATGTCATTTTCATATTACCAAGGTGAAAGGGGACATGAGTGAAAAAAATCACTTTTCCCCTCTTTTAATTAACCCTAGAACACATGCAAAACCTTTGTTGAGCCCAAGAGCTAGTTTTTAGCCCTTTGCATCTCACTCTCATGAAACCCCATGCTAACACTATTGACATGTTGATTTTCTAGTGTTTTCATTGTTGAGTAGAAATAATATTGTTCTAAGGAGAAGACACACAATGAATACACACATGAAAACAAGGTGCATTTGAAGGAGCAGAGTGATTCGGAGAGAAACATGCGTCAAACAGTTTGTTTGGACTTAGCCATTTTTATGGATACATGGTATTTTTTTGGAGATAAATAAAGTGTGGAGCACACATCGGGATGGCTACTTACACGACACACAAAGGATATTTGGGAATGAGTGGGTGATAAGTTCCATGCATGGTTATAGTTAATAATATGATTACTTCTTCTGGTCAACTATAGGACATTATCCTGTGGGAACTTATCTACAAGAATTCCACTAGAAATCAAAATCTTGATGGTAACCCTAAACTTGGAAGAAAATTCAATGGATAGCTAAACCCTACCACATGTGGGGGTAGGAGCAAGTTTGGTGAAGGATGGTGGACCTAGTGGTAGAGAGGAAAAGAGAAGAAAGGTGGCTTAAGTACAATGAGGTGCACGAGAGGGAGATAGAGAAGCAACGTGATATTACAGAGTGGATGGCATTGAGGAGAGAGATGGCTCGTGAAGGATTTGGAGCTCACACATAAGGTGTGGAGTTAGAAAATATAGAACTCCCCCATTTGGGAAAACATGACTTGGAACCCTCCTTAGCCTCACATGGGAGCACGTCAACAGAGATGACATGGGCCACATGAACACATCTTAATCTACTTGGAAACCTAGCCCTTGCATTTGGATTTTCAATATCTAGTACAATAAGAAGTCAACAAGCTAGTTTGGGGAGTAGTAGAAAAGGAGTAAATCAAGTAGAAAGTGCATCTTTGGTTGGGAAAATGTCTTCTTTGTTATTTAGAGGTACCTTTTTAGGTGTATCTCTAGCACATAACTCAAGCACATAGAATTTTGGAATCACTTCTAGGAGTAGTACCACCTCGTAGACTGTAGGAGTTTATTTTAGTACCACTATTGGGACATAGGGTAGTAAATCCACTAGTCTAGTTCTAGCTACAAGAGGAGAATCAGGGAACATATGTGGCTCTAGTTCTAGTGGATCTGGTGGGTCTAGAGGAATAGGTAACACATGAGGTTCTAGATCATGGTGGGCATGGTCCTCATCAACCCCATAATATTTATATGGAGATGTCTCTTCATCTTCTAGAGTATAGGGAATAGAATATGTTGATGAACGTGTGCATATGTGTGAGGTAATGTGGTGTGAAAAAAGAATCATGGCTTCTAAGTGCAGGGAAATTTAGTTTGTAACTACATTGCAGGGAGCATGCTAATAGTTGGTAGAGGAAGTTTGAACCTAATCAAACGCATGTAAATTATGAAGCATTAAAAGAATATTTCCTTAAGGAGTTTCATATCCCTAAGTTTGAGAAGAAAATTATAAGCACGCTCAAGGATATTAAGCAGAGAACTACTGAGAGTGTTTGAGAATATGATGCCCATTTCAAAACACTTCTATCTAAGCTTTTGTATGATATTCATGAAATCCAACATGCATAGTGGTTTGTTGGGCATTTGATCACACCATCTAGGATGGTGTTATCACATAAGACATATACAAACCCGTGTGAAGCACTTGAAGTAGCGTTGCATCTTTGAGGCGATCGGAATTATAGAAACTAGAGTAAGCCCATTCTGGAAGCATAGATTGTAGTTATGGCTAAGAAGTTGGAGAAACTATTGGAAAATTTAGAATATGAGATGCACACTGGGATTTGGTGTACAAATCATGAACTAGAAGGGCACACTAAAGATAGTTTTCCCCACACATTAGTATGTTCATTTTTGTTAAACTACAAGATATGTCACTTGGACCATGATGCAAGCCGCTGACCATTATTACAACAAATGATAAGAAATAATGTATCTTGCTATTGTAATATTTTCTAGTCCACGACTTAAAATACAGAAGTCTATAGGTTGATTGCTAAGATACGTGATGCCATAGATATTGGTGTGTGAAAAAAAGGATTATCAGATAATTCTAAAAATAAAAATTAGCACCATGAATGTGATCACAACCAAGAGCGCTATGATTGGAACGAAGGGTGTTTTGAAGGAGGTCATGGCAGAGGTCGAGGATACCATGATGGATTCAAGGGCCAAGGCCATGGTGGTGGATGAGGAAATTTTCCTCATAGAACATGTTTTACGTGGACCTCTTGGCCTCTACAGGAATGAATTCCCTCGAATATTACTTCTTCTTTTTTTGGGAAGAATCATAACTATGACAAATTCCCGAGTTATGTGAGCATCTTAAAAATCAACATAAACAAGAGAACAAGGGCACATGGATGGTTAGAATACAACGCACCATAGAGAATCAATGGATTCCAAAGTTGGCACCGAAACCTAAGTTAGTACATGTGAAGATTACTACACGTGCTAAAGATGTGCATGCCAGAGATATGTTACAACAAAAGCCTACCATCACTAAGGAGGAAGTTTTACATGCAAGGTACCCATATCCTACACATCAGAAGGAGGTTTATTAGGATACCATGGAGGTACTCAGAAATATTCAAGGTGAAATACAATGTTTAAAAGAATGGTCAAGGAAGTTGGAGTAAAAGAAGGAAACATAGATGGTCCAGTCGGATATTAATTATTTGAAAGTGGTATGCAAGATGTTGCGCCAGGAGAATATCATTCTATTACTAGGGAATTAGCTAAAGGGAAACACTCCACACTCATGTATTGAGAATGGACGGAAGATCCTACATGCTAATATTCCCCCTCATAGCTTGGATTATGACAAGGAGATCACTCTGAATACTGTTGTGGATGGATGGATTTGAGCAATATATTGATTGAAACAAGCATAGAAGTGAATGTTCTTACTTTAAATGCATGGGTATAGATGGGAATACCTTCATTACAATCATCCTCTAATGTACTATTTATGGCTAATCAAACTAAGGCCACTCCAATTGGAGTTTTAAAGGATGCATCCATTACTATACAAGGGGTTAAGTTCACTGGGGACTTTAAGGTCTTAGCACTTATAGAAGCAGATAACTTCCCAACTCTACTTGGGTACCATTGGTGTTATGCAAATAATTATGATCTATAGTTCAACGAGGGGTATATAAGTTATGAGAATAAGGAAGAAAGAGTTATTATCTCTTTGAAAGATGGGAAATCTGCACCTTATGTTGAACCATTAAGTGAGGAAAACCCGAACATAATTTATCTACATGCCATTCGGTATCCTGGAAGTACTTGAGCCATCTAAGGAAGGAATCCTCCAGTGGGAAGATGCACAATATATTAGTAATACTACATGTATTTCTTGTGATAATTTGGTGAATGACACCTATGAGATGGTTGGGCACAAATTAAGAAGTGCATTTGCATGAAGATCAAACCCTCATTGTATTGGGAGAATAGGTAGCAATTCTATACCTCGGTACACTTGAGAAGGATACCTTATAGTATTCCTACGTGCCATGGATGAGTAGTGGAAAAATAAAGTTGAAATAAGAAATATGTTAGTGTGTACACTCCACGGGATGGTAGCGCACTAGTGGATGGTCCATAGGGATAATCTAATAGAATAGAATGAATTCAGAATTGCTCTAACCACTTAGTTCTTCATGAGAAATGCACCTACTCAAATCTTCATATATCATGGTAATCAACCTATTAAGAAGCACATTCATCAATGTGAGAGAATCGGGCAGTGGGGTAAGAAGTTGTACCACCTTCACTTTGGGTGCACAAACTTTATTCCACTTTGCAAGGCTATGCATGCGCTTGGTATGTTTATGTAGAACTGCATAGGGAGACTGGAAATTGGCAGGACTTGATTACAGGAATGACCCAAAATTTTGAGTACTTTTCTACTAAACCTCTGTAAGAGAGGCATTATGGGTTATGGATGCTTGACTATGGGAGATAGTTCCAAGGTTGAAGAACTCATTCAGGAGTTATTTGGTGAGGAAGAACAAGGAGCACATTTTGATGAAGTAGATGATATAGATGCCAATTTATTTACGCACGCTTGCTTTGAGAAGGAGAAAGGAAATATGGTCTACATAGTGGATGATGAGGAAGTAGAAGATTTGGACATATCTCATTCAAGTAGGTATGCATGAAGTCTTAGATAGTGCAACTAAAAATGCGTGCACCTATCATGAACCTATGAAGACCAAGAAGGTGAACATTGGCATGGATGTTGAACCTAAGGAGGCAATAGTTGGGGATTATTGGTCTGATTCTAAAGTGGAAAAGATAATTGAGTTACTACGAGATTTTTAGGATTTATTCCCTAGGGGCTACCATGAGTTAAAAGGAGTGCATGAGTCATTAGGAAAGATGAAGATTAAGCTAAAGGAAGGAGTTCACTTGGTTAGGAAGAGACCTTACAGGATGAACCTAAACTTGTGCATAAAAGTTAAAGAAGAAATTGAAAAAATGCTGAAATCTTGCATCATTAAGCCCCTAGAGGAGTTAGAGTGGGTTAGCCCCATGGTAATCCGTATAAAGAAATATGGTCGGATTAGGATTTGTGTGGACTACAAGGATCTAAATGTTGTATGTGTTATTTATCCTTTTCCTATGCCTTTCACAGAGGAAATATTAGAAGGATTTGCAGGGCACGAAGTTTACTCTTTCACAAGTGATATCTCGAGCATCACCAGGTTAGAATTGAATATGAGGATCAAGGGAAAATGAATTTCACCACGAAATGGGGAAGCTTTGCAAATACAAGTGATGCCATTTTGTTTGAAGAACATGCTTTTTATATTTTTCCCATAGTTTTTCAAGCATTCCAAGATTTTATTCACAAATTCTTACAGGTTTACTTGGATGATTGGACGGTATATGGGATTTTAAGGATCATTGTGAAAATTTGTGCTTAATGTTTGAAATATGTCAATAGTTAATCATCTTTTTAAACATTAAGAAGTGTGTGTTTTCTACACCTTTTAGAATTATGTTAGGGCATATCATCTACAAGGAAGGTTTTTAGTATTTTCAGAAGGTTGCATAGTTGTTGTAGGCCCGGAAGATCCTACCGCTTAGAGTGAGGTGTGTGGATTCTTGAGCTGCACAAGGTATTATAGAAAATTTATCAAAGGGTATGCAAAGATTACCACGCCCCTGGAAGAGTTACTAAAAGGAAAAGGGACATTCTATTAGGGAGAACTGCAATAATGCACATTTGAGGCATTGAAGGAGAGACTTACTACTATTGCCTATTCTATGTTTTCCATCATGGAACCAACCATTTCATGTTCATGTAGATGCCTCTGGCATAGCCATTAGCATGGTGTTACCTCAGCCTAGAGAAGGTATAATAGATCATCTTATCTATTTTTCTAGTAGAAAGTTGACTCATGTAGAATATAATTATACAACTATAGATGGTATTATAGGTGGGAATTATGCAGGTGATGCCACCGCACACAAGATTTTACTCACCGGATTATGGTGGGAGGCATTGTAAAAATATTGTAAAGAGTATTGTAAGGAATTTGATCACTATCAACACCTTGGAAAACTTGGGCAAAAAGATGAAATGCCTTTGAGGCCTATTACTAGTGCAGAGCCATTTGAAAAATGGTCTATAGACTTTGTGCATCCTATTTCCCCAACCGCATGTAGAACTAGATCATGCTACATCATCACTTGTACAAATTATCTTATAAGGTGGGAAGAAGCAACACCTATAAAGGATTTTACAGCAGCTAAGGCAACATTGTTATTATGGGAAAATATTCTCACTAGATATGGATGTCTGTTGAGTTTGAAAAGTGATAGGGGCACACACTTTTTGAATGAGATGATCAAGATATTTTTGGATGAGTTTATGGTCACACACCACAAGGATACAACTTATCACCCTCAAGAAAATGGGATTGTTGAGGCTTTCAACAAAATATTAGGCTATACCTTGACAAAAATTTGTGATGTTGGAAGGAAAGATTGGGATGATAAATTTTGTGTTGTAGTTTAGGCATATAGAACAACCTACAAGAGGTTGAATAAGGCCATACCATTTTAGTCGGTGTTTGGTGCAAAATAACTTCTTCCAATGGAATTCATGTTACCATCATTGTGTATTGTGCGTCTTTGGAGGTTTGGCGAGATGAAAATGCATTAGAAGAAATAATTGACAAGTTAATACAGTTGGATGAGAGGTGCACCATAGCACATTGGAGTCAGAAGCAAGAAAAGGCTAGGTAGAAGGCATGGCATGACAGAAACATTAGGGACAAGAAGCTTGAGGTTGGAAATATGGTACTCCTTTATGATTCTAAGTTTTTGCGCCATCTAGGAAAACTTAAGGTGCATTGGTTGGGACCGTATGTTATCACTCACATCCTTGAATTAAGTGCTTGTTAGTTAGAGGTGCTTGATGGAACACGGTTACCCGGTTACTTTAATGGGAGTAGGCTAAAACAAGGAAAATTTAGGGGTGAATATTCGTAATATGGTGAATATTCTATTTTTGAAAATTTTGAAAAGGCAAATTTTGTGGCATGGGTCGGTGACTGTTCGCCTAAAAATTACACTTTAATTTTTTTAGGGTCGACTTTGCCTACCCTTGAAAAATATCCCCTATATAATCCTATATTATTCACCAGGTAGAACACTTCTACTTCACATTTTGTCAACAATATGATATATCCCATATTGCAGACGCGCGACAAGGGGGTAAGTTATTGACGCGTGACAAGGAGGGTTTGCAGATGCATGACAATGGGGTTATTTGTTGACATGTGACACTGAGGATAGTTAACGTGTGATAAGGAGGTACTGTAGATATTGGTGCATAGTAGACACATGACAAAGAGTTTGTTGACACATGAAACAAATATTTTTTTGATGCGCAAGTAGAGGGCGGAGGCTGCAGATGCACGACAAGAGATTTGTTGTCGCGCATCAAAAATTCATTGACGTGCATCAACAGACCTCATTGACACGCATCAACAACCTTGTTGACATGCATCAAATAGTTTTGTTAACTTGCGTCAATGAGGATGCTATCCAACAAGGAGGGTTTGTAGACACGTGACAATGGGGTTATTTGTTGACACACGACACTGATGGATAGTTGATGTGCGATAAGGAGGTACTATAGAGATTGATAGATATCAAATGCATGACAAAGATTTTGTTGACACGTGACATGGAGATTTATTTTATGTGCAAGTAGAGGGTGGAGGCTGAAGATGTGTGACAACAAATCTCATGTCGCCCATCTATAGCCTTCTGTCACACCACTTGAAAATCAGGTGAAATTTTTTCATACAACCCCCAAAAATTCACCTTCCCACAAAACTGGTTCTGGGGATATTCGCCATGTATTTTCCACCTCTGATTTCCAAGAGGTCTCTTAAAATGAACCACCTGGATGAAACCCTACTATAAATAAGTCTTCTTGGTGTTTATAATAAGGTAATATTTCCATTTTTGTATTTCTTTTAATGTATTTCCTTCTTTGTTGCTATGATTTTTCAATTTAGTTTGGTGTTTTGTGTAATAAGCACGTTTGTGCACTATGGAAGCTAATTACAATCTGAAGTATTTTTATGCGCAGAGGACTACACATACCATTGGTGTGGGGTGGTTGTTATTTTTATTCAAAAATGGGTACACATAAGAACATACTATTACAGGTGCTATTTAAAGATGGAAGGAAGTTGCTAGAAAGAAGATTGATCCTAGAGAAGACCATAGTTGGAAATAAATGAATGAATAGTATAACGTGAGGTAAGTTGCAGCCTTGGAAACTACTAGGGGAAGATGCAATGGTGAGTTAATTCGACACATGGAAGAAAAAAAAAGTATATAGCCGAGGAAGGTAGGAAGGTGTCTTTGGAAGGTTATAGCTAGGGCATGAAGGTGTATCACGTGAAAATTAGGAAAACGGTCAATTAATGAGAGGATTGGTGGTAGGTGAAGGATAAATAAATGTAATAAGGTTTTGAAAATCTATATAAGGATGTGATGCAGGCTCATTTTTTACCTTTGCGATCATAAGTATTCAAATGATCTAAGTGTTAATGAGCTAAGAGAAAGTTTTGAGGTGTGGAGAGCTACGAAACCGGACATGGAGAAAAAAATTTCATGGAAAAGGCTTGTGTCCCCATTGGTGAAGGGTTAGAGTGTAGAAGAAGCATTGAGAAGGAGCTAGGATATGCGGCTTCGAGCTAGGGCATGTGGTTTGAGCTAGGGTTTGAGCTTAGTCGAAACAAAAGAACAAATGTAGGATTTTTATAATGGCACCAAAGAAAGCACCTACAGTAGGTATGAAGGGGAAGAAAAAGGTGGAAGTTGAGGTTGAAATTTCTCCCGAGAGAAATTGTTCGAGAGATGCGATATAAAAGGAGTGATAGTCGGGAAAGGATTGGGATTCCCACATCCGTAGATGTAAAGTAAGTGATTACAACCACCGCACCACTCGACAACAAGGGAGAGTTGGATGCTTTGTTGAATAAGAAGACCAACAAGTGCACGGTGGATGATATGCCAGTATATGATGATGTTGGGGAGAAGTTTCTTAAGAAGGTAGGGTTTATCAGTTATATGAACTCCCATATTTTGGAAAACCAAAAGATTTATATGAATATTTTATTAGCAGAGTCCATGAGGACTTTTTCTATTTTGTTGGACAGAGGGTAAGGATCACAACAGCCCTGATTGCTACATTGACATGATTGAAGGGCACAGGGACATATATTATTAGTGATATGATTGATAAGGTAGTTATTATAGCCACCAAAAAGGAGTTAGGATACTCCAAGGTTCCATGCGGAATGGACATATAAAAATTAAGGAAGTATCATGTGGTGCAGGAAGCCACACACCTACTCACTAAGTTGAATGATCAAGAGAGATGGTCACAAGTAAATACCATGTGGCTATATATCGCGAAGAAAATGTCGGAAGGAGAAGTCTACAATCTAGCAGGATACATAGTAGAAAAATTATTGAGGAAGCGTGCACAGGTGAGAAGATAATTTTTGGCGCTATTCTATTATCTCTTGTCTTTGTAGAAATTGGAGTGCCCGATGGGCCAAAGAACAAAATTTGGGAATACCCCACAGAGAAAAAGTCCTTGCAGAGAGGTTTGAGAAATACTTGTGTGAAGGAACAATGAGTGGCCCATTTAAGAAAAGGGTAGAACTATGGTATGACCGACTTCATGTGGCATTTGAGGAGGAATGGCACATTCCAAAGGAGCTACCCTTGGTAGTGGGCAAGGTAGTATAGTTTGTGGTGTATTAGCACTTTTGCATCACATGGTTTGCAATGAAGGATGGGACATGGATTCCATGGAGAAAACTTACCTATTCCTTCAGAGTGCACTACTTCCAGGCCTCAATTCATAGGTTTATTGATGCATGCCAACTGAAATTCAACACAGAAAAGGTAGATTGTGACTACTATACTCTTAGAAAAAAATATGTTTATCTAGATCGGTCTACCTATATTAAGAGGCTCATTTCAGATGTTATAAATATAAAGCTGATAAGTTTGGCTATTGGAGATAATGGAGCTTCCTTCGTATATCTTCAACTTAATCCTATGTTAGAGAATAAAAAGTATGTGGAGAAATAATTTATGCTTCGGGGCCACCTAAGGAGAGCACACATTGGAGAATGTGGAAGATCTAAAGCCTACCTTGACTAGAGAGATAGAGGAAGAAGAAGACCACGATGATAGTGGAGGCTTGAACCATAGAGGCCAGAGGCAGCCCACAGATAGAGTGGAAAGTGAGTGCATAGATACTCCACCACATGCACAAGAAGGAGAGGAGGACTTGGACAAGGATGTAGTCCCTGAAGAGTGCTAGTTTAAGAGGGTATTTATAAGAACCATGACCCAAGGTGTAGGAATTTCATAGCCTTGTATGAATATCACCTCAAATATCCCCTCATAAAGAAGCACTAGAGAAAAATAAAATAAGAAATATGAAGCTTAGTGAGGAGGTAGAGGAGTCCAAAGAGAGTGTGCTTAGAACCCTAGTTCAACTAGAAGATGTGGAGGAGCCCTAGGATGAATAAATGAGAGATGAAGAAGAAGGGGTGAAAGAAACAAAAGAAACTATACATGAGTAGACCAATGCTCATGTTTTTAATTAGGTAGGAGAAGGGCCAACTCCAGACCTTGGCACTCATGTTCCTAAGGGGCCAAGGACAAAGAGAAGTGAAGAGTATGTTGCACCTAGTTTGGGCTATGTTAAGGACACAAGCAAAATCATCTCGTGCCTAGTTTCAAAGCATTATGGACCTTAAGGAATTATATGGATGGGAGCTGATGGATCTAGATATGGCCACTACGCATGCAAGGAAACAACTATCCTGGTCCATGCAGACCCATATGGATGAACCATATTTTGATGTATGCGAGGAGTCATGTGTCTCAAGAAGAGTAAAGAAGGCACCACAAAGCAGGCACATGACCATAAAGCCCACTCTTATGTCTGATGAGCAGGTCAACAATGCCTTAGTCAAGGTATCTGCTAAGGTGGCATGGAGAAATATTGATAAGGCTGCCACCATTAGAGCACTGATGGAGGATAACAAGGACAAAACTACAGAGATAGAGTAGTTAAAGGCACAGAAGGAGAAATAACGCATAAATAATGAGGCCTTTCTTGGCATGGCTAAATAAATTGGTGATTATATTATGAAGGAAAGGCCTCATCTTGAACCAAAGGTATCTAAAAATTTTCCTTCTGCTTTATGCATTATGTGTGCACTTTTGTTGATTTGGTGTTAGAAGATAGACCAATTCGAATGCCCGCACCAAAATATGTTGAACAAGAAGTAGAGAGAGAAAAGGCCTCTATGATTAGGAAAATTTCAACTTACAAGGCATTGCTCCAAAATTTAAAGGATGAGCTGAATAAAGTAGACCAAACTCTTAATTTATATGCATCACCAAAGGTAGTAATAAGGACCAAGACTGTAGTTGAAGATAATGAAGTCATGATAGTAATGAAAGATGAGACTTTAGGGTGCACAGATATAATGGCACTAGTAGAAAAAAAGTGTGAAGCCCTTGTAGTAGCCCAAGATCCACATAAGGAGAGAACAAATGAGATTAGGAAACTCATAGAAAAGAATATGGATATAATGGAAGGAATGATATCTCTTATGACCAATGTTGTTTGAGTGCTATAGAATGATAAGGAAAAGATCACTCAAGAAAAACTAGAAGCCATAGCCATAGACATTCCAAAAATAAAATGAAAATTATAGATGATGACTGGAAAACACTGGAGACAAAAATCATACTTGAATATCTAGAGCTAATCCTCCCAATTGAAGAAGAGGATCTGCAGAGTGAAGGTTCATTCTTTTGTATAGTGATTCTTTAATTCTTTCATCACTTATTCTTTATTATTTGGGAACATCAGAAAGAATTCCCATTTTTGGGATGGAAATGTACTTTAGTGTGGGGTAATGTTGAGAAGATATAATATTGTTCTAAGGAGAAGACACACAAAGAATACACATGCGGGAACAAGGTACATTTGAAGGCACAAAATGATAGGGAAGGAAATGTGCGCTAGAACAGTTTGGTTTGGACTTAGCCATTTTTATGGATACAAGATATTTTTGGAGATAATTTTTGGAGCACACATCGGGATGGAGAATTTTGTGACATGCAAAGGGTATTTTGGGAATGAGTGGCTGATAAATGCCATGCATGGTTATAGTTAATAATAGGATTACTTATTCTAGTTAACTATAGGAAATATATTATTAGCACACTTGCATGTGTGCATGTTATTGTAAAGGTGCATGACTATTAACATCATGAGACCTATTTTGAGAAGTGTGTAAGTGGTGAAGGGAAATTACCCACCTCTATAAATATGTATTAAACTGTGTAGTTTAGAGATAGACTAGTGTGTGAATTATTATAGAGTTATGTTGTTGGATTTGATATGTACATGACTTATGGATATACTTTATAATGTAAGAAGATTTTGTGTTTTACAAGGTTTAATGTAGTGGATAATATTGGTTGGATAATGGTGTTAAACATAACTAAAATGGGTTTATGTATGGCTAATCTTATTTAATACGATTTATTGTTTAATTCATGATTCTCTAAGATCTAGATATGAATTATGCAATGTGGAGTGTTATGTTTAATTATGGATCTCAATATGTCTTATCTTCATCACACTAACATATTTCTTAAGAAACTATAAAGAGGGACCTAGTACCTTTATGCACTTTTGGTGAGCGCTCTACTTAGACTGGGTGATGTGCCAAAGATGCTTGGGTTATTCATAGTAGATTCTAGGTTGTATTAGCCATTGATGCAAAATTCCACTAATGAAAAATATGGTGATGAAGAAGTTTCATTACATTCCTAGCATGATGATGGAATGGACATTAAAATTTTCATAAGTGCCTTCAAGGTGAAATATAAAATGCTTGAGTTTGATGGATTGTTTGAGTTTGTTTGATTGCTATGAAGTTAGTCGAAGTTTGTTCTATTTTATTTAAAGTATGAACTGATTACTTCATAGTATGATCATAGTTTGTGATAATGATATTTTATTATGGTCCTATTGGTCTAGTAGATGCAGATTGAGGTGGAGGAGCGTAGGTACAAAATTGAGCATTATTTGCAGGTGTTCATCTAGACCCGGTCTATATCTTGAAGGCCAAATGGTGCATGATTATGAGGTGCAGAAGAGTATGAGCTCATGGAATCATACATAAGTTTGAGATATATTTTCTCAAATGTGTTATTTCTCTTTTGAGTTCTTTGAAGAAGATCCGTGTGGTTGGTTTACTTTGTCATGGTGCAAAATAGGTCTAATCTTAGTGTTTGGAAGCATATTGGAACATGATATTCACTTGCAAGTATGTGTGAGATATGGATATCACTCATGAATGTATGTCACATCATATTCAACATGTATAATTATTTATTAAAGGTTTAATTTTTTGTTAGAGTGTTATTTCAATTGGTTTTGGTCTATTATATGTTAAACCCTAAGGCCTAGCTATGAAAAAGAGATTGGTTTTGAAGTTATACAACTATTTGTCGTAAAGTGATGATTTGAGATGTTATAAAAGGTTTTTATGTTGTGGAAAAATTTTAGGTAGCCATGATGTATATTTTTCAAGACATGAGGTTTATACAAAAACATGGTTCTCAAGAGCATGTTTTCTAGCTCGATAAAGGAAATAATTTCTTGGATGACACATGTAACCTTTGCATGGGCCCCTAATCCTTTCATGGATTATGAAACATGGAGTTAATAATATCTCAAAGTTATAATGAGGTCAAATGAGGGGCTACTCTTTATGAATGAAAGTTAAGAAGGTAATCTAACTGTTATGGCTTTAAAACCCTAGGTCAAAATCGATGGATAATAAATTCATGATAGGTGCCAAGAATTAATTGTTTATGTTAGTATGATGATTGAATGTTTTATGGTACTCCTCCATATTTCTAGAAAAGTAATTTGGATAATTTGGTGATGATTGGACCCTACTTGGAAAAGCGAGGTTTCTAAATATGTTTAGTTTGGAATGAAGTTTTCCAAAGGAGATGAAAAATAAATTTACATTGTTTTTATCATGGGAGTTGTATTTGATCTCCATAATGGTTTCAGATCATGGTTTAGCTTCTAAAGTGAAAAGTGTGCCCTATTTATGAAGACTGGTCCTAAGGCAATTTTGGGAAGTTTCAAGAGATAGACTTGGTTGGAGGCCTTACACTTGGATTTGGAAGGAAATGTAAGATGTTATAGAAATTATATTTATAAGAATTTAAAATGGTATAAGGTTTATCTCATGATGAGGATATTTTACATGTCATCCATCTCAGTTTGTGAATAAGAGGATACTCTCGTTTGAGAAAATGCTTTCTCTCACCTTTGAATGATTGAGGTAGAAGTTTCATGATATGGATTGGTTGATTCTTTCTATTAGCTAGAGAGTGAATAGGGGTGGAATTTTTCCCGTTGAAGGAATTTGGATGTCTTGTAAGTGGCGAGAAAGGGTGCAAACTAGTTGAGTTCATAAAAATACTTTCTAGGTAGTTCAATTTGGTGAAGAATAAATATGGTGTAGTCTTTACATATGGATGTTTCATGATCTCTAGTAGGAAAGGGGATTATAACGAGTTGTAACATGCCATAGTTGATGTGTTCTTGAAGTCCAAAGTTGAAGACCGGTTTAAAAACAAGCTTGTTTGGTGAAGGATATGAACCTTCTTGGTAGTGTTATGATAAATTTTATTAGTGAAAGATAATTAAAAACAATAGATGATGTTTTTAATGTCATATCTGACATGTGTGATAAATTAGGGAGCTTGATAAGTATTGTTATGAGGTTTGTGGTTTTTCTCATCTAGATGATGGGGTTTTGAGATTTTTAGTATGTTTGAGCATATAAAACCTACATGAATCTATTTTATGAATTTTTATGAGTTTATCATTACTTAGATGTTCTGGTCAAAATATTATTAAGGACTGACCTACCTTATGTTTATGAGAAGATAAGGATAGAAAGAGAATGTTTGAGTTTAAATTTGAAGTATCCAAGTGAGAAGGAAAAATTTCTACTCAATGGAGAGTGTGAAATAGGTATGAATGCATAATTTTAGAGCTGATGAAGTGAGTGAAAGGATGAATATTGCCACATATTTTGTGTGAAAGGGTTTGAGATCATATCAAGTCAAGTTTGTACAAATTTGAGTGATTTGAAGGAATGAGGGTTTGAAGTGTGTTTGAATGAGTTTGGAGTTAAATATTGTGATCACCATCAGTTGAGTTGTTGCAACATATATTCTATGATCTTATTTTTGAAATATATTTTGATGATTCATATTCATGCAAGTCTCTTGTTATGAGTAATATCAACAACTATTTTTGGGTTTGTGCTCTTTTGTGGGGTTGGTGCCTCACTAAATAAATATCTTCTGATGTGTAATATTCACTTGAGTCTTTGTTTTGAGTAATATCATAAAAAAATTCATTGGTTTTTCTTCCCCTTGAGGTTTCCCACATATATCTTGTGTTCTTGTGTCTCTTTCATGGTTATGTTGATTTGATTGAATGTTAAGCACACATTAATGAATGGTTGAATGGTTTATGGTTTAAGTAAGTAAATATGAATTGGTTAAAGTTTTGTAAGGACTGATTCACCCCCTCCTCATTTTGCTTCATTGTGCTTCCAACAATTAGAATTGAAAGGAGATCTATTGGAGCACATGTATATGTGATCGAGAATGGAGAATATTTCTTTCCATATGAAGGTCCTAAGTTCAATGGAACTAACTATGCCCTATGGAGACTTAGAATGAAGGTATATCTAAGTTCTCTTGGTTATGAAGTTTATGTAGGAGATATTTATTTTTCAGATCCAATGGAATAAATAGCCAAGGATATCATCTTTGGTTATTTAGAAGAATGTGTGAACACATGATATGGATCGTGATTCAGTTAAGTAACTATGGAACAAGTTGGAATATCTTAATAAAGATAACATTCCTTCTATTAGCATTGAACATGATGAGGTCAATAATTCAAAAGGCCTGGATCAAGAATGAAGGTAATCCTTAAGGAGCTTGAATACAAAGAGGAGTGTACTCAACTTAAAACATAGATTGGATTTCTTATTGCTAGTCTCAATACTAAAGAGGATGAGAGCATCAAGTTTGATATTTCCATGAAAAATGTGCAATGAGAGTTAAATATTACTTCAGAAAACTTAAAGTGTATCAAAAGTATCAAAAGAGTACAAGAAACTTGGATGATTTATTGAGCAACCAAACATACTCCAATGATAAATCAGGTTTGGATTCAAAGAATAATCAAAGAAGGATGAAAACCTTTTTGAATCAGGTCAAGGATCTGCCAAATCCAAGGAGAACATTAGAGGAAAGGAGGTCATGAATAATAATGTTGTTCTAAGAAATAATCCTACTATTTTAAGTGAAAATCAGATCATGAACAATATGAAGATAAATTCTATCAGGTAACCCAATGCCTCAAGGTATGAAATGTATTTTAATGGTTATTATTTCACTTGCAATGGTTTTGGGAATATGAATAAAGAGTGAAAAATTATTATCAAGGATGATAATCCATGGAGAGATAGTATGAGTGAGAAAGGAAATAATGTGACATGTTACAACTGCCATGAGAAAGGTCACATTGCAAGATATCATTTATATTAACCCTTAAATCATATTTTTAAAAACTAAGATGCTAGAGGTAAGGGTAAATTTGTATTTATTAATTTCAATGAAGATGGTCACATAAATAGGAGTTGTCTACATGGATCACCAAGGCATAGATATAATAATGAAGGGAGGAATGAGGTTGTACATTTCAAATGTATTCAAGTTGGACATATTACTAGGGTCTACAATGAGAACCCACCTAGACAAAGTTGGAGAGATGGAATTTATCAAGGTAGAAGTCATATTACTTGCTTCAAATGCAATAAGGTTGGTCATATTTCAAGATATTGTAGATGGAGGAAAGATACCTATAAGAGGAAGAAAGAATTCAATCCTAGTCTTGATGAGGATTCTAATTTTTCTAGTGGCCCAAATACTCAAAAAGGACAACTTGTTAATAAAGAATCAAAGGTTCAACAACTGAAGAAATTAATGCAAGATCTTGGTATCCTCTCCCATGAGGAATTGGGAGATTTATAGTGTTATATTCATTCAATATATTTAAATCCTCCATTAGGATTTATGGATCCATCATCCCATATGTTTGAACCATGAGAAGGTACGTTTTGTATTTCATATCGTCTAATCTTAGTTAAGTTGTTGTCTTGTTGATTACGATAATTCATTGTCTTGTGCTTGAAAAGGAGTTTTTAAGTCATGATGAAGTGTTATAGTCTATAATAAAGTATTGTTAAGGAGTCACATTCTCTATTTCAGTATGTTAAATCCAAAAGAATAATCATCTCAAGGGGAGTATGTAGCTATACTTATCATGGTTTAAGAAGTCTGTATAATTGTTAGTTAATATGAAGGTACCTTATAGTATAATATTATTTGTGTATTATTTTGTGTATAAATTAAATTTTTAAGTCCTTATTACTATGTCTTCATTAGATCCAAGTTGATAATGAGTTTGAGTATGACGTGTTGTTATCTTTTCAAAGGTACATCTTGAGTATGTGTCATGGTATAGTATCGAGGAAGTTTATCATGATTTGGAATTTGAGTTAGTAGGTATCTATTATCATCATGAGAAGTTTGTTTTAAGTTTATTAAGGGCCATGACAAGAGGTATGAACTTGTAAATATGGCTCAATTCATGAAAAATATGTGTTTTGAATTGTCTTGAGATCAAAGAAGGTTCATTTTTGATGTTAAGATACTTAGGCATCAAGGAATTTTCCATTAAGAACAAGATAAAGAATCAAGATTTAAATTATTGGAATGGTTAGTTAAGATATTAATAGCTATGCATAGTTTTGGCTTGTTTATGAGATAAGAACAAGAGTTCATTTTTTCGTTGAAGATATGAGCAAGATTGTTGGTCTCATGAAGAAGAGAAATTCATTCATCAAAACATCAAAGGAAGGGTATAGTGTTGTTTCCAAGTATGTTTGTAAGAGGAATGATTTCAGATGTTGTGTTTCTTCCCTTGAGATATGAAATGTATCAAGTAAGTTTAGGAATTATTGAGATAACATGAAGAAGTTTGAAGCGTGACAAAGACTATGAAAGCTAAGAAGGTATGTCCATGTCTTTTTATTTCATTACTAAAGTAACAAAAATATTTCAATTTTGTGAGTGTGTTATCTACGTATAAATGCATGTGTTAAAAAAAAAAACCATCCCAAAACAAGAAAAATTATAGTCCAAGTGTGGCCCAAAACCATATTAAAACCATACAAAACCGAATCAAAAAGAGTGGATATTCATGGTCACGATTTGAGAATGGCGATGTAGCTGTGAATGCATGAAGTTAAGTGATGATATTCATATGTTTGAATCTCTTCAACATATTTTAAAAGATGGCTTAGGTGTTAATAGTAAAAAGGTGGTCAAATCTATAAAATACAAGTTTTCATCCTGTAATGGCTTAATTTGCAAGGAAGATCAGTGCACTCTAGGTATATAAGTTTGATACTAAGTTATTGGTACTTAATACATACTTTGTGTTTTCTCTAAAAGTGATCATGCATCATGGTTTCTACATGAATATGGTTAAGCACAATGAACTCTGAAAATTTCAATAAATAAGGTTTTTAGTTGATGAATAAATTCATTCATGATGGCTTAATCAAGCTATCATATGCAAAGAAAGATGATGTTTCTTAGGTGATAGGGATGATGTCAAGTCTGTGCATGGTGTTTTGGAGTCTATGGTATAGTATCAAGCATGTGTAAATAATGATAAGGTGGTTTTATAGGTCTCCTTGGCCTATAATGAAGACTTAAGACTTGTTGAAAAATCTATAAGATGTCATAAGGTAGGTGTGATTTCTTGTTAGAGTACGATTAAGCATAGAGCATTGAAATGATGAGATATAATTTTGCGATGGTTTTCCAAGGTAGGGGGAGATTTTTTTATCAAGAATAAAGTGAACAAAAGTGTCAAGAACATGAGAATAGTATAATTATAGGTGCTTGAAGTTTTTAGTTAAAGGATATCTAGTAAAGTGTTCAAGAAGGTCTCATTAGCTCATAAATAAGTTTGAAAATGCTAAAAAAAAGTGCTTCAGAAAAGTGATGGAGTGGGTAATCCATTTCAAGGCATGATAACAAGGTAAGAGATTCTGGTTTTGTGTTTTCAGTAAGATGTGGGTAGTATAAACCTAGGAGGAGATATAAGGAATGGAATCATGATATACATGGGCTTGTAGAGATTATTAAAGTTGGCCTAAATTGCCTTTGGAAAATATGTTTAGGAATCTAATTCCCAAATGTTGTGTGTGACCATTGTATGTAAGAAATGAGAAAGGGGATGAGAAATATTAGTTGAGATAAGAAATAAAGAATGTAAGAAGATGTTTTAGCCTTATTTTATCATTTTTGGCATGTATGAGTTCATGTATGCTTCTTCCTAGGGGATTTCAATGGTTTCTTGCTAAGAAAAGATGTCAAAATTAGAGTTTAGTGAAGAAAAACATGTTTGTGAGATAATTTGAAGATTTTGATTAATGTTTCCAACTAAGAGGTGACTCCAAGATGTTGAGAAAGATGGATATCCATGGCTACGGTATGTTTTGTCATTAATGTAAAAAGGGGGAGAATGACTAGGTGGTTTTTCATTAATGAAAAAGGGGAGATTGTTGGCATGTTGAGTTTCTAGGTGTTGTCATTGATGTAAAATCCCATTAATGACAAAGATGATGATGGAGAAATTTCAGTAGATTCCTAGCATGATGATGGCATGGAAGTTCGAGTTTGCATAATTTATTACAAGGTGAAGTATATAATGCTTCATAGTTTGATGGATTTCTTTAGAGTTTGTTTGATTGCTTTGGATTTAGTCTAAAGTCTATTTTATTTTATTCGAGTATGAATTTATTGCTTTGGAGTATGAACTGATTGCTTCAAAGTATGATAAAAATTTCTATTAATGATATTGTATGATAATCCTATTGTTCTAGTATTTGCAAAGTGAGGTGGATGAGTGCAGGTACATGTTTGAGCATGATATACATGTGTTCATCTAGACCCAGTCTAGATGTTTGAAGGCCAAATGTTGCATGAGAATGATGTGCATAATTATATGAGCTCATGGAATCATGCAGAAGTGTGATGCATATTTTCTTAGGTGTGTTAGGTCCTTTTGGAGTTCTTGGAGATAGATTCATGTTATTGGTTTACTTTGTCATGATGCAAACTAGGTCTAATCCTAGGGTTTGAAATCCTATTAGAGCATGACAATAACTTGAAACTATGTGTTATATCTTGATATCAATCATGAATTTATGTCACATCATATTCAATATGTCTAAGTAATTATCAAAGGTTTCATGCTTATTTAGAGTGTTGGTTCAATTGGTTTTGGTCTACTACATGCAAAACCCCAAGGGCTAGTTGTGTAAATGAGATGGGTTGTGAAGTTATAGAACTATTTATGGAAAAGTGATGATTAGAGATGTTATAAAATGGTTTTTATGTTGTGGGAAGAATTTTAGGTAGCCATGATGAATATTTTGTGAGACATGAGGTTTAAACCAAAACATGGTTCTTAAGAGCATGTTTTCCATTGATAAGGAAAGAATTACTTTAATGACATATGTAACGTTTGCATGGGCCCATGATCCTTTCAAGATGATGTAACATGGAGTTAAGAATATGTTAGAGTTATAATGAATTCAAATGAGGGCTACTCTTTATAAACGAAAATTAGGAATGTAAACTACTTGTTATGGCTTTGAAAACCTAGGTCAAGAGCGATGCGAGAATAACTTCATGGTAGGTCCCAAGAATTAATTATTTATGATAGTATGATGATTTTAGGTTGTAGAGGACTCCCCATATTTCTATAAAAGTAAGGTCAATCATGTGGTGTAAGTGAACCCCACTTAGAAAGGCATGTTTCTCAAGAATCTCAATTTGGAACAACATTATCTAAAGGAGCTGAAAAATAAATTGATATTGTTTTTAGCATGGAAGTTATACTTTATTTTCATGATCGTTTCAGATCATGGCTATGCTTCTCGGTGGAAAAGTGTACCCTATTTATGAATACTTTGGGGTCTAAGGAATTTTTGGGCAGTTTTGGATAAGTTTCGAGATAGACTTGGTTAGAGGCCTTCCACATGGAGTTGGAAGGAAATTTAGTGGAAAATAAATTTATAATTATTTCCAATGGTATCAGGTTTTTCTCATGAAAAGGATATTTTATATGTCATATAGCTCAGTTTGTGAAGATGAAGGATGCTTTTGTTTCAAGACAAGATTGCTTTGGCTAAAAGATTGAGGTAGAAGTCTCATGATTTTGATTGGTTGATTATTTCGATTAGTTAGAGAATGAAGAGGGATGAAATATTTTCATGTTGAAGGAATTTAGAGGTATTTTAAGTGGCAGAAAGGGTACAAACTAGTTGAATTTGGAAAACTAATTTCTGGGTAGTTCAATTTGGTGAAGAGGAAATTTGATGTAGTTTTTACATATTATGTTCCATGAAATCTAGTAGTCATGGATGTTATATATATATCAATGGGATTACAATGAGTTTTTACATGCCATAGTATTTTTGTTCTAGTGTGTTCTTGAAGTCCAAATGTGGAGACTAGTTCCTGGAAACAATTGTTTGGTGAAGGATATGAGCCTTATTAGCAGTGTTATGATAAATTTTATTGGTGAAATATAATTAAAAACCATGGATGATGTTTTTATGTCATATTTGAAATGTGTGAGAAATTAGGGATCTTTACTAATCATGGTTATGATGTTTTTGGTTTTTCTCATCCATGTGATGGGGTTTTGAGCTTGTTTGGTATGTTTGAGCATGGACAACCTACATGGGTCTATTTTATGAATGTGCATGAGTTTATTGTTATGTTTTTGAGTTTTGTTGGTTTAAATAATGATTAAGGACCAACCTCCCTTATGTTTATGAGAAGAGAAGGATATAAAGTGAATGTTTGAGTTCAAATTTGAACTAGCTGAGTGAGAAGGAAAAGTGCAACCCAAGGGAGAGTGTGAAACATGTATGAAGGAATAATTTCAGATCCAAGGAATTGTTTGAAAGGTTGAGTAATGTTAGAGAGATTATATGTAAGGGTTTGAGATTATATCAAGTCAATTTTGTCCAATCTTGAGTGAGGTGAATGAATGACGGTTTGAAGTGTGTTTGAAGGAGTTTGGAGCTTAATCTTTTCATCACCATCAACTAAGTTGTTTCATCATATATTTTGTGATATTATTATTAAAATATTTTGTGATGAGTAATCTTCATGAAAGTCTATTGTTTTGAGTAATATCAACAAGGGTTTAGGGGTTGGTGATCCTTGTGGATTTGGTGACTCACTAAAGAAATTTCTTGTGATGTGTAATATTCACTTGAGTTTTTATTATCGATAATATCAGCAAATATTTCAGGTGTGTTTTCTTCCCCATGAGGTTTTCTCACATATATTTTGTCTTCTTGTGTCTCTTTCATGGTTATTTTGATTTTATTTAATGTTAAGCACACATTAATGATTAGTTTATGGTTTAAATAAGCAAATCTGAATTGCTTAAAGTTTTATGCGGGCTTATTCACCCCCTTTTGTCCATTGTGAATCTAACATAAAATTTTCTGATATAATGAAAAGTGCATCCTTGTGTCTAATTTTTTCCCCCTTATCATATATTTTAAAGGGTACAAATCCACTTCAACCCCATATGACCATGATTGAGATCAAATAGGTTAAACAAGAGTTAAGGTGTGCAAATGAGATGGAAAGGCTTCATTTCCAAACACTTAATAATTTTTTTGATTGGAAATGCATTTTCCCCTCCCATGTTGATATGCTTCTAGAATGTTCCTAAAATATCACATGAAATTTTTCTTTTACACATATCTCACGATCACGTGGACCAAATAAATTCAAATAGTAACCATCATATCCCCTTGAAAATACATTCATAATGATCTATGATTCATGGTATGAGATTCCACCATTCAAATGTAATTAATGACTTATTCTTCCTACCATGAACTCCATGTTTTCTAGAGCGATTGAAAATTTATTTGCATTTTCTGACAACTCGACAAGGCAAATTGTCTTAAATTTTGAGTAGATGATCCTCATTAAGTTATATTTCATTTGATTCATTTATCACATGATGAAGTGGAGTATTTTTATGGATATTGAGGACTGATTTAACACCCACTAAATTATAAAGTGCCAAAATTGTGGGGGTCTTCTTTGCATTTCTTGGTTCTCTTGCATTTTTAGTGATTTTGAGAATGACATCTTTTATACTTTTGTATTAGATAATTTTGACCCATTAACAACACATAATTACCACATAAGGAAACCAAGAATGGAAATAATAAGTAAACGACAAGGATTATGGGATTTAACTTCTTTAGAACAACCAATGTTCACTAGAGAATATGAGAAATTTAAGTACTAGTGCAAATTCAATGAGTGTATGGGTTTGATAGGAACTTATGTAAGTGATAGTATTTTGTTTAATTTGGAAAAATGTGACTCTCCTTTCAAAATATGGCATAAATATGAGGGTTTTGGATCACATGAGAGACATATAACTTGAAATTGAGATCACCTCTCTTAATATAGAAGATTTTCCTTTAATTATAGACTATATTACCAAATTCAAGATTTTTTTGACACAATTGAAGGGGAGTGGAAGAGATAAAAAGATGAAGAGTGTGTTTAATTAATTTTATTCGAGTTAAGAGGAAAATTACAAATATTTTATTCTACCTTTTTCTCTAGCATGGATGGATTAGGTGACACCTTGAAAATTCTTGACTTAGAAACATTTTGTGAAAGACTTACCAAGGAATAATCCAAATTGTCTAACCTTGAGTCTTCCACCTCTCAAAAGGAATTAGTTGAATCTAATCCTAAGGGTAAGGGAAAATCAAAAGTAAAACCAAATCCACCCCTTCTCCATTGTAAAGTGCTCTTAAACCCAAAGAAAACAACTCTAAATGCAAGGAGTCTTCTAAATCCAAGAATAAGTCTAGCCTTTCATGATATTTTTATGGGGGTATTGGTTATGAAGAACATAGGTGTCATAAGTGAATGCAAGCCTTATAGGATGCAATCAAGAAACACAAATTTTATATCTCCACTCCACCTCCTTCTAATCAACATGGAAAAACACTTGATGTTATTGGGAGATCTCAGTCACCACTTGCAAATAGTAGGGTTATAGATTTTTGTGCTTCTCATCAAATAGTCACTTTTACACCACATGGGGTAGAAGTACAAACTTTTTTGGAGTCTTATTCACTTGTTGCTCAAGGTATTATTGATCATAGATCTAGACTATATCACTTTGAGGATTTTGATGAAAATTTCTCTATAGGGAAAGTATTGGTTTCTCATGCATATTCAGAGAGTAAGCTTTGGAATGAGAGATTTGGACATCTCAATTACAGATATTTAGAGTTGAGCACTCATGGTATGGTTTATGGTCTTCCTAGAGTTTCTTGTCTTGAGGGATTTTGTCATTGCTATGCATTATGGAAACAACACCAAGATCCATTTCCTAATAATTTTTCCAAGAGATCTTCTTCACCACTTGAGCTTATGCATAGTGACTTGATGGTTTTTCCTACCCCTCTTTCAATGGAGCTAAGTATGAACTTAAATTTATTAAAAATTTCTCAAGGTGTACTTGGGTTTATTTTCTCAAGTAAAAAAGTGATGTTTTTTCACACTTCAAAGTCTTCGAGGCTTTAGTCAAGAAATAATATTCTAGTTGTATAAAGAACCTTAACACTGATAATGGCAGGGATTACTTGATCTGAGTTTTTGAGTTTTTATAACTCGTGACATTATTCACCAACATTTTGTTCCTCATACTCCACAAAAGAATGGCTTATCATAATGGAATAATCAAACTTTGAAGGAAATGGCTAACTGCATGATGCATTCTTGATATTTACCTCCTATGTACTTGGCAGAAGCAGTAAATTGTGTTAACTACATTCGAATCACACACCACACAAAGCACTTGAGCATTTTAATCCAAAGGAAGCTTGGTCCAACACTAAGCCAAATGTATCATTTTTTTGAGTCTTATGGAGTCATGTTTGGGAATTTTTTCCTTGAAGAAAAGGAAATCCTGGATAAGAAGAGAAAACCCTTGATATTTATAGGCTATTGTGAGGACATGATAGCTTATTGAATTTTAGATCCTGATACTTTGGAGTTTCTTTTTTGAACACATGTTCAATTTCATGAGCACTTCACACCTCATGATTCTTTATATTCTTCCATGCCTACTTCTTTATCTCATCTTCAAGATCCTTTCTTTGAGGAGTTTGAGGAGGAGGTTATAGATGCCAATGAGGATCATATTCCCACTGATGTTTTCACTATGCCTTAGAGGGATCATAATACATTTTTTGAGGTAGAACCTTTCATACAAGATCTTCCACCCACTAGGCATCATCATGAAAATTATATATGTTCTAGACTTTTGTGTCAGGTAGTTTCTAAGGATCCACAATTTTTTCACAAGCTCATGGGATACAAGATTGGGATGATGTGATGATAGTTAAGTATTCTTATTTGATGAAAAATCATACTTGGGATTTGGTATCTCATCCTAAAGGAAGAAATATGGCTGGGTCTAAGTGGGTATAACGAACCAAATACGTAGTTGATGGGTCCATTGACAAGTATAAGACTCATCTTGTTGTAAAGGGTTTTTCACAAGTTGAAGGTATTGATTACTCTGAGACTTTTGCACCCATTGCCAAGATGGATTATGTACACCTTGTACTTGTTATTGCTACATCATAGGGGTGGCCCATATACCAGATGGACGTGAAGAGTTCCTTCTTACATGGATATTTACAAGAGGAAATATACATAGAGCAACATGCTGGATTTGTTTCAGATTATTCTCTTGTTTGTAGACTCTGAAGGTCTCTCTATGGTCTTAAACAAGCCCCTCAGGATTTGTATGAGAAAATGGATTCATTTTTTATATCTAAAGGTTTTTTCATTACCACTCGATCATATAGTATATCTCCAAAGCATGTTGGCGAGGATATTTTGATACTATTCTTGTATGTTAATGATTTTTACTTACTAGAAGCTCTTCTTCCCACATTCGAGTATTCAGAGGGCTCTTTCTATGTAGTTTGATAGGAAAAATCTTGGGTTATTAAATTATTTCCTTAGATTGCATATTTCTTATACAAATTCAAGGATTCATTTGATTCAAAAAAATTACACACATGATCTTCTTCAGGCTTTGATATGGTTTATTGTAAGCCAATTCCATCTCCTTTTTAGTCTAGGGTTACTCTTACTTCCACATGTACCACTCCACTTTATGATCCTACATTGTATAGGCGGTTAATTGGAAGTCTCATGTAGTTGATCCATACTTGCCCTAATATTTCATTTCCATTATGGCTTGTATCTCATTTTGCACATTATCCTCATAGTAGTCACCGACAGTTGATAAAAGGATTTTGTGTTATTTTTAGGTCACTTCCCACTTTGTACTACACTACACTAAGGGTTCTACTCATTTGGTTTAAAATAAAGATATAGATTGGGAAGGTTTTATTGATGAGAAGAGTTCTAATTATGTCTATCTTTTGGTTTTGGTTCTTCTCCAATTCTTTGGGTGTGTAAAAAGACACGGGGTATTTTACTTTCATCGTCAAAGGAAGATTACATGGCAATAGTTACAGTGAGTCAACAAATTCTTTATCTTCGACAATTATTAACAGAGTATGGATTCCCATAGGATTCACCAAATTTACTTTGGTGTGACAACCAAAGTGTAATTCACATTTCTTGCAACCCTATTGAGCACCAAATGAAACAAGCATCTTGAGATACACATACACTTCATTCATTAGTACATTTAAAATTTGAGTTCTTTACTTAGAGTACATTTCGAATCAATAGTAAGTTCTAGACATCTTTACGAAGCCTTTTACATCATCTCGTTACCTTGAGTTGGGTGGGATGCTTGGGGTGTCATAAGTTGTTCTTAGGGGGTGTTCGTGAGAACATCTTCCTTCTTATTATTATTTCTCTTTCCTTCATTCGGGATACTTTCCTACTTTTGGTTTGATATTTCTTCATGGATATATTGTACATGAGTACCTCATCAGGCCCAGTTGTCAGGACTCATACTGTGGATATGCCACTTTTATTTTGGGCCCCTAGCTTCACTTGGGGGTGTTAGAGTAGGTATTTACCTTAGCTCATTCTCACCTAGGTAATTTATTTACCTTTATTATATTTATCCTCACCCACTTATGTGTGTGGATATATCTTTTATTTGATTTAGATAATAGGGATATATTATCTAGTTGTTAGGTATAGTTATTTCCTTGATCTATGGTATTGACTAGATATTTGGTGACTAGTTCTTTCATAAATCTATGGTATTCACAAGTTATTTGATGACTAGTTATTTCTTTGATTTATGGATTGATCTACGACCTTGAATGATTCCTAGATTTATATTCCTTTCCTATATAAGCAAGGCCCATTATCATTTTATTTTATTAAGTTCCATAATAATATATGATATTACTGCTCATTTGTTTGTAAAGGTTTATGTAAAGTTATTCTAGTGAATTACTTTCATCTTATTGAGTGTGGTGTTCAATCAACATCCAAGTTCTTTGTGGCTTGGTACGATCTATTTATCGTTCCTTTTAATTTTTCCCTCTTGATGAAGTTATCACTTTCCCATTAATCTAGAGAGAGAATCATATAAAATTCAAAGTAGAGTATCCTTATAAATTGATGAAACTTTTGAGACTACTCTCATCTCATTCCAAAACCTGAAAGACCCACTAAAAATATTATTAATTCTTACCAAGCCTTGCATTCTATAAATAGTAAGTGTTACAATAGTTCATTGTTTTAGTTTCCATTACTCCTTGCATATCAAGAACACTCAAAAGTGTTAAATTGAGACACTTACTAAAAATAGACATCCTGGAATTGGACTTACTAAAAATAGAAGGTGTTGATATTATTTTGAAACTTTATACATTTAGTCATCTACCATTCATCTCACTTACCTTTGTCACCATGGAGCTCAAACACTCAAGTTTATTTCCAATTTCAACTTCAAACATTGAGTATCCTAATAAGAGTGAGAGTGATGTCATAAGTATGAAGATGAAAGACTTGAAAATGATGATGTTCATTAAATAATGAGAAGATGCATAGGGGAAGACATTCTCAGTGGTTTATTTTTATTTTTAAGTTTCACTTTTACAAGACATTGGAAGGTTCAACCCATCCTAGTAGTCATATAAAAGGGTCGTCATGTTTAAGTGATTTGAGAAGTCATCTCAGGTCTACACAATGTAAGTATTGTAATAGTGTATTTAAATAATTATGTGATGCTTTAGAGTGTGTCCACATCTCATAGAAGGAGAAGGTTTCAATAATGAGTCTTTCATTTTAACAAGAGATCAAAGGAAAATAATATCATTCTAAGACAATTCTCTCAAAATCCATCACAAGAAGGACCTTCATAAACGGAAGCTTCCTTGTCTCTAGATCATCACTCATCTCTCTTATTATCTCCCCCTCTCTCTATAACATTGTATTCCTTCATTGGGAATGTAAATTTTCACTTTATAAATTCCTTTTCAAAAATAAGAAAAGGACTTGATTTCATTCCTAGTGAATGTGAAAGGTCATAGGTGGTGGTAACGTGAAAATTCACATAGGGAGATGAATAAAATTTTATAAGCTATATATTTGGATTGCCTCTCCATTCTAATGGGTTAACAATTGTTGGTTATTGTTAGATGTTTTCCTTTGAATCACTACTACAAGAAATAGACTACATTCTCTATCTCATTTCTTATGTTCCTATACTCTCTTTACTTTCTAACTTTGCAAGCATTGTGATATTGTATAACCAAGAAGAAACTTTTTTTCTTTAATTAATGAATTCAAAGAACTTTATGTCTCTAATTTACTAGTATTATTATTGCCTACAAGGTTGATTTCTTCCTATTGAATGTGAACCTACTCTTGTTAATATTGGTGACAATCTACAAGTTCCTACTCATAATATTAACCCCCTCTCTCTTTTTCATACTTCCCTTTACTGTTTCCAAGAAAACTCCTCCCATTTACACTAAACAAGAAGTTTTCCATAGGTTTAGTGAATCATTCATGTGTTACCCCACCTAACATCCACCCACGCTTTTATTTAGTCCTTGCATTCAATAAATAAATGGGAACATCCCAGTACCCAAGAAGTATGGGACCTAGCCACATGATCATTGGTGTTAACCACTAAAAAATTATTTCACCAAAAAAAATTGTAACTCTCTACTAGGAATATTTTTCCATTGTGCACCATATAACGATCTCTAAAAATCCAAAAAAACATATATATAGAAAAACTATAAAAATAAAAATAAAATAGAAAATACCAATAATATTATCTCGAATGTTTAAGAGCCTTGTTATAATCCCATTAGAAAATACTCCCTTTTCATGGTTTCATTCCTATCTAACATTATGAGAAAAACTAGAATAAATAAGGTATACTTGAGATGATCATGTAAATGTAACGGTGTTGATACTATATTCAAAGAGAAAAACAAGATGATTTCATACTCCCTATTTTTTAGGTAACAAGACAGGTTAGGAAAGATTTCTTCCTAAAATTTATTGTAAATTTCCTCTTGAAGATCCTTATGAAGAACTAGTTACACAAACATTGGAGATCATTCCTCTAGAATAAGAAGAATAAATGGCTGCACTTGAACCTTGGGGAAAAAATACCACTCTGTTAGTGTTGGTTCCTCCACTTCATGAATTACTAAAAGGGTCAAGAAATAAATTTCCTAAATTTTATAGAGATGGAAAGAAATATCTATATGATCATACTACAACTTTTATCATAGCATGTGACGTTATTGGATTAGGACATGAAGATGTTGTCATTTGACTATTTGTGGAGTCATTACAAGATTATGGTTTTACTACTTGCCACCTCACTCCATTGCTGACTTAGAAGACATGAAAACTAGGTTTGAAGAAATATTTAAGATCTGGGAAGATTCACATGCCCTCCTTACTCAATTATCCTAGATAAATAAATAACTGTAAGATCCCATGAGATAATTTGTGGAACTTTTTAACAAGTTGATTAACAAAATTTCAATTGGTGTTCATCCTCCTATAGATAATCAAAATAGGTTCCTCATAAATTCTTAGATACCTGAATTTGGGTTCATGATACGAATATATCAACCAAATACCCTAAAAATTTCTCAAGAACTTTCCATTGAAGTGGAAGGTGAGCTTATCATGATAGGGAAGTTCAGAAACTACTCAATAAAGAGTAAAATACATAGCTCTAAATATGAAGGTGTTAATCATTCTGCAAAAAATTAGTCAATGACCTGACTTCATTGAAGAATCAAATTTCTCAACATGCCTCATATCAAAATCAAAATAGGAATCAAAATTTTGGGGCACCCCAAAGGCTAACCTTGTAAGATCTATCGGTTAATTTAATATATGGAACTTGTGAAGAGTAAGGAGATGAGTTTGTTGAATCAAAAATTGAAAGAGAAGAAGAAGATGGATATGTAAACATTGGGTACTTTTAATACTCACTTGATGAATATCCTAAAGAATCCATGGATGATATGAATAGTTACTCTTTTGCAATGTTCACCCATTCACAAATAGAGAAAAAGGAATTTTCCCCTACCTAAGAAAATCACTTGAATCCTCAAATGATGACACAACCAAAACAAAAATCAAAGAAAGGATCATCAAAAATCACTCCCATGGAGTTAAATAAGAAGATAATTGAAATTTCCTCACCCAAGTCTCCATCTTCCTCTTGAAGTAAGTTTCTTTCATCTCCTTTTTCCAAATCAGTTTCTACTTCTATTGATCTTAAGAATTAAAATCCTACACCTTTCGAGGTTTTAATTATTCCTTATGTTCCCAAAACTTCTTCACCCTTTGACATCATTTATCATGTTAATAAATCAAAAATCTAAATGTCTAAATTGGAATACCTAAGAACACATTCTAGTAAATATGATAAACTTGTCTATTTTATCAAAGGAAGTAGTTCAAATTCATGTTCCAAAAATGCCATTACCAAAGAACCACTTCCTACTCTCAGTACCACTCCTTCTCAGAACCTTATTTCCTCAACATCCTCCACTTCTAGGAAAGTAGATTATTTTGATCTTTCCTTGCTAATCAACAGTATAAATTGAATAACTACGTTATTGACTCCACTAGCTTTGACAATGTCATGCCCACAAAAATTTCCAAGGCTCTTGGTCTCACTCTCATCATTGATATTGGCCATTATTACTTCATGGAAAGTAAAGAAGTACCTCTCATTTTCAAGTTCAAAGGTGCTTAGGTAGAATTGGTGGACTTTACGAAAAATAAAATTAGGATGAAAATAATTTTTGAATACGTGTTAGCTTCATATGGTATGTTGTTGAGAAGAATCTTCTATCAAGATGTTGGCTGAGATATATAGATAAATTATTCGGATGTAAACATTCCATCCAATTGAAAAATGAAGAAGATCCTTACGATAAGTAAAATGAATTATATAGTCTAGAAACCAAATGACCCAAGGAAAGACATTTTATATAAATATTCAAGGTATGGAAAAATTTCATAACTTTATGGAAAAATTCCAAGCTACCTATATTGATGCAAGAGTATCTAGGTCTAATTGAGAAATTGCAATCATTATGATGATTTTATGGAGCCAAAATTTGATAGTGTGTACTTCCCATTAGATATGGATATGGGTAATCTACTTAGTGATCGGGAAGGTCATCAAAATATTGATTTATAGAAAGGAAATCCTGAGGTAATGATTAATATAGATAATAATGAAGAATTTACATCAAATGTATTCTTATCGCTTAAATCCCAAATTTCTAATCATCTTCCTGAGGTCTAACATGAAGACTTGTTTGGTGAGTATGAAAATGATTGTGAATTTAAAACCTTATTTTTTCCATTAGGATACGTTGAATACCTTCTCAATGAAGAAAATATAGAATAGGATCTACCAAGCATAGGTTTTTATTCTACCAAGCATAATTCCATTCAAGAATAGGATCTCTCTATTATGAATATTATTTTGAAGCTCAATATGGACATGGGAAGGAAAGTGATAATGTCCTCATTTCATGCCCCACCTTGTGCTCTTTTTTTCTTTCAAGAGGATGAGGTACTTGTGAAAATCAAAACATTGTGATAAAAAAGTTAGCAATGAGTTTGTATGTGTGAAGGACCATTTAGAGTATCGAAAAACATTTAATATATAAAAACTAGCGATAGTGTTAAAAATCCCAAGATAACAGGAACCAAGTCATGTTAAACATGGTCATTGGTGGCGTAAATCAACTTGCAGTAATTAGTATGTTATACATTAAGCTACATTCATTTAATCATTAGGCCGGGGACGTAAACTTGAAATATTTTCATTGTTGTATGCACACTTACAGTAGCTCTAGGAGGCTAGAAATAAATAATTATTACAACATTGCTGAAAGTAAACAAAAATTGTAACTAAAAATGAATGGTTCTTAAATTTAATCACTAAAACAAATATGTAGATTCAAAATGTAGATACGAGAAAGTAAATTGTTCTTAGGTAAACATACATGTAATAAAACAAGACAATAAAAGAATGGATGGCTTTAATATACCACAAGTGGGCCTGAATTAGGTGTTAATCCCTCCTAAATTTTGAAACTAAGGACTAATCAATAGAACTTGGATCTTTATTGACTTTGCATGAAAATTACATCAAGGAAAAAAACATCTCTATGAATTTCTTTGAAATCTATTACTAAAGACTTGACCCTTTCTTTTTACTTCTCATTTACAGTAAGACATGAGAAGAAGAAGAGTACAATAGGAAATTTTCAACGAACTAAGTGAAAAATATTTTAAAAAATAGTTAGATATTCAACACATGATACAAAACTCAACGGTGTTCACTAATAAAAAAATAATGAATTTTTAATTAATCAACTAGTTCCTTCAATCATGTGCCAATTCAATCAATTATTTCTTCACTCGTTTTAGCAATGAATGACCCGATCAAACGTTGAGTTGTTTCCCGAGTTCTACATGTTCTAGTTGTAACTTATTCTTGAATGAAACATACGAGACTTGAGTATTATTCTTCATTCCTTCTAAAAGATCTTCATAATGCAGGATCTTTGCTATAGATGATTCCCTTTTTTGTTGTGGACAAGTTCTTTGGCTATGGACAAGTTTCTACGAGATATTACCTTCATTGCATACAAGTTGTTCCATATATAAATTTGATTACAACCGAGAGTGGCATTACACATATCATCATTCAAACAACTTATTGGTATAATAAGAATAGATGCACACAAAATAACACAAAATAAATATAACTAGATATACTATATTAATTAGTAATTATGTCACGAGTTCAAGTTTGTAATGGTAATGTTCAACACTAAAATTATAAAATACATGGACATAACTATAATGGCTTGATCAAAATACGAAGATGGGTTGTTTATAAATGAAATTAACACAAATCATCATAGCCTTAGGTTTAATATCTTGAATGTATTCATTCGGGGCTTCATATATACGTTGTTGAAAACTACATTTGCACCTGAAATCAATTGGGGTATCTGTTCCTTCTTATTATGACTAAAAATAGCCACCATTCCTTGTGAATCCACTCCAAACTCTTTCATGTATCCTCTTCTTGAGTAATAAGTCACCTATCCACAGTAGTATTGGAAAATGGAAAATTAGTGGATGATAGCCTATAGGAAACTAGTTGTCTTCACATTCCTTAGCTATCTCAATGTATGTGTTCACTCTTTTCAAAGTTGGCATTATGTTGGGATAGGAGTGCACTCTTTCCTTTGTATTTTAGGAGATATCTCATTCAAGCATGCTTGTATGACCTGATTACCATGTTCCCTGATCATTTCTCTAACTTCTGCATGGGCTATTGTTCTCATTTGTAAATATATTTTTATCACCTTATTCTTTATATATTTTTCATATTACTCTATAATTTCTTTAGATTTTATGGATTTATCCCTCACAAAAAAATGGTTGGACCTTATCAAATATCTATACTCTTCCATCTGCCTAGATCTATCCAACTCATTTGAAAAATAAGAACATAGGGCCTTAACTTGGACATCTTCAATATACAGAATTGGAATCCAATCTTTGTCATATTGAAGGGAATAATTGTGTAAATAAATCTCACATAAAAATTTCTAGAGTTCATGTGTATTTTTCTGATATAAACTAAAGAATCTCCTAGCTAAGATGATGTCATATAACATGTTAGAATTAATGCAGGTAATTGTATGTTGAAACATCTTTTGTTTCAAGTAGATAGCATAACTACTTGATGGGGGCATGTATTTCAATATTTCATGTGCTACCTGGACTATTTATTCATGTTTATACTTCAACCTCTTAATATCTTTATCCTTTTCCTCCAGTTCTTCCTTATGCTAAAAAATGAGGGCTTCTTTCTTCCTTTCCAATTTTTTTTGAGTTTATTAATGTACGTTTCCAATTGCAGCATCAAATTTCAACATCGGTATAATAATCTATGTTGCCATATCACTGCAAGATGGTTTTGTAGGTTCCCTGATAATTTCATGAATAACAATTTGGGGCTGCAATGGTGTTACATTTCCTTCTTGCACACTATCATGTTGTGTTTTATCAACAACTTTCTCATTACTTAGTCAAGAGCTATAGGAATTTTTTTCTTGTTAGTGTTCTTGTTGCTCAATGACTTGTTCAACAATTATAGGAATTTTTACTTGTTCAATTTCTCCTCCAACTTCCTCTTCTTCCTATATCTCTTCATGAATCCGACTCCTCATTTTGAATTGGATATTCTTACTCCTCCATGGATTGTTGATGGAATTCCTAATCATGACCTATGGCATTAGTATCTCCCTAGTCTATCTCCAATTATTGAGGCTCTGTAGTGCCCACATTTTGCACACCCAAATACAACAACAGTAAAATACCAGGATAATTTTTTTGACTTACATTGCTCACTACACACAACACAGTAAGGGCTCCAAGTAGGAAACTCAACAACATATACGACACTTACAAAAGTCATCAAACCACATAGACACATGATAACACCAAATACATGCTGACGCTACACTTTTCCCAATGGAAGGTTGCTAGTAGAGACCCAACCACAAGAACCTGACTTCAAGAATGGCGAACCCACAACACATCACTACTTCAAAGGTATTTTAGTTACGATTAGCATCCCAAGAACATGGTTATGTAAGCATAATTTTCTCTCTTTTTCCATCTACAAAATCTTAAGTTCATTCCATTTAATTTTCTCTTTACCCTTATGAAAAATCTTCATAACTTACATAAGTATTTTTCCATATTTCAAAATGCCTACCAGATTTTAAATCTCCCATTCTTATGTTAAGATTTTGCTTCTCAAATGTTTATTTAATGTATAAAACTTACTCTTGCTACACAAGAAAATCTAACGTGATGTCAAGATGAAATCTTGGGATTAAGGAAGACATAGATTCGAGATAGCCTTTTTCCAAGAACATCCTTCGATCACGGAATAGTTATTTCCCTATCATTATTATTATAGTACAATAACTTGCTGAATTCCAAATTTGATTTATATATATATATATATATATATATATATATATATATATACATCCTTTGTTTTCTCGAAGTTTGATCACACCATTTGACAATTCATATTCTTTGTATCACATGAAGTTGCTTAAATTAAGTCACAAGGACTCCCAGTGACATTATTCCCAACCTCAAATTTTGGTTTTACTCTCATATGATTTACTTTCGCGTCGCACTAGGATCTCATTATTACTATCATTTTAAACACAAGAGTTACCAAAGTACTTATCTGACATATTAACGAAGCACATGGTTAAGCTTACTTCCAGTTTCACCCAGGGCTTCAATCTCTATTATAGGTGTGATTAAGGTTAAAATGTATTTACCCTATATTCCTTTCGTGAAAGATCAAGGCACTAAATTTTCACAAGCCCAAGACAAGACATTTATCTACGAGGGACAAAAGGGTTCACTAACGAGAATGCAAGACATAGAACAACTATATCACAATCTTCATTTAGGTCGTTTGGGTCTAACATGGATTTCGTTCACTCGAAAGTTAATTTATAGATCTAATTTCGTAAGGTCCTGGAAATCCAATAAGATACAAGGAGTAATATATCTACCTACTCCACGAGATGGGAAGGTTACACCACTTAGTCATTCCTTCTAACAAGGACTCATAAGGTGACTTCCAAGGCGGTCTTCACCACTCAGCCCCGTGTCAGACCTAAAGAAGGGACATTCTTCTCGCGATTACCAAAACTAGATGGAAACCGCATACTCTGGATAAAGTCGGACCATGTCATTCCTAAAATATGGGTTCACGACCATGTCGCTAGACATAATGACTATGATGGTAAGACTCCTTCTAGGGGTTTTATTTACCTAACCTAGGGATCTCATCGAGTGCAAAGCTTAAGTTCGTTCTACGGTCTTAAATTTCTTATATGGTAAAAAGGATCACACATGCAGGCAAGTTATGCACGAATATTTTATTAAAGTTGAGTGTTCCCATTAAAACTCTTTATTATGTTTGCAAGGTAAGAAGATAACCCAGAAATTAATTTAATCATTTATTGAATACTGAGAAGGTACTACAAGATATTAACTTCATTTTCAATTTACTATGTATAAATCAAACCCTTTTTCCATACACAACTAAGAAACAAATTGAACCGGTGAATTAGATGCACGTTTCCTAAGATATCCCTAAAACTAGCATCTCATACATATTAACAAACTTCAAATATAAATTTTCAGTACAAGAGACTACCTTATATAGTTTTTCATTTTACAATGACCTATAAAAATTACAATAATAATAATTAAATTACACATCGCCTTTTTTGTCGTCATTCTTCCATCCTGCAAAACCCACGTGAGCATGATATCAGCGATAAATCGCTGGCATGGCATCCACCCTAAGCAATCATAAGTATCATATTTCAAATTCCCATTTACATCTAACAATAATTACAATTTGCAATCGAAATAAAAAGGTCTAGGAACATGTATCCATTGCATTTCATTTTTCTTCATTTTGTAACCCAGGAGAGAGAAAGAGAAGGGAAGAGAGAGAAAACATCATTTTTCCAAAAGTTCTAATACACACAAAAAGTTTCATTATAGTGTTTTAAATAGTTATTTAAGTGTGTTTAAATGTTTTCAGGGTGATTTGGCAACCTTACGAGGTCCCACAGCTTACTATTCTTACATTTTCTCACTAGCTACAAAACATTCAAAAAGGGCTTGAAGGCTAAGAAACTACTTCCAAAGGTTATCTTCCGATGAGCACACACTCCATGATTAACTTTCTACGTGTCCCCAGATATACCAAGAATTCATAAAACTGACGGAATTTAAGAAGAGCAAACGGTTTGCGTTTGGCGGTTAGTTCTTCGGGGCCACTTGTCATAGTTCACCCAGTTGTAAAATGTCAAAAGTTAACTCGAGGGCCCAGAAAAGTGCGTCCATAACTGACGTTTGATGGAGAAGCATGAAACAAGACATCTCCTACTAGTTCCCCTATATAAGGAGAGTTTATCAGAGTCGACGGGACGGAGAACTAGTAAACTATTTTCAAATGACAATAAGTTTTACTGAGCAACAAGACGAAATTGGACCAGTTTGACCTCGTCAAACTGCGACCGAAGGCCTATAAAATGGCTTTGCCAAACTATCCCAAAAATTTCTCTTTCCTATATTGAATGTTCCATGCATTTTTCTAGTATGAATGCTAGAGGTTTGTGAAGACGGAACGTGATTTCTCTTTCCGGGTTTCAAATGGTGATCCAAAACGAAAGCCAAATTTCTAGTTTTAACAACTTTCTACTGTTGTAAATCAGTGTAACGAGGCTCCTACAAGAGCGTCAAAAGGATGTCATATGATCATTTCGGGTCAAACCAAAAATCCAGATGACTCCTTGTATACCAAGGTATGTGAATGAAACTTCACATCTCATTTCGAGAGTTGTGAAGGGTACTTAGTGAGTCTCCGAAAAATGTAAAATTTAACTATTTTCAGCAGGAAGGAGATCAACTTAATCAATGGAGATTCAAATTTGTCTAGTCATTAAAACGATATTGAAGCGATCAAAAGGGTAAGAGTTTTCTAGATCATCTCGAAGTGAGGGTGATAGTTCATGTTTTAAAGTAGGTGAGTTATAATGGCTTCAAGAGTTGTGACACGACACTTTATTTTTTTGCAATGATTTGAAGAGACATTTAGTTGTATTAAAAAATCTAATAACTTAAAATTCTATTTAGTTGCAAAAGAGAACTAAAACATGAGAATTATGAGAGGTAAGGGAAGAAGAACCATGCCTGGTGGGGCGAAGCCGATCAAACCCACAGAGTGAGAGCTAATCCAAGCAATTTCACTCGGACTCCAAAAGATTCATCCATCTATTAGGCATTCTATCAAATGGTTTGTGTGCAACACGTCATCAAGCTTATCTTTTCCTGAAAGAGCCTCATCCATAACTGGTAATGAAACAAACAAATTGGTTGAAATATTTCTGAGGATTGTTGCAAAAGGAGTGCCTATTCCACTGCTCCGACCAGCACACCAGTCATTCCAACTTCCCATCACCGTTGATGACCATATCCTTGGCAGCTCTTAGAGCAACATGGAGCATAACAAGGTTCTTTGTACTGATTAAATGCTCTCTCTTGTACATTTTGTAAATCATGGCACTCCAAGAGACCGCATTTCTTTGAGGCATTCAATCAAATAGTTCACATGCCTTGAATACACTTCCACATTTTCACGCATATCCACTATCATTTGCAAGAACAAAATCCTACAAATGAAAACCAAATTCTATTGCTCATACCTTGCTCCCAAGCTTCCATCTTGGCACACGCTGGAAGCATGCTGGCATATGCAACTGATTTGGTTGGTGCCCTGCTGCAATTGAAGAAACAATGTGACTGCCTCACGAGGAGGTCCATGTCTTCTGTACGCTGCAATAATACTATTCCATTAGAAGTTGTCTCATTCTTTCATTGGACAAATACAAAAACCAGCGCCCAAGGCACATTGAAACTACCACATCTGACAAAAAAATTTCTCTCTTTTCTGCTTGATGGAAGTCCATGCATTGTTCTAAAGCTCCCATTTTGACACAGGCTAGGAAGATATCAGTAGAGGTTGTGGGGTGTGGCTTCAAACCTGCCAACTATTTTTTTGCTTGGAAAGGTTCCAATGTAGTTTCAACAAAACCATTTTGTGCATATCCTGAAATCCTTGCAGTCCATGGAACCGCATTTCTTCCATGCATTTAGTCGAATAGGTCGCATGCTTCCATGTTTTACATACATATCTACTAGGGTACTTGCGACTGCAACATCTGACAAAGTTCCTCGGCCATTTTTGCTTTGTGTAAGCTCCCGAAATTTGCATACTTGTCTACTGGCGCACTTGCAACTAAAACAAACAAACTCCCTTCTCCAAAATGCTTTGATGGACATCTGTAGCAGTTCCAAAGCTCTTATTTTGGTGCAGGATGGGAGGTACGCTAGCAAGGAAGTCTGAATGGGGTTGGAGACACATGCGGGGACAGTGTGATTTGTCTTAAGAGGGGAAACCTGTGTTTTCTACATGCTGCAAACAAAAATGCATCTCCAGCGCTGTTGTCCCATTTTCATCTAGATCAATCACTAATAACAACGCCCAAGTTGTGAGATGCCACATAGGTTTTGGAGCTCATTTTTTATAGCGGCTGGGAGGATGTTGCAAAGATTGGTTTTCACAGACTGCCGCCCCCTTTTCCACGCCTTCTACAGCAAATGGGTGCGTAGCACTGGCCTGAAGCTTCCTCCCATGGCGGTAGCGGTGGCAACACTCCCTCTCCCCACACAAAACCAAAACGATGGAAGCAAAGACCCAATTTCTGCCCTAATTCGCCCTAAGAGGAAAAATCACGGCTTTTTTTTTATTTTCTTTTAAAATTTGAATCCTTTTATTTTATTATTTATTATTTATTTATTTTATAAAAACAACATAGGCATTACAGGCTCAAATTTTCCATCTGTAGCCTCCAAATCATTGTCTAGTGAGATGGGATGTGAGTTTGTTGGTCTAGATATTTTTAGCCTTTTTGTTCTAAGCCTATGGGAGCACCTAGGTGGTGTAGGAGTAGAATGAGAATAAAATCATTTGGCCTTGGAAGTGGAGGTTTTAAGAGTGGAGAACTCTAATAGGGTTTCAGCTATAAAAATTATTTCTAGAGAGATAAGTACGGGGTGTTCTTAAAAAATAGGGGTTCTTGAATTTGGTAGGTGGATGGTACAGCCTCTACCATGTGTAAAAGGTATCTCAGTGATGCTCCTTTTGTTTTTCTTATGTGCTAATAAAAATTCAAGATTGTTTACCCTTAAAACTTGTTCTCATAGTATTTCTAGATGATCACGTTGTAGGGTGTGTTTAACCACTAGGGTTAAAAGAAAATGATGTGATAATGTTTCCCTACCCCTATGTACTTCATGACTCATTTTATTCAAAATTTCATGCAAGAAGTTTGGTAAATTCACTTGATGGTTGTTCTTTAGATGATTCAACAACTTGAAATGCATTATGTTCAATCTAGAATACCTCCCTTCACAAGTAAAGTATTGAATAACAAATTTGGTAGCTTGTGCCCATAAGGGTTTAAGAGAGGTTCTTGTAGTCATAAAATCATGCACTTTAGACATTATTTATCTTAGTTTCATACTACTATTTAGAAGGTTCTTAAGTGAATAAATTTCTAGTTAACCCCATCTTTTGGCCATCTTATTTTATTTTATTTTGTTATTCCCGACCTTTTACATCTATATGCCCAATGTTTTTAGTCATTTGACATTATTTTATCCTCGATTGGGTTGCCCGAGGCTAGTACCAGACCCATGGGCACCTGGTCCCACCATGGGTGCCTCGATCCTTCTTGAACTTTCCCACCAATTTTTGGGATCTTTACTATTCATTTATCCTTCTTATATTTTTTATGGTTAGCCATTTCGGGTGTAATTACAAAATTAGATCAAGATAACCCTATGAATATAAATTTATGAGACCATAATGAGGGACCTAGCACTAGTCATTACTATCATCCATCTAGAGTTACATCCACATAGCTCCATAATCAAGGCACAAGGCCAGGAAATCTACATCACACTTCATAGGGGAAACTCTATTGTATTCCATGCACACATGCTATTACATTTTCTACATTTATTTATTTCTTGTTACTATACAAAGTGTGAATGACACAAGAGCACTTAGGCACATTATGCATACACTCACCAGAACTACATTTGGGTCTGAAATGTAGTGTAATGCTTAGTTATCAATCCCACTTTTATGGAAGCTGAGGTCAGTCTAACCCATTCATTTACATTTTTATGTTTTAGGGTTTTGATACTTCTTTTGGAATTTTACAGTGTCTTTTCATCATCTTGAAATATCAACGACATCGATACAGGATAACGAATCTGATGCAACACACAGTGAGGGTTTCAAACCACCTCCCATCCCTATGATTATCAGTTCTAGATATTTTTCATAGACCAGGGCACCCAGTTTATAGACTAGAGTGCTCGTAGGTACCCCAGTCCCTCTCCAGACACCCCCATCTAGCATGATACTCTAGATCTATCCTTTTTGGAGCTTCTACACAATTGTTCCTACTTCCATATTTTCTAGTCACCTCTACAACACAGTCTTGCAAGTGTCTTCTATTCATATGATTTATCTCCTCTTCCCTCGTCGCGCATTAGGGTTAGCATTTGATTTTTCATAGTTTTTACATCATTTACATAATTCTTTACTGCATTTTAAATTTTATTTATAGTTTCTCATAACTTAGATTAACTATAGATATACCCCCAATCTACACACTTTTTAGTTAATCATTTTTGTGAACTCGACATCTTTCATACTTAGGAACCTCATATTTCTTCCATTATGGGTTGTAAATTTCCTCAAGATTCTTTATCTGATTTACTCAAGAGACATCCCAATTACAAGGCTATTTTACAAAATTCCTTATACACCAAGTATTTTGATGTCAATACGCAGCCACAAAAAGTAAGCTCTATGTTTTCTTGTCTATTTGGCTACCCTAGTATTAATGATCCTCCATCTTATAGATTATTTCAAGAAAAATTTCGGCCATGGAAACAACCATCACATCTCTTAGATCTGAAATTCAATAGCTTAAGGATGCTTCTCAATCACATGTTTGTTCTCCTTCTACATCTTATATGCAATCTATGTCAACTACATGTCATATAACTAAACCTCAAGTCATGCCATTACATGAACCTCTTATGTTTGAGCATAATACTATGCCACATGACATTCTTACTCAACTCCTTAGTCATTAGTTGATCACTTTGCCACCTATTCATTGCTATCCTCCTTATCGGCTTACAAAATATCAAGGTTAGTCATATTGCAACTATCATAGAATCAATGGACATAATGAAAATGATTGTTATGTTATACAACATAGGATTAAAAATCTTGAGTGTCATGGTTTTATCTCATTCAATGCATTCCCATCTACAAATGTTACACCATGTTATATAGATTAGTAGTGCACCTCCTCCTATCTTTTTAAGAAATTTCTAGATGATCCTCTTATTGATTACATACTTGTTATTGATAATCACTCACATGTGCATACTTATTATTCTCCTAGTAAGAAAACTAATATAGTTCCATTGCATGATTCTCCTATTTTGATACTACTTCTCCTCCACTTAATGAACATCAGACCACTGTTTCTCTCACGTGCCTTCTTCAAAAGACAAGAACCTCCAAAGATACCACCATTCAAGCTTTCTAGTCATCCTCCACTTATTTTTCCAACTAGTTTTGTCAAAGTAACCACTCCTATTACTAGTTAGGACACAATTCAAACTTTGCCTCCATTATGTAAGGCTCCTTCACCATCACCATTTCAGTGTCCAATCACTTTTTCTAAGGAAACTACTCCATACATTGATCTACTTCTTTGTCTTTTGACTAGACCTTCATTACTTACATACTTGGAGGACATAGCATCCAACACATCCCCCTATCATGATAACATTCATGTTTCTATCCTCTTTTCATTATCATACCTAAATATCCTCACATAGACATACTCATCACATGTTTTAGCTTTGTCATTACCTGATGACACACTCTTGTGTTGCGGTTCACACTTAACTATTGAGGACTTACTACACTTGAACCCCAAACACTACACACTAGATCTTACACACCACATCTATTTAAATATCATGTGTCATACATCATAAATTATACTAGTCATCATTATATATAGCTCATGCTTCTTTCATCTACCACTTTGGTGTTATATTTTATTCATATTTTCCATCACCTACATTAGAAGGCTATCCATACATATTGAATCATATTCTATGCATAGTTTCATCACACTTTATCTTACTGAGAATATTCCCTACATCATACATTGCTCATCTCCATATCACACATTCTATATACTATACTAGTCTTCACCACATATGAGTCTATCATTACTTCATCCTACATACTACATTACTAGTCTATCTACATATACATTACATCTTGAATTAGACTCTACACATCACATATTATACTCATCACATGGTCATCTATTGTCCACACATATATTATATCATCTTCTACGCATTGTACTCACTAACCAATGACACACTCTTGTGCTTCAGTTCACACTTGACTATTGAGGGATTACTACACATGAACCCCACACACTACACATTGCACCTATTCCTACATTACGCATCATACACCATACATTCTACATTTAGTCTACAAAATTTTGACATTTGTGCATTTATACATCATACATCATGCTAGTCATCATTATGCATACACCATTTTCTACGCGTCTTACATCCTACACTACTTATCCTACATACTACATTATTCGTTTATCTACATATCATACATATTACACCACGCATTTTCACACATATTCTACATATTATACTAGTCTTCATCATATATGAGTCTAGCATTGCATCATCTTACATACTACATTACTAGTCCATCTACATACATGCCATTTTACACATTCTACACATCTTGCATTTGCATTTACACATAGCGTATGTACACATTCTACTCATCACATGGTCATCACTTATACTATATCGTCTTCTACGCGCTACACTCACTACCCTACGACATAATTTTGTTCCTCGATTCATACTGACATTCTTTGAGGATTTACAAATCAATGGACCTTACATTCATCATGCATTTATCATTTCACCTTTCATTATGAGACATTTCTACGATAGTGACACATACTATAGGTTGACTCATCACTTACCCTATCATCTTGTAGTGGTATACGCCTTTAGGATACATCACCACTCCATCTTATTCACCTTGTAGTGGTATGCAATTTATGATACATTACCACTCCCTTCTATTCCTCATGTAGTGATATACGCTTAGGGATAAATCATCACTCATACATTCATCTTGTCATCATATACACTTCGTATATAGGGTTGACACATAAAATCTCTTTTATATGTCATATATCATCATCACTATGCATACATACTCATCAAAACACACTAGATACTACACACACTATTTGATCATTTCCCAATGACGAAATCTCTTTTCAGATTCATTCTTGATTGAGGGGGAAACAAAATGAACCTCACTACATACACTTCCATCCACTCGAGGGGCACATGGCTCCTATCACTTATATTACATTTCATTCCATCCATCCACAACATACTACAGATTATGGTTACTTTTACTCTTGCTTACTTTTTCGTGTTCATGCTAATTTTTTTACACATATTAGTTCCATCACGTGTATGTCATTTATATAAATCATCCATACATGCATGTTCATGTCTTTTTTTCTAGTTGTGATCGTAGATACAGGGTTTCTTACATGCAATATGGATTCTCATCTTCTACCCTTCCTACACCGGTAGTTGGGGGTATATAAATTTCATCTCTCATAGGTTTTATTGTTTCATTTCACACTTACCACTTTACACCACTTGGTTATATGTGCTTTTGACATCTTGTTTATCTTTCTAACATGCTAACTTGGGCTTCATGTGTATCAATTATTATGCAAGGATATTCTCTTCCATATTTTTTTAATATTCTTTGTCTATTATTTGTTATTGTATATGGGCCTTGCCCTTTGTTTTGTGTTCACACTTGTTTCTGTTTACATCCATAATAGCCTTGCGTGTCTTACAACATCGTGAGTGATGTCCCATGTTTATATCCTTCTTTGCATAGCTTCATTGTCTTCTTGCATGTTTACTACATTTCTTGGTAACTTTTACACTTTTTGCGTAGCTTACACATTGTTTTCCTACATGCATGTTTGTTTTTACTAACACTCTTCTTTGGCTAGCCTTCTTCTTTGTGCGTGCACAGTTTCAAACAAGAAATTTCTAGGGTATAGTTCATGCAGTTGGTCCTCTTTTGGGGCCAAATTCCTCTATCGAGAAAAGTCACATGTGCCCCCAAAGACGGGGGAATAATTTGTGGTTTTACATAAAAACAAAACGTATTTACACTGGTTCAGTTCAGTGTACTTTCCACCCTTGGAATTGTGGGTTACATACAGTGAGTGGGTTTAGACCAGTATACGAACCTCATATATATCAAATTTTATTGGACATGTTTTCCTTCGCATTCTGGGGAAATAGTTGCAAGCTCGGGGGTTGTAGTGGTGTGCCTTCCTACACTACTTCAATTAGTGGCGTCGGGTCATCCTAAAAACTAGGACATACAGAGATCTCTTCACACACATTCAGGGAAGTAGTTAGGGCTTCAAGGATACTACAGAATTCCTCCCTACACTTCTTTGTCCTATGGCATCAGATCTCCCAAAAAACCCAAGAATTACATGATATCCTTTTACACTCTCTTTCTCGACATTGACCAAGTGCACATGTTCTATTTACACTTTTTCATTTGCGTACTTCACATTTACATAGTTTTACATGCATCTTTTACATTGTTTTTTTACACATACATAGATATTTGACTACTTGATCATTTTCTCCTTACAGTTCCCAAACATTATAAGAAACAAGTAGTCAAATGGGTGCAACAAAAACAACAACACTTTGTAACAATATAGACCATACTAACCATGTAGGTACATCACACACATCAGCATCTACAAATGTGTTTCTTCCTAGATTTTCTCTCATCACTTTTTTCCACACTATCATCTTTAGTTTGTATTCTCCTATATTTGTTTTTCATTCCACTCTTTTTCTAGTCCATCAATGCACTTTCTACTATAATCTTCATGGACATCGGGTACGCATTTCTATCTACTTTATGTTACCGATATTTTTGCTCACCAACATAAAGTGGGGGAAAAATGTAGTCACAAAATCATACACTTTAGATATTATTAATCTCGGTCTCATTTTAATATTTAGATGGTTCTTGAGTGAAGAAAGTACTAATCAACCCCCATATATTTGTTGTATTCTTTTATTTTATTTTGTCATTCCCAACATTTTACATCTATATGCCAAGTCTATTTCGATCATTTTTCATTATTTCAGCCTCAATTGAGGTGCCCATGGGTGCCTTGGTCCCACCATGGGCACCCCGATCCTTCTTGAACTTTCCCACCACTTTTTGGGCTCTTTCTAGTCATTTCTCCTTCTTATCTTTTTGGTGGTGGGTCATTTAAGAGTTAATTAAAAAATTAGATCAAGACAACCCTATAAATATAAAGTTATGAGACCATAATGAGGGAGCTAACACTAGTAATTACTATCCATCTAAAGTTACATCCATATATTGCATTAGATATCACTTGTATCTACATATCTCCATTATCAAGGAATAAGTATAGGACATTTGCATCACAATTTATAGGGGAGGGATTCTATTTTATTCCATACACACATTCTATTACATTTTCTGTATCTAATTACTACTTACTTCACAAAGTTTGAATGACACAAGAGCACCTAGGGCACATTATACACACACTCACCATAGCTACATTTGGTTTCGAAATGTAGTGCATCACTTAGTTAGTAACCCCACTGTTGTGGCAGTTGAGATCATTCTGACCCATTCATTTAAATTTTTATTTTTTTAGGGATTGATACTTGTTTAGGTTTTGTAGGTCTTTCGATTCATCTTGGGTTATTAGAAATATTCGGTATGGGGAAACAAACTTGATGTCATAGATAGAAAGTGTTTTAGACCATCTATTGAACTGTAAAGATTAGGTTCATAGATTTTCCACAGACAAGGCTCCCATTTTGCAGGCGAGAGTGCCCGTAATTGCCCAGTCCTTCCCAAGTACTTAAGTCCATGGAATCAATCCAGATTCATCCTTTTTGGGGATTCATAGTCGTTCTTGTTTCCATATTTTTCGGACACCTCTGTGTCACAATATAGAAATTGTATGTTATTCGATTGAGTTCTTTCCTCTTCCCTCTTACACATTAGGGTTACCATTTCTTTTTGCATAGTTTTTTAGGTCATATATATTTCTTTACTTTGCATTTATTTATTTTATTTACAATTTTTCATAGCTTAGATTAATTATATATATATATATATATATATATATATATATATATATCCCCATTTCAAAAAAATTAGTTAATTAGTTCAAAATTTACCTTATCTATATGAGATGATCTCTTCATCATCATCCATGAACTCTCTCCTTGTTGCTTCTAGATTATCCTTTTCTAGGAATGGTTCTCCTTGAGCTTGTATACCAAAAACTTAAGCCAAAATTTGATCACTTAGCCTAATTGCTAATCCTTTCACCCTTGCCTCTACATTACTAATTATGCTGGAAAATTTTGTCACAATTTCTTTATAAAAACCACCGAAACTTGTTGATATAATCCATCCAACCATGGTCCTCAAAATATTGTAAAATATGAGGATGCCTCAAAAGTGAGAAATGGATAGTGGGCTCTTACCTTATCAAGTCACCTCCTATGGCTTCATATGTAACAATACAATTCTACCTTAAAGGAAATTTTAAAAAATGAGTTGTATCGATGGTTTCTCATCTTTTTGAAACTTTGTTACTAAGATGACAAGTGACACGATTCACAGTAATCAGTCATAAATAAATGTGAAAATATGGAGCATATAAAGCAAAGTGATGTGACAACATTGGCTTATGTGGTGGGGGTAAAGTGGACACGTCATTGATTGAAAGGTGGTATTATTTAATTATAGCACATGCATGATTACTCAACATAACTCCTAATTAAATATTATTAATCTAATTATACTTTATTGAAGTGATAGATGGGTGTACTTATCTCATTATTTTCTTGTCATGATGGATGTACATGCTTATTTGAACTTTAGTCTTGGCTACATGTAAATTAATGTGATGTTGTAGATGTGTGTTAAAATATTGTTGGTTGATCATTATTGCAAATGAATAATTCCTAAAGAGGGAACTCTAATAAGTTGGGGTGCCAATCATTGTTTGTTCATCACCCACACATGCATGCATCCCTAGTCTCTATTATGCATTCATGAGTTCTACCTAACACAAAAGACAAATTAGGGGCTTGTTTCACGTGGATTCAAGTGGAACTATATTAATTTAACTCTTTCCTTTTGATGTATATCATTCCATCCTACATTTAATTGACACCAAACCCTATAAAACAAAAACTTCATATAATAAATGTGTTAGCAGAGTGTTATTGATCACCCAAAAGTAGATCATAACACTTTTATTTGACCTTGGAATATTCAACAAGCTGAATGCACCAAGGCCACTAAAAATATCTTCAATCCTATAAAATATCAAAAGGTGAGCGAACATGATCAACCTCTGATGTTAATTATGATGGCATTCCTTTCATTATTTTTTGACCTCTTTTGAACAGTTCTATGAATGAACCTTTGTCAACTAGATTTTTGTAAAATATAATCATGTGACCATTCACCAATAGCTTGAACTTTGCATGATCTATGGTAGTGAGCTTTATAGCTCCATTGGGGAAGATTTTCTTATTTTCATAGGTTCCCTTCCACCTTTTCCTAGGCTTTACTACATGATCCTTATATTTTGAATCAAACAAGAGTTCCTAACCACCTTTCTTGAATTGTCTTGTCTTGATGTACTATTCATGTCATATGAATGTTTTCTTACTGCACCACCTCTATGTTATGTAGTATTTTCCTTCTCAATTCATCTAACTCGTTGATTTTGAGAATTATTTTTCTTTGATCTTCTGATAAATCTATGCCTAGCTCAAGTGCAATCCTTAATGTTTTGTGCTCAAATTCAATTGGAAAAATAACAGTCTTGCCATATAGGAGTTCAAATGGTGTAAATCCAGTTGTGGTCTTCCATGTTGTGTTGAATTCCCAAATTTCTTCTAAAATCCTATTTGCCTAATATTTCCTATGGATTGTAATGGTCTTTGTCAATATGGCCTCTATTTCTCTATTTGTAACCTTTACTTGGCCATTATACTAGGGAAGGCATGGTGTAGAATTCATATGCCTAATGTCATATTATTTAACTAGATCAAAAATTACATCGTAGTAAAATGTGTATCTTGGTCTATAACAATCTCCCTTTGGACTCCATACCTGGTGAAGATGTGATCATATAGGAACTTGGCTACTTTCTCACATTTCTAATTTAGGTAATCTATGCATACTAGGATATACTCCTTTTACTAAGATGTAAGTTCTATGGGCCCAATAAAATCTAAGCCCCACTTTTTAATAAGATGCAAGACCAATTGAGGTTTTAATGGCATCTCATCATATTTAGTGGGTTTTACCCATTTTCTAGCATTTATCTCATCTCTTGGTGTATAGTGTTGCATCCTTATGTAATATTCGCCAATAATAACCATATTCAATAAAAAATTTGTTTTTCTTTTTGCAGCAAAATTCCCTCCACAAGGCTCGTTATGACAGCTCTAAGGACACCGATATCTCCTCATCATCTATACACCTCATTATTTGATCTTTTACTTTATGAAACAAAAATCCAACTATCCAAGAAAAAGGTAAACTATTTTACTCTTTTTATATATATATATATATATATATATATATATATATATATATATATATGTAAAAGTAATGTGGTGGTGTTTTACCGGATACCAATTAGTTGGCTATGTCTGCATACCTAGGTGTTTTTGTAGAAATAGAAAATAATTTATCATCCGGAAAGGAATCGTCAATTAATTTCTCTTCACTATTGGTCTCCATCCTTGAAAGGAAATTTACTACTGCATTATCCTTTCTAAGATTTTCCACTATGATGACATCGAATTATTATAAGAGGAGCAACCACCTTAGTATTTTGTTTCTTACTACTAGTTGCTTTAGAAGATATTTGATTGCATCATGATCGGTTTGAATAAACGTTGGATATCCTATGATGTAGTTTCTAAATTTGTTGACATCATCTGCAACTTCCAAAAATCCTTTATTGTTCTTGTTTAGTTTAATTTTGCATGTTGCAAGTTCTTTCTAACATAATATATTGCTAAATTCATAATTCCATATTTTTTTCCTAGGATAGCTCCAATAACATGATCTGATGCATCTATGTGGATGTGAAAAGGTAGGTTCTAGTCAAGTCCTCTTAACATAGGATTAGTAGTTAACATCTATTTCAATGTTTGAAAAGCACCTTCACATTTCTCACCCATAAAAAATTAGCATCCTTTCCTAGTAATGTAAAAAGTAGCATTGTGATTTTTCTTAAGTATTTTATGAACCTTCGTAACATCTAGCATGGCCTAAAAATATTCTAACATCATTTTGTTTCCTTGGTGTTATAAGGTTGACTATAATAGACACCTTTACTTTGGATCAACTTGAATTCCTTATGAGGAAAGGTAGTGCCCCAAAACTATACCTTCTGACATCATCATGTAGCACTTCTCATTACTCAAGGATAAATTATGATCCTTGCATATTTTCAAGACCTTATATAGATTTTGCATAGCTTCATCATAAGTAATGTGATGTATAATAAAGTCATCCATATAGACTTCCATGAAGTAAGTTTTCAAATCAGAAATTATATTCAAGACCACCATTTGAAATGTAGTAGGTGTATTACACAGAGCTAAATGGGAGAATTAAATAGGAAAATGTACCCTATGGACTTGTGAATGTAGCCTTGTATTGGTCCTCCAGTTCAATAAATATGTGAGTATAACCACTATATCCATCAAGAAAGGAATGGTACTTTTTAACAGCGGAGTATCGAGCACTTTATCAATGAAGGGCAATGGGAAGTGATATTTCTTTTTGGCTGAATTCAGCTCCCTATAATCCATGCAGATCCTCCATTTCCCATTCTTCTTTAGTAAAATTACAAGAGGTGGCACCCATTGACTATCTGATATGAGGTATATGAATCTAACATCCAATAACTTTTGTAGTTGAACCTTCACAATCTCTCTTAGTGTTGGGTTCATCTACCTATGAGGTTTTCTAACTAGTTTAAAATATTCCTTGATGTATATTTTGTGAGTGAAAAATCTATAATTAATCCCACACATATCACCATAATCCAAGGAAAATGTTGTTTCATGTTTTTCAAGAAGAGAAATCAATAATGACTCCTATTTTCCATCCATCATATTTCTTGCATAAAATTTTCTCCCTATTATTATTTCTACTTGCTTAGAAAGGTCCATCATTTAACACACATTCTGCTAACATAATTTAGTATGCATTCATGTGGAAGAATTTTTTTGAATAATATAGTTATTACCTGGAATTTAGGTTCTTTGTTATGATAGAACTTAGTTTAAGGGAAAACTTAAGCATCTTAACTTTGTCATCAACTTATTCATTTCTCCCATAGTTGTTCTACAAGAAATTGGAGAGAACAACATCTTCTTCTTGATCTTCGATTGTACAAGACGTCTCCAACATCATGAGATATTATACAGAGCACCGATCATCTTCTCGGTTCTTCAACTCAAATTTTTTTATCTTCATCATTCAATGGTTTGGCAGGAGGATAGAGCATAAGCTTCTTGGTACTATTTCCATTTCAGGATGATAATGTTTCTATACCTGAAACCAATAAATGCATCAACAATGGCCAACCATGGTCTTCCTAGTATAATAGGATAACCTCCTAAAATTTATTTTGGTTGAAGGATAATGAAATCAATAGGATATTCCCAAGAGTATACCACCATAATAATGTCCTTAGGGACTCCTTCAGGACTCACTGTTGATCTATCTTCCAGTTGCAATATTGTATTTGTTGGCCTTAGTCCTTCAAACTTTAGGTCATCCATAATTTTTTATTCATGACGTTGATTTTTTTCCCTAAGTTAATTAGATTATTTTTATTGTAGTTCCATGGATAGAAATGTTCACCAAAGGACTACCTAGATCTATGTATTTGTGTAATATAGAGTTCTCAAGCATGATGTATCCAATTGTCCAATGACTTGTACAATGGATGGGTCTTTCCTTTTTCTTCTTAGATTTTTAATGCATAGATCCTTAATTGTCCTGTTGTATATAGGAACATCCTTAATGGCTTGAATAAGTGGAATATTTACACAAATATCCTTCATTATTTGACAAAATAAGAATTAGAATCTGATTTATGGTCAGATTTATTATCTTGAAATCTCTTTGGAAATGGATGTTCATTGTCTTGTATCTTGCCCTTTTTGTAACGCTATTTATGTTGTTGCGAGATCATCTTGTAGTGTTTTATGGATTTGTTGTGGATCATTCTCAGTAGAAACTATGGTTCATCTGCAATCTTTGTGATGGTGGGTTTACTTGGTGGGAGAAGTTCTCTTCTTAAGAAGAGATGGATATCATTGACATCAACTGAATAAGTAGATTATTAGGTTGATTTAGTGGTGTAGGCTGGTTGAGAAACTTTATTATTAGGGTTAGGTGTTGGTGGAGATTACATTTGAGTGATTTTTGGTTAAGAGCTAGTTTGGGGTTTGGCATAAAATATTGTTCCTATGGGTAAGGAGGTTGATTTCCCCATTGTTGACCTCCTCTCCAAGGTTGGCCTAAAAATTGAGGTTTTCATGGTTGTTGGTATTGGCTATGGTATGGTTCCCATCCTTTCTGAGTATTATCCCAAGGTGAGGGTACATATATGAACTATTAGCCTAATTTTGAAAAGTTGACATTGGATCTTGTGACATACCTCCTTTTCTTAGTGTCCAAGGCTTTCTTTAAGAAACATAGAAGACTTTCCCATCCTCCATTTCTATCATCTTGAATTCTCGTGCATCCTCATTTCCCTCTGCAATTCTTGCCAATCTCTTGCATCTGCAATCAACTTTCTTTTTCTACATGCATGGTAGAACTGTGTAAGTGGTGTCTCTCTCTTTTCTTTTCATGAAGAGCATCAAGATGGGTGGTCATATCATTATCTATTTCCTATTTCATAGTCTTGAACATGTTTACAATATCTTATTTAGATGTGTCCCCAATTACTTTGGTAGTTGATACTCCCTTTGATCTAAAACTTCTAATTCTCTTCATAGTTATTATAGAATAATTCTTATAGGATTCAAAATCTCATAAAAGGTAGCTTTTGAGATATCTCTAGCTCTTATTTGGTCCAAATAATTCATATCTTCCTCACTAAGTCCTTTTAAGAAAAGTAACTTAAGAGACTCAGAATCTATCCTTGTGTTCCTTGACTTCTAAACACAAAATAGGAATATCTCCAACTAATCTTCTAGTGGATCATCTTCCTTCTATGAAAATTTGAAATGTTCATCACCTCCTCTATTACTTGGCCTGCAATAGTCTTGGTACTTGGTGAGAAAATTTTCCTTCATTTGTTATCGTGGTGACAACATCTCTTCCTAGACCCATAAACTACCTCAAGGATGCATCCTTGAGTGTAGTAGGGAAAAAATTCATATTGTTTGCATCATTTATGTAGTCATAAATTTTTCATAAAAAATTAAACTCAAACAAGAAAGTGTTTTGGTCTTCAGTTATAGATCCAGGAAAATTAGGAAGAGATAAAGGAGAGATGTTCTTCATTACATCAGGTTGATTGTTATTAGAGACAATGAAATCAAATGTATTTTCAACTTCTTCTATAATTCTTCCAGGATTGGCTAATCAAAAACAATCTCACAAATCTCACTTGAAGGGGGGTTTTCTAATAACAAAACTTGTACAGAGGAAGATGTGTCTTCTTCAGAATCAGAAGTAATTTTTGTTATTTGAGGATTGGGTAGAAATCTGCCATGGGCATATCTTGAACAGTGTATACATCAACTAGCACAACTCAATCAACATTAATTGGTGGGGGGATTTTAGAGGTGGAATTTTTAAAGATGGTCTTCTTCTAAGGAATTCAAAAGTTCAAAACCTAAAAAAAACTCCTATAACATGGCAATATCCCCAACAACAGTGCCAAAAATGTGGTGTGAATCATCTTACAACAATTATTATGTTGTACATTAAGTTAATTTCATTTAATCATCAACCTAGGGATGTAAAATTGAAATATCTCTAGTGTTGTATGCACAATTACAGAAGATCTAGGAGGTTGGATATAAATAATTGTCATAAAAATGTCGAAAGTAAAAAAAAATATAACTAAAAATGAATGGTTCTTAAATGTTATCACTAATACAAATCTATAGATTCAGAATATAGATACAAAAATTAAATTGTTCTTACGTAAACATACATGAAATGAAACAGATGATAAAACAATGAAGGGGTTTAGCAAACCATCAATGGGCCTTGAGTTGAGTGTTAATCCCTCCTAAATTTTGAAGCTAAAGACTAATGAACTAAAATTAGATCTTTATTAACTTTGCATGAACATTACATCAAGGAAAAAAACAATATCCTCTATGAATTTCTTAGATATATGTTACCAAAGCACTAACCTTTTCTTTTATACTTCTCATCTACGAAAGACTTGAAAAGAATAAGAGTACAAGGGGTTTTTAAGAAACTATGTGAAAGATATTCAATAGAATAAGTGAAATATCTTTAACATAATAGTGAGAGATTCAACACATGTTACGTAACTCATAACAGTGTTCAGATAACAAACACATAACAAATTTTCAGTTAATCAACCAATTCCTTCAATCACGTGTTAACTCAATCAATCAGTTCTTCACTAGTTTGCAATGAATGACTAGATAAAAGGTGAGTTATTTCCCGGTTCTACGCGTTCCCAGTTATAACTAATTCTTCAATGACACATATGATTGAGTTTCATTCTTACTTCATTCCAATAGATCTTCGTAACATGGGCTCTTTTTCTTTAGATGATTCCCTTTAACTACAGATGGGTTATTGCAGATAGGTTCTTTGGCTACGGATGGTTCCTTCACTACATAGGAGTTACTACATATGGAAAATTTCTTACAACCAAGAGTGGCATCACACATATCATCATTCAAACAACTTATTGGGATAATAAGAATAAATTCACACAAAATACCACAAAATAAATATAACTAGATATAACTATATTAATTAGTAATTATGCCACAAGTTTAAGGTTGTAATGATAATGTTCAACAATGAACTTGGAAAATACATGGACATAACTAAAATGGCTTGATCAAAATAAAAAATATGAGTTGTTTATAAAGGCAATTAATACAACTCATCATTCACAAGAAGCATGAAAAGAAAGGTTAAATTTTCGTTAGGGATCAAAGGACTAGTTGTGAACATGATGGGTTTAATATGACCAATATTCATTCTTGTAGCAACATGAAGGTGAAAAAGGAGAAATACAAATTAGGGATGAATGTGTAGTTGGAAATTGAATGTTCGAGAAAAAAGGTAATTTACTATCTAAATGGACCCTCACTTGTAAGAACAATCATGTAAATTTTCCAAGGAAAAGGTCATAATTCATCGAGCCAATCAATCAGTTTGTGGAACAAAGAAATTTGGTATTACAAATGCATAACTAAATAATTAGAGAATAATATGAACCATAGGTAATGTAGGATGTATCATATTTTGCCTTCCATTATGTGTTTCCTTTTCATCTCTGTGCATTTTCCTTTTCTTTCATGTGTTTAATTCAGGTTGTTTCTAGGTTGTGTTTGTAGCTTTGCTTATTTTTCATTGTTGTGAATGTATGGCCCAATGGATAAGGAATTTTTCTACTCCCCCATGAGATACCTGAGGTTATTCATTACCCCGATGGTCTAATTTCCCGAGTTAGAGCCGGATGTTGTCATGCTAAATTCCTAGCATGAAAAATTGAAAATTTTGGTCATGACAACTAATCCTGCCATTTGAAAACCTCTTCCCCATTCATCATTAACCCTTACTATAACCATATTGTTAGCTCATGTATCCCCTTTGGGTATATTCCATCATCATTCTAGCTAAGATGAATTTTCTAAAATGGGTTTCATGTGTATAGAGAAAATGGGAGATAAAGAGGAGGGAAAGAGAAGGAAACACCAAATTCAATCTCAACCATTGATAAAATGCATTGAAATAATGAAAATGCATGTCACCTCTCGAATTGGAAATCCTTTCACATCATTCAACTTACGAAGGAGGTATGGGTTTTATTCATCATTAAATTTTAGTGGTTGAAGTGGTTGAGTTCCTAAACTATTAAGACTTGCACCTTTTCTTTCCAAAACCCATGTTTGAACATTCCAACCTTAAAACATCATCCAAAAAAAAAAAAATCTTGATGCCAAAATAAATCCCTTTTAGAGATCTTTCCAATGCCACCATTTTCATAAAATTTGGAGCTCCACAACGAAATTTGTGGACAAAAACAAATACCACTTTATTTCACGTATTTCCCTATATTATGCTTTGCTTCGTGATTTATCTTCTTGTTCCATGGAAATTTGATGTTCCTTTATACCCACATAATACTTGGAAATTATCCATGGATTTTCTTACCTGCTCCACATACTATAGAAATATATCTCTTTTATTCATGGCTTCTTACAACCTACAACTAATTTCCTCTGTTGTGTGGCCTTTTAAGTTTTCTTCCCTTCCATGGACCTTCATGGTTTTCCTATGCTTACATTGTTGCAAAGAAAAATGTTTTTAACTTGCAACCATTTTTTTATTTTTCAGATTTTTTAATTCCACGGAACAGTACTCCTTGAAAATCCCATGAGATAATAGGATAGTGTTCTATGTATTTTAACCTTGGCCACATTCCAAACTTGTGCTTTGTTATCATGAATACCCAAGCTCAATTTCCTTTATTCCACAAATTTTATTATCCAAATTTCTACCTAAGTATTTGTGTGTTCCCTTATGAGTATAACCCATTCTTTGTTTCATGGAATTGACCAACTCCGCATAACACCATTTTTCCCAAGTCCGTGTAATGCTAATTTTCCATGCCGCGAAGGTCTTCATTATCTACAAATCCACCTATGTCCCAATATTTTCTCATTTTTTCCATGGGTTAGGAGAAACCATGTAAGACCTTATTCCTCAATTCCGCAAAAGACCAAAAAAGGTGTCTTACAAATGTTTCCCAAAAACTTTCTCTAAGTCCAAAAGTAGATTTTGGAGTTTTTAAAATATCATGGGGTTATTTTAGAGAGCAATACCATTAAATAATCTATGTTTACAAATTAATTTTTCCCATTCTCTAAATGGCTCCATATGTTGCAAAGTGTAGTTTTTGTCATGATGTCATAGGAATAAGTACCAAAGGTGGTCTAGTCCCCTTCCCATCCATTCATCATTTTATTCTTGAGCTAGATCCTGAATGATTTTCACAAATTTTTCATATTTCTACATGCTCCATGAGAGATTCTGTGGAGAAAAAAATTCCTCCTTTTAATGAAATGTTTAGAGTTTTCTATATTGTCTTCCATGCATAAATATTTCCCCATTATGTGCCCCACTATAAGAGATGAAATTGTTAAGGAATTCTTCCATGATATGTGGTTTCATGCTCGAAACTCAGCGACTAATAATAAGCTCTAAATTTTCTTCTCATTCAATTTGCATTGGCATCTTGAGGCCTTATGAATAGATTAATGGTACTTTTTCTATTTAAGAATTCATTAGTGTTTTTATGCATTAAAATTCTATTATATAGCAGGGATTGGAAAGATTTTAGCTGAAATCATCCCACATATAAATTGAGAAAAATTATGGCACTTTAGGAAAAACAATGTTACACAAAATTGTTCATAAATCATATTTTGGTGTTTTATGGCATTAGTCTTCTAGACATCCATAAAAATATTTTCATCAATGATCTTCATAATGAATACCATGAAACAATCTTGTGAGATGCAAAAATATAATTTTTCCAATATAAATAGACTATAAAGTGAGGTTGGATTTCTGCAGGTTAGAATTTTCTATACTAACTTGAAAATATTGCTAATCTTAGACTCTAACTTTGTTTTTGATTCATGACTAGACTCAACCTTTTCTTTTGACATATTATTTTTAGGAAGAAGTTGTTTACTTTATTCACAAATTTTGGTCTAATCATCAGTTAAGTTAGTCCAATCTTATAGTCCAATATGATTTTTATCTTAAACTCATATCTTTTATACTCAACTTTGAAAATCTCTTTTATTTTTCAATATTTTGAGAAGTTTCCTATTGAAGTTCTTTTTTAAAGAAAAGGTAACTTCTTCCATACATTTCAATTTCATCCTCGTAGTTCAATCTCTTGCTTTTGTTCTCTAATGGTGGCTTCAATTCTTGAAAACATGATTACATGCTAAAGTTCTCTTTTCTCTTCCTCTTTTCCTCACCATGAGAGGAAGGATTTCCCTCTTCCTAAAAAAACAATTGGTTCCTTTCTTTTAAAAGTAGAAAAATTGTATCTAGAATAAGAGGGAGCTCCTTCTTGTTCCCTATAGTACTCATATGTTATTTCAAGATCTTTTCCTTGATTTTAGGGGTTGGCCTTACTATTTCTAAGTCTCCTCCTTCTAATACTAGATATTGCTTCTCCATTTCTAGAGATGTCTCGTTGATTTCGAGCTCTACCTCTTATTTCAAGAGTTGGTTCTTTTATTTCCAGAGCTTCCTATTTATTTTTGAAGCTCTACTTCCTATTTATAAAGTTATTTCTTCCTTCCGAATCTTCCTAGTTTATTTTTGGAGCTTCTCCTCTATTTCCTGGAGTTGGAGATATGGGTTCTAGAGCTTTAAGTTTCTCAATGTGGTCCAATTATTCTACAATATAAGTAGATATTTCATCATTTAAAACATGGTTTCTCTTTCTTCTTGCATGGGTTTGAGAGGACACCTCTTCCCTAGTTCTTTTCCTTGAGATTATTGGATTGGAATCCCTCTTTTCTTTTTCCTCTTTAAAAATTCAATAAGAACTGCCTTCTCCTCAAAAAATTTCCTTGTCCCTCATTTTTAATTTTTGAGCTTGAGTAAGTGTTGAATAAACCCTAGGGGTGAAAGAGGTGTGCAAGGACCTTTCTATGATATCTCCTATACTTTTTCCCATGAAGGCTTCCTATTCCTTCTCCCGTCTAGATTCTTTAAGAAATGATGTTTATAAGTTAATTGGATTAGACCATGGTGCTTTTATGAGGATTTTAATTGATAGTAATTTTTAGCCATAATGTGGATGACATCAAATGAAAACCCTATAAGGATAACTTTGAGATCTTTATTCCTCTTCCCCTATTTCAAGTGAATTAGAAGTCTCATTGCATCCCCTCCTAATACAAAGTGTTTCCCATCACAAGTAAAATATTTAATAATCCAGGAAGCAACATATTTCCATGACTCATGCATGATTTCCCTATTTATCCACTTCTAAATTCCCAGGGGTTAAGTATTATTTTAGGTAACGGATCATCATCATTAGGTAACATTTGAATGAGGTCCTTAATAGAAGAATAATTTGATTTTTAATTTTGAAGTTAATGAGACTACTTATGACAATTATATAATTGTTGGTTACTTTAATTTTCATTATACTAACCCTTGTATGACATTTTTGAAAATTCAAAACAAATTCTTCAACCAACTCACATTCTTACCCTTAAAATTTTCTCGACAAAATTTAGCCAACCTACTTCCCGGAATAAATTTGCAACCACAACATTTCGGAGGAGCAAAAAAGGAAAATAAAGCTTTGATTTCTTTTCTGTCCCATATTATAGAATTAGGAAGGGATAAATCTTTAGAATAATAGAAAATATTATAGAAACCGATTATTTCTAAAGCACTTATTTGTTTAGCCAAATTTTCATTCAATAAGGTGGTGACTTAGTAATCGTAAGCGTGCTTGAGTGACATCCTAGTAACTCCTTATGTAATTATCTGACACACCTTAGAGATACTAGAGTTAACTACGACATGCTTGAAATGAATATTTATGATGTCACTACCCTTAGTACTGTACAATCATTATGTGATAAAAATTGAACTATAATAAACAAACACCGAATAATAAAAATATAGAAACTGAAATTCATTTGGGATAATCTATTCAATAGAGAGGTTACAATAAATAATACTTTGATCTCCTATAATGATGGAGTCAACACATATCAAATAGATCTCCCCACAATCTCTCACCTTATCCCTTTATTCCCTCACACCTAGAATCTCTCTAAGAGATATCTACATGAGTTGTAAATACAACTCATCACACACAATAATATTATTTAATGTTCACAATAACTAAATATTAATTCCTAACATTATGCATATTTTATTTTTCATCATGTCATGATCACTTTGATTTACTTCTTCTTTATTTGTTTATTAATTCATTTAATCAAATGTATGGGATGCATTAGAAAGAAAAATTCATGGGTAGGAGGAATAAATGAATCTTACCTCACCGAATATGTCTTATTTTAATTTTTATTTCTTCGTCCCTATATTTGAAAATACTTATGGTTAGTATGAATGGTAAGAAATTTATCATACCTTCCTTTATTATCTACATATTGTTATTTGGGGTTTTCATAATACATTTTTATGTAATTTTTTTAATAAGAGGGAGAATATTATCATCTAAAATTCCAATTTTCTCCTTTTATTTGAGATTTGAACTTCCTAACACACCGAGGTGGAAGAATCACATTCTTCCATGAATTAAAATTCAACACATGACTAGAATTTATTTTATAAAATCTTCATATTTTCTTCGAGTCTTCCATATAGCCTCAATTTATTTTATAAAATCATATTTTCTTTGAGTCTTCTCGATATAGCCTCATTTTATGTCCATTCTTCGAATAGTTATTCTATCTCCATTAATGGGTATGAATGATCCATTATCGAGAGTATTTTTACTTGATAGGGACTCAACCACCTTTTCCTTAACTTTCCTTTAAATGGTTGGTATTTTGAGTCAAACAAATGGGCACAATCTCCTTGTTTTAACCTCCTCGTATTAATGTAAGAGTCTTGCCAAATATTTATTTGATGTTGGATGAGGGAAAAATGTTGTTGGTAATCCATCCTCATCTCATCTAACTCATTCATCTAAATAATTTTATCTTTCTGAGCTGCATCAATCTCAATTCATATTTCAAACATTTTCCTCAAGGTCTGTAATTGAAATTATATAGGAAGCATTAGCTTCTTCCCATACACAAGTTCATATGGATAAAACCTAGTGATAGTCTTCCAAGTTGTATTATAATCCCATAATACCTCGGGAAGCTTGTGTACCCAATATTTTCTCAAGTTACATTCAACATTTTTCTTAAGATATTTTCTAGTTCTATGTTTGTAACACAAAATTTTCCATTTGTGTGAGGATGATATGGTTATGACTTTCATTGTTTGATCTGATAGAGTCCTATAGAGGATTAAATAATGGTAGACATGAATTGAGATCCCTAGTTAGACACTATGACCGTATGTGCTCTAAATCTTTGCATGTTCCTATGGTATAAGAAATAATTTATAACTTCTTCATTAGTATAAGGAATGGATTGAACTTCATCCCTTTTAGTAACATAGTTAGCGCACACCAACATTTATTTGTTCCCATAAGACGGAGGATCTATTGGTCCAACAAAATAAATTCCCCATTTCTCAAAAGGTCCTAAAACCAGTTGAGGATTAAGAGGAATTTTAATGGACAAAGTAGGATTCCCCATCCTTGGACATGTATCACATTACCAGACGTATTTTTGACATTCTTGTGCATTCAATGTCAAGTATCATCTAGCTCTAATGATTTTTTTGAATAATCCTCTTAACTCAATAATGTTCACCTCCTATTTCATCATGAAAAGCTCGATGTTTTCATACACTTCATCTTCTCCAACACACCTGTAGAAAATCATATCAATACTACACTTAAAATAAAATTCCATTAGACCATATATAAGTAGTATTGTTTCTAACTAATATTTTTTTCTATACTTGCAAAATAAGGAGGAAACTTCCTGTAGTCAAATAGTTGGAAATATCAACAAACCATGGTGAGTGTACTAAAATTACAAACATGTGTTCATATGGAAAATGATCTTCAACATTTTCTTCTTCACCTAAAACATTCAATATTTAAAGGAAAACATCAAAAATATTATCTTTCCCTAGTTTATTTATTATTATTATATCAAATTCTTGAAAAATCATGAATAGCCATCGATAATCCTACCCCCACTACTAGCTTATTCATCAAATACCTTATTGTTGAATGGTATGTGTATATAACACGAATAATATTTTATAGCTATTAACAAAGTTCCTGAATTTGTTAAGAGAGTAAACAACAACCAAAAACTCTTTCTCGGTTGTGGTGTAATATTTCTCTATAGGGGTTAAGTTTTTTCTAATGAGGTATATTACATACATTTTTTCTTCTTCATCCTTTTGACCAAGTGCTGCCCCCATTGAAATATTAGATACATTAGTATGGATATAATTTTTTTCCCCAATTAGGTCCTCTTAGAAATGGAGCAAAGTAGTCAATTTATATTTTATAGATTTAATGGTTTTTTGTCATTTATAATTCCATTCAAAAAAACAATCCTTTTTGAGTAAAGAGAACATAGGTGCAACAATTTTTCTGAAATCTTTGATAAACCTTCTATAATAACATGTATGGCCTCTAAAACTCTTAACATCAGTATGATTTTTTAGAACAAGTAGGTTAGTAATGATTTATATTTTCTTAGGATCAACCTAAATACCTTTAGTAGAGATATGATGACCCAAAAAATGAATCCCAGGAAATCAAACAATTATTTTATCAACCACAATTAAAAAAATTTCATTACTCAAGGAGAGTTGGTGTTTCTCACATCTTACTAAAAATTTATTTAAATTTTTCAAATATTCTTGAAAAGTATCCTCATGGACTAAAAATCATCCATGTTTACCTCAACACAGTCATCAATAAGATCTGCAAAAAAATCCTAAACTTCCCTTTGGAAAGTAATAGGGGTATTTTAAAAACCAAAAGGTAGAACTTTGTATGCAAATTTTCCCCAAGGACATGTGAAGGTGGTTTTATATTGATCTTATGTAGCTATAAAAATATGGTTGTAGCCACTAAATCCGTCCAAAAATTAAAAATATTTCTTTCCTTCCAAATTATTCAAAACTTGATTTATAAATTAAAGAGGGAAATAGTCTTTCTTTATAGATTTGTTAAGTTCCCTATAGTCTACACATATTCTCCATTTACCATTATTATTAGGAATGATAACAAGTGGGGACATCCCTTGACTATCGAGATATAGGATAGATAAAGTCAAATTTAAATAATTTCTTGATTTCGCTTTTAAAATATCTTTGAGTATTGGATTAATCCTAGTTTGTGGATGTCTAATTGGTTTAACATAGTTAGTGTAAATGTGGTGAGTACATATGCTAGGGTGTATTCCTCTCATATTAGTATAATCCTAGGTGAATTCCATGGAATGATCTCTCAAGACATTAATAAGTTCAGCTTCTTGATCATCATTTATATTTGTACCAATGTTCAATTATTTCCCTAGCTGAATAGATACTTGTTTAATGTCAGGTATGTTTTATTTCTTGTTTTCATTTACCAGAGAATTCAAAAGGAAAAAATGGGCTTCCAACATGTGGAATATTTTCATATTTTAAGTAGACATGAATCTATCTAAAGGACAATACAAATCATTTCACATTTGCTCCTCATGACAAGTGTGTGGTTCAGATGGAGGATAACTATATATTTCAAAATTAACTTCTTCTATAACCTTACTATCCTTTTCAGTAACCCATATGGTTATTTTTGTATTTGCAATGGTTCTTTCTATATCCATAATGGTTATGTATGTAGCTGCAATGGATCTTTCTAGATCCATAATGGTTCTTTCTATAGGTGCGGTGGTTATTTTTGGATCCAAAAGGGTTCTTTCCAGAGCTTCTAATGGTTGTTTTCGAGACCCATATTATACTTCTCATAAAAAAATTGTTATGTTTCGTAATTTCATCCATATCATTTTTTTATTGCAATCATTGATAAATAAGAAGGGCTTATATAATCTTGATACAGTCCATCAATCCACATATGTTCATAAGTTTCAAAGTATGGCTGAGCAAAAGGGTAAAGTGAAATGTTCTTTGCTTTAGACCCATTTGAGATAGTCATATTTCCATACCTACAATCAATAAATGCAGTGACAGTAGCAAGCCAAGGCCTTCCCAAAATAATTGGATAGCCGATTCTTATTTTTGGGTTACAAGATCATAATTTTTTTAATATTCCCATGATTCAATTGTAACCATTGCATCTCCTATGATTCCCTCTAGTACAACAATGGACTAGTCTGTCATTTGGAGGATAGTTTTAGTTGATTGTAATCATAGAAAATATAGTAGATTCATTGTATTTGTTATCATTACATTAATAACAGCTCCTAGATCTACCAAAACATTAGATATGGTTTGACCATCTATGGTGATAGAAATGATTGGACTCCCTAGATCCCCATATTTAGGTAAGAGAAACATCCCTAATAATAAATCACCTAGTTTTCCATCAACTTGTATTGTCTTTGGGTACTATTATTTCTTCCTGGTGTCTTTATGTAAAGGCCTTTAATCACTTGGTTAAGTTCTGGAATATCTCTTATTTCTCTCAAGAGTGGAATCTCAATATTTAATTTCCTTAATTCCTGCATTAATGTGGATTCTTCCTTGGAAAATGTTTCCTTCAATCTTTCAAGGAAGGGAGCTATGTGATTATTCTTTTCCTCAGGATTTTCCTTAGTTTAATTTTGAATAACATGATCATCATCCATTTTTCTTCAAATATCTCTGATATAATCATTAGAGGGTTGTTTAATGTCTTTCTAGATCTCAATTATAAGTTATTGATGGAATTTACTTGCATTGTCCCTTCTTTTCTAGCTTCATTAATTGAATTTTTTTGTTGATTTTTTGGATTTGGAATAGGTTGAGTTAGCAATAGGGTCTGAGTTAATTTTCCTCCCTATAGATTTTAATTGTGATGGTGGTATCAAATCCTATTTTGGAGGAAATTTTCTTGGTTGATTAAAGGTTTTTGTTGAGACCGTTGTTTATTTGGCCATGGTTGTGGACTAACTAGTGGAATATAGTTTTTTTGATTGAATTGGGGCATCGATGGATATTATGTTGGGAAAATCATATACATATGGTTTGTCCAATTAGGTTTCCCAAGTAGATGAAAGGGTCTTGTTGGGAAACTACATCATCCAAGGATTTGGAGAGACCGAAGTGGGTCTTGGAGGAAAGTATTTTTTATTGTTTTGTCTATGGACATAGTTTATATTTTTGTTGGTTGAGTGGTTTTTTTCAATATTTATTTCAAGAGAGGAAGAAAGGTAAAATGATTAATGTCATGTTCATTGAAATCAAAAATCAAACACATGTATGTGTGGTCTAAACAAAATTCCTGTAAGGGATGAATTTTCCTTCACCTAGGACATTACATGTTCAAAAGTTCTTTGGAAGCATTTATTTTGTCTTTTAACCCATCCAAGGTAGAGGTAAGTTATGTCAAGATAGCATTTTTCATGTTGGAGAGCTCTTCCATTATGTGGAAAGTATCATACGAATGTTTCACGGCTCTATTTTTCCTACTACTTCCCCATTTTCTAGATTAATTCCTACATAACTCAAGTAATTTATTAGAGGGTAAGCTTAATAACATCACCTTTTCACATCATATTAAGATAATCTCCTACTTATTCATAAATTCCTTTGAGAAATATTGTTTACTTAGTTCTTCATTGAGCTCATATCCACTTTTTCTATGGATAGAAGAAAGTTTTCTAAATATTCTTCCAAATTTTCATAATATTTTTATCGGATTTGAAATAATTCCTTCTTCTTATCCCTTCCCCTACAATAATCTTGGTATTTTTCCAAAAAAATAGTTTCCTTTTCTTCCCATGAGTGGATGGAGTTAGGTTCCAACCCCATAAACCACCTCATGGCAGAATCTTTGAGAGTGAAAGGAAATATCTTGAGATTCTGATTATCAGTTTTATAGTCATATGTCTAGCATAATATTTTAAACTCAAAAATGAATTAATATACGTCTTCTGCTTGATATTCCTCTAAATGTGGAAAGGATAGATGAAGAAATTTTTTTCATAGGGGCATATTCTTCTTCATATTGGAGAATTACATAAATGAAATTTCATCCCATGGGTCTATTCTCTTGGGGAGGGTCTTCTACCCGATCAGCCATGTCTATGAAGATATTGTGCAATACACGAGTTTCAAGTTGAAATCACTCTCAATTTATATTTCTTTGGTGTTTTTAATGATTTCTTCTGATGTTTATTCACTTGTTTTTACTAGTTGAGATATTTTACATACATATCTTCCTCTTGTAGTCTTGAGGCATGTACATCAATTTTTATCTTGTAAAATACATGCTAAGATATTTACTAGTTATATACTCTTTAATTCAATGGCACACTTCCCCATAAATGACACCAAAAATGATGGGTCAGTGTGGGTTCCAATCATTTAATCAACTAAATTTTCATTGTTCTAACCAAGGATATGCCCAATGCGGTATATAAAGAAGGAAATGAATATATAGTAGGTAACTATAGTTTTTTTGTTTTTGGGAGGTTTTATTATTCTCTTGATTCGCTTTCTTATTTAACTATTTATTTAAAATAATAGCTTTTATTCTATTTAAAAATAAGAAACTTTTAATCTACTGAAACAGGAATCAAACAAATTTTAATCTATTGAAATCAACATATAGAAAGGAAATGTGCTTTGTAGAATGAAATTATTCTAAACAAATCTTGCAAGAAAGGAAAGTTGCAATAATAAAAAATACAGTAAAATAAATTCTTGTCTCAATATTATAATACTTAAAGTAGTTGTAATAAAGAATACATAGAATTAAATAATCTAAAAATAGGGACATAAATACTAACACAACAAGCCATGTCCTTGGTCAAGTGAGCCCTTGATCTTCCTCGGCTTGGTGTGTTAACACAATATTTTCAAAAAATCATTTTTTTATTAATCACAAATATTTTCTTACAAATAACTAAAATATCTTACAAAAACAATCTCCTACATATGTTTATCTCTATTTCTTACTACACTCTACACACATATGCCTATCCATATCCATCATTTTTTTGGTGATGCAGAGAAAATAAATACATTCACATACAAAATCGATCAAAAGGTTTACAACAATAAACTGTTACCTTACTCGTATGTAAGGACCAAACCAACAAGCCTAAAGTGGCTTAAAACTTATAAGATTGACAATTATCACACCAAAGTTTTTCACCATACTAGATACCATATTTCACTATTACTTCTTATGTACTCCACAACACCATTTCATCTATTAAATATATTACTCTTCATTCATACCCCAATTGTACTCACCTATTGCATTTCTCTCTTTAATTTCCTTGACTATATTCCTTTGATCACCATGCACTTTTATGTTCTCTATCTCCACCAAGGATTTCAATACCTTTCAACCTAATTGAAACCTCAAAATATCTTAGATCAATTGAGGAAATTCTTTCAAATAAATCAACGTATGCACCTTTGTCCCCTTTGTCAAAATTATCTCTTATGCCCTTAAGACAAGGTATTTTTTTCAAAATATTGCATATAGGTTTCTAGAGATACCTATAAAATATAATTAACTTCATTAGTTTTATTTCATCATCCCTAAGGTTCTTGAAATTTTTTTGGAACAAAACTCATAGTCCTTGTCCTTCCATTTCACTTTTCCTCTTCCTTACCCATAAACTACTACTAGCCTAGGATAGACTTTATTCCAATATAAATTTTTATGCAAATGACCTAAGGACACAAACTCTAGCTTTTTTATCACCCATAAAGGGGTTCTTGAAGTATGTTAAGTTTCAGGTTTTAACTCAAAGGGTAAATACCTCTTCCTTTGTAAAACACCCCTCTAGATTACCCTTTTGACCGTGTTCAACCCCACACTAATAGATCGTCATGAATATATGAATATTTAACCCTTGGTTTATCAAAATTCCTTTGAAATCCCCTATATAATCCCTTATCATTATATCTTGAATATTTTAGGAAAAAAATTGATGTTTAAGTTCCTCAACATACAAACCCTAGTATCATCCTATTGAAATCCTCCTAGGAACCTCGGGAGAGTATAAATGGTTATAAAATGCTTGGAACCTTGTTTCAAGGATTGAAATTTAACACACATGTTAGTCTCAATGTCCTCTATAATAGTTCTTTTTACATGTAAGGTTAGAAGAGCATGAGGAATCTCTTTTTCTTCACCTTTCCTATTTCCCTTACCTAAATGAACAAATAGTCATAGTTATGTAAAAATCCCTTAGGTGTCAGTAACATGCATGTTTGTATTTTTCAATCCCTCTCACAAAAATATATGCAAACTAAGTTTGATTTTCACCCTTCTTGAGAGTTTTTAAATCATCTAGGAAACTTCCAAGAAAATTTATCTCATTTTGAAATAAGTTTGCTCAATCACTATCACGCTTTTCTTTCCCAAGGTTGTTCCAACATGCAAATAAAACTATCATGATACATATCTTTCAATTTTTTTAAATGACTATCCATACCATTGTACACGTAAAAAATAAGATAAATCCTCAAGATACCTCTACAAAAGGTTATTATAGTTATGGTCATGCAACTTTAAACTCTTTCATACAATCAGAACCAAGGATACCCCGTATAAGTTTCCATAAGTTCTTCCTATGAGTTCAAACACATCTTCATTTTTCATTAGGAATGATGAACTATCCCAATCTATCAGATACAAAATCATTCAAAGTATTGACATAGTATCCATCAAAATATAGTTCCTCACAAAATAGAACTCATATTAATATCCATTGGGTTTCTTACAAAATTTTATGCTCCAAGCTTCCTCCTTCCTACTACGAGGAATTAACTCTAAAAATGACTACCTCACTCCCATCTCCTCTTATATCCAATTTTTTAGTGCATGTAACTCTTACATGTACTTTGTACCTAACCTACAAGTATCATAATCACTCATAACTCACATTTTATGACTCTTCAACTTCCCCTATACCTTTATAACTCTTCTCATGCCACCTAATACCCTACATCAAGATGAAATCATTCTATTATTCTTGACCTCTAAAACATAACTTAGACAATTTAATCCTCCTCACATTCTTGACAAGCCATTCTATATCCTTTTTACAATTTTGAATACATTTTGGAGCCAACTATCAAAATTCAAATTTGGACCAATTAACCACCTAACTCTTTCTCTCTTAAACTTTCATGCACTTGTTTTGATCTCATATCTATAACTAGGATGATGATTTTCCATATTTGAGGTTCTTGAATATGATCCTACATAGTTTGGTTAGAATAAATGGTTTAGTATTAGCCATGCACAGAATTTTGAGACCGTGTGCAAGATTGAGAACAAGAGATAACATGAAAGTGACTAAGGAATATAAGGATGCACGCAAGTATGCATGCAAGCAGATAGGTCAATGTGTAAAGGTACGCATAAATTAGGAAATAAATTCAATACACGAAGGCTCATGGATATGCACAAAGAGTTGAGGACTTATCCATTTTCTAGAAAAGGCTAAAAATAGGAATGAAAGCAATATGACGTGACATGCAAGCTACGCCTAGAAATAGAAAAGTGCATGAAAGGATAGGTAAGGACAATACATCAAGGAAACCTATTTATAGGAATAAATCATGGGTAAATCTAAGCTATTTATAGCTTGACATATAGTTAAAGAAAGCATGTAGTCTATAATTATCATACCTATATTAAGAAAAAACACATGTAAGTGGTGAACGAAAATTCCGCCGTGTATAAATAGGTGATGCATTCTTGTAAGTAGTAACCTTGAAGTGGAACATTGATATATATGCCTTTTTGATGTGTGTGTAAGAGAAAATCGATGTTAGAACCTGCAAGTGGGTTTTATATGCATCCATGGGTTCAATGCATGGATATAATTAGAATTTTTTTGATGTAATGAAAAGTGTTTATGATGGACAATTTTGTGTGGGTTGTAAAGGTTACTAGATCTAAGTATGATGTTATGGGAGTTCAAATTTTGTTGATTATTGTTTATGTTGAATGATTTCCTTATTATATGTGTTTCTTATATTTGATATTTCCATTAATTTTTTTGTTGTATCTTACTTCATGTTATGATTATGTATGTGTTAACCAAATTCGATAAATAACTAAAGAGAGACTCGGTGATGCATGCATGCACTTCAGGTGAGTGTTCACACTTTGTCGGGATGAGATTCCAATGTGTGCAACTAAGATTTGGTTAATAACAATACTACACATTGTCAAACCAATCACTATTACTATTTGATATATCACTCCTCCAACATACGACCAAAAATATAGGTTGTTGGATATGAGGGAAGTTTTAGAATTTTGTTACAATTCATAAAAGAGTGTTAGGAACCAAACTCTTAGTTTTTAGCCTTTATTAACTTCTTTAACTAAACCTGACAAAGTGGATGATACCATGTCAATCTAGATTATGACAGCAAAGACTAGTGTTTATCATAAATTCATTACCCTACACACATCACCACATGTCTCTTCAAGGTAATTAGTTGGAAATAACCATAATCATTAGTCCATAATATTCAACAAGGATAAAATGCATTATTTCATGCTTGTACCTAATCAATTCCAAACATATCATGCATTAATCAATGTGTTTACAAGTAAAAGTATTATAATTTACGATATAATGGGTCAAAAATGGACTCATCACTAACTCCGTAATCTTCTACAAGTGATCTCCCTAAAGATGGAATTTCTACTATACAACAACCTATAATGGTTAACTACAAATGGATTGGAAAAGAGTATATGTTTATTCCACAAGTTTCACATGTCAACCATAAATCATCTTTGGTTCCATCCATGACACGTGTGGACAAATAATTTTTCACATTTAATTCATCCTAGTGCATTTTTGGAATCTCTATTTACTATTCACTTTCTATTCACTCAATCTCCTCATCACACTTCAATAACTTATTCAATCACCTACTCTACTTATTATCTCCATCTCTTTTTATTATTACCCCTCACAAGGAACCTTATAATACATGATTATCACACTTCCTTCTTTTTCAAATAATATATTTCCTAGAATATTATCCTCTTAAGAACTTATGTAGGGATCATATACATGATCATTATTCCTTTTGTACTCTTAGTTATGTCTATATACACACATACTACCATATATTTACATCCATAAATCCATTAAAATATCAATCATAAAATCACATAGCTCACATAATATCTAACACAATTTTTCTTATACTAAATTAATCCACAACAATTATATTTGTAATCCTTTTAATTTTTACATCATACAAATAACTTACTCATCAGTACATGTCCTGAAATATCATCATACACTATCACACAATAACTATGATACATCATATCAAACAAAGTGAAACTAAAATAACTAATCAAATATCTCATCACACAATGGAACTATATGAACTCACTACAAAAACATCTATATATGCCTATATGTCTGATTGGTTTAAAAATGACATTTCAATAAAAGAAATTCCCTTCTTAAATATGTTTATACATCATTGCTATCATCATCAATATACTCTTACATCTTACCAATTCATCGATATTTTCTACATCCACGATAGATCACAAAAACAAGATCATATTCTTCTAGGCTCCAAATCCTTAGAACTAGACACAAACACTCAAAATTGGCAAATTCTAACACAAGCCAACATTTTATAGAAATTTTAGGACCATGTTATGGTCTTGAGCATAATATACATTCCCAAACAAAGGGTATATCCTATAAATTTATCAATTCTCACAAATTATATCATTTATTTACAGGATTTCTATATGGACTCATATACATATGACTTGGTTTAGAGAATTTTATGGGATACATGTGTACTTTATCCCTTCTTCCTTGTAATATTCTGATTTATTTGTAAGAACTACATTTTGGTCCATGGTCCCCCTCTTCCCTATCGCTTCTCAAAATCCGTATGACCAATCTTAGCAGCATAAATTTGTATCGAGACATGGTAGTTTCCATTCCTTTCATGATTTCTTTTCAAGTATTTATAATACTACAAAATTGGACCAATTTCACCATTTTACATAATTATCAATGATTACTATTGTTTTTCAATAAAATTACAATGCTTTGACACTTATTAGCTCATTGATTCTCTTCCCCTGAATTACATCCACCACTTGGTCAAATTGTAAACAAAAGCCTCTTTAGCTTTTGTCATCTTATTTCTTGCAAAACCCAAGTCATTATCAATCAAAGTAGTAATGAAAATACTATTTTACCTTCCACCGTACTATTTATATTAAATTGTCCCCTTTAGGCATATAGTCACATATCATGACCTAATTCTATTATCTAATTAATTCCATGGATTTTTGGATGCCATATCTTGGTCTCAATTCCTCCAATTTTTGCATTTTTGTTGGCATCAAGATCATTATTTCCCTATCTCCATACTAAAACGTGATAATATTTCATTTATAATCTATTTGGGTCCTATTACCCACATTCTATATAATTATATTTACACTTGTTAAACCTATGTGCTCACTACAATAATTTTTCTAAGACAACATTTATGAACAAATTCAATACACATATGTTCTATCAAGACTTGGTAGTCTTTGATCACTTTATACACACTTTATATTATCTTGAAAAACATATTCTTGGATTCAAAACTTCTATAAATTAACTCTTTTATCAAGATGTAGTCTCTATCATACACATGCTAAAAATCCATACTAATATAGTAAACACTCTATCGATGTCACAATCTACACTCAACACTTTCTTTCAACATGCTCTCTTGTATGTTCATTCACTACTCTCTATGGTACATCCTCTAAAATAGTTCACATTATTGTATTATTTCTTATTATATCTATATTACTCCATTATCTCTTATCATCACTCTATACAATCTTACGATTTGTATTTCTATTATATAATGCTCCCATATATCACTATACAATTCATATAATAGATATATTCCTATATTTCATCTCGTGAAGTAGTGTTTCACACTCTCACTTTCACTAAAAGGGAGAAATACATAGGATAGAATGCACAAGGTAACCGTTTCTCTTTTTAATTCATAAATCAATAAATAAATATTTCTCCCTCATATAAATCATGCATAAAATAAATATGTTGGCTATGCAAGGCCACTCTCTCTCATACAATAAAATGCAATTATAGCACTCAAACAATCACTCTTGACTACAAAAATGCACTAAATACTAAATACACATAATCACAAATAAAAATTCCACCGCATGTATTATAAATATGGGGATAAAATCATATATTGGAATATATAAAATCGTCAATACTATAGTTACTAACATACAACCATATAATAAATGGTGAGGGAAATGATACACCATTTCCCTTCCACCCTATAGGGTTTTCAATATCTATAAGACATAAATTTGTTTGTAGTTGTGTGGTCTCATTTTTGGAAGAATTATTATGGGCAACTAGAAATGCTTTGGGGAAATCTTCCCTTGGTGCAAAGACACCCATTTCCCACTTATCTCTAAGAAATATTTTGTAGGGTTAGGATCACCCTGAATTCTCCATGTACAATGAGTATAACCTCCAAATACCTCTTCATCTCCTATAATATATTTTTACTCCTGCAATGTGTTTCTCCCTTATCTCCACGTGGGTTGGTTGATGAATAACATTTTTCACCATACATGGATATTATTCTCAACACACATATAGTTGTTATTACTTTAGAACTTTCTTTTGGGTGTTATTATATTTCCTTTAAAATATTAAATTTGATTCATTATCATAAAGGGGGAATGTAGACACTAAAATGTACACAAAATAATTATTACATTATGTTTTATTAGAATTCATGTATGTAAATTTTGAAAAATGAAACTAGGCCTTAGTGGCATATGTTCTTGATGATCCACTTTCTACTAATTAGTTTGAATTTTTTTGACTATTTTACCTCTTTTATTTTATTTTAAGATGTTTTGCAGACATCCCTGGTAGTTTTAATTTACTTTTCTTCTATATTTAAACCTATTCTAATACTAGAAGCTAAAGAATGTAGGGCATAGATGTAGATAAGTTCTTTCTCTACCCCACCCTATAAATTTATCAATAGGAGGGGAATGGACCCTTATATAAAATATTTGATAGTTATCCATTAATCTAATCTATACTTATAGGTGGCCACATACATCTAGATTAATCTATGCTTATAATTGGGGTTGACACCCTATATATCTATATGGTTCCCACTTCTAACATCTAACATATATAGTTGTCACTCGACCGACTAGACCAAGGGTGACTACACTACAAATATTAGTATTGGGAGACCATAAAATAGGGTCTAGATCATACTATGGTCTGAAATGTGTTGTATAGTCGTATCTACAATTACTTTTTATTATATTATTTTTGTGGGCCTATTTATTACTCATTTTCCTTTCATATATTATGTTTTGGGTCAGTATTTTCCACCACTAAGGTTCAAATTTTAAAGTAATAACTCATATATATAAGTCCATTATAATAATTTTCTACCTAGAAATCATGTATTTTAGTCATTATTTATCCCAGTCTCATGCTACTATATAAAAGTTTTTGAGTGAAGAAAGTACTAATTAATCCCACCTTTTGGCCATTCTTGTTTCACTTTTTATTTCGTCTTTCTTGCACATTTTTAGGTACATGCCTAGATGTTTCAACACTTTCCTGTTATTTTAGCCTTTGAACCATGGCACCCAAGGTTGTACTTAGGGTGCCTTGTGGTGCCTTGGTCCCACCTGGGGTGGCCCGATCCATTTTCTACTTTCCCTCCTCTTTTTGGGCCTCTTCTAGCCATTTTTCATCCTTATCTTTTTCTATTCAGCCATGTCGGGATTAATTACGAAATTAGAGGAAGAGAACCCTATAAATATAAAGTTATGAAAGAATAATGAGGGTCCTAGTGTCACTTACTACTATCAATCCATATATAGTTTCATCCATTGCATCACTTGCATCCACATACTTACATGCATCAAGGCTAGGATATCTCCATCAACACACACTTCATGGGGGAGGTATTCTATTTTATTCCATGCACACATACTATTACATTTTCTATATTTATTTATTTCTCGCTACTTCATAAATTGTGACTAGCATAAGATTACCTAATGCATGACATACACACACACACACACACACACACACACACCATAACTATATTTGGGTCTAAAATGTTGTGCAACACTCAATGTAGTAATCCTGTTGTTTTGGCAGTTGAGGTCAATCTAACCCATTCATTTACATATTTTATTTTTTATGGTTTTGATACGTCTCTTATCTCTTACAGGTCTTCAAATTCATCTTGTTACATTTAGTGAACCTAATGGGATACGAAACGAAGGTTATAGAGCATCTTCCAACCCAAAAAGAACTAGGTTCTGAGATTTTTCAGAGACCAAGGTGCCTATTCTACCATACCAGGGCACTCCAAGATGCTTAGATCTTCCAGATCCACTCTTTTCAAGACCTCTATGTAGCCGTTCCAACTTTTGTATTTTCCTGTCAGACCTATGATACCCCATGACATCATCCATAATCATATGAGTTCATTCCTTACCTTCCTCTTGTATATTAGGGTTTTATTTATACCAGTTCAATCATTTTATTCACTTCATATTAATTTATTTCATTTATTTACAACGTTTATGCCCTCTTTGATTAGATTAAGTATTATTACATTTCCCCCATTTTTAGTTAATTTTAGTTAATCATCTATATATCTATCACATATTCAAATAAGGAAGCAAAATATGCATCGTCATACTGCATACATATCATAAGAGGGCATAAGTTTGAATTTTTCATCTCTACACAACGTTTTCTATCAAGATGAATTAGTGTATCCCATTATCAATGTGGAAGCACAAGGGCCAAGCTAGGTCAAGAGATAGTTACACGCACCTTTTCACAAATCATTAGGAGAAATTAATTGAGTTTAAAATGTAGTATACTACTTAATGACTCACAAACAAGGTGAGCACCGAGGTTAGTCTAACTCAATAATTTACATATTTTATTTTTAGGTCTAATGAGTGCTTGACATATTATATGATAGCTAGGTTTGTTTTACATATGTAATTGAAAAATTTAGGGTTACATAAGGATTTGAACATATAAAAGTATGAAACAAGAGATAATAAAGGAACCTATAAAAATAAGAATCTAAAGAGATAAACATCCAATATAATAGGAAAGGGTCGATTATTGATATCTGGTTATAACCTTCTCTACAATCTTTTCCCTAAGTTTATATTTGAAGAATAGTTTATCTAGGTCATCCAAAATCCTACACAGCTTCTATGTTCTTATGATGACACAATATAAAACATTTTTATATCAACTAGGTCATTTTTATAACATATCTTGAAAGTTAAATTGATCTATCGGTTTGACATATGATGCAGAGCTCTAAATAAACTAGCATACATTCAACAAGATATGCACAACTTCATTCACTAATACACCTTGTTTCAAAGAACACTTGTCTTGGTCTAGATAGCTAAAACTTAAAACTTCATACCTTTTAAAAATTATATGCCTTATCAATCACTTATACCCTATTTCAAACCTCGTGCAATGCTAATTCACCTATTAGGATGACCAATTTTCATAAAAACCCATGTTTTTTCTCGACTTACCTTCTTTGGATTTTTACTAGCTTCTTGCAATCATGCTCAAAATCAAGTAAAAAGGGTTTTTTTACACTTTATCTAGAATCCATCACCTCATCCCATGTTCCATGCACTCATTCCAAATTAAATTAACTATCAATGCAATGACCCAATGAAGTAAACTCTATTCAACTCTTCCTCCAAAACTAGTTTTCATTGCTCTCAAGAAGAATCACTTTAGTAACTTCATGGTTGGAATAAATGATGTATAACCTAAACAAGACAAAAACATTTCAAGTACCCTTTGGCTATTTAAGGTGTTGGTCTAATTGTAGAGCCTAATTCCAAATGGTTATCTTTCGATAATTCATTCTTCCTCATTAGTCTTGTTAGTTCTACTACAATTTCTTCTTCTTGGCATTTTCTTGCATATATTTCTTCTCTTGGAATTTTAAGACTCAATTCAAGAATTCATAGACACTCTTTTCCAAGTTATAATTGTGTGTAAATGCTTAATTTTTAATAGCAACTCCAAATACTATTTCCATAATAACTTGACTCTACCTATTAGGTCTTCTTACATTAATACATCCTGCGATAGTCAACTGTCATAGAAAACACAAACTTCAGCCCATGAAAGTCCTAAATTCCTTCATATTTATTTAATAGACCATCCTCCCTTGTTTTCTACCAAACTTTATGTCTTTCATCCAAGTGGTAAGGTTTTTAGTCATGAATTTAGCACTAAATCCTAATTTTAGCATTACAACTAGCCTATGAGTTATCAAAACTATATATCTTGTTTGCTTTTTATTTTCAAAGTCTCAAAATTCACCTCAAGGCCTTTCTAGTCCTTCCCTAAATTTTTGAACTACCAGAGGTTTATTAAAATGAGCATAATTTCACAATGTAGGAATTTCAGGAACTAAGAGGGGGTGAATCAATGCTTTGATAAAAATTTCACAATCAATTTCCACTTCTTAAATTTGTCATTGTTAAACAATATTGATTGTCATAAGCATGCCTAATTAATCATGAGATATAGAGTGAGAACCATAAAAATATACACATGAGGATACAATATTTAATGTGGGAAACCCTTTTGGGACAAAAACCCACTGAAACCAATGCACTAACTTGGACAAATATCCTTCAGAGTTACAATGATTTCACGATTGAGCTACAACTCAATCTAGAGCTACAACTCCAATAATTTCACCAAGCCACTACTCGGTGTTTGACAAGATTCAAATCATCTGGAAGCAACAAATCCCAAATCCATTACAACACCCACTGACCTTTAGTAATACACTACATACAAGGAGGATTCAACCCCTAGAATTTGATCAGCCACTATTTATCTTCTGTAAGCCACTACTTACAAGGAGGTTGTAACCCCTATGATCTAAAGAACTACTTAGATAGATATTACAATGAATTCAATCATATATTTTCTGTGTTGCACATAAAATGGATTATGATCACTCTTCTCTTTCTCTCTTCATTCACTTTGTAGGAATATATATTCAATATTCTTCTTACCTTTCCTTTTCTTATCTCTCCCCTCAAACATTCATTGAACTAGTTTTTTTATTGATGTCTCTTTCATTGATCTTATTTTTCAGAAATAAATGTTCATTTGATAGATCTTTCTCCTCTCTATCAATGTAGTAAATTATTCATCATATAGCTCTCATCATCTTCATCACTATATTTTCAATTGATAAATTTGTCTCACTCTACACATAACTCTACTCTCTTTAGCTATAGTTATCCATTTAAAAATGACAAAATCCTTCACCACATTTTTCTCCTCTCTCTTGATCAATAGTTATTAATTTTATAATACAAACTCATCTCTCTATCTAAAAATATCTTAGCTTGACTACACCCTCTCAAGTTTTCATCAACACATTGCTCTCCTCTCATTTGATTAGAAGATTTGCATTTAAAGGCTCTATCTTCTTTCTCTCTCTCAAAAACTCTTGAGCATAGCTACACCTTCATCATATTCACTATATTTTAAATTATCTCTCTCTCTCTCTCTCTCTCTCTCTCTCTCTCTCTCTCTCTCTCTCACTATCTATCCTCTAACTCACACTCTCCTTGCTCAATTGATCAAAAATAATAATAATCATGAAAACTTATTTAAATATACAAGCTCCAGATAGTTTTCCTGATTAAGTGTATTCTGAGCTTGTATTGGTGTCACATTGTAAGTTTCCATTTTTACCACTCCTTTTTGCTTTAAAACATGGATTTTTTTGCTTTCATGGTGTAGAAGATGAGATGCCCTTTCCAAAATTCTAAGAATGCAAAAATCTGACCTCTAGATTATAAGATATCTCCATGTGGGTTTGAGAGGAATGTGAGGAACAATTTTTAATAATACTTTACCAGTCCACATTAATATTGCACATTAAACTTTATAAGACTTCATTATATTGTTTCCTTGTAAATCCCTTTGCAAATCAAATATTGCATATTTCTAGGGAACTAGAGGTACTTAGGTACATGGGTTACTTAGGCATAGTTCTTCTGCATCTCTATATTCTTGCATTATACTACATCACTCTTTTCCTTTTTTAATCGGTCATATCAGGTCATTGAGGAACACTTTGAACTTAGGACACGTGAGCTTAGTTCTTATACATCTTATTTCCTTCATACTTAACCCAATGTTTTTTTGTTTGCAGAGATCTTAGTCTCATGCAGATAACAACTTTCCTTGTGGAAATTTTTCCACATCCATTTAGATCTCCCAAATCCTTAACTCTCCATAATACACATATTCTTTGAGTTGTGGGTTAAAATTATTTTTGGGAATAGGGTTTTTTGCAGAACTTGTTGTTGGGCCGAACCATTTGGGACCGCATCTAAATCTTTATACGCACCTCTCCATTCACCCACTCCTTTATGTTTCACCTTAATATCTTGGTTGACAAATCGACTCACGTGGAAATGTTCCATTTGTATCTCCTTGGCCTCGCATCCTCCTCCCCATCCACAATACTCCAATCACTTGACTTGCAGGTAAAATTGAGTTATAGGAACATTGGCTCATGAGGAACTAGGTTGTTGGGTCTCAAATGTCTCGAACTACCCGTATAACACCGATCCCTATATGTTGCAGCCCCAAGAACAATGCAGGGAACACATGTTTCTAGGGAAAATGTTATATCCCCACCCCATATGTCTCGCACTACTCTAAAAACTCAATATACTCAAAATTTTGTAAATTTTTCTAAGTACCTAAATTTTAAGCTTTTGCCATGTAGACACTCCGAGAACACCTAGGATATATGTAAATAACTTTTAGGCCTCCGAATCAACTTATCCAAAGAATATAATCTTTTTAATACCTTCATGGAGAACCTCTATCTCACTTACCATATTTGCAATGTCCCGAATTCGCCCTAAATCCATCTTAAATCATTTTGAATGCATAATGCACTAACGATAGCCCACTATAATCCTCAAAAACACCTCGTACACTTGGGAGACTTCTTTGGAGACTAGATAAAACTTGTTTCACATATGATTGATCTTAATTAATCCACTAAGTGACATGATTCGACTAAACATATCCATTTTTTTTTGGCCATGCACACTATTAATGACCCCATGTACCTACCTAGACACCAATTCTCTTTATAGAACTTAGAAGATGTATTATAATCATTGTCATCATGTTTGATGATACTTTGTACTTGTTGAACCATGCACATCATTTGGAACCTCTCTCGTGAGTCTGAAACTACCAATCAACCTTTAACTCCTCCAATAACACCTTTTTCCTGTTCAATTGATTCCAATTTTGATTGCTCACTTCACCATTCACCATTTTTCCATCAATTCCACTTTACATAAATGAAAACAGAATGAAAATTACCATGGTTCAACAATATCTCCCTTTTGTATTAATGAAAACGTAATTAGAAACCCAAAACTCTAAAGGAAAAAAATACTTTTAAGCTTGATTTCTAACAACACTCTCTCGTATCTCTCCCCTTTGACATCTATGACAAAGTGCCACCATGAGAAATATGTAATAAATTGTTAGGTTGTGGAGTCTGTTTTGATGTGTGAAAGTGTTGAAGACTGTACACTAAGAGTACTATACATTTTTCATGTATCCTCACTGGGGTTTGGGGCCGGGCGGGCGGCGGCCCCCTGTAGTAGGGGTTCGGGGGTGCAGACCTCCGAAAAAAAAAAAAATTAGGCGTAAATTTTTTGGCCTTGAAAAATTACACCCAAAATATCGGGAAACATGCTTTTCTCATATGGGCGAGTTTTTTGACCCATAGGTTTATAGGACGGGTTTTTCCCATGGTTTTGATACCCACGGTTTTGTAAAATTGCTTAAGTAGTTGTCTATTTATATGGTCTTATGCATATGATAGAAGAAAAAGCAAATGTATTGTAGATGTGTTTTGAATTCGGGTGTGAATTCTGTAGAGTTTGTTGAGCATAGCTCCAAACGGATCTAGGTATTGTATTGAGAGAGCGGTGGCTTGTAATAAAATATGAGCAAGTGATTCTTGGTGGACGTAGCCCAAATTGGGTGAACCATGTTAAATATTGTCTCTTTGTGTTGTGTTATTTTATTCTACAATTTTATTTGAGATTTGTAATAATTTTTGCATATTAGTTTCTATTGTTGCGATTCTGTGAGGGATTATTCTGCATATTTTATCCCTTATTTCCTAACATAAACTTGATAAATAGATTCTTACCTTGAGAAGATCCCCTTACATAATATTGTTTCTTTTGACTAGTAGTTATTAGTGCAAAATCACAAGACCCCTGGATGCAGATCAGGATTCTAGGTTGATCACTCTAGCATCCAGTGTGATTGCACAACATGGAAACCTCTCTCCAAGCGTGGGGACTTGTAAAACTGAGAGAGGAATCTCTAGATTAGAGGCTGGTTCCTCAAACTCCTCTGATTTAGATCTATATTTTGTAAAACTACAGAGGTTTAGATCCTAATCCTATTCTAACTTGCAAGGAGACAGGGGTAGAAGTGCAAAAATTGAAACTAACTAAAGATGGTGATGCACCAAAAGGAGTGGTGAAACATATTAGTCATGCAAATAGACACAGACCAAAGTTCATAACATAAGACATACACAGACTGATAATGTATAATTTAGTATCTGAATTATAGCAAATAATACAAACAGAGGATTGAAACCCATTCACAGAGCTTGCATTATCATTTTAATGTCAAAATACGCATTACACCCTCAGAGAGGTAAAGAAAACTGTTACAATCCTTGGAGAGGTCTGATACTTCATCAATCCCTTGCTGGAGGTGAAAGAAGAAGTCTGCTATGCCCAAAAATGTTCCCCCTTTGAAATGAGCCCAAAACTGGCTTTTAAAATGCAAGGGTCGAACCCAGGGAACAAGAAACGTACAAAGGCATGGGATCCCATTCTTTCTTGACTACAGGTGTATTAAAACAGCATGGAGGACCTTATAAACCCATACCCTATCATTTTGACTGGATTACAGGAGAATGCAACCCATTCTGCATTAAATCTAGTCGCTTTAGAATGTCATTTCTGGCCATGAACACGTGTCAAAGTTGTTTCTCGATTTTATTCCTCCAGACTGCTCCAAAACGCAAGATTAATCTCGGAATCGTGTAGAGAATTTTACCATATTTCCGTTGATATAAAGAACGTGCAAATCCGAGCTCTGGATCGAAAGTTATGGTGATTTGAAGATCTAGGGCACAAAACAGGCGACAGCGTGTTTTGAAACCTTTCCCGCGCTCTGCCACCTGGATGACACGTGGCAGGTGCTGAGTGGACGAGCAATTCTCTCTCCTCCGTCTTTCGTGGGCTTTCCTTTGAAATTTCCTTGTGGGGCCCTTAACTGGACACGTGGCGCTATTTCATTGGTTCGGGCTGACCCTTTAAAACTTGCCCTTTGACTTTTGACTTTTTTCCTTGAGACACGTGGCGGCTTCTGATTGGTTCTCGGCCCTGCCGGCTCTTTCGCGCCCTTCGCACCTTTTCGGCCCACTTGTCCCATTTTTTTGGACTGTCTTGACCCTTTTCACCCGGTTCGGCCGGTTCGCGCCTTTTCGGCCCGCTTGTCCCATTTTGCTTTGGACTGTCTTGACCCTTTTCGCCCGGTTCGGCCGGTTCGCGCCTTTTCGGCCCACTTGTCCCGAACTGTCCCTCTTAGCAGTTAGTCAATTTTCTCCCTCCTTCAGCTGGATCGGCTTTTCGCTGCCGCGTACTTTTGTCCCAGATGTCCCTGTTGCTATTTTGGACTGCTTGTGCTCATTTTGGCCGATCCGCGCCTTTTTGTCCCAAATGTCCCAACTGCCCCCTAGGACTAGGACTTAGCCAATTTCCACAAATTTTTCTGGATCAACCTACTTGCTTTCTGCAACTTTTTTCCACGTTTTCTCAGAGCTTGCTCCTTTCTTCTTTGGCCAGGGGAGTTAGAAAAATATCTGAGAGAACCTCCGAATCATGATGTTTGCTCTGAATCAATCAATGTGCCTAGGACTTGAATATTCTGATGCATGTTATCAAAATTACCCTGGGGGTGAATTTTGGATAACAATTTGGCGACTCAGCGGGATCATCTGCCTGCTAGATGGAAAGACCAGTTTCCTGAAGCAATCCATTGGGCATGGAGTCATCAAATATTCTGTTAGAATCCAAACTGACTCAGAATGTGCAAGGGGAAAGATGGAATGTGACCTGATGAAAGCAAAGACATGCTAAACATCTCCATGGACAGCAAGCTGTGCCAAGGCACTTAGGGAAAACAAAACTAACCTACAGCAAAACAATGTGCACAAGCACTTGGAGGAAAGAAAATCTAATCTAATATTTACAGGTGTAGTGAACCTCCCTCTAGAAGCAATGCTTGAGATAGATTCCATTTACTGGAATCTGCAGTTCTTCACCATCCAATGAGGCCAATTGGAAAGCATTGTTGCTCTTGCACTTTGTGACCATGTATGGGCCACTCCAAATGGCATCAAATTTTGAATGCCTTCCTGGTTTTGCTCTATCCACATCCCATTTCAACACTAGATCTCCTACTTGAAAAGATCTGTCTTTGGCCTTCCTATCAAAGGTCTTTTTGATCAAAGCTTGATCCTTTTCCATTGCTTGGGATGCCTGATCTCTGATCTCTTGCAGCTCCATCAATTCTGCATACCTCACCTCCATGGGCTCAAACTCTAGCAACTCCAGCTATTTCATGAGTTCCAACGTTGGCAACTCAAGTGACATGGGAAAGATTGCCTCTCTTCCGTAGACAAGCCTAAATGGAGAGTTACCTGTGGATCTTTTGGGAGTTATCCTATCAGCCCATAAGGCTGATTTCAGTTTGGTATGCCAAGCCCTCTGATTCTCATCAAGAGTCCTCCTAATGATCCTCAGCAAGTTTTTGTTTGTAGACTCGGCCTGGCCATTACCTTGAGGGTAATAGTTTGATGAAGTGCTCAGGTAAATCCCGTTCTTGACAGCCCACTCAGTCACTTTAGATCCGATGAATGCCAATGCATTATCAGAGACTATTGTAGCAGGTACACCAAATCTGGTAGTTATCCCTTCGTAAAAGTCCAAGATGCTAGACTCATTCACCTCTTTGAGTGCTACTGCTTCTGTCCATCTGGTGAAGTAGTCTGTGGCTGTCAAAATCCATTTGTGCCCTTGGCTCGAATTGGGATTGATGACTCCAATGAAGTCCAAACCCCACTGCATGAATGTCGATCTCACAGTAATTGGATGCAATGGAAGGGCAGCGAGTCTCTCTTTTCCTGTGAAGAATGCACAATTCTTACACCTCTTGATCCATGCATAGCAATCACTGAAGATTTTAGGCCAATAATAACCAGCCTTCATGATTTTCAGAGCTGTCACTCTTGGTGCAAAATGGCCACCAGCTGGTCCATTATGAAATTCTTCCAACACCCTTTGAATCTGACCTGTGTTAATGCATCTCAGCAGCACTCCATTCACGTCCTTCTTGAACAAAACTCCATCAATGATGGTATATGGAATTGCCTGCAACCTGAAGTATCTTCTTTTTGCTTTGCTCATTTCTAGAGGGCACATGCCCGTCTGTAGGAAATGTATCATATTCTGAGTCCAACAGGGAGTGGACACATCATCATTTTCCTGTTTTTGATCATCTTGTAATAGCAGGACAGCGTCTTCTTCATCTTCTGGGTTGTCTGGTTGTTTGGAAGCGAGCTGCTCACACAAACCTTTGCCTCTTACCAGCTTGGTGATCTTGATCTCAATGTCATACTCCATGACACGGGTGATCCAACCTGCCCTTTTCTCATTCAAATCCTTGTTGAGGAGGAAGTCCTTAACCCCAGCATGTGAGACCAGCAACTGTACCTTGTTGTTTGAGACTAAATGCTTGAATTTCTTCAAGCTTCTGATTACTGCAAGCACATGCTTTTCAATAAAAGAGTACCTCATTTCGCAGTCACCTAGGCTCTGGCTGAAGAAGGCAATCAGCTGCTCATCATTATCTTTGTTCTGTTGTACCAGAATGGCAGAAATAGTGTCATCACCTCCAAATGCATAGAGGATGAAATCCTTGGAAAAGTCTGGGTTGATGAGAGTGGGTGCCTGGGAGATGGCTTCTTTGATTGCTTCAAAACTCTCCTTGCCTTCTGCCGTCCATTTGAAAGCCATGCTTTTTCTTAACATTTTGTTGATGGGCTTGACAAGGGCTGCAAAATTTGGGACAAACCTCTGAACAAAGTTTATCCTTCCCAGGAAACTCTGAAGGGCTTTCTTGTGACTTGGCAATGGTAGAGCTCTTATGGCTTCAACCCTCTCTGGATCAATTGCTAATCCTTCCTTGGAGACAATATGGCCAAGGAGCTTCCCTTCATGTGCAAGAAAGATGCACTTCTTAGGATTCAAAGACACTCCGAACTTTCTACACCTCTGAAACACTTGCCTGAGGTGAAAGAGATGGTCTGCAGCATTCTTTGAGAAGACAGTAATATCATCTAGGTATATCAGCACTATCTTGTTGATCAAGCCTTTGAATGCCATATCCATAGCTCGCTGGAATGTTGCTCCGGCGTTCGACAGTCCAAATGGCATCTTCTTGTAAGCATATGTGCCCCATTTGGTTGTGAAGGCTGTCTTGAACTGGTCTTCCTCCTTCACCATAATCTGATTGAATCCTGAGTAACCATCAAGTAGCGAAAACCTTTCTGAACCAGCTACGACCTGCAATATTTGCTCCATGGAAGGGAGTGGATAATGGTCCTTGAGAGAGGCTCTATTCAAATCTCTGAAGTCAACACACAGCCTGATCTCTCCATTTTTCTTTCTGACTGGAACTAAGTTGGCAACCCAACTGGAATGCTTGATTGGGAATATGATTCTTGACTCAATCAGCTTGTCCAATTCTTTCCTCATGAGAGGCTCCATGTGTGGATTGACTGGTCTCTGTTTCTGCCTGACAGGCTTAGTATTTGGATCCAACTCGATTGTATGCTGAGCTAAGTTGGGATTGAACCCTTTCAAGTCTTCATAACTCCAAGCAAACACGTCAGGGAATTCTTGACATAGCTGTATGAACTCATACCTTTCCTGCTCAGTTGTCATCTTTCCAATTTGCAATGGCTTGTTCTCTTCTACCAAGATGGATACCGAATCTTCTCTCTTGACCTGAATGTTTGCTTTCTCCTTTCTAAACTGATCATTGGGGTTAAAAATGGACTCCAAAGTGATAAGTCCCTTGGGCAGCTTGTCAGTTCTCAGCTGTATTACCTGGTCACCATATTGTTGTTCCAACTTTTCTTGATTCTTAGCTGAGAACTCAGCTTCTTCTTGCAAGAAGTGGATGATTTGCTGGTCATTCTCAAATACTTGCCAACTGACATCGTTATCCGGCACTGAAGGCCTCACAATCACGTGGATGTTTGGCTATACCTTGTCTACTTGAATGTTTTCTACAATGTCAAAGGCTACCCCTACTGCTGCAAGCCTGTCAGCAGCTTGATTCTCTTTCCTAGGGATGGATTTGATGCCAAAGCCCTCAAAATCATCCATGAGGTCCCACACTCTGTTTTTGTAGCACCTGAGTAGATTGTTTTTGGCGGCATGCTGTCCCTTGACCTGATTTACAATCAATTCACTGTCCCCAAAAACTTGCAAGTTCTTTATTTTTCTCTTGATTGCCCAATGCATTCCTTGCACCAAGGCCTCATATTCAGCAGTGTTATTGGAGCATGCAAATTGAAATCTAAAAGCTGAATAATGCTTTATTCCTTGAGGTGAAACAAGCATAGCTCCTCCTCCTGCACCTTGTCTGCTCCTTGACCCATCAAAGAACAATTGCCATACTTCATTCTTGTCTTTATGTTCTGGCTTGGTGATGCTAGGAAGAGGTTGATTCTCTTCATGTATGCAATAAACTCCTAGCTCAGATTCTTCTATCTCTTGATAAGGATCAAAATCATGCACCTTGCTTGCCCATTCATCAAGAGTCAAATCTGGTATGCTTCCAACCTTGGTGTCAGCTTCATCAGTGCTTGGATAATCCTCTTGATCAAATGCTGAGCAATTGGCATTGATTTGACTTGGGGTATAGGGCTCAATGTGGAAGTTTGCAATAGGTTCTGACCTAATTGTAGCCTTAGTCCCATACCTCATTCTGAATAGCATGTGAGACCAATCAGCAGACAAATATCCCCCAATCTTGGCTGTGAAGTCCCTTGACAAGCAAAGGGCAAAGAGTGGTGGAAGGTCTATGACTGATATATCTTGTAAGACAACAACATTTGGACATGCATGCAAGGTAAGACTCAAATTTCTAATCACTCCAACTGTTGCTATTGCTGTCCCATCCAGCTGCACTACTCCCTTAGATGTTATTTCATATTGGAGCCCTAACTGATCAGCTATCTGTTTAGGCATAACTGAGCTACTTGCCCCGGAGTCTATCATGCAATTATGCACTAGCTGATTTCCAATGATTAACGAAACATAGAAAGGGGGAGGCTTCAACATTCTATCTTGTTGTGCTCCATGATTTCCTTGAGGCTGGGCAGCATTTGTGAGTACCTTCTCTTGCATTTGGACTTGTTGATTTGAAGTTGGCCAGTCTTTCATGGCAGCTTGTAGCAGATTTCTTTGGCCTGGGATGGATAGGGATTCCCACATAGATATATTGACGTTTGTCTTCTTCATCTGATCAATGATACTGAATGGTGATGAAGGATCTCTCTGCTGTCCCTTGGTTTGCACATTTGCTCCTTGTATGTGGGCAGCAACAGCTGGCATTTGAGTTGGCCTAGGGGCTGTTCTTGGCTGCCCTTGAGCATTTGAAACTGGGTTTTGCTTGCCAATCATTTGTGGAGCCATGGAAGGTTGTGGATTGGCTGGGGTTAATGGTTGTTCTTCACCCAAATTTCTCCTTTTTGACCTTGTGTTGGCTGCAACACCTTGAGAAACTACCTGATTCATGCCACAGAAATCCTCTGCTTGCCAATTTGCCAATGTGGTTTCTGTTGGAGGTCCTTCTTGTTGCGTTTGTTGCTGTTGATTCTCCTCCTGGCTTGGATCTTGAGCAACACCAATGGTTTGCACCATCAAGGCCTGATTAAGTGCACCATTGAAACATGCTGACTGATTGTGAGGTAGATTGCAAGGGTAGCACCAGTCGTACTCCTGTGCCATGTTATTTTGTGTCGGGACCAAAGCTCTTGAGGACGTTATTGCATTTGGATCATACGGTCGAAATGGCCTGGAAGCTTGAGGTTGTCCTTGGTTTTGGTTTCGATTTGCAGCCTGAGGTGGTGGTTTATTTTGTTGGTATGGGGGCCTAGCTTGGTACTGTGCTTGCGGTTGATACGGTCTAGCACTTTGAGCTTGCTGTCTTTTGATAGTCACTAGCTCATTACCTAAATTTTGCAGTTGCTTCATGACCTCTTGAAGCTCATTTGGGGCACTTGGAGATGAAGTGGAAGCTTCATTTGAACTCTGATTCCTAGGAGTGGGAATAGGAGCTAAGACAGGTGCTTGACTTGTACTTGGGCTCTCTAAACTTGGATATAATGGCATTGGAGGCCTAGGAGCTAGCTTACCACTTGAATCGATACAATTTTCAGCTCTAATGGCAATACTATAAGCAGCAGGGATAGTTGTGCCTCCCATAGATTGAATCAACATAGAAATATCAGAATTTAAAGCTTTAAGGTAATATAGAAAAGCACCTTCTGCTGTTGGCCTAACTACTACTGGAATCCTATCCCAAGACCTTTGAAATCTGAAGTTGAAGTCAGTTAGCTACTCATTGGAAGCTCTCTTGATGGTTGTCAGCTGCTCCAAAAGAGACAAGTTGTCTCCCTTCTCTCCAAATTGATTGTGAAGTGCAATACACAGCTGATTCCAGTTTGTGATAGAGCCAGCTTCAAGGCTCCTAAACCATTGCAATGCTTTTCCCTTGAATGAGGATGCCAGCAATTTGACAGCTACTTGCATTTCATTAATCTCATGGATTGCACAAATGTTAGCAATGTCTTTGACATGATCACCAGGAGTGGTCTGATTTTCTCCAGTGAAGTATGGAATGTTCTTCAATGCTGCTAAACTGGGATTGGATTTTGTGCATTGAGAGCAAGTGGGCTGCTGCCTGTGAAGTTGACATAGGGGTTCACTGGTTGCGCCATTCTGATTGGTCTTAAAACCCTTGTATATTGAAAGAAAGGCCGCTCAGGTGGAGGAGTTGAGAGAGTTCTGTTTGGTGGAGATGGGGACCTTTGAATCCTTCTTCCTCTTTGCCTTCTTCTTGGAGATAATTGTAGGTATTCAAACAGTACTTCTTCCTCTCCAACTCTTGACCTTGTGATTCTTCTCATAAGCTTTCAAGCTCACATTCTTTGAAACCAGATTGATTCTTCCCTTGAGTCGCCAGATATGCAAATAATAGCTCTTTTTAAGCAAGAAAATTGCAGCGAGATGCACATAAACTTTGCTGCAATAAAAATGAGACCTCTGGTCCCACTTGCTAAGCGTGCCAAAACTATTAGTCCAAAATCACAAGCACCCACGGATGCGATTAGGCTTCTAGGTTGATCACTCTAGCATCCAAAGTGTGATTACACAACATGGAAACCTCTCTCCAGTGTGGGGAATTGTAAAGGCCGAGAGAGAAATCTCCGGATTAGAGGCTGGTTCCTCAAACTCCTCCGATTTAGATCTATATTTTGTAAAACTACGGAGGTTTAGATCCTAATCCTATTCTAACTTGCAAGGAGACAGGGTAGAAGTGCAAAATTGAAACTAACTAAAGATGGTGATGCACCAAAAGGAGTGGTGAAACATATTAGTCATGCAAATGACACGTACCAAAGTTCATAACATAAGACATACACAGATCGATAATGTATAATTTAGTATCTCGAATTATAGCAAATAATACAAACAGAGGATTGAAACCCATTCACAGAGCTTGCATTATCATTTTAATGCCAAAATACGCATTGCACCCTCGGAGAGGTAAAGAAAATGTTACAATCCTTGGAGAGGTCTGATCCTTCATCAATCACTTGCTGGAGGTGAAAGAAGAAGTCTGCTATGCCCAAAAATGTTCCCCCTTTGAAATGAGCCCAAAACTGGCTTTTAAAATGCAAGGGTCGAACCCAGGGAACAGGAAACGTACAAAGGCATGGGAGCCCATTCTTTCTTGACTACAGGTGTATTAAAATGGCATGGAGGACCTTACAAACCCATACCCTATCATTTTGACCGGATTACAGGAGAATGCGACCCATTCTGCATTAAATCTGGTCGCTGGAATGTCATTTCTGGCCATGAACACGCGTCAGATCCGTTTCTCAATTTTCTTCCTCCAGACTGCTCCAAAACGCAAGATTAATCCTAGAATCGTGTAGAGAATTTTACCAGCTTTCCGTTGATATAAAGAACGTGCAAATCCGAGCTCTGGATCGAAAGTTATGGCGATTTGAAGATCTAGGGCACAAAACAGGCGACAGCGTGTTTTGAAACCTTTCCCGCGCTCTGCCACCTGGATGACACGTGGCAGGTGCTGAGTGGACGAGCAATTCTCTCTCCTCCATCTTTCGTGGGATTTCCTTTGAAATTTCCTTGTGGGGCCCTTAACTGGACACGTGGCACTATTTCATTGGTTTGGGCTGACCCTTTAAAACTTGCCCTTTGACTTTTGACTTTTTTTCTTGAGACACGTGGCGGCTTCTGATTGATTCTCGGCCCTGCCGGCTCTTTCGCCCTTCGCACCTTTTCGGCCCACTTGTCCCATTTTTCTTTGGACTGTCTTGACCCTTTTCGCCCGGTTCGGCCGGTTCGCGCCTTTTCGGCCCGCTTGTCCCATTTTGCTTTGGACTGTCTTGACCCTTTTCACTCGGTTCGGCCGGTTCGCGCCTTTTCGGCCCGCTTGTCCCGAACTGTCCCTCTTAGCAGTTAGTCGATTTTCTCCCTCCTTCGGCCGGATCGGCTTTTCGCGCCCGCCGCGTACTTTTGTCCCAGATGTCCCTGTTGCTATTTTGGACTGCCTGTGCTCATTTCGGCCGATCCGCGCCTTTTTGTCCCAAATGTCCCGACTGCCCCCTAGGACTAGGACTTAGCCAATTTCCACAAATTTTTCTGGATCAACCTACTTGCTTTCTGCAACTTTTTTCCGCGTTTTCTCAGAGCTTGCTCCTTTCTTCTTTGGCCAGGGGAGTTAGAAAAATATCTGAGAGAACCTCCGAATCATGATGTTTGCTCTGAATCAATCAATGTGCCTAGGACTTGAATATTCTGATGCATGTTATCAAAATTACCCTGGGGGGGTGAATTTTGGATAACATGTATTCACTCACCGCATGACATTCTTCACTCCTATTAGCTTGAATTTGTAAATAGCTCTCTGTTCCACAAGATCCCCTATAATGGTGCTTTTTCTTTTCTGTTTCAAATCTCCCCCTAAGATGATACACTCCATGATGATCTTCAATATTTTCATCCATCTTTTTTCTATTCCATGATAGTATAAACACTTTCAATTCACACATCACTAACACTTTCTATTCCAAGATTGTATTAACACTTTGTGTTCCATGATAATATCAACACAAAAAGACTAACTCTCTCACACATGAAGACTTCATTGCATGAATATGATCCCCCAAGGATTAACATCACAAAATTTTCACAGAGAATTTACCGAATGCATGAATGTCTTCCAAGTTGGTTCAATGTTCCTTTTGAACCTCTAATTATATACTTATTTGATAATTCTCTTCTTTTGGTTCACTATATTTCACTAGGTTTTCCAATATAGACTCATCTTAGAGCCTATCACCTTCCTAGTTTTATATTTTTATCCTCCACTCATTGAATCCTATCACTAACTACTCCATTTCTAATTCCTTGGTCTTAGGCTTCATGATACTTCTCCATTACTTAGTGTCTTTTTGCACTTATAGCTTGTACTAATTTTCTTTATCATATTGTACCCTTTTCTTACACCAATTGATTTGCACATTCCTACAAAATATAAGATTTCATTTGAGAATACCATGATGCTCTTCCTTTTCCATCTTCTTAGGAACACCATACTATCATCATTAAATCTAATGCATGTTACCTATTAACCTTGGGCATACTTGAGAGATTATGTTTTCATGTTTTCAATATTTTCTTGGATACCTGAAAGCAATCTACTTTTGAAGATAGTGTACTTATATCACAACCTTTGAGAGTTTAATCTATTATAATTGGCATTAAATAAAAATGACACATTCTTCCATACATATAGCCTATCCTAGGGTAATAAATTTTTTTAATTGATCTTAGGTAGTAACAAAAGTTAGAATTCACTTTAACATAGATCATCTCAAGAAATAGATAAAGACCTTTTAAATCCTCAATCTGAGTACACTTAGACTAACATGCAATCTTAGTCTCCATTAAGCTCCAACCATAAATGCATTAGAAACCAAGTTCTCCGACCTGTTGATACCTAAATTAGTCCCACCTTGTAAGTCAAGAAACATCAACGAGGCTAAGAAAGATGCTTAGAGAAAGATAAACCATGATTTAAGTCATTTTGTAGCTGGGGATGGATCTAACAATCTCTTTTTCACTTTGACTTGGGAAATGTTGGATAAGCACCTCACTAAGGGTATGACCTACCCTACTATTTTAATTTTTTTCTTGCAACCAGGGTGAGAGGACCCATTTTATAACTTGTATTTGTGAAAGGAATGGATGGAATGACAATATTTGGACTCTCTTTCTTAAGGAAATGGTAAAATAGACTTAATAAGACATGGTCAATGCAAACATTATCTAAATCTCACGAGTTGTCACACTAGAAAATATAGATGTCTTCTAAAGGAGGCTTAGGTTACTAAAGACAGTGGTATTTCCATCTTGCTTCTGCATATTTTGGATAAAGGATGGAAAAAATTAACAGATCTCCTTAGAATTTGTGCATAAACAACGGCAAACATGGGTAATTCGGGTGGATCAGATGGTTATTGGTTATGGTTTTTGATGTATTGATGGGAAGTTAAGAAAGATAAATTTGATTATACAAAATACTTAAATGAACCTTAACAAATGTTATAAACCATTGTTCTTGATGCAAAATACAGATCACACAATCCAAAGCATTTCTTTAACTACAAATTTTGTATGCATGGAGGCCCAGAACACAAGATTTCACACAAACTTTGAGAATATAAAAATAAATATCATGATAAATTCTCAATAAAATACTAATAATTTCTAATCAAATATGTTCCAGATACCCTCAAGAATTAACAAAGATCTTAAATCAGACATATACAACTTGAATTTAAAATTGTTTACCACAACATGAAGGAAATATTTATTAATAATGCGATTAGCTTGCCAAATTTTCACAAGTTAACCTAATCCTTTGTGTAATTCATAGAAATCAACAAGAAGATTCCAATATAAATGTAGATAATTGATTTAAAGCAACACATCTTGAAACAAAAAAAAAAACTCATGAGAATACACACAAATTTATTCAAGAAACTCCAATACTTCGACAAGGGGACACAACACCTATGACCTCAATGTCTACCAATGACTGTACAATGTAATCATCTTAGCAAGAAGGTTTGGGAATGAATCAACAAAACTTAGGTATCTCAGATCGGTTCATATTAAGGCAATATAACTTGGTCTTCTCCTTTTTCTCTCTGTAAAAACTTAGAAAAATTAACCCCCTCAAGGTGAGAACATTCTCATCACCTTTATACAATTTCTCTCATCTCATTTTTCTCGTTTCCCCCCAAAAGTTTGAATCTTCAAAAGAATATTCCCCTTTATGACACACAATCTGATCCATCATTTATTCCTTTTGAAAATATTTTATTTTCACGTTTCCAAGTGGAGGAATTGCGAGTGATTCACTTTATTTCACTCTCTCAGAATGACTGGGATGCCACGTTGTTTTGTCTACTTTTATATTTGGAAAAATAGGTAAGCACTTTATGGAAATTCCTCAAACACTTCAAATATTTCTAATGTGACCATTATCAACCTCTCGGTTTTCAAAATTCAGCTTCAAAATATGCACAATGATCACCAGATCCCCTTATTTGAGTAGTCCTCTGTGTGCAACTTTTTTTCATAGTTAAGTACATTTTCTTTCAGATAGTAACCAATCGCTTCACCTTCACTTCCTTCATGCAGGCTGAGAAGGAAATATTAACTCATTTAATGGCAGTGATCCCATTTGGTTCATCTCGTATGCACCATATTTACTATAAATTCAACTCCATTTCTTCATTGGTGTGCATCCCTTTTCCATTTTTAGACTTTAAAAGTTACTTGAAGCTCTTTTTTGGTGCAATGGTGAAGGTAGTTATAGCAACTAGCCTAAAGGAAATATCATCGAAATATTTGAATCAAATATTTCACTTAAGAGCCCGAATGAAGTGTTTTTCGGGATATATTTGAAGTTGCAGACCATAGGGATAACAAAGGGCCCTTGACATACCGAGAGGTTCGGATTTCCCTCCTTTTGAGATTGATCAAAATCAATCATTTTTCTTTTCCTTCTAATCGATGTATTATCATCTCTTTCGATGGGAGCAATAGAAAACTCCAGAAGAATTGAATAAATTTTGAATTAAAAGCAGCCCTATCATGACGGGGGACAATGAATATGAGTCTCCCTTCTTGTGCAATGAGTAATTTGTGCTGAAATAAGTTCCCCGAGAATCCTACTTATTTTATGACAATAATTAAATTGATATTGTGCTTATCATTTCTCACAAAGTAAAGGAATTGGAGAAACGAATCAAATAAAGGAAGGAGGTTCTTTTGTGGAAAGAGGTTATTCAATTAAAAACTATAAAGATCCCAAGGGGAAGATTTACACTTAAAATAGCCTTCGATGTTGAAGATGGGGTGGTGAGAAAAAGATATGTACCAACATTTTATGATAGTGAAGAGATCAACTTGGGTACCGATGTGTCTCCTACACCTATTTTCTTTGGTAAATACTTAAAAGGAAGATGAGAAAAGGTATCTAGATAAATCATTGATAAAATATTTAGATGGTATGGGCTGGTCCTATGATGATTTCAAATCCTACGAAAACATTTTTTTCAACATGTAATTCCATTGCATCCTGATGCAAGACCATTTAGAAAAAAAAAGGCCACCAACCGATGTTGGAAACCAAGGAAATCAAGTTGTGTGTGGATTTTAGGAACTTGAATAAAACTTATTTAAATGGAAATTATCCACTACCAAACATGGATCACTTATTAAAATAGGTCACTAGTTTTGAGTTCATGTCTATATTATATGGATTCTTTGGCTACTGACAGTGTAGTCAAGTAATATTAAAGGTTAAAAAATTATTTCTCAATACCTTGGGGCACCTATGTATACATACACATGTCTTTTGGTCTCGTAAATGTTACGAAATGTTTCGAGAGGAAATGGATTATGCCTTTGCCAATATAATCAATGAGATCATGGTTTTTGCCACTTTGTAAAATCAATGTATACTCCTAGAAAATACATTGTCCTATTGGACATTTACAATAAGTGTTTCAAAAGTGCGAGAGATTTTGGAATCTCTCTTAATCCCAAAAAAAGGACTAAAAAAGGGTGAGTTGTTGGGGCACATTGTATCCAAAGGTGAAGAAATGGTTTACCCTAAAAGGGTAAATTACGTTGATGGAATTACTATCCCACACTCCAAAAAACCATCTAGTCATTTTTTGGCCAAATCAATTTTGTCAAGTGTTTTGTATAAAATTTTCTCGAAACTACTATCTCCATTACTAACATGATGAAAAATAATCGAGTAATCTAGTGGAATATTGAAGTAGAATGAGCGTTTTTATGTAAATGAGGCTCTTAAACAAGCTCTAGTATTAGAAATCCTTGATTATAGTAAATATTTTCAAAAAAATCTTGTGTATCTCCTCACACCATAGTTTTTTATTTTTTACAAAAGAATGATGATGGGCATGAAAAACCTATTTCATTTTTCAATAAAGTATTACAGCATTTTGAATTGAACTATATTGTTTAGGATAAATAATATTATGCTTTGATTAAGGAAACAAAATATGTCATATCTTATGTGAGTACTTCAAAACTCATATCTTATATACCTCACCCCGTGTTAAAAGATATCTTGACCCAACTAGAAACATCTAGGAAAATATGCGAGATGGGTGAAAAAACTACAAGAGTTTGTTATAGAGGTACATACTATGAAATTGGTGATGAGAAAATGGTTAGCCATGTTGATGAATCAATCCAATTTGAATTTTTTTAAGTTAATTTGCAAGAAAAGGATAATATATCAGTTGAAGATGATTTATTGGTATCAAACTAGTAAAAATTCAATTTTTTACTTGATTAATTTAAGATACCCTCCTCATTTAGAAAAAATCAATGCATATATTTGAGATTATCTTTCTAAATTTATGTTCTTACAACACAAGGGTTTCCTTAGAAAATCCATGAAATATTCTTTATGATATGAATTAATGACAAACAATCTATAAAATACTCACTTATTTTCATAATGGGTTATGTGGAGGTCACTATCCAAGCTAAAATAACTACTATATGATTATCAAAGCTAGTTATTGGTGGCCCTCAGTATTTTATTATGTTTCCAAGGTAGTGAGAATATTTGATCCATGCTAACATTTTTTAGGGAGACTTAAATAGTTTGGTGATCTCCCTTTGGTTGTAGTTATTGCAGTCACTCCCTTTCAACAATGGGGAATGGACTTCCTTTGAGATATTAGTTATCAATCAAGTTATGGACATATATGGATACTTTTTGCTACTGATTAATTCACAAAATGGGTTAATTTTATTCCAAAAATAATGAAACTCATAAAATAGTTATTGATTTTTGTAAAATAACATCATCACAAAATTTAGGGTGCCCAACAATATTATTGCTTGATAATTCCATGTGTTTCAAGTTTATCCCTTTACTTGAAGATGTGTGACTAGTTTGGTATCAATATAACATATTCATCTAATTATTGTCCATGAGGAAATGGTCAAAGTAATTTTAGTAACAAGAACTTGATCTCGAATAGTATTAAGAAATTTAGATCTGAATAAGAAGTAGTGGGAAGAGAATCTAAGGTTTTCCATTTGGGTAGAAAGAATTAATCCTAAAAGGAAATAGGTAGAATCCTTTTTGAGTTATTTTATGTTATGTATGTTGCTCTTCCTATTAACTTAGATATTTCCACCTACCAATTGTTGTAAGAGGTGAATTTTGAAAATATTCACCCATCTCGTAGATAGAATTGATCAACTTATTCCATTAGATGAAACTAGGAGACAATCTCATGATTTTTTTGAAATTTAAACATAAAATGAAAAGAGTGTTTGATAAGAAGACTTCTAGTAGATATTTTGAATTAACCGACTTGGTGATGCTTTGGGGTAGTAGACATGAAGATAAAGGAAATCATGGTAATTTTGAACCATTGTGGACAAGGTCAAATGTTATTGATATTTGCATTGGAGAAAACACATTTTAAGGGATTTGAATGGAAAATTATCAATGGTAGGCATTTGAAACATTTTTTCAACTAAGTGAATGTAATAAATTTCCTTGTATAGTGTACATAAGTGGTTTCTCCCTTTTTGTACATATATTTTGTTATTGTGTTGGTGTGGTTGTTCATTATCCATTGGTACATGGAGGATTTTCTCTATCTATACATTTAGAGGTGGGTTCCTTTTGTTATAAATAACTTCAGTTCTTCTTGAATTGGATCAATTTAGTTGGGTTAAGTTTTTAGTTAATAAATTTAGAATTATTGAAATTTTCATATTTATTTATGAATAAGGAATTGGTATTCTTCTTCCATGAGTTTGTTGGGATCTCTAGTTACCCATAAGTGGTACCTATCCTACAGATAAATCCAATATTGGATCCAAAATTGGTTTCACTTTAATTTTAGGGCCTTGTGATTAAATTTGGAAGCTTAAAATATTTTCACGATGATTAACAAGTATGTTTAGGTACATTATAATTGAAACCGATCAAATATAATTTCCCACCTTTAATTTGCATGTATACAAGTTGATCTAAAAAATGAAAATATTTTGGGGAGATTTTTGCCATGGGACATCTACTTGACAGCTTTGATTTTACATTTTCCATTAGCATGAGACCATCAAATTTAATCTAAATGACTAAAATCTATAGCATTAAAGACTCACTAATTGACAATAATTGTTCCTAAGGACATGTGGTGGAGATCATTATTACATCGAGTTGAGATTACAAAACCAAGTCTTACCAAGCTCCCCAAGAACCTGAGATGAGAATTTAGCATGGATGCTGAGGATTTTAGAGTTGCAGTGAAAACTAACAATATTCAAAAAGGGAGGAAATATCCCAAGAGATCTTAGAGTTCTGAGATCCCAAAATTTAAATATCGATATAGGCATTTTCACGTTAGAGCCTCATGGTCCCATAAGTTTCACAAAATAAAAATCAAAGGGATAAGGAGGAAATTAAAGATCCTAAAAACACAAAACCACAACAAAAACCACAAGGACAGATCCATATGCCCTCATTTTTCAAAGGCATAAATTTGAAAAAGTTAATTCAAACAAGCAGATCCTACGATCTCGATATTCAAAGAGGTCAACACTTGGAATTAGATTTATTAAAGTTGAGTTAGTTGAAGGTTAAAGCTCCTGTGACTTTTGGAAAATAATTTATCATGTGTAGGACATGTGGCACTAGTCTACGTGTGGAAAAGCCTATAGACTAGCTCTGATGTTGATTTCCTATCTTACGATTGGAAATATTCTCTGGTGTAAAATCATGGCTCAAGGATGTTATAGATGAAAATGACTTAGACATGGTTTTTTGCTTGTATTTTATATTAGAAAAAATTATTTGGCATGAAACTTACACTTTCAGGTGTGTAATGGAGATATATTTAATCTAATCTTAGTTTGAGTGAAGATGCTGAAGATATTTTGGATATTTTCATCTCGAATTTTAGGGTGTTCTCTTTTTGCCTTTTCATTCTAATGGCATCCAAAACATTCTCTAATTTTTTTATTGTTCTATTTTATTCTAGAAATTCCCTTTTGGCTATCTCTTTTGTTAGGGCCCCATAAAAATGCATAGAGGAGTTAAGCAAGTTGTTAATCAAAGAGGAAATACATCTCAATGATCTAAAGGTGAAAATTTAATCTCTTTAAGAAAGTTGCAGCTTCTTTTTCATTTATTCTCCTAAATTTTAGGGATGTACATGTGTTTTCCTCATTTATATTCATTTTTTGTTTCCTTACATGTCACTTTTATGAAAAAAAATAGTGTATAAAACACATTTATACTAAGAGGGAGATGAATTAGTAGTCCAATTTTTACAATGTAAAATTTAACATTCACAACATCAGAAATTATAAAAGATATAAAAGTTGCACAACACAAAGATTTATGTGAAAAATCTTTCGGAGAAAAACCACAGCGAAAAAATACTTGTTTGGAGCTATTGTCCAAAATCCAACCACAAAATTAATTTTTTTACTAATATTTTTAGGAACCAAAATAGTGGAGACACCAATCCCTAATGTCGAGCACCAACTCATCTTGATTCATGAGCACCAACTCATTGGAAACACCAATCACTAATGCCCAACATCAACTCATCTTGATTCGTGATCACCAACTCACTTTGAAGACACCAATCCCCAATTTAATGAGGCATCGACCTCAACAATTCAAAGATTTTCCTATTGTAGTTGTTTATTAAACCTAATGATGACACATAGATTACACTTCACTCTTTTTGTTATCTTCACACATTCCACATTTCACATTCCACTTACTTCATGCATTGATTGCTCTTCATTCTTCTTCAACAATCTAGCATTCTAATCTGTTTGATTTTTCTCTTCATCTCTCTTCATAAATATTCTTGATATATATTCATTAATCACTCCTCTCTTCTCTCTCTCTTTCTTTCTTTTCAAATAGACATCATAATACCTTGAGTTCACTCATGAATTCACAATCTAATCCACTTATATATCATGTCCATTTCATAAAAATATGACTTTTCATGAGTCGGCATCCTTTCGAGATATTCATTATGAGTTGGATTTATTATATTTTAAAATTTGAATGTTTTAAGTTTTCCATGACTCCTACAGACATCCCCTATTTTCTCTTGGTCCCATGGCATTTTATGACTATCGCAGAAAATTTTGTTCATCTTTAGGGATTTCTCTTTGTCGTGTGGCTATCCTCCTTTGTATTATAACACTTACTTGACTTCTATGTATTTCTCTTCTTTATGCGACATATATCAAACCCGTAACATACTATAGTTTTATCTTTTAATACATGAGGCACTATTATAAACCATGATACACCACATACACCCACAAAGAACTTCAAAAACTTGTGAAACACTATAGACACCCACAAAATATTACAGAACCCGCATAACACTACAAAAACCCGTAGAACCCATAAAATATTGCAAAAACATTGTGAAATAGTTTTCTTTGGCACATGACATGTAGAATTAAAAATAAATCATATTTTTCATAAGAGGCACACATCTATAAGCATCAATGACAATATTTATAACATAAGATATACTTAATAGTATTCCTTTGGCATCATTGAAAATATTTCTAACAATGTCCCTCTTTCTCATTGATGGAAACCAACCATCTTAACCAAACCATCTTGCAAAGATTTTCATCTTGATCAATTTATCCTCCTAGCCATATTACTTCTCATATTTCTCCCCTTTGATGTATTTCTTGTATTGGTATTCAATTATCCCCCTTTTACATCAATGGAAAATGAAAAACTCTCACCACACTCTCCCCTTGAGAATATGCTTCCATTTAATGACATGTTGAAAAGGATACTACTCCCAAATTTTATCTAAGATATTCAAATGTTTCTTTTGGAAGAGGTTTTGTAAAAATATCATAATTTTTCTTTTGTGTGAAAATGAATTCCAGCTTAACCTATTGATCTACAACTTGCTCACTCAAAAATGATATTTAATGGGAATATGCTTTGTTCTAGAATGCATAACTAGATTCTTTGAGATATTTATTGCACTAGTATTATCATAGAGTATAGAAATTAGAGAATCAAATTCTACCTTGACATCCTTCAGTGTCTGTTTCATCTAGAGAACTTATGTGCAACATGATACTGCAGCAATGTATTTTTCCTCACTATGGATAAAGAAACAGAAGCTTGCTTTTTTTTTAACCAAGATACTAAATTGTTTCCCAAAAATAATGCACCTCCACTTGTACTTTTTATGTCATCAATACAACCAACCCAATCTGCATCTATATATGTTGTTAAAGAAAAATATTCACCTTTTTTATACCATAAACCATAATCCACCATACCTTTTAGATATTTGAGTATTCTTTTAACAGCTTGCACATGAGTTTCTTTTGGAGTATCTTGAAAACATGTTACCATGCATATTTCTTACATCACATATGGTCTTGAAAAAGTTACATATAATAGACTTCCAATCGTTGATTCCTTAAAGGGTGTGATTTTCTTCAAAAGATTCATCATCCTTTCTCAACTTACAACCTATGATCATGGGTGTACTTATTGGATTGCAATCTTCCATTCTAAACTTCTTTAGCATTTCCTTAATATACTTGGTTTGTGAAATGAATATACCTTTGTCAGATTGAGAAATTTTTAATCCAAGGAAGAATGAAAACTCACCAAGCATGGACATTTCAAATTATTTTTACATTTCCTCAACAAACTATTGACACATCTTATCCTTACTTCCTCCAAAAATGATGTCATCAACATAAACAACAATAATTAGTTGATTCTCACCTTCAATTTTGATGTACATATTATTGTCAACAATACCTTTCTTGAACCCTTGTTTTTTAGATACTTGTTAAATCTTGGGTACCATGCTCTGGGGGCTTGTTTCAATCCATAAAGATATTTCTTCAACTTGCATACATAGTCCTTATCATCTGATAATATTAATCCTTATGGTTGTTCAATGTAAACTTCTTCTTTCAAATTCCCATTCAGAAAGGTATATTTAACATCCATTTGATATACTTTAAAGTTATTATAACAAGAAAATTCCAAAAATCATAATGGCTTATAAGCGTGTAAATGTATAAAAGTTTCTTCAAAATCAATACCTTTAACTTGTGCATAGCATTTGCATGCTAACCTTAATTTATTTCTTACTTTGCTTTCATCTTCATTCAGCTTTTTTCTAAATACCCACTTGGTGCCAATCACATTTTTTTCCTTAGGTCTTGGGACAAGCTCCTAGGTCTCATTCTTCTCTATTTGATCAAGTTATTCTTCCATGGCTCCAATCCAATTCTTGTCTTCTCTTGCTTCAACAAAGCTTTTAGGCTCAATTTTAGATAGTAAAGATAGATTTGCATGTGCTACATAATTTACCGATCTTTTTTGGTTTGTACTCCAATGTTTTTGTCACCTATAATCTCATTTTCCCCAATGATTATTTTGGATTCATTTGGATGGTGTTTTTTTCTTTTATCTCAACTTCTTCCTCTTCATTTTCATCTTCCTTTTCATCTTCATTGTTGTCTTTCTCAAAATAATCAGTTTCTTGTACCATGCTCTTTTTATACTTGATATCATCTATCTTCACATTTTCACTTTCAATAATTTTGAATGTTCTCAAATTTTAACATATATAGGCCTTGCTCATTTGGGAATAACCAAGAAAAATACCTCCATCGATCTAGAATCAATTTTTTTCCTAATATAGCATTTGTTTCCAAATACTCTATATTACTTTATAGTTGTTGGTATTCCCTTCCATAGTTCATATGGTGTCTTGTTATTATTTACCCTAATTTTTCCTTTATTTAGAATACGACTACTTTTTTACTACCTCTCTCCAAAAATTAGATATTTTGGATTCATCTAGCATGGTTTTGGCCATATCTTACATAGTTCTATTTTTACTTTCAACAAATCCTTTCTGTTATGGATTTCTTATAGTTGAATAACGTATTTTTATTCCATGACATTCAGTAATCTATGAATTCATTTGAAGTGAATTCTCCTCCCCATTCAAATCTTAAACATTTGATTTTCAAATCTATTTCATTTTCAACCAAGTGCTTTGAATTCCTTAAATATTTCAAATGCTTCATATTTTTCTCTTAGAAAAGTAACCCATGTCATTCTAGAATAATCATCAATAAATAACATAAAATACCTCTCACCTTGCATGTTTTGAGTTCTTGTAGGTCCATAGAGATCAGTATGCACAATTTCAAACAACCTTGTGGTTGAGTTCTTTGTTTTGAATGAGGCTCATTTCTGCTTTCCAAATTGACATTGTTTGCAAATGGTATATTATGGTTTAGTAATATTTGGCATGTCTCTAACATCTTGTTTGGAAATAATCTTTACTAGATTATCAAATTTCATATGACCCATTCTTCTATGCCACAACTAACTCTCATCAATTTTCCCCATGCAACACTTTTCACCTTTAATCTCACTAAGAATGTAAAGATTATTTGTTGTCCTACATGCATCAACAAAAGAAATTCATGTACTTTCCTTTCTAATTTCACATCCTCCAGCATAAAATGTTATTGTGTATCCTCTATCACTCATTTGAATCACACTCAAAATATTATGCTTTATTCCTTCAACATATAAGACATTTTCAATTTTTGATTTACCATTATTTAAGCTAATGGTGCCTTTACTTGAAATTATTGCAGTAGAATTTTCTCCAAATTTTTAGTACCTCCATTTACCTTTTTCAAAGTGAGAAACTTACTTTTGTCTCCAATCATGTGGCTTGAGAAACCACTATCAATGTACCATTGATTTTCTTCATTTTGTGCATGAAATTTTTTCTAAACTATCATGGATTTGTTTTATTTCTTCCTTTCTATTTTTTCTCCTTCCAAAATTTGACACATAATTATAAAATACTTTGGCTTCCTCATTCTTAGACTTCTTAAAGGATTCCACAAACCAATTTCTACAAAAGTGAGCTTAATGCCCAAATTTTTGGCACTTATGATATTCAATATTAAAATTCATCAGAGGTGCAAATGAATTGTAATTTATATTTGAGTACACATGAATTTACATATTAATTCCTATCAAAATTATTTACATGAGATCTGTAGTTAGTATACCTATGACCAACTAATAACATGAAAAGCAATACCCATAAAAGGAATGTTGAAACATGATTTTGTAATGCCACCTTGGAGGAAATGAGCTTCTTGTTATCCCTTGGAGGAGTAATATTATTTTGTGGAACATGACTTTATTTTATTTTGTTTCTTTCATTTGAATTTCTCGTATATTTAGGGTCATGCACTTCTTCCTTCTTTTTGTTCTCATTTTTGGAATATTTTTTAAGAACATCTACATAACTTCTTGATTTTTCTAGACTGGTCATCTTTAGATACTCTTTGGGATTTTCTTTTGCAGACTTCTCATTGTATCCAAGACCTATTTTGATAAATGATGATATTTTTATTATTAATAATGTCTTCTATAACTTCAGATCTCTTTTCAAACTTCAGGCATATTTTCAACTTGGTAGTTGATATCTCAAGTTCCTTTCTTAAGGAAAAACTTCATATTCAAGATTCTCTCAATTTTTTTCCTTCTATTTCAATCTGTTTTCTCATAACCTCATCCATCTTCTTCATCTCCTCTAGTTGAATCTTTAGATAAATGATTATTTTATTAGACTCTTCAAGATCATGTTTCATCTTTGATTTCAAGGCACCATACTCATCTTATAATTTTTGAAATTATTGTTTTCATTTTTTATTTTTCTTTCTTAGAATTTTGAGTTCTTCTAGGGAAGAAATGAGTTCTCCTTCAAGATCCACTTCAGCTTCAAATTTAGTATCTTCTTCATATTTTGAATCCATCTCTTCTTTGCTTTCTTTAATCTCTAAGGCCATGAGTAGTGATTCATCTTTATCACTAGTAGAGACACTTTCATCACTTTCTTCAGATGAGTTACTTTCCTCCTTGGTATAGAGGTTTTTCTTGTGCTTGTAGAGATTCTTCTTACTTTCATATCTTCTTTTCTTATGATTCTTCTTGGATTGATAATACATGTTACTCTCCTTCAAGTTTTGTTTTTCTTTATCATCCTTGTTTTTATATGGTCATTTTTTGGAATAATGTCTTATTTCACCACAATCAAAGAATTTGAATGGTAATTTACCTTTATATTTTCTAGACCCTTTCTCTAGCCTTCTGGAAAGTGAGCTTCTTCTTCATCTAACTCATTAATGGATAAATAATGTGATTTAGGTTTCTTTCCTTTCACCTTATTTTATGTTTTAAATGCATCTTTTCACTTTTATGATTTATCACCTTCAATTCTCATCTCATATGTTGTGATAATCCCATGCAGTTCATCAACTTTTAGGATAGTTAAATCCTTCAACTCTTTAATAGAAAAAACTTTGGCATCAACTCTCAGAGGAAGATATCTTAGAAACTTTTGCACAATATTTTCATCCTTAATCTCTTCACCAAGTCCTCTAATAGTATTGACAACTACATCTACCCAGAGAAGGCAAGTTGTAATGTTTTCTTCACCCTCACCTTCAAACTATCAAATTGGCCTCTATGTATTTGGAGTTTGGATTTCTTTACTTTATCATCTCCTTCATAGATATTCTTGAGCTTATCCCAAATTTCCTTATTGAACTACAATGCATTACTTTGACAAATTATGCCTCACACAATCCACTTAATATTGCATTCATAGTTTTCACATTTCTTTTACTCACCTTATTTTCATCTTGATCTATTGGAGGAGTTGTTGGAGTTGTATAACCATTAACAACATATTGCCATATATCAAACCCAAGAGCCATTAGATAGGTGTGCATCCTTATAATGCAAAAGGCGTAATTGGTCTCATCAAACCATGGATCCTTGTTTGAGGAGAAACCCTCTTGACTTGTCATGTGTGTTTCTGAGTTCTACCTTCCATTCATTAAATTGTTCGAAGGGACATGCTCGATACTAATTGTAGAAAACACACGTATACTAAGAGGGGGGTGAATCAGTATTATCCTATTCTTACAATTTAAACTTTAACATTCACAACATCGAAAATTATAAAATATATAATAGTTGCACAACATAGTATTTATGTGGAAACCCTTTCGAGAGAAAACCACGAGAAAAGACTACTGGATCTACTATCAAAATCTAGCCACAAAATTAATTGTTTTACTAATATTTGGAGGAATCAACCTACGGAGACACCAATCCTCAATGTCGAGCACCAACTCATCTTGATTTGTGAGCAAAAACTCACCTGGAACACCAATCCCTAATTATTAGCACCAACTCAACTTGATTCATGAGAACCAACTCACTTGAAGACACCAATCCCCAATTGTATGAGGCACCAACCTCAACAATGCAAAGATCCACCTATTGTAGTTGCTTCTTCAACTTGATGATGGCACTTAGATTACACTTCACTCTTCTTGTTGTCTTCACACATTCCAAACTTCATGCACTACTTTATCTTCGTTCTTCTTCAACAATCCATCATTCTAATCTTATTTATTTTTATCTTCCTCTTTCTTCATAAATATTCTTGATATATCTTCATTAATCACTCCTCTCTTCTCGCTCTCTTCCTTTCTTTTGAAATTGGCATCATACTACCTTGAGTGCACTCATGAATTCACAATTTAATCCACTTATATACCATGTTCATTTCATGAACAAATATGACTTTCCATGAGTTGGAATCCTTTTGAACATTCATCATGAGTCATATTTAGTATTTTTGAAATTTGAATATTTGAATAATTGAATTTTTGCAAGACTCTCGTGGACATCCCCTATTTTTTCTTGGTCCCATGGAATTTGATGACCATCGCGGACATTTTTTTCATGCTATAGATTTATTTTCATTACATGGCTATCCTCCTTTGTATTACATCACTTGTTGACTTTTGTCTCTTTCTCTTCGTTATGTGACATATATAAAACCCACAACATACTACAGTCTAATCCTTTAATATGTGAGGAACTATTATAACCTGTGATACATCACAGACACCCACGGACCACTTCAAAACCCATGAAATAATAAAAACACCTACAAAACACTACAGAACCCTCAGTACACTACAAAAATTCAGGGAACACTACCAAACCTGTGAAACACTATGAAATAGTTTTCCTTGGCACGCGACACTGAAGAATTAAGACTAAATCATCTTTTTCATAAGAGGCACACATTGGTAAGCATCAATGACAATATTTCTAACATAATATGTGCTTAGTAGTATTCCTTTGACATTAATGACAATATTTCTAACATTTATCATGATTCAAGTCCAAACCTATGTTTCTTTCATATTGATCTAACAGAGATTATCCATGCATGTTTTTATCTCTCCACTCATTGGTAGATGGTATGTTTTCATTTAGTGCTATGAATTGGATCCTCCTCATCCTTTGATTGCTTTTGGAGGAATATTATAAGTACTTTTTCTTTCCATTTTTGTAAAGTATTTTGTATAAATTGGAGGATACACCCTTCATATTGATCTTTTTGGCTATTGAGAATACTTGGTTGTCCTAATTAAGCACTTTGTTTTCTAGTTTTATGAGAAATTGAATAGTGATAATCTTTCTTGGTTCAAAGAGAAAGTATTGTAGGATTTTGTGCAAGTGTTATGGTTTTTATTAGAAGGATTTGACTGTGTAGATCATTGTTTGGTTATTAAGCATTTGTTTGTGTTGTGTAGACAATTATAAGTGTTGAGTTATAAAATCATTGCATGTCTTCACTTCTTTGTATCTTTTGTAATTGTCCCAATATCAGTGTGTTGTCATTCTATGATATTTTGTTATGATGAGTAGTAAGGGATACATGTAAGATCGTCTCATTATTTTTTTGAATTGATGGTGGAATGTGCAATAATTGTGTAGATTGTTGCCTTCTATTGATTATCATTTATTCACTTGGTTTAAATATTGGTGACTCCTTTCCTAATGGATTCAATCATTGATCATAGTTCATTTGATCACTTTCTTTTGTTAACATTTTCATTCACCTCCATGCCTTACTAAAATCTCACTTTGTATTTTTAAATATTTTAAGGTTCCAACAATTATAACTTTGGATTCATGTCTATGAGATTTCCTTTGAACATTTTATTGGTCTAGAGAGAAATTAGCTTGTAGATTATGAAGATATTTGTCCTTATCATATGTTTGAGTATAAATTTTTCTCTTTCTTAGGGAGCTTTATGAATTTCCTACTAGTGACAAAAATGGGTTGGAATTCATAGTGGTTGTCTTATGTAGTTGGGTCTATTATATTGTACTTGCATAATCCTTATCATTTGACATAGTTTAGGTTGCTCCAATGTCTCTCCCCTAGGTCTCACAAATCCTAAACATTAAGAGGTTAACCACCATCCCAGTTTTGACCTTAAACTTGCCATTCTATGTGAAGATATAACTCACTACAACGACCTATCTTGTTTTCTTCAATCATTTTCACCCTAATAAAAATTTGATAGCCAACGAGAAGGAATAAAGTACTCATACCCCATGTATCATAATATAAAATAATTCATGTGTACTTGATATTGTATAAGAATCCTATATATATATAGATGACAAAATTTTCAAAATTTGAAAAACCTAGAGAGTACGCCTTTGTGGGAACTTCCATCATGGTCAACACCGTACCACAGTCCTAACTATATTATACAATTTTTAACTTGTTTATGTTATGAAAACTTTCAATATTTGTGAATTTTTATAAGGATTTGAGCCCTATTAAATGTGTTCTTGTATTATGTAAGATGTTGTTAGATGTAGAAAATATTCCAAAAAATGCCCCCTCTTTTGAGGCATGTGTCATAAATAAATTGAGCATGCATCTCAAAAGCATAAATGTGTACCCATTTGTAATAAGTTTGGTAATATGTGTAGAATCACATAGAATGCTAGAATGGTGGCCACCATTGAGAAATTGTACCTACAAAAAGGGGTTGTATATGGTGGAGACCATTACATGGATATAAATCAACATGCAACATGAAACATGAAACATGTGAGAATACATGTGTATAACTATTAAAAAAAGGAGAGAAACGTGTCAATCATTTTATAATCCAAATTAATACTAGTATATAAATATTAAAGTAGAAATCATGTATGTAATTAATCAAAGTAGAAACATCATAGTAGCAATCAAACATGTCATAAACCATGTAATAGTGATAGTATAGCTATAGAATCAATAGTGTAGAGACAAATAAGTAGTAATATATAGATACATAGGTATAGAGTTGCAAGCATGGAACACTCACAGTGTCACAAGACAATCATAATATAAGGAAATATGTGGCACATTCAAATAAACAAGTGCATACACACAAGATGGTAATAGATCCACAAACATGGGACACCCATGGTGTCACAAGATAATCAAGGAACTCAGGTTGTTTAAAGAAAACCATTATACAATTATAATCAAGTAAGATAATAGTCAAACAACACAACAATCAATCGAGGAAGTAATTTTGTATAAGAAGGTAGTGACAATAATATATGAAGTAAGTATATAAAATATTGATAGTAAAAATAGAGATAAGAAGACAAGTTAGTGTTGTGTAAGACACGTGTTATTCTTGTTAGCTCAAAAGATAGAAATAAGAAATATGTATATGATAAAGTGTGAGGAGGAAGGTGTAAAGTAACATATAATGAAACATAAACACGTGTATAGCATGAGTGATTTCCCCAAAGAGTAGTGTAAAGAATCTTGTAGGTCCATATCATCATGTATCAACCTTTTTATGTCCTACATCAAGCTCAATATACCTCATGAATGCATGTGTGTAAAAAGTAGTTATGTTATCTACCAAACCAAATTGAAAACTAATGTGTATAAAGAAACAATATAGTCAATAAAACCATAAGTGGGTCATGGATTTGCATTTGTGAACATGTTTGCATGTTTTTGTATTATGTGATGTGTGTGTGTGTGTTTTCAAAATAGTTGTATACTATGAATGGGGTAGCACAAGAGCTACACAATAAGAGCCTTATCATGAGGTGAGACAAACCCAAATAGTGGAGATGTAGGCCTCAAATATCTCACAAAAGAATAAGGATAGTCTTGTGTAAATTGTGTAGAAACCAGGGATAGATCTTATAGAAGTAATATGAGTAGAAGAAGTTGGATTTGGAATTATGACTAAAGCATTGTGTCATATGAGATTGAATTTGATTGATAGTGATTCTCATTTAGTTTTGATAGCCATTGTGAATGGATTGGTTTTATATAGCATGTGGAAATTAGGAATACTATCAAAATTATTAGCAAACATATTGGAAGCATCACCCTTTCCAAAGTACATAGGAGCATATATAGTGCAAGGAAACATATTCTTAGAAAAAGGGATATTTGCATATGTCCCCAAGTATTTGAGAAGGGATTGTATGTTAGTGAGTATTCAATGACCATAGAGAGAATAACATGATGAAACCACTAGTTAGAATCATGTGGCATAGAATTTGTAGAACCATTAATAGCAAATCTAGATTTAGGATAGGTATTGGATGATTATGGGAAAACCCCTGCTAATATGAGAGGGATTTTAAAATTGATCAATTTGTAATCCTTGAGGCCATCGAGGATAAGGAAATAATTATCAATTGTCAAAGAGAGAGGATTATTCACTTCACATAAAGGATCACTTCATGTATCAATTTGTTCATCATCATTGATATCGAGTATCCTACCTAGTGTCTTTTTCAAAACGAATTCGTAATGGTAAATTGGTATTATCCTTGAGATTTTCCTTAATGTTACACCCATTGGGGATAGGATTCTCGACATGAGAGATGAATTTATAGAAGTGATATTAGGATTAACATAGTATGTTCACATGCCTATAGAGATATACTTATAATCATTATTCATATTCGAGATAATCATATCCATGTGTAGTATGTTCCACCTCACTAGTAACTAGTACATGAATAAGATCATCCATATTTGCACTAGAACTAGTATCACAACCGATATCATCATCTGAATTGAAATTTTTCCTAGTTTTTGTGGGGAGGTAGAGATATTTTCATAATCCATTGTTGAACTGCCCCCCCAACAATTATTTTGTATGATTTAAATGCTTTAAGGACATATTCAATTGTGCATGCTTGATTGGTATTGTTTCCATTTCCATTTGCATAATATTTGGATGTGATTCTTGTATTGAGAGTGGCTCTTCCAAAGAATGGATTGCGTCCATTTCCAAAGTGGTGTTATTTAGTATGGCATTATGCTCATTTGACATAGATGTATCAAATTTAGGAACCCATTTAGATTTAGGGACTTGAAATGATTGCATAGTATAATGTCATGTATTAAAGGAAATGAAACCTTTATGCTCAAGTTATTGGATTTTTCAGTTTAAAGAATAGCAATTGTTGTGATGATGTATGTTAATATTATGATAGATGCAAAGTGGTTGAACTTTGATTTTTTCATGTTGATAGAAGGGATAGTAATGATTAGGTAATAAAGTGATCAATTGTTGATCAAGTAGCTCATACAAAATATCATATTTTCTAGCATTCTTGTCAAACCAAATAGGTTCTTTTTTATTTACCTATCATAGTATTTGAGATTGATCTTTGGGAACATACACATCATTTCCTCTATGTAGGACTTTCACTTCACTTAAATGAGCACATGTATCATGCATATAATTTATGTTACATTGTGTTGCTTTATACTTAGCACTAGAATGATCATGGTATACAGAGACATAATTGACATAATCATTTGAGGGATTTTTAAATGTGCTATCTCGTTCTTAAGAGACTTGATCTCGCACTCATAACTTGAATTTTTCTTTAAAATGACAACCGCAATACTTAAATAAATCGAGAATATAGCCTTGTAAATTTTCTTAATATTATAACCATCCAATGATGAAGAATCCATATGATATGACTATCAAGAGTCTTTTGAGCTATAATCCACGTAAGACCGATGCACACATGAGATGACAATAAAGAGTAAGGAAAGGTGACATACAATATATCCTAAAATTATAGAAGATAGATTCCAAAAATCGATTCTTGGAGATGAATAAAAGTAATTCCAAATTAGTACTGAAGTTAGGCCCAAAAGTGATGTTTTAAATAAAATTGGTCATCGTTAAATTATTAAAATGGTTATTTATGAAATTAGATAGTTAATTAAAAAAAAAGCAAAAAGAGGTATTTTTAAATTTGATGATGATGTTTTAAAAAAAAAATGGTCATAGTCAAGTTATTAAAATGGCTATTTATGAAAATAGAAAATTAAAAAAGAAAAAAGAGATATTTTTCAATCTAATTTTGTGGGATAAAAATCTCACAAGAATTTACAAAAAGGTTTATATTTTTATGATCATGACATTATCGTTAAGAATAGTAATTTTGAATTTCCAAAAATTGTGCTAAAAATTATGCCAAACAAAAATAGGTTTTCATTTAATATATCAAAATAAATAAAAATCTCTAATTAAATTGAAAACATAGCCATTACACTTGAGATATGTGATAAAAGGTAATTTGGTAATTAGGAATCCCTAGAAAGGACACTCAAAGGGACGACATGGCCATGAGGACCTAATGAAATTTGTGAAAACTATATTTAGGGCATGTGATAGATGAAAATCAAGTTTGGATTTGAATATACAATGTGGAGATGAAACCCTAGGGAAACTAGAGTTTTAGAACAAGGTGCAAAATTCAATCATGAGTCGGTTCACCAAATGTTTACACCCTAGTTAGATTCTAGTGTTATGGAAATTCACAACAATAAAGATGATGTAAGGGTTTGTAATAGGGGACTATTCTAATCAATTAACTTCCAACATTAACCATTCACAATCAAAATAATGTTGTTATACTTGTAATGATTGATAAAATGATAACTACTCAAATACACGAGAAAAGAAAGAAACTTAGATATATATGTTAAAACAAAGAGGATTTGGGTGTGCATAACAATGAAACATGAATATCGAGATTAAAAATGCTTTAATGCAATTTTTGTAACTAGAAAATGAGCAGGGGTGGGACCATACAATTATTATACAATCTAGACTGAAATTTTATGGTCCTTACCTAGATCTGTCAGATGTTGGACCTTTTGATAGTTTGGGTCAAGAACTTCTTATGTTCTTTTATTTCCCGGAAATGACCTTTGTTATATGTCACTCTTGTTTGCAAAACTTTGGGATAACTTTTAATCACATACAACAATGTGGAAACCCTAGTAACTTGCAAAACCATTCATCAAATCATTAAGAAACCGTAAGGATAAAACATGTCTACGTGTGGTGAGCCTTAGCTACATGACATAACCCTTTGTTCCTTGAAACCCTTGAACAATGTTTCAAGTGTCTTTTCTTTTACTAATACTTGGCTATATGACCTTTGCATGCTTGGAAATGAAGGAAGCTAGACTCTTTGACCTGGTTGAGTGCTCTAGACCTGTAGTAGGGAGTACTCTAACTAATGTGCAACTAATTTGGGTAGATTTAGGGAGCCCTTGAGTACTTTTGGATTGATTTATATGATAAGAGATTGTAATAGTTTCGGGTGAGTTATAAAGCAATAATGACTTTATTATATAGCCTTTCATAAGTGAAATATTCTAATAAGATCAATCCTAGGAATATGAAATGACCCAAAAAAGATATTCAAACTATAAAAAGAGACGAAGAACTTGAAGATCCATGATTGTACAAGTCGTCTAAGATCAGACCCCACATCCTGAACCATTTGTATGGTTCTGTATAGAGAAGGGAGAAAGTAAAACAAGAAGTTGTGACATGAAGCAAAGAGGTTGTTTACTGTTTTAACTATATAATATTTTGATCATTGATGATAGAGCATAGTGTAGAGATAAGCAAGTCACATGAGAGCTAGAGAGATCAACTGATTGGATTTTGAATGTGAGAATTTTTATTAGCATGGGAGTACAATCAAACTTTGCATTAAAAAACGACAAGTTACCAAATTTTAGTGTCTACAATCTTATGTTGAAGCACCTTAGGGATTTATAACCCCTTAGTGGGCAAGTATTTTACTCAGCAAATTGGTTAGTTTACTTGATCTAGTAATAGGATATGTCTAAAAAGGAGATTCAACAAGCTTGATAGGTTTTCTTTAAGTCATAACTTATTCTCTATCACTTTACCTTAAAGAATTTTAGTTTCTCAAAACCTCTCTACAACCAACCCTATCTAATCATATTCATGTTATCTTTTATTTTTCCTTGTCTATTGATAATCATTCTAATTGTAATCTTCCTTTAAAACTTAATATTTCTCATCTCCAAAATCTAACTTGTCTTCATGTTGTCTAGTCCATTTGGAGTTCAAAACCTAAACCCAATCATGGTAAAAGTTGGATCGAATGGTGGTGTTTGATGCTTTCCAAGTGGACTAATAACTAAACACGAAAGAGGAAAGAACAAGAATTTAGGATACAAATTCCTAATAATAGGGTTACCTTGTTGCTCAATCTTGAAAATATCAGCTTACAAAAAATATAACTTCTATTGAGAAAAATAATAGAGTTTTAATATTTATAAAGGCAAAGGAGTTAATATCAAATCTCACTTAAACTAGATCGAGGAAATAAGAAATATAAATTCTTTAAATTATCCTGAAACAAACATAGAAGAGAACATATAATTACTCCTTGTGACTCAAAAGGTAGGGTTGAATCAACCATTGATGGCATCAAATACATCTTACTCTCTCATTATCAAACCTTGTTTCAAGATTCACTTATTGATGATAATGCTTAGCTTGCTCACGATAAAACAATCAAGAATTGCATTCCCCTTAAAGTGTCTCTAGAATTCAACCAAGGTATTGATTGCCTCATCACTCGTGAAGAACTTAGGTCTATTTTTAATGGTCAAATACAAAACCCATGGCCCTAATGGGCTTCCATTAGAATTCTTCCTAGATTTATGGCTAGTTATACACAATGATATCTTTCAAATTTATTTAGAAGCTGAAAAGTTTGGATCATTGGGGGAGGGGTTAGGGGGAATCAACAATGCTCTTATACAACTAAAACCTAAAACAAATAAGAAGGATTTTGTGGTTGGTTGGCAACCTAACACCTTACTTAACTCCACTTTTAAGATTATAGCCAAGGTTATATCTTCCGGAATTAAACATGTGGTTAAAGACATAGACAAAAAAATGGATTTTTTTAGGAAGATTTATCCTTGATAATCTTGTACTAGCTTGGGAAACTATTGATTGGGCCTCTTATGATGAATAAGATGTCATTCTCATCAAACTCAACTTTGATAAGGCTTATGATAGGATAAAATGGTCCTTCCTTAAAATGCTTCAATGATTTGGATTTGAAAAGAGGTTGATTAATCATATTAAAATTCTCTTTGTTGATGATTTTGCCAAACTTGTGGCTTATAGATCTCTCGTTGAATCTTTTTATCTCTAAATATCTATTCAACAAGGCTACCCTCTAGCTCCTTGTATTTATGTTTTAAGTGTGGATTCTCTAGGCTACATGCTTTAGAAAGTTGACTCTCTTAGGAAAATCAAAGGAATTGATTTGCCACTTACAATTTTGTTCTTCACACTTTTTATGGTAGCATGCTCTTTCTACAAGATGAGAAATCAAAGGTTAATAATGCCTTGGAAGACCTAGGCATGTATTGCATGGTTTAAGGATGTAAGCTTTCAATGCATAAAATTGAAATCCTTCTTACTCAAATGGAAAAGCATATTGCTTGCACTCCTAAAGAATGGAAGCAACTAGGACATGGGGAAATTATGAGGTATCTAAGCATTCTCATATGTGGGACCTGGTTCCTCCATAAGCTCAATAGAAAGATAGACAACTAGGAAGTGAAATTCCTATCGTTGGTTGGGCGTGTTCAAATTGTTACTAGCATTTTAGATGCCACTCATGTGTGTTACTCCTATTGGATGTCATCCAAATCTTGCTATCTCAAGCTAAATTAAAAGGTAAGACACTTCCTTTAGGCTAAATGAGTAGAAATGGCATGGTAGTGATATCTTAGACTCTTTACACACAACCCAAGCATAAGGGTGGATTAGGTATCATCGATCCTCAAACTCAATTCAAATACCTTGTATCCAACTTGATTGCATGAGCTCTTTTTGGCAACGAACCTTAGAAAATCCTTCTCATGCATAATGTTCAATTAGCAATAGCCAAAGGTAAATGGGAGCATATCAATTTACATGATAAAATTACGAATGCTAAATTTTTAGAAATTAAACGTTCTCCGTTGGTGATTACCTTGTGGAAAGCATGGCAAGAAAACTCTCAAATGCTTTGTTGGAAAGGCTCCTCTTTCAAACATGAGTAAAGCTTCCCAATTCTCCAATTTAGTGGAATTGTTTGATAGCAATCAATAACTATCCCTTGGCTCTAGAGAACCTATGAGGAGCAAGACATTTTAAGAAAGGGATTTGTACATTTAAAGACCTTTGGAACTCTCTGCTAATGGAATGGCTTCCTTGGCCAACTATTTAGAGTACTTTTCATCTCATCGATAAGGATATCCTTATCATTGACTTCATTATTTCATTGGTTGATGAAGATCTTATTAAAATGTTTGCGAAGATTCCTTATAACTTCACAAAAGACTAGAGGTGGTCCAATGGCGCTAGATTTGATCAATTCCCACTCACAATTGTGTACTTAAATATATTACATGTTATATCTATTCAAATAAGGTTAAATTAGAAGTGGGGATGTAAGCTAGCTAAGCGTAGTTGGCTTCAACTTTCTCGCTTATATACACCTAAATTTGACATTTTGGTACTTAAATATACTATATCTAGCTTGCATTTCTTACACATGACTAGCACGCACTAACCGAAGTTATTTTTAGACTTGTAATCAGTCATCCCACAAGAACACTACTATCTGTCAAAAACTCCTTACATCTCCTATCTGAGACAATTCCACGGTTTTACAAAAATTTCCTACCTCACTAAATAGAATCATCTAGTCAAGACAAGTTGTATATGGCGGTATGTCCCTCTAGGCATTTCCATCCATAATCCTCCTAATGAGACACATTTTCTAATATTTATTTTTAATCACCCTCCTAAATCGTCTTTAGTACAAAATATATCATGTGAAGTATTGTATATACAAGTTAAACCCACTCATTTACTCACTTAGCAATCACTTGGTCACTATTTGGAAACTTGACAAATTACAAGGCATATATTATGTCTTCATCTCCAAATCTCAAGCGAAGTTGCCTAAACTTCCCTATTTCAAGAGCAAGCATTAGAGCGTCCCTAAGCAAGTTTGAAGCACTCTAATTCAACCAAGAGCATTCCAAACCGAGTCAAGTGCATCTCAAGCCAATTCAAAGCAAACATTATCAAGCATCAAGCATCAAGTATCAAGTGTCAAACTTCTAGTTGCGCTCATGTAGTCACATCCTCACAATTACTCTTCCAATAGGTGAGGAACTATGTGGGTTTGATGCCTCTTCAGAGTTGTGCTACGTAGGTGGTGCAAGGGTACCACAACCCAAATTGCTTGACCCTTTTATATGTCTTTCAAGGAGAGGTAGGGTTTGAGAAGATCACTAATTACATAGACATTCATGTGCATTTAAAGCAATCATGAGCAAACAAGAGCAGAGCAAACAAATACAAAGACGAAAAAGCTAAAACCATAAGTGTGTAATCTACTTGATGAACCATCCAACTCACGGCAAGTTTTGTCAGTGCTTTACTATCCTCTTTGGCGTTATTGGCCAAAAGCATTTTCCAATAACAATTCTAAAAGACAAAGCAAGTACAGACTAATTCCAAAGCACGTTCTCCCGTGTACACATCCGTTGGTCCAAATACTCCGAGAAAAGAAATTTCACTCTTCTTTTTCATTTCTATTTTTAACATATACCCTAATTAATTCTATTTCTCTCGCTCATTTACTATACTTTCGAGATCTTAATGTAGATGTTTTATTTTTTAAATGTTAGGTTTAGATTCTCCTTTAGAGTTATATCCTCGCCCATGTACCCTATATTCTTTATTTCTCCATTTACTTTTTTTTTTTTTATTATTGGCAAATAGTTTTTTGAAAGGGACTATACCCTTGTACAGCAAGGCTCAGAAGCCAGAATAGGAAAATAAAGCTCGAAAAAAAGGATCAACATCCTGATATAACAATAAGGACCAAGTGCAGAACGCAGTCTGCAAAGAAACAATCAACAAAGAACACAACAAAGAAATAAACACCTGCTTGGATGGTGATCAAACAAAAACACGCAGCGTGGTCCGCCACAAAAATGATAACAATGTACTCCGGCCGACCACTAATGGAGAAAACAACCAGACGATCATCACAAAAAGCCCAACAAAAGCGACAAGGAAGGAACCAACAAAAGCAAACCAAATTAACAAAAAAGACAAAACAACAACAACATACTGCCTAAGAATCGCGTAGCGTGAGCCATAAGCCAAAATGTAGCAATGATAGCGCCCAAAAAGACAAGAATCAAATCTTGTCCGATATGGTGGGGGATTTAGATTTGGCATTACCCTTCTTTTTCCGATCCACCACTGTCCATTCCTGATTTTCCACATCCACTACAGTCGGAAAAACTGCAATAGGTTTGATGGGGGAGTGACCCAAATGGGAGGTCGGAATATCTTTAATCACTGAATCAGCAGCCTGTAAAGAATAATCTGGAGGCTTCTCTGTATTGGTCTGTGAATCAACCATGATGGGTGAGTTAGCTTGCAGGGGGGCACTCGAATCCTTAGCCGGATTTGAGTCGATTGTAAGATGTTCAGGTAGAGAATCCCTCCACCAGGCTGTTTTGGTCTTACGTTTGGAGTGTTCACAGTCATCTGTAACATGACCAGTTTGGAAGCAACGCCTACATCTGAAGGCAAGTCTCTCATAGTCTATCCTCTGCACCCAGAGCCTGGCTCCAATCTGAAGATTGATTTCTGCTGGTAAACATTTGGAGGTATCGAGATCAACCAGGATTCGAGCATAAGTAGTATGGGTTTGAATGGAGGTCTTATCATCAACTGCTACACATGAGCCTAAAGTATCAAAATATAGAGTTGTTTATTTACTAGTATGATCATGCATCATTTCAAGATTCAATCTTAATTAGAGATTTATAACCCCGTCTATATAATAACATCCAATTAAAGTGTAATCAGTGCTAAGTGCTAATGTTTGGAAATCAAAAGCCGAATCTAATGGAGATTAATTCAATGGAAGTTGCCAGTTGCTGATAGACTTAGATATATTTGAGATATTAAGTTGTCATGCAACTACTGCCACAACAAAGAAACTGTTTAAGGATGCCTTTTGGACATGCAAATCACTCAAAGCTTTTTGGAATCGATCTCAGCATGATTTTCCAGCCTTCTTCACAAGTAAATTGTTCTGAAAAGGGCTCTTCTCAGAATGGGATTATCTACTAATGTGATTTCAAAAACATTTATACAAATTCTAAGCGAGCATATTTGGAAAACTAGATTGCCATTCTTGTTTCTATAACAGCTCTATTTCTCAGGCAATAGCTATTCGTCATCTTTACTCTTACTTCTTGCTTCAGATATCTTCTCTGCAAGATGATGCAGGACTCTCTTCAAGCCAACGAAGAATTAGACAAGCAAATAAAAGAAATAAAGCTCCAGGGGTCATGCTTAGCTGAAAATCAAGATTATATAACAAAACGTCGAAGGTCTCAACAGGGCAGTGATTTCTCACACATTATCTTTCAAAGATGATGCATAGCAAAACCACTTTGGGAAGAAAGAATCTGTAAGCTGTGTAACTCGAACAAAACAGTAGATGAAGCTGACTTCTACGCTATATAATGATATTAGACTTGCTTATGCCGTTATCTGCAATCATAACTAAGGTCATGAATAATCAGGACAACCAATAAAAGCTTGGTGATTTTTTCTTGAATCTAAATGCCCATCAAGCCACAAGTAAAGATGAATCTGATGGTCCGAGTTTTCTTTTGAAAAATATGGCTTTTATTATTAATCATCTCTCAATTTAGTCCCATTATGAGTTTTATTTAATTATTTATTATGTTAATATCTGATTGATTACAACAGTTGTTGGGAAGACCAAAAATTACTAAAAATTGGTCATCTCTCTAAAAATTGCTACGGTCGGCATTGTCCAAAAATTACTAACCGCACTTTGCTGAGAGGATTCAAAGAGAAATCGCATTGTCTACAAAATTTGTTGGGTCCTACAAGCCAATTTGGTTGAAAGGACAAATGATCATCATAATCATAGATTCATACATATATATAAAAAAAGCCAGCAATGGAAACAGAGGACGGCACATGAAGGGACTCTTTCCCAATCAAGTGATCAAGTGCATTTATTTATGTCAACATGCACATATATTGACCCGAGGGTCGAATGTATTCACCTTACAGCCATCATTTGTTCATAGAAAAAAAAATGCTTCAATGGAAACAAAAATGGTCATCCTCTTCGTGTAGCAGCAGCTTCTTGTGCTGAACACTAGCATTCCAATTACAACAAAGCAGCAAATGCATCGCTATCCACATATACACATACTTCAAACAATTACAAATTCCAAACCTTGGTATCATCTAAAGAAAGAAGAAAGTATATAACATACCTAGTTTGTGATGACCACCAATGCAGGGGAAGACCATAACAAACTATATCTGATTTGTCCAGTGCTCAATTTGCTAAAGGAATATACCAAAATTCTACCTGTAGCAGCAGCTTTAGATATAATGGATGAGGTTTTATTTGCTTGCCACAGCAGTGTGATGGTCAGGTTACATTTTGTGAAATGTTGAAGGAACCCTATTGCTAAACCTCTCCATCTATCCCTGGAAAATATGCCTATATTAGTATTTGGATATTATGGATATTGCTCCGCCTAAAAGAAGAAGGGCTGTCTGACATAGTGACAAATAGTGATCGTGCTTGCCACATTGTGATGGTCAAATTGCCTCATTTGAAGTGTTGCATGAACCCTACCTAAACCCCTCTATCTATTCCCTAGGAAATATGCCTATATTAGTATTTGGATACTGTGGGTCTTGCTCAGCCTAAAAGAAGAAGGGCTGTCTGACATAGTGACAAATAGTGATCGTGCTTGCCACACTGTGATGGTCAATTGCCTCATTTGAAGTGTTGCATGAACCCTACCTAAACCCCTCTATCTATTCCCTAGAAAATATGCCTATATTAGTATTTGGATACTGTGGGTCTTGCTCAGCCTAAAAGAAGTGGTCTTGCTTGCCACACTGTGATGGTCAAGCTACATCATTTGAATTGCATGAACCCTACATGGCTGAACCTCTCTATCTTCCCTGGAAAATATGCCTTTGTTGGCATTTGGATACCATGAATCTTGTGCAGATTAAAAGATCTGACACCAAGTAGTCGTCATACTTGTGACACTGTGATGTTCAAGTTGCATCATAGACCTTATTTTAGATTGTATGGAAAATGCGCCTATTTTAATTAATTAGTATTTGCAGTAAATAATTCATTTGTGTCTAATGAATCCTGAAACATAGACCTTATTTTAGTATCAACTGTGGTATTGACTATTCCACATGGAGCACAAATGAGAGACATTAACATTTAAATGTACATTACTACCAATCATCTCAAGCACAAAATAGATGATTCTGCTGATCAAAACAGAATGGCATATCTAAATATGTAAGTAAATTCCTATGATATTAAAAAAACAGAGAAGAGAATCCTCCAATTAAGTAAATTCCTATGATACAGGAACTTTATAATTCCCATTCCATTAATATTCATTCCCACCAAAGATTTGTTCTAGAGCACAAAGGCAAATTTGATGGCCAGAGCAGAATGTGATAAATCTAAATACGTAAGCAAATTCCTGCAACTCTAGAGTAGCACAGAAAAGAATCGTCTAAACAGAAAGCTAAGGGAAGGTAAGGTAGGGTCTATTTTTAGGTCACCACCAAACATGACAACAATTTGGTGTACGAAATCCCCCTCATGGAACCCTAAGGGAATCGTTTTTCCATTTGCTCAACAAGTTTCCAACAAGTGACCACAAAAGAAGAGACACAACACTTCAATATTCTGTTATCCAACATTGAACACTAAACACATTTTCCTGCCAAAGATTTGTTCTCAAGTACAAGACACACAATTCTGATGCCCAAAACAGAGTGGCATGGGTCTAAATATGTTTCCTGCAACAGAAGAGGAGCATTGAAAAGTATCCTCCAAACAGTGAACTTTATTATTGTGATTCCAATTAAAAGAATATCAACAAACTATGTTAAGCTTAGCTAAATTTTGCTCAACAAGTTTCCAACAAGTGACCAAAAAGAAGAGACACAACACTTCAATATTCTGTTATCCAACATTGAACACTAAAAGAAGAGCAGAGAAGAGTATCCTCCAAACAGTGAACTTTATTATTGTCATTCCAATTAAAAGAATATCAACAAACTATGTTAAGCTTAGCTAAATATTGCTCTTGCCCTATTAGAAGAGGAGCAGAGAAGAGTATCCTCCAAACAGTGAACTTTATTATTGTGATTCCAATTAAAAGAATATCAACAAACTATGTTAAGCTTAGCTAAATATTGCTCAACAAGTTTCCAACAAGTGACCACAAAAGAAGAGACACAACACTTCAATATTCTGTTATCCAACATTAAACACTAAAAACATTTTCCTGCCAACAAACTGTTATCCAACTTTATTATTGTGATTCCAATTAAAAGAATATCAACAAACTATGTTAAGCTTAGCTAAATTTTGCTCAACAAGTTTCCAACAAGTGACCACAAAAGAAGAGACACAACAATTCAATATTCTGTTATCCAACATTGCACACTAAAAACATTTTCCTGCCAAAGATTTGTTCTCAAGTACAAGTCACACAATTCTGATGCCCAAAACAGAGTGGCATGGGTCTAAATATGTTTCCTGCAACAGAAGAGGAGCATTGAAAAGTATCCTCCAGACAGTGAACTTTATTATTGTCATTCCAATTAAAAGAATATCAACAAACTATGTTAAGCTTAGCTAAATATTGCTCTTGCCCTATTAGAAGAGGAGCAGAGAAGAGTATCCTCCAAACACTGAACTTTATTATTGTGATTCCAATTAAAAGAATATCAACAAACTATGTTAAGCTTAGCTAAATATTGCTCTTGCCCTATTAGAAGAGGAGCAGAGAAGAGTATCCTCCAAACAGTGAACTTTATTATTGTCATTCCAATTACTCCAAACAGTGAACTTTATTATTGTCATTCCAATTAAAAGAATATCAACAAACTATGTTAAGCTTAGCTAAATATTGCTCTTGCCCTATTAGAAGAGGAGCAGAGAAGAGTATCCTCCAAACAGCGAACTTTATTATTCTCATTCCAATTAAAAGAATATCAACAAACTATGTTAAGCTTAGCTAAATATTGCTCTTGCCCTATTAGAAGAGGAGCAGAGAAGAGTATCCTCCAAACAGTGAACTTTATTATTCTCATTCCAATTAAAAGAATATCAACAAAACTATGTTAAGCTTACCTAAAATTGCTCTTACTCTATTAGAAGAGTACCTTGCTTCAAGATGCAAAGCAACCAACCTTTTAAATACACATCTTATATGACACCATTTGCAAAAGCATCACCACACTCCATCATAACTTTGATTGCTCTTCTTCTCACTTAAAACTCCATAACTTTGATGCTCTTTTTCTCACTTAAAACCATATCCACACTAACAAACTTTTATGAGCTCCTTGTCAGAAGTCCTCAGTCAACTTTCACACCAGAATCCTTAACCTAAGAAGCAATCACAGGCTGGTTTCATGAGGAAAATTCTGGAATCTTGCATAATTTAGAGGCGCGAGGCGCGTGCATATATGCCAAAACTAAATGAGGTACATGTTTCTTGCCTTTATCAAAACTTAACAGGTTGTCATACAAGAAATCCTGCAGGAAGAATATAAAAAATCAGTGTAATCATGAAAACTACAAATGCAAAATGCGTAACAGTAACAGATATCTAATAACAGAAACAGATATCTAACCAGGTTATTTAATATTTTTTTGTCCATTTGATTGATGGTCAAAACATATGCCTAAGGACTTCTGAGGCAAAAACAATCCAAGGGACGACGAGACTTCTTTTAATGCTTTTCGATTGATGGTATAAAAATATGCCTAAGGACTCTCATAGGATCCTGTCCTATAAATAGAGTAGCAGCATTGACAAATTTTTTACTAGAAACATCTATTTTGAATGAATGAACACCCTAACTTGCAAAAACACTGATATAAAACTAAGAAACCACATTTGACGAATTTGATATAAAAATTTCAAAATTCGCTGAATACCGAATATACCTAAAAAATTCGTTAAAATTCATTAAAATATGTTGAAAATCATTGGATTTCATTAAAATTTTGTTGAAATTCATTAGCATTCATTGAAGTTCATTATTTCTTTTTGAATATTTAATCTAAAATACAAGCATAATACTTCTTGTAGTCGAATTTAATCACAAATTTTATGGCTGATTTTTGTAGTAACGACTTTTTATGAAGTTTATCTGCCATGAATTCAAATGTGGCAACTTAGATTAAAAATGCCTAAGGATTTCTTAGGCAAAAACAATCCAAGGGACGAGACTTCTTTTAATGCATTTTCGATTGATGTTATAAAAATATGCCTAAGGACTGTCCCATAAATAGAGTAGCAGCATTGAAAAACTATGATTACAAATGAATGTACAAAAATTACAAGGAAAAAGAAAATGCTATAAATTATGCAAAAAAATTACTTTAAATTGTGAAAATACTGGAATCAGTTATTCCTTCATCCTCAACAAACTTAAAAGATAAGTCTGGCAAAAATAGTGGTGGAAACCCAGTATATACTTCTATTTCAGAATGTAGCAGCTGCATTTTGACAATTAATATCTGCCGTTTGTAGTTCCAGATTCATGACAATATCTATTTTCTTTCAGCTTCAGCTATGAATTTTTATCCGTTTTCCCTGCAAGCTCTTTTTCGGTACCATGGGCCATGTCTTTTAGTATGAAACACTATTGTTAAGATTAGAACAAGTTACAGCAAAGCCGAATAGTGGTATGACTCGATTTACTTTTATTCAATCAGCTTCTTCAACCTATTCTTGTATTAAATTTTGTTGGTCGGCATTTTGGGTTAAATGTTACTACAAACGATTGATACCAACTATTTTCTGCTCAACTCCAAACAGCCCTACAGTGTTGTTTAATAAAATATGAAGTTGTAGGTCATGTAGATTGCAAATGAGTATGAATAGTTCCAAGTGAATACTTTTGGAGCTGAGAAAGACCATAATTTGAAGCCAATAAAAATAGACCAGATAGAATTTCAGAAAATAGTTAAATAACATAATTCGGAAAGAAATTCAGACATTAAATGCATTCAAAATACTCTAAGAATTTCCTAGTAGCCTAACATTTCTACCACAAAAAAAAAACGTAAAACAGTGCAAGGAAATACTAGAGAATGTATAACAGTCTTAGATGTGATCTCAACTGGAATCAAGAAACATTGGTGGCATGTCGATCGTTCTCTTTTCTGTTTGATAATGCCCTTTCCAGTCTGACCTCAAAGGTGTAGAATCCCAGCTAACCTTTTGATCCTGCAAAGAGAACTCATTATTTTGTAGAAGATATTGTAAACTACAAAGGGTGGCCAACAATAATAGGCTAAAGGAATATAAAAGCAGTGTCCTCAGATTAGATTCAAATCTAGCAATTTTAATTTAGTGTTTAAGAAAATGATGCTGAGCCATACCTCTTTATATTTGTTTGTGGAATTTGCAATTCCCCTTTTTGATCTCCACACTTGGAAGGGGATACAGGTTGCTTATCATTCCAATGGACTGCAACTACCCCCAGAATAGGTCTATCATCAAGATCTTTACTTGATGGTGACCTTTTGGGCGATATCTGATTTGAAGCTGCTGCTTTTATGCTCTCAATTGATAAAGCCCTAAAATAGGCCTTTCATCGTTATTCTTGGAAGGTGATCTTGAAGGTGATGTCCAGTTTTCTGCTGCAATGTGTGGATTTTTAACCCTGAAGTTCCTAAAATTTGTCTGCAGTCTGCCTTTGGGGTTGAAGGTGATCTCGAAGTCACTGAACTCTGCATTGTAGTAGCTTGCTGCTTTTGAGATTGCAAATGATTCAAACATGTATTTACCTCGGATTCCAGGACATCTTGTCTTCTGGAGCCCTGCCCAGCTTTAGGCAACTTTTCATAGCTGTTTTTAAATGTTGAAAGCTCTCTGTATCCATTCTCAATAGCTTCAGTAGGCTTTAGCCATTGTGAAAGGCTTGCATCTACATGGACTGCTTCAGCAGGCCTTACATCCTCAGAGACAGTGTTTGAATTGGGTGGATGTTGCGAGGCAAATACTTTAGGTTGTTTGAAGACTGGCTCAGCACTCAAGGGAATCAGTTTTCTCCTTCGAGTGGATTCTTCCTTCACTTCCATAATATTTTCATATTTATTATGTTTCAAGGAATCTACCGGATAACTAATTACCTCCAATGCAGAATCTGGTGCTTGACTATAACCGTCATGTAGAGAATCTTGAGTCGTTTCTGTAACGGCAGACCTTGGTTCAACTCTCTGTTTTTGGTAGGTGATGACTTTGGGTATGTATAACCTTTTGATTGGGTCTCTGGTATCTCAAAATCCTCTACCCAAGATTTGCTACTTTCATAAAATTCTTTGTTATTTCCATAAGCATCGGGCTTAGAATCCTTCTTTACCTTCCTCCATTGAGATAAATTCTCAACAGGATTCAACACTGGATAGACATATTGAGCTCGGATTCTAGCATTATTGTTTACAGAAGCATTCTCATAAGCCTCTGCACAACCTGTCCATGAGTGCTGCTTGTCATCGGTAAGATTCATTCGTGAGGGTTTCAGTGGAGAGTAGCTCGATTTCTGAAGCAGTGGTGATTGATTGCCTTGAGTAAGAATTTCACATTGCTGGATATTTTGAGTCCTATTCCTTTCTTCTGAATCACTTGATGCATAGGAATCATCAGTCTCTGACAAGGAATCATACTCTTCCTCATCACTGCTACTCTCATAATTCTGGTATCTAGATGGCCTTTTCAGAGCAGGTGTATTGATTTCGGATGAATTTGATTCTTCAGCTTCATCTTCGTCCTCATTTACTCTCGAGGAGCTTGTTAAATTTGAAACTGAATCATCCTCACTGCCACGATCAGCACTTTGTCCAGAGTGAGAGCCTTCGCTGATGGTACTGTCACTCCCCGTGTAAGAGCAACTATAGGTTTGAGATCTCTCAGATAGAACACCTTCCTCGTCTTCCTCCTCCTCTAATGTATAGGAACCCCGAGATAAAGAGAGGTCCGAGGCTGAATCATAGTTGTTCCCTTCATCTCCAGCATTGGCAGACTCAAAAGAAGCAGATGGAATTTCCTTCTCTACATCAAATCTAACTTTTTGCCAAAAGATGGACTACTATAACAATTCCTGCAGAAGATGAGAAATAATACTTCAACGTCTTACTCCAAATTTTGAAAATGGTCGTGAAAATTGGAATCAAGCTCAAAGAAGACAAGTCCTTTAAATTATTTGAAATCTCTCTATAGACAACCAAGACCTTTTCCATACCTTGAGGACATTTTGTTCGATTCTGTAATCTTCTTCTGAGATATGGAAGGGGAAACTTCCTTATCAGAAACCTTGATCTCAATTGCAGTAGGCTTAGTGACCTCCTCACTTGAGTATTGAGCTTCTGATACAATTGATTCCCCAGTGGACATGGAAACAGATTGTCTAGTAGTAATAACCCTTTTGACACCACAATCAGCAGGCTGCAAACTCTGTTCGGAAACTGCAACTATTTGTGTTTTGGACATGGGAGACCGTTTAAGTGTTCCACGACTTCTAAGATACTTCACCTGTTGGAAGAAAACGAATACTAGAAGTATTAATTATTCAGGCTCCAAAAAACATTGGTGGTGATTGATCTCATTATATCATAACTGTTCTTTACATGTCCTGACATAATCCTCATTGTCCAAGAAAATATAATTCTAACAAGGCTTTTTTCTAACAAACATACTCGAAGGCATTGATTATTAGTCAATGAACATAGTTCCTCTAAAGAAACACTTCAGATGATCGGCACACGTTTAATTCTTCCAAAAAAACATTGGTGTTGAATCTGTTGATTGAATTAATAGAACATAATGGCTCTATGAAAAATCTATAATTATCCTCATTGACCAAATTGTTCCTATCAGTTGAGTTGGCAAATCTTTCGTGCAGATAATCTTTTTGAAGTTTGGAAATATAGAAATCATGTTCTGCAGAGTTTTTCTGTAACTAATAAAGCTAGTATTATCTCCAATGTGTTGCTTCAGATCCAAGCCCATGTGGATAAATTCCACTTAAAGGTGGAGCACCTCCAGACTCTTTTTGGACCGCTAGAGAGCACTCCGTGTGCTGTTAGTGGGGTTCCTCCAGATTCTCCCTGCTGCCATTCTGCCTCACAGGGCCGTGGCCAAGGTTTTCGCAGGTGCTGCAGTAAGAGCAAGCGGAGCTTCTCCCCCACTCCCATCACCCTTCACCTTGATTCCATCACCCTTCGCCTCTCCACGGTGGTAGAGTGTTTGACTGTCTCGGCGGCATGGTAAAAGCTGGGATCACATACCTGAAATAGCAGACCCTCCAAGTGCTTGTGGCTCCTCGGCAAGCCTGATAGTCCCCCTCCTCCACCTCCTTCAGCCACATGTTAGCTGCTGATGGCTAAGTGCCTTATTTTTCGTGGTGTTTAGTATGTGGCTCTTTGGTTTTATCACTTTTTTCGTTGAACTACATTTTTATTATATTTATATTTATTGCAGAGCATTAATTTTAGCATTGTATTGATGATGTAATGCAGCATGAGGCTCTTTCTAGCTCAATGTGACTTGCAGTATGGGGGTGACTTTTTCCACTTATTTCTTTTGTAAGCTTTTGTGGTACTCTAATATGTTTTATTAACAAAAGTGCCCTTGACAATCAAAAATATATAAGATGTATTTCTTCATAATAATTTCATGGTTATTCTGATATTCATGTGTACCTCATTGCTGAACTTCTCAATATCTTCTACCTCCTTGCCTATTGTTTTGCTTAGCTCTGCAAGCTCTGAAACAAGCTCGTCCATGTTCTGAAGAGAATCATCCTCGTAGGGAATCAATTCTTTCTGAGGCTTTTCTACTATCTTTACATTAGCATCAGGCTTCTGCACAACAGGAACTTCTGCTGGAGCGACCAGTTGCTGCGTCCATCTAAGATTTGCCGCAGTTCTTCTATGCAATGTTTCCGGTTTCCTCTGATCAGAAATCACTGCATGGCATTGAGCATAAAGACAAATTATACATCTGAGAACGCCCTAAACATGATTTTAAAAGCGGTAAAAGGTAAAGGGGTGCTTGATCCTCTACAGCAAACAATAGAAACCACCTTACCCTCAAAGAGCTGGGAAGTGGGTGCTTGAGTTACCACAGTAGGACTCTTTAAGCCAGCAGCCAGAGCCCTATTCTTCACAGCGGAATGCTCCTGAAACGTGGGAATCACGAGAAAACAGGGTTTAAACGCTTAAAATTTGAAAACCCCACGAAAAAACATGTCATACAGATTTTTGTAACTGTGAACAAAGAGTAGCGGTGCTTACCCTGCATCTGCGAGGACTAGCGCCTGCAGCTATATGTGCATTCTTGCGCTTCCTGTCTCGCACACGGAAACAAGTAAAGAAGCACCCCATTGCACTGCGGTCTTTTTATCACAGAGCAGCTCAACAACAATCTGACCACACCAGCTGATCTCAAGGCTTGATTCAAGTGAGCCTTACAGAGCCTGTATCAATGGCATAATGCACCGCCATTAAAGCCTTAAAGAAAAAGAGAGAGATTAGCATTGGATTCTTGCTAGCACTGAGTTGGGGAGGGAAGGAAAAACAGTAGATTTTAAAATACAATAAAAACAAATAAAGCTAAACTTGAACTGAAATGATGAGGGAAAAATGACCGTTGGAATTAGACATGAGTAAAGATCTCTGAGTCATAGCTGTTATGAAGAAGAAAGGTTGAGAGGAGGGGCCCACAAATGATGTGTTATGAATTATATTTATCATTTTCTCGCATTGATTTAGGTATCTTTTATTTCAAGATTAGCGTTACATCATTTCCAGGAAGGGCTCTTTTTAGTGCGAGGGGCATTAAAAATAATTAACAGTTCGTGTCCGTCTGATTACGTGGTTGAGGCCGTGAGTTGACCATATCTAGGTATTCCGCCTTTGATTAAAATAATTAGTTTTGTGGGATTTTTTTGGTTTTCTATCCCAATATCTTGGTCATATGGGGGCGTTTGGAGGCTTTTTTACCTAACCCTTTTCAAAATATTTATTTTCTTTCTTTTTAATTAGTGTAGTTAGATTAAAAATTATTTGTCACATTATAAAATTTGTGAAGAAGTACTAGGTTATTAATAATTAGGTTATATAGGTCTATTCCCTCCCTCGGATTTATCCAATTGTGGGCTTGTTCGGGCCCCGATCATGCACGCTTTAGGGAAATAGTAGTAGTCGTTTGGTACGGCAATAGACTCGTTAGCCATCCGAAGGTGTCTTTCGATTATTGATACCTTCTAGTAATTATCAAGAATAATAATAATAATAATTAGGGTATATGCTAAAAATTTAAAATAGAGGGTCTTGAGACTAATATATTTTGGTATTTTTCATTATTTATATTTGAGATATTTGTTGTTTATGGTCCTTGTGTATTAACTAATCCTTTACCTTGTGATTATTATCGAAAATATATGAGAAAGTGTCACCACTTTAATTATTATTCATAAAAATTATCTTGAAATAACTTTGGCATGCACAAGTAATTTTTACAAAAATTAATAATCTTGTCTAAAGTGTTTGTGGAAAACTTTAACTACCTAATTGTAATACTGGATAAACTTGGGTCTAATAAACATGGGCAATATAGAAGTCATGCTTAATTACGCACATGATAGGCGTTCCCTATGGTAAAGAACACTGCGATCATGAACGCCACCAATCGCTTAAATTTGATGGACATTTTGACGTTTTTTCTATTTGCATGTTTTGGCGAGTTATATTCAAATGCATGAATTGCATGATGGGTTCACTTTGTCGAGATCAAAGTGGTATTAAAGGAATGAAACAATGCTTTGTTTCTGCAATTCTTTTTATTTATGAATTTTACTTGTTAAACATTATGCAGTGTGCAATTTATGAATTTCAAGAGAGTTTTAGGGATTTTATTTGAATTGATATTTTTGATGCTTTGTTCATGTGTAAGGTGTTAATAATGCCCTGATGTTGTTAACAAATTTGAACTCAAAATCAAAATGATAAGAAATTATCAAACCTGCTTCTTGTTGTTATCTTGGATTATGGATTTTATTGTTTTTGTTGAAGTTGCTTAATGATTCGGGCTTATTTTAATATTGGATTAAAGGTGTTAGGGATGTTTTAATATTTACTTGAGGCTTTAATGCTTATTCTCGCAATGAATTAAAGGTTTTAAGACCATTTTTTTTTTAAATTGGTAAATGCTCTGAGGTTTAGGTTTAGACTGGATTAAGAGTTTTATGGGTTTCTATTTTCGTTGCTTTAAGATTCAAGGCCTATTTTTCATATTTACTTTAAGGAAATTGGAGGCAAAATAGGGAATAACATGACATTTGTTCAATCTCAGAGTTGCAAACTTTGGACCTGTATGCTATATTTATACATTTTGGTGCTTAAGATTCTAATAATGCAGCTAATTTTCAAACTCGGGACACGAAGTGGTAAGAAATCAGTGAAACTGTGCTCTTATTGTTATACTGGATATAGGATTTTACAAGTTTCTTTTCTCGTTGCTTGACAATTCAGGGCTTATTTTAATACTAGATAAATGGTTTTAAGGAAGCTTATTAATTTACTCAAGGATGTACTCGAGGATTTTATCTAATATGTCCTTGCTTAGATTCGAGGCCTATTTTTCATGTTTGCTTAAGGATATTGGATCCACAAGAAGCAATAACAAGGATCTTTTAATTTGAGAGTTGCATACTATAAGTAATAATAGGGGAAATTTATAATCCAAGAGTTGCATACTTTGAACTAGAATTATATATTAATATATTTTATGTGAGGTTTATTTTTCATGTTTGCTTAAGGATATTGGATCCACAATTAGCAATAGCGTGAAGGGTTGCATACTTTGAACTAGTATGATATATTTTCTATGTTTAAGGCTCTAATAATGCATTTGATGCTCTTAACGGGTTAGAACTCAAGGCGCTTGAAAGAGGTAAGAAATTAATGTTAACAAAATTGGTTAAAGCTCCGACGCTTATTTTCGAAATGGACTAAGAGTATTAAGGGTCTCGCTTTTCCTTGCTTAAAGATTGGAGGCCCATTTTTCATTTTTGCTTGAGGATATTGGATCCATAACAAGGAATGGCAGGGATCTTTTAATCGAGAGTTGCACACTTTGAAGTATTATGATGTGTGTGTGTGTGTGTGCGCGTGTGTGTTTTGTGTTCTCATTGTTATCCTAGATTAAGGATTTTGTAGTCGTGGCTTCGGAGAGGGATATGTCGTGTGGGAAAATAAGACTTCCACTCCCACACCATAATAATATATATTTTTAGGGTTTCTAATATCATGCCTAAAGACTATTGATAATCTTATCATTGATGGGAGGGTTTCGGTGTTTGTAGTTTTATGATCACTTCTAGGAAGTGAATTTGAAGGTGGCGATTTGAAACCCGATGGGCATATGAATGAGGAACAACATAAGAGCCAACAGTGGGTGTAAGATTATTGTGGTAGAGACGGACCTATACATGGCAAGCATTGATGAAAAGGTTATTTGTAAAATTGGGGCAAGGTATGACGTTGTCAATTACAGGACTTCACAAGATTTTGTAATCGTGGCTTCTGGAGAGGGATATGTCGTTTGGGAAAGGAATATTTCCACTCCCACACCATAATAACATACAATTTTCATGGTTTCTGATATCATGTCTAGAGAGTATTGATAGTCTTATCATTGATGGGAGGGTTTCAAAGTGTCTGCAGCTTTATGATCACTTCCAGGACGCAAATTTGAAGGTGGCAATTTGAAACAACTCTTATCTCTCGAAGAAAAATATCTCCTCATCTGTTATCACAGATCTTTGATATTTTTATTTCAAGCTTATCAAAACACGCCTTACTTTATGTCAGAATGCTAGCGGCTTAGTTGAAGAATTGTTAAATAGCAACAAGGAGGCAATTGGTGGACTTCCTCTAGAGTCATTACTTGTGCTCTATACACATACAGAACAATTAGCTCATTTGTAAATGCAACTACAAAAACTGTGCTTTAGTCATTGTTGTATCTAATCAACTTCACAAGCTTTTGGGCCTTATGAAATGTGTACTTGTCCCCTTTGTATGCTAAGTTATCCTAGCTTGACTCTAAAGCCAAAATTAAATCATAACCTCGCCCTCTAATGCCAAGATTAAAAACATGCACCAGCTTAGGACTTGAACATGGATTGCCCTCTAGCACATCCGGACACTCTACCAATTAGAGGCCATTTCTTGCCGAGATTATTAGAGCTTAAGAATTATAAACCAAAATATGTGGTAGAAATATAGTGTTTGTTCTAAAATTAATTGTAGATATAATTACAGATAAATGACAAAAATAATATGCTTATCGGGTGTGTGTGTTCTCATTTTGGTCTCTATGTTCCCAGGAATCTAGCATCCCATGGTTGGTCCACATGGACCAATCACGTGCTCTTAAGTTCGTGGAAGATTTACCTTGTGCTTTATTTTATTTTCAGCCTTCGCTTCCATTCAACTTCTAATTATTAGATCATGCATTGCTTTCTCATTTTCTAAGGACTCTGGGATTTGCTTATGCCTTAGCCATTTTTCTCCTTGCTTGGGTTCTTTCATCTCTTCAGTCATGGACTACTTAACCCAGTCGACCCGTGATTGGTTCCATGTGTGTGCTTCTTCATGGGCTTTTAGGTTCATAGGATTTTCTTATCGATGTTGAAAACCTCCTTAAGAACCCAAATTTTAGGGATTGTGTTAGGTGGCACAATCTTGACCATTTGCATTTTACCCTCTTTTCCTTAGTTAATTTTGATGCAAGCAAAGACTTGGCCATTTTTTTGGTTCGTCAAAAGGTTTAACCCTCGGGTCCCTCACTCCACTTAAAACAAAGTGTTATCATATACAAACCAAGTTGCACTCCTCTTCCAAATGAATATGGGAATATATCCCAAGTGAAAAACCTAAACAAAGACACTTTGTGTAAATCATTGATGTACAATAGCTTTGAACTAAGAAATGATAGAGTTCTCCCAAGACCTAAATCCTCAAAATATTCTAATTCCTTTTTTATTTGGCCTACACACATGCATATCAAGAGGGGCAAGTGTTTTTTAATGATTTTTAATTATAAGGGCACCCAAAAATGCATGTCAATCACCATGAAAATATTTGAAACTTCAAAATTTAATTATAAGACATTGAAATTGAAGTGAAACCAATTTTTGTGCCAACATTGGCTTTCTATGGGATGGGTACCCCTTGTGAGTAACTAGAGATCCTAAAAATTTATAAAGAAGAAATCCATTTCCTCCAAGAGATAGCCAAGGAAACCCACAAACTATAAAGGCACAAAATCAAAATATACAACTCTAAACCAAACTAAAAATTTATTGCAAAATCAAGTTGATTAAAATCTATTTAAAAACCCTAGTAGTCTAATTGTTCGAGTAATTATTTGAAAGTAGAGCAATATACAAATATCTACAAAATATACAATGTAAAGAACACTCCAATCCTCATTTATAAATCCATTCACAGAATGCAATGCCGATTGTATTTTAAGCAAACCGTAACCAAATATTAGCAAAACACTCCAAAGCAAAGCCCAAAATTATTCACCGATCTTAAAAGTCCCAAATGTGGAGTCAAATTCAAAAATGAAGACCAAATACAATGAGGCTCTTGTTGGAAACAATTTTGATATGCCCATTCCCAAATATTTGAACCAAGTTGAAACTCAAAGAACCAATCAACATTAAATGTAATAATGCAAACAAGAAGGATCAATGCTCATTTTTTCATCAAAAGTTTCAGAGATCGCAAAATTTAGATTATAGTGAATTTGGGGAAAAGAATGGTGGGTTTATAAGGTTTTAACTTTTAATCATACCCACAACATTCATTGATGTACAAATCCATACATGTAGATTGTTCCAACAAAAACTAGTCTCTAACTTTTCATTTGGGTACTCTTTTTGCTACTCCAAAAATCCATCCTTGTTAAAACACAAAAGCTCAACAAGGTTAGAAGCACAAGCATCAACATGCCTATTTTCAAAATCATAATTAGGAAGCAATTCACAACCCTAAATATCAATCCCTAGATCAAAGATGACACTGAAATCTTCATCAAACATCATTGGATCATTAACAACACAATAAAATGAGTCACATTACAAATATGAGACATGTTAGTCATATAACTCATTTTCATAACTCAACCGCAATCCATCATGCATAAGATACTCTAACAAAAAATTAGCAAGTGGATACTCAAGGGAATATGAGTGAAGTGAACCAAACTCATGTCCACTCTTAGAATCAAACATTGAGTTATCAAATAACGTGAATTCTTCAAAGAGTGTGTCGAGATCGGACATTGTACAAAAGCTCACTTCATTATTTATTTCAACGAACTCGGGGTTCCAACAATCATCATTTGACGATTCATTAAGAGCATCAAAATGTTTTTCTAAGTCTTATGATTTAATTGAGATAACTTCATTCATTTCATTTTCACTAAACATAATCTTAATGTTTTCACTTATACCATTAGAACAACAATGATCAACATATCCATACCTTTCTAAACTAGCAAGAAAAATTTTGCACTCATTTATGTAATTTTATTTCTCTTCTATCTCAAACAAAGAGTTTACCATCTCTATCTCTTTCTCCTCAACCTCATGTGGGAGTAAATTTTAATTACCTTAGTGTCTCAAGACATCCTTGAAGTTTCAACTCAACATACTTTATCTTCATCTCCTAAATCTTGAAATTGAGTCTCAATAGTTTTTAAGAACACTCTCTCCTTCATTTCATTCTCTTTTTGATCATTCGCTTCAATGAAAACCTCTTGGCTTGGAAAGGACGTGTTTTCATTGTCTAAATCTAAAACTCTTGTCTCGTAGTCTCCTTTAATTAAAGTTGTATGTGTAAGGGGTTGATCGTAACTAAGTTTCTTAGGAAGGTCTTGTTCAAACTCAAATTATTTGGTCTCTTCCTCACTCTCTATGATGTGTTTCTTCCTTTATAACTCAAGTGCATAGATAAAATCATTTCTAACTTCCTCATACTAAAAAAATTCACCAAAGGTAGACTCATTATCATTTATAAAATCATTGGCCATCTACAACAAGAAATAGAAGGTCTCATTCTCTTCCAAGTTGGCATCCTTAGAACTCGAAAGGGCATACAATTAGTAAGGGATTCTCCTACTAAGTGACCATTAGACTGAAATGATTATTCCTCCTCTACACACACAGATTATTCAACTTTGTCCAAAACATTTTTAGCGCTTACAACCATATTAGGAGAAACTAGGCCATCACTTTCATGCTCATTAAGAGGTTGTCATTATATTGATTTAATAGAATAAGCTCCAATATAATTCTTGTGAGAGAATGGATCAACATTAACATCACAAGACCCCATTAATCATAAAGAGAACTACAAATTGGAAGTACAATCATGTGATTCTAGATTAATATTAACTCTAAGGTCCTCATACTCATGCTCATCATTAGTAGCTACCATCTCTTCATATAAGTAAAACTAATTTTTAACAATGGTTTTCTTAATTCCCATATTAGAAACATATGAAAGATCCCTAAATCTCAAAGATAAATTGAAAGCATGAATTATTGTCAATGGATTCTTATCTCTCAAGTAGTAATACAAGTCACCATTGAATGCATCATGACAACCCATGGACACAAAAATACTTCTCTAAATGAACTAAACTCACAAACCAAATATACAAATTGAAAAATCTCGAGTGTTGGCTAAACCACCAAAAAAAATTGCACAAGAAGAAAAACTAGAGATATGATTTTGGAATCACTCATATGTTGTAACTAAAAATTTTGAATACGAATAATTTGACTCAAAACAAAGCTCGGAGAACAAAGCATAAGGAGCCATTACGAAAAATGGCAAAACACCAATTTTGAACCCTTTTGAGTTCAAAATAGAGGAAACTAGAAATTAGTTTGAAAAAAACAATTCTAAAGCATAATGGACTAAATATCCACCGGGAGTTTCCACTTCACGAAGGAATAACTAGATCAACACTCTTTATAAAAATATGTAACAATTGAAATTGGAAAGAGACTACTTATCTGAAAATGAAATCTAGGAACCTTTAACCAAAAACAAAATTTTTGCATCCCTGGTAGTGGCACCGATTTTTTGGCTCTCAAATTTGTTCCACTTGTTTGGATGAGTGAAGAGAAGGTGTCCATGATGAGTCAATTGTAATTAAAGTGATTCTCTTCACCAAAAATGGCATATTCAAGGTCAACAAATAGGAAGGTGGTTAACTTCCTACTCTTTAGGCTTTATGAAACCTAAGGAGAGACCATACAACAACCCATAATATGTCAAATAAAAAGATTATGAAAATATAAAACGTCAAACCTAGATAAGCATCCCAACCACTATGATTTCCTACCCAATCAATTATCACTAGCAAGAGAATCATAAAGCTTGGTAAAACTATGTAAAGTTTGAAGACAAACATATCATTATGATAAATATGAATTTAGAGTTATAAAAAATGCCTCTAAGAATTGAAAATAAAAATTGAGGTCTTAAGGGAGTATTACAACAAATTTAATTCAAAGAGGGGGCTAGATCATTCCAACTTCACGTGCACCTTGTCCTATGGGCCGAGTATGCAAAGCTTAAGATGGATTCAAAGATAACATAAGATTTGTATCTACCTATATAATTTCTACAACTCCCCACAATTTATATATACATTGAGAATTAATAAACCTTGAGACCACCATAACATAAAATTTGAAATATAGCATTATCTAAGTTTATTGAATGTAAATGAATCTATAATTCCATAAGGATTTTATCACCTAATCCTTTGGAGACTACACATCAAACCTCTATAGCTAATTACCAAATGGATAATCTAACATCTTGAGTGAATACACTTTTGAATCAAGTGACACCTTCGTTTCTAATCCACTATCTCATTTATAACTCAATAAAACAAACATGGATAATCTCCCATATATTTATTATGATATCCTTGAATTGATTATAGTCATTCCTTCTCTAAAAATCTAAAACAAAGCTAAAATGAACACCTACAAACCAAACTACCAAAGGGATCAAAGATCTAACCAAATGGTGAACCCTAATTTGGAAAGCTAGAAGATCATTTGATGAAGTAAACACTTCATCAATTTATACAATTTGATAACTCTCTAGAAGTGGAAATGGGGGGAACTCACAAATCTCTTAAGGACTTGTTGTCCATTTTTTCACCCCTTGCAAAAATTAAACAAGTTAGGAAACTTGGACCTAGACACTTCCATGGGAGCTTAGTGAGGAATATGGAGTTAGAGGCAAATTTCATGTTTTGGGCACTTGGAATTATTTGAATGCATATCTCCATTTTCTTCAGGCTCAAAGAAATCTATACTTGGTGAAAAAATGGAAAATGAGAAAAGGCCGTGCAATACTAGGGAAATCTGTTCATAACTACAAAGTTGCGCATAACTATAAAGTCGCGCAACACTAGGAAAAGCCACACATAACTGGGAAAAACTAGACATAATTACAAATTCACGCATAACTGAAAATTAGCACAAAACCGATGAAAAACCATGTAAAAGCGGGAAAATCATGCCTAATTGTAAAGCCGCTCCTAACTAGGAAAATCCACACAAGAAAGGAAAACAACAATTTTTTTACACGAACTTAGAATGGCCATAACTTTTGACCTATTGCTCCTTTTTTCGTGATATTTATATCGTTGGAAAGGTCTTGACATCCTCTACAACATGGAAATTGGATTTCTTAATTTTATTGAGGTTATATATGCAAAAATGTGAAAACATCTCCAGCACAAAAAAATTCAATTCTAGGCATCCAACTACCAACATTAATCCAATATGGTCACTTTAACAAGGAAATGAGTTTGGAAGGCTTCCCATGCCCATTTTCATAAATTTAATGCATCTTTTTGGTGGGTAGAGGCATAATTTTGAGTTTCTCTTTTCCCTCTCTTTTCTCATTTTTTCTATATATTGTAAACGTTTCTCATTTGAAAAGGGGGATATTTATGTAATGGAACTCTATCAAATTTGTTCTGGAAAAACTATTAGTTGTATGCCTCATGTTTGGACATATTACATGGTGATCCTTGCCTCTTCTCCTCTAATGTGATGGACTGTGCATATTTGAATCAATGAAATCACTTGTTTTGTGGCTATTCTTTTTCCCTAGCAGTGTTCTATTGTATTTTTCTTGCCTTCCTTTGCATCTACAGGTTTTTGTGCATCTTTTGTCTCCTTGTAGGGTCTCAAATGTGTTGTGATCCATGGAAAATGGTAGTTTGAATGTTTTGGAACTGTGGCTTCCCTTTTCTGCCCTCTCCTTCATCATTTTCTCCCCATTTTCCACTCATTGGAATGTCTCCAACCCTCTTTCTGGTGCTATCACCTCTCTAGTTTAGGATTTTTGTTTTATGCATCTCCTTCTCACCTTGGTCCCTTGGAATTTTAGAGTAGAGTTAGATAGTTGCATTTCAATTCCTAGGAGTAGTTTAGCATTAGGAATAGGTAGAGAAAGCTGACCTTCTCCAGAGGTCTGTCTCAGTTCGTAGGTCCCACAACTGAGAGATAGTCCCATGTTGCCTCATAATTCTTGGTCATTCATGATCATATCTTGGGTATAATTTTGAGCTCCAATAGGACCAATGAGAGAAGAGAAAATGAGCATGCACAAATAATCTATGGATTAAATGATAATTGACAAGAAATATTGTATAGGTGAAATAAATAAAGAAGAGAATGACAAATGGCTCGTAGATGCTAAAAATGTTGTAAAACTATGTCACAAAATATCAATATCTCTCATACATTTTCTTTGAAACTAAAACCAACATGGAGCCCTTTGGAAGAGCTTTCCAATGAGACAAATTTCACTTGATTTTGTGGTCCAAAGAAAAATTATAGCCATTTGAAATTTCCGATGTTGTTTAACATAGTTGATGACCACATAGCCCTCAAATTTAACCTCGAAGATGATTTTTCCATGTGTCCCCTTCACATTATTTATTGGCTCGATTCAAGTTGGATTGGAATGTGGGTGTTCATTACAAGACCATTAAATTTAACATGGTGATTCCCCATAAGCTCTCGGGTTCATAGGGGTGGAAGCACAATAGTGTGTCCCACTTACCTTGCTTTAAAAATGTGACTCATGAATCATGCCCAAGAAAAATTATGGGTGTACGCGTGAACACCCCCTTCACTGAACCCCTTTGGGTGAACTACCACATATGCACTCAACAGGGGTTTTCTTGAATCCCCTTTCACTGAAGGGGTTCGGGAGAACCCCTTTGGGAAACCCCTTTTATATATATTAGTGGAAACTCCAAAGATGCCACATCTCCCTCCTCTAGTGCCTTCATCTCGAACCCTATTCACCCAAACTATCGTCAAATACATCTAGCAAGTATTTCTTTGTTTTAATTTCTTTTCTTTTTCAAAAATTGAAAAATGGGGGTGAGGTTTTTAGCTTTTTATAAAGTAAAAAACAATAAATTATATCAATAATGGGTGTATGATATCCAAAATTGTATTCCAAAATTTAATTTTAAGTTAATTTTTTTATAGTTATGGCTACTTCTTCCATAAATTTACATGAAAGAACTAGATTAGAGATTTCCAAACTTTCATCTATTCTTCAATAACCAACTACAATTGGCCAATACAAAACTTACATTATGAAAACATATTAAAAGGCCTTTGAAAGATACAATCAAACCTTAAAACATTCAACCCTTTCCTACCTAAGTCACTAAATTTTTTTATGGATGAACTAAAAGCTAGTGTGACAGGTGATATGGGGCTAATGAAGTGATAACTAGATGTTGGATGAGCTAGGTAGGAAAATGGAAAATCAAGAGATATTACGTAAATAGATGTACATTTCTCCTTTTTGTACCTTTGGTGTTTCCTAGATTTGTGGCTTCCCAAGGCCGATTTCCTAACAATGATCAATTACCTTTATACTTCATTATCATGTTATATGTTGAGGTTCACCTAAACATAAATGTAAACTATTTAGATATCCTTGATTATTTTTGGTAGGGGTGTGGGTGCACTAGTACCGTGCCACGCATATCGATAGGAAGTATCTCCTCATGTTTTTGACGTGAGACAAATTTTGTAGAGGCCACGACCTTTCCTAGTTGGATTTCAAGATGTTGATGCACCTCTTATTCAGAGTGGCCATGAATGGGAGATAAAGGGTTTTAGGAGTATTTTTCAAGACCCAATTTATATCTTCTAACTATGTGGAATAATTTCTTTAGAGACATGATACCCATGATCCTAATAGTAGCAAGAATAAGGTGCGTGGAAAACTCGTAGACTCATGCACATTTGATATCACCAATTGAGGTTGACGCAATTGTAGATGTTATGTAGTTACATTAGCTAATACACATTATATATGCTGACATATTGATGTTATATGAGGTGGTTGCGAGAGAACATGATATTCCACTATTAGGGGTATTAAGTGTATGGCGGGCCAAGAATGTGTCTTAATAACTTATACTCCTAAGTCTTCCATTCTACCAGGGTATCGAGGCAATGAGTGGGAGACACACATGAATTAGCACACAATTGATAGATTTAAAAGGGTTACAAAGAGTGCTAGGTTCACATATCTAAAGGTTTGTAATCCCTACACTAGGTTAACCTAGGGTTTCTAAGGTCCGCAGTCAAGATAGAGGAGAGTACGCTACTAGGTAATCGGTATTTGGATGAGGAAAGGTATGGATCAATGATAGATACATGCACAATATAACTAAAATTAAAGTAAGGAATGCCAACAAGCTGATCATGATTAAGCTTACTATGATAACTAGTATCAAAATACATGTAACACTAAGCTAACATAACACAATGATGGAAGGAGATGAACTAATCTATGTAAAATAATAAGGATGGTTAGAGAACTCACTTGTATCTATATGATGGTCATTGATGCATGTTTATCTCTCTAGAGAAGTAACACATTGAGAAAGAATCGTTATTAGATGGGGAAGGGGAACATCATTCCTATCCTAGACTCACTATAGATGATCCAATAGTGTAAAAAAACCAACCAAGAAGAAAAGTGTCTAATCCAATCTAAGAAAAGTTCAAGATGAACCAAGAGTTGAGAGAGAAAATGTGAGGATGTGGCAAAAGAGAAGAGAAAGTGGAAGTTCCTAAGGTCTAAGTCGCTTTCTTTTGAATGTCAAGATGTGGTAGGTATATATATGATGCCATCACCCATGGTCAATGGCATTGGCCAAGAAGAACCTAACATTGACACCATCATCCATGGGTGATGGCATTAGCCAGGGATGATAATGTATCATGCGAGGTGAAAATAGGTGTTGTAAATCATGGACATGGATGAATAAGGTTTCAAATGGTGAGATACAAATAAGATTTCATGATTGCGGTGTGTATGAGACCTAAGGGGATAAGGATAACTAATGCAAGGACAACTAAGGCCAGGACCAAATAATGACACTCTCTTTGTGTCTGTCTCTAACCCATAATGGTTACATGAATAACCATTCCCCATTCTCGATAGGCCCCTTAAGGCACCCGCTTAAGAAATAGATGCATCAATGACCCTTATCCGCACAAGGAAATTGTTAGTAACAAGTATGAAAGATGAAAAGTGAAAAATTATGTGTATACATATGCCCTCATCATTGATCACTGCATATCGTAATAATGAAACATGGGGTGGTCAACATAAAGAAACTACCCGTAACATTGATATTGAAAGTAAGTACATAAAGGAATGTTGAAAGGAATAATTGGAATGAAATATATCCACCAATGTGTAGCTGATAGTGTCACTCATCTTGCCATGTGTAGGTGTAATCAACACTTTGTAAGAACCTTGGAGAAGCAAAAATGAAAGGAAACACTAGAGGATCATTAGTAAAATAAGACATACATCACCTAGCTATGAGCTATGGAAAGGTGTTGTGATGTTGTATGGTGGTATTGTGTCATAGTGTCATATCCAAACAGCAGGTAGCAATTTTGAAAAGCACAAAAAACCATATGGTAGAAGCTACAAAGATAAGTTGTCATAAACACGAAGGTTTAAAATAAAAAGAAGATGGATGATTAGCCAAAAGGGTAGATAACAACACTAAAAGCATAAATAACCATGAGGTAGATGTTATAAAAATATGGTTGTCAGATAGAAATATAAATCCAAGCAAGGCCATGAGCCTAAGTGAGGATGTGCATAATACCGCAACAATCTAGTAGGAAATACTAGGATGAATCGGACCGAGGCACTCCAATGGTAGGATAAACCAAGACATATAAGGTGATAAATCCAAATGGAGAAAAATAACCCAAGAAAGGATGTAACTACATATTTGAGATAATGTGAATAACCCAAGGGGGATCGAGAGCCCAAGAAAAGGTAAAAGGTGTAGTGTAAACCCAAGTGGGGGATGAGAGCCCAAGTGATGGCAAGGGTTTAGGCCAAATAAGAAAATTAAATGTAATTAATGTATTATATATATCTAGCCATGAGGGGAAAAACAATGCGCAGTGTATCAATGATAATTTTCTCAACTTGATTCAAGATATGACTTTTAACATGAGTCATGAGGTCCTTGATGGTATGTTATGTAATATTGACTTGTTGGTGAAATTCAAACCATATGGAAAATAGGATGTTATTAATTTGGTCCTTTAGCCATGTGAGAATGTCACGCCGAATGCCATTCATGGAGGGACAAGGTTTATAGCGAGGTGGTGGTCTGTAAGTAGGTCGTGGTATAGTCTTTCTAGGGGAAGGTGGTTAGGTTTGAGAGGAATCGACTCCACATTTCTGGTTGTAGTAAGAAGTGTTACGAACGGGATGCTTGCTACATAGAACTTGACAATCGGCATTGATGCGTGCACAATACCCGTGACGAGAGAAAAAGAAGGGAGATGAAGTAGAAGGTTGTGTAGCATTTTTAATTTGTTTATGCGTTTGACCTCAACTTCAAGATTCTTCACAAAAAAATCATGCCTTGGAGCCTCATGCCAAATGTAATATGGATTGATCATAGAGGAATGATAAGCCATAACACCAAGAGGTAGGGATAAGAGTCTCATAGGATGCAAAGGGCTAGTGAGAGTATATGACGAGGGAACCAATGTAGATAGTGAAGATGTCATCGATGCAACAAAGATACATTGCTCACATTAAGGTATAGTAGATAGGGCCATCACCCATGATATCATCAAATTTGTAGTCAAAATTAATGACCCAATCATTTGTTTATGTAAGGAAAATATGTCATCTAGGTCAATGGTAATATTTGGAGGTGTACACTGATGGAGAAATCTAAGGATCATGAACTAGTGGGGAAGAAGTAACAAGTGGCATGGTGTCCTATTAGGTGTTGTTATTAATGCAAAAAAACATTAATGACAAAGTGAATGTTGAAGGATGATGTCATGATGATGTATGTGATGCTAACATATTGTTTCAAATGTGTTTGAGCTGCTACAATGGGATTCAATGATGTATGTTTGCTCTAACAAGCCCATATAGGTGCCTAGGAGGTGTTGCTTGGTAATGTGAGCTTCTTGGTTTCTTGGGAAGAATGTTGGCATGTTGGATAGTATGATTTGAGAGTTCTTGAGCACTCACAGTAGTGGCGTAGTGTAGGTTGGTGGTTTACCATTTTGCTGAGTGCTCATTGGGAGCAGGTATGTTTACTTGGAGGTGTGACAAAGTGTATTGGAGCAATTTGAGCTCATGGAAGCATGAATTCAGGTTTATCATGTCATATGATGTATTTTTGGATCATTTTTAGTGGTTTCATGTTTAGTTATTGCATTATTTCAGTTGGCCCTAGTTGTTAATATGAGGATCTAACATGCAAGCATAGGTAAGTCTTAGTGACTAGAGATATTAGGAAATGGAATTCACATTATGATGATTAGAGATGTTATAGGGATGAGTGATGATGCTCTTAGAAAAATTTTAGGTGCCCATGATTATTATTTTTCAAGTTATGATAGTTTTTAGTGAGACAGGAGTTCAAGAACAAGTGAAAATCTAGCTTGAATTTGAACTTCTGATGCTCGTTGTGAATGGTGTGATTTGCATAGGACCTTGTGGATTTCAAGGATTATTCTAAGGTTATTTTATAATGTTTCACAAAAATAATTAGGTCAGTTGATCATCACATTTTTATGAACGAATGTTAAGAAGATAAATAGGTTTAAAACCCTAGTTAAACCCTAACTAGGAGCAATTGACATAAAGTGAAGTGTTGTGACACAATTTTGATTTATTCATAAAAAATAATTATTGGAATTTGTATATGAATCCTCGGATTTCCTTAAATGTATGGTTTAGTTCATGGTGATATGTGGGCCCCACCTAAAAATAGCAGTTTCTGAAGAAGAAGGTTTTAGGACAAGGTTATCCAAAGGAGTAGCATAAAAAATGATGGTGCATGATGATTGGGAGTTGTTATTTATTTATGTGGATTTTTTAGGAAAATTTCATGTAGTTTGATTATGTGTTGAGGTCCAAACATGTTGACTGGTCAAAGGGCGCTTTGGGGTCTCAAATAGCGTGTTCTAGTGTTCGGTCATAACTTGAGCTATAGGTAGAATTCTGAAGTGATTGAAGTTGTGTTGGAAAGTATATTAAGATATATTTTCATTTATATATGGATTGAATCATGATGAGGTGATTTCAAAATGTTTACATGACATTATTTGAGCAAGAAGGTTTTTGGGAGTTCAGGACAAGATCTGTTTTTGTGCAAGTTTGATGTTATTTTAAGAATGAGATGGATTGAGTGATGATTCATTTAACTTTGGAGACTAAATATGGATTAATTTTTCATCAAATGAATCCATTTTGAGGTCTGAATGAATTTATATTTTATTTTATGAGCTAACCTTTGGAAATAACATTTCTGGCAGGTTGATTTGGTGAAGGAAAATGTTTCTATAATTTGAAAAAGGATGTTTCATGAATTATAAGTTGCTTATAAGTGTTATAAAGGTTATGAAATTTATTTTGAGTGGTTACATGGAATGTTTTGGTCAAGTAAAAGTGATTTGGTGATCATATGAATTTTCCATGATGTTGAAGGGTAAAGGAAACAATTTTTTTGAGATTTATAAAAGGAACTGGGCCCAGTAAATGAAATAATTTGATTGGTTGATATTAATTGAGACCATGTATAAATTTTGTATGATATTTTAATTATATTTAAATGGTTATGGGTTGTGAATAAGTATGTATTTTATGTAAGAGCATTTTTAAGAATGTGCTTATGGGGTTTTGAGTCATTTTTGCACATGCGAAAGAGGTTTTTGACTAGGTTGACCTAATTAGGTCATATGTAGCTGTTATAATTCAAAATACTGAATATAATAGAGATGTATGGGTTATATTTATCATGAGGGACTGAAATATTTTGGTTTGGAAGGAAGAAAAACATATTTGAGTGTTTGTTTGGTTCATTTTTGAACTAGGGCTCATGGAGGGAAGAAGTGCAACCTAGAGGGATATGTTTTGCAGGTATGTGAGAATGTTTTGAAGTATGAGAAAGAGAATGAAAGGTTGAGGAAGATCATATATCATGAGAGAAAGAGGATAGATAAAATAAATAAGGAGAAAGAGAAAGTTTTATGCCCTAGGGTATGAGCTAGGGTTTGTGAGCTGAATTAGTGATCTCCATTAGTTGTGGCAGAAGAATTTTTAGAAATAAAACATCTTTAGGTGGATGAGTTAGTTCTTGGTCATCCTTATGGTGTTGTAGCCTCCTTGTGGAGTGGGTGCTTCACTAAATTAGGGGTTGGTTCTCCTTATAGGGTTGGTGCTCTACTAAAATAGGGGTTGGTGCCTCACTAAATCAAGGGTTGGTGCTCCTTGTGAAGTTGGTGCTTCATTAAACATATTTTATTTGTGTAATATAAGTAGAGTTTCAGTGGGTTTTCTTCCTATTAGGATTTCCCACTTACATATGGTGTTTTTGTGCTAAGTACTTTAATTTCTTGCTTTGTGGATGTTTGTTGCATATCTTAATAAGCTCACATGATCATGGATGTTGTTTAATAAATCTAATGGAAGCATGTATGGTTAGTAAATGAAAGGAAATTTATTATAGGAGTGATTCACCCAACCTCTCGAGTCCCTTATTCTTCTAGTAATTGGTATCAAAGTAGGTCCTTGAGAAGCAAGTTTCACCACTTGAAGGAGATCCTTGAAGCACAAGATGGATATAGAAGAAAGTCGAAGTTGAAGAGCTTAAGAGAAAAATTCAAGAGGTTGCTAATCTAGATGGAGGAAGTAGATGAAGACCTAAAAAGATATGAAAAATTGAGGAGCGAGTCATGTTGTTAGGCCTAAGAATATTGACTAAATCCCCAAGGGTGGGTGTGCACGCATGACTAATATGAAGAAGGGCATGCGAGGAAAAGTGCACATGACAAGGGTTTCAAAAGGGTTTTTAGAAACCACCGCATGTGTGCAAGAAAAGACAAAGGGTCTCGGAACTTATCCATATTCGACATTCCAAGAAGCACATGAGGAAAACATGACTCAACCAAACATGCGAAGTGGATAAGGATAACTTGGTGACCAAGAAAGGAATATTCTATGTGATGAAAGTATCCGAGACATTATTACAGAGTGGAGATCTCCATTAGAGGACCACCTTGACACTTGGTGATCGATTTGCTACTTTAGGAAGGCATGGCGGTGGGTGATAAACCTATATATAGAGATGCTTCAAGTAGAGGAAAAGGGGAGATTGGGCATTGAAACTGGAGAGACTACTCTTGAAAAAGGGCATCATCATAGAAAGGATGAAAGGAAGCTCTCTACAAAATAATAGGAGGTTCTAGAGGGATGGGGTTACCATTAGAGTATCATAGTAATATGGCATATCTCAAGGGATAGGTCATGTGAAAAATTCTTGTAATATGGGAAGCATAGTGAGGACTTCTGATGCATAAGTCTTATCTACATTGATGCATTAGTCTGTTATGACCCTATGAATGTAATGTGGTTACTGAACTATGATCAATACAAATATATGGTTATGTTAAATACATATTGTTCATGGGTGTAAACCCTAGTGCATTTTCTTTATATTATGAATTAGATCTGTTATTTGTATGATGTTTCTCTTGTTATCTGAATGGGTGTATTGATATAATAACTCATCCTAGGATCTCAGAATGAATGCATGGCCCTTTACCTTTTTACATCTAAGTTTTTGTCCATAAGCAATGTATTCTCACAAACTCACATAAAGGAGGGGCTCAACACTGCTGCGCGTGCCTCGGGTGAGTGCCCAACACCCTATTGGGTGATAGGCTAATGCATGGGATTAGAAGGTTATTCTAAGGACATAAAAATGACTACATCTTGGTTCCATTGGGACCTCTTTTTGAAGTTATGAGAAATGGCTACATCTTGGTTCCTTTGACATGTGATGATAGAGTGCTTGACCCTAGAAAGTGTGAAGCATGGTTTAAGAGCACGGAGGATGAGTTTTCTCAAATATTTAGTACTAGACCTAAGTTTGATGCACACAGATGGGTAGAAGAGCACCTGTATCATGAGTTATGAGACCTTCTTTTGCTATTTTCCAGTAGAATTGTATGAATGGCTTTCAACATATGCATCCAAATTGAGATGGTACTATAGATCACGCGTGTGGACCCTAGATGATTACTAGAGGCTGCGGAGACATGTGGATCTACTTGGATGCATGTTGTTGATCAACGGTGGAGAGGAGTACTTGACTAGTTTATACCTAGAATACACCATTTCTATGTATTCTTGTCCAAAGATTATTGAGTTTGAGTTCCTAAGAGAACCTAGAGGATCATTTTTATGAGTTATCCCATTGGTTATGAAGATCTTGGTCATTACATTAAGTTTTTAGAGGCATTTCCTATGGCCAGATAAGATTCTCTGAGTGTTGGGTGAGGAAGCTAGGGTGGAGGAAGATGGTGGACATTGTGGCTGAAAAGGAGAGGGAAGAGAGATGACTCAAGTATGGTGAAGCTCATGAAAGGGAAATGGCTAGAACAATGAGGTTACAGGAGTGATGGATTTATGGAGGTAGATGTTGTGGGAAGGAGTTGAGGTTCACGTAGAGGACGTGGAACCTAAGCAGTTTATGCTACCCCATCTCGGAAAGCATGAGAGAGACCCCTTCAGCTTCTAATGAGAGTTCATCACATGAAGAAAGGAGAGCCATCAGCGCACATCTAAACCCACCTAGTGACCAACCCCTAGCACTTAGTTTTCCAAATCAAGAGATAAGTATTACTAACCCAGTTAGTATCGAAGGAAGTAACCAATCTACACCTAGGAGATATAACTTCTCATTTGGGACATCTATGGCTACACAAACCATTCCTTTGTGTTTGGAGGAATTTTTGGCAAGGTGCAAGTACACAAGTTTGGGTATCACAAGTGGTGTGGGACACATCAGTGGTAGTGAGGAATATCATCAAAACCATCGGCATGTATTTTAGTGGGACATTGGGAACACTAGGCACGACCACTTCAGGCCCTTTTGGCTACAAGAAGTGGATCTAGTGGTGTAGGAGCCAAAGGACCTAGTGGGCCTAGTGGATCTAGAGGATCTGTGGGTCAGGAGGATAAGACCTGGTGGGTCTAGTGGGTCTGAGTGGTGGAGGAAACACTAGAGGAAACCAAGGTTTTGGGTCAGGCAGGAAAGGGCCTCAACCACCTCTACAAGTATTTTTGAGATGTCATTACACCTACTAGACTACAGAGGTATTGAGGATGTTGTAGAGCATGTGCAAAAGTGTGAATTTCTATGGCATGTGAAGGGGATCACTACCCCAGAGCGGAAGGTGAGTCAATTTGCAACAATGTTATAGGGGCACACACATAGTTGGTACCGCAAAGTATGACCCCATCAAATGGTGGTGGATTACACTACACTAAAAAATGCCTTCCTAGTAGAGTTCCATATCCTTGAGTTTGAGAAAAAGAGCATCAACTTTAAAGAAATCCAACAAGGAATGGAAGAGAGTGTGTGGGAGTATGACACACGATTCAAGACTCTCTTGTCAAAACTATCCTATGACATTCACCCCTCTCAGCATGCTCAATGGTTTTTGGAGGATTGATAACACCATTTAGAAGGGCACTATCACACAAGACTTTCACATACCCACGTGAGGCCTTGGAGGTGGCCCTACACATTGAGGCTATTGGAAGTGTAGATACTTAGTGTTAGCCCTTTCCTTGAGGCTCAAATTTTATAAATGGCTAAGTAGTTGGAAAACTATTTACAAACTCAACATGAGACTCATAGTGGTCTATGGTGCATGAATTGTGAAGTAGAGGGGCATATAAAAGATAGTTGTCCCCAAAAATTGGTACACGCCATGATAGTGGACTATGAAATTTTCCACGAGGGATCATGATGCAAGTAGGTGTCCACTATTGCAACATGTGATCCATAAGAATGTGTCTTGTTATTGCAAGATCTATACCTCTATGACCCATGACACCAAGGATTGTAGGATGATTGACCAGATTCATGATGTCATTGATCTCGGTGTGTGCCATAGAATAGCCTTGCAAGTAGTTCCAAGGATGATGATCATCTGCTATGAAGGGTGCATGCAGATGGAGGAGCACATGGAAGAGGTTTTTGTGGAGGATTTTTGTCACATAACCATAACGTAGAGGAGAAGTGAGTTCCCGCATGGAACCTATTATAATTATGGGTCGATAGAGCATTATAAGTGTGAGTGTCTGATCATTGCAATGCTCATGGTGTGGAAAGAAACATAAGTACGAGGAGTGCCTTGAGCTATTTGAGCACATGAGCCAACAACACTAAAAGACAAGGCATTGGGATGGTGAGCATAAAGAAGGCCAACCCATAGTGGATGCCAAGAGTGGCACGTGAGTCGGATTAGAACCTATACTTGTGATGATGTGAGTGGAGGCCATGTGTGCTAGGGAGATACCAAGGTAAAGAACACTAGTTATGAGAGAAGAAGTGGTACATGGAAAGTATTTGGACCTACTCATCAAAAAGAGGTATATCAAGAGACTATGGATGTGATTCAAAGTTTACAAGGAGAGATCCAATGTGTTAAAGGAGTAGTCAAGGTAGTTGGAACAAAGGAAGAATGTTGAGGCTCCATAAAAGGATCTGGATGAGGTCATGGAAGTATGCAAGATGTTAAGGCAAGAGAATATCATTCCCTTGCTAGGAGAATGGTTATGGGAGAAGGTACCACACACTTGGAGGAGAGCACGAGAGGAAAGTGTTGCATGCTAATCTTCCTCCCCATAGCCTTGACTATGACAAAGAGATAACCTTGAATGTTGTTGTAGATGGATGGCTTCTAAGAAATATTTTGATCGACACAGGCGTGAGGTCAATGTTCTCACCTTGGATGCATGGCATCAAATGGGAAGGCCCACACTATAGCCATCCTCAAATGTGTTGTATATGGAAAACAAGACAAAGGAAATGCCCATTGGTGTCTTGAAGGATGTAATTATCACTATTCAAGGGGCCAAGTTCACTGGGGACTTCGAGGTCTTGGCTAGCCAAGGCGGATAACTTTCCAACATTTCTTGGGCACCCTGGTGTTACAAAAACAATGCCAACCTATGGTTTAACAAGGGGTATATCAGTTTTTGAGAACAAGGAAGAATGGGTCATCATCCCTTTAATGGATGGGAAGTCAACACCCTATATTGAGCCCTTAGGAGAAGAAGTCCTTGATAGAATCTATGTGCACTCTATTAGAGACCTTGAAGTAATTCATCCTACGAAAGGAATTATTTAGTTTGAAGATGCTCATTCTATGAGTGATACAACCAAGCATAACATGTGATAATTGGGCATGGGACCTATGAGTTAATTGGGTGACAATTAAGAGGATCTATAACAAGGGTGACAAAGGCATGCTTAGTCAAGCACATAGGAAGGAAGAAGATACCAAGTTACTCTAGAGGAGAAAGCCTTGATGATTTCTTACGAGAGATGGAGGCTCAATGGAAAAATGAGGATGAAAGGATAAGTATGCTCAGTTATAACTTTCTTAAGACTACAACACATTGGTGGGAAACACATCGTGAGAGTCTTCTAGAGTGGTGAGGTAAGAGTCACATTCTCTGTTAGGTTCTCTAGAAAATAATGCCCACTTATTATCCAAGACTACCATGGAAAAGAACCCACCTCTTCCCATATCCAAGCATGTGAGAAGGCTTAGATGGAAGGCATAAAAGATTTACCACCTTTTCTATGGGTGCATAAGTTATATTCCACCTTACAAGGTTGTGCGCACATGGTATATTCACTTAGAGATGCACCATCAGATAGGAATTGGCAGGAGTTGGTGGCTGATCTCATTCAAGATTTTGAGTATCAAGTACAAAGCCATCAATGGATAAGGCATTTGTAGGTGGTCAAGTGCCTTACAATGGGAGATAGTGCTATGATAGAAGATAGGGTACTGGAGTTATTGGTGAACCTAGTTTGGAGACACGTTTTGATGAAGATGAATCTGAAGAGATACACTTGAGCACACATGCATTGAAAAAGAAAAAGGAAAAATGGTCTATGTGATAGATGGAGAAGAAATGGAGAGTCTAGATGTTAACCATTCTGTAGGTACGTGCGTGAATTCATGGATAGCATTGATGATGAGTGCATGCCTACCATGAGCCTTGAAGACAAAGAAGGTTAACATTGGTTCTGAAAGGAAGAACCTAAGGAAGCTATCATTGGGGATTATTGGTTGAGAGAAAGAGAGTTTCTAAGATCATTGATCTTTTACATGAGTTTTAGGATTTGTTCCCATGTGGGTACCATGAGCTCAAAGGCATTCACCACTCCTTGGGGAAATGAGGATCAAGTTGAAGGAAGGTGCACCTGATTCGAAAGAGACCTTATATCGATGAATCCAAACTTGCATGCATATGGGTCAAGGAGGAGATAGATAAGATGATAGCATCAGGCATCATTGAGGTTGTGGAGGAATCAAAATGGGTGAGTCCAATGGTCATAAGCATTAAGAAGGATGGAAGGATAAGGATTTGTGTTGATTACATAAGGACTTGAATGTAATGTGTGTCATTGACCCTTTTCCAACCCCCTTCACTGAAGAAATTTTGGAAGGAGTAGCCAGCGTGAGGTCTATTCTTTTATGGATGGGTTCTCAGGGTACCACCAAGTTAGAATTGCAAAGGAAGACTAGGAGAAGACAAATTTTTCCACTGAATGGGGATTTTTTCCTACACGTCATGCCTTTTGGGATGAAGAATGCACCTATTGTGTTCTCATGCATCATGGTACAAGCCTTCCAGACTTCATCCATAAATTTCTTTAGGTCTACCTAGATGACTGGACTATGTATGGGCTAGTAAAAGACCATTGTGACAATTTGAGGCTGATGTTTGAGAGATGTTGGTAGTTGAGGATATCCCTCAACATTAAGAAATGTGTCTTTGCTACTCCATTTGGAACCATGTTGGGGCATATTATATGTAAGGAAGGCTTGTTGGTGGATCCACCAAAGTTGTAGTTATTGTGAGATTGGGAGCCTACCAATCAAAGCACAGTGTGTGGATTCCTTGGGCATACAAGGTACTACAGAAGTTTATTAAGGGGTATGCCAAGATCATCATGCCACACCCTTGGAAAAATTACTTAAACACAAGAGTGCCTTTCATTGGGAGAGGCACAATAGAAGGCATTTGACACATTGAAGGATAGGCTTGTCACTGTGCCCATATTACACTTTCCCTCTTGGGATAAGCCCTTCCATGTGCATGTTGATGCCTCGGGGACAACCATTGGAGTAGTACTAGCACAACCTGGTGAGGGGATTATTGATCACCCTTTGTGTTTTTCTAGTAGGAAGTTGACACCAATAAAAAAAAATTACACAACTACTAAGCGCGAGGCATTGTCAATGATCTACACATTGCATAAGTTTAGGAAGTATCTTTTGGAAACACCATTTATATTCTACATAGATCACATGGCATTGAAATATTTGGTAAATAAGCCCATTTTGCAAGGGCATATGTCATTGGGTCTGTTGTTTCAAGAATTTGAGTTTTTAGTTGTGGTAAAACCAGGAAAAAGTAACTCAGGACCTGATCACTTATCAAGAATTGACTCGGGGAGGACATGCAGAGCATTAAGGATACCATGCCAGATGCACAACTATTTAGGTTACGGCATGCACCCTCTGACTTGGAGGATATTGCAGTGTTTCTTAAAATGGGTGTGGCACTGAAAGGAATGAAGGCTTTGGAGAGGAAGTAGTTGGCTATATGTGTCACGCCCTACATGTTGATTAGTGGATATTTATACAAGTTAGGTCATGATGAGGTTCTGCGTCGATGTGTGTTAGAACATGAGCACATTGTAATTATGGAGGAAGCACATGGTGGGATTGTAGGAGGACACTATGTAGGGAATGCCACCACGTGAAATATTCTAATGGTAGGGATTTGGTGGGAAAGTATCTACCAAGATTGTATTGAATTTTGCAAGGCCTGTGACCATTTCAACACCTTGGAAAACTAGGAAAAGAGATGAAATTCCCTTGAGGCCTATAGCAACATAAAACCATTTGAAAAATGGGTGATTGATTTTGTAGGACCAATTTCACCTACCACACAAAGGAATGGTTCATTACATCATCACTTACACTATTACTTGACAAGATGGGCAGAGGTAAACACCTACAAAGGATTACATAACAATGAGATTCTTATGGGAAAACATAATCAACATGTATGGATGTCCATTGAGTTTAACTAGTGATAGGGGAACACATTTTCTGAATGAAATGGTCAAGATCTTGTTGGTAGAGTTTATGGTGGCCCATCACAAGACTACCCCTTATCACCCTCAAGTGAATGGAACAATGAGGCATTTAACAAGATACTAAGTCACACATTGACCAAAATTTGTGATGTTGGAAGACAAGATTGGGATGACAAGGTATCAACCGTTCTATGGGCATACATGACAACCTACAAGAGATTAAACAAAGCCACACCATTTCAGTTAGTGTTTGGCATAGAGGCTATTTTTTTGGTTGAATTCATATTACCATCATTGTATATAACATGTGTAGGAGGATTGGCTGATGAGAAAGTGCTAGGAAAGGATTGACAAGTTAATGTAGTTAGATGAAAGGTGATCACTTGCTAGATGGAGTCAAAAGACTAAAAGGCTAGAAAAAAGGCATGGCATGATCATCATATCAAGAATAAGTAGTTTGAGGTTGGGAAGATGGTTTTTTGTATGATTCCAAGTTTCTGTGCCATCCGGGAAGTTGAAAGTCCATTGGTTGGCCCATACATCATCTCGTACATCCTTGAGTCAGGCACATGCCAGTTATAAGTGTTGGATGGGATGAAATTACTTGGCCATTTCAATGGGAGTAGGCTAAATCCCTACTATAAATAAACCTTCCTTGTGTTTGTAAATAAGGTAGTATTTCCAGTTAGCTTAGGATTTCTCTTTATGCATTTCCCTTTCCTTGTGTTTCCCTTTCTCATTGTTTGTTCCCTTTTGTTTGTGTTGTTTTGCACCTTGTGCACCGGTAACCACTTATTACTTTCAAAAGGTTGTGTATGCATAGAGGACCACACATCTATTTAGTGTGGGGTGGAGTAGTGTGAAGTGAAATACAAGTTGGTAGTAAAAGTTGTATGGCCCAGGATTGAAGGATTAAAGGCGCGAAAGATAGAAGAATGCATGTGGAAATAGTGGACAATAATTTTTGGTGTCAAGATAGCTTAACAAAGACCACATACAAAGGATAAGAAGCACAAGAAAAACATGAGGTAGGTGAGGGAAAAAATTAGGTCAAGGATAGAAGAAGTGCCTTGGTGTTTAGACACACGCGTAAGAGTCTTTGGTCGGTAAGGATTTTTGTGTGCTAGAAGGTTGTAGAAGGTTTTACATAGGATTGGGCATGGGGTAAGGGTGCTTAAGGTTGGCTTTAGTGGAAAAATCACATTTAATGCTAAGTAGATCGGTGGGTGGCATAACATTTATTGCCGAGAGAAGAACAAAAAGCTATAAGTATGAAGTCGGGCACATTATTATTTTACCTTTCTATTACGAGATTGAAGAAGCTCTTGCAAACTAGGGCATCCATAAAGAAATATTTGTGTGAAGGGAAATCATAGAGATCTGAGTGTGACTAGGATGATCTAAACCAGAGTGGAAGGAGTACATGGGCATAGGGAAGAAAGTTTTCAGAGGAGTACGCCATCTTGTGGAAGAATTTTTCTAGTTAGGGTTCTGCAGCTAGGGCATGAAGTAGAAGGATTGCTTCACAAAGTTGAGCCACAAGAGATGAGAAGAGTCAGGAAGAAGAGTAGGGAGATGAGTTTTAGATTTTAACCCGACAAGTAAAATGACACCAAAGAAGGAAACCATTTCACCAAAAAAGGGCAAGGGAAAAGGAAAACAAACTACCACTAAAGTTTTAATGAGGAGTGGTATGCAGAGATGTAGTACCCAGATGGAGTGTTGTTGGGGAAAGAATGGGTATCACATATGAGGAAGATGGCCATGAGCAACTACAATCATCACATGAGTACCACAAAGAAGGAGATGGCGTTGGAACTGGTTCATCTGATGGATAAGAGGACACTAGAGGGAATGTCGATCTACAACGATGAGGTAAAGGTGAAGTTGGGAAAGGCCGGGTTACAAATTTATGAGTTTCCCTATTTTGGAAATCCCGAGAGGTTATACCAATGGTTGATGTCATGTGTGCATGAGGACCACTTCTATTTTGTGGGCCAAAAATGCACATAACTCCCAACTCATATCTAAGTTTACGGGCTTGGTTTGTGATGGGGGAATCCATAGATGATGACTTGGAGGATAAGGAGGCCATTAAGGAGACAGTGGAGGCCTATGATTACAAAAAGGGTTCATGCTACTTTGATATCACAGATATCCCCAACCCTATAATGAGGATGGCCGTGCACATTTGGTTACCAAGCTAAATGGTCAAGAGAGGTGGACATAGTAAACAAGGCATGGTTGAATGTATGCCAAAAGATTTTAGAAGGAACCATCTATAACTTGTCCACCTATATTGCTAGAAGAGATCATAAGCAATGCATAGGAAGGGGATAAGATAATGTTTGGAATGTCCTTCTCACCATTGTCTTCTCAGAGATTGGAGTGCCCGATGGGCCAAAAGTTTGTATGGGAGTATCTAGATGAAGATCCCTCACCCACAAAAATATTTGAAAAGTATACTTGCGATACCATGATGGCCACCCACAGGCACCTCTGAGAGAAATGGTACAAGTGAATGCGCAATGCATTCGGGGAAGAATGGAGAATACCCAAATAGTTTCCCATGCTAGTAGATGGAGAGGATGAGTTTGTTGTATACCAACACTTCTGCATTGGTAGATTCACTCTATAGATGGGACCAAAATTCCATGGTGCAAAACTACCTTTCTCTTTCACCACGTAGTATTTCCAAGCAGGGGTCAACCACTTCAAGGAAGCTAAAAGCTAAGGTTTGACCTTAGCGAAGTGGACCAGGACCACCATGAGCTACATGCATGAAGCTCATATACCCAAAGAAGTGTGTGTATGTGGAGAAGTATGTCTCCCATGAAGTACAGATGATGAAACCCTTGACACTGTTACCAATTTTTGGAAGGACCGCAAATGAGGGTGTATTTGTGCATCAAGCCTAAGTTTGAGAAGGGTGCCTACTTAGAGAATGATGTCTCCATCCTAGAGGATCCCACTGGTAGGAAGAAGGCCATGCCAAAGAAGAGAGAAAGGGAAGAGACCCTGGAAAAAGAAGCAAGCAAAAAGAAAGCACCAAGTGTGTAGACAACACAATCTGTGGGCACACTAGAGTCAGGCACCAAGCTAAGCACATACACACGTAGAAAGAAGTCTCCCATCAAGGAGAAGGAGAAGACACATGAAGGAAGAGGTTCCAGAACAAGAAGAGTCACCTAGAAGGGAATCACTTGCTGAGGAAGAGGAAGAATCCCCAGCTAGGAAGAAACAAAGGTAGTGGGAAGGAAGGCAAACTCGAGGAGATGAGAGAGAGCTTGGAATCCTACGGGGTGAGAAGGATGATGATGAGGATGAAGAAGTTCATAATCATCTGTATGTATGATGTACATGATTTAGAGAAGAAGGAAATAAAGAGAATAATGGAGATGATGAAGGTGCTCAAGGAAAGGGGGTTAGTGAGGAGGTGAACACTAAGGATTAGAGGACCCCCAGCCTCACCAAGGAGTAGATAGAAGAGGCCATAGAGAGAGAAGTAGCGGGCATAATCAAAAAGTTAGTGGAGTAAGAGGTGGAGTGGAGTGTGATGAGATACTCAAGGAGATAGAAGATGAGAGCGTAGGGAAGGAGTATGGGAGCATGGGTGGAGATCCCAACTTAGCGGTGAGCTTTCCAAAGGCTATGCACATAGGAGGAAGAACGTGGTAGTAGAACAAGGGTAGGGAATGGGTTATATCAATGATCCAAACAAAGTGCTATGCACGCACTTCCAAAGCACCATGCCAATAGAACAACTCCTAGTGATGTCTTCATTTGATGAGGAAGGCACGTACCCATGAACCAGAAGATGCTATCTTGGGCATTTGAGTCCCACGTTGATGAACCTGAGTTCAAAGTAAGCCAAGGGGCATTGATGAAGATGCCAGAGGAAAAAGGGATAAACCCATGTTGGTAAATTCTCAAAAATTATCTGATGAACAAGTTTGTAATGCACTCAACAAGGTTTCAGTGGAAGTTGAGGCAATAATTTTTGGAAGGAATGACTAGGTGAGATTCCTAGAAGGGGAATTGGAGAAGAAAAAGGAGGAGCTCATTGAAAAGAGAAAATATCTAAAGCAAGAGGAACTAATCAGTGCACATATTAAGGTGAACTAAAGGAGGAAAAGGCTAGGGTGTGTGAGGTATATAAAAAGGTAGAAATGATTACAGATGCTATTATCTTAAGGCATCTAGACCTAGCACCACCCGAGAGAAGTATGAGTCAACCTTGCAATGCTTGGAAGACCTAACTCACATCCTCACCATGGAGAGGTGACCCTCGCTTGGAATCAGCGGTAGAAGAATTGTTAGCACACCAGGAGAAAGAGGAGAAGTTGAAGGTGGTGGAGATAGTTTCTCGGTACACTAAACTCCTTGTTGATGTGAAGGCTACCACATAGATAGCTAAAGCTACTTATGAAAATTGTGCTTGGATAGAGATAGAGTGGAAAGAATTTTAGTTACCACCCATGAAGTAGATCTCAAGGAGTTTTAGGAGAAGAATAAGGGAATAGAGAAGAGCGGGATAAGATCCTATGATCGAGGTGGAGAAGAAGTTTGAAGCCATCAAGACCTTGAGAGGATTGATCAAAAACCAGGTTGAAGGAATTATATCCCTAGATCACCCACAAGATGGATGTGTTGGATGACCTTGGAAAAAAATTGGAAGGGATTGTTTGATATGAATGAGTGTGAAAGGGGGATGAGCTAAAAGTTTGAAGAGGTAAGCACTCTAGTGGTGACCTAATCAAGGAAGTGCAAAATGAAGTAGATTCCTGGGAGAAGATTGAGGTAGATATAAGAAGGATTTCCCACTCCTCCTTAATAATAAACATATTCTTCTTCTTTCCTCCATTCTTTAATTCTTCCATTCTTCATTCCTTCATTATTTTTTCCAACTATTTAGAGTCCTTCCATTCTTTATTCTTTGAAGGAAGGATGTTTCGAGGATGGAGAAAAGCTTAGTGTGGGGTGATGTTGGGCCTCAAAATATTGACTAAGTCCCCAAGGGCATGTGCGTGTGTGTGGGACCAATATGAAGAAGGGTGCACAAGGACAAGGGTTTTAGAAGGTTTTGTAGAAACCATGGTGTGCACAGACAAAAAAAAGGGTCTCAAGACTTAGCCATATTTGGCATTCCAAGAAGCACACAAGGAAAGCATGACCCACCAAGCATGCGAGTGGATAAGGTGCCATCTGGAACTTGGTGACCAAGAAAGGAATATTCCATGTGATGGAAGGATCCAAAAGGACATCATTGTAGAGAGTGGAGAGCTCGGATGAGAATAAGCATGCTCCATTAGAGGACCACCTTGACACTTGGCGACCGATCTACTACTTCAGAAGGCATGGCAGTGGGTGATAAACCTATATATAGAGATGCTCGGGTAGAGGAAAAAAGAGGACTGGGCATTGAAAGAGAGACTACTCTTGAAAAAAAGGGCATCATCATAGAAAGGATGAAAGGTGAAGCTCTGCAGAAATAATAGGAGGTTCTAGAGGGTTAGGGTTACCATTAGAGTATCATAGTAATATTGGCATATCTCAAGGGATAGGTCTATGACAATTCTTGTAATATGGAAGCATAGTGAGGACTTTTGATGCATAAGTCTTATCTGCATTGATGCATTAGTCTATTATGACCCTGATGAATGTAATGTGGTTACTGAACTATGATCAATATGAATATATGGTTATGTTCTAAATACATATTGTTCATGGGTGTAAACCTAGTGCATTTCTTTATATTATGAATAAGATATGTTATCTATATGATGTTTCTCTTATTATCTGAATGGGTGTATTGATATAATAACTCATCCTAGGATCTTAGAATGAATGCATGGCCCTTTACCTTTTTACATCTAAGTTTCTATCCATAAGCAATGTATTCTCACAAAACTCACATAAAGGAGGGGCTCGATGCCCACACATGCCTTGGGTGAGCGCCCAATTCCCACTAGGTGATAGGCCGACACGCATGGGATTAGAAGGTTATTCTAAGGACATAAAAATGAATTTCATATGAGTTATGGTGATCTTAACATGAGCTCAAGGCATGATGAATTTAGAGAATTCAATGATTTCTATATGAAAATCCACGAGAAGAAAATCATTATGGATGAGCAAGCTAAATAAGGAAAGGTACTTTCAAGTGATCCTAAAGACAAAAATTACCATCTCATCATGAAAGATATTCATTTGTGTGCTATAAGTGTTTTTTCTTGTTCAAAAAAGAGTCCATAGGATAGTTGATAAGTGGAAAAATTCTAAGTGTTCAAAATGTTGTATTTGTCTCTTTGAGTCAAAGAAGTTGATGCAAGATTATGTGGTGACTTGTTATGCTCTAGGTAGTCGATATGAAGATATAAGATTTGGAACATGTGTTGAAATGTGTAAATATGCTTGGTTGCAGTGTGTCTCCAAGGGTGTTATGGGTCCTCAAGTACAAATTATAAGTCCATGGTGTGCTAATGTCTTGAGGAATGTCAAATATTGCCTAATATCACTCTATGAGATTGTTGTACAAGTCATGTGGAGTCATATGTTCTTAACTGTCTTTGTCAATGTAGCTTTGTTCTATCATCTCTTGTAGTTTGGTTAATATGTGCTATCATGAGAAGCTCTGACCATGTTCTTATGTATGCCTTTTTTTGAAGTCCTGTAACTTGTCAAGAGTTGTTAGTTTCTGTCTTGTCCATCATGTAAAAAGAAGAAGCGCAGGGTACTATATCTCGAAGAGAATAAGTTCTTCAAGCCAATCAAGATAATCAAACTTAGATCTCTATTTTTAAGTGATTACACATTGTTTCATGTAATCTTAAAGTTGATATGTTACAAAGTGCATAAGAAAAGAATATAAATTTCGTGAGGCTATATTGAATGTGTAATTTTTCACCTAGTTGTAAAGAAAGCCTTGTCCATCTCTCGGTCAAGTGTGATGGTTTGACAAAGGTGTTGTCAATTATAAGTTGTAAATATACCTCAATGAGGGTTTGATGACAAACCCAGATTGCGTATGAAGTGATAGAAAAATAAATTCACCGTGTTATTAGAGAGAGTTGAAGTATAATGGATGACAATGAGGAAAAGTGCAAATGTTAAAGGTCTACTCCTATTCAAGTGAGCTTGTAGAAAATAGAAGATTTAGTTTTTGAATAAGTTCTTGGCCGAGTGTTTGGATCAGGTAATATATAGGCCTATAAGAGGTATTTTTGAAGACATCAAGTGATGCATCAAGATTATCAAGTGAATAATTTCTACTGTCCAAATAAGGATCATGAATCACAAATATCCTTATGTAAGGTACATGTATGTAAACTGTTGATAGTATGTGCTAACATTCAAGCTTCTAGCATGGCTTGAACATTGAAGAAGGCTTGTGAAAATGTCAAGAAGGATTAGTACAGGTGGTATAATGAGTCATAATCTCAAAATAATGGACTGCTACTAAATGAAGTGCTTAAGGAAGTCATGATTGTGATTTACTAAGTGTTTAATGCTTGAAGATATGTAAGTGTTTATCATGGTAAACCCTATCATCTAGTGTGTTTGATGTGTCTTTATACGACTAACATCTCTGTGTCACTATAAATATGATCTTAACAATGGGTTTCACTTTGTAAGTGTTGTATTGATCTCAATGGGATAGTTAGAGTAGGTGTAGAGAGCAAGATGTATAAAGTGGAGTCTGTTACAGTGATATCTATAGACTAATAAGGCATGGGTGATAGATTTTTTTGGTAAGTGTGATGATACTTCATCATTATTTGTGATGATCATGATTTTTTTAGTTAGGAGATAATTTGGTGGTGATCTCAAGTGGGCATGTGCTAGAGGAATTTTCTTAATACTCCATGAAGGAAGATTTATATCTACAAGTAGTGCATTGGTTTCTTAGTGGTATGACACATGATTCAAGAGCTTATTCTCTTCTAAAAAGTTGACAAGACTGCAGGGTATAGTAGAAAATGATCACATGAGGTAGAGTATGTTTGATCAATGAAGTTAGGAGAGGTTTTAGGCATCTCAATTGGAAAATAAAATTAATGATCAATCAGGGAGAAAAGAGGCATTGAAATTGAGATGAAGCGATTGTAGTAAGAAGGGCTAACACATAGAGAAAGCTTATATTTGCTCAAGGATGAGTTTTCAAATTACAAGGTACAAATTAGAAGAGGTAGAGATACTCTCTTCAGTGCTATGTAATGTTCCCTCAAGGCTCATTTTCACATAAAAAGGTATGAACTTGCTTATATCCATGATTTTTATGAAATAAATATTCATGGAGGTTCATGTTGACGACAAAGGTATGGACATGTGCTCAAGTGGGAAATAGAAAAAAAGTTACAGTCTATAGAAGAATTTATTTCCTAATGACTATGATGTTGGAATCAAATAATGGTTTTCAATCCCTTGCATGAGATATTTATAATGGATATATGTGAAGTGAGGTTATGAGTTGAAATGACCTAGTTTAGGGCTATTTGATGAATTTTACTCTTAATGAGTCAATTGATAATTTGTTGCACAATGGTGTATTTTTGCTTCAAAGTCGTGGGGAGTACTTTACTAAATCTCCATGAAAGTGAAATTATGTTCTCAAGGCTATTTAAGGAGTATATTTGGTGATTAACTCTTTTTCCATGATTGTAAAGGTATTTTATTGCTTATCTCAGCTTGAAATGGCTCAAGGTGACTGAAAAGGTTGTTTAGGGTCAACAAGAAGTTGTAAGAGTGTTTCCAAGGTATGATTTTAAGTATAGATGTTCATTTTTGTGCCCAGAAGCTAGAGATAAGTGCCTTAAGCCTAGGGGGATTAGTGTTTGGTAAATTCTAAGCATTGTGGTCATGTAGGAGGATGTCAAAATTCATAATTTTTGCCTTTGAAAAGTCTGTTCTAACCTCACAATTATTTCATTAATATGAAGAGTGTTCTTAAGCTTCGATATGCATGATTTAGACCTAGAATCGGTGGTCTCTTTTCTATAATGATTGATTGATGATGTTGTATGGTCTTGCATACTAGATTAGAGGCTGAATGGTATAAATACCTCTTCGCTAGAATGTTCTTGTGAAGCTCAAAATAGGGTATAGGAGAAAATTGGTGTTTTTGCATGCCTAGGAGGTTGGAAATGATGCTTTGTGCCCCTAACAAGTGAGATTATTATTTTCCATGGTGTACTAATGATGTTCAGATGTTTGAAGTGCTTCTTCTAGGGGGATCTTGTTGTTTGCATGCCTTGAATTGAGGCAAGAATAAAATTTTTGGACAGAATCAAGAGAAAGAGTTAAATTAAGACCTTTGATTGATGTTTATAACCAAAATATGTAGGTATTAAGCTCAAGAAGGTGAGTTACAGGTATTCCTTTGTCATTAATGTAAAAAGGGGGGAGAAATTCATTATGTTTTCCATCAATGAGAAAGGGGAGATTGTTGGCACGGTGTCCTATTAGGTATTGCCATTGATGAAAAACCAAATAAATGACAAAGTGAATGTTAAAGTATGATTTCATGATGATGTATGTGATGTTGGCATACTGATTTCAGATGTGTTTGAGTTGGTATAGTGGGATTTAATGATGCATGTTTTCTCTAACAAGCCCATACAAGTGCCTAGGAGGTGTTGTTTGGTAGTGTGAGATTCTTGGTTACTTGGAAAGAATGTTAGCATGTTGGATAACATGATTTGAGAGTGCTTGAGAAATCACAACAATGGCATAGTGCATGCACAGGTGGTTCACCATGTTAAAGTGCTCAATAAGAGCGGTATGCTTCTTTGGGAGGTGTGAGAGAGTGTATTGGATCCAACTGAGCTCATGGAAGTAGAAATTCAGGTTTATAATGTAATTATAGGTATGTTTAGATCATTTTAAATGGTTTCATGTTCAGTTCTTGCATTATTTTAGTTGGCCCTTGTTGTTTCTATGAGAATCTAACATGTAAGCATAGGTAAGTCTTAGTGACAAGAGAGATTGGGCCATGGAATTAAAATTATGATGATTGGAGATGATATAGGGATGAGTGATGATGCTCTCATAAAACTTTCAGGTTCCCATGATGAGTATTTTGCAAGTTATGATAATTGTTTAGTGAGACAGAGTCTAGCACAGGTGAAAATCAAGCTTGAATTTGAACTTCTGATGCTTGTTGTGAATGGCATGAATTGCATGGAACCTTGTGGATTTCAAGGATTATTCTATTACGACTTTATAATGTTTCATAAAAGGAATGAGGTTAGTTGATTGTCACAATTTTATGAGTGAATGTTACGAAGATAAAGAGGTCTAAAACCCTAGTTAAACTCTAACTAGGAGCAGTTGACATAAAGTGAAGTGTTGTGACATAGGTTTTATTTATTAATAAAAATTTATGATTATATTTTGTACAAGAATCCTCAATATTTCCATAAATTTATGGTTGAGGTCATGGTGATATGTGGGCCCTACCTAAAAATAACAATTTTTGAAGAAGAAGGTTTTAGAAATGGTTCCACAAAGGAGTAGCATAAAAAATTGATGGTGCATGATTATTGGGAGTTTTTATTTATTTCCATGGAGGTTTTAGGATATGTTCATGTAGTTTCATGATGTTTTGAGGTCCAAATAGGTTGGTGGTCAAAGGGCGTTTTAGGGTCTCAAATAACACGATCCAGTGTTTTGGTCATAACTTGAGATACGGGTAGAATTTTGAGGTGATTCAAGTTGTTATGGAAATTATATTTAGATATATTTAAATTTATATATGTATTTATAATTATGATGTGATTTGACAAAGTTTATAGGGAATTATTTGAGCAAGAAGGTTTTTGGCGATTCGACAAGACACATTTTTTGTGCAAGTTTGATGTTAATTGAAGTATGAGATGGATTGGGTGATGATTCCTATAACTTGGAGAGTGAATATGGATTAAGTTTTAATCACATGAATCCATTTGGAGGTCCTAAATGCATGTATATTTGAGTTTATGAGCTAATCTTTAGAAACAACATTTTTGGCAGGTTGATCTGGTGAAGGAAAATATTTTTGTAGTGTGAAGAGAAGGATTTTCATGACTTATAACTTGATTATAAGTGTTCTAAAGGTTATGAAATTTATTTTTAGTGGTTACATGGAATGTTGTGGTCAATTCTAATTTATTCCATGGTGTTGACGGGTAAAGGAAACAATTGTTTTGAGATTTGTAAAGGGAACTAGGCCCAGTAAATGAAATAATTTGATTGGTTGATATTAATTGATAATATGTATGAATTTTTATTATATTTTAATCATATTTAAAGGGTTATTGGTCATGAATAAGTATGGATTTGATGTAAGGGAATTTTTAAGAATGTGCCTATGGGGTTTTGAGCCATTTTTGGCACATGTAATGAGGTTTTTGACTAGGAAAACCTACTTGGGTCATATGTAGTTGTTTTGATTCAAAATCATAAATATTATAGAGATTTATGGGTAAAATTTATCATTATGGACTAACATATTTTGTTTTGGAAGGAAGAAACAAATATTTAAGTGCTTGTTTGGTTCATTTTTGAACTAGTGCTCTTGGAGGGAAGAAGTGCAACTTAGAGTGATATGTTTTGTGGTTATGTGAGAATATTTTGAAGAATGAGATGTTGATTAATATCAAATAGCATGAGAGTAAGAGGATATAGAAAATAAAGAAGGAGAAAGAGCAAGTTTGATGCGCTAGTGTATGAGCTAGGGTTTGTGAGCTGAATTAGTGATCTCCATCAGTTGTAGCAGAATAATTTTCAGAAATCAAACATCTTTAGGTGTCTGAGTTGGTTATTGGTCATCCTTAGGGGGTTTTATACTACTTGTGGAGTGGGTGCTTCACTAAACTAGGGGTTGGTTCTCCTTGTAGGGATGGTGCTCTACTAAACTAGGGGTTGGTGCCTCACTAAATTAGGAGTTGGTGCTCCTTGTGAAGTTGGTGCTTCACTAAAAATATTTGATTTGTGTAATATAAACATTTTTTTAGTTTATTTTCTTCCCCATGATGGTTTCCCACTTACATATGGTGTTATTGTGCTTTGAATACTTTATTTTCTTGCTCTTGTGGATGTTTGTTGCATATCGTAATAAGCTCACATGATCATGGATGTTGTATAATCAATCTAATGGATACATGTATGGTTGGTAAATTAAAGAAAATTTATTATAGGACTGATTCACTCCCTCTCTCAGTCCATTGTGATTCTAATAGTAGCAATCGTGTTTGAAGATTCCTCTTGTACTTTAGAGAGGGGAGGGGTGAGTTAGTGCTTCTTAAAATTTTGAAACCAATTTAAAATCTTAACAAGATATTGAATATTAATCAACCTTAATCATGTGTGAAAAACAAAATTTAAACATTAGCAAACAACAAACAACCACATATGAACACCATGTTTAATGTGGGAAACTCTTAAAGGGAGAAAACCCATTAAAATCAATGTACTACTTGGAAAATTGTCCCATAAGAGATTACAAGGATTTAACATTTGTTGATCACCCACTCAACTTGAAGTACCAACTCCAAAATTTAGCCAATAACCCACTTATCCTTTAGTAAGCTCCTAATTGCATGGAAGCAACAAATCCCAAGAATTCAAAAAATTCGAGAATCCACTCAACCTTCTCGCAAGCTCCAACCCGTAAGGAAGATCCAACTCCCTATCTTGATAAGCACAAAATTATAATTTTTAAAAGGTTTTTATCACTTTAATTTGGTTGTTTAACACAACTAATTGTGATATCTTATTTATATTCTATTCTTTATTTTTAACACCTTCTCGATTCACCTCTTATCCGATCTTCTCAATCTGCTGTGAGTACAATCTTCAAAGCCTCTTTCACAAAATATTTTTTTCCTTCATTCACATATGAATGAAATCCTCTTCTTATCAGCTCATGAACCTAAAAATTAGTCATCAAAAAGCATTTTTCAGTACCCTTAGGCATAACAATACTTGATAATCACGCACTCTAACACCTCTTACTATTCCTCTTTCAAATCTTCAAATTCTTGTCTTCTTCAACTTGTTCCAAGGGATCTAAGTGACATCATTCAAAACTTACAATATCTAATCTTTCTTGGGCTTGTAATTCTACCTATAACATCTATGGAGGCTTATATAACCTTCCTAAACTCATTTCATAACTAAAACAACTGAAAAGATAATCTTTTTAGATCTAATATTGTCATTTATAACCATAATTTTTAGTCCGGTCTTCTTCTTCCCAACATAGATTCCTTTGTATTTTAGAAAATATAACTCATGCCAAGTGTTATGAGCTTGTGTTCACATTACAATATTATTCTCACTTCCTTGTAAATCCTTGATGAGCACCACAACTTTCCATTTATTCCTCAAGACTCCATTAGAGATCTCATATGCTTAACTAGGTGTGCATAGACATGTCATCTTCAAAACCAGTCAAGAGATTGCTTCACCAACAATAATGTATGATCATTCAAGACTTATAAATGCTTGGAGAATGATGTTAGGGACTATGATTCACCTTAAAAACTTAGAGGAGCTCAACCACTTTCATTTTCTTCATGAAATACCGATTTGGACAAGGTCCTGATGGAGTTGCAGACCTAGAAAATTAGTCCTCACAAAATGAGGTATAACTTCCTGTACACACATATTCATGGCTCATACTATACATTTATGGAAATATCTTGACCTTATGCATATTTAAATATTTCCAGAAATCTTAATTTAAAGGATATTAGTATAATAATACTTGAATTTCTGAGACATATCTGAATCTGCTTTCAAACCACAAAAACTAGACTTATTTAAGAAGACTTCTAACACACTTTTAGACCAAAAAAATTCTTGGAATACTTCATAAGAGTCCTGTACTTCAATTTCAAACACTCACATATAGGGGTTATGTGGAGAAAATTATTCTTGAACTTCAATTTCGTATACCTTCTTGACATGCCTAAAAGGGGCCGTTTGATGATTTAAAATCGTGCACAAAAACACTTCATCATATCAAGTCAAGGGCTCAAACATGTTGTATTGGACCTATATAAACTATCCATGCTCAAAAATAGGCTCAACAACTTGTATTTACATCACCATACCTTCATTATAACTTGATTAGTTGTGGATTTTCTAGTCCTTAAGAACGCACTTGAAAATCTTCATGGAAACTTGGGCCACATCCAAATCTTGTTCCCACATCAGACTTCTGACCATGAAACCTTCATCACATGAATATACTATGAAATTTTCTCAAAACAAGCATATTTCAATGCCTTACCTATTGACCTAGAGAATGAGACCACCACCAAAATGAAGTAGAAGGAGTATTCTACATGCCCAAATCATCACATCAATTTACCTCGGTGATTTCATGACTTAACTCTTCAATTCTTCTCCATCACTATCAAAGGAGGGTTTTGGAAGGGTTTTAAGCTACTTAATTTCTTAGTTATTGTTCATAAATGATAGGCCACAATTCTAACTCATTATTCTTGCAAAATTATCTAGACTTAATTCCATAACACTGATGAAGATCTTGGACCACCATGCAGAAGTTTAACATTCCAACGAGAAACTCAAACTCAACCCTCGAGCTAGAAATGGTCATTTCAAGAGCTAGTTTACACCAAAACTTCATTTTCTTGTTTGTACTGTGGAATTGTAACATGAAACTTCATCCACAACACTAGGAAAACCTCTTTCACATGTACTAAGACTTGTTTCAGTCTGCACTTTCTTGAAATTAATCCACCACCAAGGTTTATGCATACATATCTAGCTTGTTCTCAAGAATAAGCTTCCAAAAGACCTCATGCCTTCCTCTAATAGATAAATATTGACCTATAGAACCTTTCACATAATATCTATACAATCACCATAGATGATCCATCCTTGTAATTCTTTTCCTCTACTTGCTTTGCTCCATACTCCATGTTATGCTTGCACTAGGTCTTTGAAATAGGCCTACTTTATCCTGTTTCACCTCACAATCCATGAACCATGCCCTATACCTGCCTTGTCAAACTCATTCCAAGCTTCCTCTTGCTCTCATTAATTCTAATTTTTCATTAATGATCCTTTTTCATTAATGACAACTAAATACTCACATGCCCACAAACTCCCCCTTTGTCATTGATGGAAAACCTCCTCGTTCTTCTCCCTCTTTTTGCATTAATGAAAAAGTACATACCGAGCACATAGTATTCATATTCTTTCAAAATATTAGGATTTCTTATTGGTTGGAAAAATCAAACAAACTCATCATTTCAAGCTCACAGACTCATTTTTCCTTTCCGGGCTTTGTTTTTGTCCTCATTGTTGCATTTTAGGATTGTGGCTCCCCCGGACATATGCACCCTCACATGCCAACAATCATTCTGATCACAAAACTATCATTATAACTCCTTCTTCACCTATTTTAGTTGAGAACATAATTAGAAGAGATTAAATTCATCATAGATTGGTTCTTAGTGAACTTTGGCACCTAGATCCATGAAGCATCTTTTTAGTGCATTTTTGTCAAACTTTGTCAAGCAATAAAGGCTCACATATCACCTGAAATTTTTCCTTATCACTCCCCTATGAACATCCTACCACTATCTAACTATTAATGTAAGAATTGGAATACATACCTTGAACTCATGTCAAACATTTTCACCTCTTCCCTGAGTCACTTTTTCAGTATTTTTTTCTTTCTTAGCTTGAAATGTTGACTTTCATGGTCACAACACTTGTTCCCCTGTCAATGTGCTTGCTAACATCACTGCCTATGCTATCCTAATTGAACATATCACTTTCTCTAACCTGCATACATCCCTTATATAATCTCAAAAAGGCATTAGAAGTCACAATTTCACTTGTTTAATCACCTAAAACCAATAAACTCAAGTATTTTACTCAAGAAGGCAAATTTTGCGCAATAGGCTAAAAATGCATAAATAACTATATAAAATACTAAAATCAATTTTTGAATTCTTAAATCCACCACATAAACATGTTCAAGACAAGAAATTAGTTTCACTTCATCATTTTACATACTTTTCCTCAGTAGACCTCAAATTTGCCTACACTAGCCCTCCAAGACCTATTTTCTAACAAAGCTCTCCAAATACCCACTACTAAATCTAAATGGTAAGCTTTTTAGATACCATTTTGGCTCATTAACCTTTCTACAAAATATCAAGGCTCAAATATTTACCCAAAAACCGTTATACTCATTTAAGCTATTTTGGCACTAGGTCCGAATTAGCCTCTAACACAAATCTTAAAACTATGAGAATTGTGCAATCAACCAATCAAAAGTAAAGAGTTTTACAGATACCCTTTTGGAATATTTTTCCTTTTTTCCATTTTTCTCACTCTAACACCTTCTCTATCATTGCCAACACCAAATTTTCACTTTTGTTTGTTTACTAAGCCTTAGCTAGGGTTTCAGTGTAAAAGTTAGGTTTTTCACCTTTCTTTTGTCTTTCAACCTTAAGATCACATTTTTAACCTCATCCTACTTTTTTCCTATCTTCGTTATTACTCCAAGTCATCAACTTTGATATGAATGGAAATAATTTCAACAAATTGCCAAAATTTTGCTTAAGAAATAATAGTTTTCAAGTGGTCAAAACCCCAAATTTTGGTCAAAGATTTCATCAATGCCTTTTTACACCTTTAACCTGCTCAACACCAATAATCATTCATGTACCAAATATTCAAAAAGTTCCATAGTGTCTATTCAATGTTACAACCTCATATGGGTTTCTTATCCATTTTAGTAGCCCTCAGAGAACCAGAAAGCTTATAGCCGAGAGAGAGTATCACAGAGTGCTAAATTAAAATAAGAATATTTTTGGGTACCCCTTAAGCTCATTTAGGTGCTTACCAAATTAAAGGACTAACTCTTCACCATTTCACGTTTATCCTCAAAATATTGTTTTAACTAGGTCTCTTTACTAGCCCTTCTTAGCTTTCTGACATTCATGTCTGGAGCAAACCATAAACAACCCATAAAATATAATTGCATATCCTAGTACCCTTTATGGAGCTTGTTATTTTTACCAAAAATTATCCTTCAACTCCTTATTCTCTTCACCCAACATCATATTTCACTTTTCTAAGCTTGTTCAAATTAGGTCTCTCAAGAACTCAAAACCGAAACTTGATCATATATTTTTCCCACGTGTGAATTTAGTGATAAAAATATACAAATATATTATAAGGGGTATAAATACCACACAATCAAACTTTTAGAAAAACCCACTTGATAAAACCAAAAAAATTGTCCAAAACAGGGACAAACACAGGGCATCGAGCATTCAAAATCCATAGCTAGAATTTGTTAAAGTTTCAAAACCTTATTCTACTTGAAAAAGTTCTATTTTGATGAGAATTAAATTTTATCTTTAGGATGCTTTTAGTTATTATACCTTCATCAACCTAATTCACAAGATTTAATGATTGCTTTCTTACACAAAACATAGGTTTCTAACCATGCTTTCAATATTTGACCTATAAAAATCCTTCATTTCTCTGAAAATTTATGAAAAATTTCTTCATGCCTTAACATATTTCATTCTTGTACCAAAGATCTTGAGAACCAATCACTATTTGATTAATCTTCACTTGATCTTTCACATAGCTTTTTTTGTATTCCTCTTTCTTCTTCATAGGTTTTGATGGACTTTGATGCATTGATGACCATAAAGACCTCCTTGAAAAAACTTAAACCTGTTCATTGACCTCCTAAGAGAATTTACCTCTCCTTCATGATGGACTATGCATTCAACACCTTATAGAGCATATTTAAAACTTAGAGCATCTGCATTTTGCTCTCATTTCTCAACATACATCTTGACACTTGCCTCTTGAACTATCAATTAGACCATGAACCATTTCTTTGAAGACTATCAAAATTTGTTACAATGAAAAGTAGTTACATACTTCTCAAGAATAGGATACACAATTAAGACTCAAATATACTTGGTGTAGACCTTGACAAACCTTTTCACTTCTTTCATGACTCTATACTTGAGGATTAGAATGAATGTCATCACATATCACTATGACACACTAGAGTGGAGTTAGATGGACTGATTGAGGAAAACTGAATAAACCATACAAGGATATGGTCTTAATACATTTTCATTTACATTGGAAAATCAAACAAGACCTTATTCTAACAAAACAAGCAAAAAGACCTTATGAGAGGAGCTCAACAAACATACCTTGGACTGTTCACTCAATTGCAAACTTGGGAATAACTTTGATCAAGAGACACATGTGGAAAGACATCTCCAAGAATCTACCATGCTTCCTTCCAATGGTACATGTATCCTAGAAGCCTAGAGAAGACACATAATGTTTGTTTGATTACTTAAAACAATATGAAGTCATCAAAAGATCTTGATGACTCAATCTTCTCTCTTTTTTTCCTTGAAATCTTCTCAATATTCTTGGATGCACTTTTAGGTGTGATAACTTCATCTCCATGCCTTCATCTTCTCGATTGAATGCCCGAAAAACATGCATGATACAATTCATCTCGCTTGCTCTATCACGCTTATGGGTAATACTTCTACATGACTAGTACTAGGCTTTCTTTCTTTCTTCTTTTCTTGATGGACACTTTTTGATTCCTTGCTTATACTTGGATATCCTATGACTATTTTTGATTGCTTTTCCTATTTAGGTCTAGATTCATTTTCTTTGACCTTGTACCCGAGCTAAAAATCCTTCTTTTCAAAGTGGCTATCTTAGACCTTCTTCTCTTGGACTCACTTTTGGGATTGGTATTCATTTTGGATACATTATTTACTTTCCCTTTGAAAGTATGAAGCCTACTACGGTAAAAGGAATGATAACCAAATCATACCAAGCAAAGAACACAGATGTTAATAAAACACCACAATCAATAAGATGAAAGTAATTCACCAGAATAACTTTACATAAACCTTTGCAAACAAATGAGCAGAAATATCATATATTATTATGAAACTCAATGAAATACAAAGAGAATGGGCCTTGATTATATAAGAAAAGAATAACAATCTAATAACCAATCAAGGTCATAGATCAAGCCATAAATCATGGAAAGAACTAGTCATCAAAGAACTAGTCAAGACCATAGATTTAGGAAAGAACTAGACATCAAGGATCTAGTCAATACCATAGATCAAGGAAAGAACTATACCTAACAACTAGATAATATCCCCCTAATATCTAAATAAATAAAAATAAATATCCACACACATAAGTGGGTGAGGATAAATACAATAAAGGTAAATAAAGTACCTAGGTGAACATGAGCTAAGGTAAATACCTACTCTAACACCCCCCCTCAAGTGAAGCTAGGGGAAAAAATAAAAGTGACATGCCCACAATATGAGTACCAGAAACTAGGCCTGATGAGGTACTCATGTATAATATATCCATGAAGAAATCTCAAACCAAAATAAGGAAAGAATCCTACTAGAAGGAAAGAGAAAGAAGAAGAAGAAGGAAGATGTTCTCATGAACACCCCCCAAGAACAAATTCTGAAATTCCAAGCATTCCACGTAACTCATGGTAGTGAGGTGATGCAAAAGGCTTCGTAAAGATGTCTACAACCTGTGTTGAGTTAGAAGGTACTCCAAGCAAAGAAATCCATCCTGAATGTGCTGACAAATGAAGTGGATGTGTATCTCAATATGCTTGGTCCACTGGTGCTTAAATGGGTTGCGAGAAATGTGAATTTCACTTTGGTTGTCACACAAAGTACAGTTGATGAATCCTATGGGAATCCAAACTTTGTCAATAATCTGGTGAAGCCAAAGAATCTACTGACTCACTGTAACTTCTGCCCTGTACTCTGCCTCTAAAGATGAAAGTGTAATAGCCTGTTGCTTTTTGCATGCCCAAACAACTGGAGAAGAACCAAAATAGAAAAGATAGATAGAAGTGGAACGCCTGTCATTAATAGAACCTACCCAGCTTTGAATCAGATACCCACCAATTGAGTAGAACCCCTAGTGTAGTGTAGGCCAAAGTGGGAAGTGCCCTACAAATAGCACAAAATCCTTTTAGCAACCTGCCAATGACTACTATGAGGAGAATGTGAAAACCGAGATACAAGCCCTACTACAAATGAAATATCAAGGTGAGTATGGGTCAAGTACATGAGACTCCCAACCAAATGCCTATACAATGTAGGATCACAAAGTGGTGTGGTACATGTGGAAGTAAGAGTAACCCCAGACTAAAAAGGAGATGGACTTGGCTTACAATCAACCATATCAAAGCACCGAAGAAGATCATGGGTGTACTTTTGCTTGACTCAAATGAATCCCTGAATCTTTCTGAGAAATCTGCAAACCAAGGAAATAATGCAATAACCCAAGATTTGTCATGTCAAATTGTGTAGAAAGAGCCCTCTAAATACTCTGAATGTGGGAAGAAGAGCTGTCAGTAAATAATAGATCATCAACATACAAGATAAGTATCACAATATCCTCACCAACATGCTTGAGATACATCGTATGATTAGAGTGGCAATAAATAAAACCAGAGATGAAAGAAAATAATCCATCTTCTCATACTAATCCCAAGGGGCTTGTTTGAGACCATAGAGAGACCTTTAGAGCCTACAAATAAGAGAAAATCCTAAACAAATCTAGCCGGCTGCTCCATGTATATTTCCTCTTGTAATCTCCATGTAAGAAGGCACTCTTTAGGTCCATCTGGTATACGGACCACCCCTATGATGAACAAGAGAAAGTACAAGGTGTACAAAATCCATCTTGGCAACGAGTGTAAAAGTCTCAGAGTAATCAATACCTTCAACTTGTGAAAAAACCTTTGCAACAAGATTAGCCTTATACTTTTCAATGGACCCATCAACTGTGTATTTGGTTCGGTATACGCACTTACACCTAACCATCTTTCTACCTTTAGGAAGTGATACAAAATCTCAAGTATGATTATTCATTAAAGAATAATACTTAGCTATCATCACATCATCCCACTCTTGTATCCCATGAGACTTTGAAAAGACCATGGATCCTCGTAAACCGCCTGACACAAAATTCCATAACCTATAGAATGTGCTTGAAGATGCCTAGTGGGTGGAAGATCCTCTATGAAAGATGTTTCCTAAGAAATTGTAATACGAGCCCACTTAGGCATAGTGATAACATCAATGGGAATAGGATCCTCAACGACATCTATAACCTCCTTATCAACCTCCTCAAAGAAAGGATCCTCAAGATGAGATGAAGAAGAAAAAGGAGGCATGTAATAAGATGAAGAATCATGAAGAGTGAAGCGCTCATCAAACTGAACATGTATTCAAAAAATAATGTTATGAGTATCAAAATCTAGAAGTCGATAAGCTCTCATGTCCTCATAATACCCTACAAAGATCAAGGGTTTGATATTTTTATCCAAATATTTTCTTTTCTTGTTTGGCACAAAGGCCCAAGCATGGCTCCCAAAGACTAGAAAAATGAGACATCTAGCTTAGTCTTGGAAAAATCTTCCTCTAGAGTTAAATGCTCAAATGCTTTGTGGGGTGTGTGATTCTGAATGTAGTTAGCGCAATCAACTGCTTCTTCCCAGTAGATAGGAGGTAAATCTCTAGAATGTATCATATAGTTAGCCATTTCCTTCAAAGTTCTATTCTTTCTTTCTACTAAGTCATTATGTTGTGGAGTATGAGGAACAAAATGCTGGTGAATAATTCCTTGAGTTGCCAAAAAGTCAGAAAACTCATTGCTGAAGTACTCCCCATTATCAGTACAAAGGTTCTTTATGCTACTAGAATATTGTTTCTCAACCAAAGCCTTGAAGAATTTGAAGTGTGAAAAAACATCACTTTTTTACTTGAGAAAATAAACCCAAGTACGCTTCGCGAAATTATCAATAAACGTAAGTACATACTTAGCTCCTTAAAAGATGGGGTAGGAAAAACCATCAAATAACTATGTACAAGCTCAAGTGGTGAAGAAGTTGTCTATGAAAATTCTTAGGAAAATGATCTTGGTGTTGTTTCCTAATTCACAACCATGACAAACTCCCTCAAGACAAGAAAATCTATTAAGACCATCTACCATGTACCATGAGTGCTCAACTCCTTCAAATATCTGTAATTGAGATGTCCAAATATTTCATGCCAAAGCTTACTCTCTGAATTTGCATGAGAAACCAATCATGTCCCTATAGAATAAGTGTCATCAAAACCCTCAAAGTTATATAGTATAGAACTATGATAAAAATACCCTGAAGCAACAAGTGAATAAGGATCCAAATTTTTCTTAATTTTGCCCCATGTGGTTTAAAAGTCACTATTTTCTCTTGACCAAAATGATAAATTTGATATACGTAAAAACAAATTTCTAGTGATGTTAGGAACATATAGTGCATCTTGGATATTTCCACCATCAAGTTGTATATCACCTTTTCCTTTAATAGAAAGCAAGGAAGAATCTCCAACCTTAATTTTGGAAGAACTCAAACATAGAGAAACAAAAGACTCCTTGAAGAAGTCATGTGATGAGAAGCACCAATATGTATAACCCAACCGCCTACAAGTGGTGACCGAGATCTCCCAACAACATTAAGTGCTTTGCCATGCTGATTAGAAGGAGTTGGCGTGGAGATAGAAATTTTTCATTTCTTGACTGCATTCTCTAAGGCTTTCATTCACTTATAACACGTATGTTCTTTATGATTACCACCCCAAAAAAGAGCATGAACGACTATAATTATTCTTGGATTTAGAAGACTCGCTTGGGTTTTGAGTTGTTTTCTTTGGGTTTAGAAGCATTTTTTCATGGAGAAGGTGTGGATTTGGTTTTAATATTTAATTTTCCTCGCCCTTAGGATTAGATGCAACTAATTCCATGTTAGGGGTGGAAGACTCAAGGTGAGACAATTTGGATTCTTCTCTAGCAAGTCTTTCACAAAATGTTTCTAAGTTAGGCATTTTGAATGTGTCACCTAAGGCATCCATGCTAGAGAAAAAGGTAGAATAATTTTTTTGGAATGGTCCTCTCAACTTGGATTGAATCAAGTAAACACACTCTTCATATTTTTTATCTCTTCCACTTCCCTTCAACTGTGTCAACAAATGTTTGAACTTGGTAAGATAGTCTATAATTGTTGGAAAATCTTCAGGATTAAGAGAGGTGATCTCAATGTCAAGTTGCATGGCTCTCATATGATCCACCTTACCAAATAAATCCTCCAATTTCTCCCAAATTTTGAAAGGAGAGTCACATTTTTCCAAATGAAATAAAATACTATCACTTACATAAGTTCCTATCAAACCCATACACTCATCAAATTTACACTGGTACTAAAATTTTAGTGGACATTGGTTGTTCAAGAAGTTAAAGCTCACAATCCTTTCCGCTTGATTATTGTTTCCATTCTTAGTTTCCATGTGTGGTAATTATGTGTTGTTAATGGATCAACATGATCTAATGCGTAAGTAGATGCCATCTTCAAAAATTCACAAAAATGTAAGAACCAAGCAATGCAACAAGACCCCCAAGATTTTGGCACTTTGTAATGAGTGCGTGTTACAATATGGCACTTTATAATTATTGTGTGATTCTCAAAATAAATATTTCAAATGGAAAGAGCATGAAAAAAGTACTTTTACAAAAAAACGACACTCAAAACCGAGTTACCGATCAAAAGTTACAAGATTTTCAATATTATACTCTACTATTTATTTTAGTTGCCACTAAAACAAAATAAAATGCTCTTGCCTTCACCACACAAATAAAATGAAAGGGGCTAGAGTTAAGCACCTACTAGTAGGAATCACAAGATTTAAGCCCTCATACGACCATACCATATGACCAAGGGCTAAAGATTTTAATGGGTTTATGCTCCACTTACTATTCTGGGGTGTCGAGAAATTCACATCCAATTACTTCTTCTAGTAAAACCTGATATTTCTGGACTATGTCGAAAATGACCTTCACTACTACCCAAAATAGTAGTCTCATGATTTTCTCGACATAGGATATCATACACAACAACTAGTGGACCCTTGCCAAAAGAGGAAATAAACATATTTTCGTAAACCGTCTGCATGCATGCCAACCAAGAATGCTGCACCCACAAAAACAAAAACCCAGATCCGATCTTAAAAACCCTAAAAACCCAAAAATGATTTGCTTGGAAAAATGAATGCCTTCGGAAATGGTCGAGTTTACAGCCAACATTAGGTTTTTTCCACCTTCTAGATCTAATGGAAGCCTTTGTTTTGCATAAAAATGCACACAACAACAAAATATGAGAAAATCTCAAATATATGAATATACAAAAAATTTATTTGTAAAATAAAACTTACAGATGGATGTCAATAGCAATCTCCTGCTCTGATACCATAAAATGAATGATAACCAGATCATACCAAGCCAATAACATAGATGCTAATCAAACACCATGATCAATAAGATGAAAGTAATTCACTAGAATAACTTTACATAAACCTTTGCAAACAAATGAGTAGCAATATCATATATTATTATAGAACTCAATGAAATATAATGAGAATGGGCCTTGCTTATATAGGCAAGGAATAACAATCTAAGAATCACCAAGGTCGTAGATAAAGTGATAAATCAAGGAAAGAACTAGTCATCAAATAACTAGTCAAGACCATATATTTAGGAAAGAACTAGACATCAAGGATCTAGTCAATACCATAGATCAAGGAAAGAACTATACCTAACAACTAGATAATATCCCCCTAATATCTAAATAAATAAAAATAAATATCCACACACATAAGTGGGTGAGGATAAATATAATAAAAGTAAATAAAGTACCTAGGTGAACATGAGCTAAGGAAAATACCTACTCTAACATGTTGTACCTAAAATGTTCATTTTGATAGCAATGCTTTGCAAATTGTCTAAGTTCATGATAATTTTAACACATAACTCGATTCATGTTTCTATATGGATATGGACTGATGTTCTAACTATACTTAGATACCTCATGAATATGAAATCTCCTATCAACATGTCCAACTTTGTGGAAATTGTCTCATACCATATTATTCATACCTCTTGAGTCTTTGTCTCTCCAAAAGTAACTCGGATAGTTCATATAGATAGTTTAGTAGTATGTACCTTTTCTTGAAAATTGAACCGAATGATATTCCTTGATTTCTCATCTCTGTAATCTCTTCATGGGTGGTCATCTTTGAAAAAATTCCTACAATCGTTAGCTCTATGCCAAAGCTCATTACAATTATAGAAACAACCATTGAAAGATATTTCATACCTTGATGCATTGGGTTTCCTGACTGAGTTATACCTTATTGAATTTGTCTCCTTGGCCTTATTTACATATTTTCTTATCTGCTTGGACCAGCCTTGTCATCTTCAAACTTCTCCATAGGCTCTCATTCGAAGCCTAGTCCTGTCTTATCACATGTTGCTCTTTGACTATCCGAAATTCCATTGAGAAATTTGGATCTCTTCTCCAAATTTCCATACATCTTCTTCCTTTTGTTTGCTTCTTCTAGGTCATATTTTAAGGTTATCAATTATTCTTCATATCTCATGTAAGTATCTTATTTGTTCTTAAGGGATTTTTTCACTCCATTAACTTGAGATTCTAGCTCTGCATTAGATTTGAGGCATTCTTCCTCTTTGTCTTTGAGAGATGTTGAGATCAGTTCTAATTATTCTTGAATTTCTTTGAGTCCATATTCATGTTCTCTATCCTTATTTCTCTTCCTTTCCTCAATAAGATTGATTTTATCTTCATATTATTTCACCATTAGCTTTAATTTATAGTTCTTCCTTCTTTGGTGCTTCAATTCCTCAAGGGAACTAATCAATTATGCTTCAAATTTTATTTCATTATCATCCTCATATGAAATTTCATCTTCACTAAGATACTTATATTTTGAGATGCTTCCAAAGTTTATCTCCATATCCATGCTTGTGTTTCAAGGAGATATCCTTCAAACTATTAATCTTTCTCCAATAGGACCTTCTCAAATACCAATTGTTGGAAATGAAAGGGGAGGGGTGAATCAATGCTTCTTAAAATTTTGAAACCAATTTAAAATCTTAACAAGATATTCAATCTTAATAGACTTTAATCATGTGCAAACAACTAACAACCACACATGAACACTGTGTTTAATGTGGGAAACCCTTAAAGGGAGAAAAACCAATAAAATCATGCACTACTTGGAAAATTTTCCCATAAGAGATTACAAGGATTTCAAATTTTTTAGCACCCACTCAACTTGAAGCACCCACTCCAAAATTTATCCAAACACCCACTTGACCTTTAACAAGCTCCTACTTGCATGGAAGCAACAACTCCCAAGAATTTAGTCAAGAATCTGCTCAACCTTTTGCAATCTAAAACCTACAAGGAAGATCCAACTAACAAGTTAGAATTTTAAAAAGGTTTTGATCACTTTAATTTGGTTGTCTAACACAATTTTTTTATCTCTTATTAAGATCATATTATTTATTTTTCACACCTCCCGATTCACCTCTTATCTCATCTTCTCAATATGTTGCAAGTAAAATATTTAAGGCCTATTTCACACAATTTTTTTCCTTCATTAACACATGAATTAACTCTTATTATTCCTCTCATAATTCAATATTCTCATCAGTTTGTATTCTTCATAATATAGTCCTCAAAACATGCTCACTTTATTTCATACGCAAGGATGACCCCTTTTGACATCAACTCATGCACATGTGAAAAAATTAATTTTCCAATACCATTAGGAAATTAAAATACTTGATAATAATTTTCTCTAGAACCTACTACTATTCCTCTTTCAAATCTTCAAATTATTCTCTTCAACTCGCTCCAAGGGATCTAAGTGACATCATCCAACACTACTAAAATCCAATCATTTGCATATGCAAAATGTTAGTTACAAGATATAATATTTATTGGGATTTTAATAACACATATGATATATATGGAGGATTATAGAACCTTCCTCAACTCGTTCCATAACTTAAGCAATTGAAAATATACCATTTTCATATCTCGACATTGTCATTTGTAACCGCCATTTTCAGTTTTGTCTTCTTCTTCCCAACATAGATTCCTATTTATTTTAGAGAATATAAATCATTCCAAGTTTTATTAACTTGTTTGCACACTAAAATAGTATTATGAAATCATTATAAATCCTTGATTATCTCCAAAATTTCCATTTATTGCTCAAGACTCCATTAGAGCTCATATGCTCAACTAGGTGTGCACAAACATGACATCTTCAAAAACCAAGAAAGATATTGCTGCACCAAAAACAATGTATGATAATTCAATACTTATAAATTATTTGAGAATGATGTTAGGATCCTCTTATTCACCTTTAAAAACTTTGAGGATCTCAAACACTTTCATTTTCTATATGAAATACTGATTTGGACAAGGTCCTGATGGAGTTGTAGACCCATAAAATTAGTCCTAAAAAATGAGGTATAACTTCATGTACACACCTATTAATGGATCATACCATACCTTTATGGAAATATATTTAACTTATGCATAATTTAATATTACCAGAAAGCTTCATTTCAAGGAGTTTAGTATGATAATGCTTGCATTTCGAGATGGATTTTACTTTGTTTCGAACACAAAAAGAAATATTTTTCTAGAAGAATTATAATATACTAAAAAGACTTTCAGAAAAAATTCTTGTAATAATTAATAGGATTTATCTACTTCAATTTAAAACACTCACATGTAGGGGTTATGTGGAGAAAATCATGCTTGCACTTCCATTTCTCGTGACCTTCTTAATAGTACCAAAAGGGGCAAGCTTTTGACCATTTGAAGTTAGGCATAAAAACACTTCATAATATCATGATGAGGTCTCAAACATGTTCTATTGGACCTATATCAACTATCCATTTTCACAAATTGGTTCAACAACTTGTATTTGCATTATCATTCCTTCACCTAACTTGACTAGTTTTGGCTTTTCTAGTCCTTAAGAAGTAGGCTACCTTAGTCGAGTTGTTTCTAATTTTTTTACAAAAACATACCTAAAAATATTTTTGAAAACTTTGGAAAAATCCAAATATTTCTCCTACATCAAACTTATCACCATGAAACCTTCATCACATGATTGTACCATCAAATTTCCTCAAAACAAGCATATTTCAATTCCTTACTTGTTGACTTGAGAATGAGACCGCCACAAAAATGGAGTATAAGGATTATTCTACATGCCCAAATCACCACATCAACTTTTGTGAGTGATTTAATGACTTAAATATTCAATTCTTCTCCATCATTGTCAAAGGAGGGTTTTTAAAGGGTTTTAAGCTACTTAACTTCTTAGATATCATTCATAAAGGATAGGCCATCATTCTAGCTCATTCTAGAAAATGCCCCAATTTTTATGAAGAGCTTGGAACACCATGAAATTTTTTAACGCTCCAATGATAAAATCAAACTCATCCCTCTAGCTGAAATGGTCATTTCAAGAGCTAGTTTACACCGAAACTTCATTTTCTTGCTTTTACCTTGGAATTGTAATTTGAAACTTTGTCTACATCACTAGGAAAACTTCCTTCACATGTAATGAGACTTTTTTAGTATAAAATTTATTGAAATTCACCCACCACTAATTTTTTTGCATGCATATCTAGCTTGTTCTCAAGAATAAGTTTCCAAAAGTACTCAAGCCTACATGTAATGTATAAATCTTGACCTATGGAACCTTTCACATAATATCTACACCATCAACATACACGATCCATGATTTCACTACTTTTCTTATTCTTTATTTTCTCCCTAATCCATTTTATACTTGTATCAGGTCTTTGAAATAGGTCTAGTTTAGCCTGTTTCACCTCATAATCTATGAACTTTTCCTACCTTGTCCTACCTTGTCACACTCACTCCAATATTCCTATTTCTCTCCTTCATCCTGGTTTTTCATTAATGATCATTTTACATCGATGAAAACTCAATAATCACACACCAACACTCAACTTCAAGCTTCTTCATGTGGCATCAATATGTTCTATAGTAAAAAACATCATGCCCTAGATCCTCATGCCACGTGTAATACGGATCAATCATAGAGGAATGATAAGCCATAAGGGCAAGAGGTAGGGATAGGAGTCTCACATGATGCAAAAAGGATAGTGAGAGTATCTAATGAGGGTACTAATGTGACTAATGAAGATGACATCGAAGGATAAATACATCACTCACTCATCAAGGAAAAGTAGATAGGATCATCATCTTTTTAGTTAAAAGAAACAACCGAATTATCTATTTCGTAAGAAAAAATGGGTCATCTAGGTCAATGGTAATATGTGGAGGTGTATCCGATGGAGCAATATGAGGCTCAAAAATTAGTGGGGAAGAAATAACAAATATGTTTGAAGATCCCTCTTGTAATAGAATTATGTAGATGTCATTAGAAAATTTGGTGCAAAGTTTTTCTTAGTAGAGTAAGACATCTTGATGATGAATCTGAGCATAGCTAGCCAAGTGAGGGTCATCTAAAGTGTAACCATCATTGTAATTGGATGTGGAAGCATCCACTACATAAGAATAGACTATGGTCTCAAGTCAAACTACATTCTCCAATGGGGGTTGCAGTGTACGTGAGATGAACACATGAACTAAAGGATCCTTTTTGCGAGGTCAAAGGAAGGAGGCAAATAGGATATAATAATTTTAGGAAGATTGAAATTGTTGTTTATAAATGTGACATCATTGATCTTATCATCATCCGACTCCAAGATATTGGGAGGTGTGCACCCGACCACCTTGATGACCAACGTGTCCATGAAGAGTATTTATAGAGTATTTAAAATGTTGATATTATCGAAATGGTAGAGGAGATAGTTCGTCAAGCATTGGGATCTTGTATGTGCCCTTTTTTGGAGCATATCATAATTGTAAGGATTAATTTCCCCTTAATCTTATAAATAGATCCTTGATGGGTGAACTTCACACACTAATATATGGAAGAAGTAATGACATGTATACGATGATTCCAAAGCTTTCTTAGGAGAATATTATAAGGTAAAGTAAAATTGAAGACCTTGAATTTGACGGGGAAAATCCTAGGGGGATGGTGATGGGTAACCAAATACAACTAATAAAAAGAATTTATTGGTGATCATATCCTTGAAAAATGGTTCTTTTAGATTTTTAAGCTATTGATAGAATAACCAAGATCCTTAATGAAGTCTAACTAGGCCACACAAGTGTCATCTCCTTCACAATGAGAGCACGATTAATCGTATTGTGACCGATATGAACTAAAATGAAGTGTGGCGAATCATCTATGTGAAGTAAGAGATCATATGGGATAATAAAAGCTATAGGAATGTAGACACCAAATTTGTGTCTTACGACCCTCGTGACCGTAACCTAAACTAACCTAATTAAGACCTATAACTTGGTCCACACCTACACCCATGACTAATGACCCCTTTCTCGCACCCAAAACCGACCTTCTAGTCACTTGACCAAGCCCGCAACTAATCTCTCGGGAGAAAAGCAGGGAAAGTGGGTGATTTTACTAAAAATAGCCTACTTTTTCCTAACCGATACCGGTTCCTACTCGACCGCCGTCGGTTACGTAACCGCCATCGGTTCCCTGTAAATGGGCTCCCCAAGCCAAAAACAAAGGTGGAAGGATTTTTGGATCAACAGAGATCAGCAGGAGCGATCAAGAGAATCCGGATCTTTACTTGGCCGAGCAGAGACGAGTGAAGAAACCAGAAGAGTTTGCAGCAAAGGAGATCAAGCCCAAAACTGCAACGGAATAGCCAGAAACCTGTGATACTCAGCTGATCATCGGGAGGGAGATCTCTCATCTTCTGTGTGTCAAGCCATCTTACCTAAGTTCTGCCTTTGTCATCAGAGTTCCTGGACCTGCATCTTCGTCAATAACCAGTAAGTTACATCTTGCATGTCCTCTTTAATAACATTTCTTAGACTTTTTGAATCACAGTCCCCATAAATCCATTCCTAGATCCACTACCCAACGTGTCATTGCATCTAACTATCATTCATTTACCTCTCACCATCTCATTACCTAATATCACTCATATACCAGCCTTACCAACAACACCGTTACCCTACGACACAACCACCCCATAAAACAACCAACCTACAGATCCTAGACCATACCGATATCGGTTATCAGCAACCGGTATCGGTTATTGTGACTCAAAACCAGAAATCAGCCTTTCCCCTACCCGTCTCAACGAAGCAATTTAATTGATATTTTACGAGTTTTGGTTAATTCATATTAGCGAGAGGACCACCTTCGAAAGGAAGTTTTATATTTCACAGGCCCAGGCGGTTCCCTCATTTATTGTCTAATCAAAATCTTGTGGTCTTGTGTTCTTATTTGCAGGTAGTCCTTCCAAGACAAAAAGGAGTCTTCGCCATCCACTTTGATCTTTCTCTACGGTACGCGCACACCATCTCGACATTCAACAGGTATTCCTCCTAGCCCTAACCTTATCTGTTTCTAAAAGGAATGAAAGGATAGAAGTAACTCTATTCCCAGAAGCCGAAACATTCCGAGTGAAACATTTTGGCACGCCCGGTGGGACCCATTTTGGGTTTCTTTCTTTCTTGCTTGCTTTCATATAGGGAGCATACTTGCTGTTTTATTCTTCTAAAGATATTCACAAGGCTTTTTATTATTTTGGTAAAAGAATTTGTCTTTCTTTCCTCATCTTGCATTAGTGAAAGTCATCTCTTTTGCTTCATCGAATATCATTTTCGATTTGGGTTTAAAACACGTGCATTGCATTCCTGCTTGCTGTTTTCAATTCTAGTGAACATAGATTAAGTAACAGGTCGTACACGTGGGGGTGATATCCACGGTATTGACAAGAAATTAATCTTACTTTCACTTTGCACACAACACATACTGAAATCACTTCACAATTAACACAACACTCAAACATCCCCCTTTTCCATGGGTATTCCTCCACTTGATTGAGGTAACCTTATAAGCCAAAACAAACTTGACATTTCCCCTAAGTCTTTTGTTTAGGATTGACATCATTCTATGTCTAAAGGCATAAGCCCACGATAATTAAAATTAACCCTAGGGTTAGTCTCTGGATTTACGTGTGCATCTTGCTTGTTTTTAGTTCTGTTTTCTTTCTCATACTCTGTCTTCTGTGATCAATAATTGGACAAGTATACTAAACGTTGTTAAAAATCAAATTAGCAGCCTTTTATATCTTGTTAGCCCAGACTTCTTACACCGACATCGGTTACCTGACCGACGTCGGCTATAGTATAACCGACATCGGTTACTAGACCGATATCGATTCTTGTCTTTTCGATTCTGACAAACCAATGACCTACCAATTTTACCGCGATCGAGTTTGTTTCATTTCTACAGATTGAAACCCTACTGTGAACTCCTGTCCATGGTTGTTATCACTCGAAAGCAAGCCGCCATGGTTTCACATGCTTGCTCTGTTTCTTTGCCTGAATCACCCCCTTCACATTCTGTGGGGAATCCTACGGATACCAGCGAGGTTCCTAAAATTCCTGTGGGAGATAAAGAATTTGCCAAGTTTCTGGATGCTAATCCTAGTCTTTGTCTGATACTATTTGTCTCATACCCCTGACCGTACGCCCGATGGTCAGCTCCTTGTTGGTATGCCTATTAGTATAGCTACTCATTTAGCTCCCACTCCGCCTGATGATACCGCCTTGCTTCCCGCATCTTTAGCCCCGTCTCCCAATCCGATGGCTTCAGAGGTTCATACGACACAGATTAGCTTTCCTTTGGTTAATCTTGGACCCCACATATCACTACCACCGACTGCCCCTACCTCATCTCTCTTGCAGACCGCTCCGTTCATGACTTGCTCTCTGCCACCTATCCACACGAGCTTTCCTTCTCAAGCTCCGCCTACCTTTTCATTCCCATACACGTATCCAGTGACCTCAACATCCTATATGGGACATCCCTATTCGGTCGCCTCAACATATTCATCCTCCATACCTTATCAACACTTAACCCCACCATTGTCTAGCGGAGGCCCTTGGCCCAATTTGCCTCCGTTTACCACAACCACACCATCATCTCATCCAACCACGAGATTTCATCAAACAAATGATGGACAAAATGCAAAATCTGGAGGCTTCTGTTTCGGGAAGTCGTAGCGCCTTGACATACGAGCAAGTTTGTCGGGAGCCTATTCACCCTTCTGTCCCCCTTCATTCATATCCTCCTCAATGGGAATTACCAAAATTTACTCGTTTTAATAGTAAGGAGGACCTCAACAACACTTGCGATCATTTAGACATGCTTGTTATTTGATTGCTCATGATGATGCCTTGTTACTCCGCACCTTTCCCATGTCCTTATCAGGACCCGCCTTGGAGTGGTACAGTGCTTTAACCCAGCACTCAATCTTCTCTTTTAACCAACTAGCCCAATCTTTCTTGGATCATTTCTCCATTAACATTGCCAAGAAAGTATCTATCACCGACCTTTATGCCATCCGACAATTCGAAGACGAATCTATCGCAGATTTCGTTGGACGATGGCGTGGCCTTATCAACCAACTTACATATGCCTTGCCTCAGGCTGAACTTATCGAACTTTTTACGCGGGCCTGCGCTAAGCACATCTCTCCTACCCTCCAAATTCAAACTTTCCGTACATTTGATGAGGCCTTTACCATGGCTCGGAAATTAGAAATTCGAGCCTTAGAAGAAGAGAAATTGCGGTTGCGCAACAAAAACCCCAATTTCCGAACTCCAGATTCTACCAATAAGCCAAACACCACCCCTCCTCACACATCCACTTCTTCGAAATCAAAAGGAGCTGTCCACGCGGTGATGGTCAAATCTCAAACACCGTCTAATACCCCACCAAAAACCACCTATAAGTACAAAGCCGAGCCCATCAATTACACTCCTTGGGAGAAACTTATAGGTGTCATCTTGGAAAAATTGCTCAAAGCGGGAGCTATCACCTTGCCTCTGTTAAACCCCACTCGGGTTTGATTCCACTCCATGCCATACCTTCTGGTACAAAAAATGACTTCTGTAACTTTCACCGCGTAAAAGGACATAGTCATGAAAACTGCAAAATGTTGAAAAACATAGTGCAGGAAATGGTTGACGCAGGTGATATAACCCTCGATAACCCTAATGCCCCTGCCAACCGAAATCTGAAAATATTCAACAAACCATTCCCAAATCACTCTTCTAACAGTAACGTAAACCAGGATATCTTAGCCGAGGAAAGTGTTCATGAGATCCATGCAGTCTTCGACTCCCAGCCAAAAGCCTCTATCGAGAAAATTTTGAATCAAGCCTCTTCACTAACGCAGGGGCCCGAACCTCCTTCACCACCATCAAACCAAGGTGAAATCATTCCTTTACCCATAAAGGAGTTAACTACCCAGACTTTTCTTCTCATCGATGAGTCTTCTTATACCACATCCCTACAAGACTGCGAACGGATGTTATCTAACTTATCTATTTCCCAAACGTCTCCTCCTCCCGCTCTTGCTGCACAAGAGGAAGGCTCGCCACTCCTTTTGTCATCCTTAGACGAGAAATCTCTCGCACCGACATCACCGAATTCTTTAACCATAACAGACCCTCTCAAACATGCCCTCCTGCCTATTAGTTCTTCATCGCCTAAATCTTTTCAACGACCAGTCGATCTCTTAACATCTATTGATACAGTGCCTCATCTACCCCCTGTATCACACCCACAGTGGACTGGAATCACAACCCGTCTTTCTTCCGTACCAAATTTACAATTCACGCCTGAAGATTGTCATTCTCCAGAAGATAGACGAGTCCTATGGGAACGTTTGAGTACCCCCTATTCTACTCAAATGCAGGTGACCGATCCAGACACCTCTACCATATACCCTAAGTGTTTACAGAAACTCAAAATCCCTATGTCCTCATCTCCATCCCCCGCATCTATACCAAGTATCTCATCCACCTCTATTAACCTAACCAAATCTTCCCCTACACTTGGGACCTCACCAATACCCAGCCTAACACACCCGCCTAAGCGACTAGATTTATCCAAAAATAAAGCCGCCCCCACTTAGGAGACAAACTCCATCCGTGCCTCTATCACAATCAAAACCATCATCGTCACACCTACCTTCCATATTGGGACCTCATCCCTCCACCTTGCATCAATATATCATACCTCCTGCGTTTTCTTCAAAATGACCTACGCCTCCTACACCCATACAGAGATCAAAGGATATATCAACGTTGTCACCCCACGTATCCGGTCCACCCATCAACCCTAAACGAACTCCATCATCAAAGGATTTATTTTCTGTCACTCCCCTTTCGCCGTGGTTGTTGTTCCCATTTACCACGTCATCACGTAACCTCATCATCTAACCAGTTGAGCGTAGCTCCTGCGCCAAAGAAACCACGTTTAGTGAAAACCACGTGTCAACACCCCTTGGCTAAACCACCACCGTCACAACCAACCATGCCCAAACATTACCAAAACCCGCACAACCAATACCCTCATCCTCCTCCGATTTTGACCCACTCAAAGGATCTTACGCCAAAATCCTTGCTATGTTGGTAGAGAATGCGACCATTTCCCTACCCCCACTTAGACCTTATGACCCATCTAAACCTCGACCTATAGGTTATGATGAGTCTAAAATCTGCGCCTATCACCGCACACCAGGACATGATGTGGAGGGATGCAAAGCTTTAAAAACCATCCTTCGTCAGTCACCTCTCCCAGATAGAAAGGTTAAGAAAGACAACTTACGAAGGGAGAGACCTTTAGCTTCAATTCCCTCTCCTATACCATCTGTCCCCACCTCACCAAGATCTATCATTATTACAACCCCACCTCTTGAAGACCATGATTTATCCCAACCATCTTCCTCATCTCAGGTCTACGAGATTAATATGATTAGTGTTGCTACTCGAGCGCAGAAAAACAACGAGAAAGCGAAAGATAGCACACCTGCGTCCTCTCTTTCTCCGTCCACCATCCCGATTGCACCACCACCCAAAGTGGTTATTCGTGGACCCACTTACCCCGTCTCCAATGGAGTTGCCCATCGAGCCATGATCAAACAGCTTCACCAATCACCCATAAAAATGACACTATATGATCTCATTCAGACTTCTGAATCTCATCGACAAGCTCTCGTGGAAATTCTTCAAGGGATCGAGGTCTTACCTAATGAAACCCTACCTGTTACCTCCATTCTTACACCCAATCACATTGCTTCTCTCACCAAACAACCCCTGCCCCAACCACTTCTATCTCTGTAACAAGAAGCTTTTGCTGTGATCGGTTTCTCCGAAGATGAATTGTTGACTTTGGTACAGAAGATCCTGACCCTGCTCTTTTCATCTCAGCTTACGTCCGAGACATTCGGGTACGTCGTGTTATGATTGATGGGGGCACTAGCCTAAACATCATCTCTTCAAAAGCCTTCCAACAAATGAATATCCCTTCTAGCTACATGTGTGCCAATCCCATCATGTTGCGGTCATTCAATGATGCTATTACCTCTACCTTAGGCACCGTGATTCTTAACATTCGTGTAGGACCACGTACTTTACCCGAACTCTTCTATGTCCTTGAGGGAGAGTTTCAATACAATATATTGCTAGGTCGCCCTTGGATCCGGGCTATGGGATGCGTTCCCTCAACCTTACATAGATGCATAAAATTTGAATACGAGGGGAAGTCCTACACCGTAAAAGCTGATCCTCCCCCCTTTAAAACCTGCAATATGATATACCGCCCTAATGATGTGCTTGTACCAATCAAGACACCCATTCATTCAACCCAACCATCCTCTTCAAATGTGCCTCAACCATCCACCTCAACCGCACCTACACCTTCAAATGAAACCACTGTCGCAAAAACCACTTCCCTTCCTGCAGCTAATATCCCAACCGCAGACCCCTTAGTAGATGTTTTTCAACGCCTTACGCTGGGGGAGTATCGCCTATATAACGTTAGTTCTTTCCATACCCCACAGGAGTACGGACAGGTACATGCACATCCTACCTATGACCGTCGTGTGGGGGAAGTAATCCCCTACGGACCACCTCACTGCCGCACTAACCTAACATATGGGGGTGTCGACGCATCTTCCGTTGCCCCTGAGCCCCCTCTTGGTGTGGTTCCTTTCCAATCCGATTTTCAATACCTGACAAATCATCGTTTCGCCCTCACCTTCTTGACTCGCTGTGCTTGGAAAGGCTTTGGTTTTGGTCTTTATGAACAAGGCCGACATACAATCATCCCCGTAACTACACGTAAGCACAATGATCGTAGTGGCCTCGGATTTCCGGGAACACTTACACCGAAGGAACCTCGTGTCAGTTGTCTTCTAGAAGACAACGACGTCACCCCTACCGAACCATCATCACCCATTTTGCCTTCGTCACCCACAGAGTCGATAGATCCCGAATCTATCCCTCCTAACTTTTTTTTTTCATAAATGCTATCTTCCTAGGTCCTCTCACTTATCAACGCGATAATGAGGACCCCTCTTCTATCCCCCTTCTGTATCCAGACATGATTGAAGAGGACTCACCTTCAATTAACGTTGTTGAGTGTCAGGATGATGACTCCATCCTCACTTACCTTGGCGCGGATGACTCTTATATTCAACGCGCCTTACCATCTGAAACTCAAACCATGCTGAATGAATCTACTATAGAAATCAACATCCACACGGAGGAGGATCCTCACATTGTGAAGATCGGACAATCCCTTAACACATCGAGAACAAGTCACCTTTACTACCTTTCTCCATGCTCATGACCAAGCTTTACAGCTTGGTCTACTGTTGACATGCGGGAATTGATCCTGACATTGCCGTCCATAACATTACACTTTGAAACCCGATTCCAAGCCAATTAAACGAAAAATTGAGAAAAATGCATCCACGCATTGCCCTCTTGGTCAAGAGAGGAGCTTGAATGACTCTTTTTTTTCCTTCATCTGCTATTGACTATCCTCAATGGATTTCTAACATCGTACACATGTCACTAAAAGCGACGGGGGACTTCGGATATGCACGCAGTTTCTAGATCTCAACCTCGCTTGCCCTAAGGATGACTTCCCCTACCTAGTATTGACCAACTTGTTGATCTCACTGCGAGGCCATGAGATGCTCTCTCTCATGGATGGCTTTTCGGATATAACCAAATTTTGGTTGCCCCCCGATCAACATAAAAACTACCTTCATAACTCCTTGGGAACCTTACATTTATCGTGTAATGCCATTTGGCCTTAAGAATCTTTGGTGCGACCTATCGGCGGGCTATGACCTACATTTTCATGACATTATGCACACTATCCTTGAAGATTACGTCGATGATCTTCTTGGCAAATCTAAACATCGCGGTGAACATCTCGATGTTTTAACCATTATTTTTGATCTTTGTTACAATGATATTATCCATCTTGACCAAAGAAATGTGTCTTTGGTGTCCTTTGGGAAAAACTTCTTGGCTTTATTGTCTCTGCGTGGCATTGAGGTCGACCCATCTAAAGTCAAAGCTATTCTAGAAATGCCCCACTACCAATCTTAAACAATTGCGTAGTTTACAAGGTAAGCTCCAATCTATCCGACGTTTCATCTCCCAACTCTCGGATCGATGTCAACCTTTCCATCACCTCCTTAAAAAAGACATTGACTTTCAATGGAGTGACGAATGCCACCAAGCCTTTGAGGCTCTTAAAGCTTATCTCTTGCAGCCACCCATGCTTATCCCACCCCAGGACGACCGCCCTTTCTACCTTTATCTTTCCACCACCGACCACGCTGTAGGGGCCATGCTTGCACATCGTGACTCTGAGAATCGAGAACAAGCCGTTTATTATATAAGTCGTACTTTGGTGGACTATGAGACTAGGTATACACATGTAGAAAAGTTGTGCCTAGCCCTATCATTCGTGGCCACCAAACTCCGACACTACCTTCTGAATCACAAAACTTTCGTCATCACCAACACGGACCCCATCCATTACATGTATGCCAAACCTCATCTAAACCAACGCATCGCCAGATGGCTCATGCTCCTCGCCGACCTCGACCTTGAGTTTGTCCACCAGAAATCAATCAAAGGACAAACCATCGCAGATCAACTTGCGGAAGCCCCTTTACCAGGGGAACAATTTACCAATTTTACATTCCCCGATGAACTCATCGCCACTCTTTCACTCAGGGAGGAGTCGTATCCAATGACCCTCTTCTTCGATGGATCCAAATGCCAGCGCGGCGGAGGAGCCGGCGTTGTTCTCATTCCTCTCGACGCTGAGCCTATGCCTCTCTCATTCCGACTCGATTTCCCTTGCACTAATAATACAGCGGAATACGAGGCCCTTGTTCTGGGTCTCCAAGTTGCGTTACACTTAGGTATCAAATCTATCAATATTTTTGGCGACTCTCAATTGGTAGTCAATCAAGTTATGGGCATCTACCAATGCAAAAATGAGGAACTTCAAAAGTACAAACACTACGTGGATTCACTTCTAGCCTTATTTACTCACTATTCTATCCAAACCATTCCCCGCTCCACTAACAAATTTGCGGATACTATGGCTTGCTTAGCCTCGCAAATTCCAGCTTCATCAACTGACTCTGACATTTTCGTCTTGGTCCAACAACTCTTTGCCCCATCTTATTCAGCCTCGGTTGTTTGTACGATAAATAATGTGTCTGTTAATTCGCAGGATACCTGGTATCACCAATTTCACGACTACCTTACAACCTCTGTTCTCCCATCTGACCTTACTAGTACCGGCAAACGCGTGTTTCTTAAACGCGTTTCTCGTTATGTTGTTATGGGGGGACTCCTTTATAAACGTGGCTTTGATGGCATCCTCCTTCGATGTCTCACCGGTGCGGAGGTCACCCATACCATCCAACAAGTCCATGACGGTATTTGTGGCGGACATTTTAGCGGCCTTGCCGTGGCCAAACGAATCCTCGCCTAGGTTATTATTGGCCTACTCTCAATAACGATTGCTATGAATATGTTAAGCGTTGTGTTATGTGTCAACAACATGCCAACCTTCAACATACTCCTAGCCACCCCTCTGAGTCACCCGAGATCTTTGGCCTTTCTCACAATGGGGTTTAGACCTTATTGGTGAGATTCATCCATCCTCTTCGCAACGTCACCGATGGATTATCACAGCAACCGAATATTACACAAAATGGGTGGAGGCTATTCCGCTCATTTCAACTAAAAAAGAAAAAATTGTAGAGTTCATTAACCACCACATTATCTGTCGTTTTGGTGTTCCTCATCGCCTGATAACAGATAATGGAAAATCTTTCAAAAACAAGTTGTTACAGGACCTTTGCGACAACTTTGGTATCAAACTCAGCTTCTCATCACCCTACTATCCACAAGCAAATGGACAAGCTGAATCCTCTAATAAAACCCTAACCAAAATCCTCATGAAAGTTGTCAATGAATCCGGAAGAAATTGGCACGATCACATCCCCTTTGCCCTTTGGGCTTATCGTACTAGCATTCGTACCTCCACTAATGCCACACCTTTTCTTTGGTATATGGTACCGAGGTCTGTCCTGCCTCTCGAAGTACAAATACCCTCCCTTAGAATATCTCTTGGGATATTCTCACCAGCGATGATTTCCGCCAAGGCGGTTAGCCCAATGGAGCTTCTTGACGGCGTCGTCGTCTTACAGCTCTTGATCACCTCCAAATCTATCAAAAACGTATCAAGCGTGCTTATGATAAGCGACTTCATGAGCGTACCTTTAAGGTTGGTGATCTTGTCCTCAAAGAGAATCAACATGTAACCAAACTAGAAAAGAGAAAACGTGGAAAATTTGCTCCTAATTGGATTGGGCCTTATATAATCACTCACACTTATGGATCAGGCACTTATCGTTTAGCTTCGCTTAATGGTAAACCTGAGCCTGAACCCCTTAATGCCTTGCATCTTCGACCATTCTACTGTTGAATTTAGTGTTATATCACTTCTTATCTACCTGCCGCTCGTCCCTTGAGCCCACTTACCACCACATACACTTTGTTCCCTACACCTCATAATAAAAATCAAGCTCACATAGTTTGATTCTCACTTCACCTCAGCAATGCCTTCCCTTTTTAGTCTAGTCCATGACTTCAAAGTATTAAAATAAGCCGTATTCTTATGGGATTTTCTTGAGTCAAACTTCCTACAAAAACTAGATGCTTCACGTCAAAAGGACATCTAGCTATCTACCTTATATATAGACTGCTCCCTCGAAGGACAGCTATAGGCCAAACTATTGCTACTATTATATATAGACTGCTCCCCCGAAGGACAGCTATGCACTAAAATCATATCTGCTACTATAAATAGACTGCTCCCTCGAAGGACAGCTATACACAGTCAGCCTTTATCAGAAGCTTCTCGCATTGATCAGCTTTGTGAAGACCTCAAGAATAGTACAATCAATATCCCTTGTAGACTTCCCGCATCGATCAGTCTATATTCAGTAAAATAAAAGCCTCATTCAAAAGAACTTTTGAGTCATGGACTTGTCTATTTAGGGTAGGTTCTCTTTCGTCAGAACACTCGCTTTGTAACAAGTTCTCTGTACCTCCGTTATATCATCCACCTCACCTCACCATTTGTTTCAACTCAAGGGACGTGACGTACACCCGATATATTGTGATCTTACAACTCTTTTCACCTATTGACTTCTCGTCTATGCACGGTACCTAGGGCTTCAAGCTCGTTCTACGTTGTGTGGTTTGTTTAGCTCTTTTCACCTACGGAGCACTCTTTCCTCTTTGCCTCGCATCTAGGATTGTGTGTTGATCTTAATCAGGACATGGTTCCCTTCCACTTGGGTAGGCTAACTTTCGCTTCCCTTATACCTTTTACAACATCACCAATTCATTACCAACACCATCACCCTTACCTTACCAATATTAATATCAATATTTTTACCAACCAACCAATTGCCTAACCATACCAAATTGCCTAAATTCACCTCTCCCTGGTCCTAAGGGAGAACTACATCGGTCTGAGGCCCCTCCTTGCTTTGTGCAATGGGCTATGTAGGCAGCACTTCGGAGACATGGGGTCTCCCAAGGTTAGCTCGACCATCCCCTACCATAACCTATCATGTGTGGTAAATATAAATATTTTTGTGTATTTCTATTTAATCACATTCCTCTTTATCCTTTTTCAAAACACCAAAAATCACAACGCAAACATTCTTATTATTATCATAACTCAAATCAACATACATATTCAGTCTTATTTAGATGTTAAACAAATACATCTTCTCTATCATCGACACGCAGGTCGGCATCCTTATTTATTCTTATACCTCTATAACATTTACTTAGACCCTCACGATTCATCCCGACCCAGGAGATGATCGTGATCGTCGACGCCTCTCGCCGGGCCTCTCCGTCCTCAAAGGTACCATGGCTATTGGTACCGCCCACTGATCTGCCAATCTCTCCTGTAACATATGAATACGCCCTCTCGCATGGAGGAATCCAGCCTCTAGTCTCTCTGCTCGTGACTCCGCAACCGCTAACAATCCTCTTGTCTCATTCATCTGCGTTTGGAGCTGATGAACTAAACTCTGCAGACGATCTCTCTCCGCTGTAATCACAGCTATGTCAGGGCGATCACGTACACCTCGCAGCTCTGCTACCCACCATAACCTATAGGCCTCTGTCGTTCCTGCATCCATTACCCTGCGATCGGCTGCTATCTCCTCTGGCCCTTCTGGAGGTGTTGGCCGGGGAGGTGAGAATGCTGCCTCGGCGTCGATCCTCATATATGGTCTATAAGCCGGGGTATATCTGCACAAATCCGAATTGTCGCGCACGCGATCTAGAGGAATCCTCTCATACTCACAGTGCATGCCTGCGATCCACCTCAATCGCTCTACACCCCTCGAACTCCTCGGCTATGTTCTCTGTTACCATATAGTTCCCGTAAGGCCTCAGCCAGATATCCATGATCGTCACCCTCTCCCATACACACTGTAATACTCAATGTCACCCGTCACGGCACAGGGATCTTGCCTCTTGTTACATGCGGACCCATCGTCGAATCCCGACCTCGTACTCCGGTCTCTCACATTTGGATGGGTCGGCTATTGGTCACACACACAAACAATGTGCTCATAGGCCCAACAGTGTAATAAGTATGAACAATCCGGTGTCGTCTGTGATTTCACCTCTGAAGCCCATAAACCCTGTATAACTCGCCAAATATGCGGGTGCCCATGCAAAGTCACGTTCCTTTCTATCATCTCCCCAAATAACACACATCAATGCCTTTGGAAATCTTCCCCATCCGCCCTCGGTAATGCATAATACCCTACCGCTATCATTAATATCACTTTGCTTAACCTTGTCTCCTCGGGGTGTCTTTGCATACATTATCCCATATGTGAATGTCAAACCTCGCTGTGTCAAATCTCGTGCGTATGGACCAAATCTTCTTTTATCGCTCCCCACGCTGCGCTAGGTAATGCACGATATCTTGGTTTTCTGTAATAGGAAGTCTCAAATACGGAACACATCTTCGATATTCTTGTCATCTCCCCTGTTGGCAGATAGAAGGTATTCTTCTCTGGATTCCATCTTTCAATCAACGCCTGCAACATAGCATGGTTATGTGCGATTCGTGAATAATAGCGGATTCCACTTAACCCCAAACGATTTATCAATGTCCATTCAGCTGGTGTTACATCCGCTCGGATTCGTGACAACAGCGCTGGTACACTATCATTCATCCTCGGCCCTGCCTCTGCCTGCATACGTCACAACAACAAATAACCATTCAATCCATCGAATCCCTAAAGGTTTTTTTTCTCACATTCTGGAAATTCCTCCGATGCTAACGTATCGGTTATAAATAACGATGCCGGTTCGATGTAACGATACCGGTTATCCTAACCACTATCGGTCGGTCATTTATCGATTACATACACCTTGCCTAAACAACCACCTACGACAATAAATTGATCGTTTATTCCTCTCTGTATACACAGACATACCCGAAACCCCTGATTACCTACCCCATAACACTCACCTCACCTATAACCCTTGCTATCACGTTTTCTTTATCATATCTACCCACTTAATCTCCCTCCTCCTATTTACAAAATCTGAAACACAAATTACAACCAAATCGTTTACCTCTTGGGCTGCAGCAGCTTGCGGTGGAACTTGTCTTCCCTCTCGTCCATGCCTGCTGGATGCTTCTCCTCGTTCAGCCATGCTCACCACCCTCTTCAAATATAGCTTGGATTTCTGTCTTCTTGATCTCAGCCCACAATCACGTTACCTGTCTCTTTCCTCCTTATCACTCAAATCTCTCATGCAATTACTTGTCTCAGTCGTTAAAATAGCGTCGCATTCGCATATTTAACATCTTGCATGCCTCTCAAAATAAGAACTTCAGTTGCCACCTACGCTTTTCTATTTTTAGAAAAATCTCATTTTGGAATAACCGGTATCGGTTACCTAACCGATATCGGTCTATACTATACCGACATCGGTTAGCTAACCGACGTCGGTCACATACCCACCTTTTTCAAAACATAGTCCTTTTCTTTATTTTTTATCTAATTTTTGGAGGCGCCGCCTCTTTTTCCTGCATACCAACACCGATAGCTATAATCTTTTCATCAAATCCACATCTCATTACGATTTCATCCATATCATCTATCCACATTACCAAAACAAACAAATCATCAACAAACGATATCAAAAACCATTAATCTATATACCATTTGGATTAATCTTACACATTTGGATCGAATCAACACATACATTTCATTTTCATAAAATCAGCGACAAAACATCAACATTTCATAAACATGTCAATTAAACTCATCATTTATATCTACATACACATCCCATCCATCAATCATCAACATCATTAATATATAACACCATGTAAATCCAACTCATCATACATCAAATATCACAAACCATCGACAAAACATTTAACGCATTTTTAAACACAGCATGTGGATCAAAACATCATATCTATATATATATATAAGGTTTCAAATATACAATGTGCCCTGCATCGGGGCCTCTGTGATCTCATAATACAACAAAGCCGGCGCGCAGGCCGCAATAACCGTCAAAAACCTCAACACGGCTCGCAGGCCGGTCTCTCATATCAAAAACAGACTCGGCTCGCAGGCCGGTATCAACTGTACAACCCGTACTCGGCTCGCAGGCCGGTATAATAAATACATGAATGAATCAATGAATAATATGTAGGCACGCAGGCCTCTATCAACACAACCGGTTCGCAGACCGGTGCCCATGTCTAATATACAAAAAGTGCAGGGACCCCTCAGCTCTCTCCACCTCCCTCTGCCTGTCTGCCTGCTGGTCCCTGTCCTGCCTCTCGCCTCCTGCCTGTGACGGACCCACCAGCTGTGGCTGCCCCTCCCTGAGACCTCTGGCTCCGAGAGGTCTCTGCTCTATGTGCCGCATATGGCTGATAATCAGCCCCGGTACCATCAAGAATATCCTGATAGTATCGGGCCTCCGCTCTAGCCTCCATGTAACGCTCTCGAGCCACCGTAGGTACTGGGGCTGGTCCCTGACACTCCTCTACCCGGTGCCCCACATTGCTGTCTTTGGTCTGCATTGGTGGTGCACTGTGTGTTGGTGGTACTTGTACATGCTGTGCTGTGGTGTGGTGTGTGGTGGTACACACATGTGCACTGTGCACAGGGTGGTGCTTTGTACTTTGGTGGTGGTGGTGCTTGCACATGCTGCATGCATATTTGCTGCTTCTTTGTGGTGGTGGTGTGCACATGCACATGCTGCTGCTAGGCTAGCTAGCCTGCCTGTAAAACACCTATACGTGCTGTGCGTGCAGGCACATTGCCCCCTGTAATAGTTTGCACTTTGACCCACTGAGCTGATCTCGCTCTGCTATCACCATTTGCCAGTCAGGTGTGCGGGGTTGTCTTTACCCTCGTTGCTCTCTGACCAGCCCACCAAACCATATATGCTCCCGTCTGCCCGGCCATCATCATCTACAGTGTCATCTGCCGGCCTCTCATGCACCCCAATCTGGATCCACGGGCTGTGGTGCAGGCAGTGGGGCCTCTACATCATCCCTCCGGTACTGAGGGAAGCGAGGGGGCTCATCCTGTCGTAGCCCCATCTGCCTGCGTACCCTCTCCAGGGGTATCCTCTCATACTCTCCCGGCCTCCGTCCCGCTATCCAGAATGTGTACTGGATCCACTGCAACTGTCCTCGGGCTCCTCCACGGGGGTGATGACCTCTATATGGTCTCCATACAATATCTACCGCTGTCAGGCCCTCTAATAAATGCCTGTAGTAAGTAACGTCTCGCCCTGCAAGCACTGCTCGTGGCTGACCCACGACCCCCAACCACCTCTGAAAGCCATATCTATATATGACCTGTGGCCCTGGCTGCTGGGGTAATCCTACTGGTCTAATGCATATGATGTGCTCATATGCCCAACAGTGAAGCAAAAATGTCGAACAAATCCCAAATCGCCTCATCCGGCGATAGCCCCACAGCTCTCTATATAACTGCACCAGGTATACTGGTGCCCAAGCATAACATGTGTGCTCCTCCACCATCTCATGTAGCACCCCCATCAGCGCCCGTGGAAAGCGGCCTCCCTCTGAGTCTGGGAGGGTGAAGCAGGTGATCCCGATCATCATCAACACGGCAAGCCGTGTCTCATGTCGGTGCGCACGGTACATATCCCCATACCCGATACTCACGCTGTGATATGTCAATAGCGCGGCTGCATCCCCAAAAACCTGTAGGATGCTGTCCATGGCTGTCTCTGCATCCACCTGAAAGACGGCCTCTCCATCGATAGGTAATCGAAGGATGCGATACACATCCTCCAATGTGATGGTCATCTCTCCAGTCGGGAGATGGAACACATTGGTCGCCGGATCCCATCTCTCGATGAGGGCAACCATCAAACTATGATCTCTGTCGATCGCTCTGTATCGCTGGACTCCGCCGAGTCCCACCTCGCGCATGATAGCCCAGTGTGCTGCGGACACATGTGGTCGCATCCGGCTCAACAGTGGGGGCATCCTGTCCCGCATCGTCAGCTGCTGACGTGCCTGCAAAACCAACCCACAACCTTAGCCCTACTCTTTATCACAACATCTACTTTACCCTCTATACCCCCTTTTATCCCCCCGACCACACCCCGACTCTCTAACACACCCCTCTACCCACCTACCTTCTCCACACCCCGACTCCCTAACACACCCCTCTACCCACCTATCTTCTCCAATATCCCACTCCCTCTTCACACCCAAACAAACAACCCCCACCATACTACCACACAACCAAAACGATACCCAAACAACCAAATCCAACAACCGACACAACCTAAATCATATCAAAACATCCCTATCCCACCCCAATCATACCAAAACACCAACTCAACTCAACCACACAACCCAAACTACGCCCACACACCCAAACTATACCCAAAAACTTAACTCCACCACACAACCCAAACCACGCCCACACACCCAAACCACATAAACAAAAAAAAAAAAAAACAAAAACAAAAACAAAAACAAAAACAAACCAAAAAAAAAAAAAACAAAAACAAAAACAACCAAACCACAAAAACAAAACAAAAAACAAAAACAACCACAACATAAACACACAACACCCACCGACGCCGGCCGATATACGACCGACGCCGGTCAAACACAAAGCACCGTGACCTGAAAATTTGCGACCGATGCCGGTCGCTTAGCGACCGACATCGGTCGCTGTATTTACCCGGAGCCGAACCCCCGCGCGGCCCCCAACCTACATTTTTTCATTTTTCTCCCTCTCTACCCACCCAAACACCCTAAAAACCTACCCACCCAGCCGCCTCGGCTTATTTCACCTATCTACCCTCTCCCTTTTTCAAATTATTTCCATTTTCTAATTATTTCCTAAAAACATGTACATTCCTACCCAAACCCCAAATCTAGCTTAATAACATCAAATGAACACAATGCAAGGTTTCGAACTTACCGGTACGACGACACGTCGTCGTGGTGGGATGGGTGGTGGTGGTCCAGCTGGTCCAGCTCCTCCTGCTCCTCCTGGCTGTGCCATGGCTCCAAATGTCCTCTTCTGGGTCCTCAACCAATCAACTCTCTTGCCTCCTCCTCACTCGGGCCCGCCAATCACCTCACTTCTCCACTCAACTAGTGCCACCTCAGCCAACAAATACACCAATATCAATATTCCACCTCAGACAACTTAATTTGGTTTCCAAATTGACAAAGTGACAATGACCGGCCGTATTTTTCTTTTTATAGGTTTTTAACATAGAACCGATACCGGTCAAATCGTGCCCTAAGGAACCGGCGTCGGTTATCTAACCGGTACCGGTCATAGATAACCGATATCGGTTTTGTCCTTTTTTACCCAACTTTTTGCCCTTATTCACTACTTTCCCTTTCCCACCACATTGCCTCTTTACCACATCGCCTATATGCTCCATTGCTCTTTAGCCATTTTTGACTTCAGCTGGCCCCAGGCCAGAGGCCGACCAACCACTCCGGCCCGACCCAGGCCCGCCACCCACCCATTTGGCCCGACCCAGGCCCCACCCCTACCCATTTGGCCCGACCCAGGCCTCACCCTACCCATTTGGCCCGACCCAGGCCTCACCCTACCCATTTGGCCCGACCCAGGCCTCACCCTACCCATTTGGCACGACCCAAGGCCTCCACACCTACCCATTTGGCCCGACCCAAGCCCCACCCCACCCATTTGGCCCGACCCAGGCCTCACCCTACCCATTTGGCCCGACCCAGGCCTCCCCCACCCATTTGGCCCGACCCAGGCCTCACCCTCCCATTTGGCCCGACCCAGGCCTCACCCTACCCATTTGGCCCGACCCAAGGCCTCACCCTACCCATTTGGCCCGACCCAAGGCTCACCCTTCCCATTTGGCCCGACCCAGGCCGCCACCCAACAATTTGGCCCGAACCACGGCCGTACCACTTGATACCTTACCCACATCAACAACATACACTTTTATCCACCCATCATATAGTTTTTGTTGATCGAGAGCTCACTGTTCGTGTTTTAGCATGATTAGGGTCCTTGACTTGATCTGTCGACCAACTTTGCCTAGACCTGAGCCGTGACGTTTATCTCAACCAAACCAACCATTTGAGTGCTTGCCGAACATGCCTAAACGTTCTGTACCTTACATTATATACCACAGGAGCTACTTCCTATGCCTTGGATACTAGGATTATATCACCCTTGTTTGGATAAACTATCGACCTTTGCACATGCATTGTTGGTTTGCTCATCAAATCATGTACCCTAGTCGCATTATTGCATTTCAATGTGCGTCTGCTTCCTTGGACCTACCCCACCATCTCACCATCATCTCTACACCATTTACCCTTTATCAACCCTATCCACGATTTCAAGTTCTCTCAATCATGTGATAGATTTGAGGGGGATTACCTATACCCTTAACAGGGGAAACCACTTCATATTATTGTCCGTGCAACTTTACAAAACAAGCTACACGACAATAAGGGGCTAATGTAGACACCAAATTTGTGTCTTACGACCCCTTGTGACCCGCATCTCATTTCGCAACCTAACCTCATCACCTAAACCTTACACAATTATTTATTAATTACCTTGTAATTGATAAATCCACATCACCTTACCTGCCACCTCATTTTGCCACCTCATCATGACCTAGTCCTAACCCTAAACTAACCTAATTAAGACCTATAACTTGGTCCACACCTACACCCATGACTAATGACCCCTTTCTCACACCCAAAACCGACCTTCTAGTCACTTGACCAAGCCCACAACTAATCTCTCGGGAGAAAAGCAGGGAAAGTGGGTGATTTTACTAAAAATAGCCTGCTTTTTCCTAACCGATGCAGGTTCTACTCGGCGCCGTCGGTTACGTAACCGCCATCGGTTCCCTGTAAATGGGCTCCCCAAACCAAAAACAAAGGTGGAAGGATTTTTGGATCAACGAGATCGGCGAGCGATCAAGAGAATCCGGATCTTTACTTGGCCAGCGAGAGGCAGTGAAGAAACCGAGAAGAGTTTGCGCAAAAGGAGATCAAGCCCAAAACTGCAGCGGAATAGCCGAGAGCTTGTGATACTCGGTGATCATCGGGAGGAGATCTCTCATCTTACGTGTGTCAAGCCATCTTACCTAAGTTACGCCTTTGTCATCGAGTTCTGGACTGCATCTTCGTCGATAACCCGATTGAAAGTTACATCTTGCATGTCCTCTTTAATAACATTTCTTAGACTTTTTGAATCACGGTCCCCATAAATCCATTCCTAGATCCACTACCCAACGTGTCATTGCATCTAACTATCATTCATTTACCTCTCACCATCTCATTACCTAATATCACTCATATACCCCTTACCAACACACCGTTACCCTACGACACAACCACCCCATAAAACAACCAACCTACGGAGATCTGACCACCATACCGATATCGGTTATCGGCAACGGTATCGGTTATTGTGACTCAAAACCAGAAATCAGCCTTTCCCTACCCGTCTCAACGAAGCAATTTAATTGATATTTTACGAGTTTTGGTGTTAATTCATATTAGCGAGGAACCGACCACCTTCGAAAGGAAGTTTTATATTTCACAGGGCCCAAGGCGTTCCCTCATTTATTGTCTAATCAAAATCTTGTGGTCTTGTGTTCTTATTTGCGGGTAGTCCTTCCAAGACAAAAAGGAGTTCTTCGCGAGTCAACTTTGATCTTTCTCTACGATCTTTCTCCTAGCCCTGCACACCATCTCGACATTCAGTGACGGTATTCCTCCTAGCCCTAACCTTATCTACCCCAAAGTTTCTAAAAGGAATGAAAGGATAGAAGTAAATTCTCTTTAGAACCAAGCTCTTAAAATGATTGAGAAGCACATATAAAGGGGATGAACCGATCTTGTTGCTTTTAGTTATTCCTTAAAATAGGGTGAGAGGACCCATTGGGTAACTTGAATGGAGAGGAGACAATTTGAACTTACTTAATCTTGATAAATGGCAGGTCAATCTGAGCTAATCATGGCCATGAATATAACATTCACTCATAAGAGTTGTCACAATAATATCATATATACTTAGTGCATCAAACACATGTTACTAGAGACAAAAAAGTTCAATTGTTCTTACATCACTTTTGATGGGAATATGGGTATGAAGAAGTGTCTTCAATGATGCTTAGAAATAGAACAACAGGGTGGTAAATGGATCTTTATATGGAAGTGTGATGGTGTGGGGAAAAGTATAGTAGGTTTGATTTTTAAAAGAGGGGGAGTAAATGATGATTGATTTCCTGCAACAAAACATCAACAACTACCATGAAAACATGCTATCCTAGAAAGTAAAGAACATATGATTAAGTAGTGACAATTTAAACAAAAATATTTACATTCATTGATACTCAACAACTGCAAATATTTTCAAGACAATCTTTAAAACACTTAACATAAAAGCTTATGCAAGAGCTCTAATGAAGTACTTATTGCTTCTATTCTCATACACCAAAGATACACTCAAAGGATGAAAAAATCATTTAACTAGTAGGTTGCAATAGGGTTTTATAACCACCTCATATATTGTAGAGTAAATGATACAAATCAATACTAATTTAGTGACCAAGAAGATGCAACTTACTAGAAATATGATTTAGTGTATTACATATAAAAGCAATAAACACAAAATTGTAGTAAAAATTATAACTCATTAATCAAATTTCAACATACAAGATCCAGAACACAAAACTAGAATCATAAGTAGGCATATGTCATTCAAAATTTCAATTTATTGACAAGGGGACATGAATTAAATTCCCTCAATGTTCACCAATGGCTATATAGTGCAACCACCTTGACACAAAATCTTGAAAACTCAAAGTTCATATGTATTCCATACAAGAAAATGGAAACATGTAGAGTTACATTACTTTCTTTCAACTTCTCAAATATAAAAACTAACCCCATTTTCATATGAGGAAAAACCCTCATATTTATACAAAATTTGTTATGATTTCCCTTGGATTTTCCCCCAAAAAGAATACATTAGAAATCCCATAAGGTGCGAAAATGAACTCCATCTTTGCCATCAACTTGATTCTACTTTTGGCTTCAGATGTGGATTTGTGTAAGATATCTCATTTTCATTCTCCACTCCTCTTTTGTCTTATTTATCTTGTCATAATCACTTATGTGCCCAAATACAAACCTGCTTTTTCCTTGATTCTCATTATTCCAACCGATTCAAAACTTTTATTTTTTAGAAGATATGTTATGAGTAGCCATTGATATTCTATTGAATTTTATGCTTTCATTACATAAAAACTTTAATCAAGAAAAAATAACACTTTTTGATAGACATCATTCTACCTTTCCTTTTTTCAAATCCATGCAAACATCTAAAATTGATCTCACATTCAATCCTGACATGATAATTCATGCAAACCTTTCTTGAATTCATCTTCTATAAATTATCACTGATTATTTTATGAATTTGCAACTTCCTTGGGTATTACAAGTGAATTTTCTTGTGAAAAATTAGTGTTATCCCTTTTCTAGAAATGACAGAGATGGAATTGGGAAATAATTTGAAAGATCTTTCTTCATAAGCTCTGCATCTGATCTTCAATCTTTATGGTCCAAAGGAATCTTTTGTTAGGATGTTGTTCACAATTGAATATAAAGTGCAGCCCATAGGACCACTAACTCCCCGCACAGCTTGACTAGATTTGATGAGGAAGCTCATCAAAATGACTCCCTTCTTCTCCATGTTCTAGATTTTGTTTCACCACTTGTTTTTCGCTAGAAGACTACGTGGTTCGTGATAATTTAAATAATTTTTGGATCCATTGTAGGCTAACTATTAACAAGAACACTATTTATATATTCCCTATGTTTTTCACCAAGGAATTGATAGAGAAATAAATCCTACTTGATTTCCACATAGTGTTTGATGACGAGCCTAAAGAGGACACATCATAAATTTCCTGCAAAATATCCACAATATATCAACGACTCACCAATATTGAAAATTCTTCGGTGAAATTTAATTCCAAGAAAGCTCCTGAAGTACCACTATCACCATTGAAGAGATGTAAAAGGGATACATTTAATTTAGTAGGTGTATCTAAGCTAGTATATGCTGATCATATTGGTGTACTTGAGCCATCCCATGCTATGAAAATTGATGTACATGAGCCATCCTCAACCTTCAAAACTATTACTCAGTGGGGTACTAAGGAATATATCATATGAGGAATTAATCTCCTTGAATGGGTCTCTTATTATAGGAAAAAATTGGAATTGATTAAGATTTTAGATGGCCCAAGGACGAGCACTAATGAGCTTATGGACCTAGGTATGTATTGTAGCTTAGTAGGATATATTTAATATTTTTACTATGCTCAAGACTATAAGGAACTTGAGTTTAGGATGAACAATATGTTAGATCATATCCCTGCATTTGCAATTATAAATTGACAATGGACTTAGTTATAAATACATCCTTTTTGTATACGTATACCAAAAGTTATGTTAATTTCAAGGGTTGGGGCCCCTATAAAATCCCCAATTTGTTCCTAGTATACACATGTATTCTTTTTCAATTTCTATGTTAATTCAAATATTATTTCTCTCAAATGATTATACCTTTGGATGATATAATAATCATTTTCTCAACAAGATCAATCTTGCATGACTTGGCTACCTGTAACGAGAGTTACAAGTGAAAATGCTTCATCGCTCGTTTTATGACTTTTCCTTGCATTTTTCTCTTCTTCGCAGGTCTCTTGAATATCTTGAATGCCCCACACCCTATTTTCCTCTTTAGTGGATCCTTGAGTATCCTATGGATTTTAAAGTCCACAAAATACTCACATGTGAAATACCCAATTTTTTAAAAATTAGTTTAGCGTGACTTTGTTGCATATACCGCTCTCTCAATCCTTTGCAAGAGTACTCCCACTATATCATATCATTAACCATTCGACCATTTTTACTTAAAACACCATCCACTTACTTCCTTTGCTTCACATATTCTGTCCTAAGCTGAATTTAAAATATCACGTGGGTTCAAGACCCATGGTACCCTAACTCTCCTTAGCCGATGAGACCGATTCGATGCCACAATAGCCAATTATGCCAAAATGCTTGCTTAAGTCCCGAGATGATTCCTATTTTTCCATGGATTAGGAAGCAATCCATAGAACAAAATTTTTGTACTCTATGGATGATTAGCTTTGCGTACTCATGACTCTATTAAAGCTTAAGGTCTAGGAAAATTTTACAAGTTGTTTCAAAATTCTGGGAGGGGGAAATTTTTAGACAATAGAACTCTCTGTTGTTACTGAATCCATGTGAAGAAGAGTCTCAAAATACTGGATGACTCCAAATGTAGGTACTCTGGTTTAGAATGAGTACTAACATCAGAATTTGGGTTAGTGATTCAATAATATACCACTCATAACGAATGGACTGTGCAAGAGGCTAAGAGTGTTAGGAGTCCTAAAAAACAACGCTAGAAGGAACATGAGTGATTAAGGAGATTTCTAAAATTGATTATTTCTCGGTTCCTACACTATCGACTAGAAATTTTGATTTACATAGGGGATTATAGTGTTTATGGCTAGAGGTACATATCCATACACCATTTTCCCTATAGAAGGATTTCCACGTGGGCCAATGGTATATAAAGGAGGTAGATTTTTAATTTGAGGAGCTCGGTTTTGAGGTACAAAGGGATATATGACCCTATGAGTCAAAGGTTGGAATGCTATACGGTATTTTAGTTATACATAAGCTATGACATGTTTTACATCATTAATTGCAACTATATTTTCAGGAGGATAATCTGTGTCAACTACATTGGTCGTAGTATTTTCTTTACGCTTAGAACTTTCAATGACATTTTTATTAGGCATAGGATTAGAGAAGTGTTTGCTAGATTTTATGCTTGGCTACACACACAAAACCTAGGTAATCATGGGATGAATCCCATTGATTTAATGGTGAAGCTCCCATGCAAGATATTTATTTATTTCAATTATTTTAAGGGGTATTACTTTAATCACGAAGCTCATGAACCATAGCTTGGAAGTTTTGTAGCAAGTAAGTAGTCATGTTTGGGAAAGTTGCTTGAAATAGAAGAGAAAGGAAAGCATAGAATTATAACAACAACAATGGAAAATAAATTTTCTTCAAAAAAATTAGATTGCAAAGCTTATTGCAATTGTACAAAATAAATAAAAATTTAGTGATATCCACAGTTTTCAGTAAATGAAAAGAAATGCATTCAGATTTAAATTCAAGATAACAAAAGTTTACCATAAATATTCAAGAAAACACAACAAGATTTCATTAGAAATAAATTTCCACATAAATCTTCCTTCTTCTTATTCAAGTCCATCCAATTTACAAAATGAACATGCAAGCTTTCCAATGCAAAGTTTGAAATCTCAATGCACAAAGTACAACGTACCTGATTGCCAAAAATTTCCAATCCCTTGGTGGTAGGCTTCTCTCTCTATTTATAGAGTATAAAAAGGAAGTACAAATATGAGACATTAATTATATTTCCACATGTTCCTAGCTACAAAACTGTAGGAAGTTGAGAATTTTCCACCTTAAATTTCCCATTTCTTGTCAATCATGACATTCAAATGTTCTACAATTCAAAGCAAAACAAACTATCTTGTATCCATTGCTAGTTGTTTCTAAGTAATTGAATTTTTCAAGATAACTTGAAGTAATGGATTTTAACCAAATTACTTAAGTTTTACATTTCATCTTAATTACTTTGAATTACATTATCTAGAGAAATAAGATAGAAGAGAAGAAGAAGGAAGAAGAAGTTAGAAGAAAGAGAAAGAGGAAAAAAAGAAAAATAAGTCATTCCAACTGAAGGACCTCAGTCTCATCCTCACTTGTCTCCTCAGCTTCATCATTGATTTTCTCCTCAACCTCATCATTTATTTTCTCCTGGTATCTCAAATGTTGATTCATCATATATTGTACTACCTCTTCATTTGTGTTAAGAATAACTTGTATTTTTATTTCGTACATGAAAGCAGTCCTTTGCTAAGATGTTGCTAAAGCCTTTTAATTTTATTAATCTTGCTAAAATATTATTAACATTTTGATGAAGTTTTTCCAACTTTTCAATTAAATCACATGTGAAAGGAGTAATAGATTTATCCATTTCTCACTTGAAAAGATGAATAAATGCCTCTATGGTACTTGGCGGTTTGGATTTTGTGTATTTTGTAACAAAATAGATGTAATCATCCATATTGTCTATAAATTATCCACCTCTTCTTGTAATATCTTCATCTCTTCCATCATTTTATTGAGTAGCTTCATATGAAAGGAAAGAGTCATCTCCTCTTGCTTACCCTTTTTCATCGCTCCCTTGGGCACTAATTGTTCTTTAATCAACCCCTTCTCTAGTAATGAGTTTATTTTCTCAAGACTCTCCAACTGTAGTTCAAAAATACCACATTCATTATTCATTTATGATTTCAAAATATACAATTGATCAAACTTTCCTTGATAATCTTTCCATTTAATCAGTACTTCACAATATTTTCCCCTAGCTTTCACAGTGATCCATGTTATCCAATCATAATTTTTTTTAGCTTTATCTCATGTTTCTTCCACTTTTGTGATGATTTGAGGCTTAAATTTTTCACCTGATAGCATAGGTTGAGAAGATTACTTGGTGGCTTTTGTAGTTATTTCACACAATTTAGAGATTTTCTCATTTAGTTTAGACTTTTCAGCCTTCTCCTTATCGAGTTTGAGGAAAAGCGTATATCAAATTCCCGAGTATCCCGCTTTAACCCTTCGCAGTAACTTCTCCCAGAGAACTCTTGTCACGCTTAAATCCTATTCAATTAATTCAATTTTTTTATTTTCCATTGTTGGAGTAGATACTTCGGAAAACTTCTACCCTTATGATTCAATTATTAGCTTCGAAGTTACTTTAACAACTTTTGATATTTTCCTCTCTTATCAAGGATTTTAAGCAATTGTAGGTACATCTCTTATAGATTTATTATCTCCTTAGCACTTAGGTTTATCTGCAAAGCCAACCATGATGAGAAGTCCTGTCTTGAATAAATTTGAGTACTTGAGTGTACAACCATCTCATGACTTGTTATTGCAGTAGTAGGATGTACCATCATTTCTTGACTTGTTTTTGCTGTAGTACCTTATAATAGCACTCTCTATAATTCTATCATTTTTTGGGTTACCAAATGATTTTCCAGCCTTTTCCTCGCAGTCTTTCCGCTCAAATCAAATTCAATTTTTTTCTCCTTATCTACTTCCTCATGCATCTGAGACTCTTGTTCAACCTTCAAATGATTTTTTTCTTCCTATTCCTTCCCAATTTCCCCTTATTCCATACCTTACATTTACATAGTTTCTACTTTATATTATCCTTTATCCCGTGCTTGAGAAACTTCATGAGTTGACGGGTTCTCCAGGGAAACACTATTTCCTTCCTCATACTTGAGTGCTTGGGACGATCATTTATCGGTGGAGGAGGAGGATGAGGTGGTGGAGTTTCCATCCTTATCAGGGGAAGAAAAAATGTGGCAGCCTTCAAAGGTGGTATGCTGATTTCTACCATAGTAGTGGGAACTTTATAGTAGGGGATGAAGAAAAAACTTGTGTCAAGGTTCATTGGTTGCTCTTGAGTATGAAACATCATGATCTCTATCATGTAGCAATATGGTGTGTGTGTATGAATCATGTCAATATATGTCTTACATTATTATGTCATATTTTCTATATGAGATGTTGTAAGGTGTTCATGAGTCTTATCGTATGTCATGAGAAGAAAATAAGTGTTCTTGAAATCATGAAGAGTGTACTCACTTAGTCTTTATGTCAAATTTTGACAGTGTTGAGTGTGTCTGAGTATTGTGAAGATCATAGTGTCTTGTTTGTGTCTCATTGATGTCTTAAGGTCATCCATGAGTAGTTGTGGAAATTATAAATAATTTCCATTAGTTCTCGATGTAATTAAAACTAAAATGTTGTCTATAAAGATCAAGTGTACTCATGAGTTATTGTAAGAAGTATGTGCGGTGTGTTCTCTATTGTACTCAAACTTCTTATGTATGTGATGTCAACTAAAGTCAAGATTCTCAGTATCAATCATATGATTGTGTTCTCACTCAATCATGATGTTAAGTATTAGTCACGAGTTTTGAGAAATTCAAGGTTTGTATGATGGTACTCCTAATCTGGGTATAGGGTATGAAGTCTTCAAAAATTTCTTCTAAAGGTCAATAAAAACTGTGGAATCACAAGAAATCATGAATAGATCTCATAAGTTATCTTCAGGTTTATTTCATGAAGATAAACTGATATTCTAGTGTCTAATAGGTATCAGTAAGGGTTATCTTCAGTATGAGTGTTTATAAGTGTGTCAAACTGAGAAAAGTGTCTTGAAAACTTTAGAGTTGTTATCATAAGCTCATGAGTGAATTTTTGGTCTCACATAAATCCTTGCCACAAGTCAATTTCTATATCTAAAAGTGCGGATCTTCAGGAATTTTTAGTATGTCGAGCGTGTTTCAAAAAGATTAAAGGATGGTGTAGGTGGATCCAATAATGAAGAATTAATCACATGTATTTTAGAGAACTTGTTCAAGTTCTTAATGAATTACCAGTTCCTCAAGGCATTGTTTTTCTAAAAATTGTATCGACATTATAACAAAGTGAGAATTTGAAGTCAAGAAATGCTTAGTCACAATGAGGGTTTAATAAAAAAACCATTTTCAAATCTATAATATTGAAGGTCACTCTTGTATGATTCATAGTTATGAAGTTATGAATGAAGGAAAGGTACAAATTCCATCTTCAAGTTCTACCAGGTGATGTCAAGACCTCTAGGAGTCAAGGTATAGCTAATCTAAATAGGTGGGTAAGTGATACTCTCTTGGACTGATTTATACAAGCTACTTTGTTATAGAAAAATATGGAGCTACAAATTTGAGGGAGACTCACAGCCAGAGGAAGTTATGTTTCTGATGTCAAAATAGTGCAAAAGGAAACAAAAAACATGTAAGAAGACATTGTATAGGTCTAAGAAGGTTAACCATAGTATAAAAAGTTACATTCACATTTTTGTGATCTAATTTGAAGGTTAAATTTCCAAAGGTATAAGCATTTGCAAGTAATCACGACTGAACAGAGAATGTGTAGTCATTAAGGATAATATCAACCATGCTAGAGGGTTGTAATGATGAAAAGTAAGTGTCTTTGTAGTGAGTCTTGGTAATGTGTGATAGAGAACTATAAATAGAGGTTTTGATTCATTTATGAAGATCTACAATCATGAAAAAGAAAGGAAGTCTTGAGATGGGTTTGTACCATCACCTTTGAAGTATGTAGGCTGGGTTCAGATTTAAGATAAGAATAAATTCACCTAGTTTTTGATCAGGTATATGAATTATCTTCTAGAGTTCTGACTCCTAGGATATTTTGAAGAGAAACATGAGTGATCAAGCTAAAGGTAAGTCTCTTCGTAAGTTTTTCTAGCACTAATATGACACATCAAAGGTATGAGGAGATTATGGTGGTCTAATCAAGTGTCTACGCTCATGATTCATGAAGACTTATTGGTTTGAGAATGGTTCAAAGTATTAAAACTTGTGAAAAGGTAATTGTATGGATTACCATTGTGTATCTTGAACAACAATTTCTTACTACATGACTCGTGACTTCAAGATAGAGGTTGATTATGCCGAATTCTACAAGTATAGGGTATATGGAGCTATCCTTGTGCTCATCTTTTCATTCTAGAAGATTTTAAAAAAAAAATTGAAGGAAGCAAATTTTTGCATCTATGCACTCTTAAAGCATATAAACCGAAGTCTGATTTATAAGCCTTTGTAAGTGTTGATTAGTTTTATTATAAACTCGAGAAATTATTGAGATTATAAAAGCCCTATCTAGGTTTGATATAATCCTTTAACCAAGAAAATGGATTTTTCATAGGCCACTTCATCTCAATTTAGTGTTACAGTGATGGAAAGATGTGAAGATTGTGTTAAGAGGTCTATGTTGTGTACCAACTATTGTGAAGTATGGTAAATTTCAATATTTTCTCGAGTCTTAGGTTCATGAAGATGTATTTTTTGTATAAGTAAAGGGATCGGTTCATGTGTTGTGCAAATAAGACAATCTAAGGAAATGATATGATACATTTGTTGTTTTATGAGTAAAAATGGGTTTCTATAGGAGCACAATATATGAAAAATGCATAACATGTAGCTTCTACAGGTATGAAATTCTCATTCAAAGATTATCCATGATACTCAAGGTTGCTAGAAGTAAGATCAAGACTTATCAATCAAAGGTTAAACTCAAATTACTTGAAAGATCTCATCTAGTCAAGAAAAAGTGGTACAATACTGAGTTAAAAATAAGCTACAAGTATTTGCACTGTATCATGATAGGGGAGTATGCATATGTGCCTCTAGAAGATTATATGGATGGGATTGAAGTTTACAAGACAATTGAGGTATGTTATGAAGTTCTTCTTCCAATATCAAGTGAGTTGAACTTATGAAATTATTTATTTCAACATTATGACTATCATGAACTAAGAATGTAGATTAGGACTAGGTTGAAGTGTTAGTCATTCATTCATTCCAAGAATATATGGAAATATTCATGTTTTAGTACTTGTCTACTAGGTTCAGGTGTACCTAGTCCAAGGGGAGTTATGAAATGTTCTACCACACTTGAATGGTATGTAAGAACTCATCAAAATTGGTCTTGAAACCACTAAAGTGCTTGTTTAGGTAAATCATTCCCAAAGGATGAGAAATGTCAAGAAGAGTAAATACCTAGGGTAAAATTTGTGTGTTCTCAATATAAATGAGCCCATGAATGATGATATGAAGTAATTGTAAGCTCATATGTGACATTGTTGTCATATTCTTTAGATATTGGTATGCTACAGGTGGGCTAATGAAGGAAAAAATAAAGTTGTGAGGAAAAATGGTTATTATTGAAATGCCTTGATGATGGATGATGGTATTATTGCTTCTACAAGAGGTGAATTTCTGTCTTATTCATGATTTATTATCATTTCTAGAAGTGAATATACTTTTTCTAGGGGGATCGGGGTGTTTTTTATGCTTGCACAAGAAGCTAAAAATCATATTTTGAGAAAAATCAAGGTCTTGAGCTTGTCGAGAGATTTGTGGTTGATTTTTCAAACCAAATTATGAGGTTATGAAGATGAGAAATATGATGAATATGCAATTACAATATGCCTTTTTCATTATTTTAAAAAGGGGAAGAAGTTCAAGGTGTTTTCCATCAATGAAAAAGGGAGATTGCTTTGGCTTATGGTCCTATTAGGTGTTGTCATTAGTGGAAAACAAGATTAATTAATTTTTAAAAATTATTTTAGGGTCATTTGATGTTTTATGAGATGTTGGCATGATGATTCAAATGTATACTTCTTTGATGTACAATGGGATTCAAAGTGAGGTCTCGCTTACTCTTGCAAGCCTATACAGTGCCTAAAGGATGCCGCATGATGGTAGGTTATTCATGTATGCTTAGGAATAATGTTTATATTATTCCTAGTAGGTTTTGAGGGTTCTTGGAGACTCACAATAGTCATATGGTATAGGTGCAAGTGGTTCACTTTGTTACAGTGCTCGTTGGGAAAAAGGTATGACAACTTGCAGGTATGACAATGTGACTTGGAGCTATATGAGCTCATGGAAGATTGAATTCAGGTATACCATGGTGTATCGAGTATTTTTGAGTCATTTTCAGAAGTTCTATGATCAGTTATTGCATTATTTCAGTTGACCCTAGCTTCTACAAAGTGAGATTTAAACATGCAAGCATAGCTAAGTCTTAACTACTGGAGATATTGAGGTATGGTTTTTAAATTATGATGATTAAAGATGTTATATATACAAATTATTATGATTTTATAAAAATTTTATGTTCTCATGATGTGTATTTTGCAAGATATGACTGATTATGTGAGACAAGGTCAAAATCTAGTGAAATTCCAACTCGAGTTGGTACTTTTGATGCTCGTTGTGAATTGTGTGATTTTCATGGGATGTTGTTTCTTTTAGGGAATATTATATGGTAATTTTATAATATTTCACAAAAATAATGAGGTTTTTTTATCGTCACATTTATATGAACGGTCTAAAACCCTAGTTAAACCCTAACTAGGAGCAGTTTGCGAAAGTGAAGTATAGTGACCAATTTTTGATTGGTTCATAAAATTTATGATTGAATGTTGTGGAGGACTCTTTTATTTCCATAAATGTATGTTTTATGTCATGGAGATGAGTGGGACCCACCTATAAATAACGATTTATGAAGAAGAAGGTTTTAAGACAAGATGGTCTAAAGGAGTAGCATGCAAAATTTATGGTGGATTATCTATGGGAGATTTTATATATTTCCATGGAGGTTTCATAGAATGTTATTGTAGCTTCATGGTGTTTTTTTATGTCCAAACAAGTTGACTATTCGAAGGGTAGTTTTGGGGTCTCAAATAACGATTGCTCATAAAATGAGCATAACTTGAGCTACAAGTGAAGTTTTGAAGTGATTCAAGTGGTGTTGGAGATAAGATTTAGTTATATTTCCAATGATATTATGCTTTCCTCATGAATATGTTATTTGATAGGGTTTCTAGGAAATTCTTTGGATAGGAATAATTTTGATTGAAGACAACATGTGTTCTAGTGATAGTTTTATGTTGTTTGAAGTCTGATATGGATTAGGTGATGATTTATATCACCTGTAATGTGAATATGGATGAACATGTCATCTAATGAATCAATTTTTTTTTCTTGAATGTATGTAAAAATGATTTTATGATTTAACCTTTTCAAACAACATTTTTAGCGGGTTGATATGGTGAAGTCCAAAGTAACTATGATTTCAAGAGATGGATGTTTAATGACTTGTAACTTGCTAAAAAGTGTTCTAAAATTTCTTAAATTTCAATTGAGTTTTCACGTGGCATGGTTTGGTTGAGTAGAAGTGATTTTGTGGCATTATGAAGTTTCTAGGGTGTTAAAGGGTGTAGAAAACAATTTTTTTGAGAACAACAAAAGGAAAAGGGCCCAATAAATGAAATAATTTGATTGGTTTATATTAATTGATACCGTTTATGATGTTTTAATGTTAATTTTAATATGTTTGGTGATTTATGGGTCATGAATAAGGATGGTTTTTAAGTAAGTTCATTTTTATCTTTGTACACATGGGGTTTTGAGCCGTTTTTGGCACATGAAATGATGGTTTAGGATAGGCCTACCTACTTGGGTAACTTGTGGCTGTTATGATTTTAATTTAGAATTTTTCTATGATGCATGGGTCAAGGTAAAGGAGGGAAAATGTTTGAGTTTGAATATGAGCCTTAGAGAGACTATAAAAGTGAAGTTATGAGCATATTGTTTCTAGGTTTTTGAAAAACCTTTTATCTTCTTTTAAAGAACCATTTTTCTACAAATAAAAACCCTTTCTACCTAGCCCAAAACCAAAAAATTCCATTCTAGGTTAACATCTGGTTGAGTTTTTGTGAGGAGAATTCGAGCAAGTGTAAACTTGGTATTGTTTCTTTGAAAACGAGTTGGAGGAGGAGGGAAAATTTGGATGCTTGTGTTTGGATGATATCTTCATAACATATTGATGTAATTTTTAGGTTTCTAAGGATTTTTCAGATATGATATTGAAGGTTTAATACATTCTCATAGTTTTACTTCTTCATATGTATTCATGAGACATTGGTTGTCTTGAGAGCACTTTATTATATCTTGTGGATCATTGTTGAAGACATTACACCTTGTGATATGATTTTAGCATATATATGAGTGTGTGTGGATCTGATTTGATTATCAATATAAGTGTTATTGACATTATATTTTTTTTCCTTCTTTTTTCTTTATTGAAAAATTTTATATGCTTTGATTTGTTCTACATGAGTTTGTGTGGTTAGGGTTTGATGTAATTGTGAATTTTTTTATTGAGGAGTGATTCACCCCCTCCTCTAAGTAATTATCACCTCCAATATAAAAAAACTTGGGGGTTGAATCAATGTGTAATAAAATTTTCATCCACTTATACAATTTCAACCATTAACCATTCAATTAACCATTAAGCATGCATCCACAAGAACATAACTATAGAAGAGAAAATGAGAGTGAAACAACAAAAGAACACCAAATATAAGTGGGAAACCATCAAGGGGAAGAAAACCCATTGAAACAAAACTTTATTAGAGATATGAATCAAATTTAGTTGAGCACCAACTCAACAAGGAGGAGAAACCTCTAGATTTAGTGAGACACCAACCCCACAAGGAGAACCAACCCCTAGTTTAGTATAGCACCAAACCTATAAGGAGGAACCAACGTAAAATATGACTCAACACAAACCAAATCCACCTAAAATATGTTTCTCCTCTAATTGTTCTCGCACAACATGTGATGATACCAAATTATCTCACTTCCCTCTCTATCTTCCTCAAAACACCCTCTAGGTGAACTAGCTTAAGAAATTCTTCCAAAAGATAATTGGGTACAAAAAATATCTATCCAACACTTAAAAAATATATAACATCATAGCATACTATCTGACATCTCTTATAGGTCACAAATACCTCTAACACCTTCACAAGTTACCCTCTAGGTCGCACTTTTCATCATTTCTCACAACTAGTTCAAATGAGATTTCTAACTTGCCTTTACACCTAACTCATCATTATAATTCACGTATGTCGACATCACTGATAAAAATAAATTACCACATCATAAGAAAATGATAAAATAATACCCATAATACCATATATGTATTTAACATCACTTAGAACCATCTAGACCTCTATTAGGACTCAAGAAGCCCTAAAAACCAAAATAACCAACTCGCCCCAAAGGGAATGTTCTAGAGAAATAAAAACTTCACCAAAACATGGAACACACTTATAAATGTTTTACAAGCCCTAAAAAACCTCTAGAAACCATGAAAACTCATAAAAAACATCTCATGCCATGACATCTACTTGAGACCATACACAACCAAATACCCTTAAAACTAGTCTTCAGAAAACAAGCCATAACTTCATCAAATGAGCTCAGAAACAAAAGTGTCATATACTAATGGAAATATCATGACCTTAGGGTCGAACCAAACTCAAATGATCTCGTAAACTTCATAGCTCAATAATAAACATATCACTATGCTTGTGAATTATGAATGAAATATTTGAGCTCTTTATTAACCAAGTTAGAGTGCAATAATCCATAAAAAATTAACTCCAAATTGAAAAGAGATAGATAAGAATGAGACAAGATTTATCCTGGAGAAACCCAAGGTGGGAAAAACTCTAGCGGGTATAAAATTAGCTTCCCTTTCCTATGTAATCTCAAATGCTATAATTTATCTAAATTGGCCTTTAAGAAAGATGAATACTCCTAGTTGTATCCACTTGCTCAAAATTCCTCAAACAATTAAGAACTCTTCATAATGAACCAAAAAGAAAGAATATAACTCTCCAAATTTTCTCACAATTGAATTCACCCAAAATCACTTGCTTAAATCCTTGGAAATGCTTGTATTTATAGATTCTTAGCTCAGGAGGATGAACCAATTGGGAAGCTCAAACATTCAGCAACTATTAAGATCTTGTGTTCTAGAACAACATTGTATAGGACCACCACTTTCTATAGAATAGAAGCTTTGTAACCCCAGTGGAACTTGTACAACTTCCACTCTACATAGATCGAGGTTACATAGCCAATGGGGTGGTTGTGTAATCATTTACTTAATTCCCTAAACAAAACATCAAAAGGCCTAAAACATCATTTAGAGGTGTCCGCATCACCCCTAGCCTAATTAGACCATCTTGTGAAGACATAATGAGATGAGATCCTATAGAGTAAGTATCATATATAGAAATGACATAAAATTTGGCTATTGTTGATCTAATTTGAGGCTTTTACATCCCTAAAAGCTTTCAAGGAATGATGAGGTGAGGAAATTTCTTCCCGTATATTCTTTGGAATACCACTTGGCCTTGGTAGGTAATTTTCCTTTCATTCCAATCAACTAGCTATCCCGAACCCCTCTATGTCGTCCTTTCTTTTCATTGTAAAACAACATCTCCTCAAATTGTAGCTGACTATCAAGAGAAATATCCTTGATAGACGGAAGCGATACCCCTTTTTGTTCATAATCTAGCATCGAGGGCTAAAAAAGACGTAATTTTTCGACATTCACAAATGAATAAATATTCATATAAGGAGGAAAATCCAAGTAAAATGCATTCTTACCCACTTGCTCCAAAATTTCAAATGGGCTAGAATGAAGAGGTTTGATTTTCTTATCTTTTACCTGCATCATATCCCGGCTCAAATACAACCATTTATTATCCCCAAAAGGAAGGAATGCTCAGTCGTATGTTGATCATGTTGTGATTTGTACTTAGCCTATGATTCTATCAACCTCTTTTGTACCTGAAGGTGTATTTGTTGAATCTTCTCAATAAAATTTTCATCTTTTTGGACCTCCAATTCCACTTTCCCATTGTCTCTACATGGTAATATTAAAACAACATCAAAATAAATCTTAGGAAAATAACCAAAACATGTTTCAAAAGGAGTTTTATTAGTTGAAGCATGAACTACCCTATTATAAGAATGTTGGATATACACCAAGTTCTCATCCCAGGTCCTCGGATGTTTCTTGTTATATCCTCTCAAGAGCTAGACCAAGGTATAATTCACCACCTCTGTTTTCCCATCTATCTGTGGATGAAAGGCGGTAGACCTCTTCAGCTTCGTATCCATATTTTCCCAAAAAGTAGACAAAAATTCCCTACAAACCATGAGTCCTTGTCTAATACAATAAAACTAGGAAAACCAAAGTGAACCCACACATTAGTAAAAATAACTGAATCGCATCACCGACCTTATGGTATTTTTACAAGGAATAAGAATACACATTTTTTAAATCTATCTATAATCAAAATATTTAATCATGACCTTTTTGGTTGTAGGAAAACCACCCACAAAATCCATGGAGATATTTTCCAATGGTCGAAAGAACTCGACAACAACATATATAATCCCAACTTCCTATTGTTAGGATTGCTTGTACTACATAAAACCTTACTCCCGATGAATTTAGTAACTTCGGCTTGCATGTTTAAGAAATACACATACCTACATAAGTGTGCTTCAATCTTTGTCCAACCAAAGCGACCAACTACTAAGGAAGTGCGTACTTCTCTCATCAACCACACTCTTTACCTCCTAGGCCCACATAGTTTCTCATTCCTATAGATAAAACCATCCTGGAAGTAGTATTCCCCTCTAGGTGAAAATCCCTCACTTAGAGGTTTTACTGCTGAAGTATCTCCACAAATTCTGGATCATGATCATAGCCTTCCTAATATGCTTCACACACAAAAATTTCAAGAAGAATTAATGTGCCCATAGCTGAAATTAAAGGAGGTTTAGATAACATCTTAGCTAATTTATTAGTCACACCTTTTTATATTTAATAATCAAATGAAACTATTGTAAGAAACCTCTAAATTTATAGTGCCTAGCTTGCTAAAGTTTACTTTGATCTTGAATATATTGAATAGGTTGATGATCCATATGAATTGTAACATCCCCATTTTAAGATACTAGAACAAGGGAATTTTTTTTTATTTTTTTTGATAACGTTCTTTGTTATGAATTATAAAATTCAAACACATGTTCATGTTTTAATAATTGTTCTCTTCCCAAACAACATAGTTTGGATCACACAATTTCTTTTTTAAAACTAATGTTCCCTGTTTGCATATTTACAATATGGAACACACATTCAATGCCATTCAATCCTATAACAGATTCTATATGCTGCTGTAAATGACTCGAGGAACTGCCGATCTCCCATTTTCATGGCTTGGAGTTTCATTGATCCTTCATTTCATGACTCGGCAACAACCGATCCTTCATGTTTGTTTATGCATAGTATATTATATATACCAGTTCTCTTAAACGTTTCTGGTTATCAAAGTGATCCATTTAAGAAGCCTATCTGAATATTTGTTACTGATATTCATCTGACATCCTGCATCTTAAATTAAGTGATAAGGACAACGCAACCACTCAAAGACTTGCATGATACTTTGGCCAAAGATTTTCACATGCTTTGCATGATCATATTCCCGGATGTGATACACATCAATGGAATACGCCCTTCACTTCACTTCACCGTTATCTCGAATGGTCTTTCCCGGTTCCTACCAGGTCCTCTCGATTTAAGGTCAGATTTAAACTTCCAATTTCCAACTAGCAATATGAACGAATATAGGAAGGCACTCCTGGTAACTAAAGATACGCAGACATACGGTGTCGTTCCCCATGACTCCGTGTGTCTAGTTATCTTTAGTATCCTAGAGTCACTCCATATACCTGATCATACTCCTATCCCCTGCCAAGAACTTCACATTTAGCCTATGTATTCTTGATGTTTTAATTCGGGAGGGCATTGTAATATGTCAGCTATAACATTGTGTCGTCATGAAGACCCCGTCTTCATGAAGACACCTTGCTATAGCTGGCGTATGTCAATGTCCTATAGAATCCTCCCATCGAGAGTACACATCCTGCTCAAGTGATTTGGATATGATCTAATAATTAAAATCAACTTTCAGCAACCATGTTGATCCCTTTATCCTCGTTCCCGTTACAGTTGTATATAGCTAAGAGAGACTAAATCCGTCTTCTAGCTTGCTACGCATCTTCTCCTTCATGCTGAAGGGCTGCATTTTCTCTACTTGGTTCTCTTCTTAATCATTGGATTAAGCGGCCTGTTACCGACGGACGTGATAAGTTTAACCTATTAAACTTTAACCAAGATTTTCCCAACTGTAACTAAATTCAAAATTCTAGCTTATTAGACGTCCTTTAACGAATTCTAATTTCGATAAATGTATTCATTTATTCTCCTTAACATTACATAGTTAAGGTCCATTAGTTATGGATATACTTATCCCATATCCTTTATTCTGAATTTAACATACGAGGTCATTAATGGAGTTCGAAAGCGAAGTTCGATTACTCCGAAGTTAATTGATATTCATTAGCTACCAAGCTAATCTTGAATACCTATCAGTTATGGAATCATATTCTTCCTAATCCTTTTTAATGTCAATTAAGAATTCATCTTTACCCAAGTATGAACTAATTGCACATTTCAACTTAAAAGTTGCATTAAGGTAAGAATAGATATCTATTTCTTTTTAACGTCCATCCAAGGACAATTAGATCAATCCAAATCAGGAATAACATTATATTTCCAATTTAGTCAACAATATCAAAATGATATAGTCATTAAAATATCACACTTGTATTTGTATTCATCAATTCATGTCATAATCTATACATTTGCCAATCTAACTGAATGGACATTGTTTACATAAAACATCATTACAATTCATAGATAGAAGAATATACTTTCTTCTTTTTACAACTCCTCAAAGAGGAATAAAAGTAAACAAATACAATTCATCTTCAACCAATCAAGAAGCATCAGAAAACAGCCATGTCTTCTTTCTAATCAAATTCCATTTGCAAAATTATTTACACGGGTCAGTTCAATGAACTGAGCATATTAAGCACTTATCATTAAAATGAGGTGCTTCAACTAACTGTCTCAATAAAAGAACCCTGCTTTTATGATACGATAGTAAGACATCAATCAAGAAATAAGCACAAAAAAAGTCAAGATAACAACCGAACCATCAAAATATCATCACAATCAGCCAAAGAACTGTTGTCCCATTTTCCACATAACCGTTACAAGTTCCAAATTGTAGTATTTGAAAAGTTTAGAAATGCAAGTAACATACTGCTGATATAACATACTGTTATCCTTTCCACACCTTTCATTAATAATAAATGCAAAGGTTAAAACTAACTGAAATGTAAACCCATTATCTTCCTTTCAGTTCATGCATCATATTAGATTCCAAGCAATCAAGCATAGACGAGAAAGCAAACAACAATGCAGATAGTTGCTCATATCTAAGCACTACAAAATTCATTATTAACGAATTACAGATTTCCAACTGAATGAAAGAAGAAAAGATCATTTTTCGAGTCATTCATCCATATCCCTATTTCTTTCCTCATGACTGTCCCAAAATTGAATCCAAACGAGACACAAATCAAGATAACAGTTCAGAGTGAAACTTACAAAATCCATTCGGGATTCACTTTCCGGCAGCAAGAATAATTTCATTCATAATCAGTTTTAAATGAAACAAGGAAGAATTTATCGTCCTTATCAATACTTCATTTAAATCAGGCTCATATGCATATCCAAGAGAAGTTAGTATATCATCGTATTTATCATAGATCAAATAGTACAAGGATGCATACTATGTATTTACTGTACTAGAAGAGCCCATACTTTCTTCACTGTATTGTAAACCAGATAAACAACATTCAGAAACCATCTACATGTCACTGTAATCTTTTTCCAACTGAACTTATTACGTTCATCAAAACCAATTTACTATTTCTTTCGAATTGAATACAGCATAAAAAAGAATTCATGTTCCTAAAATTTCATTAAAAAACGATCATTTTGCTCAGAATGAACTAAAAACACCTAAGTCGTGTTTATCCAAGCATGACACTTTCAACCTATAAAGATAACAGACAATCGCTCATATTGAAAAGCAACTCACCTAACCTGTGCAGTTCCAATCCAATATACCGCAAAAATGAATATCCAAAATACCACAAACAATGAAATAACCAATTCGAGTTCTATCTCGATCAACAAATAATTCCAAAAACAATAGATTCTCCTTTCTCTTAATGAGATACAGAACTCAATATATATATATATATATATATTCATATATTAATACCTCTGTCATCTAAAAACCCGCATAGGGTATTAAATATATAAGCTTGGTGCAGTCAAGACAAACTCAAGCAATAACCCAAATTTCTATATTTTTCCATTTACTTGTACAGAAAACAAGCCGAGATAGTAATCGTGACAACAATCCGAACAGGAAGGCCGAACAACATCCATAAAACACAACGAAAATCATCCTGTCCTCACAGCAACGAGGGAATGTAATCATATGCAAGTTCAGAAGAAAAACAGTTAACCTTTCCTACTTCCACGAATACCCAAAACGTTATTCGTTCATTTCTTATGCAAGAAAAAGGGACAGCAATAAAATATTACCATTTCTTCCTTTAAATCAAGTTCATAAGCTCAATAAAACCCATATGCTATTTCTAACAAAATCCAAAACAGCAGAAGGAAAAAGGATCTTATTTCCTTTTAAAGATTTCATCTGAAACAACATCAACATCAACTCATACATCCTGCACAGTTTTCATCAACAAATTCCTATAAGCAAAAGAACAATTGTTCAACACCGAAAGAAAACTCCTACGACTGTCTGCTTTCATCATTCAAATTCATTTAACAAAAGAACGATTACACAGTAAGGAGAACAACTCATACTTCCTGTTCCGTTTTCATATAAACATGAACAGAGAAAGAAAATACCTATTTCAAATTCCCAAATACCATCAACAACCAATACAACAAGTTCATATTCCAACTCGATTCATGCAAAGACAAATCAAAGCATAACAACCAGAAACGATTTTACTTATCATTTCCAAAATGACAGAAAAATTGACTAAATCCAAATCGTATCAACATGACAACAATCACATAAACCCAAAACCCAAGAGCAGGGTTGTTTTAATGAGACGTTTAAACAAAGCAAGTATTTTTAAAGAGAAGGGCTTAACATGCCTGCAATTTCTCTTCCAAAACTCGAAGAAAACTGCGTTTGCAAAGATATTTCCTTCCTCGGTGACAGCACAAGCTTTCCAACAATTCCTTTCCTCTTCAGCTTCAAGAATCGAACCTTTGTCATTGGCATTTACGCATGTGGGGTTCAAGAATCGAACCTTTGTCATTGGCATTTACGTACAACTACTCATACCTACGCAATCAGCGCGCTACACATTTATATCAACCTCGAGTTCGGTTAAAGAGTAAATTGACACGAAATCACAAGAAGACCACATCATACTTTGGATCAATGAAATTGATTCAAGGTGTCTTCATCAATTAGAAAGAGAGTTTAGCAAGTATACGACAATTTGTCGTCACATCAAGAAAACACACAAGCACAATAATTGCTGTCCTGTCATGCAATAAATTATAGTATGCAAGAATCCAAGTTAGCAACACATTCCTTTAAGATCAAAATTTATCTTAACATGTTTGCCTTCATTTCAGAGCTATAATAGTATGAAAAATATTCACCAAGATAACTTACAAAATCAGGGTGTTACATTCTTCCCTCCTTAAAGAATCATCGTCCCGATGATCAGATTAAACAAATCAAGGAGTTCCTAGGACAAAGTTCAGTTATTGTCCTTTCATTCATAAGTTCATACCAATGTTTTGAGACAACAACTCATAAATAGACTAATAATTGTTTAAATTTGGTAGAATTATCGCCTCCTTGAATTTCAAATTTGATTAAACAGATGTGGAAAAGTAGATCTCATTTCTTCGAGATTCTCCCAAGTTGCACTTTCCTCACCGAACCGGTCCCACTAGACCTTACATTGGTTCACTTCACGATTTCTCAAGTACAATCGAGTTCCCAAAGCACTCAAATGGGCTTAACCATGATTATTCCCGGGTCTTGGACCTGCAAGGAATTCCAATTTAGCACATGTGATAAATCTGTCACATATTTCTTAAGCAAGGAAATATGAAAAACATCATGCATTTGAGACAAAGTAGGAGGTAATGCTAGACGATAACCTACAGGGTTGATTATTTCAACAATTTCAAAAGGTCCCACATAACATGGCGACAACTTGGCAACCTTGCCAAAAGTTATCGAGCTCTTTTTCAGCTTCACCCGAAGAAAGACCTTCTCTCCCAATTTATAATGTCTGTCAACCCGCTTTAAGTCTGCATAGCTCTTTTGCCTATTGGCGGCCTCCTTTAGATGTTCTCGAATCATTTTGATTTGCTGTTCCATTTCCATAAGGATTTCTGGCCCAATTACCTCTCTGTCCTCAATGCTGTCCCAGCTGACAGGGGTTCTGCATTTTCTTCCATACAATGCTTCAAAGGGCACCATTTTTAAAGAGGCATGATAGGTGTTATTGTAAGCAAATTCTACCAGCGGAAGGTATTCCTCCCATTTATACTGCTGGTCCATGCAATACATCCTTAACATGTCCTCTAAAACCCAATTAAGTCTCTCAGTCTGTCCATCCGTTTTCGGATGATATGCGAACCGAAGTTCAATTTAGTCCCCAAGGCTGCATTAAGCATTTGCCAAAACCTTGATGTCATCCTCGGATCTCTCGTCGATATGATTAATTCCAGTATTCCATGCATCTCAAGATTTCATGTACAAATCTTCTTGCTAACACTGGTGCATCGTCCTTCAAATTACCAGCAATGAAGTGTGCCACTTTGGTCAATTTGTCGACTACAACCAGGATAATGTCATGCTTATTTCTTGACATAGGCAATCCTTGAATGAAATCCATCGTTATCACTTGCCATTTATACTTGTAGAATACTGTGGGAATACAATAATCCAGCGGGGTGCATATGTTCCACCTTAACACGCTGACATTCCAAGCAGTGTGTTACAAATTCTACCACATCCTTTTTCATTCCTTTCCAGAAATATTTTTGCTTAAGATCAGCGAGCATTTTCGTAATGCCGAGGTGTCCGAAAAGGTTAATTATGAAATTCGATTAACAATTTCCCTCTTAAGTCATTTTCCAAAGGTATATATACCCTGTTTTCGAACCTCATAATTCCTTCATTATCAAAACGGAATCCCTTATACCTAACATCCTTCGGGTCTACAACAAGTGCTGATTTGACCTGCTTTGGAAATAAGGATCTGTTTCCAAGGCATCTTTCACCTCATCCTTAAATTGAGTTCTTAATGTTATAAGATCATAGATATGCTTCCTTCGACTCAGAGCATCTACTACTCCATTTTCCTTGCCCTTGATGTAGCTTATATCGAAATCATACTGAGATAGAAATTCTAACCATCTTCGCTGCCTTGCATTCAGATTTGGCTGAGTAAAAATATACTTCAGCCCCAGATGGTCTATTTTTAACTCGAAAGGCTTGCCTAAAAGGTAATGCCTCCACATTTGAAGTGCATGAACAATGGCAGTGAGCTCTAGATCATGTGGAGCATAATTCAGTTCATGTAACTTAAGCTTTCTACTTTCATAAGCGATGACATGGTTATTCTGTAATAGAATACCTCCAAGGCCTTCTCCTGAGGCATCCGTTACAACCATAAAATCTCCATTTGGATCAGGTACAGTCAAAATAGGTGCTGTAGTTAACTGTTCCTTTAAATTCTTAAAGGCAGATTCACATTTGTCTGTCCAGACAAATTTCTTATCCTTCTTTTGCAGCGAAGTGATTGGGGCAACAATTTTTGAAAATTCCTTAACAAAATTTCGATAATATCCAGCCAAGCCCATGAAACTCCTCACTTCGTGCACGTTCTTAGGCACAGGCCACTCAGTTATAGCTGTGATCTTTGAAGGGTCAACAGCTATCCCATTCTTGCTTATAACGTGTCCCAAATAATGCACCTCTGCATCATAAAAGGAACATTTGGACAGTTTGCCATACAACTTCCTCTTTCTTAAGATTTCTAGCACTATCCTGAGATGTTCTTGGTGCTCTTCGACATTTTTAGAGTATATAAGAATGTCGTCCAAGAATACAAGCACAAACTTGTCTAAGTATTCTTGAAAAATATTGTTCATTAGATTCATGAAGGCGGCAGGTGCATTAGTCAACCCAAAAGGTAACACCGTGAACTCATAATGCCCGTACCTCATTCTAAAAGCTGTTTTATGAATATCTTCTTCCTTTATTCTCAGATTTGATGATACCCCGATCAAAGATCTATTTTTGAATAAACGATGCTCCTCGCATCCGATCGAATGATCATCAATCCTAGGAAGTGGGTATTGGTTTTTAATAGTTTCTTTGTTCAACATTCTATAATCAATACACAAAACCTTTTAAACTGCCATCCTTTTTCTTTACAAAAATTACTAGCGCTCCCCAAGGTGAGACACTCGGTCTTATCAGCCCCTTAGTCAGAAGTTCTTGTAACTGAGCCTTCAGCTCTACCAACTCAATGGTAGTCATTCTATAAGGTGCCTTAGATATGGGTTCAGTTCCCGGTTTGATTTCTATTACAAAGTCAAACTCACGTTTGGGTGGAAGACCTGGCAATTCCTCCGGAAACACATCATGGAAATCCCTCAACAATGGATATCTTTCCATGAAATCATTATCTTCCTCCGCATTTTCTGTCACTTTTACTGCATACAAAGTGCAGCCTCTGTTTTTAGCCCTTTTTAGTTGCATAGCCGTCAGTTTCCTAACTGCAACTTCCCGTTTTACACCTTGAATGACTACTGCTTTCTGTAGGTCATCGAAGCAACAGATTTGTTTTTCATAATAGTCAACCTTTGCCTTATGTTCAGCCAACCAGTTAACTCCAATAATGATATCATATGATCCTAGAGGAGTGACATACAAGTCAACTTCGGTGGAGAAACTAGGCAGATCAAGAATTGCCCCAAAAAGGCACATTTTGACTGTATGGACAACATTATTCCCATAATGCACTGTCCATGTTTTATCCATTCTTTCAGCCTTTCTTTTTAATTTCATTGCAAGTTTAGTAGAAATAAAGCATTCAGTAGCTCCAGTATCAAAAAGTATGACTACAGGTGTACCGAATAACTTACCCGTAACTTCTATGGGCGTCACTTGCTTTTCAGCTTGTCTGTTAGCCACTGTAGCGTGTATCCTATGCTGCTGACCGCGATCATCCTTCTTCAGAGGACAGTGATTCACATAGTGGTCCTTTCCACAGTTGAAGCATCCTCCAACTGGCCCTTTTCTAGGCTCAAATTTGTTACCACCTTGAAAGTTATCATTCTGGCTTCCATAGGACTTCTGTCCAATGCCATTAACTTTTGTGAAGCTATTTTGCATGCTATTTATAGGTCTGTTCATCACAGATTTCTTGTTGTTATCTACAATAATTTTGTTTTTCACACCAAACCTTTTCCAAGGTCCCCTTTTTGGTGCAAGAGACGAAGAAGAATTGGGAATCTTCTTCCTTATCTCTTCCCTGTGAGCAGATATTGCCCTCAATTTTTGTTCCTGTTTGATTTCCTTTTCAACAACTCCATCCATGGTGGTTGGGCCGTGGACATCCACTTCGCCACCAATGATGGGATTCAGTCCCATTATGAATTTCCGTATTCTGAACTTCTCATCAGCTTGGTACTGCGGCACATACTTAAGGAGTTTAGTAAACCCTTCCCAGTATTCCGTCACCGACAGCCTTCCTTGCGACCAGTTCTGAAATTTAGTCATTTTCCTATCAAAATAGAGTTGAGGTAGCCATCATTGCCTAAAATAACCCTTAAATTGATCCTAAGTTATGTCTGATTCGACAATATTCAGCTCAACCTTACAGTTGTCCCACCATGATGATGCTTCATGAGAAAGCTAATATGCTCCCCATATCGCTTTAGTCTCTTTGGAGAAGTTTCTTATTGCAAAGTATTTCTCCATTTCACTGAGCCAGTTCTCAGCTCCGTCCCCAAGGGTTGTTCCATCAAACTTTGGAGGACTTATTCTCTTTATATCATTTGTAAGTTCAGCTGCTAATCTTGCCCTTTTATTTTCAGGGGGATTAGGAGCAATTACATTATTGTCATCAACACCCAGATTCCCTCCGTTGATGTTGTCCACAGGAGGTAGCTGATCATTTATTTCAGCTTCATTCTCCTCCTCTTCATTGCCCATTGATTGCTGTTCCAGAAATGCTTAAACGATCCCTCATATCAAGTAGGGCAGCAAGGATTTCATCCAAACTTTTGAGTAAGAATGCTTCTCCACCTCCGTAACGGGTTATTCGCAACATTCCTCTTGTTTAGACCATTTTCTCTTCAATAAGAAAATGTAACTTTATTAATACCATGGACTCATTAGGTCCAAGAGCTGCAACCTTCAGCTTTGATACCAAGATGTAACATCCCCATTTTAAGATATTAGAACAAGGGAATTTTTTTTTTTTTATAACATTCTTTGTTATGAATTATAAAATTCAAACACACGTTCATGTTTTAATAATTGTTCTCTGCCCAAACAACACAGTTTGGATCACACAATTTCTTTTTTTAAAACTAATGTTCCCTGCTCACATATTTACAATATGGAACACACATTCAATGCCATTCAATCCTATAACAGATTCTATATGCTGCTGTAAATGACTCGAGGAACTGCCGATCTCCCATTTTCATGGCTCGGAGTTTCAACGATCCTTCATTTCATGACTCGCAACAACCGATCCTTCATGTTTTTTTATGCATAGTATATTATATATACCAGCTTCTCTTAACCGTTTCCGGTTATCGAAGTCATCCATTTAAGAAGCCTATCTCAATATCTCATTCTCGATATTCATCTGACATCCTGCATCTTAAATTAAGTGAAAATGACAACGTAACCAGCACTTGCGATACTTTGGCCAAATATTTCACATGCTTTGCATGATCATATTCTGGATGTGATACACATCAATGGAATACGTCCTTCACTTCACTTCACCATTATCTAGAATGGTCTTTCCTGGTTCCTACTAGTCCTCTTGATTTAAGGTCATATTTAAACTTCTAATTTCCAACTAGCAATATGAACGAATATACGAAGGCACTCCTGGTAACTAAAGATACGCAGACATACGGTGTCATTCCCCACGACTCCGTGTGTCTAGTTATCTTTAGTATCCCGGAGTCACTCCGTATACCTGATCATACTCCTATCCCCTGCCAAGAACTTCACATTCAACCTATGTATTCTTGATGTTTTAATTTGGGAGGGCATTGTAATATGTCAGTTATAACATTGTGTCGTCATGAAGACCCCGTCTTCATGAAGACACCTTGCTATAGCTGGCGTATGTCAATGTCCTACGGAATCCTCCCATCGAGAGTACACATCCTGCTCAAGTGATTTGGATATGATCTAATAATTAAAATCAACTTTCAGCAACCATGCTGATCCCTTTATCCTCGTTCCCGTTACAGTTGTATATAGCTAAGAGAGACTAAATCCATCTTCTAGCTTGCTATGCATATTCTCCTTTGTGCCAAAGGGTTGCATTTTCTCTACTTGGTTCTCTTCTTAATCATTGGATTAAGTGGCCCGTTACCGACGGACGTGATAAGTTTAACCTATTAAACTTTAACCAAGATTTTCCCAATCAGTAACTAAATTCAAAATTCTAGCTTATTAGACGCGTCCTTTAACGAAGTCTAATTTCTGATAAATGTATTCATTTATTCTCCTTAACATTACATAGTTAAGGTCCATTAGTTATGGATATACTTATCCCATATCCTTTATTCTCAATTTAACATACGAGGTCATTAATGGAGTTCAAAGCAAAGTTCGATTACTCCTAAGTTAATTGATATTCCTTAGCTACCAAGCTAATCCCGAATACCTATCGATTATGGATTCATATTCTTCCTAATCCTTTTTAATGTCAATTAAGAATTCATCTTTACCCAAGTATGAACTAATTACACATTTCAACTTAAAAGTTGCATTAAGGTAAGAATAGATATCTATTTCTTTTTTTTAACGTCCATCCAAGGAAAATTAGATAAATCCAAATCAAGAATAACATTATATTTCCAATTTAGTCAACAATATCAAAATGATATAGTCATTAAAATATCACACTTGTATTTGTATTCATCAATTCATGTCATAATCCGTACATTTGCCAATCCCACTGAATGGACATTGTTTACATAAAACATCATTACAACTCATAGATGGAAGAATATACTTTCTTCTTTTCTTAATTCCTCGAAGAGGAATAAAAGTAAACAAATACAATTCATCTTCAACCAATCAAGAAGCATCAGAAAACAGCCATGTCTTCTTTCTAATCAAATTCCATCTACAAAAAATTATTTGCAGGGCCGGTTCCTAATGAATCGAGCATATTAAGCACTTATCATTAAAATGAGGTGCTTCAACTAAATGTCTCAATAAAAGAACCCTGCTTTTATGATATGAAAGTAAGACATCAATCAAGAAATAGGCACAAAAAAAAGTCATATAACAATTGAACCATCAAAATATCATCACAATCAGCCAAAGAACTGCTGTCCCATTTTCCACATAACCATTGCAAGTTCCAAATTGCAATATTTGAAAAGTTTAGAAATACAAGTAACATACTGCTGATATAACATACTGTTATCCTTTCCACACCTTTCATTAATAATAAATGCAAAGGTTAAAACTAACTGAAATGTAAACCCATTACCTTCCTTTCAGTTCATGCATCATATTAGATTCCAAGCAATCAAGCACAGACGAGAAAGCGAACAAGCAATGCAGATAGTTGCTCATATCTAAGCACTACAAAATTCATTATTAACGAATTACAGATTTCCAACTGAATGAAAGAAGAAAAGATCATTTTTCCAAGTCATTCATCCATATCCCTATTTCTTTCCTCATGACTGTCCCAAAATTGAATCCAAACGAGACACAAATCAAGATAACAGTTCAGAGTGAAACTTACAAAATTCATTCGGATTCACTTTCCAGCAAGAATAATTTCATTCATAATCAGCTTTAAATGAAACAAGGAAGAATTTATCGTCCTTATCAATACTTCATTTAAATCAGGCTCATATGCATATCCAAGACAGGTTAGTATATCATCGTATTTATCATAGATCAAATAGTACAAGGATGCATACTATGTATTTACTATACTAGAAGATCCCATACTTTCTTCACTGTATTGTAAACCAGATAAACAACATTCAGAACCATCTAAATGTCACTGTAATCTTTGTCCAACTGAACTTATAACGTTCATCAAAACCAATTTACTGTTTCTTTCGAATCGAAAACAGCATAAAGAAGAATTCATGTTCCTAAAATTTCATTAAGAAATCGATCATTTTGCTCAGAATGAACTAAAAACACCCAAGTCGTGTTTATCCAAGCATGACAGCTCAACTTATAAAGATAACAGAACAATCGCTCATATTGAAAAGCAACTCACCTAACCTGTGCAGTTCCAATCCAATATACCGCAAACAATGAATATCCAAAATACCGCAAACAATGAAATAACCAATTCGAGTTCTATCTCGATCAACAATTAATTCCAAAAACAGCATTCTCCTTTTTCTTAATGAGATACAGAACTCAATATATATATATATATATTCATATATCAATACCTCTGTCAAGGCAAACCCGCATAGGGTATTAAATATATAAGCTTGGTGCAGTCAAGACAAACTCAAGCAATAACCCAAATTTCTATATTTTTCCATTTACTTGTACAGAAAACAAGCCGAGATAGTAATCGTGACAACAGTCCGAACAGGAAGGCCGAACAACATCCATAAAACACAACGAAAATCATCCTGTCCTCACAGCAACGAGGGAATGTAATCATATGCAAGTTCAGAAGAAAAACAGTTAACCTTTCCTACTTCCACGAATACCCAAAACGTTATTCGTTCATTTCTTATGCAAGAAAAAGGGACAGCAATAAAATATTACCATTTCTTCCTTTAAATCGAGTTCATAAGCTCAATAAAACCCATATGCTATTTCTAACAAAATCCAAAACAGCAGAAGGAAAAAGGATCTTATTTCCTTTTAAAGATTTCAGTATAGAAACAACATCAACAACTCGTACATCCTGTACAGTTTTCATCACTGAAATTCATATAGCAAAAGAACAATTGTTCAACACCGAAAGACAACTCCTACAGCCTGTACTGCTTTCATCATTCAAATTCATTTAACAAAAGAACGATTGCACAGTAAGGAGAACAACTCATACTGCCTGTTCCGTTTTCATATAAACATGAACAGAGAAAGAAAATACCTATTTCAAATTCCCAAATACCATCAACAACCAATACAACAAGTTCATATTCCAACTCGATTCATGCAAAGACAAATCAAAGCATAACAACCAGAAATAATTTTACTTATCATTTCCAAAAATGACAGCAAAAATCGACTAAATCCAAATCGTATCAACATGACAACAATCACATAAACCCAAAACCCAAGAGCAGGGTTGTTTTAATGAGACATTTAAACAAAGCAAGTATTTTTAAAGAGAAGGGCTTAACATGCCTGTAATTTCTCTTCCAGAACTCGAGGAAAACTACGTTTGCCGAAGATATCTCCTTGCTTGGCGATAGCACGGGCTTTCCAACAATTCCTTTCCTCTTCAGGCTCAGCAACAGCCTCTAAATCTTCCAAGAACAGTGTTAAATCCAAGAAACTGGTTTGACTGAACCAAACAAAAAAACCAAATGTAGAGCAACTTCACCAAATCCAAATCGACACAATGAACAAACAAATTTCCCTCATACACTTTCCAAGGCGAGTTGGTCGCGAGGACCAAGAACATTTAATGCATTAAAGGCTCTGCCTTTTCCAAATTTCCATGCCACTGCCAACTTGAGTTGGCGATCTCTAAATTTCAAATTTCACATGCAAAACCAAATTTGGTTCCATCTCCAAATAGATACCTCCGCCACTTACCTGCCCCACCAAACTGGCGCTGTCCACGTATGGACTCCCCAATAAATGCCATTGAATACCCCTTCATCCTTATCCTCTCCCTCCAAGGGTCTGCGCGTCCCCTTTAGGTTAGGATTAGTTTAGGTTGTATATTAGTGTTCACCTAGGTCATAGTTTAGTTTTAGGTTATTAGGACTTAGGTTTATTTCCTTTTTTTTGTAATTTAAAAATCCACTTAGGATAGTAGTTTAGGATGCATGTTAGAACTTAGAATTTAATTCCTTCTAACCACTAACATTAATCAACCTCTAATCCAATCTCTCAACTGACACTCATATCAATGCTTGTGCAGGACATTCCGTCCTTTGTTTCACATGCCAAGACCACCTGTGTCCAGACATTTCCTGCCCCACGAGGTCTCAAGTTCGATAGTACAGGGTTCAAGAATCGAACCTTTGTCATTGGCATTTACGTGCCAGCTACTCATACCTGCAATCAGGCGCTGCACATTTATATCAACCTCAGGTTTGGTTAAAGAGTAAATCGACACAGAAATCACAAGAAGACCACAACATACTTTGGATCAATGAAATTGATTCAAGGTGTGCTGTCAATCAGCAAAGAGAGTTTAGCAAGTATACGACAATTTGTCGTCACATCAGCAAACACACAAGCACAATAATTGTTGTCCTATGCAATAAATTACAGCATGCAAGAATCCAAGTTAGCAACACATTCCTTTAAGATCAGAATTTATCTTAACATGTTTGCCTTCATTTCAGCAGCTATAATAGTATGAAAAATATTCACCAAGATAACTTACAAAATCAGGGTGTTACATGAATGATAGTTTCCTTTCCTATCAAATAATGTTTTCATTTCTTGACTTCTTGAACAAGAGAATACAATTCCTTGTCATAAGTAAAATAATTTAGAATTGCACCGTGGAACAGTTTAGATTGATAACATATCGGCCTACCTCCCTAAAGTAGGATAAGCCCCATAACATAGTCACTGGCATCGGTTTCTACTTCGCAGGGAAGTTATAAGTTAGGTAAAGCCAAAAATGGAAGCATGACTGATTTTATATTTAAATGAATCAAAAACAATATGTTGTTTCTTACCCCAATCAAATTTATTATCCCATGTCATCATGGAGTATAGTGGCGCAGTGGTGTGGAAGATAAGTTCTTAATGAACTTCTGATAATATTGAACTGATCCAAAAAAACTCCTGGTCTCTGTCAAACTTGATGGCATAAGCCAATTCAAAATGGCCTCTATCTTCTCTTGATCAATCCTTAACTCCCATATCTAATCATATGTCCAAAAATGACAAGTGACTATTGAGAAAAATCACATTTATTTTCATTCAAAAAATCCACTTCTTCTTAAGAACTTGCAAAACTTGACGCAAATGATCAATATGCTCTTCATAAGTTTTGCTAAAAACCAAAATATCATCCAAGTACATAATAACAAAGGAATCAATAAATGGCCTCATTACCTCATGAAGGTAGTTGGTGCATTACATAGCCCGAATGGTAATACCAACCATTCATATAACCCTTGCCTAGTCTTGAATGTTGTTTTCCAGATGTTATTTTTGTTGATCTGCAATTGATGATACCCAGACTTAAAATCAAGCTTAGTAAAATATCTAGCATGTTGTAACTGATCTAATAAATCATCAATGTGAGGAAGAGGGTATCGATTCTTAATGGTTATTTTATTTAAATCCCTATAATCAATACACATTATCCATGAACCATATTTCTTAGGTACTAAAACAATAGGAGAACAACATGGAAAAGTGCTAGGATGGATTATACCTTGTTCAATCAAAGATCAGTAACTATTGTTTTACCTTATTGGCATCTTTCAAATATTTCTTGTATAATCCCATGTTCGGAAGTAGACTATTGGGTAGGAAGTGGATATTGTGCTCAATTTCCCTTTAGGTTCCTGAAAGACCTCTCTAAACTACTGAAACAACTTTTTTATCTATGCCTACTCTTTATTAGAAAACATGCTACTAGTGGTTTTAGATGTAACAACCTCATCATCTAGCATATCCCTCAACATAAGTAATGAAAATTTACCACTAACATTAATGAGCTTTTGGGATTCATTGGCACTTACCAAAGATATCTTTGAATCTCTTGAATAGGATGAAATGACGTAGCTCTTACCATCCTTTACCAAATGGTACTGATTGGCTCTCCTTACAAAGATAACATCCCTAACATACATATATGGGCTGCCAAAAACTACACCACACACATCAAGGGGAAAAACATCCATAGTAACCTCATCAATAAACTTTTTGTCAATACCAAAAGTGATCTTACACTGCTTTGTTACCTTGATATCTACACATTTCTTTACACAACCCAAAGAATAAGGGATTGGGTGACTGTAGGTTTCCAATTTAAACATGTACACTACACATTATCCAATTTCACTCTGGGTGGAACTAGACAAAAAGGAGGATTACATTAAGGAGATCTCACCAATTCGAGATTTTAGTATTCAGGGGCAGTATCCAGGTCTTTGAGAGAGTTGAAGGATGTAAGAGGAATTTTTCCTATTCTTGTTTTTGTTGAGTTTCAAAGTTTTATTCATTTTGGGAGACCAAAAATATGGTACAATTGCAGCACTAAAATGGTAAATCTAGTGTCTCACCCAGAATGGATTTGAACATCTTCATACATTCCTCTAGTGTTAGGAAGATACAAAAAGTTCATGAAATTGAAAAGGAGTAGAGAAAAGGTTTAAATCTACCTTTGGGTTTTAATGATCTCCTCGAGATCATAACCTAGTTAGTTGTAAAGAAGGGCAAACTACTCATTTCTATGCACACTGAGCTATTTACAAGGAGGATCAAGCCACCCAAGTGTTGGGCAACATAATGCAAATGAAAATGCAAATTAAGCTATTCCATATGAAGACCAAGTTACTCCCATGTTATGTCATAAGTAGGTTGAGGTCCACTCTACATTTTGTGAGTTATTTTTTCCAAATCTGAGTTGGTTTTGATGAGATCCTAGATACCAAGTTTTACCCTCATAAAGGAGAGCCTTGAAGATAAGTGCATCAAGTTATTTGAGTCATCTTCGACTCACACAAACCAAGTAGAGGGTCGACCACCGAATCCTAGTCATGGTGACTGAATTGACCGATTCAACTTTGAACCCTATAACAACAAAATGATGGAATGTGGGCGGATCAATTGTATAATACCCAACTCAAAAATCAATGCATTTGAATAAGGAAAGTTCTATAAGCCGAGTTTCATAATGAAAGAGTTCCTTGTAGATCACCATGGCAAGCACTAGGTCGCAGTCAGTCAAGCGCTAAATATTCATGTTGTCGAGCTAACAAAATTAGAGAACAAGCCATGAACCTAACTTGGTTCCACATTACAACTTAGAAGTGAGAAGGTAAAGGGAGCATGAAATATGCAATGAAAGAATAGAAAGATAGGGAACTTGGTGAAAATGAGACAAATAATGAGTTTGAAGGCACAATACTTCGCAAGAAAAGCTTTGAACCTTGACATAGAATGGTGTAAAAAAGCTGGATGAACACAACCCAAATGTCCCATGGGATCCCAAGACATGTGTGCACAAAAAAATGAACTCGATGCACTCAATAAATGTGGAAAATGTAGAAGGAAATGGCTCAAACAACCCATGGGTCTTGCGTCCCATGAAAATTCCATAATGGCCACAAGGAGAATGATGTGCGGACAATGCAAAAATAAATGGCATGGGTGGCCTACGGGACATGAAATCCTATAACGCTTTGATGTAAAGAAATGCAGGTGTTGGCTTGGTCAATGGACCATCCATGGAGTCAACGTGTAAATGGGGAGATATTTACGGGTTTGAGGCATTCACAAAGTGGAGTTATGCGGGTATGGCGGAGTTCAACGACATTGGTGGCACGGGTAGGGAAAGTATGAGTTTCCCACATGAGCATACCACCCGTAATACATTGGGTATGGTCTCCAAAAATTCCATTGAGTTGGAAATATTATGGGGCTAATGAAAAACACATTGAAATTGTGTGGGAGCCAAAGTGGATCTTAAAACCATCGACATCAAGTCAGATTTGGAATCTTGTCAAATGCATGGGTCATCATGACATTAGATAAGGGGTCGATGCCAAAGAAAGAAAGGAAGTGTTAGATGGCGTAAGGTTGGAGTGACAAGGGATTGACACATAGGTGTATGGGTACTCGGTGCCCATGGGAAAAGGATGAGACCGTGAAGTAGGTAAGAAAAGAGATAGCCCGCCGAGCTAGCTAGCCGAGCTCTTCATGCAATGCAATTCTTTAAAACATCAACCCCCTTTTAATGTAAAATGATGAAATCAATGAAGGTCCCACCAAGTTTTAAACTCCATGAATAATTTAAATGAAATCAAAAATAATGGGAAAAGAAATAAATATTTAAAATTTCATTTCCTAGCCAAAATTAATTACTCGGTCTTGTGAAAGTCAAGCAAGCATGGAAAAAATCAAACAACTAAAGTCACACAAGAGATCATATCTAGATAATTTTTGAACAAAATTGCATAAAATTGGTATCGTTGGAATCATGACTCGAGATCCATGTAAATGATCAAGAAAATCAAGAATTGATGTAGATTTTATGGTGATTTTTGGAAAATAGACCCATTTCTAAAAAAATACCTCTAAGTGGTTGAGAGGGCATTAAATGGACATGGGCCATCATTATTTCTCTACTAAAATTCATAGTACATCATAGCAATCCTTTTGAAAGTAAGATACCATCAATTTCATTGATTTACCATGACTTGTAAGTGGCTAGAAGGTGGATTTTAGGATTGCACTTCTCTCTCTCTTCTCAATTCTATAAATTGTAATATGGGCTCATTTGTAAGGGAGTTAGTCATTTTTCCTTCTACCCCTCTCTTTCTTCTCTATTGGGTTGAATGTGGAGTTTAAGCCTCCTTTCTAAGCTCTGTAATGGAATTTTATTGCCTCTTTCCCACTAATGATGTACTGTGTAAACTTAATGGAGCAATAAACTATGTTTTGTGATACTTTTTCTCCATCCTTTACATGTGTTGTTGTCTCTACTTGCCTCTCTTCATTGTAGGGTATATTGTGCATACTCTTGATGTTTATTACAAGTTTTGAGAGCTATGTTTAATGGGAAATAAATGGTGTTATGTGTGAATTCATCTCTGGTCTATGGTGCATCTTGTCCACCCTCTCCATTGCTCACCTCTCTCCATTTCAAGAAGTTGGATTCTTGGCTAACAACCTCCTTTTCTAGTGTATCACCACTCTTAGTATAGGTTTATTTTCATGCACTCTCTCTCCCTGGTCCCTTACAAAGTTATAATAGGATTAGGTATTTTTCTCACTTGCATTAGAGTAGCTTATGGCATGTTGTTCAGAGAAAGAACCAGGTTTTTCTAGAGGGTTATCTCATGCCGGAAAGTCCCATAGCTTGATAGGTAACCTAATCTTACACAAATTACACTGAATGCCCCATCTACATTCAGACCATTTGGGGGGTGCTATGATTTGGTGATAAAACTAACTCTTTACTAATTAAATTAGCTTGAGAACATGTATCATTAAGAGTATCCACCTTAGTTTTCTTCACTTGAATATTTAAATGAAAAGGATTTGTTAGTTCATTTTCCTAAGCAACATTATTACTACCCAAACATACCTCTCTTTGAACAGAGAACAACACATAGTATCATCCACCTCTTCACTATAAAATACTTCCTCTCCCTGGAGGGAAGCCATAGCCTTCTTCTTATTCTTCTTGTTCTCAAGGGATGTAATTCCGGTGGAGTTTCCAACACTTTTCCTCGAGAATGAATGTCAACATCACAGTGCCCAAAATGAATTTTAGTATCCTTTTTAGAAATAGAAGTAGCATTTTTATTACCCTTTCCTTTTCCCTTTTCCTTCTACTTGGAATCACCTTGTTTATTCGAAGCATCTTTGAGAGGTAGACACACAAATTTTCTTGTCCATCTCCAAATAGTGGGCTTGCGTACAAGATTCATCTACATTCATAGGATTCACCAAGAGGATAGGTCTCCTCAAATGGCCATGGATTCCAAAAATATAATTTATCAAGAGGTTATGGTATGGTACATCCTTTCCCATATGAATAGCTTTCTTTCGAACTCACCGATATACTTTTGCACGATCGGCATTATTTTTTCCCGAGATATTTCCAATAAATAGACCTCTATTCCTCATAGCAAATAGGATAAAGTTAATTTTATATTAGCTTCTTAAATAACATCCCACTTAGTAATTAGAGAAAGCTTCTTAACAACCAATGTATGAACATAACTTTTAAACCAAGTTAAAGCATGTTTGGTTACTTTTAACGAGCAAAGGAAATATTTTGACTTTCATTAATCTGATGCAAACTAAAATATAACTCCAGTTGAGTTAGCCAATGTTCTAGCTTCTCAGAATTCACATCTCCATCATACGGCTCAATTTTGATCTTGGCCCCCACTTTTAATGGAGGAGGTGTGGGAATGGCATAGGACAATTATTCTTCATGAACCTCTTCTTCATGTTCTTCTAGTGTCTCATGTGAAACATCAAGTTTCTCCATGAGTAGGCCCACGATGGACTCCAAATTCCTAATGAACAAGGATATACTACTCACATCCTTGGACAAACTTGCAACATTAGCCTTCAACTTGTAGAAATGATGTTCAATGATATCTTTTACATCTTCTCTATGAGCCATCTCTCGAATTCCTTTCTTCCATTTTCTTGTAGAAATCTCTGATTCAAAAGGAATAAGGATACCTTCACCACTTTCTTTTCCCTTTTAGGAAAGGGGCACATAACTTCAATCTAAACACAAGTTAATCACCTAACTTATTGAAATCTTAACTGCTCTAATACTGATATAATCCATAAACTACATAACTTAATAATAAACAAATCACTATGCTCATGAATTATGAATGAAGTATCTGAGTTATTTATTAACCAAGTTAAAGTGAAATAATCCACACACAATTAACTACAAATTGAAAAGAGAGAGACAAAAATGAGACAAGAATTATCAGTAGTCATTTTTATGCCCTTAGAACAACATTCTAATCCCATGCGGGCTGAACTATCACCTTGCGGGTGTCGGGCACTCACCTGAGGCATGCATGGGCATCAAGCCCTCCTTTATGTGAGTCTTGTGAGAATACATTGATTAATGACAGAGACTTAGAAAAGGGTAAAGAAACATGCATTCATTATGAGAACCTAAGATGAGGCATTATATTAATGCATCCATTCAGACAACAAGAGAAATATCAAACAGATAATAGATAACAGATTTGATAATACAAAGAAAAGGCACTAGGGTTTATACCCATGAAAAATGTATATATTTTAAAAGAAATCCATATATTCCTATTACTCTCTATTCAGTAACCACATTACATTCCTCAAGGTCATTACAGGACCAAACGTATTAGTGTAGATAATACTTATACATCAGAATCCTAAACTATGCTTTCTAGATTACAAAGATGTTCATAGACCCATCCCTCTAGATATGCCATCTCTCCTATAGCCTTCCTAATGAGAATCCCTAAAACCCATCCCTATTTCTGCAGAGCTTTGCCTCTGTGATTGCAATTGTAGACACCAAAATTGGGTCACACTCCCCTTGGTCCCTCATCAAATAATCACCTTGAACACACTCACCTAACCATGGCCCCTTTTACCCCACTCTAATATTAATTTAATTAAATTAATCCATGTCCTCACAATATTTATTATTTAATTATCACACCACCACCTCACCTAGCCACCTCACCCTAGACCTATTCTTAGTATGTTGCCATAACTAACTAAGACCTACCTAAACCCTAAAAATCAAAGCCTACATTCCCTCTAACCACATTCCTGCCCATTAGAAAAGAATCTTTCATTCTAATCCATGAAAAAATGAACAAGATCCAAGAAATCAAGTGGATCTAGCCCATTTTAGTAAACCTAGAAAATCCCACCCTAACCGATGCTGGTCACCCTAAACCACCGCTAGTCAACCCAAAACTATCATTGGTTACCATTTACTCCCAAAACAACCTTATTTCAAGGTTGGCACATTCAGAGAGAGAAAGTAATAAGACCAAAGCTACATGTAAGCATAACCAACATTCACACATGCATTCAAACATCCAAAGCTAGCAGCAGAAGTGACCACATAACCATTTTGCATTCACGGGAGCATCTTGGGAAGTGCCATCACAACGCCAAACTCCACCCATCTAATTAACCACCATTTCCATCCAGCCATCAAGCTCATACAACAATAAGTATTTTTTTAATCAACATTCATCTACTTTCATTTTAGTAGGCTCTGCTATATCTGATTATTTCAGTTTCTACTTGCACCCCTAATCTCCCACCATTTACCTTCATGAAAGTTTGATCATTCCTTCACCCACATCATTAAATTTCCCATACTTGACTGTTAAACACTTCTAAGTATACCTAAGATCTCCATAGACCCTTCCATTTCCCTCCTCATTTCCATTTAGTCTCGTATCGTACTTACACCAAGGTTTTAATAAGTTTCATTTACTGATCAGATCGATGTCGGTTATCCATGAACATCGTCGGTCCATCCTGAACTATCATCGGTTACACTATATCGATGTCGGTCTCTGTGCTTTACCCTTAGACTAAGAACAGAGTCTAAATTCTCCACCAAATACCCAAAACAACCCAAAACCAAACCCTGACCAAGACACTCAATACTCGAAAAATACCTTTCCCTTCGATTCAATCATAGCTTATCCTGTTGTGAACAAATTTTCTTATTGTAATTGAATGAGATACCTAAATCATTTTAACTACAATAGGATTTCATTTATTGTTAATATTGAATTGTTTTAAATAGTGGATTGATAGCCTTCTAGGGAGTATCACACTTCTTACTGGAACTAGCATACGCTAGGAAGTCCACTATCATATGCTATTTAATCTCTTTTGGTGGTCTTGTTGTTCATTTCAGGTAGTTCCTCCTAGCCAAAAGGAAGCTCTCATGATTAGCTGTGGATCAAGAAGTCATACACACGTAACAACCTTCAACCAACTTTAATAGGTATTCCTCCTAGCCCTTTTACCCTTATTTGTTTTGTCACATTCCAAGAAATGCTCTAAGAATCGATGAAACATTTTGGCACACTGGTGGGACCCATTCGGGGTTCCTTGCATTTCTTCATTCCTAGGTGAAAAGTTGCATGTTTGTTTCCTTTCTAAAAGGTTCTCACATTATATACCTCCCATGGAATCTTCTCTTATTTCTATTGTCTCAAAACAATCATGTTTTGGTGATATAAAAAGAACTTTTCTTCTCTTTCATTTGTCTTGCATTAGTAAAAGATCATACTTTCCCTGTTCATATTTTTATGTCATCGAATTCAATATTTTTATTTGGGCTTAAAATCAACCGCATTTCATTCAGCTTTATGGCATTAGCTCACATTAAATGAGGGAAACATATAAGCTTGGAAGTCATGCTTAGCTAATGGTTGACAAAATAATTGTAGAAAGCATGTTTTCTTTCTCTCTAAGTCTTACCAAACTACACAAATTCAAATTAAATCATCTTTCTTAAACAACATCTTACCTAGGAACATCTTCCAGTGATCACATGGTTTGATTAGAAGGTAATCCCCATCTCGTTGCTCCTTTCGATTAATTATCTTAGAAGATGGCTCGCTCGAACCATAACATACCTGAAACTTCTCCTTTTAGATATCCTTCTTCATAGAACGCCTTCCCAACCAAAAAACAATTCTATTCTAAATACACATAGTTAATCCTTAATAATGTAAGTTGAACAAACATAAAAGAAAGAGCACTCTTAAGATCATATTTTGTTTTTCTTAGTGTTTCTTCTTGGCTTGTGTTTTGAGGTGAGAGGACACGTTCTTCATCTTTTTATTTTCTCCTTGCATGCTCCCCATCATAGTTGGTGTATTCCAACTTCATCTGAGTGTGCCTAGACCCCATTTTCATCATTTTATTTATTCGGGTTTGATTCCACACTTGATTTCAAATCACAACCAAATTTTCTTCATCTCTATTTTAATTTCACATAACTTGTGTCGGTCCAGGTGATCATCCTTGGTTACCCTCATTGTCACCGATTTTACCCAACCGACGTCGGTTTACTGTTCTTTTGGTTAACCTACCTAAAAGGACACCTATTTCATATTCTTTGTTATTTAGAGTCTCTGTAACTCTCATCATCTTCTCTATCCTGATAAAATCCATCTCTATCTTATCTACTTGGCGATTACTACGCTTTTACCTAGTTTTGGCAAACTGTTCTTTTCAATAGTAGCGATTGCAATTACCTGTGACCGACGTTAGTTTACCCTAACCGGCATCGGTTAGCCTGTTTAATTTTCTAGCTGACATTTTTACCCAATCCACCTACCACTGCTTGTTTTTCCTATTTTCTACTATATTTCTGTGTCATTTAAAGAAATAAGTCTCACCAAATCAAGTACTCATTCACATGGTGCTAACTCATGAGACAATCAAACACCCTCATATTCCATGCTAGCTATTAACCACTCACACCTAGTCCTTCACCACCTTCCATTCTATCAACCATGGATCCTACCCAACCTATCACTATCGCCATAGGTGACGAGGAGTTCGCATGACTCCTTGACCGAACCCTACCACCTTACGCTTTATCCTTCCCATTCTTCCACTAATATACAACATGCATGTATCTATCCCCCGACTCTCATTCCTACTTTTGTGTCAGGTCCCTTCCATGCTACCCGCACTTTTACCTTACCCTAGTCATTTCATAGCTAGGCCCTATACCTGTTATGACCACCACATCTGCCACATCTATTGCACTGTAACAACCACTATACCTTCTGCGACCACCAAGAACATAACCTCATCCACACTTATTGTCTCACACATACCCATAAGAACACAACCACCCCGTGACGATGACCCCTACCCAATTTCAATACATTGTCCTCTCTAATCCATAGTCCTTATCCCCCATCGCTACTAGATTTACCTCAAACCTTCCACCTCCATATACATACTATTAATAGCCTCCCATCTCACCTATCACTCATTTTGGGTACATACCCCTATCTCACTCCCTCATTATCAACCTACCTATGCGGAATCACCATATACTAGAATGCCACCTCCATTATATGTCCAACACCAACCCTCTTATGCTAGAGGAGGTACCCATCCATCACCACCTACCAATGAACTCATCAAGTTGATGATGGAAAAGATCGCACACTTTGGAGGCATCGATTTATGGCTCGTGCAAATCTCTCACTTACGATGAAATTTGCAATGAGCCCATACACCCATCCATTCCTATTTGTCCATATCCCGTACATTGGGAGATGCCTAAATTTAACTACTTCAACAACAAAGAGGACCCGCAACATCATTTGTGGTCTTTCAAACATGGGTGTTATCTCATCGCCCATGATGATAATTTGCTTCGAGTAACTTTCCCAAGTCTCTGATTGGGCCCACGTTGGATCGGTATAGTGGGTTACCTATACATTCTATATACTCATTTAATCAGGTACCCCAAGCCTTCTTGGATCACTTCTCCATCAATGTTGTTAAGAAGGTTACCATGACTGACCTCTACTCTACGCGTCAATATGATGACGAGTCTATCACAGATTTTGTTGCTTGTTGGCATAGCCTCGATAAATCAATTCACATTCTAACTACCAAAACCAAACTCATAAAGCTCTTCATGCGGGATTGTGCTATACATATTTCACCAACCCTGTAGGTACATACTTTCCGATCTTTGATAAGGCATTCACCATGGCACGAGAGCTAGAGATTCAGGCCATCAAAGAAAAGAAAATCCAACTACATAATAAGAATGTGGCATTTAAGTCAAATGACACATATTCTTCCATGAAACCATAGAATAATTATTCAAAACCCAAGGGAACTGCTAATGTAGTGGTACTCAAGGCTAGCCTAGCTCATCCATCAAATCGCTAAGCCCTCATCTAATCTTTCTCCCGTCTAGACTTTTTAATTCGACAAGAACAATGGAAATACAACCCAATTGGGGATCCTTATTTTTCTGTTTTAGAAAATCTCATTAAAGTTGGGGACATCAACCTTCCCCTTATAAAACCACACACTAGTTTTGATCCTTCTCGCCCCACACCTGTGTACAAAGAGCATGACTTTTACAAATATGATCGGGTAAAAGGTCATAATGACATAATCGCATCACTTTCAAGAATATTATCAAGGAAATTCTCGAGAGTAGAGAGTTAGTCTTAGATAATCTGAATGCACTATTAACATTAAATCACAAAACCCCAAATGAGCTCTAAAAATATACTTTTCTAAGGCAGACTCATTTGGTGTGATTTGCATAACATTGGACCATCTCTCAAGCTGTGGGACTTGTGGACTTGAGATGGCCCTCTAGAGAAATCTGGCTTCTTCTTCCTGATCCTAATGCTAAACTACTTCTAAGGAAGGAAATGTGACTATCTACTCCTAATCTAACAATTCCAAGGGACCAAGGAGAGAGAGAGCATGAAAATAAAGAAATCCTACACTACAGAGGTGATAACACCAAGAAAAGGGAAATGTTGATCATCTACCCAGACTGCCATGAAACGAATAGAGGTGAGAAATGGAGAGGATGGACAACAACATCACAGACCAAAGATCAGATTTCACACAGGAAACATTTCAACCCAATGAACATAGCTCCTAGATCTACAAATGAAACATCCATTAACATGCATAGAATAATCCAAAACGATGAGAGGCAAGAAGATGCAATGAAAACAAGTGAAGGATGAACAAACACATCACAAAAACAAGTTTTATTGCTTCATAAATTTGCACAGAACATCATACATAAGCAAGAGGAAAAAATTCCATTTACAGAGTAGGGGAGGAAGGTTTAAATTCCACATTCGACCCTAGAGAAGTAAGAGAGAGGGGGAAGGGAAGGAGAATGAACAATAACCTTTTATAATGAATCCTTCCCCTGTATTTATAGATTTGATCGGAGAGAAGAAAGAGAGAGAGAAGTGGGAAAAGCATGTCGAAACTCAACCACTAATATTAATGCTTCTGATAAAATCTGCCCCCAAATCCATCTTTACTACATCAATCCTTGGTTCGGTGCCTTGGAAGAAGAGGGAATGACAAAAATAGATCAAATCTGATTTGGTTGTTGAGATAGATGAATCCTACATTAAAGGCCCAAGACGTTTCTTCCTTTTTCCCTTACCTAACCACCTCAAAAATAAAGTTTCATACATCTGTTGCATAGGTGAGGCTGAGACCTTTCCAATGGTGTCATATTTGCAATATTTTAACCCCTGAGTTGAAAGATATGCCCCTTTGAAGTTTGTATCAAATCCTTACAAATGGATAGGGAAAATAGTTTGAAAATGGGTCCCCTTTTTGGTCTGGGACACGTGGTAGCTAGATTAGAGAAAAAATTAGGCTCATAGGTCAACAATTTATCTCTTTGCTCTTTTGCACAAAACACAAAACTAAAAAAATCCTGCATCCTTGAATCTTTTCTTGGATGCGTGGCACCTTTTTTTTGGCTGGGGAGGTGCGCTTCAATATTTTCCTTTCTGTCATTTTGACAAAAGGAAAATTTTCACCTTTTCCTATGCCTTCCCGCTTTGGCTTTGACTCAGGTTCAGAATTTGAATTTTTCCTTTTCCTTGTTTTAGAATGTGAGCTCATAGGTTTGAAACGTTTTCCCTTCATATTTTCTCTATGTATGGGGTTTTCTTGACCAAATTTGTCAGGGGTGTGAAATTGGGATAACAATTTGGTGACTCACGGGGACATCTTCTTGCTAGATGAAGAGAAGAAACCAATGTGGCCTTGAAGAACCCATTGGGCATGGAGTCTAGCCTTATAAACTGATTCTGATCTAAACTTTGAAATTCGACCGCTAAGCCTCTTGAAACCTACTAAGAATTGAAGTTGAAATTCCCAAAAGCCAATCAATGCACTTGCAAGAGCAATACAACAACACCAAAAACTATGTACAAACTGAAAATCATACATGCTCCAAATGGAACATGTAGAGTGTGCAAAAGCACTTCTTCTACTGAAAACAAACCTACCTACTCTACTCTAACCAAGAGCAAAGGGAACTCAAACAAAACCTATAACTGGTAGGGAGAAATAGCTTCCCTTCCTCAAAAATGGCAGCCATGCAACTGATTTGGCATTGAACATGGCTGGTTGGATGAGTGAAAAACTAACAATAAGCCGGTCCTCCACCCAAATCATCAAGGTATCAACATTAATGGAAAATACCTCCTCAATATGACTTGCATCAAACTTCTAGAGGTGTTGATGATGACCCTTGGTACTTTGATGCTCATCCTCATGCCCTGAAGTAGGCATGACTAGTTTTGGTTTCTCCTTTGGCTCCAATGAAGCCAAGTACCTAATTGGGCATGGTTTGATCCTTTGGATGTGCCCATTTCTCTGAAATTCAACTCCAAAAATGGATTCTTGTGGAACTTCTTGAGTGGATGGAGTGAGATAGATGATGACATCCTCCTACCTTTTCTCTTCCTTCTCCTGTGAAGAACATGGGAGAGTCATACCTTCCGATCTTGGTTTCGTGAGGGGGTTGTTATGGAGTGCAAGCTTATATTCTGAATGTTATCCTCCATGGTAGTAGGCTCATGTGCTTGGGATGTGAGAGACGGATGAAAAAATGATGTGATATCCATGGGCTACCCTTTACCATGGCAATCCTCCATGTAAGACAAGTAATCGCCTCTTTGTTGTCCTCTTCAGTAGGTGCTCAACCTCCTTCATGGTGTCCTGCTGATTTATAATTGACTCACAATGGTTCCCTTCATCCTCAAACATGAAATTTGAAAGCTCAAACACTTCCTCAACATAAAATATTGAAGGGGATGAAGTGGGAGGAAGAACTAAAGGTTATTTTATGCTTTCTTTGCACTTGGAGCCTGTGAAACTATATGGTCCTCCTTCACAGCCAAAATGTACTCCTCTTCTTTTAGATTAGGAATAGGTCCTTCTTCCCCTACTTGTGTTGTAGCTAGAGCTTCCACCACTTGTGGTTTGACATTAGCCTCCTCCATAGGTTTAACCAATAAGGGAACCTTTGAAAACTCAAATTTAGCAGCCTAACTCTTCAGATTTTCTATCATTTCTTCTCTGTTGGGTTCCTCTGTTTGATGTTCTCCTTGGCTAGTTTTTGGAGTCTCTTTCCAACATGGACTTGGGAAAGCAAGAGGAGTGGTGGGTGGAGTCTCCAATAGTTTTTTCCTTGTTTTTGGCAGAGGGGAAGGCATTTCTTTTGGCTCTTATAGAGGGGAATTCAGTTTGGAAGGGAAAAGGGTAGAGAAACTGAGGTGGGATGGAAGACTAGGAAATGGAGAAATGAAATCAACACTTGGGGTAGTAAGTGAGGGGCTTGAATCTTGCCTCTACTGAAATGATAAATATTGAGGGAGAGAAAATGAAAGGCAGGGAGCTGGTGATTGACTTACCCATTAACAAGGCTATCTCACACTTTTCTCATAAGCCTCGATCTCCTGAACCCACCGTGTAAGCTGAGGAAACACTTCAACCATGAAGTCCAGCTTCTCCTTAGGGCTATAGTGTCTTGGAAAAGGGCCTTCCTATGGACAAGGTGCCCTGCAACCAATTCAAAAATCCCACATTTGAGCTGTTTCCCTTAATTAAACCATGTCAGCCTCCATTTTTGAAATCTTCTCTAGTAGACTAGAATGCTCTCCATAACTATTGCCATCATATGCATCCCCTCGTCCTTGATAAGCTTCATAGTCAAACTATTATTGACACTACTCATATGGGTAAGCATAATGGTTATGGATCTGATTATAATGCTAATTTGGAGGAGTTGGGAAATACATTGGAGGTGGACTATATTGCTATAAGTGTGAGTTCCATGAAGGGAACGAAGTCATGATTGCACAACCTCATGGAAGAAGAAATGGATGGAAAAGGTCTAACTAAGAGAATGGGTTTTTGACCAGATGGAGTCACCAGATGTGCCTGAAAGTGCCTCCAAAGGCTGAAATCTTCACCAAGAGCACATCAAACCTGATGAAGTGAAGTGGTAAGGTGATTCGCACTGTCCCATCGGGATGCCAAAAATGTTAACACAAAATCACAACACCCCCAAATGAGCTGTAAAAATATGCTTTTCTAAGGCATATTCATTTAGTGTGATTTGCATAACATTGGACCATCTCTCAAGTTGTGGGACTTGCGGACTTGAGATGGCCCTCCGGAGAAAGCCGACTTCTTCTTCCTAATCCTAATGCTAAACTACTTATAAAGAAGGAAATGTGACTATCTACTCCTAATCTAACATTTCTAAGGGACCAAGGAGAGGGAGAGAGAGCATTAAAATAAAGAAATCCTACACTACAGAGGTGATAACACCAAGAAAAGGGAAATGTTGATCATCTACCCAAACTACCATGAAACGAATAGAGGTGAGCAATGGAGAGGATGGATAGTAGCATCACAAACCAAAGATCAGATTTCACATAGGAAACTTTTCAACCCAATGAACACAACTCCCAGATCTCAAATGAAATGTCCAAAAACATGCACAGAATACTCCAAAATGATGAGAGGCAAGAAGATGCAATGAAAACAAGTGAAGGATGGAAAAATGCATCACAAAAATGAGTTTTATTGCTTCAAAAATTTTCACAGAGCATCATACATGAGCAAGAGGAAAAATTCCATTTATAGAGTAGTGGAGGAAGGTTTAAAATCCACATTCAACCCTAGAGAAGAAAGAGAGAGGGGGAAGGGAAGGAGAATGAACAACAACATTTTACAATGAATCCTACCCCTGTATTTATAGATTTGATTGGAGAGAAGAGAGAGAGAGAGAGAAGCTAGAAAATTAGGTTGAAACTTAACAACTGTTGTTAATGCTTCTGATAAAATCTACCCCCAAATCTATCTTTCTTTGCCGCATCAATCCTTGGCTTGCGCCTTGAAAGAAGAGGGAGAAGAAGAAATAGATCAAATTTGATCTAGTTGTTGAGTTAGATGGATCTGTATTGAAAGTCTGAAGAGGTTTCCTCCATTTCCCCTTACCTAACCTCCTCAAAATAAAGTTTCGGACCTCGTGGCATAGGTAAGGTCGAGATCTTTCCAATGGTGTCAAATTTGCAATATTTCAAGCCCTGAGTCAAAAGATATGCCCCTTTAAAGTTTGTATTAGATCTATATGAATGGATGGGGAAAATAGTTTGAAAATGGGTCCCCTTTTTTTTTTAGGACATGTGGTAGCCGGATTAGAGCAAAAATCGGGCTCGCAGGTCTATAATTTATCTCTTTGCCCTTTTGCGCAACATGCAAAACTCAAAAACTCCTGTAGCCACGAAGCTCCACCTGGACGCGTGGAACCTTTTTGTTGGTTGAGGAGGTGTGCTCCAATCCTTTCCTTTGTGTCATTTTGTCAAAAGGAAATTTTTCACCTTTTCCTCCACCTCCTCATTTTGGCTTTGAATCGGAGTTCAAACTTTGAATTTTTCCTTTGCCTCATTTTGGAATGTGAGATTGTAGGTCTAAAATGTTTTCCCTCAACATTATCTCTATGTGGGGGGTTATCTTGACCAAATTTACCGGGGGTGGTGAATTTGGGATAACACACACCGCCAACCAAAACCTACACATCTTCAAGAAACCATTTCCTAATCACGCTCCTTTTTTATCAAACTAGAGAGACCTCAACTAATGATAGCCATACCCGCGAGGTCCATGCTATTTTCAATGACGCACCATTTTCTTCCCAATTGCCTCATATTCCTTCCATAGAGGAAATCATAGCTTGAATTCTTCCACCTACACATGAACCCACTTCACCTATTCCTCCACCCATGAGGAACACCCTTCGTCTCTTCCCTCACCTGTGAATGAGCTTTCATGTTAACATCAAGACCACTTCACCTTTGGCTTCTCCACCTAGAGAACCATCACCGCAATACCTATCTAACCCATGGGAGATGCTTGTTTATCTCCTCCACCCACAGAGGAGCACCCATAATCTCCTCCACCTATCAAATATCTAGTAGAAATTTAGTTGCCTCTAGGTGACCATTATCCATCAGCCACCCAAGATCCTGTTGACTTACTTTCAGCTCTCTTACCCACAAAGGCTGAAGCTAGTGAATTTCCTATTTCTAATAAACATTTTATGGGAATCACCATTGGATCCACATCGACCTCACCCAAAATAGTGTCATTCTCACACTTAGCCAATCAGATGAATTATGTTGATAGAGCCTTACTTTGGGGACGTCTTCACTTCTGTCTTAACAAAAATGTAGATGTCACTCGGCCGACACCTCCACTATATATCCAAAAGTGTTTTAACCGATCAACCAAATAGAACCACAACTATAAAAATTCCCCCATGATACCACTCATGGATCAACTCACACCTCTAACCACAACCCAATATGCATCTACATCCAAATCCACACCTACATCATCTTCCTTTCCTAAACCTATTACTACTTTGGGGGCCATCCCAATGGCTAGCCTTACTCATCCACCCATCAAATTAGATTTAGCTACATCCTCCAAAACTAACACCAAATTTAACCTGGCCCCTAAATAGAAGAACCAATCTCTTATATTTCATACCCCAACCTCACCAATCACACCCTCATCACCTTCACCCCTTCCGTCCATCCTAGGATCTCACCCCTCAACCCTGGCTAAGAAACCTCCACCCACTGGTAAACCAAGAATGCATCAGCCCATTTCTCCCTTGCAGACCTCTAATATGCCCAAGTTCCCCACAATCTCTCGCACACACTATAACCTTTTTACCACCCATACCTCTAATACCATCAATAACTTCTTCACTACACATGACACTTCCTTCCCTTTCCCTCAAACCTCCCCCGCCCAACCTACGCCATCTACCTCCACAAAGACTCGGTTACCCCCATGGGTAACCCTCCATCTTCCACCATCTGCTCTTCCTCTACATATTGTGTGCCCATATCACCTTTATTCAAGAAGGTGCAACCTAAAGGAAAAAATCCGCTACCCTCTAGTAAGGTAGTTAGACCAACCACACACTCTATTGCCAGTTCATCTACCATGCCCCGACCCAAGTAGATATGACCAACACCTGAGACCACACCACACACCAAGTTAGTAGCCCAACCTACTCCTCCTCTTGTAAATAATCTTCCTATACAATCAGCCACACTTCCACCTAAACCCACATTCATCTCCCACTGTGATCCGCTAGCGAATCCTATGCCAAAATCTTAACCAACCTCCTCGAAACTTCCGTCATCACATTACCATCTCTTAGACCTTATGAACCACTCAAACCCAAACTAAAAGGGTTTGACAAAACCAAAATTTGTGCCTACCATTGTGTGCCAGGATATGATGTAGAGGAATGTAAGGCTTTGAAAGCTGCTCTTGTCCAGTTGTGTCCTCCTGAAGAAAACTTTGATGATGATGAACTTCTCAATGAGGACCCACTTTTACCAACACCAGTTTACATAGTTCTTCCCTCATTTCCTACTCAACGACTAAAACCTCGATCCCCACAACTTCTTTATCCATCCCCGAGATTCAAAATTAACATGGTTCATATAAGAGAGTTGGCCAAATCACCACCCAAATGCCATTGCACCCAACTCACTTCACAAGGCTTTTATCCCCCAATAGGTTTTTTCCCATCATGTCGTTATACCACTCATCCTACACCTTCTCCATTTACCCCCTCCCCTTAGATTAACATGATCAACATTACCACCCGTGCTCAGAAAGACAAGGGCAAGGAGAAAGCAAGTGACCCACCAACGAACCCCATACCCAACATACCATCTACACCCACAATTAAAGTCACTATCCACAGCCCCACATATCCTATCTCTAATGGGGTTACACATAGCGCGATGCTCAAACAATTACACTAATCCTCCCTCAAAATGTCCCTATTTGACCTCATCCAAAAATTTGAATCCCATCGTCAAGCTCTCATAGAGGTTTATCAATCTATTGAGGTTTTACCCAATGACCCCACACTCGTATCCTCAATTATCACACCCCATCATGTAGCCTCTCTCACCAAATTACCACCTTCTTATACACCTCCATCTACTCACCAAGTAGCCGCCCTTAGCTTCTCAAATGAAGAGATCGCCCCACACCATACTGATGACCCTAATCTATCACTTTTCATCTCCATCCATATTGATAATATACATGTACAACATGTTATAAGTGATGGGGTGCTAGCATTAATATCATCTCCTCCAATGCATTCGACCAAATGCGCATACCTAAAAATTACATGCATAAACATCCTGTGATGTTGCATTCATTTAATGATGCTATCATCTCTACACTTGGCACCATCATCCTCCATGTTCGCGTGGGCCCCTGTACTATTCTAGAGTTATTTTATGTCTTGGAGGGGGAATTTCAATATAACTTATTGTTTGGTAGACCCTGGATTCGTGTTATGGGTTGTGTTCCTTCCACTTTGCATCGTTGTGTAATGTTTGAGCATGAAGGGCACACCTATAGCATTCTGGTAGACCCATCACCTTTTAAAACCTGCAACATGTTTTACTAAACCAATGACGTACTAAACCAATGACGTGCTTGTACCCATTAAGGCGTCTTCATCCATGACCACTTCCTCTTCACCTACACCTCCGCCCACCAGTGCCACCACTACCTCAACCGCACCTAAATCCTCCATTCCTATTGCTACCACAACCTTTATGACTAACCCATCAACCTCCCAATTAGTTGACTCTACCTCCAATCCAATCTCTAACACATCATCTATCCCAACTACCCACATATCAACCACTGATCCCTTGGAAGGTGTTTTTCAATGCCTCACTCTAGGGGAGTATCACCTATATAATGTTAACACATTCCTTACTCCACAAGAGTATGAAAGCCTTCACCAACACCCTCACTATGGTCACCGCACAGAGAGAATCTCCTTTACAGTCCTCCCCAACTTCACACCAATATCAGCTATAGGGGACTTGATGTTTCCACTTATACACTTGAACCACCATCACAAACCCACCCATTTTTTACCAACCTCTAGTCACTCACCAATCGTTGTTTTTCCCACACCTTCTTGCACCGATGTGCATGAAAGGGTTTTGGTTTTGGCTTTTACAAGCAAGGTCGTCACACTTTGTTATTCCATATAGTACCCACAAGCATAATGATCGTAGTGGTATCGGTTTTGCTGAACTACCTACCAAGAAGGCTCACATTGAACTCATTGAAGATATCAACCCTTCATCACCTTCTTCACCCGCTCCACCTTCTTCACCACCTTCACCACCTTCACCGATAGAGTCGATGGATCTAAAATCCATCCCTCCTAAATTTTTTTTTCATAAACACCATTTCCTTGGGGCCTTTGACTTATCAATGCAAGGGTGAGGCTCCCTCTTCTCTTCCCTTCCTATATCTTGAAATGATTGATGATGATACACCTTCTATTAATGTCGTTTAATGTCAGGATGATGAATCTATACTCACCTACCTTGGTGTAGAAGACTCATATATTCATTGGTCATTACCATCTAATATGCAAACCATTTTGAATGAATCAACTATGGAGATCAACATCCATACTTAGGATGATCCGCATGAGTCTACGATCGACCAATCTTTAGATGTTTGCTAAACAAGAAGCCATCTCTTCTTTTCTCAAAAATCATAACCATGCTTTTTCTTGGTCTTACACTGACATGCCCAGTGTTATTGACCCCACCATAGTGGTCCACAATATTGTAACCATTCCTAATGCCAAACCCATAAAACAAAAGCTAAGGAAGATGCACCCCTACATTGGTCTTCTGGTTAAAGAAGAACTTCAACACCTCCTTTCTATTTCCTTCATCTTACCCATTGATTATCCCCAATGGATTTCTAACATTTTCCCTGTCACTAAGGCAACAGGGGGAGTTTGCATTTCACATATTTTCATGAACTCAACTTAGCTTTCCCAAAAGATGACTTTCCTCTACCCGGTATTGACCAACTGGTTGACCTTACTGCTGGTCACGAGATGTTATGACTCAAGGATGGTTTCTTGGGTTATAACCAAATCTTGCTTTCCCCAGAGGATCAACACAAAACCACATTCATCACCCCTTGGGGGACCTTCTGCTATAGAGTCATGCCTTTTGGCCTTAAAAATGCTGGTGTCACATATTAGTGGGCTATGAATTATATCTTCCATGATATCATGCAATGTATATTAGAAGATTACGTAGACGATATCCTTGGCAAATAAAAACACCACTTCAAGCACCTCTCCGTCCTAATAACCATCTTTGACCACCTCATTAAGTATTATGTTCACCTTCTTCCCAAGAAGTGTGTCTTCATGGTTCTCTTAGGAAAGATCCTGAGATTTATCATTTCCTTACATGGTATAGAGGTTGACCTTGCTAAAGTCAAGGAAATTCTCAAAATTCTTGCACGGTAACTACGAATTCACGTAGCCTGCAAGGTGTAGCAATCTATTCACCATTTCATTTTGCAAATTTTTGATTGATGTCAACCATTTCATCATCTTCTCAAAAATATGTCTCCTTTAAATGGGATGATGACTACCATAAAGCTTTTGAGGCCTTGAAACAATACCCTCTCCAACCACCCGTACTCATTCCACCTAAAGACAATCAACCCTTCTATCTATACATCTCTGCTACCGATCACTCCTTAGGGGCCATGCTTGCTCATCATGATGAACAACATTAGGAGTAGGTGGGTTATTACATAACCCGTACTCTTATGGAATATGAAACCCGATACACCCATGCCAAAAAAATTACTTGGCCTTAGTTTTCATTGCCACCAAAGTCTGCCATTACCTATTTAACCACAAAACCTATGTTGTGACCAAATCCAACCGCTTACACTTCATGTATGCAAAACCTTACCAAAATCAATGGGCTGCACAATGGCTTATGCTTCACTAACCTTGACCTTGAATTCATCCATCAAAATTCCATCAAGGGCCAAGCTACCACCGACCAATTGGCCAACGCATCTATATCTAGGGATCAACCCTCTAACTTTGAATTTCCGGATGAGTCAATTCTACCCTTTCCTGGATGAACCCACTTACCAAATGAAACTCTTATTCGATGGATCCAAGTGTGAGCGTGTGGGTGGTGCTGGTGTTATCCTCATTCCGCTTGATGGTGAACCCATGCCTTTATCTTTCAAACTCGATTTTGATTGTGTAAACAATATTTCGAATACGAGGCACTTGTATTAGGTCTCCAAGCTACTTATGCCTTAGATGTTAAGTCAATCAAAATCTTTGATGATTCTCAATTGGTCATCAACCAAGTAAATGGTATATACCAAAGTGTTGTAATAAGATACTTCAAAATTATAAGTAACATGTGACATACTTTTGACCACCTTCGACCGTTATGCCCTTCAAACTGTCCCATGCTCTACCAAAAAAATTATAGATACAATGGTCTGCTTGGCTTCTTAGATACCTGCTTCACCTGCCAAATCTAAAATATTTGTCACCATATAAAGACTCCAATCACCCTCTTATTTACCTCATGAATTTTACTCTATCGAACCGTAACTCCTGACCCGAGTGACCTTTGGTATAAACAATACTCAGACTATCTTTCCCTCTCCATCTTGCCTCCCGACCTCACTCATAATGGACAACGTGAATTTCTTAAAAAGGTCTCTCTTTACATCATCATGGGTGGCCTCCTCTATAAATGTGGCTTTGATGGTATTCTATTATGGTGCCTTATGAGTTTAAAGATTCCTTATACCATTAAGGAAGTGCATGATGACATATGTGGAGGTCACTTCAGTAGCCTTGCTATTGCTAAGCGTATTCTTAACCTAGGCTATTAATGGCTAACCCTTAACCATGATTGTTGTGACTACGTTAAGCATTGTGTAAAATTCCAGCAACATGCTAATCTTCATCATACACCCAGTCATGCTTTACAGGTCTCTCGTGAACTTGGGCTCTTCTCTAAATGGGGTTTGGATCTTGTCGGAGAGATCAATCCCCACTCTTCCTAGAGACATCAATGGATAATCATCGCCACTAAATATTACACCAAATGGGTTGAAGCCATACCTCTCATCTCCACCAAAGCCAAGAAAATATGTGATTTCATCAATCATCACATTATTTGTCACTTTGGTGTTCCACATTACCTCATCACTGATAACGGAAAACAATTAAAAATAGAACCTTGCGGGAAATTTGCGACGCGCTTTGGTATTCAATTAATTTTCTCATCACCATATTACCCACAAACCAATGGCCAATCCAAATCCACTAATAAAACCACGAACAAAATTCTCATGAAAGTGGTTAATGATACCGGAAGAATTGGTATACACACATTCCTTTCGCTTGGTGGGCATACCATACTAGTATTCACACTTCCACTGCTGCCACACCTTTTTCTTTGGTCTATGGTATAGAGGTTGTTCTACCTCTAGAAGTCTACATTCCATCACTTCACATTTCTCTCCATGACATGCTCAATGATGATGACTTTTGTCAAGACAGTTTAGCTCAACTCGAGTTATTAGACGAATGTTATCTTAATGATCTTGACCATTTTCAAGTTTACCAAAAATGTATCAAATGTGCCTATGAAAAACGTGTTCATGAACGAAACTTCCAAGTTGGTGATCTCGTCCTGAAGGAAAATCAACATGTAACCAAGGTAGAAAAATTAAACGGGGTAAATTTTCTCCTAATTGGTTTGGACCATACATCGTGACTCATGCTTATGGATCAGATGCTTATCGTTTATCTTCACTAGACGGTAAACTCAACTCAACCCCTTAATGCCTTACATCTTTGACCATTCTACTGTTGATTTTTAGTCCTACCTCACCTTCTGCCTCTTTTCATGCTCATCCCTTAAGCACCATTCACTTCCCTCCTTTCACTATGCCACCCCCAAAGATTAAACAAGAATCATGTGCATACGCGTCACTCTTTTACCCTCTCTTAAATATGTGTACCATGGCTCTACACATGTCATGACTATCATGGATACTTTTTGTTTGATTTCGATGAGATCTCATGGTCATTTCACCATGTTTTCGAACAAGAATCTTATTCCTCACCTTAATCTTGTCCATGACTTAAAATCCCTCACATGGGATCCAACTCCTTGAGTCAAACTTCTGATAAAAAGATGAATCCCTCAAAAAGGACATCTTTCTCTCTACATCACTGCTATAAATAGATGCTCCTTGAAGGACAACTATGTAAAACTTTCTTCAAAAAAAGAAAAAGAAAGAGAATCCAAATCTTCCTGTATCGATTAGCTTTGCAAAGACCTCAAGGATCTAATTTCCTCATAGAATTCCCGCATCGATCAGTCTATTTATAATACAAGTCAAAAAGAATTTTTTTGTCATGGACTTGCTCATTGTGATCTTGGATCTCTTGCCAAATAGGCATGCTACATCATACCATATAAACTAACCATTTTTCACATTCTCACCATTTGCACCTTCATTTCCTACCACCTCAAGGGACCTGCTTTGGAACCGTGACATTTGGTGATCATGTGACTATTCTTCACCTTTAGAATAATCAATCATGCAATGTCTTTAGGGTCTTACATTCACTAGCCTATCTAAGGTATGACCCAACCATTATGATCCTCACCAATCAGGTGGCTCTCTTGCCTCCTCTTATCTTTTAACTTCTTCATTATGTATTGATCACCCTATACAGGACTAGAGCCTCAATGCTTATCTCTGGGAAATTTTCCTCTTTTACCACAATCAGCTTAACATCACCCATACCAATGTTCCCACAATTCAACCATACCTAAAATACCTCAAATCAATCATGCCTATAACCTACCAACCCATTCTCATACCTCCTCACATTCTTCTTTATCTTATGGGAGAATTACATTGGCTTGAGGTCTCTATTCATTGGGACTATATAGGCAACACTCCGAGGGCATGGGGCCCTTAGAGGTTAGCTCGACCACTCTATACCATAATCAATTACCCCTCCTCTTTCCTAGTCACATTATACCCTAGTTAGTTTCCTTTTTATATCAATAATTGGAAATTAAACTAAATAAACAAAAATTGCTTCACATATTTACCATCATCATTTATACATTCATTACGTCTACCATTTCTTTACCATTATCATGCATTTTACTACGAAACATCTCAACGTGACCCATATCATCATTAATTACAAAAATTCTTAAATTACAAACTCAAATAATCTCAACTCAATCCATGCCTAAACAAAACCTAAAATTTATCATACCTAAGTCAAACCTGACTCAATCCATGCCTATACCACAAACCTAACTCAATCCATGCCTATGACCTGATTTGATCCATGCCTAAGTCAACTTGACTCAAGCCATGCCTATGACCTGACTCGATCAATGCCTAAACCACAAACCTAACTAAATACATGCCTATGACCTGAATCCATCCATGCTTAAACCAAAACTTGACTCCATCCATGCCTAAATAAAAACTGACTTGATCTATGTCTATGACATGATTCTATCATGCCTACACAATTTAGTTTCCATCACATGTACAAATCAAAATAACCAATTAAACACACCATATACACATTAGGCCATAATCACCATCATCTCTATAAATCAATCATCTAAACATGTGTATCCATATACACGAATCTCAAATATCTTCGGCACACAGCCGATGTATATAACAAAATCTCAAAACTCTCATGTATATCCTCACTATCTTTGACATGTAGGCTGTATAGATGTCAAAATATAATATCAAAATACATGACACTCTAGAGCTCAATCATCTCCCCATCTGATATCTAAGCCTATCTCATCTGTCTCCTCCTCCGCTCCTCTAGCACTGACATTTGGTGATCTCCCTCCACGTCACCTTAGTCTCGGCCCCGATGGTCTTACCTTTGGAGCTGGCCTCTGTGCACTAGTGGCCTCACCTTTAATCGCCCCGGGCTCACGGCCCCATGTGCTCTCCACACTATGTGTGTGAGATCTTATCCTCTCACTCGAGGCCTATTGTGATCTGTGCTCAACGTATGATAAGACATATATCCCCACTGCCATCAAATGATCCTGGTAGTATCTCACCTCACCCATGACATCTTTCAATCTAGCGAGAAGGTACTATCTCGTGATGGTTCCATCACCTCTAACCCTACCTTTCTCCTTCCTAAATAATAGGACCTTGTCCCTACCCACAATGGTGTTGCCATCGGCCCCAGAGCCTACACATGTACACAGGCACGAAGGGACATTATTTGTGCCTATGCAGTGGATAACTAGCCATGTAAACCTATGACCTATCCCTGCGTTGTGGCTAACTAACCCTGTAAACCTATCACCTGCACCTATAGGGTGGCCACCTGCACCCCATCTCTATCTCCACCCTCTACCTCTCTCTCCAGGTGCGGGTGCTGGTCCATGTACTCCCTGTGCTTGAAAAGTGGCCACCTATGCCTGTAGGGTCACAACCTATGCCTTGGCCCTTGTTAGATGTCCCTGTACTATGCCCAACTAGGTCACCAGGGTAGCCACCTACCCCTGTAGGGTGTCCTTTGAATCTGTGACAGGATATCAAATATGACTCGCCCAGACCTTGGCGGTATTGATCGTAGCTTGTGTAGCCCACCATTGTCTATACCCATCATGTCACCTCGACATCATCTATTTATCAGGTCAATGGCTGATCCTCTTACTCGATCAGGCCGTAGGTCATGGTGGAGACATAGGCCTCTCCACATCATCTCTCCTATACTGTGGGAAGGGTGGGGGTATATCCTGTGGCAACCCAAACTACCATCTGACCTAGTCTACGAGTATCATCTCATGCTCCCCAACCCACCACCCTCTATCCACCTATAAATTTGTAACCCATCCAAATACACTGCCATCTACGTATATGAAGGATAGCCTACATATGGCCTCCAAATAATGTCCACATCAGACAACCCCTCTAGTAATCGCATGTAGTAGGATACATAATGTGTCAATCTCACCACTCGATGCTCTCCCATAATCGACATCCATTGATTATAGCCCACTCAAACAAAACTAGGCTCAAATGCATTATCCCAGGCATACCAACTAGGCACACACACACAATGTGCTCATAGGCCCAACAATGTAACAGGAATATACAACACAATCCGAATCACCGTAGTCACCCATAAGCCCACAACTCCCTGTATAGTTATACCAAGAATGCAAGTGCCCATGCAAATTGAGTCCTGATCTCCACCATGTCGTATAGGACACCCATCGGTGACCATGGGAATCTCCCCCTTTGCATATGACAATGCAAAACAACAAACTACCTCCATCGAGCATTATTAGCCTCATCTCCTTGGGGTAGGCTCGATACATCACCTCGTAGCTCATATTGAAACTATGTAATCCTAACACTGTCACCTCTCTCCACACACTGGTAATAGTAATAGTAACTACTCGGACACCTCTAAGGAGATCAAGTAAACATGTGTACCTACTATAGGTAGTCGCAGGATCTTGTAAAAATCCTCTAGGGTGATCGTGATCTCACCTATCGGCAAATGAAATGTATTGGTTTCCAAATCCAATCTATCGATGAGAGAAACCATCAAAATCACCCCCAAACTACATGCCAGTGCGTCGACCCCAATCAGGCCCATATGAGCAATATGGATCCACTCCTCACATGTTGTACTCCCACGTATCTCCATGAGTAAGGGAGGTACCCTATCCCTCATCCGTAGCTGGTCCCTGGCCTACATACAACCAATCATTTTATTAAACCTTGAGCACACTTGCAGGCAACCTTGCCACCCCTACTATACCACTTACCCTAACTAAATTAACCTTTCACCTATTTCTATGCCCTAAATTCACACCACCTATCTACCCATGCCTCAGACCATCACCTATTTTTATTTTACCTATCTACCCATGTCTCGGACCCTCACCTATTTTCATTTTTCCCCTCTCACCGATCTTCCTTATCCACCCACCTACCCATACTCATAACTCTTCCCCCCTATCCAACTCTCCCTACCCCTACCTATCTGTCCACAACCCATCTATTTTAGCTCTTCATGGGCTGCCTCTCTAGCTTGCTCGACTGGCATCGGTCATCCTCAACCGACCACGGTCCAATGATAACCGACATTGGTCATCACACTGTGGTCGATGCTTTGGTCCTTACCCACCGACGCCAGCTAAGAGAAAACCGACATCACTCAATGTCATGGCGACAAAACCATGACACCCTACCCTTTTTCTCCCCCACTCCTCCTTTCTACACATTTCCCCTACCAATACCTATCCAATACCTATTCCCACCCCTCACCTACCTAAACCTACCCTCCCTTGTTCCCCTTTTCTCATTACATTCCTTTCATTCAAATTTTAAATATCCCCCTAAAACCGCATTTTCCCTCCTACCTAATTCCTACCCTCCACCTACTCACAACAAAAAAAATAGGAATGTCTCTTATCGCATCATGTTACCATTTGCGTGGTGGCACCTTAGGCCATTGCGTAGGTCCACCTGATCCCTCTCTTGCCTCTGCCATCATCTATCATCCACTAGCTCAATCAAATCAAAACAATCACCCAATCTAATCACTTTGCACTCATAGACACCTGCCCTATCGACCAAAATTCACTCACTCTATGGCTCGCCAACTCGGATCTCTGTGTCATTTAGTCACTTTCCACCTTGTAATTTTCTCCAATTTCGTAAATGATAAATGGTTTTCAAAACCAACTCACTTTCCAATTACCACAAACTTAACTCATAGAGCTCTTCACATGAGCTTGTGCTAGACATATCTCACCTACCTTATAGGTGCAAACCTTTTGCACATTCGATGAGGCTTTCACCATGGCACATAATCTCGAAATTCACACCATCAAAGAGAAGAAGATACAACTACGAAACAAGAACTCATCGTTTAAATCACATGATACTTCCTATTCCTTGAAACCTCGGTGATTTACTCCAAAGCCAAGGGGACTACCAACGCAGTGGTACTTAAGGCTAGCCCTACCCATCCATCCAATCATGTTAAACCTTCATCCAATCTATCACCAATCCAAGCCTTCCAATTCAAATGCGAACAAAATAAATACACCTCAATTGGGGAACCATATTCATCTGTTTTAGAAAAGCTTATTAAAGCTAATGCCATCACCCTTCCTCCTATCAAACCACATACTAGTTTTGATCCCTCTCGCCCCATACCAAGTTGGTATAAAGAAAATGACTACTATAACTATCACCGTGTAAATGGTCACAGTGACAAAAATTGTATCACCTTTAAAAACATTGTTTAGGGAATGCTCGAGAGTAGTGAGTTAGTCCTGGATAACCCTAATGCACCTGCCAATCAAGACCTTCATATATTCAAGAAACCATTCCCTAACCATTCCCCATCTAATGATCAAACTGGTAATGCCTCACACATCGAAAATAATACACGTGAGGTACATGTTATCTTTATCGAATTACCACTTGATTCCCAAATATCTGCTATCCCAAAATCCTCTACCCGCACAGGAACCTACTTTATCCATTCCTCTACCCATAGAGGAAAGCCCTTCACCTCCCCATACACCTGCGGAGGAGTCTCTCGTTAGCACCGATATCATTTCCCCTTCACTTCCCTACCTAGTGAGTCACTACCAATTATACCTCCTCCACCCATAGAGGAGTACCCATCATCTTCTCCACCTATTCAGACCCAATAGATTTTCCATTACCACTTGGTGACCATTCTCCAACAACTACCCAAGATCATACGGACCTACTTTCGGCTCTCTTACCTATAGAGGCTGAAGCTAGTGAATTCCCTATTTCTCAGGCACATTTTACAGAATACCACTCACTCCACATCTACCTCATCTACCATAGTGTCATTCTCACGTTTGGCCGACCTCTGGATTATGTTGATAGGTCTTTACTTTGGGGGCGTCTCTTACTCCTAGTCTCGACCAAAATGCAATCATCTTCCACCGACAATTCTACCATCTATCCAAGATGTTTCAACAACCTAAAATACACATAAACATAACTCTTGATATGTCTTCTATTGCATCATCCTCATCTATACCCACCTCTCTACCTACTAGCCGACATGTTCCAACACCATCACTTGTATCTCAACCCACTAGTGTTCTAGGGGTCACACCCATAACAAACCTTGCACATCCTCTTGTCAGGATACAATTGACCAAATCTTCCCATATACCTATTGAACCAATCACTCAACCTAAACAAAAACCCAACCTTCTAATCCACACACACCAACCTCACCAACTACACCTTTATCACCTTCACCCCTACCATCCATCTTGGGACCTCACCCCTCTACCTTAACAAAATCTACTCTCTCTAGGGTAAACCTAAAATTCCCTTGACCCCTTCACCATAACCTGCAGCTCTACCTAGGTGAACCTTACGTCCTTCATCACCATCTATAACTTCTTTACCTCCTATACCACCATTACCTTCTATACCTCCTTCACTACCCATGACATTTTCTTCCACCTCACCTGTACCTCCCTCTCGACCTCGACCAACACCTACTTTCTACAGACCTCGGTTGTTCCCTTGGGTCACTTGCCTGTCCTACCATATTCCTTGCCATCTACATCATGTGCTCCCCTACACCTCTACCTAAGAAAAATGCCAAACATAAAAAAACCGTTAATTTCTAAAGAGGTGGTTATACCTTCCCCTCTTTCTATTGTTGCACCTACACCAAAGAGAGTACAACCAAAATCTAAGACTACATCACCTCAATTACCACCACAATTACCCAATCTTCTAACCAAACCTACTTTCACTTCGCATTGTGATCCACCGGTGGGATCATACACCACCATATTGGCTAACCTCTTGGAAATATCTTCTATCACTCTCCTTCCTCTTAGACCTTACAACCCCTCTTAAACCTAAATGCCGAAGGGTTTGACGATACTAAAATTAGTGCTTACCATCATGTGCCAGACACGATGTTGAGAAGCGTAGGGGGTTAAAGGCTCTCCTCATTCAATTATGTCCCTCGACCCCAATTTTGATGATGATGACCTCCTGGATGATGAAATTATTTCACCCTCACCACCTTATTCACATCTTCCTCCTACACCTATACCATAACCTCCATCCTCACATCTCATAGAGCCACTACCAAAATTTGAGATTAACATGGTTCACATCAGAGAACTTGCCACACCACCTAAATGTCATTGCACCAACTAACCTCACAAGGATTTTCTCCTCCAGTAGGTTTTTTCCCTTCATGTCATTATACCACTTACCCTACACCTTCTCCATTTGCCAACTTCCCTCAAATCAACATGGTACACATCACTACACGTGTGTAGAAGGGCAAAGAAAAGGCAACTGACCCACCAACCAATCCTATACCCAACATACCATCTGCACCCCTACCTAAAATAACTATCTACGGCCCCACGTACCCCATTTCTAATGGCGTCACACATCACACCATGCTAAAAACTACACCAATCTCCCCTCAAAATGTCCTTATACAATCTCATCCAAACCTCGGAGTCACATCGTCAAGCCCTCATAGAGGTCCTTCAATCTATTGAAGTTTTACCTAATGACCCCACACCTATAGCATCTATTATCACACCTCATCATGTCGCTTCTCTTACCAAATTTCCATCTACCTCATCACCTCCACTTGTTCACCAAGTTTCTATCCTTAGTTTCTCGGATGACAAAATTGTCCCCCACCAAACCGATGACCCAAATCCTACACTTTTCATCTCCATCCATATCGATAATATATGTGTCTCGATGTGTTATGATCGATGGGGGTGCTAGCATTAATATCATCTCCTCTCACGCATTCAAAAAAATGCACATACCCAACAACTACATGCATAAACATCCAGTCATGTTGTAGTCATTCAATGATGCTATCACCTCTACACTCAGAACTATCATCCTCCACATTTGTGTGGGTCCTCGTACTATTCCCAAAATATTCTACGTGTTGGAAGGGGAGTTTCAATACAATTTTTACTCGCGGAGACCACGGATTTGTGCCATGGGTTGTGTTCCTTCTACTTTGTACTGTTGTGTAAAGTTCAAACAAGAAGGACATCCCTATACCATTTCAGCTGACCCATCACCTTTTAAAACCTGCAACATGCTTTACCAGCCCAATGATGTCCTTGTACCTATTAAGGAATCTACCTCCCTACCTACATCTTCTTCACACACGACCCCATCCACTAGTGCTGTTGTAACCTCACCTTCACCCAAATCTTCTATTCCCACCACTTTGTTATCGCTTCTACCAGTCACACATTAGCTTCCCAACTAACCGACACCTCCACCGATCTAACTTCTAACACTTCCTCCATTCCAACCACCAATATATCAACCACTTGATCCCTTGGAAGGTGTTTTTCAATGCCTCACTATGGGGGAGTATCACCTGTACAATGTCAATACATTCCTTACTCCACAAGAGTATGGAAACCTTCACCAACATCCTCACTATGATCACCGCATAGGCGAGTGTCTCCTTTATGGTCCTCCCCACATCCGTACCCATCTTACCTATGGGGGTATTGACATTTCCACTTACATACCCAAACCACCATCACAAATACGACCCTTTTTTACCAGTGACCTTCACGTTTACCAACCACCGCTTTGCTCACAATTTCCTACACCATTGTGCCTGGAAGGGTTTCGGCTTTGGCATTTATGAGCAAGGTCATCACACTATTATTGCATGTACCACATGTAAACACAATGATCGTAGTTGAATCAGTTTTGCCAAACTACCTGCTAAAAAGCCCCATATTGAACTCATTAAAGACATTGACTACTCTCCACCTTCTTCACCTACCTCACCTTCACCACCTTAAATAATGGATTCGATGGATCCCGAATCTATCCCTCCTACTTTTTTCCATAAATACCATTTCCTTGGGACCTCGACCTATCACCATGATGGCGAGGCTCCTTCCTCTCTTTCTTTTCTTGTATCCCGACATGATAGGGGACGATAATCCTTCTATTAATGTCGTTTAATGTCAAGATGATGAATCCATACTCACTTACCTTGGTGTTGAATACTCTTACATTCACCATTCGTTACCTTTTGAGTTGTTGCTAAACACATTATTCACTTAGGCTATTACTAGTCAACACTTTAATCATGATTGTTGCGACTACGTTAAGCATTGTGTAAATTGTCAACAACATGCCAACCTCCATCACACACCTAGTCATGCCTTACAGGTCACTCATGACCTTTGGCCCTTCTCTCAATGGGGTTTGGATCTTGTCGGAGAGATCAATCCTCACTCTTCCCTAAGACATTAATGGTTCATCACAATGCTACCAATATTACACCAAATGGGTTGAAGTTGTACCCTCATCTCTATTAAAGTTGAGAAAATATGTGAGCTCATCAATCATCACATTATTTGTTGCCTTCGGTGTTCCACATCGCCTTATCACTGATAATGGAAAACAATTCAAAAACAAAACTCTACAGAAACTTTCAATGCCTTCGGTATCCAGCTTTAAGATTCTCCTCACCATATTACCCACAAACTAATGGCCAAGTTGAATCCACCAACAAAAACCTAAAACAAAATTATCATGAAAGTGGTTAACAATACTGGGAAGGATTGGCATACACACATTCCTTTTGCTCTTTGGGCATATCGTACTAGTATTCGTACTTCCATTATTGCTACCCCATTTTCTCTGGTCTATGGTACCAAGGCTATTTTTCCTCTTAAAGTCCAAATCCCATCTCTCCGTATCTCCCTTCAAGATATGCTTACTGATGATGACTTTCACCAAGACCATTTAGCACAACTTGAGTTATTAGACGAATGTCATCTTCATGCCCTCGACCATCTTCAAGTCTACCAAAAATGCATTAAGTGTGCCTATGAAAACGTGTCCATGAATGCACTTTCAAGGTCAGGTGACCTCATCCTCAAATAAAATCAACACGTAACCAAAGTAGAGAAAAGAAAATGGGGCAAATTTGCTCCTAATTGGCTTGGACCATACATCGTGACCCATGACTATGGATCAGGTGCTTATCACTTGTCTTCACTTGATGGTAAGCCTGAACTTGAGCCCCTCAATGCCTTGCATCTTTGACCATTCTATTGTTGACTTCTAGTCCTACATCACTATTTATCTAGTTCATGCTCATCCCTTGAGTGCCATTTACCTTTTTCTTTTCACCACTCATCTCCAATGATTAAACAAGAATCATGTGATTATCCGTGACCCTTTTTCCTTATCTTAAATATGTGCACCATGGCTCTACACATGACATGATTCTCATGGATACTTTTCATCTTCTTTTAGATGAGATCCCATGGTCGTTCACTCTTTCCTTCTCAACGAGAACCAAATGCTTTGTTATAGTCTCGTCCATGACTTAAATTCCAATTTTTTTTTTGACAAAAGATGAATCCCTCATAAGGACATGTTCTAATATAAGGGATCAACTCCTTGAGTCAAACTTCCAATATAAATGATGAATCCCTTAAAACGAAATCTTCCACCTTCCATTGTCACTATAAGTATACTTTTTTGCTCCCTCAAAGGACAACTATAAAAATCTCACAACTCTCTACATAGTCTTTCCAAAAAGAGGAATATTTTTCTCAAAAATCAAAATTCAAAAGTTTCCCGCATCGATCAGCTTCGCAAAGAACTCAAGGAGACATATATTCATCTCGTATAGACTTCCCGCATCAATCAGTCTATCTAAAAAGTAAAAAAAAAATAGAAAAGAAAAATAAAAACAATCTTTTTCGTCATGGACTTTCCTATTGTGATCTTGGCTCTATTGCCCAAGGCATTCCTTTTCCCATTTTTGACCCAATTACCTTCACCTCCTCACCCGTTGTCTTTTCACCTCATATTGCCTCAAGGGACCTTTGAACCTATGACATTTGGTGATTTTGTGACTATTCTTCACCTTTAGAGTAATAAATCATGCAATGTCTTTAGGGTCTTACATTCACTAGCCTATTTGTTTTGATCCTTGCCAATTGGGTGGCTTTCTTGCCCCCTCCTATCTTTTCTCTTCTTCATTACCTTTTGATCTTCCTATATAGGACTAGACCCTCGACACCTGCCTTTTGGGGTTTTCTTCTCACACCTCAATCAACCTAAAATCACCTTTACCTATCTACCTATATTCCACCTAACCTAATTGACCTTGACCTAATCATACCCATGGCTTGGAATCAACACTACCTATCGACCTAAAATCACCCATACCTATTTACCTGTATTCCACCTTGACCTAATCATACCTATGACCTCGAATCTAACCTCACTATCAACCTACCTACCTATTCTTATCTTCTCATATTATTTCCTAGCTTATGGGAGAACTACATCGGTCTGAGGTCCCTTTTTAACGGGACTATGTAGGTATCACTTCTAGGGAATGGGGCCCTGGAAGGTTAGCTCAACCACTTCCACCATCCTCAGTTCATCCTGACCAATGTCGGTTACCACCGCATACTCATTTCCCTCACATTGACCTCATTTTCCTTACCTCCTCTTTCTTTTCCTTCCCTACACCTACCTGGACCACTTTACCCTCCCTTCAGCCCTCCACCATTTTCAACCTCACCTCGTCAACCACTTGCACCTCATTAACTTAACCCTACCTTGGCCTTACCCGTCTGCTATGACCTCTCTACCTAGACCCGGAACACTTTTGTGACCCTTGAACCAATGTGCTTCGCTATACCTTGCGCATCAAGTTACTTGTGTTGATTGACCTAATGACCTTACCTTTGCCTATTGCCATGACCGTTTATCCTGACTCTACCTTTGGTGTATCGGAACATACCTAACCATTCCTGCACCTAACCTACGTTGTGTTTCCTGACCTTATCCTCTACCTTGGATACCGATTCACTTCAACCTTGTTTGGATAAACCTATCAACCTTAGATGATGTAGAGTTTGCAAGCTCTTCAACCTGAGTACCATGTCGCAGTTTATACGTGTGTGTGCATTCAACTTCCACTACCTTTGACCTTGGTCTATTTACTGTTCCCCTATATGATTGATTTACCCATTACTCCTTTCCCCTTTTTTCACTATTATTTTTCGCATCCAATTTTATCAAACCACTCACCAATGTGATTTGCCACCTCATCAGTTCCTGGTTTGAGGGGGATCACCCTCATTCCCACTTGGGGCAACCACACTCTATTTTTGTTCACGTCACTTACCAATACAAGCTACGCAACAAAAAGGGGGCAAAATGTAGACACCGAAATCATGTCGTAATCACCTTGGTCCCCTAGCACAGCCCTATAATCACTTCCTCATCCTCAACACCTTATCACCTACCTCCTGCACCCCACACATTTTAATTTAATTACTTTAATTAAATTAATGCCATTTACCTCCATACATATTAATTTAATTATTTTAATTAAGTTAATGACATTTTACCCACACATATTAATTCAACTATTTACATTAAATTAATTCACCACCCTCACACACCTATTTAATATAATTGCCTTTATTAAATACACCTCACCTAACCGGCCCCATCATTTGACCCATTAACCTAAACCCTAAACCAATGTCCTAAATAAAACCTAACATTACACCCATCCCCTCACCGCACATTTAAAAGCCTCCCAAGGTCTATTTTTGTCCCAAGAAAAATAAGAGACCCTTATCAAATGAATGAACAACTTCCTAGGTAAATTTTGAACAACCCAGATATCTCACCCAAACTGATGTCGGTTTACCTAGGCCCGATGTCGGTTTCTCCTAAAGCTCGACGCATGTTATACCGGATGGACCAAACAACCTATATAGACATATCTAAACCTTTGTAATTAGGGATTGGTTTGGTGAGAAAACTTCTAATCTCAAAGTCAATCTCTTTAGATGCGACAACATAATGAAGATTGATTTGTGATCAACAAAGGAAACCAAATACATTGGCACAACAGTGAGAATTTCTTCCCAGCATTCTCCAACGCAACAACTTCTTCATTATTCATTAGACCTATACCTCACAGAAGAGTAAGTATCCTCCTTCCATCTGTTTCATTTTCTTATCATCAGTTGTAGTCCTTGTGGTAAAGGAACCTAGTCTTTTACCCTCTATCCATTCCCTCTTTCCAGCTATAGCCACCTTCTATAACCAATCATCTTAATACCTTGCCCAATTATCTATCCGACCTCTTCAGTAATCTCAGACCTTCACAACATATTTACACCCCCTCTGTGATCAATCCCTACCTTCCACCAACTCCACTTTTGCCCCAAAACTCCCAAAACTTGAACTGTGTGATTCCACTAGCCCCGACTTAACCATCGTCTGTTCATTTCTAACCGTCACCGGTTTACAGGTCAAACCATCATTGGTACTGTGTCACTTGATCTATGACAAATAACAACCTGTTTCTAACCTATACCTACCTGAAGACCTATTTGACCTTCGATTTGTACCTAACCTAGCTTGTTAGCTCAAATTTTCCTATAACCAACCTACTTGACCTCTAGATCTCCATCTATCCTAGCTGTTAGATTAGATCCAGCCTATTGCATTTGGTATGAGATGCCTAGATCATATTAAACTACACTAGGACAATAATTACTTTATTTTCAGCATTGAATTGTTTTAAACAGTGAACTGATAGCCATCTAGGAAGTATCGTACTTCTAGGATCTAACACACACTAGGTAGTCCACTGCATATATCATTTAACTCTCTTTTTTGGTCTTGTTTTGGTTCTTATACAGGTAGTTCCTCCTAGCCAAAAGGAAGGTCTCACAATCACTTTGATTCAGAATTCAGATACGCACGCATACAACCTTCAACCATCTCAAACTAGGTATTCCTCTTACCACCTTTACCTTATCTGTTTCATCAAGTACTTCTCAAAAAACTAAGAAATTAGGTGAAACACTTCTATCTTCATTCCTAAATATAAAAGTAAGAACTTAGATCAAACCACATATCCTTTAATTTTTGTAGGCTATGGAGGCAAAATAAAATGTTTAATAGTCTATGCTCCTACGAAACGAGAAGTTGTTGAAAACAAAAATATTAAAACCATTCAAAAACATTTTTGCAGTTCATCCTCTATTTCTTATATTATAATGAATCTAATAAATTAGAAAATGATGGTCTTGATGATTATAATGAAGAATAAATAGATTTTAATTAATAATGATTCTATTTCGTGTCTTACTATAACTAAATGACCTAAATGGGCTCAATATTTACTTCAAAACTCTAATCTTGATAATCTTAGTAAGATGACTAGAAGTCACCATACCTACCATGCCTTAATGACTATGTATGAGCCGAACCCCAATCTTTTGAAGAGGCATATCACAACAAAATATGGATAGAAGTCATGAAAAGATAATATAATTCAGTGATTAAAAAACTTGGGACCTTGTACCTCCTCTAGAAAAATGTAGTATTATTGGATCTAGATGGCTTTAAAAAATTGAATATAATGCCGATGGAAATATTAGTAAATTCAAATCCAATTTATTCACTTGTGGGTTTACCCAAAACCCAATATTGAATATGTAGAAACCTTTTCCTCTATTGCAAAAATGAGCACTATTAAGATTATCATTTCCCTAGCTAATCAATATGGTTAAGAAATTCACCAGATGGATGTTAAGAATGCCTTCCTGAATGGTGATTTGAAAGAATAAATTTACATGACACAACCTAAATGTTTTGAGGAACCTGGAAAAGAACTCTTTGTTTGTAAACTAAAAAATCTCTATATGGCTTAAAACAAGCTCTTAGAGCTTGGTATGCAAAAATAAACAATTTTTCAAAGATATTGGTTTCACTAATTACTCATCTGATAATGATATCTTTTTTAAATTTTAAAATAATCAGATTATTCTTATTGTCTTATATGTTGATGATTTTCTTATTTTCATGAAACACAGGGATATAAATACCATATATTTATATATCCACCATACTTAATTTTCAAGGATTATAGTTTATGATTAAACAATGAGATATGCTATATTACATCAAAAATGAATTAGATATTAGATTTAGTGCATGAACATGAAATTAAATCAACACACAACATAATATTTAAGTGGGAAAATATTTCAGTAAACAACCCATTTAAAATATCATTATATTTTAATGAGAATGAAAATTTCACCTAGAACTTCCACTATTTCCATGAATACACACAATTACCTTCACTCTTTAGCTCGCATCTAGCTCACATGATAGTTCACTCTCTGATCGATGATTAGTCACAAATATTCATCTATGTGTAATCTAATCTCAAAAAGATCACTTTGATTTATATCAAGCCGTGGGTCCTGAACCCCTTTTATATTTTAATTTTAAACCTATGTTGACGTGATACGATAATCCACCACATTATAAGCCAAAATATTTGGTGGGTTTTCTAATTAATAATTTTCCCACTTAATATTACAACTAGGACACTCCCCATTAATGTTAAGTAGGGAAAATGCAAAATTGTGTTTTTATACAAACAGACCCTATAATCCATAAATCATCATATGAATATTTAAGTTAGTATGCGAATATATAAATCATGTTCCAAATAACACATGCCAAGTCAATTTTTGTAAAAAAATGAGTTACTGATCCATAAATCATCAAATTGGTTTCAACTATCATACAATAAAACATTTGTTATGTAGATTTTATAACTCTATCGTACATAATAATTTAGTGATTTGAGGGTTTTGCAACTCGTGGTACATTATGGTAGTCTCCCATAGAATTATACAATATGTGAACAAATTAAGGTGTTCTGCGGGTTTTAAAAAAATAATGGTACAATGCTACATGTTCTCCATATTTTAGAAAATCCATTGTACCTTTGGTTAGTGTTACGTGGGTTTTAGAACAACCACAACACAAAGCTAGTGTTTTGCGAGGTTTTAAAAATTTTTGGCATTACATTGTCAAAAGTGTTTCATGGTTTCTTAAAGAAAAAAATCTGCGGTAAACTACATAGTGTTGTGTGGGTTTTGGAAAAATAAAAAACACACGATACATAGGAACAAAGAAGTCTTACATAAGATTAATTAGTCTTTTATTGAACAAGAATCTATCATATATAATGCTTCACTTGGTATTACAAGTAAACTTTGCATAAAATGATAATTTACTTAAACAAAATGAAAATAGTTTAGGGATTTTGTAATTGCACAATCAGTACATTAAGAGGTGACATTGAAAAAATGTAAAACATGACCAGTTCTTATTTCTCCCTTAAGGGAAATTTTAGAAGGCCATAGCTCAAGTGATTCAAAGGTGAAGATGTCATTCACATGATCATTTGATTCTTTCCCATCGGATGAAGAGGTGGAGATCAAATTCATCCACACGATCATTTGATTCAAACATCATATACATAAATGATTTAGAGGTGGAGATAAAATTCATTGACATGATCTTTTAAGTCAAATTATACCACATGATCATTAGATTATTAGGTGAATATCAAGGTATTCCATATGATCATTAGATTTAGAGGTGGAAAATGGATTCACCATTTAAACTACACACCAACTTGATATTCTCCATTCTTTAATCTTTATTTGGGTTTTTGTAAGAGCAATGAAACACTGGATGTCACTTAGAAGTAGAATGCTTCCTTTGACACCCATATGAATTCCATCAATAATATTTTCAACCACATAGCTTCATTTTCTTCTTCTATAGTACTTCATATTGATTGCTCCTTACTATTCCAAGTGATTGCACCTGTATTCAACTTGAGACAAGCATATCTAGAAGTAGATATTCTATCTACAATATCAACATGGTTAGAATCACAAAAAAATTACATTTTTACTAACGAACAATACAAAACATAATTTCTTATGCTTCAAAATCCTTTTTAATTTTTCAATTGTCCTCATAAATATCCTTCTTGAATCTTAGGATCAACTTATAATCATGCGATATTAGTGATAGTTGAATAACTTTATCACATGCATGTTTATAATCAATGATTCTAACATATTTTTAAGTAAGCTAATAGCATACAAAAAAAGAGATGCAACTATATATTTGTGATTTTGATATATAACCATGTTTAAAGGTATGGTTTAAAAAACATTGTATTCGTCCCTTTTTTGTTTTAAGAATTATATTCTTATTTCTACAAGAAATGAAGATATCATATATAAGACAATAATAAAAAATATGAAGTTTTTAGATTTAATAAATCATAACTAGCAAGAAATTGTTTTGCAAATCAAGATCTTGAAAGAAGTAAACATTCTTAGTATATAAATCTCTAAATACTCCTCCATTTCTAATTACAATTGCATGATGAGGATATTTTAAATTAAAAAAAAAAACATGTAACCAACTTATGTAATGGAAGACAATCCAAATTTCCATGAAAACTCAGCTTGAGCATAGTTAAACATGCTCTGTTTTAGAAAAAAACTTATTATCTAGAGAAATCGGTGCATTTGTGGCATGATGCCTCAAAAAAGGAAATATTTAGGATAAATTTGAAGTTCTTGATTTTATATCATGAAACCTTCTATTGCTGAAGATAAAAATTTTCTCTCTCTTGAGTGCATAGAAAACCCTCAACTAGGGTTATAAGAGGAGAAACAAAAATCTTGCACAAGACTTTGTGCAACCAAGATAAAAATATGTTTCAAACAATTTTAACAAGACAAGCTTCTTTTAAAAAAGATACAACCTCAACCAAGCATAATAAGAAGGTTGTCATAGGTTATCTTCCTTAGGTTATTAGGAAGAGGAATAAAACCTATATTTGAGCCCATTTAGGAATTCTAGATAGAGACACATTTTGAGATAACTCCCTCTCAATATCAAAATACATGAAAATGGTAAGAGGTCAATACAAAAATGGTTTCTCTATAGCATATACATTCCTAAAAAATTCATGCCAAAGTTGTAGAACATTATGAGAAGAAGAAGAAAATAGGTTTTAGACATGCATCCATGAAACATGCAATCACCAATACATTAAACATGTATAAATAACATTACCAAGAACATTTTCATAAAGCAATGGGTTGATCAACAATAGTTTCTTGGTTCTTGTTTTTATTCTTCTTCATATTATTTTTATTTGGAGACTTTTAATAATAGTCAGATTCTTTACAACCAAATTTACCACAAAAGGTGCAAGTACCATCAAATTTTACCTTGAAATTTGTATTCTTATTTACTAAAATTTTATAATTAGTTTTTCAATAAGATAATCTATCCATATTTAAACACTAAGTAAGATTTAGGTTATATGCGGTTTTAACAACATACAAAGATAAAAATAATGAAGGAAACACACTTCCGTGGAGGACATGAACAATGAAGCATTTAGAAACTTAAATAAAATTTTAAAAAAGGTATGAAAAAAAAGAATACAAGCCATAAAATACAAATAGTAGGCCAGGAGAGGCCACAAAGACAAAAGAAAAATATATAGATTTTTCAAAAATTTAAAATATGTGAAACAAATAAATAGTGTTTCGTAATCACGAAACGAAGATTCCTAAGAATATGAGAAAAACTTGTAAAAATGTATGTAAAATCATCATAGAAGCCGTAAAACACAAAGAACATGCTGCGAGAGGTAGCAAGGAAGTAAATAAAAATATATAATTCAAAAATAAGTATATAATTTATAGCTCCAACCATTTATACTATGGCTCTAGACCAAATATGCTACCATCTTCGGACCAAATATAGTACTAGATCTAAACCAAATACACTACTATCTCTAGACAAAATACAATACTAGCTCCAGGACCAAATATTCTACCAAATACACAAGAAATCTTGTAAGACAAGAAAACTAGAAACCCTCAAACTTGAAAAAAAGAGATTTTTACAACTTGAAAACCTTTAAAAAGGCATGGAGAGACTAAGGAGAAGATACAACGCATGAAAATAATACCATAAAGGTTTGAAATGAAATATACACAAATATATTGCAAGTCTAATATTAGGACCAAAGTGGAACAAAGGAGTATGAAAAACACACAAAAAGATCTGCAGACTAAGAAAAGTTTCTAAGAAACAAAGGATAATTTAGAAACACATGAAATAAACAAAACATTCATACAAGACTTTAGAATGCCTTACAATACTAAAAATGTCGTGAATGACTATGAAAAGCTACATAATACTTTAAAAATCCACATAACACTTAAAAAGGTTGGGTGATAATTAAAACACCACACAAGTCAAAATAAATATGTGATACACTCCCAAATATTGCAAAGCTAAGGAAAAGCTTGTGAAACAAGGTGTAAAGCCATGAAAAATAGATGAAGGTTGACGCAAAAATAAAACCTTGTAAAGTCAATAAAAACCTAAGTTTTGATCATCCACAAATTTAAAGCATCAACTCACTCCACATTTATCTTAATTCACATTGAATTAGGGTTTGTACACATCGTAGGACTGAAATAGCCACATAACACAAGTTAGGGTGTCACGGATGTTGAAAGTTTCCAAGTACTTTAGATATTTACTATTATTTGTACTTGTAAATAACAAAGAACCAGATATATCTTGCACAAGCATAAACACTAGCTCTAATACCATGCTAGGAAACAAGGGGAGAGATAATACTAAAAATTTATATATACACCTAAATAAATTATCGAGGATTATAATTTATTTTTAAATAATGATATATGACAGATTACATCACATAATGAGTTAGATATTAAATTTAGTGTATGAACATGAAAGTAAATGAACATAAGAAAAAAATATTTAAGTGGGAAAAACTTTTGGTAGAAAATACATTGAAAAATATCACTTATATTTTATTGAGAATAAACATTTCACCCAAAGACTCTCCACTATTTCCTTGAATATACCCAGTTACATTCACTCATCATCTCGCATATAACTTGCATGATATTTCATTCTATTGGTCGATGAACACTCACTAATATTCATCTATGTTTATTACAATCTCAAAGAGATCACATTGATTTATATCAAGGTGGGTGGTCCAGATCCACTCTTATATTTTAATTTTAAACATGTTTCCACCCGATATGGAAATTGACCACATTATAAGTGAAAGAATCTAAAAAGTTTTCTAACCAAGCAATTTCGTGCTTAATATTACAATCACAACACTTATTACTATAAATTTAAATAGTTTAATTTTTAAAATGAAAGGTAAATCAAAACAATATTTTGAATTGGTGATTTAGGATTATTACATCATTTTTAGGCATGCAATTTTTCAAGTTAAAAACTTTAAATTGTTGTATCTCGATCACAATATGCTGTTAATTTACTTAAAATATTTAATATGGTGGATTGTAAACCCATTGTTATTCCTATTGAAGTTGGTTTTAAACTTGATCCTAAACCCGCATGTGAAAGCTAACCCCTGGTCTTTATAGGTAGTTTAATCTATCTAACAATCACTTAATTGTATATTGCATATATAGTAGGTATTTCTTCCAGGTTTCATGTATGAACCATATCGGGATTATTGGAAGTTAGAAAAATATAATTAATATATATATATATATATATATATATATATATATATATTCTTACAATTAATTTTGGCTTACATTACACTTCTTATGATAATGCTTCTTTATATGGATATTTTGATTCTTGTTGGTGATGTAATATATAGAAAATATATACTTGGATATGTGTTAAAGTTTGTTATAGGTATCACTTTACTTGAGTAGAGAGAAGCAACCAATAGTTTACTTCTCTTCTACGAGGAAGAATATAGAAGTGCAATAGAAGTAATGAAAGAAGCCATGTGTCTAAAGTGAATGTTAGAAGAAATTAACATGGAATTTAAAGGAATAACTATTTTATGTGATAGTCGAGTTGTATTACTCTCGCTAATAATCTAGTTCAACATAATAAAACAAAGAATATAGAGATTCATATTTATTTTATCTGAGAGAAGGTACTATGTGGTGATATAGATCTCCAATTATGTCCTATGAAATATAAAGTTGTAGATATATTCACAAAGCTATGGTGTGCTATGAATTTCTAAAAGTTTCATTCAAGGATTGGCCTTTCATAGTTTCCATTGAGGGGGAATGTGCATGAAAATGAAACCTCCTAGCAATTGACCATGTTTTTTATTCTTCACCTCTTTACTTCAACTCCATAAAATCATTGTAAAAGATCTTTTTATGATCTAAGTAAACTTATCAATTTAATTTTACTATGTATTCTATTAACATAGCATCATTTTGTAAAGGAGGTCCTTACTTTATAATAGGCTACTAAGATGCTTATATAGATTTCCCATGAGAAATTATGATATGTAGTCTCAAAATCGTTCTTAGCCTAAATCATCACTTATGATTTATGTATTTCAATATTTTTGAACAAAATGTAATTTTATCATGATGAAGTTGTATAAATCCTTCAAAAGTGATATCTTAGCCTAAAACCCTCATCTTTGTGGTATAAGGATTGTAAATCCCGTTATATAATCATATAATGTTAGCATATAAATATTGGCCATTTTGTGTTTGCATTTTCAATGATGTAAAATCAATTGATGGCAAAATGGTTTCATGAGGTCATGTGAGTCTCCATGAGGTGTCATTCAATTTCAAACATGAAGATTGATTGGTAGTGTTCAAGTTTGGTGAGTTTTAGGTGGTCCTAGAGCTTGGTTTGCTAGGAAAAGTCATTGTATTAGTTCTCTTGAGTGGGTTGGATGTTTTAATGAGGTAAAAAAGGGTTGGTATTATGTGTGAATACTTTCTAAAAGTCTTCATGAGGTTAGCAAGGTCAATTCATGAGGTGTTATGGTTGAGTTAGGTCATTCTAGACCTATTCCTAGCCCTGGAGCATGCAGAATGAGATGGAGGTATGATATTTGGAGCTAATAAGTCAAAACCAAACATGGTAACAACATTATTATAGTGTATATGAGGTTTATTATTAGTTTTATGTCATTTCTCATATATTTGGTGGTGTTTCATGGTCCTTGGGATCCACACAAGTGAGAAACATGTAAGATAACACACGTAAGTCCTAATGGATAAAGAGTTTTAGAGATATTTTAGCTAGATGGTGAGTATATAAAGTTATGGGATGTTTTCATGATGCCTCATGAAAAATTTCAAGTCAAAGTGAATACTTGTTTTGAATATATGTCGGTTTTGGCAAAATTGGGTAATCTAGAGTATGTTTTCTAGGCAAAAGTTGTCCTTCCGATGCTCTTTGTGAGCTATGTGACTTGCATGGGCACCTAAGATATTTGAAATTATTTTAAATTCATTTATGAAGGTTTTAAAAAGGAATGAGGTGGTTTGATCGTCATGTTTTTATGAACAATCATTAAGAAGATAAGTTGCTTTGAAACCCTAGCTAAACCCTAGCTCAAAGAGACTTGCGAGAAAAGAGGTATCTTGAGCCCGTATTAATTTATTTTTCTAAAGTGATTATTTTATGTTGTATATATCTCCCCTGAATATTTCCGAAAGGTAAGATAGATCATGTGAAAGTATGTGGGTCCCACCTCGAAAATCCTTTCTATTGAAGAAGTCTAGTTTAAGGAAAATTTATCCAAAGAAGGTATGAAATAAATTGACATTTTTTTATCCCATGAATTTTTCTACATGTCCATGATAGTTTCAGATCATTTTTGAAGTGAAAAAGGGAAATTTTTTCCCTATTTATGAAGACTAGGTTTTGGGGCAATTTAAAGAATCTTGTGGTAAAAATGGAATTACGCAAGGGACCTACATGAGGAGTTAGGACTCATTCAAGATTTTATGTGATCTTGGTTAAAATATATTTCCATTGCTATATTAGAATTATGTTTTCTTATATGTTATGAAGAATTTATGACATGATCTTTGAAAGTAAAATCTAGAGGATGCCTAGTTCAGCCGGGTCTTGAGTTGCTTGAAGAGGTAAAGTGATATTTATTAGTTGTCATGTTTGATGAAGGTTTTGAGTGCTTATACATCATGTATAATGGTGTTATATGATTCGATTAAGTGTGTAAGTGAGTTATTAGGTGATGAAGTAATTTGAGCTCAAGCTTGGTTCTTGAGTCCTAAAACAATAAAGAAGTAGTTTTCAAAGTGATGGACTTGTTTGTAGGCCTTCCACTTAGATTTGGAAGGAAAAATAAGATTTTATGGAAATAGTATTTAGAGGGATTTCCATTGGTGTAAGGTTTGTGTCATTATGATGATATTTGATGGGTCATCTAACTCATTTTTTAAAAATAAGGTTTTTGGTTTTCGGGAGTGGTTTGCTCAACTTGAAAAAAAAATGAGGTGAAGCTTAAAGGTAAGTCAAGTACTATGTAAAAATTTTATTTGTCATGATTGAGTCAAGCTTAAAGGTCTCGTCATAATCTATAGTTTCAAAGTCAAGAATGTCTATGAGTACATTTAAGGAATGGAGTAGTGTATTATTCTCAAAGGTTGATGTATAGCCTACATATTCATTAAGGATTCTATATTGCAGGTCTTAAAGTTGTGTCTAAAAATGTCCATTTAAGATGTTAATGTTCACAAGCGTTCTGATCTGAGTAAGAATCTATCAAAGGTATGTAAGTTCTTCTTTGTGTGAATGTCAAGAGATGAGAAATTATGTATGATTATTTATTAGTATTATGAGTACATAAAGAAAATGGCATGTAAAGCGTATGGTGCTATAAGGACAAAGTAGGAGGAAGATCCTAGTGAAGTATAAAGTGTAAAGGTGGTTTGTGTTGACTCATAATTTTGGGAGAAAGGGTCTATAGTTGTGAAGGGTCATTTCAAAGAGTGTAACGTGTCTCATGGAATCATGTGGTGGTCCTCATGCTTTCATGTTGGTTTAGATTTTAAGAAATACCTTATCTACAAGACTTCTCGGGTTGAAGGTCAAGATCTCAAGGTTGTAGGATTTGCATTATTGGAGTAAATTTTATTAAATGTCTAAATTTCTCGAGGCATGCAAAGAGTATTATGATAAAAAGGCTGAATAAAAATAGTTTGTGTTGAATGTGAGCCTATGAGGTTACCATGAAGTCTCAAGATCATGTCTAGACTGACAAAACTAGGTGAATATGTTAATATGAAGGCCTTGATATGTGTCAAACCTAAATTACATTACTGTGTAGGGTATCATGCATTCTTGATGGTACCATTAGTAGGAGGATGATATATTTTTACTCTAAATTTTCAGAAGTATTGAATAGGTAAGGAATTAGAAGATCTTGATTTCATGAATTATTAAGGCAAGGATCTTCACCGTTAAGGTTTAATGCTTAGGATTATTGGTCTAGACCTAGAATAAAAGTTACAAGGCTTTAAAATTATGAGAAAGTAATATGATAAGTGTATGAGTCTATTCAAGAACTCTATGAAACTCAAGAGAGTTTATACAAAATATAATGAATGAGGTCATCTAACTTATTATTAAGAGATGAAACTTTGAAGAACTAATCTAGAAGCACCAATTCAACATAATTTTATGGTTTCAAGGATTTTTTTGGATCCATATGTCCACAGTCCTTGAATTTTTTTATCTAACCTATAGAAAAGCATTGATAGAACCTAATAGTGTCTAAGACGGTAAGATTTGAAATATTTTTCTTTAAATAAGGAAGGTTGAAACTTGGTATAAAGATAAACACTCAAATGGGTATCACAATTTACTCCTATTTTTTCTAACAACATCTTAAAATGAAAAATATGCATGCAAAACCCTTAGATCAGGGCTAATAAAAATAAGGTACAAGTGTGCATAGTAAGGAGAAGCAACTACAAGATGTGAAAATACAACTAAGTGCATTCAATGTAGGAGAGAATATGTTCATGCATCTAAAAGGTATATGATGTTGTGATAAAGCACGATTTGTGAAAATCAATAAATGATGAATTTTAGTGCACTAAGTTGTCTACTTAGAGACAAAATCATGAAGAAAATGAGGCATCTAGTGTATACCCAAGGATTTGTGAGTGTAGACAGGGATGTGAAGTATTAACATGTTTTATAGGGCTATATTAGCCTAAACTGAAAGTTAAAGACTAATAAAGAAGCTATGGAAATTGTGAAAAATGATTCAAACTAAGACCTATGAAGGCTTATTGAAGACTTAAGAGGTAATTTTTGACACTTGAAAAATCTCATGTACAAGGTGTCTACAAGATGAAGGAGTTTGTGATATGCTCTATAGTGAAAGGGTCTTTGGTGTATGATAGAGTTGGAAATATGTGAAAGAGGTATCTATTTTCTTGCAAATAAACTCCGTGTGACATCATTGTATGATGATAATGAGGTATATTGTTGATGAAAAAAGTTGTATCAAGGTCATAAATATCTATGATAGTACGAATAAAAATGCTACAGGTCAAGAGTTATCCACAAAACTAGGTGATTGAGTTTTAAAAAGGTCTTCTCCTGGCATACCTTGTATTTTCAAGGGCTCAAATGTTGAAGTATTATCTTTTGAATCTAATTTGAGAAATTTATAGTGTAAGAAGGTAATATTCAGGACCAAGAATATGTATGCATGCTTACAGGGTTATGAGATTGTGCAAGAGAGAAAAATGTCATGATTCTAATATGTAGGTGGTTATTTAGGTCTGTAATGGTGTCTTTGATAGGTTCAAGTCAAATGAGGTTATGCATCATGTTACAAGACCATAAGTTTTGTGTGAAAGTTTAAAAATAAGGTATAATCCCGAGGTTCCTCTTTTGGACATGACACAACACTTCAAAGGGAATGTTAACACTATATCAAATGGGTCACATGTATTTGTATATTATATCTCAAATATGAAAGGATAAGAAATGTTTTTATGATTACACAAGGTAAGGATCATAAAAAATACTTTAATATGGTAAAGAAGGTCTGTTTGGCCACTTTAGTTGGTGTATACATATTAATAAATATCATAGTGTCATTTAGGGTATTGAAACATGATGAAGCACAATTATAACATGTTACAGGCCTGAAGTGGTGTCTCAAGGCAATGAGTATTGATTTTAACCTCCAATGTGAGTTTATTGTGTCAAAGAAAATAGTATGGAAAAGTCAATCATGGTTACATGTTAGATTTAGGTTTAAGAGTACATTGTCGTGATCACATAGGGTTATGAAATACTAAGAAAGCATCCTAGAGGTATATAAAAGAATTCAACACAGGGAGCTTCTGTTTTCACTTCATTGGGGTGTATAAGGGATCTAGGAGGTATATATGTCAAAATAAAAGGTGTTTACAGTTATAATAGCTTGTGATGTAAATTGATGAATCAAAAGTTTTGATATCATGCTAAGAAGGATAAAGATCACTAAGAGTTTACTTAGAGACTATCTCGAACGTGATTGTGTAATCCTCATGGCTAAGAAACAAGGTAAGAATTTCAAAATTTGTATTTTTAGTGAGATACAAGGAACATGAACCCGTGGGGAGTGATGAGGAGTCTCATGAGGTATGTTGGCTTCTAGATCTTGGAGTAGCTGGTATCAAAGGTACTAAAGATGAGGTTCGGGAACATGGTTTTAAATGATGTTTTGTTTTCCTTGAAGGTAGAATTTGTGTTTTTTTCTTGAACAAGAAATAGACAGAGATGTACTAGTGATATTGAGACAAAATGTGAAGAGTATCAGTTCAGGGGGATTTTTTGAGGCTCTTACAATTCAATTGGATCATTTTTTTGTTCTTGAGGTTAGAAGAAATATATTTTAGTCCCAAGGGGATATATTTGGGAAAGTGAGTTAGTTTTTGCATTGTTTTCCATTATTTCTAGTCTTTTGTTTTCATTTACCATACAATATCATCATTGTACCCTTTTTCATAGATGTCAAAGGGGGAGAGTAGCATCAAAACATTGAAAAGAGATCATGTAGGTTTTTGTCTTGTTTCTTTACATAAATTTGTATGAACGTGGATGCTATCAATGATAAAGGGGGATATTGTTTGCCATTATGTGTTTGTGTTGTCATTGATGTCAAAGCATTTGATGGAAAAGGGTGTCATGAGGTTATGTGAGTCTCGACTATCCATGAGGTTTCTTTCAATGTCAAACATGAAGGTTGATTAGTAGTGTCCAAGTTTGGTGAGTTCTAGGATGTCCTAGATCTTGGTTATCTAGATGTAGACATTAAATCATGTACATAGGTACGTTTCTAGGTCCTAAAAACATACTTACACTCATATAATTCCTAAGCAAGAAAACTAGAAATTTACAACTATCTTTGGCCTCTTTTCTTTATTTATTGTCTTATTTATGGTATTTTAGACCTAAAGACCAGTCGATACTTTAGTTTTTTATCTTTCATGAAATTAGACACCAACACTAACCAAGGACACCGGTGTTGAGGCACCCTTGTTGAGGCGCCTTGACCTATTTCTACCTTTCATTTTTGGGGATTTTTTAATCTTTAGGGAATATTGTTTTCTTATGTTTCAGTCTTCCCAGTTGTCAATTCCGAAATTCAACCAAGGGAATCACATAAATACAAGTCTATGTGACCAAAATAAAGGAGCAAGCTCTAAGCATCTACCATCATCACCTAAGCTTGCATCTAAAGGAATTTAACAACATCAAATGCATCATCTAGCACCAATTCAAGTGATAAGGGATTACATTTTCTACATACACTATATAGGAAGGGGAAGTTCATTATGCCATAAACACATCTACTTACATTGGTATATATAGCTATCACCTACTATCAAGTTCACTTGCACAAGGGATTCTTAGGGAATGATCATTTCACACACTCAAAATAAATACATGGAGTCCGAGATGTAGTGCGGTGCTTAGTCATAAGCTCACTCATTTGGGTGACCCCGGTGGTCATTCCGTCTCCCCATATTACATTTTTTTGGGATTTGATGTGGTATTGTAGGTTTTCTAGGTGAGTATTTTTATAGGTTACTAGCACACTCAAAATTCAAATTGTGACATAATAATGACCAAAATTGACTATCGGTGACACTTTTGTGACACCAGAAAAATTAGATTCCAATGAGTTTCGTAGTCATAGGCACTTAGAAGTAGAATCTAGTGCTAAAGATCCCCTGAACCAATCCAAGTGCCCTATTCCAGCCTCATCCAACATATCCAAAAGTTACGATGTGTAATAATGACATAATTTACCTCATGTTCAACAACTTTCCCAATATGCATCAATCCTGAATCAAGTGGAAATGAGATAATATCATATTTATTTTCTTATTTCTTGTATCATATTATATCTAGGAATTGTACCTCTATTGTTTCTATCAGTTACTCTGTAATTAGGATGATACAAAATATTAATTTTTAAAAATCATTTGGTGAACACCAATTCAAACACTCTAGGATCCTCTCACCATGGATATTTCCATCCATGCCTTCTTGTAAGATAATCCTAACTATAAGGCTAGAATCAAAAATATCCTAGCTAATACTTACATTCCTTCCAATACTCCTCTGGATCATGTATATCAATTATTTGTAGCTATATTTTTTTGAACAATTTACTTCACATATGTTAGCTTACTAATCTTTCTATATATGAAAATGATCTTCCTATTTATATTCAGGCTCACATATTTAACATATGAATTAGGTGACTAATAGTTGATAATGGATCTAAGCTCAACCTTTTTAGTCTCACATTTATTCAAAACTAATCCTTTCCTCATCTCATGTCAGTCCAACATCCATTTCTATCCATAGTTATGATTCTTTTGCGTTCGTGCATGGGAACTATCACCTTACCTCTCACCATTGTGCCAAAAATATTCCTACCATATTCTTTGTTATCGATGCCACACTTCAGTTCAATTACTTACTTGGTAGGCCATGACTTCGCGCTATGCAAAGTAAATACCTTCTACAGTTCATAAGTGCATTAAATTCATAAATGATGGTTAGGAATATACTATTATTCTTGATCATGAATTGTTCATATAATTCTACTGTTTCACACAGAATGTTTCCATTCTAGAATAGAGTTGCTTCTATCCTTTCATTCTCTTGAGAAATAGATAAGGGTTAGGGCTAGGAGGAATACCTGTTGAATGTTGGGAAGGTGTGCACGTACCGTAGAGAGATCAGATCGATTGTGAAGAACTCCTTTTTGTCTGGGAAGGACTACCTGTAAATAAGAATGCAAGACCACTAGATTTTAGTTAGACAACAAGTGAGGGAACTGCCTTAGGCCCAGGAAATATTAGACTTCCTTTCGAAGGTGGTCAGTTCCCCATTTAATATGAATTAAAGCAAAATGATAACAAAGAACTACAAGATAATACTTACTAGTTCCTGATGAAGATACAGGTCCAAGGAATGTGGTGGCGATCAGTAAGGCTTAGTTGGGATGATCTCGGTATTAGAAAGTGAGCTGATGAAGCTATCCTCAGTCTTTTCCAATGCTTGAACGAGGGTGACAGCGATCCAGTTGCTCAGTTGCAGTCTTCGGCTCGATGCTCTTCTCTACAACCTCTTCTACTTGTTTCACTTCTCTTTCCTCCCCAAATGAATTCCAGATCCTTTCTTTTTTGGTTGGGGAGGTCATTAATAGGGAACCGATGGCGGTTACGTAACCGACGGTGGTTGAGTAGGAACCAATGTCGGTTAGGTCAAAGTGGCTATTTTTAGTAAAACAACCATCTTTCCCTCCTTTTCTCCCAAGGGATCAATTGTGGGCTTGGTCAAGTCATTATTAGGCTCGTTTTGGTGCGGGTGAGGGGTGATGAGTCATGGGTGTGGGTCTGGACCAAGTCATAGGTCTTAATTAGGTTGGTTTAGGGTTAGGGCTAGGTCATGGTGAGGTGGCGAGATGAGGTGGCAAGTTTGGAGATGTGGATTTATTAATTATAAGGTAATTAATAAATCATTAGGTGTGTAAGGTTTTAGGTGGTGAGGTAGGGTTAGGTTGCGGGATGAGATACGGGGTAAAGGGCATCATAAGACCCAAATTTGGTGTCTACATTTTCCCCTTGTTGTCGTGTAGCTTGTATTTTAAAGTGCACTGACAAAAATAAAAAGTGGTTGCCCCAGTTAAGGGTATAGGTAATCCCCTCAAATCTATCACATTGAGGTGATGTGAAATCGGGGATAGGGTTGATAAAGGGTGAATTATGATGAGATGATGGTAAGATGGTGGGAGTAAGTTCAACGAGGCGGACGCATGTTGAAATACATTAGTGCGACCAGAGGCTACATGAATTGAAGAGTAAAAAAGCAATTCATAGGCAAAGGTCAATAGTTTATCCAAACAAGGTTGATATAATTACGTATCAAGGCATAGCAAGTAGCTCTAGGGGATATAACGGGTAAGGCACCTAACGTTTAGGCATGTTCGACAATACCAAATGGTTGGTTTGGTTGAGATAAATGTCACGGTCTTGGTCTAAGCAAAGCTGGTTGGCTGATCAATTCAAGTATCCTAGTCATGCTAAAACATGAACAGGTGAGATCGATTGAACAAACAACTACATTATGGGTGGATAGAATCATAATTTTTGGGCTTCGGTCAGGTACTTAATTGGTGTGGCCGTGGGTCAGGCTAATTGGTTGGTTGTGGCCTTGGGTCGGGCCAAGTGATTGGGTGCGGCCTTGGGTTAGGCCGGTTGGTTTATTGCGGCCTTGGGTCGCCGATTGGTTTGTTGTGGCCTTGGGTCGGGCCGATTGGTTTGTTGCGGCCTTGGGTCGGGCCAAGTGATTGGGTGTGGCCTTGGGTCGGGCCGGTTGGTTTGTTGCGGCCTTGGGTCGGGCCGGTTGGTTTGTTGTGGCCTTGGGTTGGGCCGATTGGTTTGTTGCGGCCTTAGGTCAGGCCAAGTGATTGGGTGTGGCCTTGGGTCGGGCCGGTTGGTTTGTTGCAGCCTTGGGTTGGGCCGATTGGTTTGTTATGGCCTTGGGTCGGGCCAAGTGATTGGTTGCGGCCTTGGGTCGGGCCGGTTGGTTTGTTGTGGCCTTGGGTCGGGCCGATTGGTTTGTTGCGGCCTTGGGTCGGGCCAAGTGGTTTGTTGTGGCCTTGGGTTGGGCCCATGAATTCAAAATAAGGCTATTTAGCAAAGCCTGGGAGGCGATGTGATTTGAAATGAAAATTAGTGGATAAGGGCAGGAATCAATAGTAGTAGTCCCTTTGAGGGTGGAGAGGCCGGGTGAGCGAGGTCAACGATCACCATCACTACCTAGTTCGGGATGAGGCGCGGGGCGGACGTGAATTTTATAGGGGTAGAAGAATAAATGAGAAACCGACTCTGCGTGTCGATGATAGAAAGATGTATTTATTTAACATCTAAATAAAACTGAATATGTATGTTGATTTTGAGTTGATGATAATAATAAGAAATGGTTGTGTTTTGAATGTTTGGATTAATAAAGGACAAAAGTGAGTGTTATCAATATAAATATGTGAAAACATTTATATTTTAAAACAAAACTCAACACATGATAGGTTATGGTAGGGGATGGTTGAGCTAACCTTGGGAGACCCCCTGTCTCCTAAGTGTTGCCTACATAGCCCATTGCATAAAGCAAGGAGGGGCCTCAGACCAATGTAGTTCTCCCTTAGGACCAGGGAGAGATGAATTTAGGCAATTTGGTTGTGTTTAGGCAATTTGTTGGTTGGTAAAATTTTTGATATTGGTAGGGTAAGGTTGTTGGAGTTGGTAAGGTATAGGTGAAGCGAGGGTTAGCTTACCCAAGCATAAGGGAACCGTGTCCTGATTAAGGTCAACATATAATCCTAGATTCGGGTAAAAGAGGAAAAAATGTCCCATAGTTGGAAAGAGCTAAACAAATCACGTATTATCATAGGATGAGCTTGAATCTCTAGGTACCTTGCATAGGCAAGAAGTCGATAGGTGAAAAGAGTTGTATAATCACAATATATTGGATATACGTCACATCCCTTGAGTTTTTTTACTGTGAAGAATGGTGAGGTGAGGTAGATGGTATAGCTGGGGCGTAGAGGACTTGTTATAAGGTGATTATTTTGATGAAATAGATCCAAACCTAAATAGACGAGTCCATGACTCAAAAGTTATTTTGAATACTGCTTTTATTTTTCTAGATATAGACTGATCGATGCGGGAAGTCTATATGGGATATGCATTTTGTTGTTTCTTGAGGTCTTCACGAAGCTGATCAATGTGAGAAGCTTCGATAGAAACTAAATTTGTATAGCTGTCCTTCAGGAGCAAACGATCTACTTATAGTAGCATGATGCGGCTTTGCACATAGCTGTCCTTCGAGGGAGCAGTCTAGTGTATAATAACAGATGCAGCTTTGCACATAGCTATCCTTCGAGGGAGCAGTCTATGTATAACTTAGAGGTCTAGATGTCCATTTGGCATGAAGCATCTAGTTTTGTAGGAAGTTTGACTCATGAATATCCTAGAATTGTATAATTGAGAACTTTTATTTTAATACTTTTAAGTCATAGACCAAACTAAAAAGGAGAAGGTATCTTTTAAGAGGAGGTGATTATCAAACTACGTGAGGTTGATTCTACTTTGAGATGCATTAAACAAACTGAATGAGGTGGTAAATGAGCTCAAGGGACGAAAGCGCAAGGTAGATAAGAAGTGATGTAACACTAAATTCAATAGTAGAATGGTCGAGGTGCAAGGCATTAAGGGGTTTAGGCTCGGTTTACCATTAAAGCGAAGCTAAGCGGTAAGTGCACGATCCGTAAGTGTGAGTGATAATGTAAGGCCAAATCCAATTAGGAGAAAATTTTCCATGTTTTCTCTTTTCTAGTTTGGTCACATGTTGATTCTCTTTGAGGACAGGATCGCCAATCTGAAAGGTACGCTCATGAATTTGCTTATCATAAGCATGCTTGATGCTCTTTTGATAGATTTGAAGGTGGTCAAGAGCTGTAAGATGACACTCGCCAAGAAGCTCTAATTGGGATAACCGCTCTTGGCGGAAATCATCATTGATGAGAATATCCTGGAGAGATATACTTAGGGAAAGGATTTGTATTTTGAGAGGCAAGATAGCCTCGGTACCATATACAAAAGATAATGGTGTGGCATTAGTGGAGGTACGAATGCTAGTATGATAAGCCCAAAGGGAAAAGGGGATGTGATTAGGCCAATTGTTTCCCGGAATTGTTAGCAATTTCATGAGAATTTTGGTTAGGGTTTTGTTAGAAGATTCAGCTTGACCATTTGCTTGTGAATAGTAAGGTGATGAGAAGCTAAGTTTAATACCAAAGTTGTCACAAAGGTCTTGTAACAACTTATTTTTGAAAGATTTTCCATTATCTGTTATCAGGCGATGAGGAACACCAAAATGACAGATAATGTGATGGTTGATGAACTCTACAATTTTTTCTTTTTTGGTTGAAATGAGTGGAATGGCCTCCACCCATTTAGTGTAATATTCGATTGCTGTGATTATCCAATGGTGACGTTGCGAAGAAGGTGGGTGAATCTCACCAATAAGGTCTAAACCCCATTGTGAGAAAGGCCAAAGATCTCGTGCGACCTGTAGTGGGTGGCTAGGAGTATGTTGAAGGTTGGCATGTTGTTGACACATAACACAATGCTTAACATATTCGTAGCAGTCATTATTAAGAGTAGGCCAATAATAGCCTAGGTGAAGGATCCATTTGGCCACGGCAAGGCCACTAAAATATCCACCAAAAATTCTATCATGGACTTGTTGGATGGTATAGGTGACCTCCATTGGTTAGACATTGAAGGAGGATGCCATCAAAGCCACGTTTATAGAGGAGTCCCCCAGATGACATAATGAGAAACACTTTTAAGAAAAGCACGTTTCTTGTTGTTGCCAAATCACCGCACCCTCCGAATGGCCGTGGATGTGAATAGGATGTTCGGTGTGATTGGGACACATGGGATCACCTCTCAAGCTGTGGGACTTAGGCTTGAGGTGAACCTCTGGAGAAGGCCGGCTTCCTCTTCCTAAACTAAGTGTTGTACTACTCCTAGTGTAACAAAAATGATTATCTAATCCTACGCTAACATTTTCATGGGGTTTTAGGAAAGAGATTTACAAAAATGAAACTATACTAGGGATGGTGATGCACCAAATAAAGGGTGTCTTCAGACTCAGGAAGGGTTAATTTGAAGAGGGTGTGTGCACCACAGGTCAACTTCATCTACTGCAACTTAGAGAGGGTACAGGATACCACAAACTAAGAGACACACGTTCCTTTGTTAAACTTTATCGAACTGAGAAATATACCAGTTTCAAAGAAGAAGGATGAACTCAAGAAGGTGAAACAGACACCACAAATCAACTGCATGCAATACTTCACCACTCGATAAGCACAGAACTCCAAGAACCTGCAATAAAACTTAAACTTGCACAGTGTCCCTGTAAGTACGAGAAACACACAAAGAAGCACAGAAGGATGAAAGGACTGAGATTAGTCACAAAACACACACTTTTATTGCTTCAATAACATGCACAATGCATCATACATTCAGAAGAGGTAATAGTTGCCATTACAGTCTTGAAGAGGAGGCTTGAAAGTTCTCTCAACACACAAGAACAACTTGCAGAAGAGAGGATTCTTGAAAAGTATACACTTGCCTAAGATGTCTAACTGTCTAACTTGTTTGAACTATTGGAACCCTTTGAAATGAGCTTCCAACTTACATTTATAGAAGAATATGTGAGAAAGAAGAGGAAATGGTCATAATTACATTCCTAAAATGAAGGCCCATGATGTATTTATTACAGTTAGTTGAACCACTTGAGAAGGTTCCATCATGGGTCATTAATTGCCTGATGACCTAGTCTTCTTAATTAATTAAAAGAATATTTAAATAAAATATTTAAATAATAATAATAAATATTATTATTAAAATATTTAAATAAAAATATTAATTTAATTAACATAATGTCAAGGACCCCTTTGACCCGTTTGACTTGAAGAGGAGGGGGGTCCATGTGGATAGAGTCTGCACATAGCCAAACTCAATGAGTTTCGAATCCTCTAACTCGGTGTTGCAATCAATTTTGAACCCCACACTATCTCTTTCCTTGCTTTGGTAATCGGGCTCTTTTGCATTGAGTCCTTCGAATGGTGAGCTATCAAACTCGATTCTTATCATTTTCCTCTATTAACTTGAGGCCATTTATGCATTCCACGTTCAAACTTCATGAAACATCACCACGAGATCCTTGCGAAGTCACCGAGTTCTTCATCCAGCAAACGATCTTACCTTTCTTGGGCTCAAACTCACTTGAATACCGGCTTAACCTTAAAGAATGGTTTTACCACAATGCTCACGGTTCTTCCTTATCTATAACACTTGTAGTAAGAATGTTTTGGCTTTGCCATAATAAGCACAATTTGCACCTTCCAAATGATGAGAAAATGCCATTATCAATAAAGACCTAGTGCTGCCATGATGATGACCCAAGCTCATGCCCGTAACATGTCGATGGACACCCTTAAGACTGATTTTTGGTCAAAGAACCCTTTGGTATTTTGGCAGTGCATTCGGAAATCTCGGCTCCAATCAACAATTATGCCACTATTGGGATATTAGTATGGCATAGGTAGCTGTGAGCTACACCATATACTCATTTTTCCGAAACTAAAAGATCCTTTATGTTACAATCTATGACACATAAAATAAGCCCTTTTGAACAATCCTGGGGCAGCCAAGAGGACCTTGGAAAAATGTACAGGTATCAACGATATGAATTCCTCCTTAGTTGTGGATCAAAGCTAATAGGAATAAAGCTAGATAAAATTAGCTTTAACTACAGTATAATCGTCCATTGTAAAAAACAAGTTTCTCTGAACCTGGTAACAAAATACTTTTTATTGTCTGATTGGACGTACATAATGGAAGGGTATAAATTGCTTATTGCCCTCAGATTTTCTCAAAGAGACCATTTACGAGTAACAAGGATGTAGCATACAAAACGGCCAACCAGGTATTTCAGAGTTGACCTTCATATTCAATTCATTTCTCGGAGAAAAATTCTAAGCAATATGAATCGTTTCATTCTGCACCGTAATAAACCTTCATCTCCCGATTCAGGAAATTTTATAAAGCCTTGAACAACGTGACTCCAATCCATCGTACACGGAAGTGAATATTTGTTTCCACTGCAGTCTACTGTAGATCTCGAGTTCGAGAATAAGGATAAGCCAGTTAGACAACCTGTTTGTTGAAAGCACTCAAAAGAAAGGCCTCTACTGTACTGCAACATGCCTGTTGCCTGTGCGTGGGAGTTTCTCGCGACCACCGAATGCGCAAAGCCCGAACGGGAGTTGGGAGAAGTATGTTGGCAGAGGTGAACTGATCAGGTCGGACATCTATTTGTTGTATTTGGTGAAACAATATGAACACTTTGTGAGGAAACCCGTGTCTTCTGTAAGCCGTAATTATGGTATTCCATGAGAAGGCGTCTCTTTCTTATGAGCCTGAAACTTGATACCTTTTCCAATGTCGACCCATCTTCAACCATCTCGCCATCATCCTCCGCTATCGCTTGGAGGATTACTCGCTGCCCAATTTGCAACTACCACTTTAACTCTCCTTGTGACTCGCACAACATGCTCCGATCCTGTTTACACGGCCTGTGCGGAAGTATCATGTTGGATTGCCATCGTCAAATCTCCATGCTTGGCAGTTTGATCGGATTTCTCCCATTTTTTGGCAGTAGACTCAAACTTCTCCCACACCCAGAATCTTTTCAATGGCTTGCCATCCACGAAAACCCACTTGGCATTGCTCGCCTTATTCCCCACGTCCGTGATTGGAGTGCGGGGTTTCGTTATCATTTGGCCATATTTCATTTTGACATGATGGCCACCGATTTCCATTCTTACGCTCAGCGTGAGGAGACATCATTTTCTCGGTGCAAACATTTCAGTTTGTAGCTTGTAAGGTGTGATAATTCCGACCAGAATCCTTTATGCCCGCCAACTTAGTGACTCGTTGAAGATGCTCATATAATTACAAAGTAAATTATGCTCCATGAATATTCGATATGAAATGCAGTTCCACCTCTATGAGATCCACTTCCATGAGTTACATCAGTAAAACAAGTAAGATCTCGATAGAGAGTCTTTGTAATAAATTTCCTCGGTCTCCAGTAACACTCTCCTTTATTACTTAATCGATTTTCATAAAAATATCTTGAAGGAAAATCCTGAATTTGAGGATGCATTCGATCTTGATCGATAACAACATAGTTGGACAACCTACTTGCTCAAAAGGCTTCTACTATACTGACATGCTTGTGCATCGAATGCTCGGCCCGCTTTGAGCGTAGAACTGAAATTCTCCTAGGAAAGTGCCATGAGGAAGTAATTGGCTATACGCAGCAGCTATAGGGTAGAGAAGTAAACTTATCTCGAGAAAATGAGTGGCCTCAGGAGAGAGTTGATTGTGACAGTGTCGCAGGTGATCCCGAGAACCGTTGGTGTTGATCCCGATGTTACGGTTGCATCGCGACCACGGTCATGATCGATTGTAAAATCTTTGCCGCTAGTAGAGAAGAACAAGATAAATTTTTAGTTGAGTTGTCTTGTTTCATTTTGGAAACTCTCTTCCATGGAAGAAGCTCGACCAAATCTTGAGGCAGCTATTGTCTCCGTCGAGTCATTAAAACTGAATTCATATTCCAACAAGGAAGAATCAATCTCTCCATGTTGAATTAAAGTGAGTCGAGCTCATCATTTCTCTCAGCCTTAATGAGCCAACCATCGAAACATCCTCTTTGCTCTTATCGAGATTCCTTTACGACAAGCCAATTTGAGTTCTTTTGAGCTTACATTTCCTACTCATGAACTCGTCTAAGGCTTGTGATCTCGAGTTATGAACGAGTTAGGACAAGGCACAAGATCCTTTTGAGGAGTCATCTCTTTATTCTTGATTTGATATCATGACTGTAGGGGTCCACGGGACTAATGTCGTGATTTGATAGTAATAAGGCCTGTTTTCCAATTTTTCCATGTGTGTAAAATTGGATAACATTTACTGAATTACTAGTAAGGTCGGTGGGAGAACAAAGGTTGTAAGGTAGTCGTTAAATTGGTGATACCGGTATCCTGTGAATTAGCAGATACATTATTTACCATATAAACATCCAGATTTGAGTAAGATGGGGAAAAGAGTTGTTGGACCAAGACAAATATGTCGAGTCGTTGTTGAGGCGTAGAGGAATCTATGCAAGTCTCACAGGAAAGGAAGAGGGGATGAAGAAAGAGCAGGTCCGAAGGAAGAAAAGAAATGAATTCCAAAGCAGAAAGGTCAGAAGATTTATGTTTTGGGATTGGTAGTAAACAGAGCCAAACCTACTTGCATAAACAAACAAAGCAATACTGATGATGAATAAATGACAAAAAAGTAGATATGAATCTAACAGAATAAACACATACAGATCTAACATAAGAAAGGTCTGATGCATAACACAACTATTCAGCACAAAGTCTCAATATTTGTATTACTATTTTCTTCTGTTACAAGAAAGCTCAAAGTCTTTTTTCTTCACTTCTATTTTTCATCTGAAAGATATTCATCCATCCCACAATACAACAAGTATTGGGGTATTTATAGAAGAAGAAGAGAAAAGAAGGCAAAAAGGAGCCAACAACTATTTACAAAGATATTTACAAAATATCTAAAAGTCATGTTGACTTTTTACAACTTGATGGATGACATCATCCCATGATGCAACATGGATGATGTCATCATTTGTATCAACATACTCCAGATATTTCCAAAAAGAAAGACGAAGAAGAGAAAGAGAAGAAGAAGAAGAAGAAGAAGAAGAAGAAGAAAGCTATTCGTCATCGTCATCCTGCGGCCGAAAGGGGGTGGACTGCTTTTGTTGCTGCTCAGGTGACGAGATATGGAACTGAGAGCGGTATTCCATGAACTTGTTGATTATCGGGCCCTAGTTGATCCCGGGAAGGATCCTCAGTGCCGCCACTAATCACGCTCACAAGTCTCCCGCTCATCTATGAGCTTCTCTGGGAGTTTGGAATAGTCCTTTTCCGCCTCAATGAGGAACCCGATGAAGTCCCTACAGGCCAGCAGGTTGTTGATAGACTCTGTGTCAAATGTGACCTCTGGCCCCGTTCCTTGAGAAGCGATCTCCTCAAGATCCGGTGGTTTCACAGCCTTTCCTTAAAGTGAAGGAAGGAGTAAGTAACCCCGCGACATATTAAGAACAATCTGCTCCATTTGGTGCATCGCATCCAGTGGCTTCTTCCTTGACTTTGTCAATCTTTTCTAGAATAAATTCTAGCTGATCCACCCGTAGTCCGTGAGTGGACATGATTTTGTTGAGGGCCCTCGATGGCCGAAGACGCCGAACTTGACCGCATCTTCGACTCAACAAATAACATTTGTCGAAGGTCTCGTGCTGCAGCCTAGCATGTTCCAGCCTTCTCGATATGGGCCCCGCTAACGCTTGAGCTCTTTATTCACCTTATCGATGTTCGTGTACAAGTCGAGAACTCGCGATCACTTTTTCACCGCCTTTGAGGATTTGGCTCCTCCAAGCGAAACGGCCATACCCTCGCTCGCCGATCTTGGCATACTCATTAATTTTCTCCCGGCCGAGAAGCTCAAGTCTCGGGCAGTTGTGGGAGGCGCACTACCCATCTTCTGTAAGGCTTGGAGCAGATATTTGTTTTGCTCCTTCAGTTGCCTTTTCTCTTCCTTTATCTCTTTAAGCTTCTTGCAGAGGGCGTCAACTGCAGAAAGAGCCTCCCCCTGAAGACTTTCGGAAGATGTCCCCATCAGTGACTTGGGTCACAAAGAAAATCTGCCTGAGATGATCCTTTTTCTCTTTGAGGGGATTGGGGTATGCGATTTCCATAACTCTCTCTCCTACAACACTTTTAGAGAAGCGTGTGACAGGCTTCTGCTTCTTTCGCCCCTTAGATGGGATCACGGAAAAGTCCATCGGAGCGATGGGAACTTTCCTCTTTGCCGACTTAGTCCGCCGAGAGATCCAAGCCGGACCCATGGTAGAAGGACCGAAATGAGGAGGGGGCAATGCAGAGAGAGGGAAAACGTGGAGACACGTGGCGGCAAGCGGCATTGAGAGAATAGCCAAGAAGTGCCCACTAAGGAAGGGAAACTGCAGCAGTGGAAGACATAGGAAGGGAAGGGAGCTCGGAGATGAGGGAAGAAATGGAGGAGGACAGATCAACGAGGGAAGAGAAGATAGACGAAGAGGCGAGGGGAACAGTAGAAGAAGAAGGGGGAGAGGACACGACCAAAGGGATGGTCACCTGAGTCACTCGAGGAGGGGAAGGAAGAGAAGAAGAAAGGATAGAAGGGACCTCAGTTGTTGTAGCAATGCCGACATCCTGAGTGGATGGGCCAATGGGAATATCCTCTTCTGCTTCTTTCTCTGGTGTGACCAGAGTTATTACTTGCTCGGGTGCCGCGGAAGGAGGACTCTCAGGGGCTTCTTCCTGAATGGTGCTGGATTCACCTTCTACGCCTTTGCCCTTGCCTTTAGGCTACTTTTTGGATCGTGGAGGTGCGTTACCCAATGGGGAGGTTGTGAAATCAACCCCAAGGTAGATTAGTCCGTTCATCCGGCACCAATGCTCTGTCCTACGCAGAGTCTCCTTGACCCTCTCCTCAATTGTCTGAGGGGCCTTAGTTCTATCAATGGCCGGAAAGGGCCAATTGTCCCCATCTGTGTCAGTATATACCTTGTCTATTTCATCTTCCGTAGTTTGGAAGCCTTTGGGGACAATGGCTATCCCATATTGGATGATTTCTGCCAATGCTAGGCGAGAATGATCCTTTCTCCTGAGCTCCACCTCATGGATGACGTCAATGTAAATGTCCTCGATCTGAGGGACGTGGATCGATCAAGTTTCGCCTCGCGCAGATGCTCCTGGGTCGAAGGTAGGCCTCGGCTGGGAAATCATGTCTTAAATTGAGTAACTCCACTTCTCGCGAACATTTCCTTCACCTCAGTGGTGGGTAGAGCATGTATATCGCCCACCGTGAGGGGGAAAGGAGTTCCACCCTTCTTTCTTTTCGTGCATTTCTCGTGGTATGTGATCACCGCCTTGATACCCAAAGAGAATCGCTTTAGGTCCAAAGATACCTCGGTAGCCTCGGTTGGCTCTCCTAAAAGTCAGGCAGCCCTTAGATAGGTGAATGTGGGAAACCAGGTGAACAGGCCCCCATTTCTCGCTGGCTGCTACTATGCTTTTGGTCGTGCGACCATAAGTCATATTCGGCCTCAATAGTGATGATGTGATAGAAAACACATCGTTAATTTTTGTGAATCGGGAGATGCTATTCTCCACCTCAATTCCGGTAGTACTCGATATCTTGACTCGAGGCCAAACTCCACTCCGCGCAGCCCGGATAGTCCCTCTCTGATGCCGCAGCACAGAGACCACGTAGGAGTTCATATGGAATGTCCCCATTGGCTAAATTGTCAGAGCCGCTCGTAGATTGTGCTGCTTATAATTTCTCCCCAACAAAAGCGCTGATCAGGCATATTCTTGTTCATGGTCTCTAAGTACCGCAACATCCATTTATGGAAATAATGGGCGTCAGAAAGCCCAAAGACCCTGCTCAGGAACGTAATGGTGTCACTGAGCTCCTCTGAGAAGTCACTGCGGTGGATGATTTGGGGCCACCGGGTTACTACCTTTTTGTTTTTCAAGTAAACCTCATTCATTAGTTACATACACTGATCTGCATTGTCATCCCAGGCCTTAATGCAATCTGCTTGACTGACGGCCACAAAGTGCCGGTGGTGAGGTATGCCGAGTATTATCTCAAAGTGACGGGCAGTGAGGTTAATGACTACCTCGCCCTTGCTGTTTACGACACACCTTGTGTCTTTGTTGTAACATTGGGCAATCACCATCAAGAATTCATTGTTGACGGCGCTGACTGGGATTCCACCGGCGAAGTGCAGGGCACTGCCTATCAGTTTGTCCATCCATGGACTCCTCAGTGACTTTCTCGAGTTCTAGCCTGCATTCCTCCATATCAATATGTCCCACCTCGAAGTCTCCCGACGCCAAAGCTACACTCGGCCCGGGACTCGCATTCTCAACCCTCCGATATTTATATTTCATCTCTTCTTCTCGTAAGTTTGGCCTTTCCTTTGATTTGCAGGTCTTTTGCTGATGTCGACATATGTTCTTCCAAGTTTATTTGCTGATCTCGCATGAAGAAGAAGCGAGACCCAACCAAAAGGTCAGTATTACCATTTGATTTTCCATCAAGTGTTAATAGAAGAAAGAGTTAGTTATTTTGAGGCTCAGGGCGCATGGCGCATGAAAACTGCAGCTTACAGGGCTAAATAGGTAAGGCGCACAGGGAAAGGGTGTTGCAAGGGTTAAACTGGCCAAAGGCGCATGGCGCATGAAAACTGCAGGGTGCATTTTACAAAAAGGGCGCATGAAAACATTGTGTTACATGGAGATAGGATGCGCCAAAGGCGCATAGATTTTTCATGTTGCATTGGGATTTGGTGCGCCCTTTGGCGCATGTATGGTTTGTGTAACAAGAACTTTTCGTGCGCCAAAGGGAACATGGCGCGGCACACGAGGGTCTACACAACATGATGTTGCTGTAAGGAGGGATGCGCCTGCGCCTTCAAAGCCTTGTACTTAGCGCGAATAAAGCTGATGTTGCACAGATGCTGGGTGTGCCAAAGGGGCAGATTTATGTGATGCAACAAGGAAGCTTGGTGCGCCAGGCTAAGGGTTGCAGCATATGAGGAGGCGCGCTTTGAGGGCGCAAAGGTTTATGATGCAAAGCAAAGATGGGTGCGCCATCGGGCGCATGGATTTTAGTCATGTCAGCAGGGACATGATGCGCCAAGGAAAATAGTGAACTTAATCACCCTCGAGGGGTCTTTACATGGTTCGATTCTCTTCTCCTCTTTTCCTTTTTCAAAGGTTACTTGGGTAATGAAATGGTTTAAACTAGAAGGGTTACAAACCATTGCTTTCAGATAACATCCTCTACCAAAGAGATCTGGGAAAGAGGGGGAGGAAAAAAGGAAAGACAAGACGGGGAGGGCTAGCTCAACACATGCATTTCAAAACCAAACCAGCAAGCACAAAGAACCAAAAAGCAAATCACATGGAAGAGACAAGAACACTTACCCGATAAATAGTGAGAATCTTGCAAACGGGTCCACAACGTGCTGAAAACGACAGGTAGGCAAAGGGGCCGACAGCTCGTAGAATAAAAATCACGTGCTTTGTGTCTGGTGATAATGACATTTGTGGGCGCGCAAATGCATATATATATAGGTGAGCTAAGTCATAAATGCGCCACCAACTTTGTAAAGGGCGCATGAAAATTACTGTCGACATAGGAAAGCATGCGCCCTTTGGCGCACCAAAGCATTTTCCAACGATGAAACTAAGCGCGCCTTTGGCGCACCAAAAGTTGTGTCGTCATGAGATTATGTGCGCCTTTGGCGCACCAAAAGGTGGCGCAACAAAAGTTTTGCCAACATGAAGGCGCATGCGCCTTGGCGCACGCAGGGAAGACTCAACATACAAGGCGCACCGAAAGGTGTGTTGACACAGGAAAATATGCGCCAAAGGCTTTAAAGGGGGCGCACCAAAAGTTGGTGTTACATAGTAATTCCATGCGCCCAGCCAAAAAAGACCAAAAAGACTAAGTTCGAAAACCAGATTTCCCGAAAGGGATTTCGCAACGCTCCGACGCAAGGGATCCCTAACGAGGGATCAAACAAAATTTGGACGAGATCTCTCCACTTGAAAATCCTCTACTTGGCCTTCTTATCGAATAGTCTCTTAACTTGATTCTGATGTTCTAGTGATCCCGTCGACCACCCTTACTCTCTTTTTCTTCAAGTTCTGCCAGATACATGATCCTCTTTTCTAGAGAATTCTGGAAAGTTTCATCTTTAATATGCTCGTGCCAATGCGCAGACCGCAGGCAGTTCAGCGAAATGGGAAGCTCTGACATCGCGTTGCCATATAACACTTGAAAATGTGACATGCAGAGACCTCTTGGGAGTAATACGATCGGCCCACAAAGTGCTGCCAGACAAAGACTTGTGCCACATCCTAGTGATTCTCATCCACTAACTTCTCTTTGGGAACGCCAAACCCGACAATGATATTTTCTTTAATGAAATTACAAACCACCTCGTAAGTGGCATGCTTGATGTATGGCTTCCACCCACTTGGTGAAGTAATCCATTGTGTAAGGACATAGCTATGTCCGTAACTCGATTGAGGATTGAGTGCAGCAATAAAATCAATTCCCATCGCCTCAATGGTTCGTTGACAATAACCGGCCTTAGGGGAAAGGCAAACCAACTTGGGCTTGCCGATGAATTACCGGGCAAGGTTCACACTTTGCCACCCGTGGTCTATATTTGAAGAGCGTCACCAATATTACCTAGCTCCGAATGATCTTATGTGTGCATCAGAGGAAGAGAAATGCCCCCACAAAGCTGAATTGTGAAAACTTTCCAAAGTTTTACCTACCGAGGTTTGTCAACACATCGCAAAAAGACGCCATCTATTCCGCGCTTATATAAACCGTCATCCCGTATGACATATTTAGCTGCTCGAGCTTTATAGTGCACTTCTCCTTCGAAGTTAGGTGCATTGGGCATTCGCCGTAGGTGAGGAAGAAAGCGATATCGGAATACCATTCATCACTAGTACGAACAAATAGGACCCGAGGCAAGCAATCGGGTTTATCTAGCCGTCCTCGTGCTTCATCTGTAGTCACCCCTTCATCGTGGTTTTCTCGAATCTTTTTTTCAGCCATAAGATGACACAGTCCCTTGCCCTCTCACCAGCTTGGTTGGTTTAATATCCAGTCATACTCCTAGACCTTGCGATCCAATTTCTCGCAAGATTCCTAACTCCCCGCTGAGTTAGAATTGATTTCACCGCCGTGTCAGTGTGACCAAAGACCACCGTATGCGAGCTTAGAATGTAATACCTGAAATTCTTCAACGCTTTTTGACAACGACAAAGGCATGTTTTTCCAATTGAGTCATTTTTAGTTTGTGGCTTCGAGGGGAGAACTCATGAATGTAATCGGAGATTCAACATCCTCCAAGTTATTTTGCATCAAGATTGCGGACACACGATGCTCGGGACATGTAACTATACATGATGAAGTCCTCGGAGAAATCGGGACATACCAGACTGCGTGCATGAGCAATGGAAGCTTTTATTTCTTCAAATGACGTTTTCCCCTCTTCGCCCATCTCGAAAGTTGGTGACCCTTCATCATGTTCAATATGTGACGAGTCTTCAAAGCAAAGTCAGAACAAAACGCTCCGAGAAAGTTCACCTTTCCGAAGAAAGAATGAACACCAGTCATTGCTTGCCACAGAGTAGAGTAAGGCTTTGAATAGCCTTAACTCTTTCTGGTATCTATCTTTGTTCCTTCTTTTCAAACCACATGCCCTAGCAACTTTCCTTCTTCGTGACTCCAAAATAGACTTTTTTTGGATTTAGGGAAATCCCATGTTCTTGGCACTGCCAATAATTGCTCCAAATGATCACAATGATCATTTTGTTGTTTAGAGAACACGGTTAAGTCATCTAAATAAACCACAATGACTTT